>CM059974.1:11512587-12830326 GCA_030490835.1 Annona cherimola
CCTACCCCTACACAGCACTGCTACCAGCACGTTCGCCAACCTGCTTCACTGCAATTCATTCCTGGAAGACCACCAGCACCTTATACTCATCAAATTCATGAACAGAGGCCTACTAACTCTCACGGCTATCTATTTCCTCACCCCAGCATGCCATACCATCCATACATATCTCAGGCACCACCAGGTCCGGTGTCTTTCTCTAGTGCTGCTCATGGTACTTTGGAACCTCAAGGCAGCTCTGCTCCCTGTTTCCCTGTATCAACTCAATGCCAAGGAAACTTGCATCAGCAAAATGATTGCAGAGTGGGAGACACGAATGAGCCAAAGAAACAGGCAGCACAAAATGGTTTAACGAGTTCCACTCAGTCTGACACTAATACAGTCATCCAGCACTCTAATATACAGTGTGAATTGGATGGTGGTCTGACTCAAAACAAGATGCAGAAAATGCCACAAACATCTGATAAAGAGGCTGTGAATTTGGTAGGAATTGAAGATGGATTTGACCAGATAAAATCTCTCTCTCCGCAGTCAGATAATGGAGAGTCGGACAAATTCCAGCATCCTAAGAAAGGAGGCTTCATTGCTGCAGATGTTGTTGATGAATCTTCTAGCCAAACAAGTTTTCATGAAGATGCTGGTGAAATTGAATGTGTTGTTCAAGATGCTATATTTCGTGAGCAGGTATTTTCATTTTTTTTTTTTGTTTTGTTTTTGGGTTGGCAGTTTATTTTTTTTTTCATATATATTTTTTTCTTTTTATATATACTGAAGCATCTTGTTCTCCTGGGACCAGGAAATTGCAATGCAGAAGGTCATACAAGATCAAAGGTTAGGAATCCATTGCTATTCCATTCTTTTTCAAGTTTAATTTTAGAAAAATGGGTACTGATTTGCCATCAATGTTGTATTCTGCAGACAAGCAAGAGGCACTGGTGAACCTCCAAATGATGATAAAGACATTCTTGCTGGACGTCATGACCCAAATGCTTTGAAGGTGGGGCTACACTCCACCTCTCCTGTAAATTAAATTTTCTATTATTGTGATGATGATAGTTTTTAAGATCATCAGCCTGCATATTGAAGCAATCTTCATTATTTTCAAGCTCCTCAGGCTTAATTTACTGAGTGTGTGTGTGTGCTCTATAATTTGTTTCTTTTAGGAAGCTCTACTCAAGATGACAACTGACCATCGTGCAGAAATGGCATCCAAGCGTGGAAAGTCTGTTCATTCTGATAGAGGTGGCTCTTGTTCTATGTAGTGTTGGTTTGGTTATTGGGTATATTGAAGTTACCATTCTGGTTGCCATGATGTTTTCTTACTTGAAGTCATCATTTTTGAATGCTATAATATTTATTTTCATTTTTGTGGGGTGGATTACATGTATGACCATGTGGATTTTCTAATCTAGCAAATGCTTTTCTCACTCAGGCAACACTGAGATTGGGAATGGTTATGGTGTGCCTGGAGGAGTTGCTTACTATGGGGCTTCATTGTCATCGATTGCTGCATATAGTAAGGCAGACTCTATGCCACTTGCCTAAGATTATCATGGTTTTCTGAAAAAATTTAATGAAATTTCCTGTACTCCTGCATCAAACTTATATAATAAAGTTTTGTAAATAATTCATAGAATTTTTTCTCATTAAATCATTTCCAAAGAATAAACATTTCCCAAGCATAATATTTATTTCCCCTTATGCCTCAGAGAAACCCGGGGATGAAAATCATGAAACAGGCTCCAAGAACTCTGATGGTTCAGAACCTATGCGAAGGGAGTTGCCTGAGTATCTGAAGCAGAAGCTAAGGGCAAGGGGCATCATTAAAGATGAACCAACAAATAATGTTTCTGTGAAAAATGAGAAGGCAAGTTTTTGACTAATCATTATCTCTGTTTTCTTTTCTGCATATTTTGGTACTACTTCTGTCGACATCCTGCTTTTTCCAGTAACTGTTAATCCTTGTTGGTTATGATACTTTCCTGCTTAAATATTTATTGACAATTAAGTGGTTCCCTTTGATTCAGAAATCAGAGATGCAAGTTATTCATCCTGGGGAAACTGGAAAATTGCCCTCTGGTTGGGTCAGTAGAATTTCCCGCCATTTCATCTTATTCTTCTCTCTCTCTCTCTCTCTCTCTCACACACACACACACACACACACAGGTGGTTCTTTATGGCTCTATTGGATTGAAATCATTTAGAGGTATTGGTTTGTTCCAAATTACATATGCATGCAGGAAGGTTTTTCTTTCATTGTCACATTGGATGTTCTTTTCCTTGAGGCCATCAGGTTTTAGGTGCAACTTAGTGTTTTTGGTTTTTTAAATCAGAAATAATCTTGCTGGCCGAGGGTTGAGACAGCAGTTGTCAATTTAGACTCCAGTGCCTCTTGACCTTTTAAGTTGATCCTACTTTCGCAATAAAAGAGATGTGGCACAGATTTCGATTTGGCTGTCTTGTGTGGTTGATTTAGATCTTAAATGGTTTGGCTCAGAGCCTGAGCATCTCTGGTGAATTGGTTCCTGTTTAGCTGGACTAAGGGAATGGGTTAAGTCATTCTTAACAAGGATGTGTGGGTTTACTCTTTGGCCTCCACTTTTTTCACTCAAATTCCAGTTTTTAGTTCTGCTGCAACACATGAAAAGTTTAGAAAAGAGTTTTTTTTTTCTAATTTTTTAGGTATAGAATATGTGTCTCTATGCTCCTTGCCCTTTGTCAATTCAGTCTTGCTTTTTCTGTGATGGTGACAGTCTGAATTACCTTCTTTTTGAATCTGTGCAACCGTGAGTAAAATTTTTTACTGACAGCAAGCATGTTCTATGAGACTGGTTGCATATGTTTTATCACTTACAGCAAAATCCCTTTTATGATGTTGCCTATTAATTTCTTTTGTAGGCCGAGGCTAAGGATCCCACAAGTGCTTCTATTTATTATTATAATGAGATCGCTGGGGAAAGCCAGTGGGAAAGACCTGTGGAGGTTGTCAACAATCCAACAGAACCTCTTACTTTGCTACCTCTACCACAAGACTGGGAAGAGACATTGGACCATATAACTGGTATTTTGCAGATTTTACTATTTTCCTCACCTTCCAAAAGGCTAATTACACAAAGTAAATATGTCAGGGAGGATAGCGACACATCTCCCATCCATTGGAAGATACTTGTTCTCCTTGGCTGTACTTTTAGAATCATCAAAGCCAAAAACCTTACCTATTGGAGTTGTATTTATCCTGTCTGCCATTCTCTTTAGTTAGACCATTTCTAGACAATAACCGTGGGTCTTTGATTCTTTGCTATATCCTTGGGGTGTGTTTGGGAAGTGATAAAACTTTTAATGAAAAGTTTTTTGTGTAAAAGTTTTTGAAATGAGAAAAAATGGTATGTTATAATAGGGTAATGATGAGGAGTAAAGAGAATAAAGTTAAAATAGATAAATTAGATGTATGAGTAGCTGTGGAAAAATGATTGAAAAGTAGGATAGTTGTATAGAAAGAAGTGAAAAAATAATTAAAAAATAGGATAGGTGGAGAGTGAAAAGTTTTAGTTTGATATATTTTTTTAGTGTAAACAAACATCCCTTTGATGTGTATCCTATCTTAGATTCCTCTCATTTCTTTCTGATTTTTGCAATTCCTACATTAAGTGTATCTATCACGTTTTTGTCAGATATCATTTTGTACCTGGGCCATCAATCTGTATCATGACGTCTCGCTTATCTTACACAAGTCCCATGAAATTTTCCCTTCAGTTTGATCCATTCCAGGCAATTGCATGGGCACATCTCCAGTTTGTCCATGCAGCTCGAATTTGTGGGCTGAAAGTAGTGTTATTTTCATGTTATAGGAAGGTCCTATATTCGGTTCTCATTGAGAGAGGGCCGGATATTCTGTTCAAGTTAATAATAGAAATCATTGTTTGTTTGTTTTTCCTTATTAGCATTGGTGACTGATCTCCATTCAGATTTATCCAATGCAATGACGAAATTAGAAGAATACCAGCTTGTACAATTGATTTCACCATCATGATACTGTTCAAACTAATTGCTGATCTTTTTACTGTCTTTTCAAACTAAGAAATGAGATTCATTTGAATAGAGTCTGTGGACTATTTGTATGTTCCTACTTGAATTGTTCCTGTGTGAGATATCTTTAATTTTTTCTCATTGAGTGAGCTCATTTCTTGTATGGAGAGGAATGGATGCTTTCCATTCTTCTTACCTTGCTAAAACTGTATACCTTTAGGAGGAAGATAGTGGTGGTGTTTTTATGCTTGCATATCATGTTGAATGGATTCATATTATGAGGCAAAAAGATAAAAGTGCACTGGCTGATTTTTTAGCTACGGTTTTAAACCAGCCCATGCATCAAGCTGCAATAACTATGAAATTTTCCATCATGTGCACTGGACCTGTAAAAAGAGGAGCAAGCCTTTTTTACACCGTTGTAGCAGCTCTAGGCAGTTTAGGTGACTTGTACCAAAACTTGGCCTGGTTGGTTGTCATGTGGTCCTTGATGTTCTAACAAATGAACGACGACAGAAATGTGTATCAAACTGTATTGGTAGCTCATTTATTCAGGCCTACATGTGATTTGGCAAGGTTTAAGGCTTTAAGCAAAAGCAGATTCTTCACTCAGAGAATGTAGATGAACTATCAAACGATATGTGCATCTGAATTCTTCTATTTTTAAATAGAACAATGTTAGAATCAAGCAAAATCTTCTACAGTAATGTTAATATGTTTCCCTTTTTTCTGTAGGTCAAAAATATTACTATAATACAAAGACAAGTGCAACACAATGGGAGCGTCCAAATTTTTCTGATCAACTAAGCACTCAACAAATCGAAAGAATAACTTCTGGAGACGAAGCAGCTGGAAGCAGATGCTATAAATCGTCCATAACAGTTACATGCATCGGATGTGGTGGCTGGGGGAAGGATCTTGTCCAATCATGGGGCTACTGTAATCATTGTACTAGGTATTTCTAAAATGACTTAGATCTGGTGCTTTGAGCTTTTCTTTCCTTCTATTATTAGATATACCAACATTCCATGACCCGAGTAATTTGAAATTGTTTTATTCATAGCTGCAGTTGGTGACTTTTTTATGTTAGTGATTATCAGAGAATTGTGTTCAAGTTTAACACCCCTAAACTCCAAGAAACACACAATGGAACCAGCCCACTTTAGACGAAGCATGGCTTGGGCTCAGCATTTTGATCCTGGTCAATTTCTGGTTGGAATCAGCATAGACTGTTTTAGGCTGACGTGGCCCTTTATGAATCTTAGGCATTAAAATGTCATAGTTTTAAGTTTTTCCTGTAATAGTAGGTACATGGTTCATTAGTTACTGGTAATTGTATGGTCTGCTTCACTATTCTGCTACAAACAGAACATTAGTCATAGAAATTATCTTTGACATTCAATGAACATGATCTGAAGTACGCTTATCCTCATATTTTGTTCTCACCAGTGATACATTTTAGTTGGAATTTTTTTCATTAGACAATTAGTTGAACTTCTATGTTCTCCTAAATGCAGGGTTCTCAATCTTCCTTACCAGCAGCATGCTTCCCTAAATTTACAGTATGAGCAACAACCAAGCAATACTGCCTGCACTAAGGAAAAAACAACAAGAGCACCCCTCAAGAATCGGTACTTCCGCTTGTAAATGTTTTCATAATAGATCGATCTTTTTGAAAAATCTGATTAGACATGTTACTTCTTGCTACTAAAGTCAGAAATGTAGTGCTTTTGAAAGTTAATTCATATTTAGCAGCAGCACTGTGCCATTAAGGTGCAAAATTAAGGAATATGTAATCAGAATCATGATACATATTTGTTGGCATCTTTTGACAGCCTCAAGCTGGGTGGGCCATCAAGGATCATTTGATCAGATGGCCACAAATATGTGCAGGACTTTGCCCACTGAGTTTGAAAAATCGATAGCATTCTTTCATTTAGTCACTTTTACCCTCCAAATTCTAAAACCTTCCTGATTGACGAGTCTGCTAGTGAATCTGTTTTTTTTAGCATCTGGTGTTAAATCTGTATTTTTCTGCATTTTGGGTAATCGGATATTGTGTAATCCTTGCAGTATCCTGCAATGTATTGGTATAATCATTTGTGAAAACTATTGTCTAACCTTGGTTCATGGCTTCCAGGAAACCCCCACATGGGAAAAGCAACAGAAAACGTAGCTACAGTGAGGATGATGAGTTGGATCCTATGGATCCAAGCTCTTATTCAGACGCTCCACGTGGTGGCTGGTATGTTTTAGACTATTTTAACTTCAATGCTTTTGCAACTGCAGTGATTTGTCTACCCAAGCTGGCAATTCCATTTCATATGCTTCTAGATTTTAGAGTACATCGATAAAATATTGGTTTATTGAGGTCTGTCACATACAACTAAATCCAAATTTACACACCTAGAACACTAAAATGCAGGAACAATACCTGGCTGTCTCCTGTCTCAGGACTAAGTTTGTACCTTGCAAAGAATAGGATCACCAAAAATTTCTTTTTCTTGCTGTAAAATAAGAAAAGCATGTGAATTCGGGGTTGTCTGGGTTCTCCTCCAAAATTAATCATATTGTCTAGGATCTATGTTTTATATATCGTTCATCATCATCATCATCATAAGCCATTTCCCACCTAGGTGGGGTCGGCTGCATGGATTCTGTTGCGCCATTTTGGCGATTTAAAACTAAATTTTCAGTAATTTGTAATATTTTTGAATCTTGTTTAATTTTCAGTAATTTGTAATGTTTTCTATATCATTGATATTGTAAAAAATTAAACATTTTTTTAAAAAGAGAAACTGCATGGAATCTTATTCTGACTAGACTTTTGTGAACTCTAGATAAAATTGGGCAACGGATTAAAAAAAATTAAAAACATGCAATTATTCCTAAAATGCTTTTCAGGGATATAAATTGTTCTCTCTCATATATTTTGAGCATGCAACTGCTGAATTGAGTTTACTTGTTCTTACTTGCTAGTTAGGGACTGTTGAACTTGGTGGAAAAAAGTTAAAACAGGTGTTTTTCATGCTCGTTGACTGACATGTATGGTTTTGAACCAACAGCCTAATGCCCAGTCAGTGTCTTGAGCCTTGACATTAACATCTTGTCATCAAGTATCCCAACCTCAAGTTGCCCATAAAAAAGAAGTCTGTTTTATTCAAATGACCAACCATGCTGTTGATATTGCAGGGTGGTAGGCCTAAAAGGAGTACAACCACGAGCAGCAGATACCACAGCTACTGTATGTGCTTTTACAAGATAGGGATCAGAGAGATATTCTTTAATTTTTTCATTGGTTTCAATTAAATTCATTGATGATTGTTGTTTTCTCAATACATAGCCATGCAAGGAAGTTGTTTGGACTCACTGGCCTGAAACCTACATATTTTTTACTTGTCCATGGCATGTGTGGAGGTATACTTCAATTGCCAGTCAAAAGCTTGAATGAATGAGCGTTGCGTGTTGGTAGCCAAATCCTAGTATCCAACAGACTAACACTTGCAACAAGTTTCACCACAATTTGCAAGAGTCTTTAGATAATGCAATCTGCAGTCACATGCAATGATCGGTTGTGGTGAGGCATAGATGTGATCCTGGTAGGGGTGATATGAAGAGGCTATGCTGCTATGTTTACAGCATAATCAACAACATAGGGAGTCTTGTCAATAGTTATAACATGGCCCCTCCTATGTAGCTGTAGATGTGATTTCACTAAGAAACCAATTGACCTTGGATTTGGTTTATGGCTAAAAGATCGACTACTCTGTGATTTGGTTTATTAGCAAAAGATTGACTTCCCTCATGATTTGATTTATTCCTGAAAGGTTGGATACCCTATGATTTATTTTTTGGTAAAGGATTTACTGCCCTATGTTCTGATTTATTACCAAATTGTTTATCGTGTCTGACATTACAGTGCTTATTTACGCTCATCTTGTGGTAAATCAGTCAATTGGCTGGGAAACTCAAAATATAGATACAGGGCAACCGGACAAAAGACTGAAACATTTGCTTTTATCTATTTCAGGGCCCTCTTTTTCAGCAGCGTCCGTACCCCTCGCCTGGTGCTGTTCTGCGAAAGAATGCTGAAATTGCTGCTCAGACCAAAAAATCAAACGTCCATCTTGCTCCAATTTCCAAGAGAGGGGATGGTAGTGACGGACTTGGTGATGCAGATTGATGGTCGACTATACTAGATAATGGAGCTTGTTTCTTTTGCCACAAGCAGAAGTGAGTTCTGCAAATATACTGTAAGCGGGCGGGTCAATGAGTGATTACCATTGACTGTTGCATGGAGAATCATGGTCCCCGTTTTGTCCAGTGGGTGCCTGCTCGTTGGTCGTCATTCGAGGATCTACATAGTTCAATCAGTAGTGGTCAATTGTACAGTTGGATGCTTGTACTTGAGGTTAGAAGTAAAACGTGTAGTTTTGTCATGACGAGTTTGAAATTTTCTATTTAGGAGATTTTCCAAATCGGCCTTTGGATTATTATTATTATTATTATTTCTCATTGTCTCCGTGTATGATATTGTGAATGATGCTAGCGAAAATAAGTCTCTGTGTACCGAAAACGTGGCCTTGTCTTGGTCACCATGTGAACTTGAATTCAGGCGAAATAAAGGACATAACCAGTCAAGTGCCCCCAGCCATTTTCTGTAATTACTCGTTTGTAAGACGTCCTCTCTCCTTCTTCAGAAAGCTCATGGTTAGTATTTGTAAAGATATCCATTGTCATGAAGTGGGTCTGCGGAATGTTCATGAATGTCTCCCGTTTTTTTTATGTCAAAACGATGCATAGGAATCCTAATTGTACACGCCAGAGGATGTGTTCCATGCAGCAAATCTTATTTGATTCAGTTGGTGTTTACTGGTTTGTGCCCGATAAATGCGTAAGCTACTGACGTTAAACGATTTGACACATATCTAACAAATCACTAAAATCCTAGTCCTCCAAATGAAGTAGATGAAATTAGATTGCTGAAATAATGTTTAAATTACAAAATCGCCCAACAAGTCTTACCTTACCACTTCTAAACATGTTCACCATCTTATTATAGCCAAAAATAAATATTTTTTTGATGAAAAAAATAAATAAATCTTGAAGTTGACGAAAACTCAAGAACTTACACCTAAATCTTGCAGCTAAAACCTATGCGGCATTGCGGCTGATCGTATTGTGAGGGCAATATGGGTGGCCAAATTTTTTTTTATTTTTTTTTATTTTTTACTTTTTTTAACGAATGTGCGTGCCTCATCAAGGTCTTTAATATTTTATTTTGATTCTTGAAAATCAATAAAATATGCAAAGAGTATTTATTTTTAAAAAAAACTAAAAAAAAATATTTTTTAGTCTCTCGTACTGCGCATAATATGGGCACCCTCAACTCTTATTTGAATAGAGCCAACCAGGAGTAGTGTTTTATTGGTCGAGACTTTGGTCGAGACTTGGCACGACAGCCAAGTAGCCTCATGTTTGAAACTTTGAATCTCTCCTCAGTGAGGGGGGGACAAATTTTCAAGTGCAGCCCAACTGTATCATAACTAAGGTGCAGTGGCGCTGAAATGGACCCCACATAATGATAAAATTAAAATTTACTTCACTTATTATATTTAGAATAATATATTCTATTACCATAACAATTGTCATCCCAATCGGATATTCGTGTGGACTCCATCTGAAAATAGTACAAATTCAACGTAATAAAATAGTTTGATATAAATAACAACTTTAAAGTGGTTTTTTCATTATATAAATTATTTGCTATAAAATTTATATATGGATAAATAATTGTATAAAGTTTCATTGCATTTTAATATTTGTAAAGCCAAAAAATGGACAAATGTATCGTCATTCTAGTGCAGTGGCGCTGCATAGGAATAACTCTTATATAGAGAGAAAGAGGTGAAGCGACGCTGCACTTGGGCCCTAAATGATGATCAAATTATAATCTACTCTACCCATTTTATTTAGAATCATGTATTCTATTGTCATACAAATTTTTATCCCAATCGAATATGTGTATGGACCCCATCTGAAAATGATACAAATTCAACATAATAAAATAGTTTAATGTAAATAACAATTTTAAAGTAGCTTTTTCAATATATAAACCATTTGCTATAAAATTTATATGTAGATAAATGTTGTATAAAATTTCATTGCATTCTAATATGTGTGGGTCGCATTTTTGGGCATGCACTGGAACAGCCCTCATATATATATTAGTGGGAGCTCATGGTCCTTCTTGTAAATAGGTGAAAGTTTGTTGTCTTGTATATAGTAATGTGGGAGCTTGATGTCTCTCTTAATCTCCTCTGCCTAAATGTAATATGATTTTATGAGATGTAATATTGTACTAATAAAAAAAACAAAAAAAACTCTTCTTTAAATAGATAAAATCCTAAGGAAAAAGCTATTAGAGACATGAGAGTTAATATTCTAGTAATTCTAAGAAATTTTATTCCGTAAAAACATGAAGATTTTAGTATTTTGAAAAATTTATAATTGGTATTTATGATTGGCGGTCACTTTATGCTTATGAATGCTCATGGTTAAGCTGGGCGTGGGAAACTAGGAATTAAGGTGGGCTTATGTGTGGCCTACCTCTAACCCAATTCAACTTTTATAGGGTCGAACTAACCTTTTTATGGCTTGATATATGGATAGATTAGAAATTTTGCCGAACTTTAAAAATAGATTTAGAGTAGGTTGACCATATATATCAACCTGAAGAATCTTAATCCGTTTTGTATATATTTATTCATCAATAATAACAACCATATTTTTCAATTTTATTGTCATTTTTTCAAATTTTCCAAATTATTTATGATTAAAGATACTCTAATTAAAATTTTAAAGTGATATCATATAGTAGTTAACATGTAAGTTTGATATAAACGAGTTTTTTGACTAAATAAATATTTAAAAATAAAAAATTCCAAATATGACTTGATTGCCAACTCAAAATATTGATTTAAGTTTCAAATTAAATTTTCGATAAGGTATATTTTTTGTTAACTTGTTTCAATAAATTTGTCACACAATTATACTCTCTACATTTAATAATATTTTTTGCTATAACTAAAAGTGTTTACTCCAACCAATTAATAAAATTTTAAAGTGTTTAACCTTTAAATTTAACATAGTTATGATATTATATTCAATAGGTATATAAATTTTTTAAATTATTATACTTAACTTGCTATGATGTCAACCCGAAGCTTATCTTTATACCTATTAAAGAAAGGTAAGTGTTGAATCAATCTTGTCCCGATTTCATATAAAAAACAACATCAAAAAACGTTTTTCAAAAAAAAAAAAAGAATTCGGTAAACTCTTATTTGATACAATCTGTCCTGACTAAGACCTTTAATTAAGCCCATCAATGAAGAGTAGTAATTCAATACACTCATGTGATTGAAACTTAAGTGTATTTGGCGCAAAATCTATTTTTAGAAGTTTTTAAAAAAATTTATAAAAATTATTAATTTAAGTGTATTCAATATATGTATTAAGTTTTATAAATTTTGGAAATTTATACATATAACTATGTTTTAATTTTTAAAAATAAGGAGTTCTATTCATTTTTTAATGACTAAAATACTCTTGTGTATCTTTAAAAATAATAAAACTTAATTTATAAATTAAATACACCTAAATTAGCAGTTTTATAAAAAAAATCAGAAAAAAGATTTTAAAAATGGATTTTGCACTTAGATATTCTTAAGTTTTAATATACGTGGAAACATTGAATCACTACTCATCAATCAAACAGGGCATGTAGGCTTCCCGCATTCCCACGGATTATGTGCTTCTTCTACAGCAGCAGGCCAAGCGCCATAAAACAGTGTACAGGATCTATCTTCAAGACACCCAACGGTATATGTATGCATGATTTTTTTATTTTTTTTTTCCCCTGATAGACGTATGTATGCATGATTGGTAATACACTAATTGGGTCTTCGTATGCAACGGAGAACACTGGAAAAATTAAAGCGTAAAATCCGTTATGCGCAGTTCCACGTGAGCCCCCACCCTGCGCTGCTCTGCGATGAACGTTTCCCGATCTTATTGAAAGGACTGGGCATCGCATATCTTGGGACAGCGCGCCTCGTCTGGACTCTGGATGCCATTGCCTGCCATATCCTGATGTGAGACCGATGGATGAAGGCGCTTTTGGTAACGTACAAGTATGCGAAATCCTTAAAAATGATTTGGTTTGTCAGGATGAATTATTGGTACTTTAATTATACCAAGTGTGTCTGCCGATGGATAAAATTTTAGGTGTGTGTTTAGCAATTGATAAAAAATGTTAAGTTAAAATTTTTCAATCTAAAATTTTTCACTCTTCGTAACTATCATATTTTTTAATTATTTTTTCACACTTTCCTATACAATTATCTTACTTTTCAATCATTTCTACACAACTATCCATATAACTAACTTATCTATTTTAATTTTATAATCTTTACTATTTATCATTATTTCTATCATATAACATCATTTGACAACTTTTACTCTCCAAAACTTTTCATCAAAAGTTTTATTCATTACGAAACATACCCTAGATGAAAAATTGTAGAGAGTAAAAGTTGTCAAATGGTGTGATATGATAGGAGTAATGATGAGGAATAAATAGGATAAAGTTGAACTAGATAGGTTAGTTGTGTTGGTAGTTGTGTAGAAATGATTGAAAAGTAGGGTAGTTGTATAAAAAAATGTGAAGAAATAATTAAAAAATAAGATAGTCGTGGAGAGTGAAAAATTTTAGATTGAAAAATTTTAACTTGATAACTTTTACTTATTACCAAACACACCCATTATTTTTTTATTTTATTTTATCTTTACATTCTAATTATTTTTATTATCAACTACGTACAACAAACTTATTTATTCCAACTATATCCATATTATTTTCTATCAATCACGTATTTTTTCAAAATATTCTTTTTTTCATTTCACACAGTCCCCGAATTTTACATGTTCGGAACATCCCTTGAATGTCATTAGGTTTACTTGTGTTGCAACGTTCTCTAATTACAAAATGTTAATGTACATTCAATTTTATTTTTAAATTTTAATTCGATACTAAAGTGAATTTAGATAAATAGGTTTGGTTCTAATTACAAATCAGGTAAATATATAATACTTTAAAATATAAAATATAAAATATTTTAAAATATAAAATTTATATTAAAGAATAAAAATTAATCTTTTTATAGAAATACTTTCAAAATTATGACTTATATATTAATGTAATTGCTAAGTAATTTTATTTCAAAGCAATAATGTTTAATTAATGCCTATGCATCATATGATTTTATGTATCGATCTTAAAATAATAGTTAATATGGTTAATTGTGTATGACTTTTTCAAACAATTTACTGTATTTTACACTAAAATATAGAACTAGGTCAAGTCGGTTGCTAGCCATCTAATCTAAACCACCCTACTTTTAAATCAAGTTTGTACTTATTTTTTTAAAGAAAGGTCTAACCGAACAGTATCATATTAACTGGGTTATGTTAGTCAGGTTCGAATTAAGAACAATCTTATTTACACCATACTTGAGTCGGTCGGAGTAGGTATGAAAATTTTAATCCAAGGTGCTATTTGGATTGATGGATTTAATGCTAGTTCAATATATGTATAAAAATAGTGAATAATTAGACAGTTTATGATATCTTACCGCAAAAATTTTAATTTATCGCAAAATTAAAAATAAATGTGGGTGATTTATATACGAACTGTGTTAAATTTACCTGTTCATTATTTATATTCAGATTCCAGAAGGGATTATAATCAGCTATCTAGCATCAAAAGTTAGATATTAGAGACTTGAAAATTATAATATAAAATAAATCTAATCATTGTTGTTTTTTTGTTGTTAATTAAAATTTACGTCTGATGGCTAACATGCTTACTATTAAATATTAATTATATTTTTTGGATGATTTTGTTCTAAAATTTTATTTTATGTTTCTCGAAACTCAAATGTTTAGTCTTTGAAAACTTAGAATATTGTCACACCTTCCCACTAACTAGAAAAAATAAAAATATCTATTTATTATAATATAGTTTACTTATAAAAGTAAATTTTTTTTTAATCTTTTATGGCTAATATATTTACTAAACGATGGTTCTTGAGAAACACTTTAATAGTGCATGATGCACCAGAATAAATCGGTGCTATGGTATTAGAATATTATAGGACTATGTACAATCAATATTTTAATTGGATGAACACTTTAGAATATAGATGTTTCATTTGTAATTTACGAAATATTTTCAGCAAGTTACAATTCACTCTCAAGTGATTTTAATTTTTTGCCAACATTGATTGGGGTGATCTTTTTATTTCTTGCTATATATGTAATAATGAAACTAATGAATTAGGTGGATTTTATTTATATAATCACCCAACGGGGCTTGTTGAGGTCTTATACAGTGGATGCATTGAAAATTAGGACCTAGTTATTAGCACACGTTAGTTGCTATCATAGGCATCAGCACTATGAGACATTGGAAATGGAGTAGCATGACGGGTGTTAAGAGAGGCCTTCCCTTATATAGGTGCATCAAAAACCCGTGGAATAGTCTAATGAAAATATAACTCCTTTTTGAGTACTGTAGTTTTAGTTAGAGAGGGTCCTCTTCGAGTATTGTAGTTTTTTTTTTTTTTTTTTCTCCCCAAATTCGGTCATTGTAGAAAATGCTTGGAAAATGTTAGAACTTATAGATGACAAATTTTTAGTATAAAATTATTTTAAATGAGATAAAATAATATGATAAGAGTAATGATAATGGGTAAAAAAAATATCATTAAAATAAATAAATTAACTATGTAGATAGCTATGTAATGATTGAAAAATAAGATAATTCTATACGAAGACGTAAAAAAAAATTAAAAATAAAATGTGTGAAGAGGGAAAGAAGTTTTAAATTGAAAAGTTTTTGTTTGAAAGATTTTCAAGATGTGTTCATTTCATTATAAAACTTTTCAACCAAAATTTTTCAATCTAAAATTTTTTACTCTTTACAACTATCATATTTTTTAAATTTTTTTTCACATATTACTATACACAGTTTCCTATTTTTTAGTCATTTCTATACAACTATCTATATAAATAACTTATTTATTTTAATTTTATTTTTTTATTTCTCATCATTACCATGTTCTCCTCTTACATAATATCATTTCCTCTCATTTTTTAAATTTTTAGAACAAAACTTTTACATTTAGACATTTTGCCACTTCCCCAATACAACCGCAGTTTGATGACATAACTCTTATATTATGCCTGACGGCACAGTGATGGGGACCCGCTATATACGTACATAACAAATGTCTAAAAATACTCGGGATTTCGATTTAAGCATTTTTTAATACCAATCAGCGTTAACAAATTTTTTTTTTTCAAGGAGTATATTTAATATCTAAAGTCGACATATTCATGTCATTGTGTGTCATCTACAATGTTAGGGTATATTAGAAATTTGATAAAATTTTTGATGAAAAAATTAAGGTAAAAATTATCAAATTGATAAAAAAATTGATGTGATATAATAGAATAATAATAAAGTATAAAGAGAATAAAATTAAAATAAATAGATTGTATGAAAATAATAAAAAGTAATAATTTGTGTAGAAAAATATAAATAATTAATTAATAATAAAATCATTATAAAAGGAGAAATTTTAGTTGATATTTTTTTAGCCCCACCAAATACACCCTAAAAATTTTTCATTTAAATTTTTATACTTCCTACAATTTTTTATTTTTAAATTATTTTTCCACTCCTATAAATTTACCTTACTTTTCAATTATTCATACATTTAAATTAACTATTTTAATTTTATTATTTTCACTCTTTATTATTATTATTTATATTATTTTATATTATATTATTTTCTCATATTTTAAAAACTTTTATACTAAAATAAAAGAATAAAACGATATTAGTGATGAGATAATGAAATGCGGGGATACGAAATACATTATGATGTTAAACTTTGCTTAAGCAAGCGACGAGGTGGACTCAAATGCTGGTTTGAGTGATGATCCCAGCTCGAGCTAGCAGTTAGCATGTGAACCGCGAACAGAAGCCTCCAAATGCCGATGTAGAGTGGGGACCTGGACTATTCGATGAGAAAGAAAGGTTGTGTTTCTTGAGAAGGCTGCAAGTGGCCGGCAAACACCTTGGTAGGAGCAATTTGATACATTTGGTTTCGTTAGTGGTCCATATTGCAGAATCTTTTCTATCATATGTCGGGCATTGGAATTTGTGTTTAGCGTGAAACGAGCTGCCCACCGCCTAAAGTAATCAATTTATGCGGTTTTCTATGCTTCCAACTGCGTCGGAATTTGAGTTTTTCAGTGGGCATCGCCTCTTGCCAGCCGGATGCTACTTCAAAGCAACTTGTCTTGTTGAATTTGAAATGAAAGGGTGTTTAGGAAAGCGAAAATTATGGATTAGTACAATAATTGAAGTCATCAGGATGCATGCGGCATGCAAGGCCGCATGCATTTGCATATATATCCAATAAAATTACTCAATGACTATACAATTACAAGTTCCAAACCATCGGAAGTAAAGTGGCGCTTTAGGGATCCACCTTCTGCAAAGGAACCCGAAATCATCTTAAATAACACGGGAAAGTAAAGTAGAACTGAATAATAATACAACATGGAGCTTAAGAATGTATGTTTAGCTAAAAATAAACAAAATGCAAGCTACAAATCCTGATAATATGCATTTACTTATGTGGGGATGTAATCAAGAGCATGTAGAAATGGAAAGTTTGTGCAGCATGTTTACAGCTTGTAAGTGGATACACCATGATTCGGCGTCGGCCAGCATGCAGATCGATAACCTACCCAATAGAGATGGAAATAAAACACAAAAATCCGAACCATCCCTGATTCATCTAAACTAGGATACAGCTGTAAACAGAGATTTTAAGGAACACAAACAAAATTTCATGTTCTTAATGCATGGACAATAGTCATGAGATTCACCATGGGATTCGAAATAGAACGAAAGCTCAAGCTATACAACAGAAAAAACATAAAATAATTTCTTTGTTGAGGAAAACAAAAATAACATCCGTAGTAAAAAGCGTGCAGGAATCATATCAGAGGAGGAAAAAATATATGGTGCAAGACAATGATGTAGAGCTCCCTTCAATCCAAACAAAGATCACAAAGGAATGACTGGGAGCTCCTGAATCATGCAAACCACGACCCTATCTCAATAAAACCAGGCATGCAATAGGGAAGTGGAATCCATGGCCCAGCAGCTCAATCCATCCAATGATATCTTCTTTTGGACTTCAGAGGAGCTCTACTCCGGAAACCACAAACACCACCTTCAGAGGAGCTCTACTCCTGAACCCACAAACTCCACCCCCACCTCCAAACTCAAGAACACCACCAGCTATAAAACCATTCACGCCAACTACATAGCACCGCGAAAATCCAAACGCAGCTACGAAAACCCAAGAAATAAAACTCTAAACCTATTGTTATCCAAAGACCACAGCAACAAGACACATGCACCCTTGTGCAAAAAAGAAAAAAGAAAAAAGAAAAAAACAACTCTGAATGCGCCTCCACTCCCCGCTCGACTCTCCACGCTTTGGTAGCGATTGGGCGTTTGTGGTGACATTTAACGAGGGAGACTAAGGGTATTTTCGGCATTTCATAATGTTGGAAAATACGTGTGTGTCGTCGTGAGGTGCCGTCTTCTAAAAGTGGTGGTAAAATCTACCGACGCGCATCTCTCGGTAGATTTTTACTGTCCAAGTATATACATCCAAAAGATAGAATGAATTTTTTTCACAATCAATTAATTAATAGAATTATTCTTTCTCATACGTGCAGGACATCCATTAATTTCCCATTTATAGCATATTAATTCGCTAGCCGACTAATGTGGTTTAAACTTTGGTAACGAAGCATCCGATTTGTGTGAGAACTTTTTTTTATGAAAAAATATGAGAACTGTTTTAACTTCTGCTTATACTTTCACGGAATATTGATCCATCTGGATTCAAAAATCTATTTTTATATTTGTTTTGAATTTTTTTTATATAAGTGTTAATCTAGGTTTGTTGTTTTTTTGGATTTTTTAAAAAAAATTCAAAAAATCTAAAAATCTCCAAAATTGGTAAAAATCAATATACACGTTAGATACACCAAATGTTGAACTGAACTCGTGATCAAACCAATGAAGGAAACTGATCTAGTCCGAACCAATTTGACTAATTAAGTAAACCAGTATGAACCGGTGACATTAGCATAATATATTTATAATGTCATAAATGTATAATTAATAATATATCGATACATTATATATCCATGCAAGAAAAAATTAATATAGGTGGAGGAGAAATGGAGTGGCGTAGCAAGCTTGGGCAGGCGGCAGGATGATTTGGGCGGTAGAAAGAAAATGATGTGCATTTTTTTTCAGCGACAAAGTAGCAAACCCCACTTCGATTTTTTAAAATTTTTCCGCCCAAGCTCAGGATCCGTTTGACACTCTTGACTTTGCCATTAACTATTTTGCTTTCATTTTTTATGTTTCATCCAAACTGGCCTGAAGCGATTCGACTGCCAATAAGGGTTTGACCGCGGTTTGAACAATTCAGACGATTTAATTGATTAAGCCGAAAATAGGTATATTTGAAATGGACTTAGGACCGATTGTCGGTCGAACTAGTCTGACAGGCCAGTTCGGTTCGGTTCTAATAACACTAATACACTTAAATTAATAGTTATATAAAAAAATTTTAAAAAAATAAGTTAAATACATACGGGTGCATTGAAAAATGTCTCCACTTTTACAGTAAAGCAAAAGAAAGGTAATGTGAAATTCCAAATTTTATAATTATTTTTACCCTCTATATTAGAGAGAAATAAATGAAAAATCTAAAATTGTTGAAAATTAAGAAAAATTTGCAATTTGGATGATGAATTGAAAAGAGAATGAAGTGAATTTGTATTAATGAAAGTTTATTTTAAAAAAGATGCAAATATTAAACATAAGGCTATTTTTAATAATTAAAAAAAGAAATATTTGGATATTAAGTTGTGCAAATGATATTGATTTGAATATTCAATTATGTGAATTATGAGTCTTAATAAAAATTTACAATTTCACCTATTAAAAATGCAAAAAAATATAATAATTGTTAAATAAATTAATTAAATTAATGAGCATTAATGGAGAGTGTTGGCGAGAAGCAACACGCTTTTAAAAAGTGTGGAAGTTCCGCATAACAAGGACGCACGAAGACAGAGAGATAGAAACAAAGGCGATAGAGTTGAGATTTTGAAGGAAACTTGCGAAATTCTCAGATCCATCCAATAAATCCCTCCTTGGATCCCTCCGTAGGTGCACTAATTAGGTAAGCGAAGATTTTTATACTTTATTGTTGAAGATTTAATGAGAATTTTAAGCTTTTATAATTCATAAACTTTTTTCAAACTCTATAGAATCGCTAGATTTACGAAAAGAAAAGTATTTTGTGAACCTATATTAAATAAGGAATCCAAATACGTGTCTAGAGGAAAAATCCGAGGTCATTTGATCAGTTTTGGCAACTACCAAAATTTGATAGCAAGTGGAGAAATAAAGCAATATGATGAAGACGAAGAACTATTGCAATTTTGACTTTTGATAGAAATTTTATAAAAAAACATTCCTCCTAAATTTGTGATTTTGCAAAAAGGTACCTAATTTGAAGAAATTATAAAAAAATCAAAATCTTGCTAAAAGATTTGCAAGAGATATATCTAAAAAGAGTATTATAGAATATACTCTTGTTGCGTTGAGAATTTTCATAAAAAATTTCAAAAAAATCACAAGAAGACCCTTCAGACTGAAATATTTTGTAAAAATGTCTTATACTGGCTAGAAATTCACAGAGTAGTTTATGAAAAATATTATATATATAAAACTCATTGTCCGAGCACTAGAAAATGCTAGTGGTAGCTCAGACTAGCAGCACATGGTGGCCCACGAGTCGTTAAAAGTGTTTTTGACATAACTTTTAACATTCATGTCCAATTTTGATAATTCAACTGTCGATTTCTATATTTTTGGACATTTTAAATTAATTGGATGGATTAGATTATCTATAAAAGATCATTATTAAAAGATATTGATGGGTATATTTTAATGGTGGAGATTTTATAAGATTCTGGCCCATTAAGATGATAATAGAGATGTTTGAGAATCAAGACTTGGCATTTAACACTTCTTCAAATTGAGATAAACTATCAAAGTTGATATAAATGGAATTTTATTCAAAATTTTATTCAATTCAAAGGACCATATTTGTTAGATGGCAATCACTGAACATTAACATGGTTTAATAAGCTAAGTGTGGTGAAATGAAAGAAAGTATAATCAATGGTATTATTGAATAATGGTATCATTTAAGGATAAATATTTTGATTGAAATGATTAATGTTGATGATAGTGATGTGATCATGATTATCATGTTCAAATCCACTTGATATATTTACATGATTATTTTATAAATTTTGAATAAAATGAAATATTGTTGAATTTTATAAATTTTGAATAATTGGACTTATAGAATTTATTATTAGAGAAAATCAATATTGAATAGTGGATATGAATATTTATACAAATGATTAATTTTAAAAAAATATTATTATTTTAGTGAATGAGTAAAAGTAAAGATATATCAGATCTCAGTGGATTGGAATGAAGTATAAGATAAGTAGGACTTGGTTTTGAACTAATTTAATTATTTTGTGTATTCCCCAAGCATGTATGTTTTGGATGCTGATAATTTGTATTTTTATTGAAATGATTAAATTTAACTAAAAGTATAATTTATTAAGATACCGAATTTGGAACTGGATTTATGAACTGAGCATGATAGCATTATATTTTGACATATGCATGTGTACATTGAATGCTAGCATTATCATGTGTTATGGCTAAAGATATTGATTGAGAAGTGTTGTTTGTGATCACTGACGACGATCAGTGACATGTCGCCAACTGGAGTCGGGGTATAATTTAGCCTTTGATGGTTGTGGGGGAGGACAAACTATGTAGCCCTTGTGATATTGTAATTACAGTAGTGGTTGTATCTGATTGTTGCAATGTGATACTTGAAGTCGTCAATATGTCCAGCTATTTCTTGTGATGTGATATTTTGAGTTGTGGTTGTGTCTGACTATTATGATGTGATATTTGAAGTCGTGCATGTGACCAGCTATTTGTTGGTATTTATTGTGAGACTAGTATGTAGAAACTGGTGCTTGGACATGAGTGTTTGAGCTGAGCCATGGGCATAAGTTTGTGGCATGGCCATAAATGTGTAGAGATCATGATAGGATATCAAATAAACCTCGTCATTTGGCTTGGTATGGTATTTTCCTCATTTGATTATCTCACGCTTTGCACTGATGTAAGACAGTGCAAAATATCGAACATTCCTATTAGATTTAACCTATGCAATGAAAAGATCATTTATATGGTACACTATTGAAATACTTGATCACGAGCATGCATATAGTACTAATTTGAAGATGATTTATGATGTATTAGAAATTATGCGCATTGTTTAACATTGATTTATGTTTTGATTCTACTTACCGAGTTTGCCCAGACTCATCCTATTCCATCATATTTTAGATGGCAGATATGCAGGTGGAGACTGACATTAAGTCAGGCTAGGATTTGATGAATCTAGATTTAGAATTATTTATCTTGATTTTTTTATATATGGAAAGCATAATATATATAATTTATAGATTCTAGCATTTAGATATAGCTCGGTTTGGATTTAATGAGACATTTGGTTTAAATAATTTATGAAATATTTGATATGACATCATATTTTATGTTATTGCGCATATTTTTCTCCCCATTATCATCGATCCTATAATATATTAGTAGCGGTTGTTGACTTAGTCGACAGGGCGCTACAGGTAATAGGCCATCCAATATAACATTTCATCTCTTGTCTGCTCGAGCTTTGATGAATCTAATAAATTGTTCCAACGGCTGCATGCAACTAAAGTAGTTGATGGGCTTTTTCCATTTTAAACCCTTCAATTTTTTATTTTGCTTTTTACCAACCAACTATTATATATTTGAGTTTAATTCCTGTAATTTTTTATTTTGTTTATATTTTAAACCATGGGACCATGGGAATTGACATTATTTAAAAAAAGTGAAAAAACATGAATTATGATGAATGTAATAACTCAAGGGCTTTGCCTTTTTAAAAAAATTTCTTCTGTGCAAATCTTTTCATTTTTAATATTTTAATATTTGATGAAAAATTACTCTATTTATTATATTTTATATTATTTATATTATCATAGAAACTTTTTCATTTGTCTAATATCATTATGACGTGCCTTATCTAAAAATTGTAAAATTTACTTAATAAAATAAGCTAATGCTAAATATCAAATTTAAAATTTTATTTTCAACATTTAAAACATTAAAATATCATTACTATGTGAATAAATGATTCTATAAAGTATTATTATAAATATAAAAATTTATATAATTTATAAATATAAAAATATTTTTAATAAAGGTTGCACAAGTACATACTTAATTTAAATAAAACTTGGTCTCATAACTAAATAAATAAGGTTAAATGCAATAAATAAATTCGATTTTAATTAAATATTATTATCTTAAAATTGGAAAGGGTTTCATGAGACTGCTTTTATGTAAACTGTCAATGTCATTGGAAATAACATTTGCAACATGAAGCATATAGCCTAGTTAAATTTAAGAAAAAACACACTAATATATTATCATTTGAAAAAAATTATCTTCTTCAGTAAAAAAACTAAGAAGAAAGTTAACAAATATAAAAGTAAATAATATAAAAATAAATATGATTATAAATGAAAACGGTTAATTTACCTATAATATATTTTTAGCATAATAAACATCATAAATATAAATAATATAAAATACATAATTATGAATCAATATTATTTAGGTTTTATACATAACATATTTCACGTTTAAATATAAATAGAAGAATGAGATTAGGTTTACTTTAATCATAGCCTTGTTTATAGACTGGATTTCTTAAGTTATGATTTTGCAAAAGCAAGCTTAATAGCAAAAATAAACTTAATCAGCATACAGTTCAAATATTAGGTAAAGACGGTAGCCTCGTTATACTGCACATGAAGTGCACTACTATCAATTGTTTGGTCATTTGAGTTTCGATGGTTTTTTCTTCGTTTCTTTTTTTTCTTTATTACATTTGTCAACTTCTTTTGGCTTCTGGACTCCCAATTAAACCGCATGGAATTTGGTCATACAACTGAGTAATGTATATTTTCAAATTAGTAACTTTGATCGACCAGCTTTGATCACCATGAAATAAAATTTGTACTTCTAAATTATCGCGGATTAGCTTAGAATTACTTAAACGAAATAGTATAAAACGACTGCAAAAAGATATTCCACTCATAGTTCAGTATAAAAAAGGATCAATCTAGATCATTTCATGATCATAGAAACAAAAAGCAAAGCGATCTCTGTATAGATGATACATTTAGGTGAAATTAGCTTAGCAAGTAAGAAAAAACAGTAGAAAAATTTTGGTAGAAAACTTCTACACATGAGAGGATAATATAGGGTGTGTTTGGGAAGTTCTAAAACTTTAGGAGTGCGTTTGGCAATTAATAGAAAATGTCAAGTTAAAACTTTTCAATATAAAACTTTTCACTCTCCACAACTATCATATTTTTTAATCATTTTTTCACATTTTCCTATACAACTACCTTACTTTTCAATCATTTCTACACAACTATCCACACAACCAACTTATCTATTTTAACTTTATCCTCTTTACTATTCATCATTACTCATATCATATCACATCATTTGACAACTTTTACGCTCCAAAACTTTTCATCAAAAGTTTTATTCATTACCAAACACACCCTCGATGAAAAGTTTTTTATGTAAAAGTTGTCAAATTAGTAGAAAATGATGTGATATTGTAGGGATAATGATGAGGAGTAAGGAGAATAAGTTTAAAATAAATAGGTTAGTTGTAGTGGTAGTTGTGTAGAAATGATTGAAAAGTATGGTTGTTGTATTGAAAGATGTGTAAAAAATAATTAAAAAAAGAATAGTTATGGAGAGTGAAAAATTTTAGATTGAAAAGTTTTAACTTGACAACTTTTTCAAATTGCCAAACACACCCATAATATGATAGAGGTAATGATGGGTAAAGAAAATAAAGTTAAAATAGATAAAATTATTATATAAAAAATTAAATAAATTATTAAAAATATGATGATTATATAGAAAAATGTGAAAAAATAGTTGAAAATACGTAAAAGTCAAGGTAAAAAGTTTTAAGTGAAAATTTATTTATTATTGTTACGAAAACCCTACTGTTTCTTCTCCTCTTCTCTTTTGTTTCCTCATCTTAAACGATTACATACAAGATGCTGATGCGAGTTCTTCATGTATAACAATTGTAAAAAAAAAAATTATAAGAATGTTTCGGAGGCTTGTTTGGAATATTGGATACTTCACGAAAAGTTTTTTATGTAAAATTTGTCAAATTAGTAGAAAATGATGTGATATTGTAGGGATAATGATGAGGAGTAAGGAGAATAAGTTTAAAATAAATAGGTTAGTTGTAATGGTAGTTGTGTAGAAATGATTGAAAAGTATGGTTGTTGTATTGAAAGATGTGTAAAAAATAATTAAAAAAAGAATAGTTATGGAGAGTGAAAAATTTTAGATTGAAAAGTTTTAACTTGACAACTTTTTCAAATTGTCAAACACACTCATAATATGATAGAGGTAATGATGGGTAAAGAAAATAAAGTTAAAATAGATAAAATTATTATATAAAAAATTAAATAAATTATTAAAAATATGATGATTGTATAGAAAAATGTGAAATTCTCCTCTTCTCTTCTGTTTCCTCATCTTAAACGATTACATACAAGATGCTGATGCGAGTTCTTCATGTATAACAATTGTAAAAAAAAAAATTATAAGAATGTTTCGGAGGCTTGTTTGGAATATTGGATACTTGACATGATAGTAATATAGAAGATAAATGATCCTGTTAGCCCGGGCTAAGTAAATGCCCCACTTAGCCCACCTTAAAAAATCTATTTATAACAAATTTTTTTACTTTTTTTTCATGCATTTGTTTATCTAAGTGTATTTAACATATAGACCAAGTTTTACCATTTTTGAATATGTTTATCTATTTTTTTGAGATTTTTAAACATCTATGTGTGTATATGTATTTAAAATACCCTTATTTTTAAAAATCTAAAAAAAATATATACACATATCCAAAAATATTAAAACTTGATTTATATATTAAATACACTTAGATAAACAAGTGTATGAAGAAAAAAATAAAAAAAATTATTTTAAATAGGATTTTTAAGGTAGACTAAGTAAGACATTTACTTAGCCCAGGCTAACAGGATCACTCCTCAATATAGAAATACTTTTAGAAAGAAAGCCAAGAGCATCCGTGGGCTGTTCTGTTCTCTGATACATGAGGTGAACTGTACTGGGCGTACATCTTTTTATTAAAAAAAAATCATATGTGACATTGTGACCCCGAGCCACTGAAATTCATATGCTCGGGCAGAATGGATTTCTAGTGGGTTTTTTGCATGGTAAACCCTCTAACTTTGGCCAATTGCATTTCAAACCCCGAAATTTGGCCGTTTGCATTTTAAACCATGCGAACTTTCTCCTTTTGCATTTTGAACCTCGTGGTGTAACGACGTCGAAAAGCACCGTTAAGATGTAGAAAAATGTCCAAAATAACCTTGCTAAAAATCTAAAACAAAATGGGTTTTTTGCTCCGATCGCCAAACGCCGATGTTTGAATGCGGAGATTGTCGCCGACTACAGATTCTTGCTAATCAAGTTACATCAGACTGTGTGAGAGAGAAGGCGAAAAATGGTGCACCCCCTGCTTCTATCAAGCATGCAAATCTCCGCCTTTTGCATTTGCTTCGAAGTCCTTGCCTTCTCCACACTCTTCCTCCTCCCCCGCGCTCCGGTGCCTGCCCTTCCAATAGCAACAGTCCGATTTCCTCCCACTCCCACCGCTCTAATTTGGCCCTCAAATCTGACCCCTTGAAGGCTCATCTCGACCAAGTACTGAAGCAGGCTAACGACCACAAAATCCTCCTCGCATACGCCTCCCACGCGCGCAAGCTCAAGCTCGAGAATTCCAAGCACCTCCGTGTCCTCTCTGATCTTGCCCACATCTTCTCCGATCTCGTCTCGCACCCTTCCTCTGCCATATCCGCCACCGCGAGCGGCATCGACACCCCGTCTGACGAGCTCTCCATTGACGAGCCGGCCCTCCGGTGCTTCGAGAAGGAGGTGAAGGAGCAGATCAGGATCACCCGCCAGGTCGTCACCGACATCAAGGGGCTCCTTCGACAACTAGCTCCGCATTTAGAAGCTCAAAGGTTCAATCTTTGCCCTGAACAAGCTCCTCACCAAGGCTAAGAAGCAGAGCACTTTCTCCAACCTAATCGTTACCAAATCCATCCCTAAATCCATCCACTACCTCGCCATGCGCCTCATGGAGGAGCAGATTGCCCACCTAGAGAAGTACGCCAAGGACCCATCGTCGGCGCTGCCCCAGCTGGAGGACCCCAAGCTCTTCCACTACGCCATCTTCTCCGACAATGTGATCGCTGCCTCTGTCGTCGTGAATTCGGCGATGCAGAATGCCAAGGAGCCCTGGAAGCACGTCTTCCATGTCGTCACCAACAAGATGAACCTCGGCGTGATGCAGGTGATGTTCAAGATGCGAGATTACAACGAGGCGCACGTCGAGGGGAAGGCAGTCGAGGAGTACAAGTTCCTGAATTCCTCCTACGTTCCGGTGCTCTGTCAGCTGCCGCAACAGTTCTATTTCAAGAAAAGGCTGGAGAACGCGACCAAGGACAGAACGAACATGAAGTTCAGGAACCCCAAGTATCTGTCGATGCTAAATCATTTGAGGTTTTATCTGCCGGCAATGTATCCCAAGCTCCACAAGATCCTTTTCTTGGATGATGACGTGGTTGTGTAGCGGGACCTGATGGTGCTGTGGAACATTAACATGGATGGGAAGGTGAATGAGGTCGTCAAGACATGTTTTGGATTCTTCCATTGGTATGCGCAGTACATGAACTTCTCCCACCCTTTGAACAAGGAGAAGTTCAATCCAAGGCTTGCAGGTGGGCATTCGAGATGAATTTCTTCAATCTCAATGCATGGAGGAAGAAGAAGTGCACAGAGGAGTATCATTACTGGCAAAACTTGGCAAGAGCATTTTCGTTTTAGATTTTTAGCAAGGTTATTTTTGATATTTTTGCACATCTTAACGGTACTTTTCGACGTCGTTACGCCCCGAGGTTCAAAATGCAAAAGGAGAAAGTTCGCATGGTTTAAAATGCAAAGGGGAAATGCAATTGACCAAAATTACAAGATTTACCAGGCAAAAAAACCCATTTCTAGCTCGTGGATGGGAACCTACTTTTCAAAGAGTCATCATTTATCTGTTATTTATTATTTTCTCGTGGAGAGGATAATGATAGGATGTTGACAGGCTTTACAGCCCGCAGCCATGCCATGGGTTGGATCAGTAATTCAGTATCATTAGATCTGAAGGCTCGATCGTGCTGCACTGCGTATATGGTCGCGGAGCCAATTAATATTATCAGATGCCTTTCATAGTTTCGCGTACCATAGCCACAAGATGATGAACGGTGGCAAACCACTCATCGACCTTTACAGATGGAAGTCCTTCACCGCAGATTAGGCACTGATCAACAAATATATAATAAATTAATCAAGAACATTAAGAATAATAAATAAATAAATAATATAAATAGAAAAATGACCATATTAGCTTAGGTTAAGTAAATAACTTATTTAGCCAATCTAAAAAAACTCATTTAAAGCACTTGTTTTATTTATTTCTTTTACGCGGTTATTTATTTAAGTATATTAAACATATATGATAAGTTTTATTATTTTTTGATATGTCAGTATATATTTTTAAATTTTTTTAAAGATAATAAAGATATTTTAGTCATTGTAAAATAATCATGTGTTTAAAAATCTCAAAAATATAGGCACATATTAAAAAATAGTAAAACTTAATTTATATGTTAAATATATATATTAACAAGTTTATGAGGGGCAACAAAAAAATTAAAATTAGCTTTTTAAGATGGGCTAAATAAGTTATTTACTTAGCCCAAACTAATAATATCATTTCTCGTATAAATATGTAAACATTTTTTCAGCTAAACAAATTATTTTCGTAAATAGTTAGTAATTATCATGGAATAAATTTTCTCTTCGTTAAAATTGGCATAAAAATATAATAAATAATTTGTAAATATATAATGAGAAAAAATATTAAAATAGATCAATTAAAACTTAATATTATTAAACAATACTTATAAATGAAAATTTTGAACTTTCATAATAAAAAAGTCATCATCATTAGTTAAAGGTTGTTTTCTAACTACACGGGATGTATGAAATATTAGATAATATCATTTTTGAAAAGAATGTAAAATTTAAATATTTTCTATATTTTTTTATAATTATGTGCAGTGTGCTTTTGCTTGTATTTTTGTAATTGTTGTTGAATAAACTCAATTCCGTTTAATTCGAGTAATTTATTGCTTCTATTATGCACGTCCAGCAAAATTTAACTTGGGCGTTCTAATATGTTAACGTAAATTTTAAATGATTAAAGGAAAATATTTAAATAAGTAAATTTAATTTTGTGAAGAAAATAAAAATAAAATGATTATTGATCTTGTTATATTTTGTTATAAAACATTAATCTAATTTATAAATCAAATTGTGTCATTTTTTAAGTTGTAGATATTTTGAATTTTTAAATACAGGGTGTTTTAGTTGTTTTTAATATTAGAGAAAATGAAAATGATTAAAACACAAACGTGTTTAAAAATTCAAAAATATACGCACCTTTAAAAATGATCAAATTTGATTTATAAATTTAATATACATAAATTGACCAATCTGTTAAAAAATATTTAAATATCAATAAATAAATTTTTTTGAGATAAATAATTATTTGCTGAGTCCCAACTAACAAGATCATTATTTGAATAAAGTATCTAAGATAGTTGCGTGAAAAATGATAAAAGGATTGGAATAAAATATAAGAATAAAAAATATGATAGGTACATGATTATATAATATAATAATTATATAATAATGATTATATAAAATAATAATAAATATAATAATTATATAAAATAAACACAAGAAATAGTGAATATACATATGGACAAAGAATTCTAAATAAATGAAATTAAATATTCGATAAAATGCACCATCTAAAAAATATTAGATAAAATGTATAAATTTATATAAACTGCTTCTATTTAACCTAACATGGATAGGATATGTTCATTAGCCTGGTGCATTTGGGAAATAATAAAAAAATTAGCCAAAACTTTTTCCTTTCACCTTAACTTTTATTTTTGAATTATTTTGATACATTTATTTTAATACATTTTTTTAAATGACTATTTACCTATTTAATTTTATTTCTTTTATTCCTTGTCGTTCAATTACTTACGTAAAATCACGATACACTCGAGGGTCCAACTTTAGTTGGGTTGTATTGAGTTTATATAAATAATAACTTTAAGCCCAGCAAGTTTAGGTGAACTTAAATTCAAACTATAATGTTAGAATTCAAGTTTAGGTTGAGTTTAAATCGATTTGATATTGGTTTTATTTTTGATATTAAGTTAAAAATCAGGCTAATCTCAAACTAGTAGAAGTCCAAATCTATCAATATAAAAAATAAATTTTTTAAAAATTATTGCGTTTGCACTGATTAATTCTAAAATATGTTTTTGATTGTAATAATTTATTTATTCATAATTTACATATGAATATATTTATATCATATATTTGATTTTGATAAAAGTTGATCCTCTAGTTAAAAGATATTGTCAAGTACAATGCATGTAATAAATTTACCATCAACAATTAAGGTGAGAAAAATAAACAAAATTGCACGAAACCACTAACTAAATAAGTTTAATAAAAATGAGACACATATCTTGTTGTTAATTGGTATGCATGCAATAATTTCAAAGAATTAGTATATTTATAATGATTTACTAATTAAGTTAATGTAGATATAATATATTTAACTTTTTATGAACAAATATAATAATATTTGGTTTTTAGAATTTCTATTTTACAATCTAATTATATTATAATTACATGGAAGAATTTTATTATAATTATAGTTGAAATATTTAATGCACAAATTAATATAATTTTTTAACAAAGCAGGGGATATCAAGTTTATGTTTTATAATAGAAGTAGGGAGTAGAAAATGAAATATTTTCAAAATTGCGTGATTGGTAAAAAATTATACGAGTAAAATTGGGTTTTTTGCATGGTAAACCCTGTAACTTTGGCCAATTGCATTTACAATCCTGAAGTTTTGCCGTTTGCATTTTAAACCCAACGAACTTTCGTCTTTTGCTTTTTGAACCTCGCGGCGTATCGACGTCGAAAAGCACCGTTAAGATGCGTAAAATGTCTAAAATATCCTCGCGTGCAGATGGAAAGCACCGCCGACGCGCAGATGCAGAAACTCCAGCGACGGAAATGACTAGTGCAGGGAACGTGGTGACCGGACGAAGATGCGGCGTCCATCAACCTTTTCCTCTAACTGAAAAATCTCTGCTTTTATGCTTAGATGGAGGCGAAAGAATTTGAGATGTTGCTGCCATGTTTTAATGGAGCTTGACTTCAATTTCTGCTCATGACTTGGAGAAGGAGATGGAAGCTAGTCAGTGCTGCCCACTTTGACTACAGAAATAATGGAGCAGTAGCTGGTTGGAGATTTGTTTTCTGCCTGTCGAAAACAAAGAAAGGATGATGCAGACTTTTGAATCGAAATTTTGGGCAGATGGAAATTGGGTTTGATGGACTGCCGAAATCAAGCTTGGATGCTTAAGGCTTGGAGACGATCTGCTTTGCTTGGGAAGTTTGCCCAATTATCGCTAGCTGGATCGGTGAGCTGCCAGTGTTTCCATTGGTTGCTGTTGGAGGTGTGCTCTGTTCAGCTTGGTGCTTGGCAGATGGGTGTTTGGGAATAGAGGTTGCCGGCTTTAATTCGTGATTTTGGTGTTGCAATTGATAGGCCCCGTAGATGAAATCAGTGCTGAAGAGAGGCTATGACTGGTTGATTTTGGGATTTTTTATGCCCATATTAATGGGTTGATAGCAAGTTTTTTGGGTTGTTGCCATGGCTGGGTGCAGGTGCGATGACACTGGATTTGATCGAGAAAGGGAAAATTCGGTGGCTGCCTGTTGGATGCAATCTGAATACCATATACGAATTAAATTGAAGGCTTGGTTGTTGGACGGTGAAGAGGAGAAAATGGGTTTGAAAGGGGGCAACTCCATGGCTTGCTCGTCGATGATTGTTTGCTTGGCGTGGAGAAGACGTGTTGCCGATTTTGGTGGGTTTTGATTTTTGGATGGCTTGTTGGAGATGAAGAAGATGGGAACCATGGCTGTCTTCGATTTAGGGGAAGAGCGCGCGGGATTGAAGATGGTGGAGCACCAGAAATGGTGCTCCGATGGTGCATTATTGTTCGGTGTTCCAAAATAGGCGGGTATGACATGGGGATGATCTGATATAAGGTTGTTTACAAGGTTATTTTCGTCAATTTCAAAAAAATGAGAGTGAGATAGATTGGAATACGCGTGTCTTGAGACGCGTTACGCCGCGGGGTTTAAAAAGCAAAAGGCGAAAGTTAGCTGGGTTTAAAATGCAAATGGCCAAACTTTAGGGTTAGAGATGCAATTGGCTAAAGTTAGAGAATTTACCATGCAAAAAACCCCCAATCCCAACAACCATACGATGCCGACCGCAACAACCAACCCCTTTGAACATCAACCAGCACCAATCCCAACCCCGATTTCAATCACCACCCTTGCCTACCTCAATTTGGATACTGGTCATCCTAACTCAACAAATCGGCAATCACTTTCAAAAAATAGCAATCACAATCTCACCGACCCATCTTAATCCACCGAGTACCAGCTACTCGAATTAAAAAAAAGAAAACAGCAGCCAAGCTCCGGTCATCTTCCCAGCAGCTATTTGCAGCAGAGAGAACGACCTCCAATCAATGGTCGTTCAAAAATCCATGAAAATCGGCTGCCGCAAAATCTGGCAACTCCGACCTAATCGGCTAGCCGCGGAATCAGACTTGTGGCACTCATCCTTGTTTTAACCATGCCCAAAACTAGCAGCAATTGAAGTCAATCATCGCCATGCAAGTTTCGACTGGTATTCTGAAATCATTAGCTGCCGACATCCTCCATATTAATCACTGTCATCGCAAACAGCACCGCGGCGACAACAGATATTTGGAAGCCCTTCTAAAATTTGCAGCCGACCATGGCAGCAGAAGAGCATCTGGTCTCAGTCAAAATTTCCAGTAGCCAACCATCAGTGTTCAACCTCTATTCTCGACAGCCATTAGAGCTGGAAAAGCAGTTATGAAATTCAGCTTCTTGCAGCCCCTAATTCGAAATCAACAATCACCGCCATTAAATTAAAGCAAAGAACAATTAGCGACCACCATATTTCAGATGCAACCCATTTAATTGCACGTCTAGAATTGAGGGTGAAGTTGAAGTAGGTGCCGGAGGTGCTGTTTGGTAATGATGGCTCGGTGGTGGAGGCGACCATCGCCGGCGGGACGTTGCTTTTTGGTGTGTTTGGTTAAAGGTAAAATTTTTGACGAAAAGTTTTGAAGGTAAAAGTTGTCAAATTGATAAAAAAAATGATGTGATATAGAGTGTATTTGAGAATGGGTAAAACTTTTGATAAAAAATTATAGAGAATAGAAGTTGTCAAATGATGTGATATGATAGGAGTAATGATGAAGAGTAGATAGGATAAAGTTAAAATAGATATGTTAGTTGTGTAGAAATGATTGAAAAGTAGGATAGTTGTATAGAAAAATGTGAATAAATGATTAAAAAAATAGGGTAGTTGTGGAGAGTGAAAAATTTTAAATTGAAAAGTTTTAACTTGAAAATTTTTACTTGTTAACAAACACACCCATAATAGGGGTAATCATGAGGAGTAAATAGAATAAAGTTAAAATAGATATGTTAGTTGTATGGGTAGTTGTGTAAAAATGATTGAAAAGTAGAATAGTTTGTATAGAAAAATATGAAAAAATAATTAAAAAATAGAGTAGTTATGGAGAGTAAAAAGTTTTGAGTTAAAAATTTTAGTTGAAATATTTTGGCCCCAAACAAACACACTTTGGGTATGTTTGGCTATAAAACTTTTCAATCTAAAACTTTTCATTCTTCATAATTATTATATTTTTTAATTATTTTTTCACATTTTCCTATACAATTATTCTACTTTTCAATCATTTCTACACAATTACATATACAATTAACCTATTTATTTTTACTTTATTCTCTATACTTCTTATTATTATTTCTATCGCATCACATCATTTAAAAACTTTTACTTTTCGAAACTTTTTATCCGAAATTTTATACATTCTCCGGCACACCCTTTGTCGGCAACAACGTGACTTTTGATCGACTAATTCACGTCCGACATCATCTACTATGCTCGCGTCCTCCGCCACCCCTTCAGGAACTCATTTTCAAAGAGAGGACGACGAGGACAATCTTGGAATTTGAAAAAAATGACGGCTGCATTGCCAGAACTTAACGCCTCGACTTGAGGAGGAATTTAAGATAAAATGACGTGGGTACAATGAAAAATATTAAAATAATATGAATATAAATACAACAATTTTTTTTTTTAAAACAAAAAACAAAAGTGAATGTTTGGTATTTGAATTTTTAAAATAATGATATGCGAGTAATTTTCAAAAGTTTTGGGGAGGTTCGGTCGTATAAGTTTGGTCTGAATCGGGATGAGGTGCCAAAAAATAAAATATTTTTAAAATTATATAATTAATATGAAATGATATAGATAAAATTAAAATAAATAGTTTTATTAGATAATAATTAATAAAAAATAATTAAAATATAAAGATGAAAGTAAAAATTTATAATAATTTGGATGTGTTTTGGAAATGAATAAAATTTTTGATGAAAAGTTTTAAAGAGTAAAAGTTGTTAAATGATATGATATGATAGGAGTAATGATGAGTAGTAAAGATAATAAAGTTAAAATAGATAGGTTCGTCGTACGAGTAGTTAGGTAAAAATAATTGAAAAGTAGTATAGTTATATAGAAAAATGTAAAAAAATAATTAAAAAATATAATAGTGATAAATAGTAAAAAAATTTAGAATAAAAAATTTTAAATTAATATTTTTTAATCATTACCAAATATACCCTTAATCGATTAATGATAAGTAATAACGGTGCTCCAGCCTCTTCCCACCGCACGCTTCGCCGGCATGTTACCAAAAGTTTTCGACGGTTCATGGGGCAGCTTACCGCCCACCGAGAAAGCTACAGACGTGTGTGAATGGTCCGATGTGATTTGACTGAAAATAAATGATTATAGTATTTTTCTTTCAACTTTTTTCAACTTTTTGAAAAAAGTTGAAATCTTGATTTGACAACACATGACCGCGTACGGCGCTGCCTTGTCCCGTCACGTGCTCACCTCACTCTATCGCAGAAGAGATTCCGTTGGATAGCTATCAGTTTGGTAGATCCGAGCCGTTCAGTTTACGGTACCCGAACAAATAATGTTCGTAGTTTAGGGATGTGTAAACTTTTCTCGTTCGATAACTTCTATCTATCCTATTTCTCCACCTTTTAATCACATTTTTCATGCAATTATTTTATTTTTAATTATTTCTTATAATTTTTTATAAAATTATCATATTTTTAGTGTCATACCATTTTCTTTTGTTTTAAAACTTTACACTAATCAGAACGCATGTACATATTTATCACTCAGCTGTCATGAGTTCAAGTAACTTAAAAATAAAAATAAAAAATAAATTACAAAAGGGACTAATTATAAACAAACTGGTTGTACGTCAGAACCATCCACGCATCCGTAAGTGGCGAGGGCGAACATGGCGGGTCGGGCTATTGCCAGTACGTCGATGGAGAAAAGAAATGCTGCGTCAGAACAGCCTTTTTTGTTTTTTGGCATGCGAAAAAGTCCTTTGGAATCAATCTGTCTCCCCTAATCATGGCATCATCCCCCGGCTGCGGCTTTTCGAAGGAGGCAATGCAGTTTAGTGGCCATGGCCGTGTGGCCCCGGCCCCCGGCCTCATCCAAAAGGGACTTGAGGGCCAAGGACGCAATGCAGTTTGGTGGCCATGGCCGTGGCCCCGGCCCCCGGCCTCATCCAAAAGGGACCGAGGGCCAAGGCTTTCTCTTGCCTGCCCATTTTCCCGTGGGTTGGTGGATGAATGGAAACATCATATCGTGGCGAAAACGGTTCACTTTGCTACCGACGTTGCTGTCGCGATCGAATATCTGGCCGTGGCCCGTGATGATGCAGCGAAACATGGCATGAGATGCGGCACGGGCGCTGCCTGCAGTAATAATTAGTGAAGCGATTATATTCGATAAACGGCATTTGATTGGGTTTATATTTCAATGACGTCATTTGCAAGTTGCAAATAAGATGCAATGCATCTGATCGATCCAGGCGTCAAAAGGTGCGTTTACGTCTTTGAAAAATCACAGTGCGTCTGAGAGTTGATAAAAGTGAGATGGGAAAGTATGAATAAGCTTTTCTAAAGGTGTGTTCGGCCATTAATAACAAATATTTAGTTAAAATTTTTCAATTTAAAATTTTGTATCCTTTATAACTATTTTTTTAATCAGTTCTGCATATCTTTCTATATAATTAGCTTACTTTTTAACTATTTGTACATGATTATCTACAGAATTAGTTTATTTATTTTAACTTTATTTTATTTACTCATCGTAATTGCCCTTGTTATATCACAGTATTTATTCATATTTCAAAAATTTTATACCAAATATTTTCAAAGAACATCAATAATATCTTACCGTGTAAAGTGAGAAATTAAAAAGTAGAAATAATAACAAAAAACAGTCCAATTAAATAATTAAGATGTTAAACCAAAGTGAAAAAAGTGTTACGGGAAAAGTAGTAAAATGAGTTCCCCACTTGCTCGTGTTCAGACTGTAATCGAAATCGAAAGGCGCGCTTGTCTGTCCCCAGGCAAACGATTGTTGAGGTTATTCGATCGCGCAATGTGCTTGCCAGCCGGAATTATTTCTTCAGGAAAGTGGAGGTATTTCCACATTACATTGCACATGCGTTTCTTCACCACATTTTTGATTTTTTTCTGCTTCGAGTTCGAGATAGATCCTTGCTTGATTCGGCCTATAAAAAATGTGAAGAGGTAGCTAAGCTGGATTGGACCGCACTAGAGGATGGAATTTTCAATTGCGCGAGTTTGACAATTGTCAGTCCCGACTGGTGCAGCCAACCGATGAATTAGACCTGACCTAGAAAGTAGTGGAGGATCGCCCGACCGCATCGAGCAGAGGACTTGTTTTGGCCGGTGGTAGGGAGTAGTTAATAGAAAAAATGATTAGAATATAAAAGTAAAAGTAGAAAAATATGATAATTAATTAATTAATGATGTACTTTGAAACTCGTTCCCCACCATTTCTTTCTTACATTTTCTACACTCGATTTCCAAACGTCCCATGTATTTAGGCCCAACACTTCGGAAATAATTCAAACTAAAACTTGCCGGAGCTAGGGTTACTTTTGGTTTATGTGGCCAGGTTAATGCGCTTAATTTGTTTACAAAAAAAAAGCCTTACTTGCCTTTAGCTTAAGCACGACTCTTTATGGGTATTTATTTATACCTAGCACATAAAGATTACAATATTTTTTATTAAGATACTTTTTTTATGGTAACATTATTAGTAATAGATTAGATAAATGGGAAAGCATGCCATGTTGATATTGCCACAGAAATATTTCCAATTTTCCGTAAGTTTGGTCTATTTGGCCCATAACGATGAATGCATCAAATTTACATTAAGTACGACTTAATTTTTTATTAACAAGAAAGTTTTCATTCATGTAGAATTTCAAAATTAGTTATATTTTAAACTAAGGACACGTTTCATAATAAAAAAAAATTTCAGATCAAAACTTTTCACTCTCTAAAACTAACATATTTTTAATTATTCTTTAACATCTTTTTATGCAGCTATCTTTTCAATTATTTTTATACACATGCCCATGCAACTAACATATTTGTTTTACACCAACTGAGCCGTGCTCGGTTGGTCACCGCAGGCGAGATAAAGCAGGCGCTGGATGTGCGGTGCGCGGTTCGAATCCCGTATATGGGATTTCGGCCAGAAGTAGAAAAAATTGTTAGTAGGAGCTGTGGTCTCCTGTTTGATTGTTGGAAGTTGTATCTTACTTAGTCTTCGGCGGAGCTATGTCTCCGGATTTCTTTGGGGGAGCTGTGTGTCTCCAGATTTGTAAGAATGTCTCAGAACTTCAGTGTAATATGTGTTGAGATGAATGTAAAAATGTACCAATAAAAAAATATATATATTTGTTTTACTATATTTTATTTATTCCTCATCGCTGTCACTATTATATTATATTATTTTTTATCAATTCAAAAATTTTTACACGACAAACTTTTCGTTTAAAAATCGTATGCCTTTCCAAACACACTCTAAATTTTAAGATTTCTAGAGGATTTTAGGGGGCCAATTTTACCATCTCAAATCTATGTAGATACATCCATGGATGCCAAATGCCGTCATTTCTCCCTCACAGTTCATCCTCTTCTCTCATTCGGCCTATTTCTCCTCTTTCATAGATGTCGAGAAGGCTATTCGATTAAATAGGCCTCCGTGTAGAATTGGACCCAACAACTCGAATTTGCAAGTGCCGTCAACCAGGTGGCTGGATACAATAGACGCCCATATTCCCCCATTCTAAGTCCGTGGGAATGGAAGGCCATGCAATAAAGGGTACTGAATCCGTTCGGCTGGTTAGAGAATTGTTTTTTTGTAGGGTGGGTTTAAGGAGTGATAAAAAATTTGGTAAAAAGTTTTTAGTGCAAATATTTTTAAATAAAATACACAATGTGATATAATAGGGATAATGATGATAGTATATCAAATAAGATTAAAATAGATAGATTAAATCTATTTGTAGTTGAATAGAAATAATTCAAAAGTATGGTAGTTGTATATAAATAAGTGAAAAAATAATTAAAAATAAAGCAGTTGTAAAAAGTAAAAAATTTTAGATTAAAAAGTTTTAGTTGTTAACAAACACCCCTAATAAATACGATCCTTCATCCATATTTTTATTTTTGTGAAATTTAGTAAATTTTAAAATTTATTTGTTATTTTTTATTCTAAGAAAATTGATGTTCGAAGAGTGACAACATCTAGGGGTGCAACTTGTGCCGGATCGAGCCCGAACCCAATTTTGAACAGTGTTGAAACTTGCCTTTTCATAATCCGAACTAGGGGTGGGAATTGTGTCAGGTCAACCCGTGACCAGGTTTTGACCCGATCCGTTTTTAGCCGAGTAAACCCAATATATTTTTAACCCAGTATAGGGATGGGGCAGACATTTTGACCCGAATTAAAAATAGGGCCCGACTCGTCCCGCATATATTAATTTATTAAAAAATATAAGCCTATGTTTAAATATTATTATTATTTTCTATCAAAATTCTTATTTTTTTATAATCAACTCTATCAATAATAGAAAAATTAATTTATTCAGAAAAGCAATATAAAAATTAATAAAAAGAATTTGTATATATATGACCTTTATGTGTAATTGTATATTAATCTATTTTAATAAATTTATACTATATTTTAAAATATTTCGTTGTCTTGATTATGTGTTTTTAATAATTAGTGAAATATTGAAGCGTATAATATTTAAATTTAGTATAGATGTATATTTATGTTTGATAGGTATATAAATTCTTAAAATTATTTTATTTGACTCTACCCGCTATCCCGAAACCGGTCCAATATCAACCCGAAGTTTGTCCCAGAACCTATTAAAAAAAACGCAGGTCAAACCGGCCTTGTCCCGACCCGGTATAAAAATAAAGTCAAACTCAATTTTTAAAAAGTATGGTCAAAGTTGGGCAAATCTTGACCCAGTATAGCCCGCCCCGATTCCCACCCTAACCCGAACCCAAGAAACCCGATTTGTAAATATAATAGGGCTATGGTTCAAGTGAACCTCAACATGAAGAACCTGAGCCCGATTTCCCATTTTATATTTATTATAATATATATTATATATACTATTTAAACAATATTTCATTATATTCTTTATATTTTATGTTATTATATCTATATTTGAATACACGTTTGGCATATTGTAATTTTATTATAAATAAAGTATATTATTTTCATTTATATTTATTTTTTATTTCTATCATTTACTTCTACACATTAATTTTCTTCCTTTATCTTATTTTTTATGTTAAATTTTTTCTAAAAATATTCTTTATATTATTATGTGTATTTACATGATTTGTTATTATTATTTATTCATATGAAATTCTAAACTTATCACTTTTAAATAAAATGTAAATTCATCAACATAAATTTCAACCCGAACCCGATTTTCAAAAATAAGGTTAGGGTTTAGGTTTTACAAATAAAGTTACGGTTAGGGTTAAAGTCGATGTTCTATAAATAGGATTAGGGTTAGGGTCGAAGTGAACCCGAGTTTTATGAGCGCGAGTTGCACTCCTAACAACATCAATCAATTTGCTGAATTTATAGAAACTCAAAATAAAATAGTGAATAAATTTTAAATTTTGTTACATTACACAGAGAAAATATAAATAAAGTTTATATATTTATAAAAATTAAAAATGAAAAAATAATTTTTCAGCCTACTTCGCATGAGGGCCTGCGCTGCAAGGTGCGTGAAATTAGTACTTGGTAATAAAATCAGAGAATCTAGCCGCTTCCATCAGTGGAGAGCAGCTGCATAACGTGGAGGGCCTGTTGCCAGGTTGGGTGTTCAAAACCCGTCTTCTCTTGGCAGGAGTATTGATTCCCCCTGATGATGAGGGTATTATATATAATTTCTTCATTGTACCGAGCCATTGAATGTCAGTTTGGATAACACTGGCTTTCCATAGCCATTACTAAAAAATTTGGTATCTATTTGTTCTATTTTAATCAAAATCTTACTTGGCTAAAAGCGGAAAATAAAGTTTTTTTTTCTTTAAAAAAATTATCGATAAGTATAAAGGCATATCCTTCTACATCTACATTATTTTTAAACATTTTTCTACATATTCTCATACAACTATCACAACTTTCAACTATGTCTGTGTAACTATTTATACAACTAATCTATCTATTTTAACTTTATCATCTGTACTATTTATTATTATCTATATTATATCATATTATTTTATTCTGATTTAAAAAATTTTATGCAAAATTTTTTTTATTCAAAAGTTTTATTACTTCATAAACACGCTCAAATAACACACCCATAAGTACTTTTATTATATTTTCGTCAAGCAATTGGCTAATTATTTTTCGACTAGTTTTGTTATTTGGGTGTGTTTGAGAAATGATATAACTTTTAAAGTGCATTCAATAATGATTAAAAAATGTTAAGTTACAACTTTTTGCTTTTCATATCTATATTATGTTTTAATTATTTATTCACATATTCCTATACAGATACTTTACTTTTCAGTTATTTTGTACATACGTAACCTATTTATTTTAAAATTTTGATATTTAATCATTATCATTATTTTTATCATATCACATCATTTCTTTCAATTCAAAAATTTTATACTAAAACTTTTTAGCCAAAAAATTTATTACTTCTCAAACACTTCGGTTGTTGAAATAATAGAAAATAATATGATATAATAAGATATTAATGATAAGCAAAGAGAATAAAATTAAAATTAATAAGTTAATTGTGCGGATAATTGTGTAATAATGATTAAAAACAGGATAGTCGTATAGAAAGATGTGAAAAATGATTAAAATATATAATAATTGTGGAGAGTAAAATATTTTAAATTAAAAAATTATAGTTAAATTTTTTTTTATTGTTAAACAAATACACCTTTTAATAGTTGTATCTTATTCTTTTAACACCTCTCCTTAACAATGCTGTCAGAAATTGGTAGAAACTAATAACTTGAATAAACTGAACAGAAATTAATTTAAATAACTAAATAGGACAGAAAATGATTCCCGCATGAAATTCTGAATTTAATTACTCGAATTAAGTTAGTAAACAAAACTCAAATATCAATAAAAAAATAGAATACAAATTAATAACTTGAAGCCTCGAACTAAACAGAACTACGAAAGTATAAAACTAAAACTAGCATCTCAAAGAAGAACACAAACTCCAATCGATACCTTCAATTGCTTTTGCAGGGAAATTGTGTCAACTGAAGAAGAAGACATTTGCATGTTGTTGAATACGTCGCTCTGTTGTCTGATGACCTATCGACTGGAGGGAAGATTGGAAGAGAAGTCGCTGCCAATCGAAAAAATTAGCCGAATAAGCAAATATGACTGAAAAGATGAGCTATCGATCAAAGAGAAGAAGAAAACAACATTGTCAGTGAGTGTAGCTTCATTGCTAGCTACCGGTGTTGGAAAATTCGGCGAATACAGAGGATTGATGTGAGATGACAATTAATAGGAAATTCGTAATTGTAGAAGGGAAAAATGGGCAGCCTTAGTTGGTTGTCCGAATCTCAGGGAGAATGGCCGCCTTAGTTCGTCATCCGAACAGCAAAAGGGGAAAATGGTTGCGAGAGTTTTGATATATACTCACATGCACGCACACAAAATCAGCGCGGTTCAACTAGTTTTATCTGATTTGTTTCTCTCAATCGGAAACTAGGCTGGATTCGACCGACCAGGTGACCAGGTGACCAGTTCCGTTCAATCAAATTTTTACAACACCGGTCCTTAAACGCGCCAATTCAATATTTTGATGTCCAGCCTAATGGCGTGTTTGAAAATAAATAAAAATTTTGACGAAAAGTTGTAAAGAATAGAAATTGTCAAATGATATGATATGATAAGAGTAATGATAAACAGTAAATATGATAAAGTTAAAATAGATAGGTTAGTTGCGTAAGTAGTTGTGTAGAAATTATTGAAAAGTAGGATAGTTGTATAGAAAAATGTGAAGAAATGATTAAAAAATAGGGTAATTGTGGAGAGCGAAAAGTTTTAGATTGAAAAAATTTTAACTTGACAATTTTTACTTATTAACAAACACACCCTAAATTTTATCTACTGCTTGATCGAGGAAGAAGCTCATGACAGAAATGGAGAATATGATTTTATGCACTCAGGTGCACTTAGTTTCAGTGTATTTAATTTATTTTTTTGAAATTTTTTACACGAAAGTTAATTTAAAAATATTTAGCATATGAATCCATTTTTATCATTTAAAAAAAAATTTACATATTTTTTGAAAATTTTAAAATCATTGGTATTTTAGTAATTTAAAAATAGGTATTTATACCAGAGTGAAACAAAAGATAAGTACACTCAGGTGTATGAAATTATGTTCTAAAAAATAGTGGGGTATAATATCAAGCAATTTATCGTTTGGGAGCATAATGGCAAATTGCCGACCAGATGGGCGCGAGGAATCCGTGGGGCGGGAACGGGGATGCCGGTGGATTTGTTTCGGTTGTCAGCGGGCCATCCAAGATCTCCCATAATTAAGGCGTTCTCATTTTTATTTTAATGGGCTTCAATTCAGAAAATTTATGGAATTGATCTCAACCATCCATTGAATCCAATGCAACATTTCAATGAGTTTTCAGCGGATGCCGTCTTCTTGTCATTACATGGCTTGTTTTATTCTGTACATAATTACATATTTTATGGTCTTCATATTTATTAATTCTGCGTTAGAAGCTAACAGTAACGGTGGATCGCCACAAAATTTCCGGCACCTTTGTTGCCAAAGAAGATTTCTAGAACAATTGAACTGGTCCAAAATTTTATGATATACATAGCATGCCCACTTGCATGGTATATATGTCCAACCAATTAGAAAATACAAGTGTTCTGATTTAAACAACGAACGTCTCCTGCTCAATCGAATCAAATTTCAAGGTATTTTACCCTTACAATTTTTCAATCTCGACGGAGCTAGCTAGGATGGCCTCGCTATGGCACAGGTATTTAAAACCATGTAAATGCAAAACGGAATTGAAGTTGATAGCAAAGTTGTTAATTTAATCTTCCAAAACAAAAGAAATAGATCAAGACGCCGTATAAATTAAATAACTTAAGCCAACATTTTTCTTAAAAATGAAAAATACGCAAATGTGCTGGTAGTCCTTAAAATGGCCTCATTCATAGTCGATGTCAACTCAAGACGGACAGTTAATACTGATACATCCAGCTGTACTGGATGCACTTTTATATTTTAACAAATTAATTATAGAGCCCGGACCCCGGATCATATACGCCCGCTCACCCCATTTCATCGTGCACCGTTGAATGCGGCGGGTGGAATTTCCACCGTCAGATCTGATCTGATATTATTACACCCGAAAATGATACCCAACGGGACACACGTTGGTCACAACGCCCCTATATAACGCCTGTCTGAAGGTCAAGACTTGTAGCCAAACTAAGCCTTTTCGCTCTCTGTTCTCCTGGGCATAGGCTACTGCAAATCACCAGTCGCCAGCCATGGAGAAAGCCAAAATCCACGTCCTCGTCTTCCCATGGCTGGCCTTCGGCCACATGATCCCATTCGTAGAGCTCTCCAAGTGTTTAGCCAAAAGAGGCCATCGAGTCACCTTCGTTGCCACCCCAAGAAACGTAAAGAGGCTCCCCGAATTCCCTCAGGAACTCGTCACGCGCATTCGCGTTGTCGAACTAACCCTGCCCCGCGTGGAGGGCCTGCCCGACGACGCCGAGGCCACCATGGACGTCCCGCCGGAGAAGATCCAATACCTGAAAAAGGCCATGGATGGGCTGGAGCAGCCCTTGTCCGCCCTGGTGGAGGAAATCCTCCCAGACTGGATCGTCAACGACTTCTGCCACCACTGGGTTCCGCCGCTGGCAGCTAAGCTCGGCATCCCATGCGCCTACTTCAGCGTCTTCAGCGCCACGTCGCACGTCATCATGGGCGGCCCAACCTTGGCCTTGCTGGCTGAAGGCGCGTGGACCGACCCAGAACAAATAGCCGCGCCGCGGTCGTGGGTGCCGTTCCCTACCAACGTGGCTTACCAGCACCATGAGGCCGTCATGCTTTCCTACGCTGGCCAGCCCAATGTGACAGGCATATCTGATCCTAACCGCATTGGGATGACCGTCAAAGGCTGCGACATCGTGTCTTTGAGGAGCTGCAGGGAGTTCGAAGCCGATTGGCTGGACCTTCTCACCGAGCTCTACAAAAAACCAGCTCTTCCGATGGGAACCATGCCTCCGCTGGTGCCCAAAGGAATCCAATCGGAAGAGCATGAGGCCAAGAAGTGGCTCGACAGACAAGCGCCAGCGTCGACCATCTACGTTGCTTTCGGGAGCGAGGTGAGATTGAGTAGAGAGCAGTGGCATGAATTGGCGCGCGGTCTGGAGCTGTCTGAATTGCCCTTTGTTTGGGCACTTCGCTGCCCAGCTGATGAGCCCGATCTATTGCCCGAAGGTTTTGAAGAGCGGACGAGAGACCGTGGGATGGTGCACAAGGGGTGGGTGCCGCAGCTTACGATTCTGGCGCACTCTGCCGTTGGCGGTTTCTTGACTCATGGAGGATGGGGATCAGTTAACGAGGGGCTTGCTTTTGGGAAGCCTCTGATTGTGTTCCCCGTGATGGTGGACCAAGGGCTGAATGCTCGTGTGGTGAGGGCGAAGAAGATCGGGGGCGAGGTGCCTAGGAACGAACGGGACGGATCGTTTGATAGAGAATCGGTAGCGAAGGTATTGAGGCGGGTGGTGGTGGATGCTGAAGGAGAAGTCCTCAGAGCCAACGCGAGGGGGTTGAAGGAGATCTTCGGTGAACACAGGCTGCAGGACCGCTACATGGATGATTTTGTTAAGTACCTAATCGAGCACAAACGTAAATGTGAGCCGTCTTTGCCAAAACCGGAGATGGCCGGTGACCAGCCATTCGTGGCGCATAAAGTCACAAATCATCCACTCATGTCCTAAATCCTAATTAAATCAACAATCGATCGTATCGTCTGGTGATCTCAGTAAGCTTTATATGAGTGTGCTTAATTTCATTTTGTTAATGTCATTATGTATGATTAAGTTATCATTACCGTTATTCAAGTGCAGTTTTTACTCATCACAATTATGGTGTAGTTATTTCAAAATGAACCTCAAATGATCATAACGTTATAATCTATTTCACCAATTATATTTAGAAGTATATATTTTATTATTATATTAATTTTCATCACAATTGGATATATGAATAAAACCTATCTGAAAATGGTAACAATGTAACAAAATAGTTTGATTCAAATAACAATCGTAAAATTATTTTTTCAACATGTAGACTATTTGCTATAAAATTTATATATAGATAAATAATTATATAAAGTATCAATATATTTAAGTACATGTGATGCCTATTTTGGGTCAAATATACTGTTAATTATAGTGCAGTTTTAGTGCACAAAAAAGTTCTCATATATATATATAAGCAGATTCATGTAACCCCTTCAAAATCTAAGATTTTAATTCTTAATAGAAAATCCAATCTATTAATTGTATTTAACATCATTTGTTTATCCAGGATACCAAATTTCATCTCAATCAAGTGTGTTTATGGACCGCATTTGTTCAAATATATATATATATATTCACGTGTAAATTATGAAAAAATGCTTAGATTTATTTACGTATGTATTAGAATATAATAATATTTTATAGAATTATTTATTCATATAAAAATGATATTTTAAATGGTTTAGATGTCAAAAATATTACTTTAAAATTTATATTTTAGCATTTTTCATAATTTACACATATATATATTTTCTAACAAATGTGGTTCATAAACATACTCGATTGAGATGAAACTTGATCCCCTAGATAAACAAATGATGTTCAATACAACGAATGTATTATATTTTTCATCAAAGATAAAAATCTTAAATTTTGAAGGTGTTACATGGGTCAACTTCTATGTAACCCAGTTATGTAGAAGCGGAGCCCTATATATACAAATAAATCATATTTTTATAGGGGTTTGGCTCCCCCTCATCATACGAGCACAATTATTGCCTAAACGTCGATTTCAGATTATCATCTTATTTCAATTCCTGCAATCCATTTATTGTTAATTTAATATGTGATCGCATTATATGTTACCCAAGCCCAGGGTTGCTGACAATCCTATTTAATTGACTAATGTGGATTTGTTATGATTTGGTGAATTCGATAATTCATAAATTTTTTTGCTAACTCAATAGAATAAATGTCCACGGTGTTAATAGGGAATCATTCCGGTTAACATTATAAAATCCAAAAATAAAATTGTAAAATCAATATGACCATTTACTACTAACCCATCGCCATGTGCTTGTGGACTAGATGGTCTCCTCTTTTGGAAAAGAAAATAACTCACAAAATGAGTCAAAATAATTAGTAAGCAAAGAAATAATTTACAATATACAATTTTTTATTGAAAATGCATGACCCACTGATATACAATAGGGGTGCAACTTGGTACCCGGGTCGGTCCGAACCCGCCCGACCCGACCCGGTATCAAAAACCAAAAATGGGTTTTATTTTTAAGATTTTTTTCAAAATAGACCCGGTTTCAACCCGACCCGTAGAAACCCGAAACCAAAACCGGGTTCGCACCAACCCGGTACCAAAACCCGACCCGGTCCGAACCCGGTGTAGTTTATATAATTTTTTCATCAATTATACATGTTTTTTTGTGATATTAATCTATATATATACATGTTTTAGGCATTACTAACTCTAATTTAGACAAATCACCTCTTTCTTCATTATCAAAGCATGCTTGGGTAACTTAATTTCTAGGATAATATTTTATAATTATTATCTTCTTATTATTAACAGTTGCATGCATTTTTTTCGTCTAGGTTGATGCATATTATTTTCAAATATGTAAATCGAGGAAGAAGAACTTGACATTAGAAATGCAGATGAAAATCAAGGGAGAAATTACTTGGAAGTCTTCGAATAGTTTTTTAGTTTTTTTGGAAACTTTAGAGACATGAACTCATTTGAAATTTGAATATGTTTAAAAGTAGATGTAAACTTATTTAAACTTGATATTTGTTTATATTTTCATTTTAAATTTGGATTGCACTTAAATTAGATTGGAATGTTGAACCATTATGCTTAATGTATTTAGATTTAGTTACTTTGAATAACTGTTATGTAAATTATGTTTGAATTTGAGTCGGCATGATAAATCTATTTCATATTATACTTTCTATTAGCATGAGAAATCTGTTAGTTTGAATTTCAGATTGTAATATAAATTTGATTCATATTTTAAGTTTATTGGTATAACAAGTGGTCAATTTTTACTTTAGCAATTTGTATGATAAATATTCAGTTTGAATTCAATTTTAGCAATTTGTACGATAATGTTTAGTTTCAACTACAAAGTTGGTATGATATGTTCATTTTCTATTTGGTATACTTGAGTCATTTCCATTAGCTATTAAATAGAAATGACCAACTAGTCATAAAACTAACTAATTTGTCATTTATTTGTGTCTATAGGATGCTAAAAAATTGCTTGTAGAGTTCATTCAAAGAATATTATAGAATTCTTTGAAAGTATGTTGCAGAATTCAGCGTAAGGCTTTACTTCATAAACACATATATGTATATTTCAATAATTTTCTTTTAAATTACAACTGAATTTGGAAAAAAATAGTTTATTGGTAACCCGAATTCTAACCCGAAACCAAACCAAAACCAATGCGAACCCGACCCGAACCCGGTCCGAACCCGAGTTACATTCTTAGGGTTTGGGTTTGGGTTTACTCCAACCCGGTTGGCTTAGGGTTTGGGTTCACTCCAACCCGGTATAACCCGACCCGAGTTGCACCCCTAATATACAATGTGCTTGGTTTTATATATCGCCGACTACAGGGTGACCCATATCTAATTCTGATTTGCTACAGAAAATGCATAATTCATTAACCCAATGTTACACTATCAACAAAATGTTATGGTTTTTACGCGGCCAATCAAAGAAGAATATACGATCTACAAAAAAGATAACTTACGGTCCATCAAGGAACAACACACAGATCGCAATGAATAATTTATGACCTAAATGAAAATAACACGGGTCAACAAAGGGACATTTTAATTTATCTTTCTAAAATATATCGAACCCACTAAGGAATTAGATAAAAATTAATACGAATATCCAGGGATACCACATGTGCAAGTCATACTCACATGACAAATGACGATTATGTATTATATAATATCTATAATTAGGCAATATAAGAACCCATAGCAATGCAATTAACTATCTCATTAGATCGAAATAATCACACATGGTATATTTAATTAGGTTGGTGAATTAGCTCACTAGATTCGACTTAGTAATTCCACAAATGAAATGATACCATTACAATCACCACATATCTATGAATACTATATGAACGTCATTTGGCTGATCATCTATGACCGGTCATAACTCCTTTTTATTTTTTGAAAATTTTTAAATAAAAATTATTAATTTAGGTGTATGTTATTATAAACTAAATTTTGCTAGACATATATATGTTTATTTTATATTTTAAACACATAGGCGAAAATGACCACAATACCCTGTATTTAAAAATATAAAATAAGTATATGTGCATCTTCAAAATTGGTGAAACTTAATTTATAGATAATATAAACCTGATTAATTGCTTTATTAAAAAAGTTTTAAAATAAATTTTAAGATTAATTTGATGAGAAGATCAGAGCTCTTGAGTGTATGATGTCATTCTTATACTTGATATATATAGAAAAAGGGATGATCAACTTTGGCCAACTTAAGTTAGGCTTTACTTAGGCCGGTATAAAAAATTATGTTTTTATTTTTTCAATTTTTTCATGAACATGTAAAGTCGGATGCGTTTAATCTATAAACCAAAATTTACCTTTTTTAATATTGTTAAGTTTTTTTTTATTTTTTAAACACATTAATATTTTCATATTTTTTAAATTTTACATATTTATAAAAAAAAAAAAAATAGGTTCTTCGGCCGGACGCATGGGTGCCGCATGCAATCCGCCGCATAGGATTAGGCCTCATATAATGATATATAATATATACATAACCATAACTTACCCAAGTATAGAGATATTGTATAACATAAAATAGTCCACCATATGAATTAACTATACCAACGTTCCCGTGAATATATAATATGAATATCGCATTCCATCAAAGAAAAATATTACATATATGTGCATTCCGATGATACATATGTACCCTCACAAAATAACGTTTATGTACATGGATATTATCAAATGAACGTTACATAAATATTTTCTTATAACATCACTGTCCCGCATGGTATAAACATTGTATAAATATCAACGTCCCAGGTATGAATATTATACACGTGTGACGTCATTAAATAAAATACAGGGACGTCTCATGTCTGTGTAAATATTATACAACATGAGCATCCACTAACTCATAGTGATCACTCGAAGACGTCAGCAACAACCATGCATCCTTATTGACACCAGTGTTATTAAAACCGGACCCGTCCGGCCGGTCGGACCGGTCCGGCCGGGAACCGGTCCCTAGTCCGGTTCAAAACCCCCCGGTTCGGTTCAAATGCAGGAAACCGCACGAACCGGTGAACCGGCGGTCGAACCGTAGTTACCGATTCAACCGGGTTCGACCGGTCGTAGCATAAACAAATAATAATTATATATTAAAAAAAAAATCGGCGGAAGGATCGAAATCGAATCGATCGATCAGCGATTCAGCCGACGCCCGAATCGGCGAATCCCTTTGCTGGAAACCCTAGCCCCTCTTTCTTCCTCGTCGCCGTCTGCTGCCCTCGCAGCCATCGGCCATCCAGATTCCAGGCGCCTCATCTGTGTCGTCTTCGTCGCCGTTCGGGTCCGCAACCATCGTCTTCTTCAACGTTTGCATCCGCAGCGCTGCTGCGCTGTTTCTGCCTCGCGGCCCTTGCCCGTGCCATCATCTCCGTCGCCGTTCACCCGTGCCATTGTCTCCTTCGTCTCCGTGCTGCTGCGCAGTTTCTGCCTCGTCATCGTCGTCTCCGTCAATCCGTCATCGTCATCTCCGTCAGTCCGCCATTGTCTCCTTCATCGCCTCTGCTTGCTCCGGTCGCCGTCCCCCTGTCGCCGTCTCTCCGGTCAGCGGCTAAAACAGTAAAACTGCAACGCAGCATATTCACAATTTCACATTTCATTATTTCAAAATTTTCAATGCTTTAATCTTCATTTAATAAATTTTAACATGTTTCCTTGTTTAGTAGTCTGTAACTCATTTTATATTTTTTTGTAATGAATTTGAAGTTAATAATTATAAAATGATCAAAAATAAATTGCAAATATTTGTTGAGAGGATAAATGTAAAGTGTTAATCTGAATTTCAACTCAGAACTCAATTTAAGACTGATTTTTACTAAAAGGTTTAGAATTTAGATTTTACAAATAGAATTAGAATTATAGTTTAGCTTTTATAAATAAATTTAGGGTTAGAAATTAGACCTTTTTATACAGGTGTCCTATTTTGTAATTGTTTTTACTTATTCTTTATGATGGGAATGTTGATTGAATGAAAATTTGGAATGAAAGTGTATCAAGAAGGTAAATAAAATATATTGAAATTAAGAAAAGTCGTTTTAAAATTTAAAAATGAAAAATAAGATGTACTTAATTTTTTAAAACTCGCTATTAATTTTTTCCTGCATGTTTTGTTCTTATATTGTGGTCCTTAAAATCCAACATATATATTTAGGATTTATAAAAACATAAGTTTAATAGTTTATCAATATATTATTATATTTAGTTAAAATTTTAAAAAAATTAATATTTATGATGTCATAAATATGTCATGCTGACGTCACCCGGTTCGAACCGGTTTGATTAACTGGTCAAACCGGTTCGAACCAGACCAGTTCCTTTACCGGTTCAATCACCGGTTCGGTTCTGACAACATTGATTGACACCCATATATCACTATATAATATCAGCATCACGACTTGAAACCTAGGGACGGTCCGCTTGGGAAATATATATTTTTATATAGGGGATGATCCCCACGCGGTTGTGCCACTAACAACTAGTATTAGATCCCTCTTACAATTTTCAACCGGTACCATTGTAATCATTAACAACTGAACGCCAACGAATGGCACTGTGGTCAGGACTAGGACTTGGAATCCCATTAATGGGAATTTATTCTCCGCGTGTGGGACCTGTTAGTCTTTGTTTTTTATAGTATATATTTACATACATCTCAATACATATTATATTGAATATTTGAGACATTCTTGCAAATCTGGAGAAATACACAACTTCCTCAAAGAAATCTGGAGACACATTTTCACTAAAGAATTAGGAAGACAACTTCCAATAACCAACCGGGAGACCACTGCTTCCACTACCCATTTTTTGGCCGAAATCCCGAAATTGAATTCGAACCCAGCACCAGCGCTTGCAAACGCTCCTGACAAGCAGCCGGTGACCAACCGAGCATAGCTCGGTTGGTGGGACTTGTTAGTCTTCCATACAAGGAGTGTTTGGTTTTTCTTTTTTTTTTTTTCAATGTAAGAAAAATTGTAAAAGGTACGGGTTGATTTGTAAAATGAAATGAGATAAAAATGATGATAGTTATACAAGAAAATATAAATAATTAATTAAAAATAGAATAGTTGTATAAGGCGTAAAGCTTTAGTTTAAACAATTTTGAATGTAAACAAACATACCCATAATATAAAAAAATACAGTAAACTATGTATTCTAACATATTGATAAGATAACAAACCACAGTTAGAATTTTTTTTGTATACGTGAACAGAAATTACGATATGGCTCATTGGCTCTGCACGAATAAAATTGATAATGGAGAATTTTGACATATATATATTTTTTGATATCAAGAATTTTGATAAGACCGAAAACCGCAATTGGAATTTATAATAGAGAATTAAATCATCAACTTTGATTTATTTTTTTTTTTGAGTCATATTGCAAAATATAATATTTAATATTAAAAATCAAGCTTATTCACATAAAATATAACAAAATTTTATTTGAATGCTCTGTATGAGGCGGTGTAACCAACCGAACATTGGTAACATCACACAACTTTAAAATCCACGTGCAATGTTTTGTGGGTGGGACACATGTAACAAGATAACGATTCCTTACAATGCTTCGGATGTGATGTGGACATGAAGCTGCACAGCCACAAATTACTTGCTTTAGCTATAGTTATATTATGCGGTGGAAGCTTCTAGGGAGGAGTAAGCGTGTGCCACGTTTGTTGCTGGTTGTTGGGGCATCACATTCGTGGATGTCGACCTCCGATAATAAAACAAAGGAAAGAACTCTGATAAAAGATTTTTTTTTTTTTTTTAAAAAAAAAAAAACAAAGGAAAAACTATGACGTTTTCGTGATAAATGACTCACCTCAGCCCACACCAACGGATTCATTTTTTAAAATAGTAAAAATTCACCTGCCCGATAACTCGTCCTACTGAAGTCCAACACGCTTGTTGACTAGTCAACGCTTCTCTGTTCGTACGCCAAGACTTCCATAGACTAATTTTCTGATCATCTCACCCATGGAATTGGATGGCCAAATCAAAGTATAAACCGAGATATATACAGATGTAATCAAAGATCGTCTTCATATCATAGATCATCTGTTCTTCGTCATCAGACTTTAGCACACGATGCAAGCATGCGGCGGTCTTCACCATTAGTGACATTCATTAATTCAACGTAAGACTCTTTGATGTATTTGAGTAAACCGAGCGGGTCGATAAACAGTGAAATTTTATACGTCAGCTCTGAAATTGTATATATTGATGGTTACGTCAATGCCTGGTACGATAACCATTTGCCAATGTCTGTATATGATTGTTCTGGGTTATCTTCCGGGAACCGGGTTTTAATTCCTTGCGGTAGATATTGTCTTTACATATAGCTTTTCACCCACGGACATTTACTTGAAATTTTTAAAATGAAACAAGCGTCGCCTCTGTGGATTTTCTCTTTACACGCAACGCGTATCGATATTGATAGTGATAATGTATTAATAATAGTTGAAAAAACTCCGGGAGCACGTTTCAATTCATTGTAGGACATTAGATTACCAACTAGTCAAATGACCTTTCTTCAACCAATTTGATCTTTGATCTGCATCGACTAGTGGATTTAACCAATTGCTTTAATTACTTGCAGCCGTGCAGAAGAAAAGATATATTCTAAATTAGTAATTGGCATGACGTGTCTCGCTGAAAACCAGAACCTTCACCTATACAACCCACCCAAAACATTAGCAAATACCAGAAGGGTAGAATGCTTAATTAGTTAATAAATACACAACTTCGGTATGAGGAATCGAATCGAGTGCATCTATATCACCTAATGACTGATTCCATGCATAATACCTTCATGTCTGCCATGATATAGCTAGCTCGAGAAGCAGCAGCCAGCCTTTCTCTAATCTCCTGTCTCCCCATCCTTTCCTCATGGAAAATAATGGTGCCATGCACATCCTCGTATTCCCATGGCTAGCCTTTGGTCACCTCATCCCTTTTCTTGAAGTATCAAAGGGGTTAGCTCAAAGGGGCCACCGTGTGACCTTCCTCTCCACCCCTGGAAATATAAAAAGGCTACCAAAAATCCCTGATCACTTGGCTCCCAACGTAAGTATGCTGCCGCTAACACTACCTCGCGTCGACGGTTTGCCGGACGATGCTGAGGCTACCATGGATGTTCCACCAGTAAAGTTCCAACACCTGAAGAAGGCTGTTGAACATCTCCAAGAACCCATCGCTGCTATTTTAGAACGGATCGCCCCAGATTGGATAATCCATGATTTCCACGCTTACTGGTTTCCGAGAACAGCTGCTAAGCTCGGCATACCATGTGCCTTCTTTTGCCTGTTCAGCGCATCCACCATACTGCTTTTCTTCGACAATCTACTTCAGCAACCCCCATCGACTCCCTTCCATACTAACGGCTTGTTTTCCGAAAGCCAGCAAGTATACGGTGCTCTGGGCTCGTGGGATCTCCGAGGTATTGGATCGATGCTCCAAGAATGCGATGCCGTCGCAATAAGAAGCTGCTGGGAATACGAAGCGAGTTGGCTAGGCATCATCAAGGAGATTCACCATAAACCGGTTCTCCCAGTAGGAATGCTTCCTCCCTCGTTAGAAGAATCAAGCAGTACTGATCTTGGCAAAGAGTCTGAGTCGTGGCTCGATGAAAAAGCCCGAGGATCAACCTTGTATATTGCGTTGGGTAGTGAAGTGAGACTAAGCAGAGAACAGCTACATGAATTAGCATATGGTATAGAGCTATCCGATCTGCCGTTCATTTGGGCGTTGAGGAGTCCGGTAGATGAACCTGCGGTGCTGCCAGCAGGATTTGCAGAACGAACCAATCACCGTGGGGTTGTCCACTTGGGATGGGTCTCTCAGAAAAGGATATTAGCTCACGCGGCTGTTGGAGGATTCTTAACTCACGGAGGCTTGAACTCCGTCACCGAAGCCCTCGCATTCGGGAAGCCCCTTGTCGTTTTCCCTGTGACGGTAGACCAACTACCAAACGCGCGCGTGATCCAAGATAAGAAGATTGGAGTACAAGTTCCGAGGAAGGAACGGGATGGCTCCTTTGATAGAGGAGATGTTGCCAGGATGCTGAGGCTGGTGATGGTGGAAGCCGAGGGTGAGCAATATAGGGACAATGCAAGGGCAATGATGGATATATTCGGAGACCGCTTCCTCCATAATCGATACATGGACGATCTCGTGAGGTATCTTCAGGATCACAGATGTCGCATTGGGCTATCATCATCGTCGTCAACAGGATGATTTCGCTTTTTTCAGGCAATTGCATGCATTAGGGTAATAGCAATTAATCCACGTGGGGCCAACGGAGAGATAAGAATTGATTTTTAAATTTTAAAAATCAAAATTTAAAACTAATAGCTAGAGAGAATCTTGAAAGGATGCGGTCAAGTGTGGATTAGAGAGAAAGAAGAGACGTGTGATTTTGAAAGGGGTTTGGTAGATTCTGTATTTTGTAAAATAGGGTAAGTAAGAAAAGAAAGCGGTGAATGAAGAAAGCTAGACAAAGGAAAAACTTATTGCAGATTGAGATTAAGAAGAAAAAGAATTATTTTCATTGGGAAAATTCCTCAATGGGTTCTATAAAGAGGGAAATGAAGAAATAATTAAATCTTTTTTGGAGCCATGTATATTATAGTAATAAAGTTATTTTAGAGATAACTTATGGAAATTATTTGTTAAATGGTTTTCAATGGAATGACTAGCGGAGTTGGTAATTTATGTCTATGAGAATTTTATAGAATTTGGAGAGCATGACCCGACATATTAAATATTATGCAAATTATAGATTTCAGATTTACTAACCGAAGGATTTGATTTAATTTTGTTGTGTTAATTATATCAATTATAAATTGATTAAAAGGATTATTTTGAGATGGTTCCACCGAGTAAAAATATGATATATTGATGGATTGGTTGTATACTTTGTTTATACCAGTAATACATTGGCAACAATGGATGGAAAAAATATTAAATTAAGCAAAATTTTAATTTAAGTAGAGTAGTGGTATTAACGTGGGTTATACTATTGTGTTATGAAATTTCAATAGTGATAAAATTTTATGACGGAAACCATTGCTGGTATGATACCTATAATATAATATTATATATATATATATTTAAAGGTTTAAAACCGTTCAAAGATTAGGACCGACACCTTGTATATATAATATTATATATATATTTGATGGGTCTAAAACTTCTAGACTGTCATTACATAATAATATATTATATATAAGGGGGAGTTTAAAACACCAAGAGCCAGATATTTATAATTCATTATATATATTTGACAGAACAGAGCCGATTATTTATAACAAATGAAATTTTCATAGATAGAAACAATTGTGATGGAAGTTGAATAAACTCACCGGATGCTGAAATCTATGGGTACTTAAGATATATTAATATGTACCATATATATATATATATTTAGGGAAGTTTAAAAGCCTCTGGATCAGTGACTTATGATATAATATATTATATTATATTTATTGAAAACCTCCAGAACGGCTCCTTTTCAAAATTTTAGTTTTGTCATTTTACGTTTTTCACTATTTTTGCTGATTTGCATCGTTTTCTAATAAAAAATTTGAAAACTTTTAGAATTTTGATATTTTTCAAGTTTCCTACCTTTTTCGAAATTTTAAGTTTTGCAATTTAACAATTTTCGCTATTTCATTTGTTTTACTTTCTTTCTATTTTAAAATTTGAACATTTTAAAAAGGTTTCCTCCTTTTTCAAAATTTTTCGTTTTGGCATTTTACAATTTTCGCTATTTCATTTGTTTTACTTTTTTTCTGTTTTAAAATTTGAACATTTTTAAAGGTTCCCTCCTTTTTCAAAATTTTTCGTTTTGGCATTTTACGCTTCTCATAATTTGAATATTTGAAAATTTTTAAATTTTTAATATTTTTCAAGTTTCCTACCTTTTTCGAAATTTTAAGTTTTGGCACTTGACAATTTTCGCTATTTCATTTGATTTATTTTTTTGTTTTAAATTTTTAACAATTTTCAAGGCTTCCACCTTGTTCCAAATTTTTAATTTTTGCGTTTTACACTTTTCGCTATTTGAAAATTTCAAAATTTTTAGAATTATGAATTTTTTTTAAGTTTCCTACTTTTTTCGAAATTTAAAGTTTTGGCATTTGTCAATTTTCGCTATTTCATTTGATTTACTTTTTTTGTTTTAAACTTTGAACATTTTTCAAAACTTCCTCTTCATTAAAAATTTTTTGTTTTGGCGTTTTACACTTTTCAATATTTGAAAATTTCAAACTTTTTAGAATTTTAAAATTTTTTTAAAGTTTCCTACCTTTTTCGATATTTGAAGTTTTGGATTTTTTCAATTTTTGCTATTTCATTTGATTTATTTTTTTTAATGTTTTAAAATTTAAACATTTTTCAAGGTTTCATCCTCTTTTGAAATTTTTTGTTTTGGCGTTTTACACTTTTGACTATTTTAAAATTTTAAAATTTTAATATTTTTCAAGTTTCCTACTTTTTTGGAAATTTTAAGTTTTGGCAGTTAACAATTTTTGCTATTTCATTGGATTTAATTTTTTTATTGTTTTAAAATTTAAACATTTTTCAAGGTTTCCTCCTCTTTTCAAAAATTTTTTTTTTGTCGTTTTACACTTTTCGCTATTTTAAAATTTGAAAATTTTTAGAGTTTTAATATTTTTCAAGTTTCTTACCTTTTTCGAAATTTTAAGTTTTGGCACTTGATCATTTTCGCTATTCATTTGATTTACTTTATTTTTGTTTTAAATTGCAAACATTTTTGAAGGTTTCTTCCTCTTTCAAAATTTTTAGTTTTGGCATTTTACATTTTTCACTATTTGAAAATTTTAAATTTTTAGAATTTTAAATTTTTTTAAGTTTCCTTCCTTTTTCGAAATTTGAAGTTTTGGCACTTGATAGTTTTCGCTATTTCATTTGATTTACTTTTTTTATTTTCAATTTTGAACTTTTTCAAGGCTTCCTCCTTTTTCCAAATTTTTTGTTTTGGCGTTTTACACTTTTCACTATCTGAAAATTTGAAAATTTTTAGAATTTTAAATTTTTTTTAGTTTCCTGCCTTTCTCGAAATTTGAAGTTTTGGCAATTGTCAATTTTCGCTATTTCATTTGATTTACTTTTTTCTGTTTTAAATTTTGAACATTTTTAAAGGGTTCTTCCTTTTTCAAAATTTTAGTTTTAGCATTTTACGTTTTTCACTATTTTTGTTGATTTGCTTCATTTTCTAATCGAAAATTTGAAAATTTTTAGAAATTTGATATTTTTCAAGCTTCCTACCTTTTTCAAAATTTTAAGTTTTGGCATTTAACAATTTTCACTATTTCATTTGTTTTACTTTTTTTCTATTTTAAAATTTGAACATTTTTAAAGGTTCCCTCCTTTTTCAAAATTTTTCGTTTTGGCATTTTACACTTCTCACTATTTGAATATTTGAAAATTTTTAGAATTTTAATATTTTTCAAGTTTCCTACCTTTTTCGAAAATTTAAGTTTTGGCGCTTGATAGTTTCGCTATTTCATTTGATTTACTTTTTTTGTTTTAAATTTTGAACATTTTTCAAGGCTTCCTCCTTTTTCCAAATTTTTTGTTTTGGCGTTTTACACTTTTCACTATTTGAAAATTTGAAATTTTTTAGAATTTAAATTTTTTTTTTGTATCCTGCCTTTCTCGAAATTCGAAGTTTTGGCAATTGTCAATTTTCGCTATTTCATTTGATTTACTTTTTTCCGTTTTAAATTTTGAACATTTTTAAAGGGTTCCTCTGTTGGAAACATGAGGAAAACTAGCTAAATCTATGTTTTGATGATTAACAAATCAATTTGAGAAAGTCTTGGCTACTAACAAGTTTGTGAAAATGTTTAAGGAATAACCATTTGAAGAAAATCAAGTTAGGAAGGCCAAGTCGATCCCCAAGTCGACTCCAAGATCGACTTCAAACATGCAGAACGTCCAGAGCTGAAAACGGAAGAAGGGAAGGTGAAGTCGCAGGCCAAGTCGACTCCACCTGCGACTTGGGTAGCCAAGTCGCAAACGAAGTCGACCTCACCATCGACTTCAGTTGGGCGAAACCTTCCAGAGTTGAATTCGAAACAGCAGAATGCCGAAGTCGCACCCCAAGTCGACTCCAGGTGCGACTTGAGGTGAAGTCGCAGCCGAAGTCGACTCCGACATCGACTTCGATCGGGCAGAGGCGATTTTTCAGAAGATAAGCTGGAATGCATATTCAAGATGAAATCAAGTCATGAGTCCAAAGCGAAGCAAGGAGGTTGAATCAATCATGCAAGGGTCAAGCTCTTCAAGATTCACAAAGACTACAAGTAAGAGGAGCTATTCCAAAATGAAAATGATTGAAGAAAAACATTCTGCAAAGAATCAGAACTTGAAGTCACGAGCAGAAGGTGAAGTCGCACCCCAAGTCGACTCCACTTGCGACTTGGGTGAAGTCGCAAAGCCAAGTCGACCCTGACTGGAACTTGAAGTTGCGACGGAGAAGCGAAGTCGCACCCGAAGTCGACTCCATCTGCGACTTAGGCGAAGTCGCATCCGAAGTCGACTCCACATGCGACTTGGGTCGCAACGGTCGGAATTAATTCGAACGTTGGCGCATTAAATGCGCGCCACCTACCTTCTAACGTTCGGATTCCCTCCAAAATTATAAATAGCATTCATGGTGGACGAGGGAAGTAGTTGGAAAACATTAAGTGAGCATAACTCATATCTACAAGAGCATTAAGTGATCAAGCCAATCAAGAGAGGAAGAACTACACTTCAAAACTGCAAGAGCTTCACTTCAGATTCTTCAAAGCCTACCACAAGTTCTTCTCTGCGCCAAACTGCTTCTACACATCTGTAAAGTGTAGATTTCTTTCATTGATTATTTGTTTGTATTGAACTTGATTTAGCTTGGGTAGCTAAGATCAAGTGATAGCAAAGTAGTGTGTGATTGGAGTGTGACTCATCACCTACTTGTGCTAGTTGTTGATGCCCCCTAGAGCTAGAATCTAGAAGAGAGCAAGTGGCTCTAGTTGTTGATGCCCCCTAGAGCTTTGAATCTAGAAGAGAGCAAGAGGCTCTAATTGTATTGAGAGAATACAATAGTGGAACCCAAGTCACAAGGTGTGTGAGCTTGGAAGAGTGGAGTAGGGAGGTTGCCCGAACCACTATAAAATCCTTGTCTACTTGCTTTTACTTCTGCTCTCTTTATTACTTTGCTTTCCATTCAGTTTCTTCATTAAAGGGGATTAATTCTACAAGGGGATAAGTTTTTAAGTTACCAAAAGAAATTTTTAAGAACCCAATTCACCCCTCCCCTCTTGGGTTTTGCCATCTATTCGGGACCCAACATCCTCCTTTTTCGAAATTTTAGTTTTGAAATTTTACGTTTTTCACTATTTTTGTTGATTTGCTTCGTTTTCTAATAAAAAATTTGAAAAGTTTAGAATTTTGATATTTTTCAAGTTTCCTAGCTTTTTCGAAATTTTAAGTATTGCAATTTAACAATTTTTTCTATTTCATTTGTTTTACTTTTTTTCTGTTTTAAAATTTGAACATTTTTAAAGGTTTTCTCATTTTCCAAAATTTTTCGTTTTGGCATTTTACGCTTCTCAGTATTTGAAAATTTTTCGTTTTAGTTTTGGCTTTTACACTTTTCAGTATTTGAAAATTTCAAAATTTTTAGAATTTTAATTTTTTTTAAAGTTTCCTACCTTTTTCGAATTTTGTTTTGAATTTTGAACATTTTTCATGACTTCCTTCTCTTTCAAAATTTTTAGTTTTCGCGTTTTACACTTTTCAGTATTTGAAAATTTCAAAATTTTTAGGATTTTAAATTTTTTTTAAGTTTCCTACCTTTTTCGAAATTTGAAGTTTTGGCATTTGTCAATTTTTGTTATTCCATCTGATTTACTTTTTTGTACTATTTCAAAATTTAAACATTTTTCAAGGTTTCATCATCTTTTGAAATTTTTTGTTTTGGCGTTTCACACTGTTCATGGCTTGAAATTTTTAAATTTTTTAGAATTTTAATATTTTTCAAGTTTCATATTCTTTTGAAATTTTAATTTTTGGCATTTAACAATTTTCACTATTTCATTTTATTTACTTTTTTTTGTTTTTTAATTTTTGAACATTTTTCAAGGGTTCCTCCTTTTTCAAAATTTTAGTTTTGGCGTTTTACGTTTTTCACTATTTTTTCTTAATTTGCTAGGTTTTTTACTCCAAAATTTGAAACTTTTTAGAATTTTAATTTTTTTCAAGTATCCTACCTTTTTCGAAATTTTTAGTTTTGGCATTTAACAATTTCTGCTATTTCATTTGTTTTACTTTTTTTCTATTTTAAAATTTGAACATTTTTAAAGGTTTCTCTCTTTTTCAAAATTTTCAATTTTGACATTTTACGCTTTTCATTATTTGAAAATTCGAAAATTTTTAGAATTTTAATATTTTTCAAGTTTCCTACCTTTTTCAAAATTTTAAGTTTAGGCATTTGTCTATTGTCGCTATTTTGTTTGTTTTATTTTTTTTTCTTTTTAAAATTTTGAACATTTTTCAAGTTTCCTCCTCTTTCGAAATTTTTTGTTTTGGTGTTTTATGCTTTTCACTATTCTTAAATTTGAAGATTTTTAGAATTTTAATATTTTTCAAGTTTCTTACCTTTTTCGAAATTTTAAGTTTTGGTGCTTGACAATTTTCCCTATTTCATTTGATTTACTTTTTTTGTTTTAAAATTTGAACATTTTTCAAGGCTTCCTCCTTTTTCAAACTTTTTAGTTTTGGCGCTTTACACTTTCACTTTTTGAAAATTTGAAAATTTTTAGAATTTTAATTTTTTTTAGTTTCATGCCTTTCTCGAAATTTGAAGTTTTGGCATTTGTCAATTTTCGCTATTTCTTTTGATTTACTTTTTTTCCGTTTTAAATTTAGAACATTTTTGAAGGGTTCCTCCTTTTTCAAAATTTTAGTTTTGGTGTTTTACGTTTTTCACTTTTTTTGTTGATTTGCTTCTTTTTCTAATCCAAAACTTGAAAAGTTTTAGAATTTTGTTAATTTTCAAGTTTCCTACCTTTTTCGAAATTTTAAGTTTTGGCATTTAAAAATTTTCGCTATTTCATTTGTTTTACTTTTTTCTATTTTAAGGTTTGAACATTTTCAAGGTTTCCTCCTTTTTCAAAATTTTAAGTTTTGGCATTTTACACTTTTCACTATTTGAAAATTTTTATTAAGTTTACTACCTTTTTCGAAATTTTAAGTTTTGGCATTTGACAATTTTCGCTATTTCATTTGATTTACTTTTTTTCTGTTTTAAATTTTGAACATTTTTCAAGGCTACCTCCGCTTTCAAAATTTTTAGTTTTTGCGATTTATACTTTTCACTATTTGAAAATTTCAAAATTTTTAGAATTTTAATTTTTTTAAATGTTTCCTACCTTTTTCGAAATTTCAAGTTTTGGCATTTGACAATTTCGCTATTTCATTTTATTTACTTTTTTTTCTATTTTAAATTTTAAACATTTTTCGCGGTTTCCTCCTCTTTCAAAATTTTTTTGGAAATTTAATATTTTTCAAGTTTCCTACTTTTTCAAAATTTTAAGTTTTAGCATTTAACTATGTTCGCTATTTCATTGGATTTTATATTTTTTACTCTTTTAAAATTTAAACATTTTTCAAGGTTTCCTCCTCTTTCGAAATTTTTTGTTTTGGTGTTTTACTCTTTTGAAAATTTGAAAATTTTTAGAATTTTAATATTTTTCAGGTTTCCTATTTTTTTGAAATTTTAAGTTTTGGCATTCAACAATTTTCGCTATTTCATTGGATTTAAATTTTTTTACTGTTTTAAAATTTAAACATTTTTCATGGTTTCCTTCTCTTACGAAATTTTTTGTTCTTGCGTTTTACACTTTTCACTATTTCGAAATTTGAAAATTTTTAGAATTTTAATTTTTTTCAAGTTTCCTACCTTTTTCGAAATTTTAAGTTTTGGCATTTGTCAATTTTTGCTATTTCATTTGATTTACTTTTTTTTGTTTTAAAATTTGAACATTTTTCAAGGCTTCCTCTTTCAAAACTTCTAGTTTTTTGCGTTTTACACTATTACTATTTTAAAATTTTTAGAATTTGAAAAAAAATTTTAGTTTCCTACATTTTTCGAAATTTGAAGTTTTGGCATTTGACGATTTTCGCTATTTCATTTGATTTATTTTTTTTATGTTTTAAATTTTGAACATTTTTCAATGGTTCCTCCTTTTTCAAAATTTTAGTTTTGGCATTTTACGTTTTTCACTATTTTTGTTGATTCGCTAGGTTTTCTATTCCAAAATTTGAAATTTTTTAGAATTTTAATATTTTTCAAGTTTCCTACCTTTTTGAAATTTTAAGTTTTGGCATTTGGCTATTTTCGCTATTTCATTTGATTTTTTTTTATTGTTTTAAAATTTAAACATTTTTCAAGGTTTCCTCCTCTTTTTAAAATTTTCATTTTGGCATTTTTCACTTTCCACAATTTGAAAATTTAAATTTTTTTAGAATTTTAACTTTTTCAAGTTTCCTACTTTTTTGAAAATTTAAGTTTTTGGCATTTAATAATTTTCACTATTTCATTTGTTTTACTTTTTTCTGTTTTAAAATTTGAACATTTTTAAAGGTTTCCTCCTTTTTCAAAATTTTTAGTTTGGACATTTTACACTTTTCACTATTTGAAAATTTGAAAATTTTTAGAGTTTTAATATTTTTCAAGTTTCCTACCATTTTTGAAATTTTAAGTTTTGGCTTTTGACAATTTTCGCTATTTCATTTGATTTACTCTTTTATCTGTTTTAAATTTCGAACATTTTTCAAGGTTTCCTCCTTTCATAAAATTTTAATTTTGGCATTTTACAATTTTCACAATTTTTGTTGATTTACTTTGTTTTCTGTTCCAAAGTTTGAAAATTTTTAGAATTTTAATATTTTTCAAGTTTCTTACCTTTTTCCAAAATTTAAGCATTTAACAATTTTTGCTATTTCATTCGATTTACTCGTTTTTCTGTTTTAAATTTTGAACATTTTTCAAAATATTAATTTTGGCATTTTACGATTTTCACTATTTTTGTTGATTTACTTTGTTTTTTGTTCCAAAATTTGAAATTTTTTAGAATTTTAATATTTTTCAAGTTTCCTACCATTTTCAAAATTTTAAGCATTTAACAATTTTCGCTATTTCATTTGATTTTCTTTTTTTCTGTTTTACATTTTGATCATTTTTCAAGTTTTCCTCCTTTTTCCAAATTTTTAGTTTTGACATTTTACGCTTTTCACTATTTTCATTGATTTATTTTTATTTTCTATTTCAAAATTTGAATATTTTTCGAACTTGAAAATTATTCAAGTTTCCTACCTTTTTCGAAATTTTAAGTTTTGGCCTTTAACAATTTTCGCTATTTCATTTGATTTACTTTTTTTAACTGTTTTAAAATTTGAACATTTTCAAGGTTTCCTCCTCTTTTGAAATTTTTTATTTTGGCGCCTTACACTTTTCACTATTTGAAAATTTGAAAATTTTTAGAATTTTAATATTTTTGAAGTTACCTACCTTTTTTGAAATTTTAAGTTTTGGCATTTAACAATTTTCGCTATTTCATTTGATTTACTTTTTTTGTAGATTATATAATCATTTATCCATATATATCATACTTTAGATGGTTTAGATGTTGAAAAAATCACTTTAAAGTTGTTATTTATATCAAACTATTTTATTAGGTTGAATTTGTACCATTTTCAGATGGGATCCATACACATATCCGATTGGATTAAAAATTAATACGATAATTAAATGCATTATTCTAAATGCAATTGGTGGAGTAAATTATAATTTGATTATCATGTGGGACCCATTTTAACGCCACTGGCGCTGCACTTGATTATTCCTATATATTTATATAGGGCTCCGCTTCTATGTAACTATATAACTAGGTTATATAGAAGCGGTCCCATGTATCCCCTTCAAATTTCATAATATTGATTTTTGATGAAAAATTCAATCCATGCATTGTATTTAACACCATGTGTTTTGCTAGAAGACAAAGTTTCATATAAATCAAGTATGTGCGTGGGTCACATTTGCCCAAAAATTTTATATTCATGTATAAATTATGAAAAATATTTAGATCCATTTACACATGTATTCAATATAAAAAATACTTTATAAGATTATTTATTCACATATTATTGATATTTTAGATGGTTTAGATGTTGAAAAAACTACTTTAAAATTGATAGGTTAACATTGAACCATTTTATTACGTTGATTTTAGACTTTTATAGATATGACTCATATACAGTGAAATTAAAAAAAATTTAAAAGTTTCTAGGATACTAGAAATGATATTAAACACAATAGATAAAGTGAATTTTCTATTAACCATCAAGATTTTAAAAATAGAAGGGGTTATATAGAAAGATAGTTTCATAGAAGCGGGACTGTATATATATAATTAAAAATATTCAGGTGCAGTTTCACTGCACCACAATTACGGTACGGTTACCTCAAAATCGACCCCACATGATCATAAAATTATAATCTACGGTACCCATTGTATTTAGAATTATGCATTCTATTACCATTCTAATTTTCATCCTAATTGGATATGTATATGGACTTCATTTGAAAATTATACAAATTTAACGTAATAAAATAGTTTGATGTAAATAACAACTTTAAAGTTGCTTTTTCAACATGTAAATCATTTGCAATAAAATTTATATATGGATAAATGATTGTATAAAATATCAATATATTGAAGTACTTGTAGAGCCCAAATTAACGGTGCAACTTCACTACACAAGAAAGATTCTCATATATATATATATATAAATTAATGTATAAATTTTTCCACCCAGTCAGATATTTGTACGATGATTTTAATGAAACGAGGTTAGGTATAGGCGCGCCGCCTGCCACTGTACCATACCATAGACTAAGTGCCAGAAATGGGCCAACACCTCAGCCCATTGTCTTATTGGGCTTTACTTGGGCGTAGCACATTACCTTCGCCAATCAACTGTGCGTTCATTGATGCCTGATGATCTTTCAAAATCGTCGTTGTAAATGCATTCCTCTTATTTTAAATTGTCTTTTTACTCATTAAAATTATTTCGTTAATTAACAATTAAAAACTTTTAAAATTTTAATTAAGTATCCGAAAGTTTCTAAAATTTCCTAACGTTTCGGAACATGATCAGCAAATGGACCAAAGAGAATTTTGAATAAACTGGTGACATTAAAATCTACCATGGATTGTCACGACTACATGTCAGTGTGGCACGTGACACCCGCCTAGAGGATGGACGCGAAGACCAATGAGTTAAGATTACGTGCCATCAAAAAACTCCACAACATCACCGACATCACCATTCACCACGCTGGTGGAAGATTGATACGAATAAATAAATTCGACTGCCTCATTGGATGGAAGGAATGTAAGGAGATTTGGATGAGTAGATTAATTATGTTGAAATTATTATGTATTGATAAATAAAAATATATTAAGAAAGAAGAATAATATTAAAAAAAAGTTTTTCATCCGTACCTACAATTTTTGAGAGAAATTATTGGTTCATTATCACTTTTGTAAACTTGCCGTGCCTATAAAATTTGTTTCAAATTACAACCATACTTACTAAACCCTTTTGAAAAACGACTAAAATATCTCCATGAATAATAAAATGAATATACAAAAAAATAATTTTAAAATATCAATACTTTATTGTTTTACAAATATTCTTCTTGGTCAATGGATCTATTTAATATGTGGAATATTTGTAAAAATTTTATTTCAGTAAACAAAAAATTAAGGAATTAGATTTAGTGCACCCTAGTGCACTTAGCTTTGCTGTTCCTAGTGTATCACACCATTTTTATTTTTAAAATATATTTCAATGGGCTCAACACGAATGTCCCATATGTATAATTTTTAAAAATTTTATTCTATTTTATTTGAACTTTAAAAATAAAAAAAGAATACATTTTGCATGTATTAATTTTTAAAAATTATAACATTTCTACAATTTCGTTCAAACCTTATAGGCGTGAATGAAAAAAGGCATATTATTAATTTAAAAAATTGCATTGAAAATGTAAATTATCATTTCATTTTCATCCCTTCACGATCTTGAAAAGTTCTTAAATTTCTAATTGGATGTATATATTATGACCCATTCAGATATTATAATTAAACTTAATAGAAACAACAAGCTCTTATCTAACTATTGAGGGGTACATAGCCCCACCAATTTGAAAAGAGACAGTCCCACTGAATAATTGAAAGGGGACGCAACCCTCTGTGGCCCGCACGTTTCAAACTACAGATGTAATTTAAGGAAGGTGACACTCCCTGCCGCCTGCACTTGCCGCAAGAGGTAAAAAATTCATAATTTTTCAGAGTTAATTTCAAATATATCTATTACATTTGCCCTTAATTTCAAATTTATCCACTAAATTTGAAATCTTTCACATATAGCCACTAAGTATTTCATTAATTTTAAATATAATAAATACGATAGTTATGAATGTTTAATAATTTTAAAATTTCAAAATATTCCTAATTGATCTAGCATCCATTGTTATTAATGTCGTGTTTAGACCTCCAAAACCCATTCTGCCTAGCTAAGGGTGCAACTTGGTTTGGATAGAGGTCTACCCTATCCTTACCCCATTTTTAAAACTTGTACCCTACCTTATTTTTTCAAGTACGGGTTAGTTCGGTTTCGGTTCCAAATCGGTTCTAAAAACTTATATAATATATTCAACCATCGAAAATTTGTGTTACAGATCTGTCAAATTCAAGAGGCTAGAAACTGTATAATACAAATGTTCTGTCCACAGCGAAGTCAAGTGCGATGGTGATGTATAAATAATTATTTAATAAATCATTCAAGCCATAAAAATGCTAGCCATAAGTTTTGCAAAATATACAAGCAATTACAGAAATAAAGTAATGCATCAAAAAATCTGTATAAACAGAATAAACCAGCAATTCTAGCCATAAAATTTGTGTATATGACACATAAAGGGTGTGTTTGGTTACACACAAAACATGTCAATGAAAACTTTTCAATCAAAAACTTTTCACTCCCCACAACTACCTTATTTTTTAATTATTTTTTCACATTTTCCTATATAAACAATTCTACTTTTCAATCATTTCCACACAAATACCCATACAACTATCCTATCTATTTTAACTTTATTCTCTTTACACCTCATTATTACCTCTATCATATCACATCATTTTCTATCAACTTGACAACTTCTACTCTGAAAAGTTTTCATCAAAAGTTTTACTTCCAACCAAACGCACCCAAAAAAGTGTAGAAATGGATTTAAATCACCTAGAAGCAAACAGATCCAAGAGATAGAGATGTGGCTTTGAGATGAAATCAAATGCCAAAATCTACAATGCCCACTCAATGCATAAAAGCAAAGTAGAAAATTGTCACTATCCTTTGGTAAGACAAATCAACAAGAGATGAATATTGAAAAATACTAAATTTGTAAGAAAAATATGAAAACAGGGGTAAACACACTTACATTGTGTTGCCCTAAAGCAGCTCAAAAAGGTAGAAATTTGCTGGATGTCTAACTGAGATTTGGAGAAGAGAAGGATTTTAAGGACCCCATCACAGTAGATTTGAAGAAGAGACAACTTTGAGAGGAGAGGCTACCAGCTGCGGGATGTTGAAGAGGAGAAAGCCAATGGTGTGCGACTGTCGATTGGGGCTGTTGGAGGGAAGATAGACGAGATGCTGCCGGTGGCGACCTGATGAAGGTGAGAGGGATGAGTGGTGCGTGGCCGCCGATTGCAGCTTCTAGTTATCACAGGAGAGAGAAGAATAGCGTGCGACTCCCAGTTGCCTATTGCCGGAGGGGAGAGAGAAGAGCATAAGCTAGGGCTTTCGAAGGAGATCGCCGGATCTGTTGTTTGTCTTCACTCTTGAGCATTCGAATGGCGGAATGGAGGTAGAATGGGAGTGGGTTACTCGAATTAGGTTTTCAATTTTTTATCCCTTATTTAATATTTTATATATTAGTATATTGGAAGTTCGAGTCGATTCTGGGTACTCGACCACTGGAACCAACCCTACCCATATTCGTGCAGGTATTTTACACATGGAACCGAACCGACCTTGCAGGTAGAAAAGGTAAAACCAAACCTACCCTAATTAAGGAACCCAACGGGTAACCAAACCGAGTTGCACCCCTACGCCTAGGTGAACGACCATTATTAGTAAATAATAAATGACATTTTTGGATATTTCTTATAATGAATAACAGTCATTTTTAATTATATTTGACAGAATGAGTATGGATAAAATTTCACCAATACATAATGAGTATACATGAAAAGTTTCAAACTTAGTAGGTATATTTGTAATTCATGGAACGTGTAGTAGTTACATTTAAAATTAACAGTTTTTAAAATCCCAAAGCGCATAGGGCTCAAGATTATTTTTTTAAATTCCTCGTGGGGCTCAGGAATGAGGCTGTCATCAGTCATAAATGAATGATCGGTGACAATACTCGATACTCGATACTGTAGCCTTAAAAATGGCCACGTCTTTTCCATGAAAATTTAAAAAAAAAGAAGAAGAAAAAGAAAAAAGGCACGTCTTCAAGCTCCACAATCCATCCCATCCCATCTGCGGTGCACGCCGTGCAAACTCGTATGAGCCCACCTTGATGTTATAAATTGATACGCATAAGCGTACGTTGTCTTACTTTTACATGCTCGTGGAAACAAGCCCGAATTCATTCTTCATGGTTCTCTCAGAATTTTGGCGCTGTGAGATTAAAAAAACAAAAAAGAAGAAAATCACCATTACACTCAAATAGTTACAAGAATCAACCCATCAAGCATCCATAAAAGTACTTTCATTGTTTGATCTGACTCATCAATAATTTGTCTACAAGCTCGAAACCTGAAATTTAAACCCAGGTCATTTTTTTGAAAAAAAAAAATTGACCAAAATATGATTGGCAGGTTGATTGCGAAAATATATATGGATAAATTAAAATCATTTTCTCCCAACTATTATATATATCTGGCTCTATGAAATCTATCTTTTATGTAATTTTTTTAAAAACTCGATGATAACGTATGAGTTGGAATTAGACTTGGGAGTTTATAGGACCTAGGTTAACGAATTTCTGGGTAGAGAACTTCGAATTTATTAGAGTAAATAATTACTTTTCTAATCACAAGTGACCTAATTAGCCAATCTAGAAAAATGATATTGGATGTTGGTAATCACCAGGTCAAGAACTCACGAACACGAAGACGAGGCATCGTCAATGAAAGTGAAAGTTACAAATCAAAGTCTTTAAGTCCCGAGCATTTCAGCTCACAAATTTCTGACAAGTGTCTAATTAAGCATGCCTAGAGCGACGTGCGCTTCATCTTGAAAGTTCCAATGAGAGTGAAAGCATACAAATCATGCATGCACACGACACCGTAGTCTCTTTGAGAAAGCATTTCTTTTCTACCCGTCGACAGATGTTGTTAGCACCGTTTCTGATCAAAGGAATGATATGCATCTCCACCTTGAATATATTATATATGGGGCATGCAAACGCCAAGACTCTGAAACCGCGAATTAAATATATACCAATATATATCACATACGAGGAGCTCTAATAAATTTGGGGCTTAATTTGTCCACTTCCGTATGATGCCCGGGAAGATGACTATGCAAAATCTGATTGGGTTGATTGCATTGAAAATTGTTTACTTAGTGAGCAATGATTCAATACAACTGAGCCACATAAAATTCTCCACGCAGTCTTTTTTTAATTACCTCAACAATTATTTTTATCAGAAACTTGTGTCTTTTTTAAAAAAATCACATTTTGAGAGCCAAACAGGCTTACTTCTGTATTGAAATATGAATTTAAAACTGATAAATATTTTATTACATTGATTTTACATATTTATAGATCAAATCCATGCAAAAGTATAATTGATAGAATGAATTTTCATTAAACGTCAAAACATTAAAAGTGAAAAAATAAAAAAAATTGTATAAAAGAAAGGTTTCATAAAAGCAAAGCCTATACATTATTATTAGAATTTTTGAATAATATATATTATACATATAGCAGATTTTCGATCATTAATAAACATGGAGCCCGTATTGAATCATTACCCTTATTCGATGATGTTCCTTAAAATCATTTCATTTGGAAATTAGCACAGACAATATGTTCCTTAAAATCATATCATTTGAAAATTTGCGCAGACCATATTCCTCACTACAAAGCTGATAGAAATTTCAATGCCTATATAATTGTTTTAGAAAAATATTTCTAATTAAATACATTTATTAAGTGTAATGAATGGATTAGATTCTATCAAATCATCATGGTGGGCCTCTTATGGATCGGTCCCTCATTTTGCTTATGCGCAAGTTCGTTTTCCTGTGAAAGTCCTTTGTCAAACACAACCGGACGTATGGTTGAGATCTCTGAAGCAAGTGATTGTTTTGAAGGGTTTACGGTTTACCATCGTCTTGCATTGGATGGCTCGAAATTCGTTCCTTATTATGCATCCTTCCAAAGGACCGTGATTAAAAATTCTAATATATATCTCCAGCAAGTCAACCTAAGTAGCTGATCCGTCTGCCTCCAATGATACATCGAACACGCTAACGTGAAGCTTTAGGAAAAAAAAATACATCATGTATAATTTACTTTTAATATCCGAACCATTAATTTCGTTTTATTCAAAATTTAATACCATGATATACAAATTGTTCATTTATATAATTTTAAGCATTAAATTTATTAAAATATCTATTTTTGAATTGATATTAATCCCATGAATATTACGGTATTCTAATTTATTTGTTTTATGAATATTCCCCTGTGAGGAGCATAATGTGTGGATTTGATTTGAAAATAAGTAATTATACTATAAAAAATTATATATATACAACGAATGTTTTGTATCTCATTTCAGGATGATAATTATAAACAATTCCGCAATACCAGATTCGTTTTTTTTTATATATATTGTAATGTTAATATGAAAAACTTGAACAGTGAACAGTTCAGATCTTAGATCACATGTGATAAAGTCAAATTTAAAAGTGCTTTTGCCGTGTGGTGAAGCACCTGTTTCACAAAATCCGTCTCCATTTCTGAGGTGCAGCCGTTAAACGGAAAGTTAGGTTCCGATACAAATAACGCGATTATGCGAATGTGGGCAGTTCCGGTCCGTCATGCAAATCTAGTACTAATATTAATCAAAGGAAGTGTCCAAGTTTAAAATTTTACCGCATAACATATATATATATATATATTTGATAGGACAGCGTAATATATTTAATATTCAACTCACCCAAAATTATTTCAACAACCTGACGTTAAAAAAGTCAAATTAATTAATTAATTAATTCACTTGACTAGGTAACCCCACTAATAAAATGATAAAGCTAACGTGCAAAAAAGAATGAGTAGCCAGCTACATGATCATGGAAGAAGCCTTTCGAAATAATTAATTAGTTGGAATAATTTACTTGTCCTAAATAATTTTATTTTCTGTCCTCTGCAACTGACGGAATGAGATGAAATTTTAATGAGTTGTTATACGAGAAATTATGCCGTAAATAGAAAAAATAAACTTTTATATTTTTAAAAAATGAAATATTATATTAAAAAATTGAAAATAGAGAATTCTATTCCAATCCTTTCCCATCGCATGCCAGTTTTTACGTCTTCGGGATCAATTCGTTGCTAAGATCCACAGAAACCATCGGTTATTAGCTGCCGATGATCAGAATATTTTAATTAAAAACGGTACTGGCTCTCCTCAAATCAACATTCAGTTAATTAAATAAAGCTGTCTTGCTCGCAAAGCAACTTTTGACTTCATAATACCAATCACGTGGAATAATTGAGGCGAAGAATCCTCACCTTATTTTTTTAATTCCCGATAAATAAGTTTCTATGCAAGGAAGAAATTTGTAGCCTACAGATAATGCAAGGTATAATCTTCACGTTCCAATAAAATTTCTCATATGCAATAATATTAGCTTTTAAAATATATATATATTTGCAGCCGACTCTTAATTGTTGACGAATTTTGGCTTTAGTGGACACATGACACATATTATGTAGAGGAAATCTTTCTAAAAATTGATTGTATTTATTTATATACAACAACACATACGAAGTCAAATATGCGATAAGTACTTATTTATAGGCAAATGGCATTAAATATAGCGACATTTACATTATATGCAGTTAAATTAATGGTTGAATTTAAGAAAAAGTTGTAGTACTACGATGAATTAAACTTTGTAACCTCAAACTAAAAGCTGCATTGGTAAAATTTTTAGTGCACGCGTTGATTTAGAAACCTAGCTAGTTCTTGGCTTGAATCTATTCCGATATAGGTTTGGACAAACGCAACTTATTAATAACTCTAGCTATGCATGAGACCACCAACCCTAGAGATGACGCACCCACGACAGGCATCGCTAGTCTCTCTCAAGTACTCTCTCGTCCAATTATAGTCGAAAGTAGCCAAGGGTTGGGTTGATAGAAAGAAATGTACAAGCGGGGCGGGCCCTCTGACAGTCCTTTTCTTCATTCAAATGAGGATATAATCTCCAAATTAATCACAAAAAAATCAAAATAGGCTGCCAACCAAACCAACCAAAACCTTTAATTTCCTTTTCTTTCAACAAACAGCATTAAAATGGGAGATATGTATGGGCCGGCCACAGATTTTAGCCCACCAAAAGTGTACCAACTTTCTTCTCCTCCTGCTACCAACTTAACTCTCGATCGGCGGCGCCAGCCTACTTTCTCAATTTCCGTTTGACCACCACGCTTCAATATTCATTGATTTCGTCGACCATCCAATGCTACTCGAGCCATTGATTTTTAATACGCGGCCTTTCGGACTTATTAACGTACATAATAAGCCAAGATCCTAAACGAAACCCAAGTTCGCAAGATAAATTGGTTGAACCGTCGCAACTAAACCATGATTGATTGATGTATAACTGTACTTTTTTTTTCAAATGGAGTCGGGGACATGTATTTCGCCAAAATGATCGTCGAAGCGTACATTCCCAGCAGGACTGGGACTGTTGATATTCGTGAATTATGCCAACAACACTTGTGAATTTCTACTCAGATCTGACAAGCACCTGCGCATCATCCAGTCGAATCTGTCAGAGTATCGTCGCGTCTATTCTACGGACGGATGCTCGAATTACCGATTCATTCCGATATTTTGAGGGATACTTCTGCAAGTGCATCAGAATTTTGGCCCGAATCAAGCAGTACAGACCGCTGGACGCCATCTTTCCGGCGACCACTAGGCACCTGAGCCATGCAAGCGGCGGGGCCCACGTTGACGTCGCCTAAAACCACTAATAACTAATAAAAAAAAAAGTTAAGGATAGCAGATGCTGCGACTCAAAACGTTAAGACTGTCCTTCGAGGAAGTGGGCCATCGGTTGGACGGAAGCTTCCTCTCCAAGTCAGCATGCAGGTGGTGTAGGTGATCAGATCCTTATTTATTTTTCAATAGGGACGTACGTGTTGCTTCGTGCCACGCGGAATACATTTGAATTTCCGGATGAGGTTAATTATTATTATTATTATTTCTGATTGGCGACGTTAATCTGTCAAGTTGCGTGAGGATATTCATCTCTTATCCATTCTTTCCGCCTCCAACGCAAGCACACGTGTTTCCCTCAGTCCAATCGAAGCCGTTTATTATCCTGCACGAAATCTAGGACGCCTCGTGCATGCAGATCTTTCCACGGATTAGTTTCTCTGTTTCGAATGGCTTTATGAGCTAGCAAACTAAAAGTCTCTTTCGGAGGAGTTTTGTCTGCAACCATCATATCATGGAAGGCGTCCGGTCTTACTAATTTAAAATTTTAGGGTCCAATTTAAATGGCCGACTCCAAAGAAAATCATTCAAGAGAATATTTTTTATTGAAATTAAAGTGGGAACTTAAATAATTAAAATAGTTAAATCTGTTTTCTTTACACGAAAAATAATTTACAAATTTCAAGAGTGGTCTTTATTAAAATTTTATAATAAGTTCTATAACTTCTGTAATCTTATTTCTAGGGACAACTACCTGTATGATTGAATATATGATGGAATAAACCTAAGGCCAATACAAGCAAAGCTGGAATCCGGTTTTCTGTTTTCCATCAATAGAAAATGACGTGATAGATAACCAGAAGTAAAGATAAAATATTTATCTTTAAATACAAAACAAAAAAATTTAATAATGATAATAATATGACAAAATAAAACTGTGAGATAATAGAAATTTCAAATCAGAAATCACATTCAACGAATCGAAAAATAATTGGAAATTTTGGGATAATAAGATGTTGGGTTGTGGGATATTTCATCCGAAGATCAGCACAAGAAGTCTAGCTTAATTTTGTAACTGAACTATGTTCGAGAGAATTTGTAAAATTAAGTTGAATTAAAGACAAAAAAAATCAAAATTCTTAGATTTTACAAAAATGTAGTGAGAAATTCAAACGGATGGTCGGTCGCCAACCAAGCATACTAGTGAGATTGTATGAAATTTGTTTCGCGTGGATCCCCCGTACATTCTAGCATGAGCCGAAACAAAACGGAAACACATGGACTCGTTTCAAATTCTCACGAGACGAACCATGTTTTAAAATCTCGCCAAGATGGTTATTAACGGCCAAACCGTTGAGTGACAGAGTTCGTGGCAAAAGTGCTTTGGCCGTTAGCGTGTCGAGCTTGCAAAACTCTTCCAATCACCCACAATCCTAAGCAAACACGCGCATAACTACGTGCATAATATAGGATGTATATATATCTGGTTCGTTAACTTCTTCGGATAGATATCTGGTTTCACATTTTACTAAATATTTCACTGTTTATTACATTGAAATGGCTCCAAATACGTAGAAGAATAAACGTATTGAAATTATTCGATTTTATTTCTAAATTTTATATCTTATGAATGTTGAATTTATGATATTTTTGAGATGAACGTGCTTAAAATTCCTTTACCGGTGGGCCTGATTTTTCAAGCATGTAGCTTGTGGGCAGCTGTGCCTGCGAGTAGATTGATGTGATAGACTCGCGTGTAGGTTTTCTGGAATCCGTCATCCTTTTTCCATGCCGCTTGGAGACGGAATATAAATGGGGGATCTTGTGTATGCGCTGAGGGACACAGAGAAGGCATACACGGGGTGGCTTTGTGTATGTGATTGTTGCTTCTGAAAATTGCACATGTAAATCACTACGATACTCCATCTCTTGCTTCCATCCAAAAACAGAGATTTTTGAAGAAATCATCTCCCTTTCTTAGCTTCAAGGAATCCCATGGTGCCTTTTGTAAGTCTCTCTTTTTGCTCTCTGTCTGTCTATGTATATGTATTATCTTTCCCCAATACTCCCTTGTTGAATTTTTCTTCTTTCACTCCATTAGATCAATAAAGGGTACCATCTTTCTCTTCTTTTCATATCCCCCTTCTAACTTCCTTCGTGGGTTCTTTAGCTTTCTTGCCCTGTTTCTTTTTTCCTCTTCTTTGTTTCTGCTGGTTGGATTTGTTTGTGAATAGTTCATTACTTCATTTGGTTTCTTCCCAAGTTTTCCTATTGACAGATCAAAGGCAGTTCATCTTCTTTAATAGATATCTTTAGCTTCTTTTGATTCGTAAGCATTAATTTTTGTGGTCTTTAAGTTCTTTTGAAAGTATTCATAAAGGAAGCTCCTTTGATATCTCGTTTTCCAGTTATATGGCTTCCTGTTTCCTCTTTTTTTTTTCCCCCCCTTTGGATTTCAGAATTCTCTTCGTTCACATGTTTGCGGATTTTAACTTTGAAGCTACGTAATTGCCTCCTGTGGATAACAATAGCCTTGTCTATAACTTCCCATATTTTCTTTAGTTTCTCATCATCTCTCTTCTTTTGTTGAAGCGCTTAGTTTTTCTTAATTTCCTCCTTTGATAAATGATAAAGGCAGATTATCTAATCCTCTAGATCTTGCTTGTCAGGTTTTTATATTAAAATTTGCTTTCCGACAGCAATGATTCAACAAAAATGACTCTCCTCTTATTATTCTTCCTACTTTTTTCCCAATTCTTGATTATTTTAATAGGAGACTACTGCTCTTGTTTCATTGTATCTATTCTCTTGTTTTGTTTTACGTAGTCTTTTCTTTTGATACATTCATATGTCCTTTCCTCTGATAGTCTAATTCGAATCTTGGGTAGTAGCTTTCTTTTCTGTTTCGTTTCATAGATTTTACAATTTTTTCCTATCACATATTTATGGGGGACTAGAGCTGGCCCACCTATAATTTCATTTAGATGCAGCATACTGCGTGACTTGTGATCAATAAAGCTATAGAACTAATTCTAGTTATCACTTCATCGATGTTTTTTTTTTTTTTTTTTCAATAATTTGGATAAAATGAAATCCGAATCAAAGTGGGTTTGTCTCTATGCATCAGGTCTGAATTTTCAAGCTTGGTGGCGAGATATTGAATCGAGTGCTCACCGTCTGGGAATCGATTCTCGGAATTTACTGAAAATGGGTGATCATTTCGTGTATTTGGTGAATCGTTTGATCACCGAATCTACAATAGAAGCTGCGATTGAGAGTAGAAAGCAACTTCTAAATGGGCGGAGTACCGCTAAGGTTGAGTTCTCGCCGAAGAAGCACCTTGGCAAGCAATCTTCGCTGCTGAAACTGGTGGAGTGCAGAATATGCCAAGACGAAGATGAAGTTTCCAACATGGAAACACCTTGTTCTTGCTGTGGCAGCTTGAAGGTAAACCTGATGTTTGATTTCGATACCAGTCAAGAGATCTTTTCATTCCGCATTTATCAATTTATATATTGATCGAAAAGTTTTTTCGCTTTATTATTTTTATTCCTTTTCCTCCATGCTCAAATTTCAACACCGGCAGATTGCGACATTTTTGAGGTCTTCCTTGCATTAGAAATGTCTTCCAGCTCTCCGAGCTTCTAGGTAGTTTGACATGGGGAGACAGACACTAACAATTAGACAGTCTGTAGGCCTTCTTGTTTTCTAAGATTTTGAGGCTTCATCGCTTTGGGTTTTAATCATGATAGGTGGTGTCGGTATTTAAGGATTTCAGTTTTTATATCTATATACTTTTTATTAAAAAAAATGTGATAAAAGGATACGGATTGTGACCATTATTTTCCTGCAGTTCACAGCAGTGAAATCATACTACAAACATAGAGCTCTAATTTGTTGCTTGAATTAGAATCATCTACAAACACTTTTTTCCATCATGAAAAAAAAAGAAAAGAATGCTCAAACTGCTAAGTTCAATAGGCTATGTATTATGTATATAGTGTAAGAAAAGACTATTTGTCCTCTACTTTTCAGTAATACTATTTTCTAGTTAGACATAAACAGAATTCCAAACATGAGCATTCTTTTTTTAACACGTTTGAATCAGAATTTTCCACAGTTACTTACCCTCTTTCCTGCTTTTTTTCTGTTTCTTTTTCTTTTGGCCCTTTCTTTTCCCCTCCTTGTTTGCAGTATGCGCACCGCAAATGTGTCCAAAGATGGTGTAATGAGAAGGGAGATATTGTGTGCGAGATATGCCACCAGGTATTTCATAATCATAAAGGCGTTTGTGTTTGGTTGCACGTTGAACTGTACTCTTTTGGACAGTAATGACCAAACTGTAACTAAATGTTTACGGATTCAATCATCATTAACTTCAAGATAAAATTGAAAGAAACCTAGCTACAATTTGGGCACAAGTTGTTTAACACCCTTAAGTCATTTAACGTGTTCTGGACATCGGTACACCAATTAATCATCAAAAGCATCATGTTTTATGATAACTCAGCGGACCTTGAAACAAAAAATAAAATTCGTATTTCATGAAAGTTGTGCAACCAAAAGCACCATTTCACACAATCAAGGCTTTAATTAGATTCAATGATATGGAGGCACTGTGCATTCCTCCTCGTACTGAAAGATTGCTTCATCTTATTGATGTTTCCTTATCAACAGTTCTTGCATGTGAACAATGAACTCATATTTTTGCATCTAGGAAAGTTGGAAACATTTTAGTCCTAGTATAGCTCAGCTCTTCGAACTGCAGGTTGCCTCATTTCGTTTTACAACCTATAATTACCTTTCTCATTCTGCTGAATACAAATGCAGCAATTCAAGCCTGGCTATACAGCACCTCCTCGGTTACTCCAATACACGAGAATTCCTTTGAATTTAAGGTATCTTTCGAAATCTTTCTTGTATTTTTCGCCCATTAGGGACTATGGTAGTTTCTGATGTTGCCATCACCACCCCACCACCACCCCCACCCCCACCCACTCACCCCCAACACGAAAAGAAAAAAAAACAAAACAAAAAACAAAAATGAAGAAAAGAAGAAAAAAAGAAGAGAAAAAGAAAAGGCAAACAAGAGATTCATAGAAACCTCTCTCCTCACATCGGAGACCAGCTCATCCCTGCCAAAATCAGGCGAATGTCCGTAGGTCCAAACTTCAATGTTGCCGAATCAATTTTCCTACTAAGATTCCAGTAGTAACTGTTATGATGTTTATTCCAGGAGAAACTGGGAGATGTCTGGAGGGAGCCTACGCAATCCTCGTTTTATTGCAGTGGTAGCAACTGACCATGATTCTGTAGATGATGAAGAAGATGATTATTCATCTGCCACCACCAGAAGCATGATCTGCTGCCGCTCTGTTGCTGTTATTGTGAGTTCTGTTTCTGAAACTTCCCTCTCTGAGCATTGGCGCTGTTGAAACGCAGACCCTCTGATGACTTGTATTTTGCAGTTCACGGTTCTGTTGATCCTTCGTCATACACTTCCAATTATCGTTAACCGAGCCGAAGATTACTCTTCCACGATATTCATCGTAAGAAGCTACAAACACCTTCGCTTCTTTTCTGCATCGATCTTTTTCAAATTTGCTACTAGCATTCATCCATGTACAATGACTACTACAAATTGTTTGATGCATTTCATCTTGTATGCAACAGCTGCTGCTGCTCAGGGCTGCTGGAATCATCATACCAGTTTATATAATGGCAAAAGCATTGACTGCGATTTGCCGTTGGCACCAACTACAGGTACCTTCCCTTCTCTGAACAGACACGTCTTGCGTTAAGTCATCCGGCATTGCGTGCTAATTTCTTGCTGGTTTAGATGCAGGAATCCGATGGGTCTGATCACGAGTCCACATCCGAAGAAAGTGTACAGCCACAGTCACCGCTTCAGCCTCAGTCCCATGTCATAAATATTAGCTAAGCAGCTGGTTAACAGTAAGAATTAGAGAATCAAATGTTTGGCAAGCCACCCGCTCTTACAGGCAGAGGTGAGGAATCTCATCAAGGCTATTGTCTCGAACGCAATGGGTGTTTGAATGGATGGATGGTGATTGATTCTGATATTGTACAGTGTTCACCAGTGGGTGTTCAATGAATTGGCTGTTGCAATACAGTGGTGAAATTCATATCATGTGTATCTATGTATATAATGTTCTTGTCAAACTTTTCTTTTATTAAGAAGTGAGGTTTTCTATAAACAGAGGAGAAAACTTTTTATTAGTATTATTTTAAAAAATTATACACCAGCGTTCTCTTGTGGAGAATACAAGAACAAGAAAAGAACATTAGTTGACCAAGTTATGAATGAAAACAAGTTACTGGTATATTAGATAGCTAGTCACTGGGTAATATTAATGACAGAATCTTCCTAATTTTTTACATTTTCATTTATCCATTTTCCTGTTAAAATACTTCCTTCAAACCCTCTCTCTCTCTCGTTGATTAAGAGCATCTTAGATCAGATAGGTCTGGTTCGAAGTAGGGTCCAATTCAAAGTTTACCTTGCCCTCACCCTATTCTCAAAAACTTCCACTTATCCTATTTTTGATGGGGTTAATTCTAAACATACTCTATTCTATTTTTTACTATTGGATAGGTTTTTGTTTTGATTCCTTAAAATAGTTTTTATACTATATTCGAAAATTAAAATTTTGTTACAAATCTTAGTTAAAAACCTAAAATCAAAATGATAATAATATAATTTTTAAATACATTTATTAAATTTACTAAATAATTGATAAATTAAACAAGTTTCTACATATTTAAATAATATATTTATATCTTTTCCTATAAAAGATATTTTAAAAAATACATCTTTAAATGTATATTAATAATTCAGGTTAGTTTTGCGTACTTGGACCTTGGAACTTATCCTACCATAATTAAACTAGGTATTTTTTTTACTTAGAATCTACCCTACCTTATACGTATAAAAAGAAGAACCTACTTTGCCCATTTTAGGATACCTAAGGGGTCTACTCGCGATACTTTACCTAAGTTGCACCCCGGTTGATACCCATTTTAGAGTACCTAACATGTCGACTCACGATATCTTACCCAAGTTGCACCGCTATCGTTGATGCCATCTAGTAGTAGTTTTGTGAAAATTAGCCTATAACTCTACTTGTTGTGATCAGCTTAAGACTTTAGTGTGATCCACTTGAGACTGTTAGGCTGAGGTGGATGTGTTGGAGGGAGTTCAATTGTATGCACCTAGGTGCATTAAGCCTCAATGCACCCGGGTGTACTACACCTATTTTTAAAATTTTTTTTTTAAATTTTTTTTACGAAGCTGTTAATCTAGGTGTATTTAACATATGTATGCATTTTTAGTAATTTTAAATTACTAAAAATGCTATTGATTTTTAAAAATTTTTAAAAAAATCTAGAAGTCTCAAAAAATGGTAAAAATTGATACATATGTTAAATACACCTACATTAACCGTTGTATTTAAAAAAAAATTTCAAAAAAATAAAAATAATAATTGTATGCACCCGAGTGCACTGAGACGTACATACAACTGCAACCCGAAATGCAGTGCAGATGACAACAGTTCAAGTACTGTCGTCTCATGGCAGTCCTTGGACGTGAATGCTCCACGTCCTCTCTTTGACACCAATCAAGTGCGTAATACTGTCCCACAGGGACAAACCTGAACTGTCAGAATCCGCTTCGGATGAAATGCGACTGGAAAGTCGTACATTGAAGCCACTCAAATTTAGCTGATGGCCGTGGACGCTTTCCTGTTGTTAACGCTCAGGTGCTGTGCGATTGCCAACATGATATGATGGCATACACCATAATGCTTGAACCTTGGCCCCGTCTTGGTAAAATTAAAATTATGAAAAAAAAAGTGGAAAAGTGAAAATGGAAAGTGGATTTTTTAAAAAAAAAAATCAGAAAATGGACGTGGTTCGATACAATCAACGTAAATAGGGTAGTTACATATAAAACCATAAAAAATTATTGGTATCCAGAGACAAAAAGTAAGATAATCATATCAAAGGGTGCTTAGAAAAAATTGGCAGTGTTTTACTTTTTTCGTCTTACTAAACTGACCCCTAAAAATGATTTTGCCAATTTTGCCGGTTCTCAATTATTTTGGTAAAAAAGCTCCAGAGATGCGTCCACCGGGTCCGTAACCCGGGTGATCCATTTGGCTGGCATAAATGTCTAATTACATAGGCAAAAAATCCCGCAGCACCGGTGCAAAAATCAAGAAATCATGCTTCTAAATCATCATCCATTGGCATTGGATTTGTAAGTAGATTGAATGACGGATTTGAGGAAAGATTTGAACAATAGATTGAATGAGGGCTGCAGTATACTGGAAAAGCAAAGATTATATAAGACAACAGGGAAAGTAATATTGGGATTGAAGAAAAGGAAAGTGATTATTTATTGAAAAATAAGTGTGCGTTCATCCAATCCTACCACATCGAGTGGATGGTTCTAAGCAGGCCCTGAAAAGGAAAACAAACATTGAAACACATCAAAAATAATAATAACAAAATAACATCGGGCAATCCACAATCATTCCACAGAACAAGTCACCGATTTGCAGACCAAACGTCTAGACGCAAGAGACTTATTACACACAAATGACTCGGGGCAACATTCACTCAGAGAGAGAACAAAGAAAAAACAAACAGCGCCAAAGCGTCTTTTCCAGGAGGGATCAGACTCAGCATGCATCACTCATCCTCGGACTCAGATTCTGCATTCTGCAGCCACTCTATGAAGGGCTTCAGCTTCTTCCAAATCTGCGCATTCCTGTTGTCTCCAGATACCCCACTCTTGTACCACTTCAGGATCCACTCCTCTTCCACCACATCAGCATCATAAAGGGCCTTCAGAACTAGGGCCACCTCTTTCACAGCATCTGGACTGGCCTTCCCACAGAAAGCCTCTATGGCTTGCAGCAGAAGCAAATTGGATCCTTCAACATCTTCCATTGCAGCAACCAGGTAGTTCTTCTTCTTTGTCACCTCCTTAGCAAAACCTTTCCCAACCCCTTCAAACAGGGCGTCTAATACGGCATTCATAACCTCCTGAGGTTTTCCAGTGAGAGATCGAAGAAAGGATTTAAGTTGGCTTGGAGTACTCCCCTTTTGCAGGTGAGCTTTGATCTCGCAAACAAGAGACCGGTTTCCATCTTCAGCCTTCACTTCAACTAATGCTGTTCCTGTTCCTCCATTCGCTACCCCCGCCTTCTTTGTCTGCTTTTTCTTCTTCTCCTGCTCTGGCTCATCAGTCGATAACATGACCATCTCTGCAGTCACAGCGCTAAGCTGCTCCTGGATGCGTTGGCGGGCTGCCTCCTTGGAAGTGTCCGTTTGCCACTGCACATCCTCATCACCACCACCATCATCATGTGCTTCATTATCATCAGCTTGGCTAGCAGGAGGAGAAGATCGATCCTCGTCAGAGCCCTTTGCCTTCTTCTTCATGACGGCTTTCGAAGTGGTCTCTTTGGTCAGCGCAGAGGAACCCATCTTTTTCCCCTCTTTCTTCAGCTTCTTCTGCTCCTCGTCAGCAGCTTCTCCTTCCTTTAACCGTTCCTTCTCAGCCCTCCTCATTGCCTTCTTATCCTTGGAGCCTTTCTTCTGCTCAGGAGGATTCTTAAGAATAAATGTGGTAAGCTTGTCCCTCATGTCAACATCTGATACATAACCACAGGCAGCACATTTCAAGGTAATCATCTGTGCTTTAGTGATAATGATCTCTGTCTCAGGGTTGCCACAGCCGTAACACTGGACGTACTTCTTGATGAAATTCTCAAGAAGTGAAGCCAGCTTAGCTGTATCATGAGCCCCATTAACAAGAGAAGTGCCAGTCCTCTCATCGAATTTGGACTGCGCCCCCAGCTCACATCCAAAGTACTTTGTGGTATAAGCAGCAGGCCTTGCCAGTGCCTTTGCAATATCAACCATGTTCACCACATTTGTCTTGATACCATTTCCCCGACCTTCGATTTTGGTTATCATCTTTGGCATCTTATACCTGTAGAAGGCATCATCACTGTTGCTGGCACCTATGTTCTGCAAAGCCATGGTTACTGCAAACTGCTTTCACTAACAAAGATTGAAATCAGAGATAGCTACAGATTCTTCTGAACAACAGTTTTTCTCCTTGGAAAGTAGCCTGATCTCTAGCAGCCAGAAAATGGTGCATCCAACTGCCACCACTCAGATATTTGGCTTGACAAAATGACCTGAGATGCATGCAGCCAACTGAACTCTCCAAAGAAAGCCAATACTTTTTTCTACCCGTGGGACAATACTCTCCAAGCAACCCAATTGATCCCAAATAGAGCTTGGCCCGTTCAGACATAAAAGAATACTCAAGCTTGACACCCTCCACTTTGGCTGTTTGCACAGTGGCAAGACACACAGCCCGAATTCCTGCATAAAAATAATAGGTGAAAAAGAAATAACATTAGTAAACTAGCCATTAAATATTTTACAACAACCAGTGGATGTTTTAACACAATTCAAAACCAAACGTACAAAAATAGTGCTCGATTCACTAGTTCCACTATAAAACATTCTTGACAACAAATTATTGAAAGTAGGAATTCTTATTCAATATGAAATTAATTACCATTTTCCTTTTCAAAAATCACGGAGGAACAATTAATAAATCTGTTTGTTAAGCCTCATAAAAAAGGTCACATTTAGATTGTAAAATGACAAATTAAGCATTTGCCAATGCCTTCAACATTTATACCTAAACTCAACGCAACAAAATTCATCTCAAAATCAATGTTGTTTAACAGCAAAATTCATTTTACGTACCATAAGGAGAATAGATTACTTAAGAACATATTCAAAAGATGTTGCAAAGTGAAAAAGATAATCACACCGTGCTTGACAAAACATTAATTATCAACCTGCAGTCCAGCGAATTGCCATAACACAGACGACCAAATAGAAAAGGCAAGTGCCCCATAAATAAAATAGTTTTATCATGTTTTCTGTCATCACATATATTACTAATACTACTATCAGCTTCATTCCACCAGATTAGCAAACAACAGCTCTCAAATAACCACGTAGCAATTGACAATAAAACCAGTTCATTCCTTTAAATAAAACTGTGGTTTGATGACCCGTCAAACTAGCAAACATCAATCTGAACCAACAAAGTACACCTTAGAGAAAAAAAAAATTGAAAGGAAAACAAGTCTAAAGAATTCGTTCTTCAAGATAGGATGGGTTGTGATGAATGAACATTAGAATAGGAATTGCCAATTATAGTCTTGCAAGCCTGAAAGGATACATATGAATTATGTCGTCATAAGAACAAAGGAATACAAGGAATAGAAAGCCTGCCCTCAATGACAAAATTGTCGACATTTGTTGTCACCTCCAACATTGCAAATCATTTAAGTATTTAAAAAACTAAATGCACTCAAAGAGAATCAACTAATATGGAAACACATCGGTGTTAGAATTCCAATGGATCATCAGTTCGATCACCATCACCTACCATCACAAATAAGCCAGCCAAATGGAAACTCTATCATATAAGATTCATCACTTTAAACTGTGAGATCCTCAAACATCAATTATGGTTACATTTTATTGGAAAAAATCACATACAAAACCAAATTGTGATGAAAGAAGAATCCTAAAAATATTTCCAAGAAGAATGTGACTGATGTTATTTTATCAAGACAAGGTTACAACTAAAGGTATCTCACAACGTAGAGACCAGAAACAGGCAACTAAATCCTCATCAATGACCAAAGGTGTAATAGACATTCTCGTTTCTATAGGATTTTTAAAAACAATAAGTAATCCCAATGAACTTAGGTAAACTAAGGAATTAAAAGAAAATAAGACTTCTAGACTACACTTTACAGATAGGAATGATTAAGGATAAAGAAAACCAATCAGCTAAGTACTTGATTCCAATAACCAACCATTCATAATTGTGATTGAAAAGGTTGCACAACCATAATATCTGATTTGACAAGCAATAAGCAACTTATTTACGTTCTGCGTATTCCAGCTGATTATCGTGAAAGTTGTATTACATAACCAGTTGCATCTGCAATTTTGCCCGATGATAGAAACAAAGCATTCTCATAACAAATAGAGAGCTAGGATTCGAAGAGAGACCGTTTACAGGGTAATCAAATCTAACAAAGAGAAATCGGAAAATCATCTGGAACTTTAAATGAAAAAACTACAATAGATTGTAATACAGATACATCTAAAGAATATGAATCTAAACAGAAACAAAAAACGCCCACAGGAAAAAGAAATTCGAAACCTTCACCGACCAAATTAGGATCAGAACCATTGAACTACAATCGAAGGCATGACAACACAAAAAGACATCTATAGCAGCCACGATCTACAAAGAAGAAGCCGATTCATGGACCAAAGCAATCAGATCCATGAAATTACACAAGGAAAAGGAAGAGCTGGAAAGGAGACGGAGAAAACTTGAGCAGATGGTATGAAGATGCTTACCTTAGCTTGATACGTTGGTGAATGAAACCCTAACCTCACCTTTGCTTCGTTGTGAGGAGAGGTCTGAGGGGCAGAGGCTTTTAAAGAGGAGAGGCCATCCCGTTCCCGTCAGCGCTGTTCAGCACGGTGCTCCGTGTAACATTGAGTTCGGTGCATCCTAACTGACCTAAAAATTTTACAAGGAGCACCGCGCCGAACAATAAAATTAAAATGAGTAGATTAGTTGTACGTAACTATGGGTAGTTGTATTTAAAAAATTAAAAATATGATAGTTATATAAGAAAAATTAAAAAATAATTAAAAATTAGAACAATTATAAAGAGTAAAAATTTTAGAGGTATGTTTGGTAAATAGTTAAAAATGTCAAGCTAAAATATTTTAATCTAAAATTTCATTTGACCAAACTTTTAAACGTGAGCTTTTTTAAATAGTCTGATTTTAAATGGAGCTTTTATAAAAAGTATGATTATAAAAAATTGAGAAGTGTTTGACTTTATAATTTGAAAAGCACTTTTAACAATATTTCAATATTTGGCCTAAAAAACAAAAGTGCTTTTGGACATGCAAAATTATTAAAAAAGACAAAGAATATATTTCTAAATTTGATAATTTATTGATAAAAGATATTTATAAAAAGTAAGTAAATATTTTATAAGAAGGGAAAAGAACTATTTCTAAATCTTATAAAGGATTTTTATTTCTCTAATAGATAAGTGGATTGCATTCTATTTTAGAATTTTGGCTCCATTTGGCCTAGCAATTACATTCAAGCTCTTTTCAAAAGTCTGATCATACATATGACTTTTATAAAAAGTGTGATGCTAACAGGTTGGGAAGTGTCTAACTTTATAATTTAAAAAGCACTTCCAATAATAATAATAATAATTTTTGTTTGGCTTGAAAAAGAAAAGTGTTTTTAGACATGTAAATTACGAAAAAGAACATTAAAATATTTCCAAAATTGACTTTTATTAATAGAAGATACTTTTTGTATGATAATAAAGTAAATATTTTTATGAAAATAAATTGTTGATTGCATCATGGTATATTTATTTTTAAAAAAATTTAAATGTGGAGAGGTACAATTTTTTAATTTCATCTAATATAATATTTATTATTTACGCCAATTTATTTTATACTATTTTTATTGTATGGTAAGAATTATAATAATTACAAATGCCTATTTTTACCTATGGGTGTAAATTATAATAATTATTATATGCTTTCTATCTAGATACATCATTTTACCATTTTAAAAGCATCTAATGAATCTTTATAACAATTTTTTAAATTTTAATCAGGATAGCTTAAAAGATTATCACTATTTTCAAATTTTCAAATCAGCATGTAGTATAAAATCTTACTTTACAATTGCGTCTAAAATGTCCTTTATCTAGTTTATAGTATTCAAGTTTACAGGGATAATATTTCTTTTCTCAAATACCTAGTTGCGATGCGTTTTTACGATCTACAAAACTATCAAATTGGTGATTAAGCGGAATCGTGATTTTCTCACAATTGCATTGCGTGTCGTGATTTTCAGTTTTATCCAAACACCAATAACGCCGATTTTTGTATAAAAAAGCACAACTAAGGATTAAAAAAAAAATTGCGTGCCCAAACAGAGTATAAAACTTTTCAATATTCATAATTATCATTTTTTAATTATTTTTTCATATCTTTCCATATGATTATCCTACTTTTTAATCATTTTTACACAATTACTAACACAACTAACCTACAGATTTTAACTTTATTCTCTTTAATGTTCATCATTCCCTCTACCATATCATATTATTTTCTTTCAATTTAACAACTTTTATATCAAAATTTTTTCATTCAAAAGTTTTAGAATTTCCCAAACACATGTTATATTGAAAAATTTTAATTTGAAATATTTTGTGTAAACAAACACTCCCTATATTTAAAATATTATTTTTTATTTATTTTCAGATATTTAATATAAAATTTGAAAAATACATTAATTATTTTAAAATTATAAATTTATATATTATCTAAATTGAAGTAGTTCATAAAATATTCACATATAAAAAATAAAATAAAATTCTATTATAGGCAGAGGTGAAGAGCCTCATCAAGGCTATTGTCTGGAACGCAATAGGTGCTTGAATGGATGGATGGTGATTGATTTTGATATTGTACAGTGTTCACTTGTGGGTGTTCAATGAATTGGCTGTTGCAGTACAGTGGTGAAATTCATATAATCTGTATTTATGTATGTAATGTTATTGTCAAACTTTTCCTTTATTGAGAAGTGAGGTTTTCTATAAACAGAGGAGAAAACTTTTTAATAGTCTTATTAAAAAAATTATACATCTGCGTCCTCTTGTGGAGAATATAAGAACTAGAAAAGAACATGAGTTGACCAAGTTATAAATGGAAATAAGTTACTGGTATGTTAGATAGCTTGTCATTGGGTAATATTAATAGCAGAATCTTCCTATTTTTTAACATTTTCCTTTATCCATTCTCCTGTTAAAACGCTTCCTTCAAACTCTCTCTCTCTCCAGCGATCGCTGCTGCTGTATGGCAGTAGTTTTGTGAAAACTCGCTTGTAACTCTACGTACTGTGATCAACTTAAGACTATGTTAGGCTGAGGTGGATGTGTCGGTTGATGAAATGCAACTGGAAAGTTGCACATTGAATGGCCGCTCAAATTTAGCTGATGGCATGGACGCTTTCCTGTGGTTAACGCTCAGGTGCTAAGAGATTGCCAACATGATACGATGACATGCACCATAATACTTGAACGTTGGGCCCGTCTTGGTAAATTTTTTTTTTTAAAAAAAAAAAGGAAAAAAAATAGAAAATGGATGTGGGTCGGTAGAGTCAATGACTAAGAACAAAGATAAAATAAATAGGATAATTATATACAAAAATGCTGAAAATTATTAGAATCTAGAGACAAAAAGTAAGATAATTAAGGCGTTAAATCATGCAAAAAGGTGCTTAGAAAAAATTGGCAGTGTTTTTCTTTTTTCATCATACTAAACTAACTCCTAAATACGATTTTGCCAGTTCTCCATTATTTTGGTAAAAAAGGAGCTCAGAAGACGTATCCGCTTGTTCATCAATATGGGTCAGTAACATGGCACCCTCGGGTCCGTTTGGCTGGCATAAATGTCTAATTACATAGGCAAAATTTTGTCTTTTTAACACCACCGCAGCACCGGTGCAAAAATGAAGGAATCAAGCTTCCAAAGCATCATCCAATGGCATTGAATTTGTAAGTAGATTGAATGAGGGATTTGAGGAAAGATATGTACAATAGATTGAATGAGGGCTGCAGTATACTGGAAAAGCAAAGATTATATAAGACAACACGGAAAGCAATATTGGGATTGAAGAAAAGGAAAGTTATTATTCATTGAAAAATAAGTGTGCGTTCATCCAATCCTACCACATCGAGTGGATGGTTCTAAGCAGGCCCTGAAAAGGAAAACAAACATTGAAACACATCAAAAATAATAATAATAAAATAACAACGGGCAATCCACAATCATTCCGCAGAACAAGTCACCGATTTGCAGACCAAACGTCTAGCAACAAGTCACCGATTTGCAGACCAAACGTCCAGCAACAAGTCACCGATTTGCAGACCAAACTTCTAGACGCACGAGACTTACTACACACAAATGACTCGGGGCAACATTCACTCAGAGAGAGAGAGAGAGAGAGCACGAGACTTACTACACACAAATGACTCGGGGCAACATTCACTCAGAGAGAGAGAGAGAGAACAAAGAAAAAACAAACAGCGCCAAAGCGTCTTTTCCAGGAGGGATCAGACTCAGCATGCATCACTCATCCTCGGACTCAGATTCTGCATTCTGCAGCCACTCTATGAAGGGCTTCAGCTTCTTCCAAATCTGCGCATTCCTGTTGTCTCCAGATACCCCACTCTTGTACCACTTCAGGATCCACTCCTCTTCCACCACATCAGCATCATAAAGGGCCTTCAGAACTAGGGCCACCTCTTTCACAGCATCTGGACTGGCCTTCCCACAGAAGGCCTCTATGGCTTGCAGCAGAAGCAAATTGGATCCTTCAACATCTTCCATTGCAGCAACCAGGTAGTTCTTCTTCTTTGTCACCTCCTTAGCAAAACCTTTCCCAACCCCTTCAAACAGGGCGTCTAATACTGCATTCATAACCACCTGAGGTTTTCCAGTGAGAGATCGAAGAAAGGATTTAAGTTGGCTTGGAGTACTCCCCTTTTGCAGGTGAGCTTTGATCTCGCAAACAAGAGACCGGTTTCCATCTTCAGCCTTCACTTCAACTAATGCTGTTCCTGTTCCTCCATTCGCTACCCCCGCCTTCTTTGTCTGCCTTTTCTTCTTCTCCTGCTCTGGCTCATCAGTCGATAACATGACCATCTCTGCAGTCACAGCGCTAAGCTGCTCCTGGATGCGTTGGCGGGCTGCCTCCTTGGAAGTGTCCGTTTGCCACTGCACATCCTCGTCACCACCATCATCATCATGTGCTTCATTATCATCAGCTTGGCTAGCAGGAGGAGAAGATCGATCCTCGTCAGAGCCCTTTGCCTTCTTCTTCATGACGGCTTTCGAAGTGGTCTCTTTGGTCAGCGCAGAGGAACCCATCTTTTTCCCCTCTTTCTTCAGCTTCTTCTGCTCCTCGTCAGCAGCTTCTCCTTCCTTTAACCGTTCCTTCTCAGCCCTCCTCATTGCCTTCTTATCCTTGGAGCCTTTCTTCTGCTCAGGAGGACTCTTAAGAATAAATGTGGTAAGCTTGTCCCTCATGTCAACATCTGATACATAACCACAGGCAGCACATTTCAAGGTAATCATCTGTGCTTTAGTGATAATGATCTCTGTCTCAGGGTTGCCACAGCCGTAACACTGGACGTACTTCTTGATGAAATTCTCAAGAAGTGAAGCCAGCTTAGCTGTATCATGAGCCCCATTAACAAGAGAAGTGCCAGTCCTCTCATCGAATTTGGACTGCGCCCCCAGCTCACATCCAAAGTACTTCGTGGTATAAGCAGCAGGCCTTGCCAGTGCCTTTGCAATATCAACCATGTTCACCACATTTGTCTTGATACCATTTCCCCGACCTTCGATTTTGGTTATCATCTTTGGCATTTTATACCTGTAAAAGGCATCATCACTGTTGCTGGCACCTATGTTCTGCAAAGCCATGGTTACTGCAAACTGCTTTCACTACCAAAGACTGAAATCAGAGATAGCTACAGATTGTTCTGAACAACAGTTTTTCTCCTTGGAAAGTAGCCTGATCTCTAGCAGCCCGAAAATGGTGCATCCAACTGCCACCACTCAGATATTTGCCTTCACAAAATGACCTGAGATGCATGCAGCCAACTGAACTCTCCAAAGAAAGCCAATACTTTTTTCTACCCGTGGGACAATACTCTCCAAGCAACCCAATTGATCCCAAATAGAGCTTGGCCTGTTCAGACATAAAAGAATACTCAAGCTTGACACCCTCCACTTTGGCCGTTTGCACACTGGAAAGACACACAGCCTGTATTCCTGCATAAAAATAATAGTTGAAAAGAAATAACATTAGTAAACTAGTCATTAAATATTTTACAACAATCAGTGGGTGTTTTAACACAATCCAAAACCAAGCACACAAAAATAGTGCTCAATTTACTAGTTCCACTATAAAAATTCTCAACAACAAATTATTGAAAGTAGCAATTACTATTCCATATGAAATTAAATACCATTTTTCTCAAAGAGAATCAACTAATATCGAAACACTTCGGTGTTAGAATTCCAATGGATCCTCAATCCAATCACCATCACCTACCATCACAAATAAGCCAGCAAAAAGGAAACTCTACCATATAGGATTCATCACTTTGAACTGTAAGATCATCACACATCAATTACAGTTACGTTTTATTGGAAAAAAACCAGATACAAAACCAAAATGTGATGAAAGAAGAATCCTAAAAATATTTCCAAGAAGAATATGATTGATGTTATTTCATCAAGACAAGGTTACGACTAAAGGTATCTCACCACGTAGAGAACAGAAACAGGGAACTAAATCCTCATCAATGACCAAAGATGTATTAGGCATTCTCGTTTCTACAGGATTTTGAAAAACAATAAGTAATCCCAATAGACTTGAGTAAACTAAGGAATTAAAAGAAAATAAGACCTCTAGACTACAGATCACAGATAGGAAGGATTAAGGATACAGTTTTCCCAATCAGCTTAGCGCTTAATTCCAGTAACCAACCATTCAAAATTGTGATTGAAAATGTTGCACAACAATAAAATCTGATTTGACAAGCAATAAGCAACTTATTTACGTTCTGCGTATTCCATCCGATTATCGTGAAAGTCGTATTACAGAACCAGTTGCATCTGCAAATTTTTGTCCGATGATAGAAACAAAGTATCCTCATAACAAATAAAGAGCCAGGATTGCAAATCAAATTTAACAAAGAGAAATCGGAAAATCACCTCGAACTTTAAATTAAAACCCTACAATAGATTGCGATACAGATATAACTAAAGAATATGAATCTAAACAGAAACAAAACAAAAACAAAAACAAAAAAACACAGAAAAAGGAAATTCGGAACCTTCACCGACCAAATTAGGATCAGATCCATTGAACTACAATCGAAGGCATAAAAACATAAGAAGACATCTATAGCAGCCACGATCTATCAACGAAGAAGCCGATTGATGGAAAAAAGCAATCGGATGGATGAAATTACACAAGGAAAAGGAAGATCTGGAAAGGAACGGGAAAAACTTGAGCAGAGGGTATGAGATGCTCACCTTAGCTTGGTACGTTGGTGAATGAAAAAACCCTAGGCTCACCTTTACCTCGTTGTGAGGAGAGGTCCGAGAGGAGAGGATTTTAAAGAGAGGATTATCTCAGATGCAACAAGCACCCAAATATTTTGCCACGTCCCCTCGACAAGGCCATCCCGAGCGCCGTTCGCACGGTGCTCCAAAGTAACATTGACGTCGGTGCACCCCAATCGACTACCGTTCATGAAAAAATTTTATTATAAATTTTTCGGAAAAAGGATAAAATAATATAATATAACAGAAGTAATAACAAAAAATAAAGATAATAAAGTTAAAATAGATATGTTAATTGTATAAATAGTTGTGTAAATATGTTAATTGTATGAGTAGTGTGCAGAAATGATTGAAAAGTAGAATAATTATATAGAAAAAAGGGGAAAAAATAATTAAAAATAAAGTAGTTACGGATAATAAAAGAAAAAATAATTAAAATAAAGTAGTTACGGAAAATAAAAAGTTTTATATTAAAAATTTTCAAGATGTGTTTGGCAATAAAAAAAATGTCAAGACAAAATCTTTCCATCTAAAACTTTTTATTCTTCATAATTACTCTATTTTAATCGTTTTTTTACATCTTTCTATACAAATATTCTACTTATTGATCATTTTTATAGAACTAGTCGTACAATTAACCTATCTATTTAATTTTATTCTCTTTTCTTTTTACCATTACCTCTATCATATTAGATTATCTAAAACTTTAAAATGTTTTTGGTGTGAATAAACACCCCTTATATTTAAAACAATGATTTTATTTATATTCAAATATTTAATATAAAATTTTAAAAATATGTTAATTATTCAAAAATCAACTGAATTCCAAACCAAATTTCACCTGAATTCTTACGCCAATTACAAACGAATTCAATCAGAACCTATCTCAAACCCAACTTATTAAAGTTCCCATGTTACATGTTAGGTTTGGGTTTGGGTTGGAGTAAACCCAAGCCCCCAACGACCTCAGTTACACCCATGTACAGTGGTGGCCATCCCTTTTTAGGACTGCCAAGCAATTAGATGACTCAAATGATCAATATATATTTCCAGTGAAACCCAATTTCGGAATGCGTCCAGTCCCCAGAGCTTGTGAAATCTATTCGGTGCGTCACTGCATCTGGGATTCTGGGCCAGCATTAGAAGGCTTCTCACTTCTGTAACAAATGCGGAGGAAAAATAAAAAGTAGGGAAGCTAAAGGCTGCTCTTTCTCCAGCATGCTTGTGGGGCCCATCTGACGGAAGGATTTGGGTGCCAAAGGGATTCGCAGCAATTGGCGTGACGGAGCCATGGAGGCGAACTTGTTGTAATAGATGCGGATGTCATGACTAGGGGTGGGAATTGGGGCGGGTCGACCCGTGACCCGGTATTGACCCGACCCGTTTTTGGCCGGGTAAAACCAATATATTTTTGACCCGGTATAGGGATGGGTTAGAAATTTTGACCCGAATTCAAAAATAGGGTTGGGGTGGGTCAACCATGTCCCGACCCGAAGAGTCCGACCCGCCCCGCATATATAAATTTATTAAAAATTATAAGACTATATTAAAATATTATTATTATTTTCTTTCAAATTTCTCACTTTTTTATAATCAACTCTATCAACAATAGAAGAATCAATTTATTCAAAATGCAATATAAGAATCAATAAAAAATTTGTACGATATAACCTTCATGTGTAATTGTATATTAACCTATTTTAATAAATGTATACTATATTTTCAAATGTTTTGTTTTCTTAATTATGTGTTTTTTAATAATTAGTGAAATATTGAAACATATAATATTTAAATTTAGTATAAATGTATACTTATGTTTGATAGATATATAAATTTTGAAAATTATCTTATTTGATCCGTATTTTTGACCCGACCCGCTATCCCGAAACCGGTCCGATACCGACCCGAATTTTGTCCCTAGACCTGGTAGAAAAAAGTAAGGGTCAAACCGACCTTGTCCCGACCCGGTATAAAATAAGGGTCAAACAAGATTTTTGAAAAGTAGAGTCAGGGTTGGGCAAACCCTGACCCGTCCCGACCCGCCCCGATTCCCACCCCTAGTCATGACTCATGACCATGAGTGCAGCAAGAGAGAAATGACGGAAGAGCGGATGTCATGATTCATTTCCTCAACGGCCAACAAGGAAGACTCAAATCAGCAATCGGCCCACCGCCCACCTCCTTTAGAGTGTCGAGATAAACTGGTGGACGCAAGCCAGCCGATTAGGTCTATGAGAGAATTTCTTTCTACAACCGCCAAAGGGTCTCAATTCCAAGTGGCTATTAGAGTAAATGGCACTATAAAAGATTACAAATAGTACATCGTTTCGCGTAAACGTGCGTCCAAACCTACTCCTCAACTAAGCCGCTAAGCAGTAAAATAATACAGTTGCGAAGTACCAAAATCTAGTGGCCTATATACATTGTTTGGGCTGTTCAAGCACTACCGCCCAGTGCCTACAGATTTTAAATTGTAACATTGGGAGGCTCCATTCCGGCTTTCATGATGATGGGCCCACACGGTAGAATCGATAGCCATTGGTGGTCCCCTTCGAGTCGCGTCTCAAATCATCACGCCGGGAGAAACAACGGAGAAGAGTATTGCCGTGTGACGTTTTTGCATTGACTAGTTCAGATCATTATCGTACACATGTAGGGAAGGCGGGGATTGGATACTCTGGCCTAGACGGATGAATGATATGCACGTGCGGTCATCTGGAAGCGTTTGGTGTAATTTCAGGACCATGGAAGCACCACGAGTGACGTGTTGATGGGAGAGGAGAGGACAAACTCCGCCGCTACGCGACGGATCTGGCGGCGGCTAATTTTCGAGAATGGCTTCCAGTCCAAACATCTCGACAGCAACTCCTTCAAAAATTTTATTTTTTACTTTTATTTCAAAAATCTAACTTCACATATTATTTAAAACATAATTTTAACCATTCATAAGGAAAATAATTCAAATATAATAGTGATAATTAAAAAATCATGATATATATATTAATGGTGTATTTATTCTTAGATTATAAATAATATACAAAATAAGATTTGTATGGTCTGAAACGTTATATCCATGAGTCTAAAAAAAGTCTTTTTTATTTTGATAAAGCATCGTAAACTAATTTTTATTTGCTAAATATATAAATTTTATAATTTTTACTTATTTAAAGTCACACTAACATATAATTTTTTAGTATTCATCATAAACAGTTAAAATCATATTTTAAATAATACACGTAGTTAAAATTTTAAAATAAAATCAAAAAAATATTTTTTTGAAGTAGTTTCCATTTGAGAGGGTGGGAACGCTAACGGCACCACATCCTTGCTGTCCACCACAACGTTCGCAGGCACCCACCGACTCAAGACGATTTTATTAGTAAAATTCGTATTTATATGAACTTAAAACACTAGGTTGTGCCAAACGAGCTCCGCTCGTCTGGTCACCGGCTGCGGAACGGGATTTCCGTTCCCAGCCGGTGCGTGGTTCGAATCCCTCATGGGATTTTGAACAAAAATTTGTGGTAGGGGCATATGGTCCCCCTTTATATTTAGACGGGAGCTAGTGGTCTCCTCACTTGATATGTGGAAGCTTGTTCTCGTCTTCCATTGTAAGCTTGTTAGAATTGTCTCAGAGTTTGAATGTAATATGAATTGAGATATGATGTAAAATATCCTCCAATCAAAAAAAAAAAAAAACACTAAGAGTGTGTTTGGTTACACACAAAACATGTCAATGAAAAACTTTTCAATTAAAAACTTTTCACTCCTCATAACTATATTATTTTTTCACATTTTCCTATATAAACAATCTTACTTTTCAATCATTTCCACACAAATACCCATACAACTACCTTATCTATTTTAACTTTATTCTCTTTACATCTCATTATTACTCCTATCATATCACATCATTTTCTATCAACTTGACAACTTCTACTCTGAAAAGTTTTCATAAAAAAGTTTTACCTCTAACCAAACGTACCCTAAGTTGTGAAAACCCAAGCAACAAAATTTCGCCACCTCAATAATATTTTGAGTTGTCACTGGTTCATGTGCGTTAACACGGGAAAAGGAAAATCAGGGAAAGGCAATAAGGCAATGCCTTTTTCTTGCATCTCACAATGGCATGGCAGACAGCTGAGCTCGCTCATTCCGGTGAATGACACCTGAAGATCGCTCTTTCTGTCGTCCCCATTTCCATTCTCAAATTACGAAACGGCACCCGAATTGCGAAGCGTATGGAGGAGGTTACAGCTGTAAGCAGGCAGATACGCCTCTTTGTATTATTCTATGCTGGCGGCTCTGCAATTTGCCATGGGCTTTCGTGCCCGCATTAAGACTCGTATCATAGTGTCAATCCAAATATTGGCATATTCCCAATAAATTCAAACCAAATTAGATACAGAAAGTTTAAAGAGCCAAATCAAATGATTTGACATCAGACACTACCCGAGCAGATCGAGGCTCCTCAAGATCGAATTTTGCTGTTTTGGACGATACTTCATTTGCTCATCCAATTCATCCGTGTAGGTTTGTCTAAAATAAATCTGGTAGTTTTTCTTAATTAAAATTTGAATTTAATGTTTAGTATTTATATGATAGACCTTTTTAATTTAGAAATGTTGAAAAATATACCTTTGTCAAACATTTTCGAGATATTTGTAGGCCTGCTTAATTACCTAAGCACTTGTGTTGTCCTATTTTTGCAAAATATATCCTATAATTCTCAACCTTTGCCAAAATCAACCTTACCGTCCTACATTTGTCAGCAAGTGCACGAACAAAAAATGTCACCATTTTTTTCTGAATACAAGAAGTGTTCTTATGATAGTCCATAAATGTGAGCTATTTTTTCCTCGTATTTAGTTGGGAATTATGAACACAAATGATCCATTTTTCTCAAGTGGGCCTATCACATGCGGCCGGCCACATTTGGCCACATTTGGCCACATTTGGCCCCCAGTTGCCTCCTTTGCAAATCGTTTTATTTATTTATTTTTATAAATTTATTATTCTAGATATATTCACGCCATAAATTAAGCTTTATCGTTATTTAGAATTCAGGGGTATTTTAGTTATTTTGAACCCTTGCATATATTTGAAATTCAAAAAATATATACACATTTTTAACAATGAAAAAAATAGAAAGGGAATCTGATCGGTCCCTTTTTCAGAGACTTAAACATTTTATTTTGCAAATTTAAAATACAATTTTGTATATTGATACAATATATTTTACAGAATCCCCCATAATTTGCTATAACGCCCCGCTGGCGGTTCTCCAAAACCGGTAGTCACTACAACAGAGATCTAGTAACATCTCCTCAAAATTTGCCATAATTCGAGAGGTAAAAGATCATAAATATATATATATATATATATCCACTTATAAGAATCCTAAGTATCTACAACCAATGGAATAATTAACCTATGGCAAGAATGATTACTTAAACACATTATTTCTATCATTTATATCTCATCATTTATACATTAAAGCAACATTACCACCCACAACAGAAGTAAAATACATATTAATAAACCTTTAATATAAGTAATGAAGCATCTTTAAGCTATACATTCAGGAGGATGGTTCAATGCAACCGGTGTGTCGATTTTTCAATACATTAGGCTAGAACTTTCATTTTTAAATTTTTTTTATAAAACTCTTAATCTATGTATATTTAATCTATAAATTAAGTTTTATCATTTCTGAACATGTGTATATATATTTAATTTTAAAATAGGGGGTTTTAGCACCTTTAAATGATTAAAATTACCCTATTTTAAAAAATCAAAAAATATATATACAAATTTTCAAAAATGATAAAACTTAATACATAAGTTAAATACACCTAGATTAAGAGTTTTATTAAAAAAATTCAAAAAATATTAAGAAATGAAATTTCTTGTCTGATGCATTAAAATTTTAATGCATCATGTTTTATTGAAACAAAACTCATACATTCATAACCCACAATCTAGTATACATATACATCCCACTACTCAAAATAATGGGCCTGCTTCTATATAACTTACCCATGTAATTCCTTCAAAATCTAAGATTTTAATTCTTAATGAAAAATCTAATTCATTCAATATATTTAATATCATTTGTTTATCTAGGAGACTAAGTTTCATTCCAATCAAGTATGTTTATGGGTCACATTCGTTTAAAAATATATATTCATGTGTAAATTATGAAAAATACTTAGATCTATTTGTACATATATTAGAATATAATAATACTTTATCAAATCATTTATTCACATAGAAATGACATTTTGGACGGTTTAGATGTTAAAATACTACTTTAAAATTGATATTTTAGCATTTTTCATAATTTACACATGAATATATACATTTTCTAATAAATGTAGCCCATAAACATACTTGATTGGGATGAAACTTGATCTTCCTATATAAACAAATGATGTTAAATACAACGTATGGATTAGATTTTCCATCAAAGATCAAAATCTTAGATTTTGAAGGGGTTATATGGGTTCCTTCTATGTAACCTGGTTACATAAAATCGAAGCCCCTCAAATAATATGTAGACAAACTTGTATATTTTTTTATCTTACTAATACATCAATCTCAAAACCGCCATCCAAAACTATTCAAATTATATATGCCACAATCTACTAAGGGTGTAAATATTGTTGGTTTCAACCCGAACCCAACTAACCTAACCCGATTTATAATAGGGTTGAGTTAGTCACTTTGAAAAAAATTATATAACCCGGTTTGAACAGATCTGATTTCAAAAGTGAGTCGGTTTGACTTGGATAACGTTAACTCAACCCAAGCCAATTACATATATTAGTGTACAATCTAATAAATTGTTAATAAATAGTCTTACATTATCACATAACACATAAGAATTACCTAAACGTTATTGCTTTGAAATAAAATTATTTAGCAATTATATCATTGTATAAGTCATAAATTGTAAAGTATTTGTATATAAAGAATTAATTTTTATTCTTTCATATAAATTTATATTTTAAAATAAATTTAATGAAGTAAAATATTTTTAAATATTATATATTTATTAACCCGATTTTCTAATCCAAACCGAACCAATTTCTATAGGACTAAAATAGGTTGGGTTAAAGTATAAAAATAGGGTTGAAAGTAGGTTTGGGTTGAGATTTTAGAAGGTGGGTTATGATTGTGCTTACCCTAACTCGAGTCAACCCAACTTGATTTACACCCTTACAATTTACCTTTACATGAGATTAAATATGACATAGCCTATTGATAGGTACTTCCAAGCCAATCCTCTTAAAAACATTGAATACAACATGTGAGTCAGGCAAACTTAGCAAATAGACACGATTAGTGAAAACAATTATCAACCCATGCCAAAAACATCATATAGTCATGTCATTGACCCTCACTAGCCGTAAATAATTATGCAATGCCATAGGTACAATAAAACTCAACATGCATCCATGCATAATAGATTGCACAGCATATTAGGGTTATGCACAAACACTAACCATACAAGGTCATGCCTATGCAGCCATGTGCCATGTAATGCCCATGCCTATCCAACCACATACCACCCACAAGCTATGCCTTTCTACCACATGTCATGTCATGGCCATGCCCATTCAACTACATGCCATGCCAACATCTAAGTAAGACACCACGAAACTGAACCAACCTTATGTCCATCAAAGGTCATGAATAATCTTATCCTCATGTTAGTAAAGACTCATGAATAATCTATGTAAAGCATACATATACATCTCTCATGTCATATGCGCCATACTCATGTCAAAACCATGCATCATTGGTTTCACGAACCATGTCCAAACATATAGTCAAAATAACTAAAAAATTTATCAAGAAGCCTATCCCAATTAATGAAAATCGACGAATAACCTGCAAAATTTAATGTCCAACCATCTCGAAATTTAGCGAAATATACAACTCATTTTCATTTGCCACTAATTTCGACATTCTTTCAACCATATTCTCAAACACAAGTTCAATCCCTCATTTCAATTCATATAATGCATATTCATTAAAATTATCACAAGTTTTATTCCAAATAATTTTACATTACATGCACTCTCAAGCATTTGTTCACATTATTAAGGCTCTATACATCCATTTACACATGATTTCTACATGTTAAGTGTCACTTGGGTATTTCATCAATTATAACATAGGCGTTATATAGAAAACACATCTATCTCACTCAAAATCCATGGTAATTTACCCAACACATCATAACCTCTTGCAAAATCACTTCTAATCATATCAAATTCCTCATTTACATGGTTTTCACAAAACTCGCAAATTTCAATAGCCTTATATTATCTATGCTACCCATAAATCAACAAATTCATTTCAATACATATTAATCTCATGAGAAAGAATAATTTACGAGCTTCATCACCAAAACTCCAAACTTTCAACCTTCTACAATCTTTACACAAGCTCTATATCCTAAAATCATCACAAAACACTTTAAAAAAATCGGTATTATAATCATCAACATACATCATTTGCAACTCAAATCTATGATTTATTTCAAAACAAAACAACTTACTTATCTCAAATTTATTTTTTCCAAAATCTCCAATATTTCAAGCATTCACCTTACTCTATGAAGCTTTTTTAATGCAAACATGATGTGAATTCAAGCACTTTTGGATGATTTTTCATGGGAGTAGTAAGGTAAAGTCATGAGGAAGAAAAGGGAAAAAATGGCATCATATGAGGTAGGTTTATGATCCTCCTCATTTAAAAAAAGTCATTCACCTAGCTTAGGCCATCTGATTTTGAAAATCACAAGGTTTAGGCCGTGTGGTTCAATAAATATCTTAATTTTGCTAACCCTACATCATTTTTGCTCATAATTTTCTCTATACAGCCTTGATTGAGATTATTATTTTTTGTTGAATTCCTAATTTCAAGTAATATTTCTTTACAAATTTTTAGCTCAAAATTTCATCGTCATGAACTTTGGCATGCATTTTACTACACAAGTTTACTGAAAATTCCATTAATTCACAACACATGTTACTAAACCATACAAAAATGTTCTCAAAAGTCAATCCAATCATTCTCACACATCTCTTATCATTATAACATCATATTTTTATTTGATAAAAATATATCTTATATAAAATTTGACCAATCAACCTAACTCTTTAATTGTTTTACTTCTACAATGGTTGTCACAGGCTCAAATTATATAGATGTATATCACATTCAACGTCTTCAAAATCACTTCTTACATATTACACATATATCTAGCAATTCATCCATGCTAGAAACTTTCATATTCTATGCTATTTTTAGAAGTTCGCTCGTTAAGTTCATTATTTACCGAATTTTTACTATTAGCCACAAATTACTCCATTCTCAAATTTATCATCTCAAATTTATTCTCAAACTTCATAATCATATTTTAATTATAATCAGTATCATTCTTATGCAAATTATGACTCACATTAATGATTCTGATCTTATTTTCACTATCTCAATTCTTTCGAGCTTAAGTACATAACTAGGCTTATTTTCATTATTTTATCAAATTTATCATCTAAGTCTCATCCATAACCATCTATATCTATTCTAAACATGCTAGGAATCTCACTCATGCTTAAACATATTTTTAATTGAATTAACTCTAAATAATGTCCTTTGTTTAAAATCCAAATGTGAGAGTTCAATCTCAAATATTCATCATTTAAGCAAATCAAGAGTTTTTATAAGTCTAAAATCAGCTAAGAAACACATTAGAATCCATTTCAAGCTTTCACCAAGCCATTTATTAAAATTCATCCAACCAATTCTTACAACTAAATTTTGCACATTTGCTGCAACTTATACAATTTTTTGCACTCTTATTCTCAAAATCTTACTAATCTTTAGGCCCTTGAGGCTACGTTATGTACATCATTGTCAATACACATGGTTGCCAATGATCATGGTGTTACATTTTTATAAGAAATTGATAGTATACAATGGTTAATATTTTGAAGTACATTTGAGACCCAAATGAACTCATTTTATATTTATTACCTCACACAAAAAAAGAGTTTGTTTTGTCAATACCTAGGTAGAAAATGGCTTATGATGATGATGATGACGATGTATTATGAAATTTAATATTATAACAAGCACATTCAACCCTCACATAGTGAAGTGAAGAAATTTTTTTTTAAAAAAAAGATATTTCTAAATCTGAAAAGTGTACTAAAAAGAACATATATTTTTAATCCAAAATAATTTTTTCCCAGCTTCTTAAAATGAAAATGTGGCTTTAATTACTAAGTCAACTTTGTGCAATTTCGGCATTTAAAAAATAGTTCTAAAAAGAGCGGTTTCACATTTTTAAAAAATGACAAAGCAAGCAAAACGTCATTCATGGAGTGATTTTGCGAAGTGTCTAAAAGCAGGGGACCGATTGCTACAAAATTATAAGTCTACGGGACTAATCCAAAAAGTCCAAATTTTAGGTTCCATTCCAATAACCCAAGGATTGCTTCATCTGTATCCCGCAACTTGGATGGTTTTGAATTTATAGTTGCGCATGAATTGCCGAGTGTCCACTGTCCAGAGATATAAATGATGCACAAGTGAACTGCCTTCCAAATCCTCCAACCGAGACCACTGTCAATCTTCCCCAAGCTGTCGGCCAAACTCATCACTGCATCACTCCATCTTCCTCGAATCCGACGGAAACTCCACAAATCCGGCACCTTAAAAACCGCTAATACTAGCAAAACCCACCCTCCAACCACCGCTGAACAAAGCAAAAACTGCACAAGATTTGCCGCCGGCGAGCCAGTATTGCGGAAGAAGGAGAACCCACCAGTAACATGCCTCTCTCAACACGCGGTCTTTTAATCCAGCATCAGTCTTCATTAGTCGAAAATTTCTGCAATGACAGGGAAAACCCACTATTGTCATCTGCTTTTCCATGTCCGATCCCTCCGTAAGCTCCACCGAATCTGGGAAATTTTGATTTCACACCGTGGTAGCCATTCACCCTGATAAAATTTCCATCGTAGGCATTTTCGCCCATTGAAAGTATGGAGTCCGTGTTTTTTAACAGCGTTTATTTTGCTGCTGCAGGACGTTTTTGCACAACCTAAAATCTTTGATGGTTAATAGTCTTAAATATCCAAAATCACGAGGTTGAAAGTGCAATTAGACAAACTTTAAAAGGTTATTTTTGCAACTAATTTCCTAATTCTTTGTCTTAAGCAATTAGAATAACATGTTGCCCGTGTGTGTACGTGTGTGTATCTATATATATATATATATATATATATATATATATATATATATATATATATATATATATATATATATAACTGTTTCGGTGCAGTGGTTGCACGGAACAGCGGTATATTTGCTAAGTTTTGGGCCCCATATATATTAAAATATAATAAAATTTTATACAATTATTTATATATATAAATTTTATAATAAATGGTTTACATGTTGAAAAAATCACTTTAAAGTTATTTTTTTACATCAAACTATTTTACTACGTTGAATTTATACTATTTTCAGATGAAATCCATACACGTATCCAATTAAGATTAAAATTGATATGGTAATAAAATAAATTATTCTAAATACAATTGGTAAAGTAAATTTTGATTTTATCATCATGTGGGGCCATTTTAGCGTCATTGCATCATAACTACGGTGCAATTACCTTAAAATGAGTCCCATATGATCATAAAATTATAATCTACTCTACCAATTGCATTTAGAATTATGTATTCTATTACTATATCAATTTTCATACCAATTGGATATGTGTATGAACTCCATCTGAAAATGAAACAAATTCAACGTAGTAAAATAGTTTGATATAAAAAATAACTTTAAAATTGTTATTTCAATATGTAAATCATTTGCTATAAAATTTATATATACATAAATGATTGTATAAAATATTATTACATTTAAGTACATGTGGAATCCATTTTAAGCCGAAAGCACTATTAATTATAGTGAGATATTGATGTCACTTTAATCCAAACGGACGGTTAAAACTACGGACTGGAGCATCGTTCAAGGAATCTATGAGTTGGATTGGGAAGATCTTGAGACTGGTGTCCACTTAATCTTTGTTACAACTGGGGAAGGGTTAAAGTCCCAAAATTAGAAAAATACACTAATTAATTGAACAATAGTCCAAAATCCATCAGACATTATTAGATGCATGGAGATGTATGTCATTGGTGGAACTACACCAACATGCATTGACAGCTGTGATCAGAATCCAAAACATTATTGTCATCATTGATTGCTCAGGCAGACAAGCTTCATGGAAGCCCCCCCTCGTTTTAACTTCTTGTGCTGGTTGACAAAAATACTATTTTTCTGCAATCTATGTAGCTGCCAGAATGCAGCCGGCTTCTTAATAATATTAATTCCAGACGCCCATCCAATGATCAAATTAATGAATTATCTAATCAACCAAAACGTTCATATATTCATGGATGATATTATATAACCCGCAGCGGGCCCCACTCCTGCATCCTGCTGACGGGCCCATTGCACATTGCCCTGAAAGTTAACAGTCCCGACGTTGATGGCTTGATGCACGAATGTATCAGAATTAGTTAATTTGCGTCCACATTCATTGAGAAGGGTCAGGTTCTACGCTGGTCCAAGAGCAATTCCGGGTCTAATTCATGCATGCTTTACGCGGGTTTATTAAACTATGGGCCAGCGTAGCAAGTTGTTCACCAAATCGGTGTAGGGATATATTAATTAATTGGGCTCGATCCTGTCTCTACAAATACCTTCGTTTTCGTTCTCGGAAAGTAAACGCATCATGGTTGCATGTCTACTCCCATCGCCTTGCAATGGCCTCGCCTGGCCATGCCTGCCTCCCAAAAGGCGCAGGAGGGATCTGCAAGTAAGAGCTAAATGCTCTGGAGACCAAGGTATTATTAATTCTTCTTCTTTCATTGCTTAATTTCTTCTTTTCTCTTTCTGTGGTTGATACTTGATATATCTTGTTGATTTTGGCAGGAAGATCGATGGTGGATGAGAACATGAGCGTTCTGAAAGAGAGAATAGGAGAAGCGAAGATGCGAGAAAGGCTTGAAAGATGGTGGAGCAGCGGTGGCGTGGGATGGAACTACCATCCCGGCTACGATTGCAAGCTGAAGAGAAATGCCCAAGTGTCCGACTCTTTGTACATTGCCGGATTGATGACTGGAACGCTTGCTTTCACATTCCTAAGCGGCACTTTCTGCCTCTGTTTTGTTTCTCTTCTCGCTCATCTTAACCATTGATTAAAATTCAAATTCGTGGATACTTGGCTAGCTTGCTGACGGTTGGTAACAGTAGGTTAAATGGGAAATATTTTTCGATTTCTGCAATTGAGATCGGATTTCTTCTGCAGACATATTTTTTGGTTTCGAAAATTTCTTGTGGTTCCCCATATTTATATATTCTCTACTCCCAAGGTTAAAACGGGAAATCATATATATGCTTGGATTGCTATCCCAATTTGAACATTTCAAGTATCAGGAAAATCGTATGATCGTTAGACTGATCATGGGAGCCAAATTTGGGTGCCTGTGCATGAATTAGCAAAGGTTTCCGGCGTATCAAATAACCACCCATTTACGAGCGTCCAAGGAGGGTTGGTTTGAGCTGATGGGAGCCCATTTGTATCTTTATCTCTTTTATAAAATTCTGGCATTCTCAGAGAAAAAAAAAAAAAAAAAAACTGGGCGACGAATTTCAAGCATGCACAAGTACATTGGATCGTGAAATACATGCATTGGAAATGTTTTTTTTTTTTTAAAAAAAGAATTTTAATGCATAAGCCTCTCAAGCTATTGAATGGTCGACGTGAAAATACATGCTTACATAATTTAAAAGCTGGATCTACTATGATTTAAAACTCTAATTCCAGACAAGCGGTTCTAGATATTTCATATAATTTATTTAGTTTTGCGAAAAAAGTTTTATCCAAATTAAATATATAAGCCGCATTTATTAGAAAAATATATCCATGTGTAAATTATGAAATAGGAAAAAAAAATATCTCTAGAACCTCATTTCTATGTGAGCCCATTTTTTTTTCCATCTTGGTGATCGAGAATAAACTCGTTTATTTATTATATTTAATATTATTTATATTATTATGAAAATTCATCATTCATCTAATACCATTGTGCATAAACCTCGTATACAAATATGTAAAATCATCGTAATAAAATAATTTAATAATAAATATTAATTATAAAATTATATTTTCAAATCTAGACCATCTACAATACCACTAGTATATGGATAAATGATTCTATAAAATATTATTTTATTTTAATGTATATACGAATGGATTTAAGTATTTTTAATTATAAAGATATATTTTAAAGTAATATTTAATTTGGATGAAACTTAATCTCATAACTAATCAAATTATGCTAAATACAATATAGACTAGAGTAAATTTATCATCAATCAACAAGGTGACAAAATTAATGAGATTATATAAAACCATTTGAGGAGTCCTAGAAAAATAATGAATTTTAATTTTTCATTTTCTTTGAAAGATAGATGAAGTAACATTCTGAGATTGGGCGATTGAAGAGACCGCCATCCTTATCTAGAAGCCGTTTCATTTTATTTTTTTTTTCCTCCTCAGGAAAGCGTGACAAAGAAAAGAAAAGTGATTTTGTAAAATAAAATAAAGGCCGCTAAGCACGAGATTTGCGTCGTTTCTTGAAATCGAAGTAAGCATACCCGTCAATGGAAAGGATAATATTGCTTAGTTTGCCTAAAACAATAAAGGAGCACGAGATTCGTTTTCTGAAATCAAGTAATTTAAGCATACCAAGAAAAACGAAAAATTTAAAGAATAATGAAAAAAAATGCTAAAAAAAAAAAAGCAATTAAACGCACGATCATTAATAAAACATAAAGCCTAGAAAAATGTCACCATAGACCATAGCGATGAAGAAATGTTATTATAAATTATTTTGTGCTTTTAACGTTCGTATGCAATCTTCATGAAAAAATCATACGAAAGTCATTTGACGGACAAATAAAAAGCATCCGGAAGAGGTATTGGCGAAATGCTGAAAGTGTGTAGTATAGCTTTTCAAAATTTAAGAAAAATGTGAAGAATGAAACGTGTATGGGTACCCACATGCGTGGGCTCAAGGTACGCAAGATACGAAACCCATCCTATACAGAACCTCCTTTTCCTACAGGTAAAATATATGGAACCCACCCACCCCACCGAAAGAAGGGCTGGTTGGTGGGTGCCCTACCCACACCCCAAAGCTGATTCTAAACTGAGTAATGGACACTGATCTCAGTCCCCAATGAGCTTGAGCCTAGCTGGTAGTTCACAGTAAAAACTAATGGTTTTTTCTTTTTCTGAAAAACAAAACTAATGGGTTTAGTAAACTAACTGATGTGCAGCAGTGCAGGCAGGAACAAGAGGAACTCTTATTAAACATGCAGCAATACATGCACCAAATAACTAGGCAGGCAGAGGCACGGGAGCCGGCAGAACTGCAGAGGGGAACCACAGAACCGAACCTTTCTCGGCTCCCAAGCCTGCTTTTGCCTCGATAACATTCACCTCGTTTTGCATTTCCGATAACCGTTGCCTGGCCGGTTGCCCCGACCATCCGCCCTTTTCATCGATGCAATACCCACATTTGCACTACACCCGCACCTCGTTTCACTCATTTATATGATAGTTTTCGTAAGATTTTAAACCATTCAGCTATTTAGAGAAATATTTGAAAACAATAAGGCCAATAATGATCTCTCGTTGAAATAATTTTTTGCATCTTTGCTTCAATAAATTATACAATAGCATTTTATTTAAATAATGAAGCAAAAAAGGTAGCTTACGTTGCATTAAAATACTACAGGATATGAAAACTAAAAATGCTATCCCAAACCATCATTGTTTCTTTTTTTTTTTTCTTTTTCTTTTGCTTTTTTTTTCATACAATATTACAATCGTGTTATTTGATTTCTCAATCATCATGCAAAATGCCGCGATACCATCCCAACTCTTAAGCCAAGTGAATATGAGGACCTCAGTATGTATATTAATCTTCACAATGAGCGAGAGAACAAGTATGCTTATTTTAATGGAGTCACTAGAATAATTTTGTTAACAATTGAAATATAAAAAACTAATTTTTGCAAATATGCTTACAAAGTTTTACCAATATTGTATCTATATCACTAAGTTTGCCAAATTTACAAATATACCTACAAAATTTACATAAAATTACAACCATGTCCCTTTCATGAGAATATTGTTAGATTTTTATGTAAAATAACGATAATGCTCTTTAACACAAGTGATAAACTTATAATTTTTTCAAATATTATAGATATATTTGTTATTTCATTATTTTATACATTTTTACATGTATTATTATTATTTTAGATTTTTTTCATAAATATTACATGTAATTACGATAATTGCAAAAAAATGCTTACAATATTTTAAAAAATTAGAAGTATATAATTTAACCTAAAGGCATTATCATCATTTTACATAAAAAGCTAACAACATCATAACGGAAGTGACGCAGTTACAATTTTATTCAAACTTTGTAACCATATTTACAAATTCTGCAAACTTAGGAACACGGTTACAATATTAGTGAAACTTTATAATCATATTTGCAAAAATTTCTATAAAAAGCTAACTTTTGATGAATAATATGGCCTATTGGAGGACTCAAGCTGTCATATGAATAAATTTTTATCTTCCGCCTCTATCATTTATCTATTTGAATTCACCTCATAGCGACCCATATTTATTGCGAACTACAGCTAAAGGATGGGAGTCTATATTGATACAATCACCTCTCAGAATTGGTGAAACGCAACTCACAAGTGGAGGAAAACCTAAATTAGCAATTGTGACAATTTCTTGAACGAAAACCATCTGTTGGAACCCTGAGAAGAGTGTGCTGATAGAATCACCCTGTCAGGATTGGTGCAACGGTGATCAAAACTCAAAAGTGGAGAAAAACCTACAGTAGCAATGTGTCAATTTCTTGAATGAAAACCAGCTGTTGAGACCGTGAGAAGAGTATGCTGATAGAATCGCCCTGAGACCGTGAGAATAGCGTGGTCCATAAACTAATGACTATCAACGTTAGTCACATCATTTAGATGGCACAAATTTTTTCAGTATTATGTCACATCACCATCAGAGAATGGTGGTGAAGAATCTATAGTCCATTCACAAAATTTGAATTCTAACAGTATGAGAACGACAAAACGCTACCATCAACCAAAAACCAAAACTAACCATACACCCAAGACCCCACAGGCAACAAGGGGAAGGAACTGTGTGATTAAGGGAAAATTCACCACCTCAGCTCCGTTGAAATGCGACAGTAGCAACACGAGATCCTTCCACACCACCAAACATGAATTTTGGGTACGTCTGAACATGTTTTAGGTATCGGAATGAGGGTAACTCCCGACCATCTTTTTGCTCCTTAGCCAGCTCAGAGCCTGGCAAGCTTATGCACCTTTGGTTAAAAGTCTCCACCTCTTGCAGTAATTCATCTTTGGTGCTGTTGCATGATGTGATCACCTTCACAGTTGGTGACCAGAGACAGATGGTCAATTTCAGAAAGCAGAAGTATCTACCACTCACTCAGTCAACTAGTCTCAGTCATTTTGAAAGGATTTGAATAACTAACCAGAATCCCACCAGGAGCAATCAACTTGGAAAGTGACTCCCAGTACACGATCCTACACACAAAAATCACCTGGGCAGTGAGCAAAGTAGTGATTAGGCACAAAAAATTGAAGTGCAGCAAATGATCTTCTCCAGCAGCCATGCTTGGAACCAAGGAGGGTTCAATACGTGGTAAGAATAATTGCAGACAACTAGATAGCTCAATGCCTGCTACTGGTCAGCCATCTGTTGCTTCCCTTGAATATCATTAACTTGGGTATATGGAATAGAAAATCTGGTTGGAAGCTCGTGAGAATGTTCCCAATGAACAAGCACCTCACAGAGAGGATGATTTTACTGCACTTGGAGTCTAGCAATAGAAGAGTGAAACCCTACCGCTTAAGATACTTTTGTGCTCACTGACAATTCTAAGCAAGCAGGCCCCACTAGTTGGCCAACTAGTCTACATATAAAGATTGAGTGAGACGACAACTGGTTTATTTTTGCAACAGCAATTAAATATGTGACAAAAACATCCCCATACTATTGCACCATGGGTGGCAGATATTTTTACAATGGCTAAGCAAACCCTTGAACTTCAGAGCATGTCCATCACATTGTTATAGAGAAGTAAGTGTTGCACTGCTAAACAAAAATAAGGTGCTTTCCACTAAACAGTCTTAACCAGATCAGTCTGGTGACTCTGGTCCAGCTCACTGTAGATAACCAAACTGTGAAAGCAGCGCTGAACAAAAGTAAGTTCTGCTAGGCTGTCATCATAGTCTAAAATAAAGGATCTCAAGATGAGCTCTAGCTCACCCTCACCCAACAACAACAACAACAACAAAAAAGATGAGCTCTAGCTGATACAAGCCCTTTCATTCCTCTTCAGGATTGCTAAATGGAACACTGGGAGCAACAGCTTCCAATGCCAACATTAGAACTGAATTTGATAGCACAGCAATCAGATGAAGTCAAGGAGTTCAGATTGAGGTCAAGCGATGCCTGAGCCCAAAAACTCATCCAAGATGTGGCCTGATAGGCTGATACAACCAATTCCATGTTCTCACACAGACACACCTGATGAAAACTAACCTGACTGTGCTCATGAAATGGTTGGACTCCACTAACACACCTAAGCAAACCAATTAAATTGATAAGTATTTAAGTTATGGCAAATGACAAGTGACAAATTTAAGTTATTCAGATATCATCAGTTCAATGATGGAAAATTGAATGGTCAAGGATTGGCTCATTAATTATTCCACTAATTTTGGAGGCTCTGGCATCATTTTCTGAAAAATGGAAAACAGATAGAATAGCTGGACATTCTTCAGCAAGAATTTTCTCAGACAAACAAAACCAATTACCCAGATCATTCATTAGGCTGACTTGATCTATAAAAGGAAATAGATGATGAAGATGAAGGTTGTCTTGGAGTATCCCTCTATTTTGTGGAATCAAAGACGTTCAAATCAAATGAAGGAATAACAGCAGTTTATGCGTAATATACAAATGCTCTACCTTCTGATTGGGCCATCAGGGTGCAATCCAATTGCGTCCAAAGTCCCCTTATCCATAACAAGTCGGAACTGCTTCTCAAACTTTGTGTCAAGAATGTCATCAACCTATAACAGGCATTAGATTTTGTGCAGAAGAGTGATGACTTGTCTACTGAAACCAATAATGTAAAGGTTTGTTCTTGACAAAACTTACATAATCAACAGGAAAGAAATCCTAAACAACTAGCAGCAAGTATAGATAAATTTGCAATTGTAACCAATCTTGAATGTGATCCTTCATACAAGTCAATATGATATAAACATTACATAATATTGAATCTAATAAGATTACATCACTGAATCTAATGGAAGAGATACCGCATACACAAATAAGCAGTATGATAATAATAATAATAATAACAACAACAATAATAATAATAATAAGTTCCAGCCCATCATATGTGGTAGATGTACTAAATTTTCTGGTAAATGAATATCACACCATGCCTTACGAATTCGGGTCTAAAGGTCAGAGATTTAAAAAAAAAAAAAAAAAAAAAAAAAAAAAATCCCAACCAGAAATGTTGAAGGCATCCAAACATGAATGAAAATTTTTGAATTTATCCCAAATATACCCACTACATTTGACCTTAATCCCAAATATACCTACTACATTTGCATTTAATCCCAAAAACACTCATTCCGTGAGTTAACGCCATTAGTGAATATGTGAAATTACTAATATGCCCTTCAAATTTAGTACTAACTTAGAAAAATTGAACGTCATAACTCACTAATGCCGTAATTGCACATGAGTTCTAAATTTAGAGAGCCCTAATTTCATTTTCTTTCTATTTCATTTCATCATCTATTATTTTATAATAGGGGTGTGTTGGGTATTTATAAACAGTTAACCAAAGATAGCTTTAGAATTAAATGCAAATGTACTGGGTATATTTAGGATTTTGAAACAATGGTAGGTATATTTGAGATTATAGCCAAACGTAATTGATATATTTGGGAAAAGCCCAAAATCTTTTTAAAATCATTAGGGAGAGTATTTTTCACACTTTAATAATGTAAAGAATTCATGGCAGCGATTTTTATGTCAACTAAGGTTTCTTCATAAACCAGTAACTAACTTCATCTATTTGATATTTTAACAAATTTATGAATAAGTATGATATGACTCGTGAGAAATGCAACTTGCTTCATTTTTCTCCTCTTTCAGGAGGGAGGGAAATAGAGTTTACTCACTGCATGAGAAACATATTCTATAAAAACATGTTAAGAATTTTAAGATATGGTACAAAATAGAATAAATCACTAAAGGGAGTACCTTGAACATCATAATTATGGAGCACATACCAAAAAATTGATATCGGTGAATCCATCACGAACTGCAAGATTCCGCGCAAGTTCAACTGCCGCTTCACTATAATCAATTCCAGTCAAATCTGAAAATCTGGAAGGGGGAAAAAGGAGTAGTCAGCTATTGCTTTCACAGTGGTCACTAGCCACAAAAACAAACAAGACCAGAGTCAGAGCAGGGGAAGCAGTCGCGAGCTATTGCTTTCACGGTAAACTGTGTCATCACTTGCCAAGATTTGAAGAACGAATCGCCTATGTTTATTATTATATATTTCGGTCAGTTTCATTGCATTCTGTTTTAAAAAATTAAAAAGAAGAAGAAAGAAAGAAATAAGGAACCCTCCTTTGAACAACTATCATATCATCATTGCACCAAAATATGTTACTGTGTTGCTCTTAAAAAAAATGTTGTTATGTGGTACTTCTGTTTCCATCCTTTTCTTTGTAGACAGGGGATCACTAAGGCATTGTTTGGCTACACGTTTTAGAGTGTTTCTCCACTTTTTTCTCCAACTACTGCAATAAATTCAAATCCCCATTTGGATATGCAATGGCTTTTGCTTCGCTTTTTACAGCACATTATGAGGATAGAATTGCGTATTAGATCAACAAGAAAATATCGCTTTCGTCGGAAGAACATATTCAAATTTGCAGAAGTAAAAGCAACGTCTGGATAGCAGTGCCAAAAAAGGCCTAGATCAATTTCACATCAATGCAATGCCATGAGAAAAACAAAGAAACTTAGGAAGCTTCCGAGCACTACCCTTGCTTTGCTAATTCTTGCAGAAGTAGACCATTCCCTGTTCCAACGTCAAGCACATTCCAACTAGACAAGCATTTGCTAACCCATTCTGCACTCTCGGTCTCAGTTCTGGAAATATCATCACCAGTCAAATTCTGATCTTGGCCTTGAGAAATGCCAACACATAAATTTCTTGTCCAGGTTGCAACAACATCCATGACTTCAGCTCCAAACCTAGATAAATGAAAATTTTCAATTATGTCTTTTGTACCATAACATTTAAGAAACGAAGCATGAAAGAAAATCAATCAAGAGATAGGAAGGCATGTTATTTTATTTCTTTCATTCATCCTCTCTCTCTTTTTTGGTTATCTAGTGGCATATTATTTAAATAATAGAATGGCAAAAACCACCTCAAATATAAAAGCACACAGATCAACTAAAGAATGTACCAGAAGGTTTCTTGTATTAGTAGCTCAGTTTACCGTTTGAAATGAGAACCTATAAACCCAGCATAAAGCAAAGTACCAGCCAAGTACCAGCCAACAAGCTACTTTCATCAAATTCACATTTCAAATAACAAAACATTTCCAGTATGGGAAACCTGTCTACATGAAGGAAAGTGTAACAAGGGCATTTAACAAGACTGCATTACACAGTGAAGGGATTTTGCAGTGGTACAACCATCAGTTATGCTGCTCTGCCATCAGTAAGCTGTCTCGACATGCTTGCATCATTATGACCATCAGTTGAGTAGCTCTGCCTTCAATAAGCTCTTTCGACATAATTGTGTCAATTGCTTTCAAGGATCTTGACATAAAAAATTTTAACAACTTTCTGCAAAATCTTAAACATATGGATAGAAGTCTTTAAGAAAGACCCAGAGGCCTGATATTTCACAAGAAGGACTTTCTTTCCATAAAGGTGCTGTTCGGACATGAAACCATTCCTTTTTACAGTGCTTGCAATCATAACATTTCCAAGTAATCTAAGTATACAACAAAAATGTTTGGATAGAGAATTGCATTATTCTATTAAGAGTTCCTCTTCTATGAAACCCCACTTCTATATAATCCCAGCCATTTTTCCCATTGTAATGATTGATAGGAAATTCACTCCATCCATTGTATTTAACATCATTTATGTTTTCATTGAAACTCATCATTTGCTAGTATCATTGTGCACGGTCCCATCAAAAAGCTACCTTTGGGCAAGTACTACAACTTAAAGGGTTATAGAACTACTTAACCCATTGGGCAAGTACTATTGATGGCCTTGACCAATGAAGGTTGTACCATGGCAGGTCATGCAGTTTCGTCAACCTACACAAAACCTAGGATGAAGATTAATAGGCAGTGAAGGACCCATTAGCTACACTGTACACCAAGAGGAAATCAAGGTCCATCAACCACTATCCTGAGGAGGCAGAGCAAAATCATCACACCCAAGGTGGGAAAATCAGTCTATCACCTCCTAACAGGCTTATTGTGAGCAAGGCAATGAAGAGATTATCAACCCCTAGTAGTTAGTATCATAGGAATACCAAACCCAGATAGTATTATATCAGGGATACCAGCCCTGAGTAGTATGTTGAAGTGTGTGATAGAAGGTTTGTAAAATGACATGGAGCAGTAGCAGTGACTTGAAGCGGATGTTGCCCTGTTGGTGATGACAATGGCTTAAAGGGAATCCACCCCTCTAGCAATGGCAGTGACTTGAAAAGGGTGTTGCGGTATTGGTGGTGGCAGTGGCTTGAAAGGGATGCTGCCCCATTGATGCTGGCAGTAGCCTGAGGATGTCGTCGTTTTAGTGGTGGCAGTGGTTCAAGGAAGATGTTGCACCCATTGGTGGCGACAATGGCCTAAAGGGGATGTTGCCCCGTTGATGATGGCAGTGGCTTAAAGAAGATGCCACCCCATTGGTGGTAGAGGGTCTAGAATTGCTGGTAGAATAGCAAAGGCAGGTGCTGTGTCCCTATGGTAGGTGGTGAAGGGTGGTGGAGCATGTACTAAGAAGGCTACATGACCCGAAAGAGTGACAGAGATGAAGCACCTACATGCTCACGGGGGGTGGAGCACTCAATTTCCAAGTTCAAATCATTTGAAGAACTTCAGTCCATTGGATATTTCCCAAGTGAGAAATCACTCAAGAGTGAGGTGTGTCAGATCTTAAGCACACACCATAATAGATCTTGTAGGGTACTAAGCCCGTCTTAAGGAGGATTTCTCAAGGTTTAACACAATGTTGCACAATTTTACCTCTATCTGACTATGCATGTTCTTGGCTTACCATAAGTTAGCAGACCTCACTGACTATGCATACCCCAATATCATAGCAAAGCAGTGCAAAAATTGATCATCATGAGCCAGGGAGAGTACTTGTTCTCAAAGCTCAACCTGCCAAATATAATGGGAGCTAAGGGGCAAAGCACTTGCACTCTAAAGATAGGGCAGGCTAGGATGCAGAGTGAGAGCGAGCGAGCGCTCTCCTCTCATGAGCATGGCTAAGAGTGGGGTCATGTTGCATAAGCAGCCTAAGTACTCTATAATAGGCTTCGAATGATACCTTACATGGATAACTGCAGCTCGGCTACCTATCCATGTAAGTTGCATTGCTTGGAGGCTAAGTAACGTCAAAATGGGCCGATATGTGATAGCATATGAGGATAGGTGAGCCTATCCATGCAATTTATGCCAACATCATTGTTCTGACATCAACCTTAGATGCGTCTCTAATGGGTATTGGGAGGCAACCCCAGTGAGTATCTTGAATAAGATACCAAGTACTAGGGAAAATGCAGGTCGCACAGATAAACCTGGGTAATCCACATGACCTAGTTCTACTAAACCGTTCATCTTCTTCTTTGCTTGCGGAATTGGGTCCCAAATACTTGATATTGATAATCCAAGCCACCAATCACGTTTGGATGGTCATGGTGCTTGTCCTATGTGTACAAGTACATATGAGAAGAAAATGAAAGCAAGAATCACAAACATGTAGAAACAAAAATGTATAAAGAGAACAAGACGCAATCAAAGGTATAATAAAATAAATTAAAAATATCTTTCTAAAGGTGATGATGAGTGATATCTACCAAACTTCACCAGTATGGCCAAGCTCATGGAAGTTTGCCAGTTCCCCTGCATAAGCTGCATCCCAATAGCTTTGTAAACCCAATAATGAAGCTTCCACTTCAGCATCTGGCTCATCCTTGTCAGAACTGGGTCCATCATCCAATCCAAATAAGAATAGAAAATGTAAAACACGAAAATTACATGTAGACAGCAGCAGCAAAGGATAAGATCTAATTGCATTGTGGATCTAAAACACATGCCTATAAGAAAGAAGTATGCTGTTCCAGTTTGAAATTCAGTTTAAATGAGATACTCAAAAACAGCAGGTTTCTAAGTCAGAATGCTTTTTGGCATGATGTTGCTGCATAGTCAACTGGCAAATAAGAGGTCATATAGATGCCTTACTCAAAATACAGCAAAGCTGAATTTGAGGGAACTGAAATTAAGACCGAAAATGAAATTCAAGCCCCTTGATAGACTTTAAACTTTCTTTCAAAATAATGTAGGGTGTGTTTAGTAATGAATAAAACTTTTGATGAAAAGTTTTGAAGAGTAAAAGTTATCAAATGATGTGATATGATAGGGGTAATGATGAGTAGTAAAAAAGATAAAGTTAAAATAGATAGATTAGTTGTGTGGATAGTTGTGTAGAAATGATTGAAAAATAGGGTAGTTGTATAGGAAAATGTGAAAAAATGATTAAAAAGTATGATAATTGTGAAGAGTGAAAAGTTGTAGATTGAAAAGTTTTAACTTGACATTTTTTATTAATTGCCAAACACACCCGTAATCAAAATTCAAGTAATTTGATGCAACCCAACAACACTTAAATTTCTGTCACGTGAAATTCGTGCTTCTAAAAATTCAAGCATAAATTATATTTCTTAGTGAAGGTATCAAAATGCTATTATGCTGACTACAAATTGACCAGATGGGACACTCATTTTCTTCACAATTTTTGCAAGATCATCTACAGAAGAAAAGCATTCATTCTTCATTTCCATTCCGGTATCCCAGTTTCGGGCAAGAAAATAATCCAACTGCATCCGCAGTATCCTTTTTTCCTTTTATATCCAAAAATCCAAGTCAAATTAATACATGCATTTACAAACGACTCCCCGACAAATTGCGATCCCTTTCATCTTCACTCGGCAATGAAGAAATTCGAGTGATCAAGACACATTATCAGACACAAAAGAAACCGCAACATCAGTCCTTCCAAGACGGAAAAACACAGATAAAACATTGAACGACGGGTATCTGATAAAGCTCCGGCAGCGGCGTACCTATAATCGGAAGCCGCGCGGAAAGTTCCAATGGAGAGCGCATCTGAGGCGTCCACGTGGCGCTGCTCATCGTCGAGAGTGCTTCCATACTCACTCTTGATCGACCAAGAGTCGGCTGCTACAGAGCGGTCGTCGTCGGAGATGAGGTCTGCGGTGGTCGGAAGCCGGGGTTGGAGGAGTTCAGAATCCTCCGGAGGCCATCGGATTCCAGCCATTGAAATTGGAGGGAAGAGTTCAGGAGCTCTGAAAACCCTAGAAGAGAGAGACCGCTCGGGAAAGGCTTCGTTTCTTGCGTCGCGACAAATGTCCCAGCACCATGTATCGCTAGCAGAGGAGGGATAAAATGGAGCTACGGAACAGAAAAAAAATTTCGATGCTCTGGCAGAGAGGAATGGACGACACACGGCCACCCACTGAAGGGGCACAAATTTTCAGAGGTGGTCCGAAAAAGAAGCGTAATTCGCAAGGCTTCTCGGAATGCCTTTCTAAATTTAGAATTTACATCGCATTCTTCCAATGCTCGCAGTATATTTGAAAAGGACACGGATTATGGCAGTTTTGAAATTGCACCCCCGGCAGGCCCCCATGGAACAGTTTCCCTTGTTATGAATATAGGGTAATGACCTTGTTATTAAGGGCTAAGTAAATGCATCACTTAACCAACCTCACAAATTATATTTAAAACAACTTTTTTTTTATTTTTTGCTTCGTACACTTGTTTATCTAAGTGTATTTAATATATAAATTAAGTTTTACCATTTTCGGATATGTGTATTTTTTTTAGATTTTTTTAAAAATAAAGATATTTTAAATACATATATACACATAGATGTTTAACAATAGACGTGGTTTGCAACCGTTCATGAATTGTTCTCGTGCCACGGACTGTTCTACGTAGACAATCAGCGTTCAAATAAATTGAGAAGAGTGTTGGAAGAGGATTACAATAGTGTGTTCATTAGTCTAATTCTAAGTTTATATGCATGATCGAATTTGCTTAAATGTAAATAGTTACATGAAAATTATGAAAAATACTTAAATAAATTTACACATGCATTAGAATGTAATAAGACTTTGTAAAATTATTTATTTAGATAGTAATGATATAAAATTATTTATTTATATAATAATGATATTTTAGACAATTTAAATATTAAAACACTAATATTTAATTATTTTACTATGTTAATTTTACACATCTGTAGATAGACTCATATACAATATTACTGAAAAATGATAAAATTTATATAAAAATATAAATGATATTAAATATAATAGATAAAATGAATTTCTCGTCAATTATTATGACCAGGAAAATATACGAGAATGTGTAAAAATGGAATTTCTTTTAGGGAACTCATTTTAAAATATCATGAATGTTGAGAATTGCAACTCATATTAGCTAGTCTTTAAGAAAACCTACAAGTTTATTATATTTATAGACAGACCTTTGTTTCTTTGCCCAATACAAAAGGCCAAAGTCTACGAGTCCTTCCAATTAAATTTGAAAGGAAAATATTATTTTCGGGATTTTTTTTAATGAAAAGGAGGGATATTATATTAACTATCATCAAAAGTGTACAAAAGATCCTCTCTAACCGGATTCACGAGAAATCTTCGGAGATTACCCTACCACAACAAATGAGGTTCCTTTGATTTGCTCGACGCATCGACAAGAAAGTGGGCACATATATTACCTTCCCTTAGAACATGCAAAATGGATACATTCTGGAATGATTCAACAATTATACAAATTTCATGAATTCTCCAACCTACTGTTGACAAGGTTGGTCCATCCTCCTTCAATAATCTGATCACCATCAATAAGTCACTCTCTAGCTCAAGTTGTTTGATATTTACTTGTCTACCCCAATTTAGTCCAAATGAAATAGCCATGGCCTCCATGTTGATAGCATTCACATTACCATCGGCTTTCCAACAAGCAGCAACTAAAAATTTCCATTTTAGTTTCTTAGGATCGCCACGAATTCCATGTACTTGTCGAAAACATTTCTTTTCCGACTCACATTAATCTTAAGGCTATCGTGTGATGATTTCCTCTGTCTAGGAATCATCTCCCTATTCAACTAGTGCGAGTCCCCAAGTATTTGAGTTGTGTTGTAGTTCTCTTTACAAGCTATGCACCACTCCACAATGCCGCTGAAGTTCAACTGAGAGGGTTCCTCTCTTGCCAAATTTCTCAAGTACCATATTGCACCATATTTTTGGGAATTTTTTAAGGATTGTTTATTGGTAAAGAAGAGATGACAAGTCAAGTTTTTAAAAAGTGTAAGTGCGATATATTATGATAGAAATAAAGCGAACATAAATAAGGTAATTAAAATGTTAAATTATTTCTTAAAAGATATAGAGTGTATTTATGAAGTAATAAAACTTTTGATACAAAGTTTTCAGTGCGAAAGTTTTTGAAATTGAAGAAAATGATATACGATATGGTAATAAAAAGGAGTAAAGTTAAAATAGATATATTATATGTATAAATAGTTGTATAGAATTGATTGAAAAGTGGGATAATTATGTACAAAAAGAAGTGAAAAAATAATTAAAAAATAAGTAATTATAGAAATTGAAAAGTTTTAGAGGGTGTTTGTTTTCACTTTTTCAAGGTCAGTCTGATAAGATTAACAAACAAAAACTCTTTCCTACTACGTTTTGATATAAATTAAACTTGTCTCTACATCATGCTTAAGTGCATAGCAGTTGGTGCTTATATTTGGTCTTAGTGCTAATGATCCTGAGTTCAACTCTGCGAGGAGCTTTTGTGTTCTGATCAAAAGCATTGTCTTTTGTTGCTACTTAAATATTATCCATCAATTGTTAATAAATTAGTTGGGATGCTTGATTGTGTTGTAACAAAAAAAAAATCTTGCAAAACATGATTACAAGATAGAATAAAAAAAAGACTTGCTTATAAATTCAAGTCATTTTTAAAAATCTTTGCATACAAACTACCCTGTACTATCTGTCTCCTTACATCATATTGCTCAGAAGCTCTCTTCTCTTTTAAAAAAAATTCTTGATTTTTTCCCCTCTCACTGACCCTTATTTTCGTGCACCGTTGGCATACATGGCGCTGGAAGGCTTCTCATTCACATACTCTGGAAAACATTTTCTCTTAAATTTTGAAAAAAAAAAACTAAAAAATAGTATAATTTTAAGATTAATAAGTAACAATGGCCCTTTCTCTAAGAACAATATTTCCTTTATGTAAATTTGCTTCCATCAATTATATTTTAAAATTTAATTAAAGTAATTAATTGTTTCCATACAAGTCATTAGTTAAACAAGCCATGATTGGCACGTCAAATTGGAAAATAGAAACAATAAACATAAGTCTGTCACAATGAAAATTATGTAACTTCCCTCTTCCTTAACATGGATGCAAAAACACATGAAAAAAGAGAGAAAAAGAAATTTGGGAAAAAAAGAAAAAGAAGATGCGCTTGTATATCTGGGATTGTATATATCAGTGACGAATCCCGGTTTCTTCAGCGATAGTCTCTAATCTTGGCTTCCTCGATCTACACATGCTCAATCTTGCCTTGAATTCCCCAACACTTTCATCCTCAACCTCTTCCAAATTCAATCTGGGCCCTTGACTTTCCTGCCAATTATTCGAAGCGGACGACTCAGCGGCCTCAATTAATCGTGGGGCCCCTCCAACTTCAGGCAAGATCCTAGCTAATTTCCCACCGGAAGATCTTCTGACAGCGGAGTTGGCCACCAAGAACAGGACGCCCATGTCGGCGGGCACGACCACGGAATTCACCCTTCGCATCGGGAACATGATGTAGACGTTGCCCATCTCCAAGTCTTCATCGGCGGCGAGAGCGGAGAACCTCCTTCCTATGTGCAACGACTTGGAGTTCACGAGGAAGTGGGTGGGCATCTCCAGCATGAGCTCCGCGGCGTTGACGGGCTGATCGATCTGCCGAATCTCGCCGTTTGGGAAGATCACTTTCGCTCCTTTGGAACGCATGGCAGAGTTGGGGGAGAGAGTGCAAGAGACGTAGTTCCCCATGAGAGAGAGAGAGAGAGAGAGAGAGAGAGATTGGGTGGTTGTGACTAGTGAATCGAGTAGGATTTGGAATGATTCGAGTGCCGAGAAAGAATATATGGTTTGCTAGGCTTGGAGTTTTGGAACTGGGGAAGTGGGATGGACAGAAGAGGTTTTAAATGAGGAGGTTGAGGAAGTCGTATTTGTTCAGCGAAGATTCGGAGGGCGTGCGTTGTGTGCTGGAGCTCGGTTGACGCGGGAGTCTGACTCCGCGTTGGGCCGCATAGTCTTCTCATGTTTTTCCGCTGAGTTTTTCTGGCAACCGCGTGTGGGACCCACCAAGGTTGCTGCAGCTTGCCGATTGGGTGATGCGGATGCCGGTGACCGGCTGCGCAATGGAGATTCTACATTTCTACTACGCTTATCGTATGCACTACAGTGCCGGACCCCCGCAAAGTGGGGCCGACCCAATGGACCCTATCATACTATCATGTTCGTTTCAAAAATATAAGACGAAGTGATTTATTTTTGCCAAACAACAATGGTTTTTTCTCAACGTGCCCGCACCCTGTCTCATCTTATGATGCTTTGTAATGGCCTGCGATTACCTTTGCTCGATAAAAATCTTACGGTTTGCTCGGGTTGCCGCTTGTCAGTTTCACGTTCACATACGGACGCCAATTAGGGCAGTTCGGCAGTGAGATCTCACAGCAGTGGCTAGTATACTAAGTTGATTAATATGTTAACCATTAAAGACGACTGTTGTAAATTGTCTTGATTTGAATTCTTCACATATATGTCTATAACTGTCTGTAATTACTAAGTTTAAGTTCTTTGGGATTGGATATTATCCGAAAATTTAGAACTATTTGCTATATCTACAGAGATTGCATCAAATTGGGCCGTTAGCATATGGAATCATTTGCTATCCTTTAGATTTTTAAATTTCTTAATTTTATTTGTATAACCTTAAATTTCGCAAGCAGTCTTACTTAAAATGTTTCTAATAAAATATAAAATAAGTATTTTAAAGAATAAAACACCATTTTATAGTATCGAACTTAAATAGCACATGGTAACCTAGCTATCCAAAACCTAAAGACACTCCTACATTGCCCGCCATGTAATCTGTCTCCACTACGATAGACTACGAAAATTCATTACAATTTTTTTTTAATGATTAAATTTAGATTAATTCCAGAAACTTTTAGATTTTCTCTTATTTCAAGTATGTCTACTTAATTATTCTTCAAAGGGTGTGTTTGGCAATAACAAAAAAAATATAAAGTTAAAAATTTTTAATTTAAAATTTTTCACTTTTCATAACTATCCTATATTTTAATTATTTCTTCACATCTTCCTATACAACTACTTTACTTTTCAACTATTTCTACAGACATAAACTATCTATTTTAACTTTATTCTTTTTACTTTTCATCATTACTTTTATCATATTACATCATTTTCTTCCAATTTAAAAATTTTTATATTAAAAATTTTTCATTTAAAAGTTTTATTACTTCCATAACATACCCAAAATCTTAATGCGCCAATGTTTCTGATTACATTAGATTACGATACAAATTTATAATCACGCCAACACTCAAAGTGAAGATCAATACATGCATGTGTCATGTACATCAGAACTATGCTCTGGTTTAATAGTACACCCATGTTTTAACTTTGGAGATGATTGTTGAGATTATTTCATTATTCAAAGGAAGGTTTACTTCAATTGTCATCCTATATTGAACAAATGACACCTAAACATGTATTTAATAGCCACATTCTACTGATTAAAGACATCTGAACATGCACGTTGACTTCCATTTCATTGTAACATGCGCGCATAATTTGAATAGAAGTATAGCATAATTTGTAAATACACCCTCAAAGTTTGACCATAATTGCACATATATCCATTTAGTTTCAACAATTGCAAATTATCTCACATAATTTTATTGAAATTACAGCCATACCCATGAGATTCATTTTCCATCACCACACTGTAACTTGCTTTCAATATGAGTCTTAAATTTTTTATAATGACAAAAATGTCCTTACTACATAGAATATATACATCCATATAGAAACTCGCCATTGCAACTACGTTGCAAACATTAGTTGAATTTTTTTATTATATTCGTTCTAAGACATGGAAACCAATTTTTTGTTCCAACTTAGGCAATCATGATAAGATTATAAGCTGCATCAATGGCTCAAATCACTTAAATAGGGCTTACATGAGTATTAATTTTGGAAATTCACTGGAGCACCAGAAAAACTATCTTCTCTAATAACCATTCATGGTTATCAACTCTGCCATGGTCATTGATGACCATTTTCCCGAAATTGTACTCGCAACAAACCTCCTAATACCACAACATACCACCATGTTAACACCCACGAAATTCGTCTAGCAAATCCATAGCCGATGGCAAATAAAGAAACACAATTCAATTGTTGTCATCTCCCCTAGATCACGCCTGCAATACCGATAACATCCAGCACCAAGTGGCAATGGTAAACAAAATGGTGACTATGAACCCACTTGAATGTAACCCTCATAGCTCACTATGTGGCGATTTTGATGAAAATTCGATTTCATGAGAACTGCATGCATCTGTTTAGCTTCATACGATCTTAATTTGGTTATGTTGTTGCCATGGTGGGTTCATCTCGCACATCATCTTTCCTAAGGAATATGTTGCTTGAAATGTAGAAATTGGAGTTTTGCATGTGATAGGAGATGCTACAAGAGTTGATGGAGAAATTAGGTTAAGCAAGAAGATCTTTTTCACTGCACCAGGGTGCAGTTAACTTCAGTGCACCTAGATGTATTTAATTCATTTTCCTTTTTTGAAAATAATGTGTATTAATTTTTACCAATTTTAAAAAGTGTGTTGCCATTGTGGAGGGAAAACTGGTGAAGTCAAGGGGCAATCTCGGGATAATAAAAAAACTTAACAACCTGGTGTGCTCGGTTTCACGCCACCGTTATCGTGGCTACGCTTGCAATTATATTCAAATTGTACGGGAGTTATTCGCAAATATTGAAACTAAATTGATATATGTGCAATTATGATAAAATTATATAGGTATATTTGCAAATTACCTAAAAGTATATAATCCACCATCTACGTGTGCATTAATTATTTAAGTGTGCACTCAACATGCGAGAACGAGAAATAATAATTAAAAAAATTGGTGGCGCAACTCCAAGTTGGCTGAAGTCTACTAACGTGTGGAGTTGTGAGGGGCAGCTCAACACGCTTCGAGAGGTTGGACGTACGCTAATTAAGCTGGCGTCGTCAGGAATATTAATATACCTTTTATTCTTTTAAATATAAAAATAAATAGATAAATAAACAAAACATCAAGGGGATGGTGATTCCACCACCCTTGCATTTTAAATGGTTGTGACCCGTCATTCGTAAACCGGTGGCCCATACAAACGCTGCTTTTGGGGCGACACAAGACATTCATGATGGAAGTAGTAGTTTGGACCGTCTAGATTAGGTTCTGGGTGCTGAGATGGATGGCCCATCCCCGCGTCATGACGGTGACGTATAACAATCACGGTAGACCGATTATAAAAAAATAAAATTTAAAAATTTAAAAAGGAGGCCCGGCTGGGCCGGTGCTATGAACTTTCTGCTCTGTTTCTATTTATTCCCTCTTGTTTTTTTGATGAAAATTTATTCCCTGTTGTTGGTGCGGCATTCACATAATCACATGGTGATGCGCGTCCAATCATCGATTCCTCCCCCTTTGAACTTTCCACGCATTTCACGTTGCACGCAACATCATCAGATCGGTTTCTTAATTTCCCTGCAAATTATATATCCAGGGTATAGTGGGTCCGGTCTCAACAATATCATGTACAGTGCATTAATTGTATCTAAAACTATTTATTTTAATATCATATTAATTTTCATCTAAATTATACATGTGCAAAGCCGTCATTTGAAATGATGCAAAATTAATTTAATAAAATAGTTTGCAATAAAGATCAATTTTAAAATTATTTTTCAATATTTAAACCAGCTAAAATATTATTTATATAGATAAATGATTGTATATATATAGTACTATTATTCTTAATATATGTGGATAATATTTTGTAGAGGATTACACTATAATTACAATGCAATTTGATTACACTTGAGTGGTTCTCATATATAATAACTAAAGATTATGAGAATTTATATAGTACAATTGGACTGCACTGCAATTATAGAGCGGTCCGCTACAAAATGAGCACTATATATATTAAAATATAATAATACTTTGTATAACCATTTATTCATGTTAAATTATATTTTAAATAATTTATCATTTTAAAATTGATATTTATATCAAACTACTTTATTATATTGATTTTATATTATTTTTGGATGGGCCAATACACATGTATAATTTGGATGAAAATTAATATGATACTAAAACAAATAATTCTAAATATAATTAATAGGTTTGATTTAATTTTATGATCAATTAAATCTGATTTGCAACATACTACAACTTAACAATGATGAAATCTGAATGCACTTGAATATTTTTTCAATCGATGCAATTAATTGTAAATTACAACCACTTGTGTTTTTAATTTTTCATCGTCTAATTCATGCATTTGGTTTAAAACTAATTATTTAGCCTTACATAAAAAATAATGTATTGAAAACTTTTATAATCATTAAAAGATATAATCATAAACAACTTTAATGTTATATACAAATTCAAATAACATAATTTGTTAAATTATCCAAATATAAATGAAGTAAAAAATGATGGATGATTTGAATAAAAAATAAAACATCGAAAAGTAAAAAAATAAAAATTTAATCGATAGTATATTACGATCAGGTGTATTGAAGAAATTCTAGTACATATAATATGCTACATGTAATTTTAAAATTATCGCCCAACTTATAATCAAATGGTTTGACATTCATTTGTGCAAAAACAATTTCAAATTTGAAATTTGTTTCACTTTTCTAATCCAATGCCGGCGACTAATCAACTTTAAAGAATCCACGGTGAAATTTCTTCGACGTGCGTTAATCGGAAACGGATCAGGGCAGTTCATAAACTGTCGTGAACAGTCCATGGACATCAATCCCAAATATCACTTGTTTTTCCATGCACTTTCTTTGAAATTCATGCCAGCATATGAGCTGGGAAATTTTGGGCTTTAGATTGTTTCCACATTACAGTTCCCACACCATTTAATCCATTTCCGCGATAATCAGTTGGTCTCGATTCGTAGCGTGCTGCTCAGTCCGTGGACTGTTCTACCTGTATTCTATCTGAGTAAATAAATTTAATGAATTAATTATCACAATTTCAAGTGTATTAGAAGCATGAAATGTGTTTCGAAATAAGATAAAAGACAAGAACTTCACTTATATAATAAATAAAAAAATTCAGTCTATGAAACGAGTGTTATGGAGAAATGCTTCAAAAGAATTCGGGTCGGCGGGTTTTAGATTGGGTTGCTGTTAACCCACACCCAACCCTAATTGAATTCTATTTCGGGTTAAACCCAAACTTAAAATCCAAAAACAAAATACCCCCCTTCTCCGTGTGCTACCCATTCATGGTCAGGTACAGAGCTGTGCCTGCCGTACATGAAAATTTCAGACTGTGAACTGGTCTAGAACTGGTTCGGGATCCATAGATTCCTTCGCACTGGTGGGAGTTTGACTCACTCACTCCTGGTTGGCCCCGTCGACTAATTCATAAATAATACTCTAGATCCCGGTTGTTGAATGCTGGTTCTTGCATATTTTAATTTGACTCGATCGGCCTAAGACGTAAGAACGTAGAGACTGCGGAGGCAACTGACGTGGTCACTTCGAGCCCTAGGGCTTGTGGCTACATTGGAAATAAAAATTCATCAATACCATAAACCGATAACGTGGAACCGAAATTTGAATGATCAACTCAGTCCATGCGGCCGGCTCAATTTAAAATGAGTCGACGGGGGCCAATCAGGAGTGACCACAAACTTATAGATTAAAATAGGCATAAACCCAAACTTATATTTTTCATGTACGGCAGTCTTCGGAGTATTGAGTTTTGTTTAAAATGACTTAGATATCTCTGTATTTAAAAATTAAAAATAAATATATACGCATCTTCAAAAATAATAAAATTTGATTTATAGATTAAACATAACTAAATTCGTATATTTATAAAAAAAATGCGAAAAAAAAGATATTTGAACTGGTTGGAAATCGCTGGATGAATTTTTACTTTAATCTATAAGTTTGGGTTTTAAAATGTACAACAGTTTGAGTCAACTCTGCGGAGGAAACTTATAGATTTTTTTGATGATCATAAAAAAAATTAAATAATAATATTTTAATTTAAAATGATATAGATATTACTATAGTTAAAAATTAAAAATAAAGATATGTACATATTCAAAAATGGTAAAATTTGATTTATAAATTAAACATAATTAAATTAACATGTTTATAAAAAAGATGTTTGGACGGGTTAAAAATGGTTGAATTTCCAACCAGTTTGAGAAGAAAGTAATTTTAGGTATAATTGCAAATATTTTAAATATCTATAGGTATATTTATAATAAATTTCGAATCATAGGCATAAATACAAGTTGTGTTAAAAATTATAGATATGAGCACATATAACTTTTTTAAAATACAGGAGAATAGACAAACAAGGCCAACCCACCGGGGTGGGTTGGCACCTTAGATGGTTAGGCATCAGAAGTAAATCGAGGTCCAAGATAAAAACCCAGTCAATCTAATGCTTTGTGCCCAGCCTCCAATCAAGCCATTATCTACCCGAAGGTCATAATTATGTGTAGATCACTTATATGAAACTTAAAAAAAAAGAAGAGTCAAGAAAAAAAATACTTTTCAAGCCACGATTCATGACATTGAGGACTCTAAAAAAAAAAAAAAAAAAACACAAGTCTTGCAAGAAACCACAATCCAACAAACTCATCAATCTCTTGTTGTAGAATTCATTGATGTCATCACTATCTTTCTTTCACATAACAATTCCAGATTGCGTTCGGGCAATCCCACAGCAGACCCATGTGATCATGTTTATGATTTATCTTCTCACTCCCCAAGCTCTCCACCCATCATAAATCATAGTACCTGACTGAAAGCAAGCAGCTAGGAGAACAGTGGAGACATGGGAAGTAAAATCTCTCGCATCTCTCTCGAAAATTCCCCTAAAATCCTGCCTCTCGATGACCAAGATCTTCCTACCCTCAAGAACAGACCTATCTATGGTTGCAGTCAGGCGGCAGATGCTTTTTGGTTGCGTGCATCACGATCAGCAATGAGCACTTTTGGCGTGAAACAGGCACCAAGTGGAGTCTGGAAGCTTTAAACAGATCTTATGCTGCCTCTCTTTCCATTCTGTTTTGAGTTATCAAGAGTCAGTGTCAATGTTTTTTCGTTCCCTTTTGTTTCTTTTGTTTCTTTTTTTGTTTCTTTTTCTTTTTTTTTTTGAATCTTCTCTAAACCAGAGTCAATGTTTTTACTTTTTCCTACGAATTTTTAATGCACAATTCTTGTCGTAAATCCTCGACTATGAAGACTATGATGGCGTAATTCAAAGTGATATTCATGTCAATTAATCTTGATTATTTCTTCTTACCTCCAGGGGACCAGGATTAATGGGCCCTTCGCTCCTGGAGATTTTTCAGTTGAAAATGGGCCAATAGTAATTTCGGCTCCCATTCTGCAGTTTAGCTAAAGTAATGATGGGCCTTAACGACTTGAATTGGCCGGATTGTTGGGTTTAGTTGAGCTGATAGCCCGATACATGCTTGAACGTGGAAACCGGATCGAATTCCGGCAATTGTTGTAGGGAACCATTGTATTTTTGCTATTATAAAGATTCACAAGATGAGATGTTATGCAATTGGACTGGAGAAACTTTATGGATTAAAAATAAATAGAGAGGACTCTTCACACCCAGCCCTCTCCTCTTTCATTCAATGATCCATGTAAGGTGACCATTGATGCTTGAGTTCCTTGTTTTACTCCATCGAACCATCACAATTAATAGCAACGAAAAGGTAAAAGAAAGAAAGAAAGTAATGGGTGCTTTATATTAATTCAAACGTCATTCAAATGTCTATGAGGTGAAATATTGTACATTCAAGATATATTTTTTGGTGAATTTTGAAAAATTGCTTTAATTACTCAGTATAATGGAGCATAAGGGCTGATTCGCAATAAACATCACAGTTAAAAATTGCAGAGTAAACAATCACACTCGAAATCCTCAAGAAAGAATAGAGAGCTTCATCACTCTTCTTCATCGCGCCACGCGGGGGCTCTCGACGATGGTTTCCAACGCGGGCCGCCATGATCCCTGCCTGAAGACCCTCGTAGTGGCATGTGGCTCCTTGGACATCTCCGCCGACGGATTGACTTGCGAAGGGAAGATGCAAAAATCACCAAGCACAGGAAAGATCCTACCGATGTTCTTGGACCTGCATTGCTTCAATGCCTTTGAAGCCCTTTGGGTGAGTGAATCCATTTCTCCGTGTGTAAGGAGAGAGGAAAGCATGTGTGTGGGAAGTAGGAAATAGAGACGACGTGGCTCGAGCTCTTCGTCGGCGGAGAGACCTGGAATTGGGTTGCCCACCTTGAGATCCATGGAATCACATACGAATTGGTTGGGGTTGTGGAGCATGAGGTGGCCAGCATTGATTGGGTTTGTGTACTCCCCCAGTGTGCCATCCATGGCAAGGACCTTAACTTGTCCATTGCAAATAAGAGGGGCACATAAAGCTGCATTTCCCATTGACAGATACACCAGAGAAGAGAACGCAGAGCTAGTGCAGTTGCATGGGTGAATGAGTATTGCGGCCTCGGGTCAGCTGTGGTTGAAACCAGTCCAGCTGATTTTAAATTTTTCTGAGAGAGAGAGAGACGGAGACAACTCACTTACTCCGCCATGCATGGTGGACCATGAAGGATCACCAATAGACAATAAATAACAGATTACATGTGATACAGCCCATCTGAGCCGTTCATAACCGAACTCCGTCCCCCATCAGTGGTCTGGAAAGAAACAAGAATAATCCATACATGAGGCCTTCCTCATTTGGTTCGTGCCCTATGGTTCCCGGCATTTCAAGGAATCCCCATTTCATGATCAAGCTGGCCCACTGCAAAAGCCAGCGAGAGTTTATTAAGGAGAGTCACATGGGTTAGATATGGCGTAAAGATCACAAAACTTGCATGAGGACAAGCGTAGGCAAATGATTAGACATGGAAGCGGCGATTCCTACACGTAATAATTCATATGGTAGGCGGGACCAAACGGCAGATGAGTTTCCAAGAAAGACTCGGAATAATGAGTGGGACCCAACTCTGGATTCTCTTCCGTGTACTATTCCTGGGTGAGAACAGGCTGTCGGTAGAATGGCACTTTCACAAACCGAACAGCTGCTCCTTTTGACTCCTGTGCTTGGTTCCTAGTGGGGGCCTGGCTCTGATGGAAATCATCTTCCCCACTTTCTGCCTTCAGCTTTTTTGAACCGTGGCCAAGGAAATTGGTTTTAAAATGACCTCGGCTGTTGAATGATTGACCATTCTGCACCGATTTCTATTCAGTTTTTATTGGCATCCACTATATGGTAGATATATTTTATATTTTATTAATTCGTCACATTTCTTTATTTTGAAAGGCTTTCACAGGTCTAACAGAGGAGAGCGGAAGATCAGTCTTTCATCTGTCTAATTGTCCGCTATCTTTAAATTTTTAAACCGTTCATGGGAAGCTGATCTGAATTGCCAAGTCTTTTGTAATTAAAGAGGTTCGGCGAGATAAAACCGGATTCAATGTTTCAGAAAAAATACATGCATCTTAGAAAAGCCAGTTTCCTTTAAATATATTTTTCTAATTTTTTTTTAGAAAAATGCTGTTGTGGTTTATTGCAAGTCCACAGCAATGGATGAGCACTAGTCGAGTTTCTTAAGTTGTAAAAATTGACAGAAAATTTCGGTCTTCTCCTTTCCTTTCTTTTCCTTCCACACCAAATTGGTCCCAGGAGCAAAGCCAATGCAAATGTCTTATGAATTTAGGGGTGTGTTTGGGAAAGTTAAAAAACTTTTGATGTAAAAGTTTTTAAATTGTTAGAAAATAATGTGATAAAATATGAGTAATGATGAGAAGTAAAGAAAATAAAGTTAAAATAAATAGATTTGTTGTATAAGTAATTGTATAGAAATGATTAAAAAGTAGGATAGTAGTATAGAAAAATGTAAATAAATAATTTTAAAATAGAATAATGGAGAGTAAAAAGTTTTAGATTGAAAAGTTTTAGTGCTTGCCAAAGATGCCTTAGATATGGTGAAGTGCAGCATTTCTTTGCAAAGAGTCTAGATTCTTTCTCCCCAAAAACTAGTGCCCCCAGAATGGATGCAATGATCCCTTACCCCTCTGCCAAAAGATGTCATCCTACCAACCAACAACCGTGACAGACAGGATTGTCCCGCCAATGCCACCGAACTTGTTAAACCGGTGGACAATCAAATTAGATACTGCACAACACATTAAATACATACAAATACGAGCTCCAAGCCCCAAGGCAGTAATTTTTTGCTCCTTGAACGGGTTATAGATCATAAACAGACTCTGGAAATTGCGTGTGCAATAAATAAACTGACGTTTTCAGCAGAGGGGGCATCCAGTTGACCCCAGAGATGACACTTCGTCCAGAATTCGTATAATTGCGGCAAAGTCCGGCCTTTTAAAACGATCTGGCATCACACAATCTCGTATCAACCTGCACATCATCAAGCATATAATCATTACAGGAATAAATGAACAAAAAGCTGATATATTCATTTCAAAAGAAGGCAATGGATGTTTAGTGACCAGCACATCTAAACCGCAACATCATCTGATGGACGGTTTTCATTTTGGAAGAAACTGAAAACATTAAGTACTAGTGCACCAAATCCTCTTACTGCTGAATTCTTATGGGGCATCGGCTCAACTTGAACTTCGGCTCATTGTCATTTGAGGTTGAATTCATATCAGCATTTCTATCAGAAAGACTTCGCCCTTCCAACATCTGTACAAAGCAGATGGAAATGCATTGGTAATGGCATGCAGCTTTGAGTCAGCAAGATCCAACTCAAATAGGATGAAACACAGAAATCGGTGTAACACTTCCAGAGGGAATCTTAGAAGGTGAATCTGCTAATTTGCAAGGAGTGTTACCTCATATAATATTTCAGCAAATGCTTCAATATCCGTGGTTGTATCATATGGGGAACTGCAAATGGAGTGAGAATTTTGATTCCTTTGACCTGTTGAATCATAGATAGCGTCATAAGAAAGCATGATTTGTGCTCGTGGATTGTATCTGTTCCAAGTCTGCCTTGCAGCCAAGTTTCACTCTGACGCATTTCATTTCAGACCAAAACAAATACAAATTTGATGACAAAATGGATCACAACTTTTCAAATGGTAGATGGTGGAAAAGGGCCGTAGGAATCTCGCAACCATACACATCAAATAAAATGCGAGTGAACTAAACAACAATCCCCACTAACGGTTAGAAAAAAAGTAAACAGGGAGACAAGAAAAACATGATGATTACCAGAGAATCTAATATAAACCAGATGAAACAAGGATCAGAAAACGAAAATTACATAAAAAGACAGTTAAATGCCAATGCATAAAAAGACAGCAATTATCAAGTCATCAGTTCATGATAACATACGAATGGGTGTTATCTTCATGGTTTAAATGAATGTATGGGTTCCATATGGATGCAAGACCACCTATGACTTTGAGAGGTTAGTAAACTCTAACCCTGAAAATAAAGAGTCAAAAAACACATGGAGCAGTCATTACAAGCTTTTGGAAATTGGACTTTCAGAAAGATTTGTGTTGTGGGCCAAGGCAGAGTTGTCCTTGACTTGTCCTAGGACTTTGATCCAAACTTTACACATGAGAGATTACTAAGGGTTCGTTTGGCAAAGGGGTAGAGGGGGAAGTGGTTATGAGAATATTTTTAAAAATGTGAGAATGATGTTATACCATAGGGGTGAAGTATGAATTAATAAGGTAGTAGTGTAAAAAAATGATTGAAATATAAAGATAAAAATGAAAAAAAGGGTAGCTAAATAGCTAAGATGTCAAATCATGATTGGAAAGTGTCAGGTAGAGGTGGGAAAGTGGATTTCCCTCTCCTCCATTTATCAAAAGAGCCTAAATTACTCCTGCATTAGAAACCAAAGTAAATCGAAATTGAAAGAAAACATAACATTTTTTAATTAGATGACATACACTTGTGCTGAGTTGGTTCTATCTGTTCATAAAGCATCTGAACCCAATAGTTGCCAATCTTCAAATGTCCACCTTCATCTTGCAGCAAGTTCCTATCCTCATGAAGAACAAGGGAGTTAAAAACAAGAAAACTAGTTATTATGTAGACAAATTAAACTTTCAGTGCAAATTAAATGAGTTCGTTTCATTTGTATGATAATCATATGAAAAGCTTCAGTTGATCATATCGAACACTAGAAATCTCTATAATTTACTCCCTTTAGCTTAGGGTTGTATCAATAAACCCCTGGCCCAAGACCAACAGTAGCTTTTTTTTTTTTTACTCTCAGGATGGTTCTACTTACTTACTAGTACTTTAATCAAGGCAGATGGCAACCCTTTTCCCTCCTAAAATGGCTCCACTTACCAACCAATAATTTTAATCCAGTTTCTAGGTTGGCCTTTCCACCTTAACATGGTAGATGCACTCAATCCGACCTCCACATTGACCTTTCTAGTAGTAACATCCATGACCTCTAGGCCCCTTGTTAGGCTCTGATACCACCAATACAATAAGCTCAAGCTAATAATATCATATACTAGAAATCCCTTTAACGTATTTATATCATATCAGATTAACAAAAGTGAGATGCATTTACTCTCAAATGATCCCCCCAAAAGCATTAAATCATCTGTATATTAGAAAAGTCACAACAAAAGCCCCTGGCATATCAATGAATATGATCCTGTTCATTGGCTAATTAAAATAAAAATGTATCATAATCATAATGGTTTGACCCTTACCTAGTACACAAGTTGTTGTGAACAATGGGGTGCGGCTTGTGATGGTGCAGATAATTCATTCCTCTGGGAAGATGAAAAAAAAGGGAATCAAATACATGATTTAAAGGTTGTGTAGCATCGTGAGAACTCTTCCTTCATGCTTGTTTATGCTACCAATCCTTTTAACATGCCTAGTAGCATTACCTTCATCTTTGCATAAGGGGCCTAGCTCATAGATGAACATAAATTCATCTTCATCAGTGGCCACCTGATGAGGCCCAAGAGCTGACCTTCAAATGTGGTTATCTTAATCATAGGCCACACTACACATCTGAAACATGCTTTCTAGTTTGGGACATGTATTATGCCGTCAATACTAGAAGCCTTATATTTATAATGAAAGGACAAGGGCCACAATCAAATGCATGCAATTTGATGAAACAAATTGTAAGTGAAGAGAAAAATTTTCTTTTATTAAGTTCTTCTTCAAAATAATCAGAAGGGAGTACCCCACCGTGCAATATCCAATGCATAGCGCGCTGACGTAGCGATGTCGAACCGAATTCTTCTGCTTAAAATATCAGCAAGGCTTCCCTGAGGGATCAATGCACCATCTTTATCACTAAAAAATGACTGCCTCTAATTTCCTGATAGTTGATGGGAACCAGACTTTCTTTTCTTTCTCATTACAATTTGGTTGTTATATGAGATTCCAACCTGTATATTGTACAATCATTTTGATTCATCTTTAATTATTAAGAAAAGGCATATCCTATGTGAAGAAATTTCTATGAGAAAAAAGATTTGAATAAATTAGATTTTAGCAATAGGTATTCATTTAGAATCCCAAAATGGATGAGGCAAAAGGAAATCTTGTGGATGGAAGTAGGGGTATAAATAGGGTTGGTTTCAACCCGAATTCAACTAACCAAACCCAATTTATAATACGGTTGGGTTAGGCATTTTGAAAAAAATAAGCAATATAACCTGAATTAAATCGACCCGATTTCAAAAGTTGGTTGGTTTGGGTTAGATGATTGTCAACTTAACTCGACCCGACTTGATTTACACCACTAGATGGAAGCAGTACATTCTGCCTTAACTATACCAATGCCCCAACTAAGCCATTAGATGTACATAACTATTAGAACATTCATAGGAAACTTGGAACTTGACCTTATAAAAGATGTTTTATGGATCTAAGGTCATGAGAACTGGAACAAGCTCTACAAATTAGATACCTAGAATCAATTATTCGTCTTGACTTGAAATTATGGAACAACCATAAATGATCCACCTTTTCCAAATGATGGGTTGCGATGCTTGTTTTTGACATTAATAATGGCTTTAATTTGATTATGCTTTCCATCTACAGAACATAGGAAATCAAGGTTCAGTTTGCTCCACATGCAGAATTCCTTAGGAAGATCTAGTTTTCTGCTCAAGAGAATTTCAAAAACCATGAAACAATAATGATATAGAAATGAAAAAGTCTTCTCAAACTGAAAGACTTGAAAAGGGAATTTAAACGTCAGAAAAGCTTGCTAAAGAATTTTCAAGTAGCAGAGACATACGCCTGAAAGGAACTCTGTAATCAAGATCATCTCATCTCTTTCGACAGTCGCACCAAGAAATTGCACAATATTTGGGTGGCGAAGTTCTCTTAAAAGAGTCAATTCCCTTGCAGGCAGTTTCCTATTTAAAAAGGATTCAGATCTTCAACAATGGCAGGCGTAGAGTTTCTAAAACTAATGAAGTAAAAAAAAAAGCATAGAACGTGCAATAAATCCAATGTACACTTGAGGATTGGATATCCTTGGTGTGATTGTTGTTTTTACGACCCATGTTCCACGCCATTTTACTTTTTTAGATTCCCCTCTGAAACCCTGTAGAATTGCATGTAACAGACAGAAACATCACTTAGTCCTGCCTTCACAATATTATCAGGGAACGAAGGACATGGCAGAAAGAACAATAGTTCAAGTTTCAAATAAAATTTCCTTGTTACTCAGCTATCTGTATAGTCTTTGGCATACAAGAATATTAGTTTGGCCATAAGAGTCTCTTGGCTGGCTTAACTATTAACAAGGTATTCAGAAGGTCAACCGGTGGCTGTGTTTATTCGTCAACCTTCTTAATGTATCTAGATGCATATTGATATATTAACAATAATTGGAGTCAAGGGCCAGAAATGGATTCAGCAGTCCTATTCATTCCACACAAATACAATGAGTACACTGGAAAGGATGAGAGTCAAGCATAATTTTTGAAGTAGAAGTTTTTACATGAATGCGTGAAAAATGGATGAATGCTCGATTCACTTCTGGTTTTTCAGGAGTTAAAAAATTGGTGATGGGCTAAAGAAAGATAAAAATTGTGTTCTAGGCATAGATAGGAGATCCTGGCAACATTTCAGCATGAAAATAAATTTCTAGGGAAAAAAAACAATGGCTTACCACCTGACAAGTAAGACATCCTCACAACAGGACCTGGGTACCAATGGATGGGAGGTTGCCTGATGTATGTCAGGTATTATGGACAAGAATTCACACAATGGAGTGCCTAAATCAGTCTGATATTTCCTTCATAGCAGAAGTAAAGCTATCAAATGGCATGGATATCTAATTTAATTTGTATGGTTTCTGTGATCCTGGAGTTGTAGGTAGAAAAGGAATAAATAATCAATGTATTGTGCACACTCCGGCATCTCAAATGAGAGAAATTTTGTATGCACCATCATGTCCATCTCACATCCAAGTACAAAAGTTAATTTAATCATGATTTTGTTGTACATTAGTTGGATCACTCGACGAGTATCAAAGCCATCACCAAAATCAAATAAGACAATCCATTCAAACACACCTCAAAGTGAAAGCAATAGTTCCTGCTATACCTGGTCAACTGATTGTTCCTCTAAACTCAGCTCAGAAAGATCTATGTTCACCTCATTCAAGACTGGTTCAAGTGGAAATGCCTGCACATGCAGTTAAAAAGGAAGAAAAAAATGAGTTTTCATTGGAGATCTTGAAAATTGGGACTTCTATTCATTTCACTGACTTAGTGAAAAGGATTGGAAATAAAAGATTTGGGTGATATCTGAAATTCCAACTTGCTATGTACAACAAAGCATTAGACCCTTGCCTGAACCTAGCATCAGTTCTTTTTTGGCACCTTTGCTAAGAAGTACATCAAGTCCTGTCTGGACAAATCTAATTTGTATTTCCTTAATCTCATGGCATGCAACTGCAAATGCAAAGCCCATAGAAATCTCTAAAACATAACAATATTTATAATATCCATGGAAGCCCACCTCCTAAATTCTTGTTTTGCATGGCCTAGAACATGCAACCACTCAAGTTTAATCCATGAACATGAACTTTTTGATATTGCTTTAAAGAATTGGGAATCCTCACCCTTTTATCATTTCCTTGAACCAAAAATGGTACTGAAGCAGGGAATTATCAGAAATTAACAGAAAACGGTAACTTTCTTGAGTTTTAAAATCAATGTGTAGGTCTACATCTCTGCGTATAGGTACACACTACAGCTCCCAATTTTTGAGAGGCCTATAGGTTTTACATGGTTCCAATTTGTACGTCTCAGAGTCAAGCATAATAATGGAAATATGCATGCAGTTTGCTTTTTAACTTGTAATGGACAGAAATAAAATCTGGTTACCATATAATTATCGGTGGTAGAGTCCTTCCCTCCATTTACTTCGAGGATCCTGCATATATCTCTATGTCCATAAAGCCTAGCATCTGTTAAAGGCTTCACGTTTCCAACAGCCACAAGTCAGCATAAAGATCATTTTGTCATTTCATTAAAAAGATTCCAGTTCTTTTCATGCACAGCTGAGTTGCATTAGGAAAATTCAATTAGGTTTTTGCTTGTGTCAATTTTATATCCTAGTCATACTCAATGTCCTTTTTGCATTGCATTTTAACAATGCTTTCAAGCCTTTCCATGATAAATTCAGATAGCCATTTGGATAGACATAGCTTTTAAGTGGGCTTTTCCCTATTTTTTAGGGAAAATTAAGATGGTCAAATAAATATGGCTGAAGCACAAAAATGTTGCTTCTGTAAGAGATGCTCATCCGATTTGTCTCGAGCAAAAGTTGCGCAATCAATGCGACCACAAATGGAGCCTAATTGATACAAGAAAGTAATCTTCCACTTGCACTTATTTGACCTTTTGAATTCGAACTTTATTTGAGTAATTAGGGTTGGAACTTATGAACCCTAGCATTAAAGTTGATGAGGAAACTTTGATTTTCCTCCTCGACTTGCACTTATTTTATCTCAAGCAAAAGCCATGCCCCAAATGGAGCCTAATTAATACTAGGAAGTAATCGTCCACTTGCATTTATTTTACCTTTTAAATTCAAACTTTATTGGAGTAGTTAGGGTTGGAACTTATGAACCCTAGCATGAAAGTTGAGGGAGGAAAATCAAAAAGTCTTTTTCACTTTCATGTTACTAATTTCAGCAATAAAATTATTTACTGCATAAAAAAATACAGATATTCTATGTCAAGTATTACAGCCATTAAAGCAAGGCTTTACCAGTAAGACAGAGACGTGGAGTTGTTCCTAGAAAATTAGAAGGTTTTCACTTCCTTGAATAATATTATATTTCAAAAATCACAACAAAGAAAACTCCCTTTTGTGAATGAAAAAGGGCTGTCATTCCTAAAATTTTATACAAAGGAAGTTTCTGATCCTTTATGCTGTTTTGATTGAATCTGTCTTCCCTGCTTTTTTTTTTCTTTCAAAAGGATAATTTACATACTTATTTATGTGGTCCATTTTCCAAGTTGAAATATGAAATCTGTAAACAGCCACATGTCAGCCTTCAGCCTTCAATAGCCTATACACTGCTCTGTGTGTGTGTGTTTGTATTTGTGTCTTTTTTTTTTTTGGGTCGCGTGTGTGATTGTGTTTGTATTTTGTGTGTGTGTGTGTGTGTTTTAGAAAGTTAGTGATTAAATGATAGTCAATTAGGGACTGTTTGGAAGCTCACTCTAAACTCTCTCCATTCTGCCAATAATGGCAAGATGACTAGATGTTATCTGAATCATTCCAGAATCAGTAAGCAGAGATGGAGCTAGAATTTGGTCTGATCTATAATGAAAACTTGAAAGCTTACACATCCATTCTGCCATGTTTTATTGTACTGAACTACAGCAATCCATTTCAATTGAACATTCAAATTCATTCTCATGATAAAGTAAACTTCAATCTACTCAATTTGCATACTCAATTTGCAAAAATGTTAAAGTCATCACTATAGAAGAAAAACATTCAAAATATAGTAAATACTCAACAGAACGCAGCCAGCGGTCCTTTGGATTGACATTTGCTCCATGCAGTATTAGTAGCTCAACAATAGAAGCCTGGCCCTCGCTAGCAGCCAGATGCATTGCAGTCCTGTTATCGTAGTCTTTTACATCAGGAGAAGTGCCATCCAACAGCATCTGATTTAGTCCTACTCTATCTCCTTTGGAAGCACAGCTGAGAAAGCTTCCAATCAACTGCATATCAAAATCTTCTGATGATTCCATGTCCATTACTAGCAATTGATGGCTTGATATGCCTATGAAAAGACACATAATGAGTGATCTGATTTGAGCATATACAGATTTAAATAATACTTTAGGCAAATCTGCTGCTAGTGTCTACAATCTAGGCAAGTTCAATCATGACTTTTAACAGTGTCTGTTGAATGTATTTGGAAACCGCTTTAGTCATCCCTTCTCGGTAAAATACAACAGGTAAGTCCATCAAGAGTTTTTGTCTTCCATATTTCGAAGCATTTTCTTTGAATGGATACGAGTACCATGGGCCTAACTAAGACGAGGGCAAGGACGCATGCAATTGCCTATAAAACGAGAACAAGACGAGTGATTGGAACAGTGTGCGGACGATGCAATCGAATTCTACTCTCAATTAAAACTATCAAACAGAAAGAAGGATAGACCAAAAAACAAATAATAAATGAAATATGATCATTCTAATCCTGTCACAGTCCAACTATACAGGTACATGAAACTACTCTTAAAGACATGGAAAGAGTGTTAGATACACCATGAATGAGAAATCTGCAGTGCATATTGGGATTTTGATTAGACTGGAAAGTGGTTTCTCTGTTTTCTGTTTAACCACTAGTCTGATTTCCAACTAGACGCTGAAATTTGATTTCTTTTTTAAGCATTTACACAGATTCCATGCATTAGATCTTGTGAATGCCTGGGTAGGGATAAATTAGAAAAGAACTCCACTGAGGAAGCCTTCTTGATGTGTGTTTCTGTATTTTATAAGAATGGTTTGGATCATGCATGGTGGGATGAAGATGCAACTCGTGCAAGGGGAGGAAAAATGAACAACAGGCAACAGCCCAAGCTCTAAGATTTCGTGTGTGAGATTGAGAGACGAAGACGAAAGAGTTATACCTTTGCTGGTGATGAATTCCTGTCACGATTTCTTGGGTTCTTTCTGCTTTTGAAAAGTAAAAACGCAGAGACGTTTTTGGAGGGAGGGTGGCGGTCTGACCAATGGAAGTTATACTTGTTCACAACGATCATTTGGGATGTTTCTGCCTCCAACGGAGTCCAACCTGGGCCGTGGATGAGCTGGTTTTACACCCAAAAACTAATCCCATTTATTAACTTGGGCAAAGATCGGATTATATGTGTCATACTGTCGTTTGTGAACAGGCCCTGGATTGTTGGGTTAATTGCGAAAACACGTTCCGACCTGTGGAAATTGAAAGGAGGAAAATCCCTTGATGAAATAGTATATTTGCATTTTTTCCTATTTCTTATTTTTATATAATTTTTTTTTGTTTTAACAGTGCTTTATACTAGCTAAAATGAGTATAATAATGTACAAATTATGAAAAAAATGATATGATCCATTTATAGATGTATTAAAATATAATAATGATGTGTGAAATCATTCGGTTAAAAATAATGTTTTAGATAGTCTAGATTTTCAATATATAATTTTGAAATGCGTGTAAAAATGAAATCTTTTCCTAGCTCAATGTAACCGGTTACGTGGTGGGTTATACAGAAGCAGTTTCATATAATCTTTATAAATTTTAATTTTTTTTATGTTTCATGAAAAATTCAACCCATTCATTATATTTAAGTATTTAACATAATTTGCTTAGTCATAAAACTAATATGTGTATGAGTCACGTTTGCTCAGAAATATATTTATTTACGTGTAAATTAGTAAAAATATTTAGATTCATTCACATATATTAGAATATAATAATACTTTATAAAATCATTCATCAACATACAAAGGATATTTTAGACAGTTTAAATATTAAAATTATGACTTTAAAATTCATCATCATCATCACAAGTAATTTTTCCACCTTGATGGGGTCGGCAAATTATGACTTTGAAATTAATATTTAATATTAAATTATTTTATTATATTGACTTTACACATTTATAAATGGGACCTATAGTCCCATACAAAACAACACTTAAAAAAGCGAATGCGTTATCAGTTGCCAAGATACAATAAATGATAGAGTAATACTTTATAAAATCATTCATCAACATACAAAAGATATTTTAGATAGTTTAAATATTAAAATTATGACTTTAAAATTTATCATCATCATCATAAGTCATTTCCCACCTTGATGGGGTCAGCAAATTATGACTTTAAAATTAATATTTAATATTAAATTATTTTATTACATTAACTTTATACATTTATCCATACAAAATAACACTAAACAAGCGAATGCGGTTCCAAGATACAATACATAAAGTAAGTTTTCCTATCATATTCAAAATGAAATGAGTTACCTAAAAGAAAGGATTTATGAAAGCATTCCCATTATATACTTTTTTAATGAGATACATGCACATATTTGATTATTTTAAAAAAAAATTGATATCCTTTTAAAATAAATAATTCTAAATATATTAGGTGGATTAGATTTTGATTGATCGTCATGATGGACATTAAACCGGGTGACATACTGAAATCTTTTGTAATGAAGTATTTCCTTGATAAAAGTATCTACTTTATTTATATTCACATGTTATTTTCAGTATTTCCTCTTACCCTTTGGGAGAACATTTGAAGCAGCCCCACACTGAGAGTGATTCAAAAAATGAGAGAAAAGCAGGAGGATATGGGTAGCTCAGGGGGAGAGTGAAAACAACAAGCTTCAAACACCTTGGGTAAACTTAGGCCGCCCATCCTTCCATTCCATAACACTGTTTGATGGTACGAAAAGGTTCGGAATAAACATTACACCCGCGCGCACACAACAATTTGAAAGATCAACTTCACTAATTGCTACAATATTTATGACGACTGCGGCAAGAGCATATGTTGTTTTTGAGGGACAATAATGTAAAACAGAACAGAAAATGGCTTATTTCACGATTGTAACCCAATCCTAGATCTATAACGTAACCTTTTTTTATCAGACAGTCACATTGGCAAGAGTCTTGAGATTGAAGGGCCTGATACTCGGTGTCTTGCCGCCCCAGAAGGCCTTTGTGATGAGACGATAAGCGTGCTCCGTTGGATGGAACCAATCCCAGAACAGGAACTTATCAGGATTCTCGCATGCTTGGTATTGTCCAGTCCCGCATTGCACTGTGCCTCCGAGAGCGCCAGCTCCGCAGCAAGCATTTGTTGTATTAGAGAAATCTGCAGCAGTGATCGAACATAAGCACATGTATATGTCTGTATGATGTTTCATAGTTCATTAATTTGATAATCGAGAGCATGAGAAGCAATTAAAAAAGTTGACCATAGTGCTTAGGAAAAGATCGGAAGCGTTGGACAACGTTGAACGTGGCGCCATAAACAGCAAGAACCCCAGGCAACTTCTTGGGCATGTCCCTAACCAAGGTCTCCAAGCCCAAGTTGTATTTGATCACCATCTGGTTCATTGCATCATGGCATGTATCGACCGGAGCCCCCAACAGCACTCTTGCTGGCACGCACCCCACCGGGCCCAACCCAAAGATGGCGACACGCCGTGCTCCCAGCTCATAGAGCCGTCGGATCACCTGCCCTACTTCCCTGATCATGGCACCAACAAAATTGTCCACCCCTGCCTTTGGAGTGTTGAAGGGGCTCAAGTACTGGAAGATGTCGTTGGAACCAGATTCGAAGAAGAAGAACGATTGCCTGAGGACGTCCTTTTTTATCTTGTTCTGCTGCACCAAGGCTTCGAATTGTTGCAGCTGGGTCTGGATTGGAGTCACACCCTGAATTGAAGAACGCCAAAAGGATATATATTTCAAGACGACAATCAAAGTTCCGTTGATTAATTGTCCTTGTATGCATGGTAAAAAAAAAAAAAAAATTAAGATCAAAATTCAACAACTTTTATGTATACGAGGAAATTAAGATTTAATTGATGTTGCTTTTCAATCTACCGAGTCTGCATTTGTTTCCTTGATGACACCGCTTCCGGCGCTGGCGAAATTCATCCCGTTCGCCGGGTAATCCCGGCGGCTCCCGTTCCTCACTTGCATCTCCATCTCCAAGTACGGTTTCTGTAGGTCAATGCCCAGCATCTGGCCTGCAGTCATCCACCCCATCCCATCAGAAATTTAGTATAGACACACAATAAGAATCATAGATATGATCTAATTGGGTTCGAGAAATGAAGACATGGCCAATTGTTATCACATAATTCATACATATATATGTATAGGATAATGATCCTCTACATATTGCAGGTCGTATGATCAAAAGACACATTTATACGTGGGTGGATCTAATGGTCGAGATTCGTTATAAAGAGTAAATGAGTCAGAAAATTGTCATACACACACACACGCATCGGAGTCCGTTAAAGCTGAAAAAAGCTTTTGTAAAGACCTGGTACACCTCTAAGAGTTTAACAAAAATTTAAGAGAGTTTAGTAAGCATTAACTAATTTAGAACTCTTTAGGAAAAAAAAAATTGGAAAACTGTTGTAAAGCCGAATAAGTCAATAAACCCAATTTTATTTCTTGCAACGAGATTCAATCTTGTTGCTAAATAGTACCGTTATGAAGCTTACAGGCAACATGATATCGGCCACCAGATGGTGGGGTGGGGCGTGGGGGGTGCGGTTGTGGTGGTGGGGACGGGACTTACAGATGAAGTCGGCGACAGTCCTCCCATTAGTGAAACGGCCAGTAGGCCTATGGAAGAAGGTTCGGCCGTAGGGTGGAAAGTCGGCCTGGACGGTGCAATTGCTGTGGAAGCGGTTGGTCCCAGCATCGAAGACGGAGTCTCCAAAGATGAATATGGCTGGCACGGTCGCTGTTGATGACCTTGCAAATGCAAGGAAGACAGTCATGAAGATGAAGAATCTAGGGAGGAGGAGAAAGGCGGATGAACTCTCCATCTCTGCACTCATTAAACAGAAGGTTGTTGAGGAGATCAAGGCCCAACCCAAGAGTATGTGTATGTACGTATATACAGCTCTCTTTATAAGTACATCCAAAAAAAAAAAAAAACACTCTCTTTATAAGAATAACTTCACTGTTGCTTTAAAAAAAAAAACTTCACTTTTAGTACATCTTATCATACTAATTCACTTCGATAGGACAGTCTTGTGGGCTATATCTTAATCAGTTTATTAAATCCAAACTATTTACTATATTTAACATTATTTATTTTACTTAAATACTGAAAATCATATAAATCCATGACTTTATCATTTCGAAAATTAAGAGTCATTTAGTATTAATTTTGAATCCATTAAAACAGTTTATTTATTATAAGAATCCATAACATCTCAATTTAATATCTACGCCATTTAAAATATTCATCTGGCCTAAAATAATGATTCTACATAATTTCATAATATTCTAAAATTTCAAGGCATAGATCCAATTAATTTTCTAAATTTATATACGAAGACGCAATCCATATATAATTGCAATTGATATGATTTTTAGTATTTAAATAAAATAAGTAATATTAAATACAATAGATAAATTAAATTGAATTTAAGAAAATGATCAAAATATAGCTTAAACTATGGAAGTAAATTAGTAAAACGAGAGGTGCAGAAGTTATTTTCAGTACATATGTGTAACGTCCTAGGCCTAACAGTAAGGTATTGTCCGCTTTGGGCGTCGGCCCGCACGGTTTTGCCTCTCTGGGTTCACGCGCATCTCGTCCTTCCCCAAAAGGCGCCTCACTGAGGTACCTGGCGGCCTCCACTTATAACCTAGGTTTCCCCCCTCATCCTAACCGATGTGAGATATCACATTCACTCCCCATTAGGGCTCCAGCGTCCCCGTTGGACACCATCGGCCGAAGGTCGGGAGTCGGCTCTGATACCATTTGTAACGCCTCAGGCCTAACAGTGAGGTATTGTCCGCTTTGGGCGTCGGCCCGCACGGTTTTGCCCTTCTGGGTTCACGGGCATCTCGTCCTTCCCCAAAATGCGCCTCACTGAGGTATATGGCGGCCTCCACTTATAACTCAGGCTTCCCCCTCATCATAACCGATGTGGGATATCATAATATGTGAGCTTTTTAAATCAGCTGCTGGCTCATATGCATGCATGAATGAGAATTGATGCTAGCTGCATAAGCCCACACGTGAAAAACGAGTTCCAAAAACACTTTGAGTCTTGGCGGTTACGGCGTGCAACGGTTCTCATGATATCTGCATGCAGACATGCCATGAAGCTTGTCGTCATTTATCAACGTATGTATGATGCCAGCGAGCTCGGAAAGTTCAATCAGGAGTTGTGTGATTAGTTTTCCTTTTCTGCGGATAGCTGACAAAAGGAAATGGATATCTCACGGGCAAAATGCAACAGCCCATTCTTCTGTTTTGCAGAGAAATTAAGTAAAGGAAGATTTCATGGCCAGCTTTTAATTTCCAGGTGAAGCGGATGAGGCCCGCTGAAAATGCCCACTTGAATCATAAAACGATCCAACGTCTGGTGCGGATGTATATCTGGCTCACTGCTGTTGATTTGTAGCCAACTGTTAACGACTTGATTAGATGAGGATGAAAAAAGTGCCAAAGATCGAGTTTTACGAGCAGAAATTAATAAAAATTATATGAAAAATACAAAAAGTAGGTTCTCATTTTCTAAGAATGAAGAAGTGTTTATGAGAAATGAAAATTTTCGTTTCTTTCTCATCTAGTCCAAGTTGTGAAAAAGCTCAATTTCTCCTTTTTTTTAATTGCTGCTGGCTTACAAATATTCATGGATTCCATCCATTAGCTCATGTTGAGCTGAAGCAACTTACAACGCAGTTAAAGGAGAAAATGGGATGACTACATATTGGGTGTGTTTCGTTACACACAAAATATGTCGATAAAAACTTTTCACTTCCCATAACTACCTTATTTTTTAATTATTTTTTTACATTTTCTTATATAAACAACTCTACTTTTCAATCATTTCCACACAAATACCCACACAACTACCCTATCTATTTTAACTTTATTCGCTTTACACATCATTATTAACCCTATCATATCACATCATTTTCTATTAACTTGACAACTTCTACTCTGAAAAGTTTTCATCGAAAAGTTTTACCTCCAACCAAACGCACCTATTATACTCTTGTTTATGGATATGATCACATATTAATAAAAATAAAATATATATAACATATTAACCTAAAATTCTAAATGTGACAAAATCGTTAAATTCAGTTAGAAAATGTGGTGAATTTTTTTTAAAATGATAAAATTGTTATTGTCATTCCTTTTAAAAGCGATAGCGTGTAAAGAGTAGTTGAGTCTATTTTTTCTTTGTGCTTTTAATTATTTCATTGATTTTTAATAATATCTAACTATAGCATTGTTTATTTTTATCAAAGCGAATATTGTAATTTCGCATCACTTCTAACGTCAATTTTAACAGCATCTTTATGTGTTCATCTTTTCCATTTTTATAAATATATTATCATATCTATAAACAAATAAAGATGTAATCATATTTGAAATTAACCCAAAGAATGAACAGCACTGAAGAGTAGTTTTCTCTATAATATTTATCTTATTTAGTTCCAGCCGCCCTAAGTGCATAAAATATAGCTAGGTTGATGGAGTTGGACACTAAAATCCAAGGGTGCACCTTAGGCTAGGATGAGCTTGAACCTGATTTCCAACAGTATTTGAACTTGCTTTTTCCCATCATAAGCCCAAAAAACCTAAGGAACCCAATTTGAAAATATGATAGGGTTAAGGTTCAAGTGAATCCGAGCCCGATTTTCAATTCTATGTTTATTATAAATGTATTATATACATAATATTTAAACAATATTTCTTTATATTTGCATATTTATGTTATTTATATTTATATTTGAATACATATTTGTCATATTGTAATTATATTATAAATAAAATCTATTTTTTATTTATATTTATCTTTTATTTCTATCATTTACTTTTATATCCATTAATTTTATTCTTTTATCTTTTTTATGTTAAATTTTTCTAGAAATATTCTTTAAATTGCTAATTTTTAAAAAAATTTGTAGTTTCGTTATAAATTATTATGTTTACTTACATGATTTGTCATTATTATATATTATATATTTATATGAAATTCTAAGCTTATTACTCTTAAATAAAATATAAAGTCAACAACGTAAATTCCAACCCGAAACTCAATTCGAACCCGATTTTCAAAAATAGAGTTAGGATTTAAATTTTATAAATAAAGTTAGGATTAAGACTAAAAGCAATATTTTATAAATAAAATTAAAATTAGAATTACAGTGAACCTGAATTTCATAAGCACAAATTTTACCAATACTGAGTTGCAGCTCCAATCCCACCAGCCATCAAATGCGAAAGCGGTGGCCAAAAAAGGAATCCTTGAATGGACGAGTTGCGCGTGATCTTAGGTTCGTTTTGGGCTTGATCCTAGGCAATTATTTTGACGCATCCTAGTTGGGGCGGAGAACATTCGAGATAAATCTGTGGACCCATCAAGAGTTGTAGCCCACGCACACTTGAAGCCCGCCGCCGCCAGGGCATTGTACGAAGACGGGATCAAGAGTTGTAGCCCACGCACACTTGAAGCCCGCCGCCGCCAGGGCATTGTACGAAGACGGGGTCTGGAGACGCGGAATATAAACAATAAAAAAAAAAGAGACACGGGTGGTGGGTCAAAAGAGGGAAAAGAACAGAAGACATCGGAGCGTCCAAGGACGGATCTGCCTCGTTCGCCTTCTTCTCCTTTCCCTCTCCTCTCTCTCTCTCTGGTATTTTCCACCTCGTATCTTGTGTTTTTTAGCATCGTTGGAACTTTTTCGACTTGTCTGTCTCTCGCCTTGAGTCGAGATTGTTTTCCTGTTCGTTTCTGTGGCTTCGAGTTGAGGTGTTTCTAGGGTTTCTTTGGATCTTGGGTGTTGCCTCTTGAAGATCGTTTCTTTGGATGTTTCGTGAATCATATCTTGGTTGTCTGATTTTACTCTCTTAATCATATCTTGGTTGTCTGATTTTACTCTCTTAACTTTTTTTTTTCGATTAATTCTTTTGCGTTTGTACGTTTAGTTTTCTTTCTGGTTTCGGCTTCCGTAGGTGATGGATTATTTTTTGGCAGTTGACAATCTTACGGTTGTTGATTTTGTGGCCGTGGCTTGTACAGTCTCAATCTAGTATTGGGAGCAGAACATTTTTTTTTGTTGCGACTTTTTCTCTTTGGGGCTTTACATGGTTTATTAATGCTTGTAGTAAATGAATATTGCTGGAACTGCAAGATTTTCGGTAATTCCAAAACCTTTTTTTTTTTTTTTTTGGGAAGTTCGGTAATTCCAAAACTAATTCTTTCTATATTGCAGCAGCCTGTAGAGACTGTTATTTGTATTGCGCGAATACCCGTTCAAACGGCTTTCTAGGGTCTTGAACATTTTCTCTCCCTTTACGTTCTTTACGGATCTCATGTTCCACTTATGCTTGAGTTGTATGATTAGACGCTTGAATGAGTTTTATACAGTGAAGCTAAACAATGGGCCATTGCGAGTTCTTGCTTTGTGTGTCATAATGAAATTCCTAGTTTGATTGTATAGTCTGTTACAATGTGCAAGCATGGATTGAAGAGGAGAGTTGGAAGAAATAGAATAAAATGCTGTCTAAAGTTGAAATTATGTGTGCACTTTGAAACCAAGCGTGATTTTATACAATAATTTGTAAGTTATCTAAACTCCACTTTGGAACTGATTGAACAAAAACAGTCACTTTCCTATCAGCTCCACTGCCCGTAATTGTAAGAAACACACAGCCGCTTGTGATATAGTTTGTGAATGATTCCTTGTTGTGACACTTGCTATTGTTATATGCAATTATTCATGTTGCCTTATCTCCTTAATGATTCTTCAGGGTCAAATTGTGAAGAAAGGAGAGATCTGTTGGGCTTAAGGAGGCAGGTCTGGTTCATACATTCCGACTTTTTGCATAAGGTAGGAAAACAGAATCTGTCTTCTTATGATGAATGGTACATATATGGTGAATGTACTTTGCTGGCATAAATTGCATATAAGGAGCCTAGACCATCATTATGGAACCATCATCATCATCATCATAAGTCATTTCCCACCCAGGTGGGGTCGGCTAAAATAACCACCATCATTATGAAACCATTTTAAAAAAAATTGCATACAAATAACTTGGAAATTGTGATTGTTTTGCTTACTGCTTAGGACTGGAGGGTACATATGAATAGCATGGAAAGTTTGATTGGATAATCTAGGACGAGTACAGGTGCATTGTATAGAATTCAGGTTTTACCGTAGGGACCCACATCATGTTTCAGGTTTTCTTGGGCTTTACTCTTTTTTTTTTTTTGGTTGTTTGGCTTTTATTTGATTTTGTTGAATTTAGGGGACAGTTTGTTGGGAACTTCCACTTATCCGCCCTCTTTTGACAAGGAAACTGGTATAGAATATAAATCTCTGGTCAATTTCGGTGAAGCATGATAAAAGAGAATGGCTTGAACCAAGTTAATTTTTTATGCCCTCTCTAACATAGTATGAGCTAAACCAAGAAATTTAAGAGGAAGCAACCAGATGATCATTGTTGACATTATGGACTTGGTGTCAGATGGGGAACATTAGAGTATTTGTGGCGCATTGCTGCAGTTGGGTTTGCCTTATTTAATTCAGCTGAGAGCTCTCAGTTCAAGCAATCAGGCATCATTTATCAATGCACAGCCCATTCTATTCCCTTTAACATAGTCTGAAGCCATTTCCCAATGGCATGTAGTCTTTAACTGCATTGAATGTTTTATATGAACATCGGAAGTGTTAACACATGCTTTTCTGTGGCAAATGCGAAAATTTCTTGATTGCATGCTATTTACCTCTCTTGAGAGAGCATGGTGATGGAAAAGCTAACATTGTTTCTTGTCTTCTGTGAGATGCACTTCCTGGCATCATCTTACCAAAATGCAGGTGTTGAGTTGTTTTGTATCACCGAATGGATTGCAAGAAGTTTATTCAATTGGTCGAGGAGAAGAAAAAGAGAGTCCTTGAGAAGAAAGAGGCGCCCCTGAAATGGGAACAGAAGCTTGAGGCTGCTGCCAAGGCCAAAGCTGATGCTGAAGCAAAAGCAAGAAAGCTGAAAGCAGCAAAGCGAAAGAGGAGATCTATGTCTGAATCTGAAGTTGATAGTGATAATGACAGTGGTGATGTAAGGAGAAAAACAAAAAGGACCCACCGGAAACACAGGAAACATGCTTCATCTTCATCAAGTGACAGTGAAAGAAGGAAATCTAGGCGGAGATCAAAGAAACATGATTCCAGTTCAAGTGATGAGAGCAGCAGTGATGAATCTGGAAGTGGGTCAGAAGAAGATCGTAGGAGGAAGAAGCGGAGCCATAGGCACAGAGAAAGACGCCACCATTATTCATCAGCTACAGATTCCAGCTCATCAGAACACTCAAGTGATGAAGAGGGTGAGATCCCAAAGAGAAATGCAAAAGTCCAGAAACATCACCGCCGCCGTAGGTCAAGTGTTGATGACTCAACATCATCTGATTTTGACGATCACAGGCACAAGCAGAGCAGGACCTTGGGCAAGTCATCAGATGACAACAATGATGATCCAAGGAAAAGCCATTCAAGGCACCACAAGAACCACCACCACAAGTCAAGTGTGGATGACTCATCTGATTCTGAGAATCACAGGCGCAAGCGGAGCAGGTCCTTGGACAAGTCATCAGATGACAACCACACTGATCCAAGCAAATCAAAACGACACAAGAAGTGTCACCATAGGCATGGACGTCACCGCCACCGCCATCCCCACCACCACCATCATCACAATGAAAATGACTGCAGTGATCACCACAATGACCAGCTGCTTGCATCTGCAAATGGGAACCCAATAACAGAGCATGAGGGCAAGAAACAGGATGCAGCAGAGGCAGGTGCTTCTGACAATCAAAACAGGCAGAGTTGATTCTTACACCCAAGTGTGTTGCGGTTTCATTTATTTTCACTTTGGAGTTAATGTGACAGATGTATGGGAGGGAACATGATAGCGTTTGATTACTTGGAACTTGAAAAAACTGGTGTTCATTTGTGTTTGAATTGCTGTGGAATTTGGACTATGCAAATGCAATTCTCTAGGGTGTTGCAAAATCAATGTGAGCTTCTCTCTTAGATGAAAACAGACTTTTAAATGTCCTTTTTTTTTTTTTCCTCATTTTCTCGATCTACATCAGTATTAGCTTATTGATCTTGCGCCTTGATCCTCGCCTCTAAGTGGTTTGCCTGCATGCTACCCTGACTTCCTAGTCTGTGCTTTCTGGCATATTTAAACCCCCATTAATGCAGTACTGTGCAAGATATATCCCGTTTGATAGTGGTAACCAATAAAACTGACCGCGCTGGTTATCACGCTCGTTGCAGCTTCCCCCATAAAAGCTGTTTCAATCGAACGTTAATGGTGCATTTTTTCCTCCTTTTCCGCTGGATGCGAGAAAGCAAGTTTTGGATTCCTCTTTCGAATTTTGGGAGCGTTCTACGCGTACTGGTCTCAAAGTGACTCTCGGGTCACCACCCTCCCAAACCGTTTGCCTCGTTGGTAGATTCGGTTCTAGCCACAGTGGAAGTTTGAAACTTGGTGCCGTCATTTCTCCCCGAAGTTTGTGAGAGCGCCCACCAATAGAAGGAATTTTAGGAATATTGTTAGATGTTTGTAAAATGGTGTAAGGAAAAATTTGTAAGAATGACTCAAAAATTAATTGAAATGTATAAGTTGAGACAATTATAATATAGATACCAATCCAAAAAAAAAAGAAGATTCTCAAGCATTAACTCGAGTTATAAGAACCCTCCCACGCCGTACTACGACTCTCAAGCATTAATAAGGATAAACGCAGTTCTACTTGCTGGAAAGAATGTCGAATAACACACCATGGGCGGTTCATGCAGCTAATTGTACCACCAACAAAACATGGTCAGGCAATATGAGTAAATTCCCAACTGTGCATATAATCGTCAGCACTGAGGATCACATTGCAACAGGTTGATCAATATCCTCAGCTCTAAGACAGAAAAAACAGCACTTCTGCATTAGACTGCCTCCCAAAGGAACAGTAAGACACACAAAAGAGCCAAACCTACTGTCGAAGTGAATCAAGGATCAGTAAATCCACACTTATTAGCCATATTTACCAGAAATCAAAGGATAAAAGGTCAATCGAGAAACCAACAAAATTTCCCTTCGGACTGCTCAGAACAATATTGCTGGCGTCATACACAAATAACATCTCCAAGGAGACCACTTGCCCTCAGGGTATTTTGTGAAGTCCATATTCTCCATGGGTGAAATCAAGAATGTCCATTTTAGTGTCTCTGATGTAAGTTATACATTATCTCATGAACTTAAGTCATTGTTGATTCTTTACCAAATAATGATGGATTCCCTTAGCAAATACAAAACCATAAATACATTTCTCTTAACTCTTCAGCAGAAAAAGAAAAGCTTACAATTCGATTGCTTGATCAAAAAATTGCTACAACAGGAAGGAATTCTTACAAGTCATGATCAGAAGTTCATCAATATCTTGTCTTTTGGGACTCCGTCTGTTGTAAGAATAGATGTAATTTCCTGCCAAATTGCAGATGTTAGAAATATGAATTCTTTAAACTATATTTCCAAATTCACTAGGAAACATTAGAAATTTGCAACAATACTAGTGTGACTCAAACTTATTTCTTAGTTATTTGCAGTCAGAGTGATAGTTGTAAGAGAATACTCAAGTTTTTTTTAAAGTTATATTACCAACCAGTAACTAAAAATTCAAGTTGGGTTGCTATCGTATCAACCCAACCTAGCGTATTATTCAGCCTTTTCAACCTAAATTTGAAAAATCCCAAACTGAGGGTATTGTTAACTAACGTGAGTTGAAACACAAAATTTTCAACCTAAATTTGAAAAACCCCGACAACAAGCAAAATTGGGTTGGAACCAATTCACATCACATGGTATCAGAAACCGGTCACATGACTTATTAAGCTAGCTGTAGGCCTCTTGGAAAAGAAGATGCTGTTTTTTCCATATCCCCTGTGATGTAGAAGAAAAGGTACATCTCATTGAAATCCCAACTGTTACCAAGTTATGTATACAAAGGCCTATATGGATGTTTGTTTCCTGCTGCAAGAGGCCAAAAGCCTGTTGCTTGTATTGGTCAAAGGAGAGTATTTTTTCTGGTCGGAGAGGGAGTAAGGCCAGGGTCAATGAAAGCCCGACCAGGTTGTCACTAGGAGAAGAGAGAAAGCAAGAACAGATCCTCTGACCACACATAATTCTTTGAAAACATTTAACATTTTGATTGAAAAGGTCACCATCAACATGAGCGTATCAAGGATAATTTCTTGAATTCATTGGAAAAGTTAAAAGGAAAACATTTTTGACATTATAGTTTTTAACAAAATATGAGGGGCACACAAATTACTGTCGTATTTCTCTAAGATGCTTCTATTCCAATGCATAAACTACTATCGTATTTCTCTAAAATATTTCTAATCCAAAGCATCTATATACTATTGTATATCCATCAACAGGGAAATTGCAAAAACTAGCGACTGAAGAAGTCTCCATAGGCATCAATTAACTATTGAACTACCAAGAAAAGATCCTAGTAATTAAACATCTTAAACCAACAGATGCAAACTGACCAAACAATATCGATGCTTAGCACTAACCAGCAACATCCTTAAAATAAACATTTTAAGACAAAGCAAAGACAGACCTCAGCCATTTGTTTCTGTCCACAGAGAACTGCCCCAGTGGATAGTGGATCGGATATTTTCTTGGCTCTGGCAAAAGCAGCCTGCAGAAATTTGCTTAAGGCTATGGACCACTTGTGAAAGAATCTGCTTTGCTTCTTGTAAAATATTCAAGATGCTACCTGTACATAGCCACGTTCGCCTTCCCATCTATCATCTGGCTGTGATAATACTGGTACAGTTTGAACACCAGAAGATTCCCAATCATTAAATCTATCCTACAGTCAATGAACAGACCATAAGTTTCCTGTTAGGCCTTCATCTATATGAAAAAGGTTCAAAGGTCTCATCGACCTCATTATATCTGAAGGGTAATTTATCATACATTAATACCACCCCTCAAACCTGATAGGCCATTCGCTGAAGGTTTCTAGCCCCATAATAAAGCCTCACATCTGCTCTGGCATCAGCATTGAAACCTGCCTCAATAAGGGACCGGATAGGACTGCCCGCAAAGAAGTAAAGTGAGGATCAAATAACTAGAAAAAGTATAGCATATTGGATGATGATGATGAATTGATGAGCATGAAGATTATGATGGCTATGATGCAAACCAAAAAATACACTTACATGAATGGTTTCACAGAGGGTGAGAAAACTTCTAATAGCTGAACAGGCATAAGCCTGATGAGAGGACAGGAAAAGATTCATAAAAGCATGAAAAATTTAGGAAAAAATCCTCTTTAGGTTGTGGATGCCTCCCTATGCACATGGCTAAATGGAGGATGTTTGTATGTCATTATTCAACAGCCTACATGAAACTGAAGCACAAAAACAACATTAACCAATCACCTCCAGCAATAATCATGCAATGACTTGTAGGAGCTTTTGCTTCTGCCTTGTGAGAAGCACATATCCAAGAAGGTCAAGAAGAACTCTTGTAATGTAACGTTCAGAAATACGAGCATGAGAAGTCATGACTTTCATAAGGATGCATAAATAAAAGATTGCTTCATTTAGCCATGCATAATGCATGACTGGAAGTCTGGAATAAAAGAATCATCCAAATCCCACTTAAGCTGTTTTTTGCTCTCCATATTCTTATTCAACTTAGGATTTAAAAGCAAAGAAGAAAATGAATCAAATGTAATATGGACATTGATCAACGAACAAAAATCCAGTAATATTCAAAGGGCTAAACAGAAAATGGGTCGGACACTCTGCCTCCTTTAAGATGCCGTTGGGGCTTCTGATCCATGTTCATCAATTACGAAAAGAAGAAAGTAGCATTAATTACTAAATTCAAGTAATCGATGAGGGTCTCTAGCGTCCACAAGATGCTTTAGATAGTTAAAGAACGCTGTTTATTCCACCAAGAGACTAGACCTGTCTTAAGAGTATTGCATTGGGCGAAGAAAATCTTTTCAAACCCTTTTCCACAGAACCCAACGACACAGAGCATTCATCTTATGCTCTTGTCACAAAGGTCTATTCATAGCCTGACTCATCTTGATCGGACAATCCGCCCAAAATTGGGCGGATCATCAGGTGTGCTACGTAGAATTTAATTTCACTGTTTTATTTTTTTGTCCCTCGAAATACAATCACTGGCAGCGTGGCGTCTGCAAATTTCCCAGCAAACGCACCTGATGCCAGATCCCGTGGCGAAGATGAGCACAGTTTGGAAAGACTCTGGCGGGGATATTGCATCGACGTTGAATCCCTTCCCCATCACCTCACTCAGTTCCACAACGTCTCCCTTCCGTAGACCACAGAGAAGCTCCGCGGTGGACCCTGCGACAGTCTTCACCAGGAAATGCAGTTCTCCTTTGGAAGCGGCAACAGAAGGCGGGGAGGCGATGGCGAGGAAGGCAGGCTTGGCAGCGTCGGAAACACGGAGCTGCAGGTACTGGCCAGGACGAGTGTGGGAGGCGGCAAGGTCGGGGTAATATGAGACGTCGATGATGACGTGGAATAAGGATTCGGCGGCAGGGGAGACGAGGGAGAGAGGGGCCTGGGACCAGACGGTAGTGTCTTGGCGGACGGAGGCCGAGATTGAGGTGGACGATCGGCGGCGAGTACGGAGGTTAAGACAGGGAGGACGCGGGATATAGAGAGGAGGAGAATGGGATTGGGGGCGGGGGGAAGCAGTTAGTGACAGGCGGGAAGGGAAGAGTGCAAGAGCCATTTCTGTGGAATGGAAACGGCTCAGTTGGATAAAACAGCCAGCGTGCTTTGTCCAACGTCCGGTGGCTTTGGCCACGATTAAATTCGCTGTGAGCTCCTAGCGGGGCTGTTAAAAACTTGGATGGGACGAAGGATGGAATGGGAACTTGACATGGAAATGCATTGGGATTGGGCAAAAGTATATTGAAAATGAAAAAAATGTAAATTATTATTTTTTTAAAATAAGAAAAGTATTTTTGGAAACTGTGAAATCTCAATCCCACTTGTGAACACATTCTGCTGAAAAGACTCATTATGTATTAGTAACATGTCATGATTATGTGTTTTTTTTCTTGATTTTTAAAAAATTAAGATACTTATTTTATAAATTCAAACCGCTGATGGTATTGTGTTAATATAGATTTAGTTAACATATTAAAAATCACGTTGATTGGATACCTCAGTAAACCTTAATAAGTATAATTTAAAGTTGAATATAATTCACAAAGATATTCAATCAAGGTGATTTTTTAATATCTTGACCAAATTTATATTAATAAATACAAGGATATTTGAATCTGTCAAAAAATATATTTTAAAATTTTGCGAGCATAATTGCAATGAATTTCGAAGCATACGCATAAATGCAATCAATCTAAAAGGCCATTAGTATGAGTGAAAATATTTTATTTTAAAATTTTGTAAGCATAATTGCAATGAATTTCGAAGCATACGCATCAATGCGATCAATCTAAAAGCCCATTAATATGAGTGAAAATATCTCAACTCATTTGTAGTTTTTTTATGCTTTCTAACGTGGGTGGAAGTTCATTAACATTCTTTTCGCTATTCTTTCCAACCGAGCATTCCTCTCTTGGTCACCGCAGCGAGAATAAGAAATCAGCGCTGTGCATGGGGTGTAGTTCCAATCACAATACCAATAAAAAAAATGTGGTGGTGCGGGCGCGGGGGCAGTCAATGAAAATCCGATAGGCTGAGCACCTTTGAAAGAACAATTGGGGAAGGTCAAATGCGCCACCCTCCTAGAGGATCGGCCAACACATTCGTGTACCTCGGAAAAAGCCACCAGGAAATGGCTTCGAATCATTTCGAAAATTCGGAAACAAAAGGCATCCACTGATACGGTGGACTAAAAAGAAGAATAATCGGTGGAGCAAACGCCACCGAATAAGTGATTCTATGGTCCAACACAGGAAGTGCTTATAAACATGTTCGCTTCTTTTATTGGGGAAAAAGGAAAAAGATAAAAATAAAAAATAAAAAGGGGGGGCCAAGCTGGGTAAGCCCTCGTTTGCTTTCCTCCTAAGACTAACACTGTCCTCATCAAAATGAAAATGGACATCAAGCAATCTGACCTCAAAAATGCAAATTCAGAAACAGACGTTCAACAGTATCAATCAAATTATTAAATAAACACGATCAACATATTATGCCGCAGACTCCTTAGCGATCTTGTCGGCCTTGGCAACAACTTCATCAATTCCTCCTACCATGTAAAATGATTGCTCAGGGAGATCGTCATATTTCCCGTCCAAAACACCCTACAAATGCCACCGAAGCACAATGGTAAATAGAGATGGCTTGAATAATAAAGCAGACTCATGTTGTATTCATGCATAAGAGAGAGGTCAACCTCTTAACACAAAGATAACTAAAACGGTGAGGGTGCACGGGACAGTTATGTTAACCTAACGTACATGCATGGGCAAAATGCATGGATACATATATGGTGCTGTTATTTCTGTAAAAGTAAGCATCCCTTCGGCTGAAACAAAATCAAAGAATTATATTATAATGTAATATTTAGATTGTGCATCTAACAAATAACCTAACCTAATGCACATGCACTAAAACAATTTTAAAGTAGGGTTATGATTCAATGCTGCACAAGCACTAAGGGCAAGCATTACATCTCGATGCTTGTTCAAGCTTTACCTTTCTCTCTTTTTTTTTCTTTTTTTTTCTTTCTTTTTTTTTTGCATGCACATATGGGCCCAAGCAAAATCTTTTTATAAGTGAAATTTTAATATTTCTGAATTCAAAAATGAAAAAAACTGAGCATTTTTCATCTAAATAACACATACATATTGATTCCGCTTCTATAAAACCTTTTTTCTATATAAATCTTCTCATATTTAAAATCTTAATAGTTGAAGAAAAATCCACTTCATCATCCACTATATTTTGCATCATTTATAGTATCTTAGAAATTCTTTTATTTTTTTAATTTCAGTGTATATGGGTCCCATTTACAAATGTATAAAATTGACATAATAAAATAATTCAACATTACAATATCAATTTTAAAATAGTTTTTTCAACATCTAAATCATCTAAAATATCACTACTATGTACATAAATGATTATGTAAAGTATTATTACGTTCTAATATATGTGTAAATGGATCTAAGCATTTTTCATAATTTACACATGAATATAGATATTTTTGAGCAAAAGTGGACCATATACATATTTGATTTGGATAAAATTTACTCTGAGCTAAAAAAAAGTGTTAAATATAATAAACGGATTGGATTTTCCATCAATCATCAATATCTTAAAAATTAAGGAGGTTATATGGAACCACTTCTGGTTACATAGAAACAAAGCCCTATATAAATACATACATATATATATATATTCAAGGCAAATATTAAAGTGTAGATAGACTGCACCATAAATACGGTACAGACCGCCCTAAAATAGGCCTCACATGTATTAAAATTAACATCTACCCCACCTATTGTATTTAAAATTATTTATTTTAATAGCCTACCAATTTTCATCCAAATATAGAATGTGTATATGCCCTATATTTCTTTTTTCTTGATGAAGAGTGTATATATCATCTTAAAATGGTACAAAATCAATGTAATAAAATAGTTTAACTTATCAATTTGAAAATAGCACTTTCAAAATCTAAACCATCTAATGTTATTCATATAGATAAATGATCGTATGAAATATTTTAACATTCTAATATATGTGCGGCCATTTTGCATCGGACCGCATTATAATTATAGTGCACTTCATCTGCCCAAGATTGGTTCTCTACATTCAATACCTAACTCATCTAGATAGCATCTACATATACATTCAACTGCTTAAATAAATTTTATATCTATTAAAATATCTAATCCAAATAACGTCTGCATATAGATGTAATATTCAATAGCTTTCAAAAAAGTAAATGTTTTACAGGCTATCAAAATAATTATGACTTATCGTAGCAACTCTAAAATATTACTCATGTTTTGGGTAAGTTATGAAATGAGATTATTTTCTTTGTGCCGAAAATGATATGGTGCTTGAATGTCGGGTTCATTGAACTTGATGTTAAGAATAAATTGAATTCAACGAGTTGCATTGAGCCATTGAGGGCAGAAGTTAGTTCAAAGTGCTGAGATGCCATGCAGTAAGAAAATGGATGGCGTGGATTGCAGCAATTCATAATGGTCTCTAAGATTACTGACTGACTACTCTTAACTATTACTGTGAGGGAAAGCACAACAGCCAGGTATAAGTTTCCGTAACCATAAAGAAAATTTGGAGGAGCAATTCCCCATTTACCTGGAAGCTGGATACAGTTTCCTTCAACTCAACATATTTCCCTGGGGCACCTGTGAAAACTTCCGCAACATGGAAAGGCTGACTCAAGAACCTTTGAATTTTGCGAGCACGAGCCACTGTCAACTTATCATCTTCACTGAGCTCATCCATTCCCAAAATTGCAATAATATCCTGAAGATTCTTGTAGTTTTGAAGGACTTGCTGGACACCACGGGCAGTATTGTAGTGCTCCTCTCCTAAAACACGAGGAGAAAGCATACGAGATGTGGAGTCAAGGGGATCCACAGCAGGGTAGATACCAAGCTCTGAAATCTGGACACACGCAGAAGATGACAATCAAAATCACTACGAACTCCTCCCAGCGGCCTAGTTCATTCGGAAGACAGCCAAAGATATAAAACACACTAATGCCTCATAAATAAAGATCAATAGAAGCTTAGGCAAACCTGACGTGACAACACAGTTGTAGCATCAAGATGAGCAAATGTAGTCGCTGGAGCTGGATCTGTCAAGTCATCAGCAGGGACATAAATAGCTTGGACAGATGTGATGGATCCTTTCTTTGTTGTGGTAATGCGCTCCTGCAGCCCTCCAAGATCAGTTGCCAATGTTGGCTGGTAACCGACAGCAGATGGAATACGTCCAAGCAAAGCAGACACCTCTGAGTTTGCCTGCAGCAAAAAGAAGTAAACTAAGATAATGCATGGATGACAATCAAATCAGACAACTCGAAACATGACTTACCTGAGTGAAACGGAAAATGTTGTCGATGAAGAGAAGCACATCTTGGCCTTCAGCATCTCGGAAGTGTTCAGCAACCGTCAGCCCAGTCAGCCCAACACGAGCACGAGCACCAGGGGGCTCATTCATTTGCCCGTACACAAGAGCGCACTTGCTGTCACTCTGGATTATATGATAACAGATATAAATTGAATGAGTGGAACCCGCCATGATGACAGTCACGGAACAAATATGATGATGATAACAAAAGAAAGACAAGTATCATGAAAGGCACCTGCTTGTCTCCTAGCTTAATAACACCACTCTCAATCATTTCCTTGTAGAGATCATTACCCTCACGAGTACGTTCACCAACACCAGCAAAGACGGAGAAACCACCTGATCATGTAGAGTAAACAAATGAGTTAAATTATCACAGTGGTGAAATCAAATTTTTCTTTAGCAATATACTCTGACCCACCATGAGCTTTTGCAACATTGTTAATAAGTTCCATAATGAGTACAGTTTTCCCAACGCCAGCCCCTCCAAACAGCCCAATCTTTCCACCTCTCTGATAAGGTGCAAGAAGATCGACAACCTATACGATTTTAACGAAGGTAACATTCAAATAATTAAAATGGGTTTGCTATGGTTGCTAATTGATCAACTAAGAGAAAGCAAATTTCAAATTACAGTAATCAAAAATATCAAAAACTAGAGTATAAAAGGAAGGTTCACCTTAATTCCAGTTACAAGGATCTCTTGTTCTGTTGCCTGCTCAACAAAGGCAGGTGCTTCCCGGTGAATGGGAAGAAAATGGTCGGTCTCTATTTAGAAAAAGCAATCAGAAAGACCAACATTTAGATATATGAAAACAACATCCCTGTCAAGAGACATCAGTGCATGATAGGCAAAAATACGTTCTTACTTATTTCACCCCTCTCATCAATTGGCTCTCCAATGACATTTATGATGCGACCAAGGGTAGCCCTTCCCACAGGTACCTAACACAAAAATCAAAGAACATCTGTCATTGATAAGTCGGTAGCGGAACAACAACAACGCCGCCGCCGCCGCAAACAACAACAACAAATCACATTCTAATGTTTTGTAAGTACTAGCATTGCAACATAATTAACCTTTTTTAATTAGGATAACAATATTAAAAGCATATATTGATTATATTGGAAAATGATGATGTTATAAGAGCTACAATACAACAACATAAAAGTTTTTTTTTCTAGGTTAATAATACTAACTCAATTGATATCAATTGAAAAAAACTACTCCAGCTTTTGATGGGGAAAGAAAAAGAAGTGTGTTTTATTTCCCTCAAAGATGACATTTTCGACTATAAACCTCCACAAACTACAATGCCTCCTCCAGTATACTGGAATGTGAATGAAATCATGCTCTCAGAATGCCATTTGAAGCAGGGCCGGGAAAAGCATTACATAATCAGTGTTACTCCCTAAAAATTCCGTGTGACAGGACATCAGAAACTGAAATATTAAGATTCGGTTTGAAGGGGTACTCTGCATTATCATCCAGAGTCACCAAAATCTCAACTTGCAATGTAATTCGAAAAATCCCCAAAAGCAATCAAACAAATTACATATCAGCATTAAAAGGGAGATATATTATGCCATTAGGCACACATCCACATAGATTAGCCCATGATCCAATGCAACGATCATAATTAATATATCAGTCAACAGAAACCATAAACCGGAATGCCACGCGATCGATTAAACCAGTCAAGGATAGAAGAAATACTCACCTTGATCGGCGACCCAGTATTCAAAACGCGCTGCCCACGGACAAGCCCATCAGTCCCATCCATAGCGATCGTCCTCACCATATTCTCTCCTAGATGCTGGGCGACCTCCAGCACCAAACGGATCTGATTATCCAGCACCTCAAGCGCGGTCAGGATCGGAGGCAGTCCCTCGTCGAATCTGACATCAACGACGGCACCGATGACCTGGCAGACTTTCCCGACGGCGCCGGCACCAGTGAATTCATCAGTGATCTTGCCGGTCGGTCCGGAGACGCCTTTCGTCGGCGGAGCCGATGGGGAAGGAGAGGGGGCTGCAGCGGCTGTGGCATAGTCAACAGCTCGGTTGAGGAGGTATCCCGTGGGGGAAGGACGCGAGATCGGTGACGGCGATGACCTGGGGTTGAAAATCGAGTGCTTGGAAGGAGAGCGGCGGAGAGAACTACGGACGAGGGAGGATAGCAGCTTGCGAGAAGCCATGGCTATTCACGAGGATTGAGAACAACGATTCGGGTTTTAAAGATAAGATATTTCAGCTGCGAGTGGAAGGAAGAAGAGACATTGGCTTTCTGAGAGCGGCGGAGGGGAAGGGAGGAAGCGTCGATTCCAAACCGGCCGAAGATAATGAGGGGAGTAGAGTGGCGGACGTGAAGGGATTTTATCGGCTCGATTTGAGCGCCTTTCTGGAGTCCGCAGGGAGTGCGCTGCGACTAGGGTTTTTCGGGGATCATCAGTCCACAGCGGCCGGAGCAATTTTCGTTTCGCGTATGGACAGTTCGATCAAAGAATCTGGACCGTCCTCCCTTTATTTGACGGATTTATTTAGACTGTTAAAGAGAACATTAGCGGTTTAAATTACTAGCCGATGCGGATATCTGGATTTGGAGTTTGAAGTGCCTGGATGTTGACGGCTGACTGGGTATAAGCGTACTAATTTTTCTTGGTCGCTGAAAAGTTCCACCGTAACCTTCTATTTTTGGGTCCGTAATGTATTAGGAATTCCAGTCGAATGAACAAGATTAGGATTGTTTGCTTGCTTAGAAAAGTTTTTTTTTTCTTTTTTGGTCGTCTGTTTACTTAGAAAAGTTAATAATCGACTTATAAGCGTTTAGATGGATTGCAAAGCTAAAACTTCTCACAGTCAACGTTTCAAAAATATCTATATTAAGGCCGGTTCAGGATTATTAAATTGGATAAATTGAGATGAGATATGTATTAAAGTTTTGAATAATAATACGTTTTTGTACATTAGAAAATGAATTAAAAATTAGAAAATAAGATTAAAAGGAGCAAAAATGCATATTGGCAAATAAAATATTGATTTGAAAATTTCAAAAGATTTTTGAGAAATATATCATTTCATTACCGTTCCATTCCATTCCATCCCATGCCATGGGATGATCTTCAACGGGCCAACTTCTATCTTGTGCCTCGCCAGATCTATTACAAGGCTCTTATATTTTCGCTGTTGCGGATTCTATCCAATCATCCATACTCATCAAACTCCAAAAAGTTGTCTGGGACTCATAAAAAAATTGCTTGAGAAATCTCAACGAGACCGGTTCGATTAAAAGAGCGCTCTGTGAAATATATAAATAGTTGGAGGCTCATCCAAATATCGCTTCATTGGCATTTTCTTAGACGTTTAGTGCATTTTAAAAATATCTTTATTTATGTTTGTTGCAGGTATAAAATTGCATTTATTTAAAAAAAAAAAAAAGTCTCTCACCGTACATGCATGTTGTTCCAGCATTAGATATATTGTTCTCTGTCGGTCAACTTGACTTCGATTAGAAAAAAATTAATAATCATCGGACGAATTAATCAGTAGAACTGTAGAAAGAATTTAGTCAAGATAATGGTTTCAATTTAACTCTTGAGTATTTATGAGATCTTTTAGCGTAGACATCATTACTCATTTATTTAATAATATAAAATTCATCTCAATATAAAGATTTAAAAATTATATACAATTAAAGTACGATTAATTGAACTACAATCTTTTGATCAGTTCTTTAAGTCTTTTAACGATTTTTTAATAAAATCCTATATGAATAATTCTATTGAAGATTTTGAAGGTCACGGGATTTCAATTCTTGATTGGATTGAGTTGGCGTCGGGGTGCGGACGTTCTAGACCACATCCTCTTGTTCCGATACAAAACAATACTGTGCAGGTAACCAAGCATTGCTGGGCTGTTCTTGCGTGGTACAGTTTAATGCCTGGATCGGGTTCGGCTAGGAGAGCAACCGCACTCCAGTACGATGAGTGAGTCTCACTTCTTACGCGAGCCCAACGCGTTGTCAACATAGAAATTAGAACCACTCACGGATCACCGCACGCTGCGTAAATTGGGTTAGGTTTATCCTTGGTTGGGGTTTTCTCAATTATAACTCTTTATTTATAATGCCAACTCAAATCTCCGTTCAACTGACCACTGAGGCACATGACATGGGCAGCATCTCCGCTTGATCATGTGCTTGATCTCCACCAGCTTCGAGTTGCTGATTTTACTTTTCCCTCGTCATGTAGGAGTGTTATTGCTTTTCTCTAAACCGGAGTATTTAATAAATGTTTCTTCGTTGTTGTATGAGCATTGAGAAGATACTTTACCGTAATATTAGATGTTATAGTATATATTATTAATAAAAAAATCTACATTCAATTTTTAGGCCAGAGACCGAGATAAAACTAAACACATAAAAATCGATCCTATTCAGGTTATCAACCAGGTTAACCAATCTGTCCAAAGAAACTTCTTCAAAAAAGAAAAATTATTTTGACGGAAAAACAAAAACAAAAAACTCAGTTTTAAGTATCTTATGTATATGTCTCCCCTTTGTTTTAGAATATGTGATTTCGATTTGATAGAAGTACCATTTAAAAAAAAAATTACTCGGTAAAATTGATTTAAAATATAAAATGTAATTTTAAAAATAAAAATAATCATTTTTACATGAATATTTTCCAATTTATAAGCCATGTAACACCGTAATTGCTAATTAAAGTTATTTTAAAATAGTTGTATCTAATTAATATCTGCGCATCATATGATTCAATTTATTAATGTATGACGTCGATTATGGCAAATCTCGCATTATATTTTTTATATATCAATATATGAAATTGGGTTGTCCCGCATGCTGACCCAGCCCAACCCAGTTTCGCAAAATCCGATCACGTTGATTAATTTTTTTAAACGTCTAATTCAATTCCATTGTAAATTAGATTGAATCACATCCAGGTTAAAACCCATCCCATTTGCACCCGCATCATATGTGTAAGCATTTTGGTCCGTCAGTGATCATCTAATTGTGATAGTTGGATAAAAAATACAATTTTTATTTTATAATTTATATATTTTTAACATATTTTTTATTATTTAATATATCATAATTTTGCTTCTTTTATTCTCGACGTTATTTTTTATTTTCAAACTTTCACACCATTACACGTTAAAAAGTATTTAGTGAACTCGAATGGCATCTAAACAGAATGTAATTATTTTCAAGACAATTTTTAAAAATTTTAATATAACATTTTATTTTTCAATACAACTTTTTTATTTTCGATATTATTTTTATCATCTCCAATGTATATAATTACATTTTCGTCAAATTCGTCGCTCCATTCAAGTCACTTGCATACAGCCAACAGAAGCTCCATCTAGAATAATCTCAACTAGTTAAATGCTAATATATTTTGGAGACGATAATAGCAATTGCCAAATTTTCAGCCATCACAATGAGATGACGTATATTGTGAGCTGACAACTATGGCCACGGGTGCAAGGTGCAAACGTGGATTATAACGGTGTACACTGTCCACGCGTGATATTATGGTTGTGTTTGGCAATAATAAAAAAATTTTACCTAAAACTTTTTAATCTAAAACTTTTCACTCTCCGTAACTACCATATTTTTTAATCATTTATTCACATTTTTCTATACATTATATCATATTTTTCAATCATTTTTACACAACTAACCACACAATTAACTTATCTATTTTAATTTTATCCTATTTACTTTTCATCAATGCCCTTATCATATCACATCATTTAATAACTTCTATTTTCTACAATTTTTCATCAAAAGTTGTATATATTCTCAAACATACCTTGTATAATGTTGATTAGAGTACTAAATACAATATCATGCTAAGTAAGAGAAATGATTCCCTTAACTTAGGCTTAGCAATGACTTATTTAGTTCACTTCGAAAATTCATTAAATTTTTATTTTTTTTATAAACTTATTATTTGTCTGGACAAAACATATACTTATTTATTTAAGTGTATTTAATACATAAATCAGAATCTACCATTTTGCATGTATGTATATTTTTAACCATTTCTAAACACACAGGTGTTTTGGTCATTTTGATTGGTTGAAAATGGCCAAAATACTTATGCGTTTAAATTGATAAAATATACATATATATATTAAAAATGATAAAACTTGATTTATATATTAAATTTATCTATGCTAACAAATTTATGGGGAAAAAAGTAAGAAAAAAGTAAACGATTTTTTAAAGATTTATGGGGAACAAGGTAACAAAAATTGAACGAATTTCTAAAGGTGAGTCGTTACTTAGCTAAGGCTATAAGGATCATTTATGCTAAGTAATGCTTCTTTTATATATTAGGTTTACTAGGTTAACCAAATTTTCAATGAAAGTGGGATATACTATAAATGATTTTGTTAGCTTAGATTAAATAAAATGTCTAGCTCAACTCATATCAAATAACTTATTTATAATATTTTTTTTTCATACCCTTGTTTATTTAAGTATATTTAACAAATAAACTACGTTTTACTATTTTTAAACATATGAATATTTTAATTACATATATGTACATAAATGTTTAAAATTATCAAAAAATATACATACAAATTCAAAAATGGTAAAATTTAATTTATATATTAAATATACTTACATAAATAAGTTTACGAAGAAAAAAATAAAAAAATTATTATAAACGATTTTTTTTAGACAGGCTAACGGACTAAAAGGAATTTATACACGTCCAATGGATGCCAGGTTCCTGCTGATCTGGCGGTGACATGCGTGGGAGCGCGAGTATGTAAAAGTTCCGGGTTCGACCTCTATACCGACGCACGCGGAAGCGCACGAGAGCAAAAACAGTGATGCACGTGCAAGCGTACTCGCGCGAGTCATCTTCTCCTTTCCCGAATCTCTCTCCTCCGTGCTCAGCTCAAGCTCATGCTCGACAACCCGAAGGCTTCGCGCCATTTTCACTTCTCTCCCAAGCAATTCAAATCTCCATTTCCTCCGAGAATCCCCTCTCCATGCCTCCTGTTTCTACCTCCACTAGCCTACCCCTGGATTCATCTGCCCTTTTCCTCTCATCCTACAAATCCTTCTCTTCCGCCTCTTCTCAAACCACGCCTCCCTCCTCCTTTGATCTCCTCTCCGTTCAATCCCCTCTCCCCTCAGTCCCTTCTAACTTCCCCCCATCCAAACTCATCCCCAAGACCCGCTTCATCGTCGATGCTTTCAAATCCTCAGGTGATTTCTCGGTCACCTACTTCCTTTCCCACTTCCACGCTGACCATTATGCAGGCATTTGCCCTACGTGGTCGAAAGGCATGATTTTTTGCTCCAATACCACTGCCCGCCTCCTTGTTGAAATCCTCAATGTCTCCCCTCTCTTCGTCGTCTCACTGCCACTCAACGAAACTGTTAAAATTGATAGCTGTGATGTCACCCTCATCGATGCCAACCATTGCGCAGGCGCTGTCCAATTCCTCTTCAACATTGGTGGCGAGAGGTATGTTCATACCGGCGACTTCCGTTTCTGTGAGTCCATGAAAGCAGACCCAGCTCTCAATGGTTTTGTTGGTGCAGATGCTGTTTTTCTGGATACTACATACTGTAATCCGAAATGGGCTTTCCCATCGCAAGAAGAGTCAGTTGATTATCTGGTGAAAATGATAGAAAGAATTAAAAATGAAAATAGTGGGCTTGGTAAGTCTATTTTGTTTCTTGTCTCAACATACGTTGTTGGAAAGGAGAGGCTTTTAATTGAAATTTCAAATAGGTGCGGCTGTTCGTTGCATGTAGATCGTAGGAAAATGGCGGTTTTGCGGGTACTTGGTCTTGCGGACTCCGCAGCCTTTACGGTGGACGCTTCTAGCACTGATGTCCATGTGGTTGGTTGGAACGTCTTGGGGGAAACATGGCCTTATTTTCGACCCAATTTTGTGAGGATGAAGGAGATTATGGTTGAGAAAGGGTACTCAATGGCTGTGGGTTTTGTTCCTACAGGGTGGGTGTATGGAGCTAAAAGAGATGGGTTTGCAGTGAGGGCAAAGGAATCATGTGAGATTCATCTTGTACCATACAGTGAACATTCAAGTTATGATGAGTTGAGAGAGTATGTAAGGTTCTTAAGGCCAAAGCGTGTTATTCCTACTGTGGGTCTGGATATTGAGAAGCTTGATAGCAAGCATTCTTCCTCAATGCAGAAGCATTTTGGGGGACTGGTTGATGAAATGGCCAATAAACACGAATTTTTGATGGGTTTTCACCGGAGATTGTTGGATAGAGATGAGAAGGTTTGTGCTGCTTCAGATAAAGTTGATATGAAGAATGAAGATAGTATTCCTTTAACAAATATGGAGACTGTATATAATTTGAAGGGTTCAGATACGCAGAAAGATAGATATATAGGAATGGCAGAAGAGCTTCAAGAGTGCTTACCAAAGTGGGTCACCATGCAGCAGATTTTAGATCTGCTGACTAAATCAAATGGAGATATTGTCAAAGCAGTTTCTGATTTCTATGAGCGCGAAACAGAGTTGCATGAAGAGGCAGTTGCCGATGCAAAATCTGTTACTGGGACAGCTGCCAATGCAACATCTGTTAGTGGTTGTGGAATGAAGCGGATGAAAATTTCCATTGCACAACCTGAAGTAAAGTCCTTCAGCAGTGCACGCAACCAAAATATCACTTTAAAGCAAGATAAGAAGTTAACAAACATCAGCTGCTCCATTAAAAGCACTGTTTCTCCAAGAAAAAGGGGAAAAGGCACCAAGTGTAAGATACAGAAGAAAGTGAAATCAAGTTTGACTTCAGAATCCAGTGGATGCAAACAATCTACCATAACAAAGTTCTTTGGTACACTTGCACCCAATGCAGCTCAAGTTGATGTGCGTTCTAGTGCACCAACCAACCAGTGTGTAGAATATAGAGACTTGCCACCAGATGATGCTGTGGGATCAAATAAAATATTGGATCAGTTTCTTCAGATAATAAATAGCAGCATATCAAGAGACGATGCAACTTCTATACTGGAGAAGGCAAATGGAGATGTTAATCTGGCATTGGACATGCATTACAGTAATTTCAATATTGGTGTACATGAGGATGCTGAAGGAAGATCAAAGCTCTACAGCCGACCAGTCGTAGCACAGCACAGTGTTATTGGGAATGAAGCCAATTGCGCCAAGGAGACCAATGCCCTTCATTTATCTGAAAAGGGGCATTTGACATTGCATAGCACAGGAACCTCTGTGTCACTGCCATTTGAAAAGTATTTCCCTGTTGAGCATGGTTTGTTTTCTTGTTCTGTTCCACCCTTTAGATAGTACTGTCTGTTACTGAAAGATATATTTTGCTCCATAGGAGGACTGGTCATAATCCTTGATTGGTATTTGGATATGCTTGCAGCATGCTGGAGGGTTGGACAGCCTGCTCCTTATTTACATCTTGCTCGTACATTTGATCTGGTGGAGCAAGAAAGAAGCAAAATAAAAGCCACTGGCATACTGTGCAACATGTTTAGGAGGTTTGTCATGGTGGATTGTTTTGTTGATTTCTAGCTTATAATTCATCTTTGTTGCCATTGACATGGTGTTTGCCATATCATAATATTTTTTGACATAGCTACTGGAGATGTTTTTCTATATGGTGGACGTTACTATGATATCGAGGAGTGATTTTTCTTAGATAGCTTAGGGAGTATTTAGATGTATGGGTAAAGGCCAAAAAGGTTTTGATGTGATGAAATAAAAGGAATGATTGAAAATAAAGTGCATAAAGATAAATTACTTAGGTTTTTATTTCTGTGTATCCTGTTGGAATATATTTGCAATTAAAGGTGGATTTCAGGTGCCACCGGGGCTCTGCCCCAGTGGTAACTCGTTGTGGCAGATATCATGCCCACACGAGTTGAAATCCTGATGTATGCAGGTTAAATGTCCCCTTAGTAATGGGGGTATTTATAGTTGTCCTCCCGGAGTGTGGAGGTCTTTACAAAGATGTCTCTTCATAGTGACAATTGTGAAAATGCATTATTTGTAATATCAGATGTCACATTGTATATAATACCAATAAAAAAAAGTGGATTCCTGGTATTGTTGTGTTGGATTCCATCAACTAAACTTGAGTTCTTTCTTCTCCTTCGTTCGTTTATGTTGTTTTGTCATACTGTAAAATAAAATCAATTCCATTTTTGATAGGACCATGTCACTGTGTTAGCCTATATCATGGAGACAACTTGCTATTTTTACTAATTTGTGTACAGTTTTAATGTTTGAAATTCCAGTTGATCCTCTTAACAGCTGACTTTACAAATTTACTTATTCTCTTTGAGGTTCTTTAGTGTTTCTATTGTTATGATGTCATTAAGTGATAGTTGTTAACTTGCTGTATATCATAGCGGTATGTGTAAAAAGTTTTTTTTTGATGCATCCCTCTATCATGATATGTGAATACTGCATTTTTTTTTTTTTTTTTAAAAGTGTATTTTTGAGATATTCCAGTACAATATTATTGTGTATTTTAGGGGAATGAATGTCTTTTACGCGTGCTGCCTTGTAATGCAGCTTGATTGCCTTGTCACCTGAAGATGTGCTACCTGCTGTCTATCTGTGCACAAATAAGATTGCTGCTGACCATGAAAACAAGGTTCATTCATCACCCATATTTTAATTTTCTCAGTCTTCTTTCTTGTTCTCTCATTTCCCCACTTTTTTGTTCTCTTGGGAAATGTTGTTGGCATTATGGCTGATATTTAATCACAAAAGCAATGGTTCTAGGAACTCAATATTGGTGGTAGCCTTGTCTCTGCTGCACTGGAAGAGGCATGTGGAACAAACAGGTCAAAAATAAGAGAAATGTACAAAGACTTAGGAGACCTTGGTAAGGATGAATGGTTATTTGCTAAATTATTTTGCTTCAAGTGTTGATGTTTTTGTTGTCTACTTTCTTTGGACAAATTACTGATGCTCAATGATATCTGAAGGTGATGTTGCACAGCAGTGCCGGCAAACACAGTCATTACTTGCTCCTCCAAACCCACTTTCAATACAAGAAGTATTTTCCACACTTCAAAAGATAAGGTAGTTGTTCAAGTCCAAACTACTTGCTTATGCATCAACCCAGTATTTTTCTTTGGAGTCACTATGAGAAATTTTATTTTCAGCAACAAAAATGGAAACAAATGGTGTCACCATTTGCATCAGATTTCCCTTTCAGCAACAAAACGGTTGCAGTTTCTGTTGCCAAAGAAATAAGCATAACAGATTGGCAACAAAAATGGATATATTCATTCTCCTGTTGAAATGCGACAGTCCAACTGTGACAAAATTTGCAACGACTTTTTTGCTTGTTTCTAAAACAAAATTTTGTTGTAGTGAGTATAGCAGAAATGTCATACTTTAAGAGATAAAACTCATGTGTTCAATGATTTTAGAGCTTTTTGAGTAGTGTTTAAGTAACATAGCATTAGAATAGGATCATGTCTTGGGAAGTTGGTTGTAATTTGTGGGAAGTAACAACCTGTCAAGAGGGGAAGCTTAGAATGAAATAAAAGCCACTGTGATGTTGATGGAAGTGAACAACATTAGGATATGGAAAGGGCTAGCTTGCTGGATGTTGTTCTTTGTGGTATTTTAGCTGACTTCTAATGTTCATTCTACTGAATGGGCTCATGTAGTAATCCTGTTGGCAAGTTGGGTTTCAATGATCTGTGCTTGAGCTTGAGTGAGAGTGCTGTCAATATATCAAATGATGTCAGGAGGGCAAATTTTATATATTCCAAGAGCTTTTGTTTGGCCTCTTAAACCTTTGAATCATTACTACATTTCCAACACTTATACCCTCCTGGTTGTAATTCTCTTAATCTGGTTCCTTATCAAGATGTAAAACCCAACTTTTATGCCTATTTTCTTTCTCTTTTTCTGCTTCGTGCGCTTGAATTGATGATCTAGGTTTATCTGTTGGTAATCGTATAGAGTTTTTAAGCAATAATTTATGAGAATGTTTGAAGAAAGTAGTCTTCACATTTTTTTTTTTTTTTAAAAACAACAACAACAGGGAGGATTTATTGTCTTACGTAACTTATGTCTCCCATTCACGGTTATGAATTTCTGGATGCAATTTCAGCACATTATTTTCCAAGAGTATAGCAGCTACTGATTATTCTAATCCTTTGTTCCAAAGGTTTTCAATTCCCCATAGGTGCTTTATTTATGCCTCTCTATCCCAATATAACACGTTTTGGCCATAAACTCAAATTCACTGGAAATTCAGGTGGGCTACTGCACATGGAATAGATTGATATTGAATTTGAACGGTTGAACGTCTTCTGATCTGCATGAATTTCGGAATGGCTTTATTTCTAGGTTGTCGTTAATATTTTTCTTTTTGCATTGCGTTAGATTTACTCAAATGGGGTTCCCCATAAGAAAATGGAAACCTGTTGCCTGCCTGGGTTTCTAACTAGGATTTTTTTTTGGTCTCAAAACAAAATGAGCTATGGACAGTCTGATATTATGTCAGCAGCGTTGTGGTTGGTCCTGCGAAATGTATTGTGGTTTCATTTGTTATTGGTTCTTCCTTTTCATATGTCCCTTCCCTTTCATTTCAACTTTTATCATTGAATTATTATTCGCTCTTTATATATTACAGAGGTTCATCTTATTTTCATTTTGCTACTATGCTTTCCTTCATGTTGTTTTTAAATGTTCGAATTTAGTTTATGCCAATACTGTTTTATGATCATTTTGGAATTCACCAGTGTTGAAGCGGGCAGTGGAAGTACCATCCGTAAGAAGAGCCTCATTGTAAATCTCATGTGTTCATGCAGGGAGAGGGAAATGAAATTCCTTGTCCGAACTTTGGTGAGTTACTCAGTGGATATTGTTTCCCAAGGGAACGACTCACATGGTTGATATGTTGCTAATGTTTCTATGAGCAAACACTGGTCATCATTGTTGTTATCATCAAAAGTCAGTAGTGATGCTTGGCAGTCAGTCTGCCAGCTGTTAATCATTTGGCCATGCAAAGAACACTATAAAAGATTTGTTGTGTACAGTTTGGCCGGGCTATATGTGTACAGTTTGGCCTTTATGAAAACTATAAAAGATTTGTTGATCCATGGAATGCTTGAAATGGGTAAGTGAAGAGGTGGCTTTCTAGTTTTTTCTCTCTCATTCAGGTTTATGTGTATTATTATTCTTCAATTTTGTTGTCAGTTATGTCCTTTTAAAACTCTATTTATCCTCTAGGTTCGTAACTTGCGTATTGGTGCAATGATGAGAACGGTCCTACCAGCATTGGCCCAGGCAGTGGCTTTGAATTCGTTGCCGTATTTGCTTTGTGAAGGAGCATCCGAAAGCTTAAAAGTGCAGCTTCAGGTTTAACAATACTTGACACTAGAAATAAAAGTGTGTTTTGTGGCAAATGGAATTATCATAGCTGATTTAGCTCACGTATGTAGATCCTAAGTTCTTTGTTATTCTTGTTTCTTCGTTTGATTGAAATAGCATGTTGGCTTTTTCGCCTATTAAGATATAGATCATACATATGTTTCTGAATTATAAACATGAAATTATTGTTTTTAATGAAGCATCTCTCCTTATTTTATTGCAAGGGCATTTGTGGAGCAGTTGTTGAGGCCTATAACATACTTCCTGACTTGGTAAGTTTTTGATTTTGTAATTTCAAAACGCCAGTACCGTATCCCCTGTATTTGTTGTTGTTGTTGTTGTGTCCCTTGTTGAAGTATTTTTGTCATCTATCCTATACATGAAGGGTTGGGTTTTTAACTTATAATGTTGTCTGGTACTTTTGTTTGCTGGTATTTTCGGATACAACATAAATCTCTTACTATCAAGTTTTGGAGAAATTAATAATTAAATCTGCAGTTAAATGCTTCATGTCATTCAATTTGAAAGAGAACCCCAATGATCCTCTCCGAAAGAAATCAGCAACTATGCGGGAACTCCATAGAAACCTTTAAAACAACTGTTGAGAAAGATGTAAATCCTGGAATCAATTTTGAATAGGTAGTGATGGACATGAGAACAGCTTCCTTTTCTGTACGAGTGCCTTATAGCAAACATCCCTATAGGAACAGTAAGGAAAATGGGAGTTCTGATTGTGGTGCTTATATTTTTTGGTACTAGCAATTGCAGTTTGTTGTCAATCCTTGGCAATGGTTAAGTTCACCTCATCTTCCTCATCTTCCTCTTTATCAAAAGATGTTTCCGCCTAATTGCTGCCAATTTTCTGGACATTGTCTCACCATTCTTGTCAATCTTGAGTTATGCCCTCATTATGGCCTACATTTTCATGTCTTTCTTAATGACATCTAATCATATTTTTCTGGATGTAGTTCTTTTATGGACTTCCATTTGATAAACTGACTCCTAACTGGTGTAGTTTTTGTCTGCATTTCTCATGATAAAACCACTTATATTTGATTTCTATCATTTTATTATCTATTGATTCTGCCTTTAGGCTCTCTTAATTGCTTTATCTATAATTTTATCTTTTCTTATTTTACCGTCCATCCATCTCAACATCCTCATTTCAACCATGCTCAGTGAACCAAGATTACCTCAAGCCTCAAGGTCAATCATTTGCATTTCTGTTAGCACTTGACACCTCTGATTGTATGGTTATTTGGTGTATTCTCTTTCTTTGAATGTTTCATGAATTTGGTTGCGTGTAAGCAGGATCTGCTTATTCCTTCTCTCTTGAGCAAAGGCATTGAGTTTTCTGCATCCACTTTGTCTATGACCCCAGGCATACCAATTAGACCAATGCTTGCCAGGCAAGTGCCACATATAGCCCTTGCTTTCTACATTTGAAACATTCTTGGAATGGATGTTGATTCTGTTGTATGATTTGTATTTTGTTCCCACAATATGATATTGTCTTTTGTTTTATTTATTTATTTATTTATTGACTGTTACAGAATTACAAATGGAGTCAATCAAGTTATGAAGCTATTCCAAGGTAGAGCTTTTACATGCGAATACAAGTGAGTTCTTTATTTTCAGTTGAAATGGTTCTTTGTAGAAGCTGCTCTATTTGTTTTAGAACTACTGCTTTTTCTGGAATATGGATGAACAGTGATTGGCTGCCACATTCTTATGAGCAGAACGGTGATTTGCTTCCGTAGTCTTACATTTTTGGTCTTCTTGGACAATATGGTCTTCGCAAGTTGTGACCATGGAGGTGATCTAGGTGATTGGGAAATAACCAGCTCACTGAAGCACCATCCTGTCTGCCACTTCAATCATACTCTAGTCCAAGCAGGACCTGATCTCCCATTTAGTTTAGGCAGATAAACAAGTAGATTGCTGGTTCTGACTCTTGTCCTGCCATTCTTTTGGTAGTCAGTAATAAACTTTAGATGTTGTTTTGCAAGTTTCTACAGCTTGCGTCTATGCATGATCTTTTGTGAGTGAGCATGCTTTGTTTTCCACAGTTCAGCTGGCGACTGGGTCTCTATGAACTCTATTTGATTTCTTTGCTCAGTTGTGTGTGTAGTAACTTATGAGGCTACTTTTCATTTGCATGTCCATACCACACTCTATCACCTGTGTTGTAAGTTATTCTACAAAAGAGGTAGGCTAAATTTCCATAAAAGTTATTCAAAATCTTTGTGATGTAAGCCTTATGTGAATTAATTGTGTATCTCTACAAGTCCTGTTTTGTTAATACGCTTAATGGAATACCCATTTTGGTTAGACAAGCACAAAAATCTTTCTAGTTGTTAAGAAACATTCTTATGACTTAACTTTCTTTTGCTTTTCTTTTTCTTCTTATTCTGACTTACAAAGTCCGAATGTTGAGAACTCTCCTCTTCTTCTTTTGACTTACCAAGTCTGCATATCAAGAACTCTTATAATACATTTTATGATTATTATTCTCCTTCTGATGTATGGTTCGATTCAATTCAAATGACAGAATTGTGTTCCTTCAAGGCAGTGGATAATAGTTGAAAACTGTGTTCATACCTTGAGGTTCACTTAATAGATAAGACTCCTTTTGGCGTGTGTACAAACTTCACAATTATGCACTTGTACACAATGTACTTATTCGGCAATTTTTCTGAGCTCTTGATTTTCTCATGAAACAGCTGATCCAGAGGAATGTGATCATGTGTATTTTGATGATGATTAATAGACTTTTGGAGCCTTGTAATAAAAATTATAACCAGATTACTATACTGAAAATCAGAAATTTTTTTAAAAGTATATAGAAAATAGAAAACTAGTTCCATCTGAGTTTCTTAGCTAAAGAATTTTCCATCTGGATGTTCTATTTGCTTATTGATTTATAACATCTAAGATGAAAATTGGTTCTCTTGTAGCTTTTGCTGAATATTTTTTCTGGTACCATTCCATCTTTACATATATGTTAAATAAGGATTGATTCTTTTTTCATCAAAAAAAAAAGAAAAAGAAAAAGAAAAGAATTGATCCTTTTGATTTTTCACTGCAGGTATGATGGCCAACGTGCTCAAGTCCACAAATTAAAGGATGGATCTATACAAGTATTTTCAAGGAATGGAGAAGAAACTACATCCAGATTTCCAGATTTGGTGAATATAGTTGAGGAGTCATGTAAACCTACTGCCCTGACTTTCATAATAGATACAGAGGTGAATTATTCTTGTTATTTTGTTTGAGATCAATTACTCTGCAATTATATGCTGGAATAGATAGCAATAATACCTAACACATCATTTTGGGCGTGTTTGGATTATATAAAAACTCGGCGAAGAATTTTTTGCCGAAGACAACTCAATAGTTTGCTGACCAGGGCATTAAATGCGCCCACATGCAATTAATGGGCGAGTGGATGAGAGAGGCTTCAGAGGCAACTTGTTAATGAGAACTTAACGGGAATTCTTCTAAAAATTATATTTGTTAGTTGATTTTTAAAAATCACACCGTTCATTAAATTTAAAGTGCTATTTTGACCATTAATAATAAAATTCATATAAATCAGAAGTTAAAATGATATTGAACAAGCAAAAATTATAAAGAATAACTATTTATCGCATAAAAATAAAATTACATAATTTCGATAATATTTTAAAACTTCTTTACACTTATCTAGCTAAATTAAATATACATGATGCTTCAGATTATATAAATTATATTATATGAGTTATTTATATCAAAAATTTTACCAGCCGTTGAAATTCTACCATTTCATTTTATTAATTAATATAATCTGATTTTTATTATTTTCATGTTCAACGGTTAAATTTATATTTTAAACCTAATTTATGGTTTGATTTTCTAAAAATAAGAATAATTCATATTTTTTGGATGAGTTCTGAATTCCTATTGAGCTGTTCACGTGGACTACCAATGCCCCTCGGCGTTGCATGCTGCGGTGAGTTAGGTGTCTATGACGTATGGATTAGCTGGGTTTGAAAGGTGAAACGACAACTTTTAGATTTTTGCACCTGGGTTGATAAGTTTTACACTTGGTTAGAGTTTTTGCATTTACCAAACAGACCCTTTGTCTCTAGGTAGTTGCTGTGAATCGAAAGAATGGAAGCAAACTGATGTCCTTTCAACAACTGTCTTCACGAGAAAGAGGGAGTAAGGATTCCTTGATTTCCATGGATAAGATAAAGGTGTATGATCCGTTAATTTCTTGGTCTTGTTTTCTTTAGTTGATTCTTTTGAAATTGCTTCTATTCTAAGCTTTGCTTGTATTTCTCTTTTGTGCAGGTTGACGTTTGCATTTTTGCATTTGATATTATGTTTGCTGATGGAGAGCAGTAATTCCTATTACCATTAGTTGTTTTCTAACATTCTCACTCAGTCTTTCAGTTAAACTCAGAAAACGAATGATATTTAGAGTCAGGTCACTGATTTGATTTCAATGAAAGGGTAAACGCATAATTTTCGTTGAGTCGGCACTTAGAAGTGACAGAGGCTTTGTGCAAATCATGTTGCCTATGGTTGACTCTAAGGATGTTGTGAGGGAAAATAAGTGTGTAGGTGGATCAGCCATGTAGGCTGCTGAGCTTTTTCCTAAGAAATGTTCATCCATCCTGATCCCAGGCGGCCCACCTCAATTTTTTCTAGTTTTAACCAAATGTGGTTCTTGTTCTGGTTTTGCATGGGTGTTTTCTATCTATCTTTTTTTTTTTTTTTGTACCTATTCTGCATTATTGGTTGTTGGCTGTTAGCCATAACACTAGGGGAAGTCAATCGAATTACTTTAATTATAATCTAACATCTCTTCTTTTGTTGTTAAGAGACAGTGACTTCATATTAAATAGGATTCTAATTGCAAATTATGTCCTTTGCAGGCTGTTATCTGTTCCCCTACGTGATAGGAGAAAATGTATTTTCTGACCTCTTGCATTCGTGCTTGCTATCTTGACTGCAAACATTTGTGTTAAACAAAAAGACTATTCTGTGATGTTTACAATAGTCATCTAATCCTTGTCACCAACATTCATACATTTTAATTCCATAATTGATTGATTTTCGTGCCTTAATGATTCCACAGATTTGAAGGAGCTGTTCTATGAGGAAAAACTTGGTTATTTTGAATTTGCGAAGGAAATAACTGTTAGTTTTCATTTTTTATTTAATTAATCTTTTTTCCTTATGGTATTCTTTCATTGTTGCCAAAATGCTTATTTTTCTACCCTCTAGGTTGAAGCTGAGGAAGCTTGTTTGACCAATAAAGCAACATTGAGTAAGATGAATTCATTTCTTGAAGAGGCAATTAATTCCTCATGTGAAGGAATTATGGTAAAATCTTTAGATGTCGATGCTGGATATGCAGCATCGAAACGCAGTGATTCGTGGTTAAAGGTATTGTAGTTTGATTCCAGATCTGAGAATCATTCTGATTGTTTTCATTTGGTTAAACGTCTTAAAAGTACTGATTTTTTTTTCCCATCAGGTTAAACGGGATTATGTGGAAGGTTTGAATGACTCTCTTGATTTGGTCCCTATCGGGGCTTGGCATGGAAATGGGAGAAAGGCAGGATGGTATTGATCCTGAGGACTATTATTAAAAGAGAGTTTTTCTTTCCTTGAGTGTGCAATGCAATGGTTGACCTATAAACCATGCATCTGGTGTCCCTCTATTAATCCCGGTCAATGCCTTTGTTTTTCTGATCCCAAACTGGTTGTTGGCTTGAATGTGTGCTGCAATGAAAACAATCTATCTTTAATTTGGCACATTTTATTTTTTAGATCTCTATGAAAGGGCTTCCGTATGAGTTAGATGAATAGAAGGTAGCTTCCACACCATTTATTATGCTTGAAAAAGTCTCTACAGGAACAGCCAATGCATTGCCTACTTATGCTTTTTCTTCTTTAACCTGTGTGCACGAGGAAAAACTTTGATGGCCTGATGCAATAAGGGCTCTTATCATGCATGCAGGTACAGTCCTTTTCTCATGGCATGTTTCAATCCAGACACAGAAGAATTTCAGAGTGTATGTCGTGTCATGTCTGGATTCTCAGACACCTTCTATGCAGAGGTAATGAAACTTGTTATGCATTTTGAGTCATGATCACTTGAATCTGTTGACTCATGGCTTCAAGGCATCATATTTTCAGAAACTTTTGGGGCCACCAACACCCACTCCATAACATGTCTCGTAGCAGCATCAAATAGAACTCACTCTATTTATGTTGGGGGATAGATCCATGCCATGAAATAAAGAGGCACTAGATATATGGTAACCTTGCTTTATGACATTATTATGAAAGAAATATAAGGAAATATTGGTAAATTAATTGAAATTATTGATGGAGATAGGAACCTTCATATATAGTGATGCTTTGATTGGCATTGCATGATTGCTTCTGAGATCATTGAAGTTCTGTTGTCTGTGAACCATGTTTTACTGGTTCGCAACTCTTGGATTGTTTCCAATGACTTAGAAATCATTGTTACCAAGGTTGGGTGCATTATGAAATTGCAGATGAAAGAGTTCTTTTCCGGTGACAAGATATTGTCCAAAAAGCCGCCGTATTACCAGACTGCGGAAGTTCCCGATCTATGGTTTTCTCCTGAAATTGTTTGGGAAATAAGAGGTGCAGGTATGTGTTTCTTCCCGACTGTATCTGGATACAGTAGCTAACCTACCACCAAATAATTCTGTTTTTATCTTGTCCTTTGTTTTGCAGACTTCACTGTTTCACCTGTTCATCAGGCTGCAGTTGGTTTAGTTCACCCTTCTAAGGGAATCTCTGTCAGATTCCCGAGATTTGTCCGATCGGTTTCTCATAGAACACCAGAGGACTGTAGCACAGCGGCGGATATAGCTGACCTGTTTCAGTCTCAGACACGGAAGATGGAGATCACCAGGGAACATTGATTTTTGCCATTGCACGACGGAGTTGTGCATGCTTTTTGATCAGGGCCCAAGTTTTTGTCTGTGTAGCTCCTGTGTATATGGGCCGTCTTCTGTTCCAATGTAAATTAGAAAAATAGGTCTTGTCACGTTGAATTGATGTTATGTACAGGAGTCCCAGAATAGGGAAAGGCTATATAAACTGGCTTTGTTTGCCTATTTTTGGTACAGAAAATCCGCATGACTTATGGCCTTCCTAAGCTGTTCTAATAATTTGTAAACCATTAAAAATTTTATGCCTTCATTTCGTATGGCTTTCCCTTACATTTGATGGATTATTAAAACTGGGAAACCGATTGATGGAATTAATTGTTCGTCTCCCTCATGGGCATCACCAGGATGATTTCCTCTGGTCCAAGTTAACAATGGCAATGATTTGGGATTCTGATTTAGTACACTTAGGTGCACTTAGCTTTGGTGCACTTGGGTATATTTAATTTATTTTTTGACAATTTTTTTAATACAACCATTAATCTAAGTGTATTAGACATGTACATCAAGTTTTATTAAATTTGGAGTTTTGTAGATAATTTGTAATAAAAAATTATGAAAATGTCACTGATTTTTTAAAAATTCAAAACAAATATCTAAAACTCTCAAAATTTGGTAAAATTTGATATACATGTTAAATACTCATATGTTAATAATTTTATAAAAAAATTTAAAAAATTAATAAAAAATAAATTTTTGCACCAGGGTGCACCGAGGCTAAGTGTCCTATGGTGTACCAAATTAGAATCCATGATCCTGTATGCGGGCTTGGCTTCAGTTTGCATGAAGCTGGTTTCCTTTACATTTTTTTTTTGTGAAATATGTTATTTTAATTGTATTCAATTTATATATCAAATTCCACAAATTTTGAAGATTTTTACATAATTTTTATTGAATTTCAAAAATCAACAACTTGTTGAGGTTAAAATAACTAAAATACCCTTGATTTGTGAAGCTCGATAAAAAATATACGCATATTTCAAAAAATTATAAAATTTAGTATATGAGTTAAATACATTAGGATAACATATTTCATTAAAAAAAACAACAAAAGAAAAACATGTAGATCAGGCTGGTTTCATAGAGCTCTTGTGAAGCCGGCTTACAGAAACACTAATCGTTAAGAATTATATTTGTCAATTTATATTTAGCTACAACCTCCCCAAATTATTTTGATTGGATTTCGGTGAACATAATAATGGTTGTAATACAAAATCTAAGAATATATAGAAACCTACCGCAAATCCCAACAAGATTTGTACCTAATTCGAAATGTATTCACAAACTTTTGGTAATTCCTTTCATGCTTGCATGTTTTGCTAAAAATTCCATTTATATTCGTACCGTTAAGAAGACTTATTAGCCTATATGTGAAATGACAAAATTACCCATGCACTAATACCTACCTAATTTGCAATTCATGCTCTAATTTCCATTTGAGCGCTACTTTTTATCGGTCAAATAGAAAGTAGGTTATAAATTGCAAATTAAGGCAGGAATTACTGCAGGAGCACTTTTGTCATTTTATACACAGGCTAATGGCCCATTTAACTTTTTCTTAATAATGTGAATATAAATGAGACTTCGTGCAAAATATATGTGGGTATAAGAAGAATTACTTAAGTTTGTGGATATATTTGAAATTAAACGTAAAACTAACGGATATATTTGAGATTTTCTTCTTGATTTAGTGACATGGGAGAGAGTAACTATTAATATCCTTGTTCTCCACAGTCATAAGAAAGTTTCGTTGTTTTCAGAGATGCTAAAAGTCTTACCGTGCATCCAATCATCTAATCAATTAATCATCATGCCCCGTGGGCCAGAAAATGAAAAGGCTCAATCAAGATCTCCAGTTTAACCATCAGGCCACAAATTGTCTTAAAAATTAAAAAATTCTCCAAATTAGCCAAGCTATTTATTTTGCCTTCCATGAGAAGAAACATTTAAGATTTCCCACAGGGCAGTTGTGGAAATTGGAAGCCAGTTCTTTCCATTTTCCATTGGAGTGTTTGTTTACAAGCTCTAACCAATCTCCCGCGGTCCCCAGGGATGCTGAGTTGGGGGTCTGCCACGTGGAGCCAGCTGGTGATGCGGATAGAGCAAACCATACATTCCCGGATTTCTGATCAGGGGATAACTTCATCTTGAAATTGCTTACAATAACTAACCCAACTGAAAAATGGCATCATCACTGTCATCTATAGCAACAACCACGGCGGCCACCACCTTCTTCCACTCTTCCTGCCGACCACCACCTTCTCCTTCTCCCTTCACTCCCAAAAGTTACTGCTGCTTCCTCCAAAACTACCAACTACCCAGGCTCACAAGCCATTCTTCCTTCGATGCCAGAAAGCATCATCTAACTACGCATCTCAATGCCCAGCTCAATGAAAATCCTCTCCTCCTACAGCAAGAAGAAGAAGAAGAAGAAGCAGCAACAGAAGAAGAAAATCTGGTAAATGAGAATAAAATTTACTATTGCAAAACCATTTTTGGATTTGGGTACTTCTCTATTTCTTGAAAGAATTCGTTTCTTTTCTTTGTCTTGCTTCTTTAAAGGAAAGTCGTGGGTTGGGTTTGCTTTTTCTGGCTACCTTTTTTCTTCTCAAATTCCTGAAGATATTATCTTCAGTCTTTATTTCAATTCTTTTGCATTCCCTTCGAATATTGAAATTATTGGTTTAGCTTTTCGTTTCGGCAACCACCAGTTTCTTAAAAATGTGTACGGACTTGCGAACTCATATCTTCTTCTCTTGTGCAATAAAAGACAAGGGCCTAGATCTTTGCTTGGTGATTTGGGTTGCTGCCTGGCTCTTTCAGGGAGTTGAAGAGAGTGTGAAAGTGCTGAAGAGCGCAGCAAAGTCGAGAAAAGTCCCAGCCGCTGAGATTCTGTCTGCTCTCAGTGTGATCAAGAAGGCCAAACTCAATCCCTCCAAATTTTTCACTACGCTTGGTGGAACAGAATCTCCTGGAAGGACATGGATGCTTATTTTCACTGCGCAGGTGGGGTAGGATGAAGGAACGGAGAGGATTCTGAATACTGATATGATGATTGATGATTATGTACATTGAGCTAACTTCATTTCGCCTCATTCTTTTTAGGGTCGTCTAGAGCGCGGTAGCTATTTCCCCGTGACTGCAGTTCAGCGTTTCGATGCCGCTGTAAGTAATTAAAAAATCTTCTTACACTTTTAAACTTGTTCTAACGATTCGCGTGTTTTTGACAATTGATATAAAATGTCAAATTAAAACTTTTCACTCTCCACAACTATTATATTTTTTAATTATTTTTTCACATTTTCCTATACAACTACCCTCCTTTTCAATCATTTCTACACAACTATCCACGCAACTAACCTATCTATTTTAACTTTATCCTCTTTACTACTTATCATTACCCTTATCATATCACATCATTTAACAATTTTTATTCTCCAAAACTTTTAATGAAAAGTTTTATTCATTACCAAACACACCGAAAGAAATCATTTCGCATTCTCAAATTTGTTCTAATGAACGATGAGCCATTGCACATTTTTAAATCAGTTCTAGTGAAAGAGGGGGTGGCTAGGAAACTCGGAAAAATGAATTGGGTATCATGGAAAATCCGTCTTCGAACTCTTAACTTCCAGTTCTTTAAAAATGTTCAGTTACCTATTTTTTTCAAGAAGATTTTTGGACTGTCAAATACACGTAAATGTATAACCAACACCGACGAGATTTCAACAGTATATGGCATTCCATGTCTCGATTTTACCACTGTACAGCACAGAATTATTTGAGATTTCTTCATGGGCTTTTCTGGCTGGCTGCAATTTCTGCAAATTGGGTTACTGTTTGATCCATTGCTCGGCAAGTTGATAATTTGCTCCCTTACAAATGCTTCTCTCTTCATTGTTTTCCTGTCAAAGATGGGAAGTTATTAAAATTTATTGAATCATTTGTCCACAAAGTGATGACAAGTTAGATGGTTTAAATGTGGAAAATATGATTTTAAAATTGATATTTATCATAAAACCATTTATTACATTATTTTTGCACATTTGCAAATGGGAGTCATGTAAAGTGATACTCAACAAATAAAAGAGCTTTCATAATAAAATAAATGATACCACATACAATAAATGGAGTGAACTTTATATCAAATATCAAGATATTTAAAATGCAAAGAGTTATATAGAAGAGAAATTTCATAGATGAGGCCCATGCTTATGTAACTCCTCTCATTATATAATATGTATAAAATCAATATAATAGAATAGTTTAATGCTAAATATTAATGTTAAAGTTGTATTTTTAATGTCTAAATCATCTAAAATATAATTACTATATGGAATAAATGAATTTACAAAGTATATCACATTCTAATACATACGTAAATGCATCTAAGCATTCTCATTATTTACTCTTGAATATATATTTTTCAGCATATATTCAGCAAATGTGGGCCATGCACTCATTGTGGCACTCATCCATAGAAACATTTTCATGTCAACTGCATTCATTCCTTGTGCAGATTCCCCGTCAGAGAGCATGGTTGGTCGTATTACCATTTGATTAAACAACCTGTTGGTTATAATCATCGTGAAAAAAATTATGGTAGCCAATTGCCTCATGACGATTTATGGGTGTTGCTAACAGGGAAAGAGAATTGAAAATGGGGTATATTTGGGGCCAATTGGTTGCTTGACCTTTGAAGGCAGGCTTTCATGGAAGAAAAGAATGTTGGCTTTCATCTTTGAGTGTGTTCGGATAAAGATTGGACCATTCGGCCCCCTCCAAATCAGCCTGGGGCGAAAGGAAGACAGGGAACCTACCACCAAAGATCCATTCTTCATCTGGTTTTATGTAGATGAGGAAATTGCTGTTGCTCAAGGCAGAGGTGGTGGCACTGCCTTTTGGTGTCGGTGCAGCCGCGTTACGTAATTCTGTTCTATCCATTCAATTGGATCACTAGATTTTTTTCTGGTGCATATAATCATTGTAATTCAGACACCTTAAAAATTATTTCATCACCATATCTACTATACGACTGCGACAATGTCTTAAAGGCTAACAGCCAAGGTTCACCGCAATTAGCATTGCAAGCTATATGACTAACATCTTGGAGCCATGCTTTATTTATTCGTTATCATTTTAACTGACGTGTAAGGAAGAGAGGATGCCATTTCATGGAGTGGCTTCCTACAATCCTATGCCAGTATGACTATGATAAGAACGGCAAGAGAAATTAAAAAAAGAATGGTCTCCTGTTCAGCTTCATGGTTCCAAATCATCAGGAGGTGCACCAACGTACATAGTTTTCCGTCATTAGTGGTGTCGATAGAATGACAAAACTCAGATAAAAAAATATGACACTCAAATCAAAAGGAGAGAAAATACAACTGAGGCAATCAAATGAAATAGCTCGTAAAATGAAATTCTTACATTCACTCATTTTGCCTTGCCCTGAATCAATGTTTTGAAAACCAAACCGGGCAATGAACCGGTTTTGTGACTGGTTCCCGGTTTTTCCGGTTCAACCGGTGCAAACCGACGGTCGAACTGTGGTTGAACCGGAAAACCAGTGAACCGGGACATGACCGGTTAACGGTTCGACTGGTTCAACTGCCCGGTTCGGTCCGGTTCTTAAAACAGTGCCCTGAATGCAATGTTGATTAGGCCTCAAATCATAAAGGATTATAAAAAATACAAACTCTTTTTAGCAACCATATTAAGGTGAGTTAAAGGTGAGTCAAAAATCTCTTGTAGAAATCCTGCCCTTCTGAACTTTTCTTTATGAACTCATTCTTCAGTCTTGCGCCTTTTCTTTGATGGTATCTTCTCAGCACTCTTGGCACTTTCGCGCAACTTCTACCATAGAACGCAGAAGAATGAGTCAACATCTTGCCCAACATTTTACATGAGGGCTAATTACAAGTTCTTATGTTTTCAGCAACTTGTTTAGTAATGGTGAAGAAACAGTAATGGCATTCAGAATTATTTTGTTCTACCTTTATGGTACCAAATTGACATCAGTGGTTTTGGAAACTTAATACCATTTACCAAAGAAAGGTGGAATCTGAAGGTACAAATACATCCAAAAAATAAATGCATAAGCAAAAGCACGCACATCATGATAAGGATAAAATCATCCATTACCTTCTTCTTAGACCTCAGCTTTTGACGTTGCCGCCCTTTGTTTTTCTTCTTTGGATTGGCTGAATCCTAACAAAAATTGACAACGCTGAACTTTTTAAATATTTGCACAAATTCCAAAATAGAAATTTGCATCCACTTTGGTTTACAGAACCCCATGTGCCACGGACCAGAATGCAGTAGTCCCATGATGCATATGCCTTACAACAGACCAACCAGTGACCAGCGGCATATGCACATGCACATATCAAACCTGGATGAGCTCATTTGACCTCAATTTGGATTATTCACTCCTGAATAAGGATGTAGACAGCTGGTCCTACCAAATGATGGCTTTGGTCACTTAGCTTCTTACAGAAAACTAGATTTCTGCACATGGGGGTTAGCAAACCTCAATATGCCAGGAAAAGCTAGAAATATTTAACTGAATCAAAGAATTACAATGTGAGTAAGAGCCATGGTTCGAGAATGCCTTTCTGCATGAGTTTCCTGGTCTTCCTCAATTTCACCATCGCTATTGAGCATGAATTTAAGCCTTCCCTCAGTCAGCAATTTCTTTGAACGAGCATGTCTCTGTGGCAAAAGAAAGTGGCTGTGATACTGAATCATCTGAACAAGCCCGCACTGTTTCGGACATAAGTTCTAATTCTGCTGGTGCAAATCCATCTTCAAGAATGAAAGATTAACAAATTATCTTCTTAAGTTTCAATTAACGAGTATAAATTTACCATCTTTCAATGGAAATGAATGATCAAATAGTTTCCATTTGGAATAGACGTTGGCTTCCCACAAAATTTTCTTTTCATAAACAGATTGACATTGGTAACTGGGTGATACTTATTCTTACCTTTGAACTAAGGTGTGCCTTTAAGGTCTCTTCTGACAAACATACAATCCTAGGGCAAAGCCTGCACTTGAAAACAGACTTGCACTTCAAGACACAGTCATCCAACGGTAATTGATCAGAATCTTTTGCATTGGATGCTTTAGTAGCATCAGCAGGTGTCTCTTCAGTTGTTTTGAACTTATGCTTCGCCAAACTGCCTTCAAGACACTCCGCTGTGTCACTGCCATCACTATCTTCATCCCCATTAACAAGACCTAAATGTTATGAGAGATTATTTATATTTAATGAAAAGCATCACATATTTGTAGGCGGAGAAAATATTAATGATATAAGTTAGCCAACTGGCTTCAAACTAGGTCTGTCATTCAAATTTTTTACAGGGCCATGACAGAGAAACTTCAAATTCATAAATAAGGCTAGAAGGAGGAATGTCTCAAATATTAAGGCCATAATCCAAATCACAATTGACCCATCAAAGTTCTACAGGTATAGTTTGCTATGAGTACAAAACAAATTATTTGGGATGGAGTAAGACTGCAACAGACTTGTAGATAATTTGTTGTAAGTTTTGTTTCTTATGACATGAGTTGAGACCCAAAAAATGATGACATCAAGAAGCAGAGTAATGCCCACAAGCTCGGACCTGTTCCAAAAAAGGTTAGCTTGCATATTTGGTTACTTTTATTTCCAATATCATGCATTCTTCACATGAAAAAAAATCATCTATTCCATCCCAAATGATTGGGGAAAAGTTAAGCAAATCAGTATACTTGATTATTTTTGCAAGTGAACTTGACTGAATTCCCAGCTTTAAGATCCGACTAGTGCCTGCAAAATATGAAACCTGAGTTTTACACAAGGGACTGGATTAAGCCTGAGAGGATGCAAATGCGGCCACCGGTGGGTCCACGACTCCAGGCACAGGTGAATGGGGAGGCCATCCTCAATAAGCCATCCCAATGGTGCACTGCCTGCACTTCCATTCATATAAAAATGGTAGTTAACAAGACGTTGATTCTTGGGTTTGTCGCCCACTTGATCATATTGCAGAAAAAGACTGGTAATCCCAAACACCTGATCTTTAAGTTAATGGCACAGCTGCTCATGGCTGCAAAAGTTTGGCCATTCTCTTCCTCTACATCTCATATGGAAAATGCTACTCCTATAATCACGTGTTTTTGCCTCAGCCTCGGCAACAAAGAAGCACAGTTGACTGCCTCGACAGGAGAATTGTAGCTGTCCTTAAAAATACGTGATATGAAAAGAAAATGAAGAATGAAGAATTTGAGGATCAGCATTCATTGTACGGATAAAAATTAGTAGAATGAAGAATTTGAGGATCAGCCATGCTCTGTAGATGGAGTACTTGGATGAGATGGGAACGTGCTTTTCCAAATTTTTAAGGTTCAGTGGGCTAGCATTAGTTTCTTTTCCATTTGATCATCAAGTTCAAGTTGAGGTGGTCATTATTCTCCACCATGGCCACGCGACCATTCATTTCTGGAATTTTAGTGGGAAATCGATCCTTCTAAATGTTCCTAACAATAACATTGCCTCGTCATTGGTTGTAAAACTACTGAATAAACCGAAATACTAATTCAACAAAGGCATACCTGAAGAATCACAGTTAACCACATTTCCCGAGCTATCCTCACTTTCATATCCGGAACCTAAGACGAAGATGAGAAACAATTCACCAATTAGTCTGAAGTTTATAGCATGACAGAAAAGATTAAATCAGGGAAAAAATCAAGGCAATGTAAATTGAAATCGAGTATTCAATGCCAGAAATGTAAGAAGCTCTACAACCCACTTCGGTCAGGAAGAAAAATTCCACCTCACGATCATGAAAAAAAAAAGAAAGAAATGTAACTGTCAAATTCAGATTGTCCCCATTAACCAGAGAAGCTAATAACACCGGCCAACCATCTAATCTCCGTGACCAATTATCAGACAAACCAGGAAAGCGAACAAGCTTTCATGAGATAAACCCATAAAATCAATGTCGGGAAGAATTTTAGAAAAATGAAGAAAATGCACACTAGCGAATGCAAGAAATTTCATAACAACTACAGAATAGCAACAAATGCGCGGAAGGAAACAGAGACCAAGTGAGATTCATTAATCAAACCAGAAGAGGGAGACTTTGGTTTCTCTTCTTCCACTTTCGTCAGTGTTACTTCCTCTTCATCTTCTTCGAATTCTTCTTTCATAGAATCCGCATCGGAATCAGAGGAAGAAGAAGAATCGGAAGCGTCATCTCCATCTCCATGATCCTGCTTGTAGAACCGCCTCTTTATCATCTTCTCCCGCAGCGACGATCGATCGACGGGAGAGAATGGGAGAGAGAGAGAGAGAGAGAGAGAGAGAGAGAGAGAGAGAGAGAGACAAAGACGGACAGCAAAGGGAGGACGCGCTAGGGTGATTCGCGGCAATTTTTGTTTAAATGACTCAAATGCCCTTTCCCAGACGCTGCCAGTCACCGTCTCATGATGTTATCTCAGGCTCTCAGCACAGGCAGCAGTCAGATAATTTGGGGATTAAAGGATGGATTTTTTTTCCATCGGTGGGCCCACTTTAACAAAGTTCGGCTCAGTATTACGGATATTTATCTAATGCAACCCGATGCATGGATAATTTCTTTTTAAATAATTTAAAATATTTTAAAAATATAAAATACCTGTTGTCTTTACTAATATGCTTTTACTAAGATATCACAAATCATTTTGATTAAAGCTTATACGTTTCAAAAACTTAAAACTTAATTTATATGATTTTTAGGATCATAAATAAATAAATAAATAAATATAGATAGATAAATGTTATTTTAAAATTTTAATTAAAAAAGCAAACCGGCGCATTCACAAATGGATTGCATTTGATTGTAACCCCGTATTGTTTGTTGGACAAAGATACGCAAATTTATATTGCAATTTAAATTGAAAATTCATGTGGCAAAATACGCTACTAGATTTCTGATATTTAAGTCAAGCAACCATTGTAGTTGGTACGACTTATGTAATAGAGATATTAAATTTTACTTTTTAGCGAAAATTCTGTGAATAGTTGCACACATGAGTATTTTAAAATCGAGTACGCTTATATGAAACTTCTATTCTATGAAATTATCTATTTTTAAAATATCCATGGTTAATAATAAATCTACTTTATCCATTATATTTAACATCATTTATTATATTATGAAAGTCCTTTTATTTTTTAATTTAACTGTATATGGGCCTCATTTATAAATGTGTAAATCAATGTAATAAAATAGTTCAATATTAAAATATTAACTTTAAAGTAGTTTTTTCAATATCTAAACTATCTAAAATATCAATAATACATAGATAAATGATCCTATAAAGTATTGTTACATTGTAATACATGTATGAATGGATCTAAGCATTTTTCATAATTTACTCATGAATGTACTTATTTATTAACAAACGTGACCTATCTATATAGGATGAAACTTTGTCTAGCTAAATAAATAATTTTAAATACAACGAATGGATTAAACTTTTAATCAAGAATCAATATTTCAAAAACGAAAAAGGTTTCACGAACTCCCTTCTGTAAAATTCGGTTTCACACAAGTATTCCCGTTTTAAAATAATCCTACAACTTTATAAAAAGGTTTCATCGAACTCACTTCTATACATTGAATGGTGTATTATTAACAGAATGATGTGTCTGGGCCTTCAGTCGACCCATTGCTAAGAGAGCACTGGCATGTACGCTGGAGTTGGGTGGACTGATACATGAATCTAGGCCGGACATTATCATTTTGAGTCCTCCTACAATTATCTCTCAGAAATTTTCAAAACAAAATCAAGAATTTATTAAAAGATTTTGAATTTAGACGGCCGTAAACGAATCTGATTTTTTCAAGGAAAAAAAAAAAGGTTTCGGTCTGGGACCTGGTACGATTTTATATTAATTAATGATTTCTTACATAGCTACCGGATCTCTCACAATACATTGCCTGCCTCATTAATTTTTTTTTTTATTGGAGTATATTTACAACATATCTCAACACATATCACATTTAAAATTCTGAGACAATTCTAACAATATTTCCAAAGGGAGACTACCAGCTCCCAAATATCAAATGAGAAGACCACCAGCTCCCAACAGAACAAAAGAGACCACACATGCCCCCACGTGAGTTTTTGGTTCGAAATCCCATGCAGAATTCGAACACGCGGCGGGCGGAACAAAAGCACGGCGCCGCTCGTTTGGCCCCTGCCCCATAAATTAGCTTCTACGTGGTTGCATGACTGGAGGTATCAATCTTTTAGAGTGTGTTTCAAACTGGATAAGATTTTTAGATTAAATTTGCATTATAATTTCAAGACAACTATTCAATTTTCAATACAGTTTTTTTTAATTTTTAACATAATTTTACTCATTTCCAGTACGTATCAGTAAAAGTAGATAAAATTTAAAAATCTTATATGGTTGAGAATAAGCGCTTGTTTTCTTATTCTGGAGACCGCATGGTTGCCAACTTGCTCGGTACACGTAGATGCATGGGTCGTCTTTGAAGATGGAATTCGTTTGCTGTCCAGATTCAATTCCATGTGTCGTGTGGATTTCGAATCTGCTGCGGATTGCTGTGATCTGCGCATGGAATACGTGTACAGTACAGCTTGCTTCAAGATTGCGCACGTATGGGCACCATGGTCAACTCATACAATCTACAAGTATAGTGGCTGACGTGTGAGTGTCAAGTTTCAACATCTATATGTAATTACTAGAAAGGCAATCAAATCACGTACAATTAAGGTGCTCACCAGAGAGACTTGAGGGTGGTGTAAGAAAAATAAACCCAAATTACAAAAGATCCGGCGGGGTTGATTGGTGTGTGTACTGATGGAATTTCATTTTCAAGATAATTTTTTATATTCCTAATATAAATTTTCATTCCCCATATATATTATTACATTATCATCCCATCAGCAATTAAAAATGAAGATAGCAACATTACGCTAAAAGTTTTATACTGAGCCTAATTGGCAGAGCCGTTGGGTAAGTAATATTGTTTTAAAATTCATGAAAAGTAAAGAGCTATTGCCTGTTGGTTTGCAACTTTTGCTTATAAAATTCGGATTTTCTTTAATTCTAACTTTAATTGTATTTATAAAATCTAAATTTCAATTTTATTTTTAAAATCTAAACTCTATTTTTTAAAAAAAATTGGGCTTAGATTGAAATTCAAGTTAATAAGTTTTTTTAAGTTAAGAGTTCTAAGTTCAAATTGCCATATAAATATGGGTAAATTTCATATATACCCACCTAGTTTCATCATTATTGCAGATATACTCACGTAGTTTCACAAATTGCATATTACCCCGACATAGTTTTACCGAAATTGCGTATTACCCCCACGCCGTTAACTGCCGTTAATATCCGCCGTTTTATGAAAAAAGACGAAAATGCCCTCATCCATAGTTTCACAAAATTGCATATCACCCTATGAAGATGAGGGCATTTTCGTCATTTTTGAAAATATAACAGCAAATATTAATGGTGATTAACAGCGTGGGGATGATACACAATTTCGGTGAAACTACGTGGGTTAATATGCAATTTGTGAAATTACGTGAGTATATCTGCAATATCGATGAAACTATGTAGGCATATATGAAATTTACCCTATAAATATAAATTAATAGGTCATTTAATAAAAATAATAATATGTGGCCTAATTAAATTAAAGAAAACATGATGATGTAAAATATTTCTTAAAAAGTTGTATTTTTAAAAAGATACGGAAGAAATAAATAATATAAACATAAACCAAAATCAAAATAATATAATTTACCACAATATAATTTCAACGGTAAAAACATCAATTCAAACATAAATATAGATTATATAAAATAACTAAATATGAATAAATATTAATTTTTTACAATATCATATTTCATCTGCATATTACGATCAAGCTCACGGAAGACAACTAGTTTCCACTGATCTAAGTAAAAGACAACAAACTCTCATCTAATGAGGTGGACAACTAGCTCCTTATTACCAATAGAAACACTCCAAAGAGTGTTCGAACTCATGATCGCCCTTTGAATGACATCGTATGTGACTACTCGACCAAAGGTCGTATGACAAATGAATATTATTTAAATTATATATATCGAATATAAATAATAAAATTACATTTGCTATTTATAAATAAGATTCCAGTTAAAGTAAACCCAAACAATATTTATTTTCAGGTCATGTGCAGCAGGCTTAGCTTACCCAAGTTAACCCCAATCGCTTTCCATCCGTCCTTATTACAGTCATTAGTTTTATATTTTCACTTTTCAATAATTTATCTTTTAATAATTTATCCTTGTTATTTCAATTATTTTCAATTAATATATCTTTATACTTGCTTATGGTGCACTTCTAATTTTGGAATATGATCTAATGCACCCAGGTGTATTTAAATAATTTTTTAATATTTTTTGAAAATTTTTATACAAATGTTAATTTAAGTGTATTTAATATGTATATTTAGGGAGTATTTATTTACACAAAAAGCATTTCAAACTAAAACTTTTCAATCTAAAATTTTTTACTTACAACAACTACCTTATTTTTTAATTATTTTTCACTTTTTTTATATAACTACTTTACTTTTCAATTATTTCTACATAATTATTCATACATTTAACCTATCTATTTGAAATTTTTTCTTTAAATTTTTTATTAAAAGTTTTATCACTTCTCAAAGACTCAAACACTGGTAATTGATAATTAATAATATATTTTGTGGATATTTTATACTAATTTGGTGGATAATTAATTGAGTTTAATGTGAAATTTGATTTAAAATTTGTTGTTGCAACAATTAGGTATTAAATAATAATTTCAAGTTGTTTAAATAATTTTTATAATCTTTTGCCTTGAAATTATATTTTTTATTTGTTGCAATAAAACCAAGTGTGCTCGATATTTTTGTTGGATTTCAAATAATGTTAATATATTAACCACCTATCTATTAATTTGATCGATAAATAATTTAAATATTTATTTTCTGTAGGCTAGCAAATTCCAGCCTGAGGCCCACCGTTTCCATCACGTCTAGTTGTCCACCACCAAAACAAATCAGCAGTTCAATCAAGGCTGGAAATTTCCGCAGGAAAAATAAGCCGTCCATTAATTCCAGCCTTGGGCCCACAAGAAAATCAATTTATGCGGCAACTATCCAACCGTCCAGAAATTTCAGTATGTGATGCAAAACAATCCATGCCAACCGTCCAAAAATCCGATCACGTCCACGCAATTTTCCAAGTTTTGACCAGATTTTCCAGCCATGCAAAACATCAATCCAGGCCGTCCATTTTTTTATCAGCTGCTATTAAATCTTAACCGTCCAAACCAGAAAAATCGATTTTTAGCCGTCCATTTAAATCAGCTCATCTCAGCCGTCTTTGCATTCAAGCTGTCCAAAAATCATATGCAGATCACGATCCTTGAAGGCAGAAAAATCCAAGCAGTTCATTTTCTAAACCAGAAAATCGCTTTATGCATCAAATATTTTCAGCCGTTCAATTCCCAAGCATTCTTCAAGTTCCAATTTCAGCCGTCGATTAATAATTCCAGAGCCCATCTGGACGTCCAGCCACAGCAATCAAGAGCATCCAAGCATTCCTCCTTGTTGACACCCCACAAAAACGTAAAAATATATATAATAATATAATATAATATAATAATAATAAATTTTCAAATGGGCTTACTATTATTTGGTTTTGTGGATTCACTTTCGAATTTTTAACCCATATGTTTGCAAGCCCAAAATTGTGTAGGATTTATGGGCCTCGAAGCCTCAAAGCCCACTACGCAAGTGACGATCACTAATCCATATGGCAGATCAAGGGCCATTTGCATTCAAGATAAAGCGAAGAATATTCTCTCAAGATAATTGGAGCGGAATTGACATGATGAACGGTTGGGATTAAACAAATAATCATTATTTTAGGAGATTTTAATGGTCAAAATCAATTTGACTAAAAAATAGGAGAATCTGCAATATTTTCAAGTGCTAAATAAAAGTGATAAATCCAACTTATTAAGTAGAAATTTGAACCGTTAAAATGAATCAAGAACATTAATAAATGTGGGCCTTATCAAAAATCAAGGAAAATATTTAATAATTAATATATAAATAAAATGTCAAAAATATGCAAAATCAACGGCTAAAAATGGATTGACGTACAAGCCAAGCAAAACCATGGGCCCCATGAGTGGTTTTCAAAAACCACCCGAAAAATTACGAAAAGGTCCATTTTTGTTAAAGTTTTGCAAAAAAGGAAAAATGAAGTTCTGCAACAAATTAAAAAAACTGATATGCAATTTTTAAAACCTAAAAACCTATAAAAGGACGTCATTTCCACCCTAGAAGAGGGGGAGGCGGGGACAGCAGCTACCTACTTGGGGTCGGCACTCTCACTCCGAAATATCTTCTAGCCAGTTCCACTTCACAGAAGTCCCCTCATAGCCAAGGTTTCCTTTCTTCAAAAAAAAATCCTAGCATTGCCTTCTGGTTCGGCAGCTCTGTTCTCCTTCATTTTTGTTTCATCGGTGGATGCCCGGAAATTTTTCTATTTTTATTTTTCTCCCCATTGGTGTCGATCATCCGAATACAGAGCCTCATTCATTTTTCAATAACGCCACTGCATTTCCGAGTCCACCGTGTACCATAGGATAGCTGCCGAGACCCACTGCCCTTTCTTCATTTTCTTTTATAAAACGCCCCCTCTGCTTCCCATTCTTCTTCTTCCGAAAATTTGTTCTCATCCCTAACTTTTGAACAGCAGCCGCCTTCCTATCCGAGCACTCCCTTCTCTTTTCTGATTTACTTGCCTCCTTTCATCTTCCCCGTAGCCATTCTCCACTGAAAAGAAAATGGTCGAAGCCATATTTTTGCATCAGCTGCTGCCGTTGTAAACCACCGAGCAGAGTTCTTCTTTTTTCCCTTTCAGAAATTCTTGCATTGATTGCCCCTTTTCCAGCAGGCAAGAAACCACACTCAGACGGTGAAAAATCCCCCAAAACCAGTCATTCTCTTTTTCTCCTTAAAAACCCATCTCCTAATCTGTCCGTCTTTTGTTAAAAAAAATAAACAACAAAAAAAAAAAACTCCAGTTCGCCTATTCCCACAACAACTCGTCTTCTTCTCAGCATCCGGAAATTTTTTTTTTGGATCCCAACGCCTTTTGCATAGTTTCCGTTTGTTTTTTTTTTTAAAAAAAAAGAAATCAAAAGAACGGAAAGTCAAAAAGGTCTGTCTGTTCTCCATCTCATTCATCCTTATTTTAAAAAAAAAAACAGCACCAGCACGTTAGTCTTTCTCCTCTCCATATTTTCGTTTCTTTTATTTTAAAAAAAATATATATCAAAGGCAAACCTCAGCTCGTCCTTTCCCTTTCCTTTCTTTCGTTTTTTTTTAAAAAAAAACAAACTTCAGCAACCCGTTCCCTTTTCTCTCCAGCATTACCGCCTTTCCATTTTTATTTTTATTTTTTTGTTTTTGTTTTATCGTATTCCAAAAAAAAAAGCTACAGCACGTCCATTTTTTTTCTCTATCATTTTTTTTCGTTTTTTTTAAAAAAAAAGAGAGCCCCAGCACGCTATCCATCTGCCCTTTGTATTTTTTTTTCTTCTCTTTTTTTTCTTTAAAAAAAAAAAAAAATCAAAAGCTCCAACACGCCCTTTCTCCTCCATTCGCCATTTCGTTTTAAAATAAAAAATGAGCACTCAGCACGTCCTTTCTCCTTTATCCTTCATTTGTCATTTTTCATTTTAAAAAAAATATATATATATAACTCGAAGCTCCAGCACTTCACGGTATTAAGCCACATTTCACAGCAGGTAACGTACCCTTTTGATTTAGTTCATTTTATCTAAATCAAGCATTTATATAACAAATATCAGTCACTGTATCTAAAAAAAAAAAATCTTAAAATTATAAAAGTTAAAACAAACACCATTTATAGAAATGAAGTTTCTATACCTTCTTGTGAACTGAGTTAGGGCCTCATAAAAAGCCTAGGAATTAAATTTCCGTCCCCACCCTCCTGAGCTTTTACATATAATTTTTTTTTTTTTATTGCACTCCTAGGACCGATGTACTAGAAAAATAAAGTTGTATTCTTTTTTCTAGTTGTGAGTTCACCCAGAGAATCTCTGTTTTTAGTGCCTTATTGTATACGGACTAACCACCGTTATATGGTTAGTGGCGACTCCTAAAGTTAATATATTATATTTTATCTTTATTTGTACGCATGTTACTAACTGCTAATTGCGTCTAATTGAAATACATGTTTGCGTTTGACTAACTCGCATCATTTAAAAATCTCTAAAAACTTGCATCATCTAAAAGCCTTAACGCTTGCATCTCCCTTCTTTAACCCTCATGTCTACACCTTTTATATTTATTCCATTTCTGATCTTGAACCCCTTTTCTACATCGTTTATATTTTTATTTTTGCACGTTTAATTTCTGCACCTAACTTGCATCACGTCTAACCCGCTAACTCGCTAATTTGCATGTCATACTTATTCTCCTTTTTTGGTGTATGCATATTTTATTTTCTCATTTTAATTCATGGTTATATGTATTTTTGAGCTTACCTTACACTTTTTAGGCCCATTCGTCGGCCCATCGTAGCACGCTAAAAACCACGTGCTACACTCCTGTTATCCATGTATACTTCGTTTAAGCCTTGCTAAACATTCAGCACCGAACCGAAGCATCCTCTCTCAGTCCAGCAACGAATTTGGTGTACCGTCAACATGATTCTAAGCTACTCAATTCGCCCAAGCGTCCAAATCTCATGCGGAATTTCAGACTTCAACCGGGTGGATTTCGTAGTAGCCAACAACGCAACAGGCTGCGTTTATTTGAGCACGAAAATCACTGTTATAAACAGAGGACTCCGCCAAGCAGTGATACAGATTTTCCACACATAATACACAGCAGAAAATTGAGAGAGATTGAGCAGTAGGGTAGAGATAAGGCGAAAAGCCAGGTAAGAGGCGGAGTGACTAATTGTGTTGAGCGGTTGACGTACCATTGCAGCTTCCAACCAATAAGTTTTTTTTTTTTTTCTCTTTTACTTTTTAATTTTAATTATTTTGTTTAAAATGAGTTTGAATTTTAATTTTATTTAGACTTAAATATGTTTGACTAAACCCTAAATTTAGATTTTAGAATGTAACATGTGTACAACATACCGGAGTGTATGGTTTTAATTTATTTATGATGGATATTATTGTTAATTTAATATCTTATGATTTTAATACTTACTTTGTACATGGGCCATACTTTGGTATGATTCTATATATTGGATGACGGAATCGATAGGCAGAAATATAATATACGATAATCAATATATTAAACCTGAAAATTTAAGACTACAAGAATAGAAATAATGACCTTAAGGAATTTCATGAACAACTATACAACTTAATGAATTCTAATTAACTTAATCTTATGAAAATAGATAGTTAAGAAAATTAGGGTACACTTTGTAAGTTTTGAGAGAAAGTGCAGAGATAAATTAGAATTTTCTCCTTTAACAAACAATATCCGAATTAAATAATTATACCATTGCCTGTTATAAAGACGCATGTAAAACCCTAGACCCTAAGTACTCGCGTCCTTATTTTTAATGCTCATTCTGGTTTTGAATTCTATTTTCTCTTCCCATTTTTCTACTTTTATTCCATTTTATCCACTTTATTCTCTTTATATTCGACACAAAAATATTTAAATGTAAGGTTTATAGTTTCAAATTTCCTTTGAATTGATAATTTATATATTACGATCTACGACTCATGCACTTGCATGAAATTGTGAACAAACACACCCTGAATCGGCTCTCAAGGAAGAAGAATGTGGGATGAGCACCATCCTGTCGCGATTTAGAAAAAGATGCTTGTAAAGTGCGACTGCTCCAATGTTGTGTTTACATTCACGAAAATGTAAAATAAAAACGAAAATATAAATAATTAACTGATATGATATCCATTTGCCACACCTACTTTTAATATTTTTACTTTTACTCGCAATTGTATATTCTTTTGTCATTTTTACCTTGTTTTACTTGTGTATTTCTTGTTTATTTATAGTTAACATGCCTCCTATTAAACATTTCAATTTACTTATTTGAGTGCTTCTATTTTTTCATCACTACTTATTTCAACACATGTTTTTGATGTCGTATTGTCTCCTGACTTATTACAGTGTTTAGTTTCGTATTGTATTCTATTCCTCCTTGCTTTTGGAAGTTGGAAAAGAAAAAAAAATTCAAAAAAAGAAAAATAGTGTAATATAACAAGTATAATAATTAGAAATAAAGAGAATAAAATTAAAATAGATATGATAGTTTTATAAAAGACATGAAAAACTTAAAATAGACATAAGATGTGTTTGAGGAGTGAAAAAAACTTTTAGATGAAAAAGTTTTTAGTTTAAAAAATTTTAAAATAGAGAAAATAACGTGATATGATAGGAATAATAATGATGAGTAAAGATAATAAAATTAAAATAGATAGGAATAATGATGATGAGTAAAGATAATAAAATTAAAATAGATATGTTAGTTGTATAGAAATAATTAAAAATTATAAAAGTTGTATGGAAATATGTGAATAAATAATTAAAAATGGAGTTGTTATGAAGACTGAAAAGTTCTAATTTGAAAATTTTGGTTTGAAATTTTTTTATTATACCACACATGCTCATAGTAAAAATGTAAAATATTATAGTTCTATTAAAAATTAGGCGGAAAGTTTTTAGCTCTTCTCCATCATTAACGTTGGGGGATTAGAAAGGGGAGTGGATTCCTTGTAAGGTGAGACGGTTGAATATCATTCATTACTTATCTGAAAACTGTGTCATCTTTGAAAAAAAATGAAAACAGTGGTCCGCCGTGATGTCTATGACTCTACATGATCCATCGATAGGTCTACTCCGGAGGCCGTGCAAGATCTGGACCGTGCGCCAGCTTGCAATACTGCTTTTGGACGCACCGGATTATCCTCGGCAATTGCAAAGACGGTAGATGTAAGCGGTTTCGCATCTTCTTCTGGCATCGGGTATTTCGCCGATATAATCGAGTTTTTTTTTTTTTTTTTTTTTTTTTTTTTTTTTTTTTTTTAAGGATGATATAATTGAGTTTTTGAAATGGTGGAATGTGGATTCCCCCGTAAGTCACCCACCGGAATCGCACCCGCCGGAGATGTTGAAGATGAGTGGGAACCCGAAAATTTTGTCCGTTTGGATACTGCGGGAGTTCGTATGGTCGTACGATCTGGATCATCACCTTCGGCCACCCAGATCTCCACGAGCGGCTCCCCTGTTCGTCTTCATCTCCAGCAGAAAAACGCGTCCATCCATCCGCTGCTATCCTTCAAGCTCAACCATGGTGGAAAAAACCCACCGATCTGCTGTCCCCATTGGCCCATAGCTGTCTGCGTCTGGAAAAACTCATCTCTGCTCGCCGTCCGCCACAGCCATCACCACGGCCCACCAGCAGCAACACTGACAAACCATGCTCCAATCTCAGCCGTTCAACGCACAAATCCTAGCCACGAGATCTGCCTGGAGGACCTCGACGTCGGAGAAATCTTTGCCAACGGCGCTGAAGAGAGACAAAGGGAAGTCGTGCCGTACTTGATCTTGCCAGATGACGTCAAAGAAAGCAAACGCAACTCGTCTAGGGATATCCCTCGCGGGCGCAGGTTGTATGCAACGGGGTGCATATATTTTTAATTTTTTTTTTTTTACATAACTATTAATTTAAGTGTATTTAACATATATATATATATATATTAATTTTTATCATTTTTAGAAATTTTAAGATATTTTTTTGAATTTTTAAAAATCAATATGTCATTTATTTTTAAAAATTTGAAAAAATATCTAAAAGTCTCAAAAAATGAAAAAAATCGATACGTATATTAAATACACTTAGATTAATAGTTTCATAAAAAAAATTTAAAAAAACAAAAATGGTGAAATACACACGAATGCATACGATGAGAACCCTATATGCACCTAGGTGCATTGAGCCTTAATGTACCCAGATACATACACCAAAATTTTTAAATTTTTTTACACAATTGTTAATCTAAGTGTATTTAACATGTGTATCAATTTTTACTATTTTTTTAGATTTTTAGATATTTTCAGATTTTTAAAAATCAATGGCATTTTTAGTAATTTAAATCCAAAAATAATGTTTAAAAGTCTCCAAAAATGGTAAAAATTGAGACACGTGTTAAATACGCTTATATTAATAATTTCATCAAAAAAGTTTTTAAAAAATAAAAAATAGGTGAAGTATACCTGCGTGCATTGAGCTTAAGTGCATAACTTTTAAGAAACTATAAATTTGCACTTTGTACTGAGTGGATGAGTCTACCCATGTGAAACGTTCAATTGGGATGGGATGTTTGATGACATAACCCGTTTCTCTGCCTAACATTTTACCTCAAATAGTATAGATGGATAATCACGCATAAAAATCAAATGAAAATGCCAAAATATCAATTCCAATTGTAATGAGCCAAGATGTTAGAAGAAGAACTTCATTTAGAAGTAGAGGTCTTAATAGTCGTAGTCAATCTGTTAACCCTATCATCTAACCCATTTATAAATGGATTTGGGTAGAGATTTTTGAATAGATGATTTATAATCTGCCAACCCATACAACAATTTCATCAAATAAATATATTATAATTGAAATTTTGTAACTCATAAATCCGTTTAATAACCTATTCAACCCGTATAATTCATTTAGTATAAAGGGTATAAATATATAGTTAACCCTAATTTTTGTTCTCCCTCTCACATATCCTTTCGCACCCTTTTTGTTCTTTAGCTATGGGACTTTCAACTCTTATTTTGCTTACCCATTTGCCTCTATTGCTTGTCGAGATCTATCTACGATCCTCCCAACCTTTGACTATTGTCAGCTTGTCTTGTCGCTGTTGATTGTCCGTCTCCGAGACCCCACTTTCCTTCGCATCCTAAGCTCTTTTTGTCGCGCCGCTGCTCCATGCTTGTTACTCTCCCCTGGTTTAGCTTCTCTCGCCATTGCCAATTGTTCGCTTCCCAAGTCCCCACCTTCCTACGTGTCCTAAGCTCTTCTTGCTTGTTGTCACTAATCTTTACCTATTACTCTCCCCCTACGTCGGTCCTACCTCTCCCTTGTCCTATTTGTCACTGCAACCTACTATTAGTGACGAGTCCCTTGCCTCTAGACTGCTCTCTCTTCTCATGCCCTTGACATTTTCTGGCATTTCGGTTGAACAACCCACACCTTCTCTTGGCCACTCTATCACCACTGCCACCGCGATTACCATCCAACTCTGCATTGACAGGTGCATTATTTTGCCTATTTTGGAGCTTCTCTTTTGATGGCCTTTATTTGTTGATTCTTCACACGTGGGTTCAAATAGCTACAAATACTAAATATTGTGGTAAGTTCATAATTATCTCTATCTTATTATGTTTGATTACAATTATATTTATGCTCTATCTTATTAAAGATTTAATAACATTGTAAAATTGGTTATTTACACAACATATTAATAACTAATCAACTCGTTTATTAAGTAAGTTGTAAATGAGTTAGAGTTCAAACTTTTTAAAATGGGCATCCCATAATTGGATAGAAGAAGGAGATAAAATAATTGGCTTGCCAAAAATACCCCTAATTCTCAGGTGCCAATTAAGCCCTTTTGTGATAGTCGCAACATGTGCTGGTTAAAAGCGCTTGTGATTGGGGGGTTACAATTTCTCCACCGTGGTGGGGGTTTAGGCAAATATTTCTCTCTATAGTGTAAGGGTAAGTATGTGTTTCACTGTAAAAGATCTGGATGACATGTTGTATAAATATATAAAAAAATAATCTTCTAAAAATATATATAAAAGCAATTATGCATTGTGGGTGTGGGGCACGTGTGCAGGTGTATCCCAAGACATCTAAGGAAATTGTAACTCTAAATGTATAACAAAGATTTTCTACGACTTCGCTAGTGTTGCTGGTAGATTTGGCCATGCAAAGCGTGCAAAGTCCTATCCTTGCTTTTCCTTGATTCTTACATTGGGTGTGAGAAGTGATAAAATTTTTGCATGAAAAATGTTTAGTATAAAAGTTTTTTAGTTGATATAAAATAATGTGATAGGATAGAGGTAATGATATGGTCTAAATAGAATAAAGTTAAAAAAAATAGGTTAATTTAATAGGTACTTGTGTATAAATAATTAAAATTAGGGTAGTTGTATAGGAAAATATAAAAAAAAATTTAAATATGATAGTTGCGGAGAGTAAAAAGTTTTCATTGAAAATGTTTAGCTTGAAATTTTTTTATTAAAAAGAAAAATGCCCATCATGATAAAGATTTCTACTTTTTTTAAAAATTTATTAAATTGGACCTACTCAATTTATTAATGAAATATTTTAGAATATTTTTAAATCTAAATCATTTATTATATTTATTTATTGAATAGTTCAATGTTTATTCTTCTTTCTTCATTTTAAAATTTAAATTATTTATTATGTTTATTTATATTTTTTGTAAATCTAAAAGTTATATGTATAAAAATTTTTATATTATATTATTCAAAAAATTCAGTAGTTATACTTTCATTTTTAAAATTGTTACTTTTATAAGGTATAAGCTTTATTGGAAATTATTTTTGATAGCATAATAAAGTAAAATGGGTTAAACATGATTAAAGAATATTTTAAAAATTAAAAACTAAAAGTAAAAATGAATTGTTAAGTATTAAATTATTACCCTTATTTATATGTATTTATCAGTCATGTTGATAGAAATTATATTTTTTATAATATAAAATTTAGCATGATTATTTATTGAGAGTTGATCTTCTTAGCTTGGGAAGAATTTATATTTTGAAGATTTTTAAATAAAATTGTTAATCTAGATGTATTTAATCTATAAACTAAAATTTAGTATTTTTAAAAATATGTATAGATTTTTTTTAATTTTTAAACTCAAAGGTATTTTAATAATTTTCATTATTGAAAATAGCTAAAATACTTCTATCTTTAAAAATCTAAAAATATATACTCAAAAATAGTAAATCTTGGTTTATAAATTAAATATTATAGATTAATAAAAAAATTTATAATTTTTAAAAAAAATATAAAATAGATTTTTTTTCCAAACTGAGTAATAATTTGCTTAGCAGGAAATAGTATCACTGCTCTAATTTATTTGAAATAAATATAAGGTGTGTTTTGGTTGGGCTAAAAAGATATCAACAAAAAATTTTGGGATAATTCTTCATATATCAATAACAATTACACATAATTCATAATATACTCAGAACATTTCTTAAATTCCGTTTATACATATAACATTTCATTCTAAATTTCTCTCATACCGACGTCGTTAAAACCACCGTTATCTACCCCATTGAAAAGATGATTTTGCTAATATAAAAATTTTTAATTGAGATAATTTAACCATAACTTGACTCAATTGATGATAGTAAATTATTAATACAAGATATTAAATAACTTGAAAGTCATATTAAGGTTGATTTATTTTAATTAGAAAAAAATGTAAAAGGGAAAAATCGTCTTTGCAATAGAATAAATAATGGTAGTTTTAACGGCATATGTATGAGAGGAATTTAAAGTGAAATATTATGAGTATAAAAGGAATTTATGAAATATTGTGGGTATATTAGGAATTATGTGCAATTATTATGGGTGTAAGAGGAATTATCCTAAAAATTTTTAATTAAAAATTTTTCATTCTCCTGAACTATTTTATTAGTTAATTATTTTTTCATATTTTCTTATATAGACTATCTTATTTTTCAGTCATTTTTACATAATTACTCATACGACTAATATATTAATTTTAACTTTATTATACTTATGCATCGCCATTATCCTTATTATATTTTTTATCAATTTAAAAACTTTTACTCTCATAACTTTTATCAAAAAGTAAATAGTTTCGATTTGAAAAACCATAAAAAATACGGTTGCATTGGACCATTTTATAACGAAAGTCGGGTTGGGCTGCTGGTCTGCGATCCAGTTACTGCCGTCCCCAGTTATACGAGAAACCTGGCTGCGCGGCTGCGCCGCGAAAAGGTAATAATTCTCTGCAAATGCAGGATCGTTTCCGGAACCCGAACCCTATATAGTGCCTCTCGGCTCGCCTGCCTTCCTCGTCAGTATTCCTCTCCTGCCATTTTTCTTTCTCCCAATGGCGGAATCTAATTATCCAGACACAGTTGCAGCCCAGCCGTCGAACGCCTCACAATCCTCCGATGCCGTCGTCGACGGCAATCTCCTCGTTGCCCGCTCCCTCTCGCTCGCTGGCATCGACCGCATGTTCGGCGTGGTCGGTATTCCTGTCACATCTCTTGCCACCCGCTCCGTCGCCCTCGGCATCCGCTTCCTAGCCTTCCACAACGAGCAGTCTGCTGGCTACGCAGCCTCCGCCTACGGCTACCTCACCGGACGTCCCGGCATCCTTCTCACGGTTTCTGGGCCTGGCTGCGTTCACGGCCTTGCCGGACTCTCTAATGCAGCCATTAATGGCTGGCCTATGATTTTGATCTCCGGCTCCTGCGATCAGAAGGATTTCGGTAAGGGCGATTTCCAGGAGCTCGATCAGATTGCTACAGTAAAACCCTTCTCGAAACTCTCGGTGAAGGCGACTGACATTACCAAAATTCCCAGTCTCGTTTTCGATGTGGTTCATTGTGCTGCGTCGGGTCGGCCTGGCGGATGCTATCTCGATCTTCCGTCGGATGTTCTTCACCAGACAGTCACCGAAGCTGAAGCTGCTAAGCTCTTGGCAGCCGCCGCTGAGGCAACTCCTGTAGCCGCGGAGACTCCGGAAGCGCCAGAAAGGTCGGACATTGAGAAAGCTGTTGACTTGCTTAGGCACGCGGAGCGGCCCTTAATTGTATTTGGAAAAGGAGCTGCTTTTGCCCGTGCAGAGGATGAGCTTAAGAAGTTGATAGAAAGAACAGGGATACCGTTCTTGCCGACACCAATGGGAAAAGGCTTGGTGCCGGATACCCACGAGCTTGCCGCAACGGCTGCACGATCGCTCGCGCTTGGTCGCTGTGACGTTGCGCTTGTTGTTGGTGCCCGATTGAACTGGCTGCTTCATTTCGGAGAGCCGCCGAGATGGTCAAAGGATGTAAAATTTATACTGGTAGACATTTCAAAGGAAGAAATTGAACTCCGGAAACCACATCTAGGTTTGGTTGGCGACGCGAAGAAGATATTGGGTTTGATAAATGAGGTGGTTAAGGACAATCCTTTCTGTCTGGGAAAAACGCATTCATGGGTTGAGTTAATATCAAAGAAGGCCAAAGATAATATTGGGAAGATGGAACTTCAACTCTCAAAAGATGTGGTGCCCTTCAATTTCTTCACGCCAATGAGGATTATAAGGGATGCAATTCTGTCAGCGGGGAGTCCGGCACCAATTTTGGTTTCGGAGGGGGCAAATACTATGGATGTAGGGCGGGCTGTGCTAGTTCAGACTGAGCCGAGGACACGGTTGGATGCCGGGACTTGGGGTACAATGGGAGTTGGCCTGGGCTACTGCATTGCAGCTGCGGTGGCGTCACCTGATCGTCTTGTGGTTGCTGTTGAAGGGGATTCTGGATTCACATTCAGCGCTATGGAAGTTGAGGTTGGTTGATTCTATTATTCGATATACTTCGACCATGCATGGATTATCAGACAAACAGGGATGGGGTAAACTGCGAACCAGCAGTTCGCATTCGCCCAAACTAGCCAATAACGTTTTTTGGCAGAATGCAGTTAATATCCCAGTCTTTGGCCAGTAGCTGCTGTGTGCATGTTAAGGTCTTTTCGCCTTATTCCCACGAAGTATTTTGTGGTTCTCACTGGCTTGGGTTCCATTCTTTTCTGGCATGGGCAATCAATGATTCCATTATACCTGTTTTATCATCTCAAATATCAATAGTTGGTGGTCTAATCCTACATGGTTTAAGGAGAGTAGGAATGATACTGATTCCAGCAATTTCTTTGCTTTTAATTGCCACAGTAAAAATGTCCTTTCTAATCGTCTTCCATTTTCCTGCTTTTGCAGACACTGGTGAGATATCAGTTGCCAGTTGTTGTGATTGTCTTCAACAATGGTGGTGTATATGGGGGTGACCGTAGGGGCCCTGAGGAACTTACTGGCCCGTACAAAGAGGACCCTGCACCGACTTCTTTTGTACCAGGTGCAGCTTATCATATTTTGATTGAAGCCTTTGGAGGGAAAGGTTATCTTGTGGGGACACCAGAAGAGCTCAAGTCTGCACTCGCAGAATCATTTTCAGCACGGAAACCGACAGTGATAAACGTTACAATTGATCCTTATGCTGGATCAGAAAGTGGCAGATTGCAGCACAAGAACTGAGGTAGTTCAAAACCTCTCCTATAGACTTCGTCACCATCTTTCATATTGGAATAGAGCATCATTTACAAGGAGCCTGGGATTTTACTACCTTTAAAATAATTCCCAAATATTTGAACAACAAAATAGACTGTTACAACCAGATGTTTACTTCTAGAGCACATCAAATTTTCGTTCTGTAGTGCAAATAAATTCTTAATTGCTGTAGCAGGCTGTTGTATTTATATGATGAATTAGCATGTTAAATTCAACGAAATCAGGATTGTGAAGTATTAGATTCAGCGTTCTTGCGTACTTCTTGTGCGAGTTTAATTTGTAATGATCATATACAACCAAGTAACAACCGGTTGTCTTTTTTATATAATTTTATATATATGGGAAGTTGCAACTTAGTTATGGTTTCAGGTCAGTCTCATGAAACTGGGGAAATCAGGGCACTGAGTGGTCTTAAGGGACAGAACAACAAAAGTTGATAAGATTTATGTGAATGAAATCATGAAGTGCAACTAGGGCCTTTGGTTGGCTGATTTGTGTTTTCCATGCCACATTGACTACAGCCATGTTTACAATCCATTTATTGGAGGAGAATGTTGTTGTGAGCTGATTATGTTGGATGCAAAAAGGCTTGGTGTGGCCTTGATTTTGATGCGGGGCATTGAGTTGTTGTGATGATGTCCATGTGTTTTAAGATGACAAGTCTACTGGGAGACTTTGAGTTGTAAACTCTGTTCTTATCTTTCTTTGCTTGTCATCAAGGAATAATGTTTTTCTTTTTTATTTGATAAAAAAAGGAATAATGGTTTTGAGTCATGAGCATAGTTATGTAAATAGGAAGAAATAGGGAGAATCAAAGTAACTCCTCGGCTATACAACCATCATAATTTGTCAAAATATTCAAAAGAAGCCAGTGATAGACATAAAAGGCAGGTCAGGATTTTTTTAAGAGTGAAAGTGGTATCATGGTAACAGGAAAAGTCAATCCGTGGAGTCGTCTTATTTTGGAATCACTGGAGGCTGTCTGTTGCACTGGGTGGAAATGGTTGACAATGTTTCAAATATGAAAATGAAAAATGGAAAAGATTTTTCATGAAAAGATATGTTATTGTTGTAGAAGTAGCAGCAGGATTTCACATGAAACGAAAGACAGACTTCTTTATGGTCAAGTAATGCTGAAGTCTAGTACTGAAGTTTTTGAGATGTTTGATTCTATATTCTCTAGCTGACAATGCTAGTGTAAGGTTTGAGAACACTGGCTTTACTACCTTCTTCCCTGGTCAGAAAATAGCTTGATGTTTTTATTTTTTTATTTTTTAACTTCCCCATTATTGTTGTAGAATTAGGAGCAGGATTTCGCATGGAATGAAAGGCTGCTTCTTCATGGTCAAGTAATGCTGAAGTCTAGTCATTGAAGTTTTTCTGCGAGATGTTTGATTCTATATTCTCTAGCTGATAATGCTAGTTGTTGGCTTTACAACCTTCTTCCATGGTCAGAAAATAACTAAGTTTTTACGTTAGATGTACCACCCCTACCCACCACCCCACTCCCCCCAAACCACATTATTCGCAGGTCAAATACTTATTTTTCCTCAAAAAAGTTGAATAAAAAGTATGCAAAGAGGGATCTTTGGTTCAAGGTGATCACTTCTTGCTACCAGTTAGTGCAAGCTGTTATAGGTCCGAGCAAAAGCACTTCAACAAAAATCCCAGATACAATTCCCATCCATAACCCCGTTAATGCGGGACATGATGTGGGACGTGAAGATATTTTCATAAATTTGGATTTAGATTGTTTTAGGATGTTTATTTCTATTTTTGAAGATCTCCTAGATATATTTAGAAGATTTTCTAGAATATTTTAGAATCTGCTTAAAATAAACATGTATATATTTTAAGTTTACTTCCTTAAGAAGTTTAGTTAAAATATACAATTTCCTTTTCTAGAAAGATTTTCTTAGGATATTTTAGAATCTGTTTAAAATAAGCATGTATCTATTTTAAGTTTACTTCCTTAAGAAGTTTACTTAAAATATACAATTTCTTTTTTTAGAAGGATTTCATTTGCTAAGATTGGGTGGTATGTTCACTTATAAATACAGCCCTTGTAAGCTCTAAAGGGGCATCAGTTTTTGAGAATTATAAAGAAGTGTTTCTTGGTTTTCCCTTCTAAGATTGGGTGGTATGTTCATTTATAAATACAGCCCTTGTAAGCTCTAAAGGGACATCAGTTTTTGAGAATTATAAAGAAGTATTTCTTGGTTTTCCCTTCTACTCCTCTTTTCTTTATCTTTCTCCTTGTTCTTCTACTCCTTCTACCTTCCTTCTTCTATTCTCATCTCTTTAGAGGTTCATTCCTCTTTCTTCTATTTTCTTCTCTACCTATCCTACATCACCCGTCATAAGCCATTTTCCAAGTCCTGTAGCACCTCGTGTGAGTGCTATGATGAGTTAGAGCTCTTCTTTAACCTTGCAAATCTGGGTTTGAACAATGGTTTGGAATTTGTAATCCTCATCAAATAGAAAGATGGTTAGTATGGTTCATAGAGAAAGAGTAATTATAGAAAATGGATGTGGGCTTGGATTTTGGATTTCATGCATTTGGATCAGCAGTGTATGCTCTTGAATCCTGCATTTCTATGAAATAAAATTTGTCAGTAAAGTACTCTTTAAATAATATCAAAGTGCAAGCATCTTTCCATGGTTTCTTTACCATAGTAGTTATATGTCTTGATAAATATAGCTGGGTTGCGTGAGCCGAGCTAACTGTCACTCTAGAAAACTAGAAGTGTTAGTAATAGACCAAGCCAATCATATTTCAGCACATATACACAACTGCAGCAGCTAGAAACTTTCCAAAATTGGATAGAGTTGCCACCAATCTTTGCGGGAGATTAGATCCCATTTGATTAAGATAAACGCTGGTCTTATAGAGTGTAGATTCCGGTCTCAAGGCCAAGCAGCTACAGAAACAATTCTTGCTTGATCACTAGCGGTTACATGGACATGGATATGGAAAAGGAAACAAGACAAAACAAAATCTGGCTAAAGAGAGGTCTGAAGAGCCAGAACTGAAAGTTGGAAAAGGGTAGCTGAAAAATAGGTGAAGGTGGGAAGATAAGAGTGCAGGGGCTGACAAGAAGAACCCAACTGCTGCACTATTCCCTCCTCTCTCTTGGGCGTCTCTCTATGCTCTCCTGCTGCTGGAGTGCTCCTCTATTTATAGAGGATTTCTGTTACTGCTGAGACGTGTGGCGTTCTTTACACGTTTTGGATAATGGTGTGCTGTTGCTGGTTTTTTCAGATGGCTGGGTAAAACGTGTTTTGCCTAGTTTTTGTTATGCCATTTGATGGCAGGTGCAGCTGGTTGTGAGCTGTTGCTCTTGCCGTGCTTCTGGTGGGTTCAAAGACTGGAGGAGTCTGGTGGGCTACAGCTGTTGGAGCTTGGCTTCCGTGGGCTGCAACTGAATTCATCTGGTGGGCTTCTGTTCACTGATTACGCATCAGTAGCGCAGGAAGCAGCTGAATCCTTTCCTCCGAAGTACAAGACAAAGGCTAAAGAACAGCAAGAGGAATTCCCACGAGATGGTCAGCACCAGCCACCAAGGTTCACGCAAGCACCAATCTTCTGCCATCCACATCCTCCACAAGCACCTAGACTTTCAACGAGGTGAGTGCCAGTTGTATGTTTTGACCATGTTAGTGTTGTTATGTTTTTACCAGAGGCAGGAGGGGTACTATGGATGGGTACTTTTGTTGTCCATGGTTGCTGATTCAGTAATGTAAATTTCAGACCTGAAAGCACAGATCGAATTCCATATTTCCATCAAAGAAGTTGGGAGGTCGCAAGCACAGGCATCATAATGGCAGCATACTTCACTTCCTCTGCTTACATTGCTGCATGCATTACCCTGAACGCCGAGCACCAAAAGCATTACAGACCCCACTATCGCACCCACAATAACGACCATGGCGAACACGACGAGTGGCTAACGTGCAGCTTGAGGATGCCCATCGCCCAACTCATTGGACAATCGTGCTAAAAACGGAAGCATATGTAAGCATGCAAAAGAGATGCAAATCAAAACTACTACAGAACAATAAGATCAAACACCAAAAATATATATATAAAAAAAAGAATAAAAAAAAGAAAGAAAGAAAAGGAGACGTGTGTGTTTGAAACTCCTTACCTCACTGCACATCTGAGAAAATAAGGGATCATAAACAGCATTGAACATATGTTGAGGCTGGGGATGAATGGCGACCAGGGTCATAGCTTGGTTCACGTTCTTGACCTTTGTGCTAGAGGTCCGAGGTTAGAGACTAATTGAGGATGGGGATCAAATTCGATGCCCTCTTCAACATTCTGAAAAAGTCATTTACCATTTTGGATATTTGTATATATATTTTATAATTTTAAAGAAAATATTTTTACGTTATTTTTAAAATTATAAAAATATCTACAAAAAAAAAAGAACATTAATCTTGTTAGCTTTGACCAAGTAACATATATATATTTTATAAAACTATTGATTTAGGCATATTTAATCTATAAACTAAATTTTATTATTTTCAGAGATGTGTATATACTTTTTGGACTTTTAAACATAAGAGTATTTTAATATACCCTTTCTGTTTAAAAATCCAAAGAAAATATGCACATATTCAAAAATAGTAAAACTGATATCATAAATTAAATACATTTAGATTAATAAGTTCATAAAAACCAAAAAATATATTATTTGGACCAAGCTAACAAAATCGCCTCTCTTAATGGTCAATTTTAATACGAACTAGGTACACATCGGGCCCCATAGAAATGAAGAAAAATTAAAAAAACCCTTCAAACACGTATACTTGTTGAAACTCTTAGGTAAATATGTATTGAAATCCTAGAATAAATCATAGCTTTCAAGGATGAAAGTTTCAGCATGCTGAGAAAAGGGGAGAGGAATTTTCATCACCCGTGCGATGGCTGTGCATCAGCTATGCAGAGTCAGAGACTTTTAAGGGTTGATGTGAAACTCATTTTGGATCGGAATATTTCATATATCGCGCTTATAAGCTTGTTGAATGGAAACTGTTAGCAATTTGTCCATAACAATTGGACAGAGTGTCACAAGTCTGATACGGTCTTTCAGCCACAATACATCTTAATGGTTTTGAAGGAAATGGAGTTCTAAACCAAAATCAAGAGGGAATCTCGCAAATCCAAGGTCATCGTTAATTAATGAACGCACAATCAAGACTCTTTGATTATCATGGTCATGTAATAGAGGGTAAGAAAATTTTGAAAGCTGAATCCAAATAACTGAAAATAATTATCATTATAGATGCTAATCCTTCCATAACTAGCGAAAGGGTCTGATCCTCTGATGCCGATGATAAGAGATTTAGGAAAATGGAGGGTGAAAATCATGAAATAGTAAAAAATAGCTAGTAGATTAGTATAGTAGAGATAGTGGAATGGGTAGTCCTCTGGTAGGATTTTGGGGAAGGGAATTTCCAGCAGAAGTGAGCAGATTTCATTCCAAAGCCAAAATGAGCACTCGCACATATTACAATGGCGCATGGCAACACGCGATTGGTGACCAGCTAACACTTGACTACTCTTATTAAGCACCAATTCTCATCGGGCCAGTACACTCTAGGAACAAATCCACAAAGCAAGTACACTAGGGTGCACATTATAGGATAGATCCTTGAATTCTGTTCCCCTTTGAATTTGGCCTTATTTTCCGGGTGAATGTGAGGTGGTATATGCTAGGGTGTACCACAAGCTCCTCTCAAGTAGTCAATGCACTGAGTAGCTGGGGGATAGAACAACAAAATAGGAGAGATTCGTGAAAATGAAATCTTGAAGTGCAACTACTGCCATTGGTTGGCTGATTTGGGTTTAGAAATGTCACATTGACTACAGCCATGTTTACAATCCATTGGAGAACAATGCTGTCTTGAGCTGATTATGCTGGATGCAAAAAGGCTTGCTGTGCCATTGATTTCGTTGCGGGGCATTTTGTTGTTGTGATGATGTCCATATGTTTTAAGATGATAAGTCCACTGGGAGGCTTGAGTTGTAAACTCTGTCCTTAGCTTTCTTTGCCTGTCAACAAGGAATTAATGGTGCTGAGTCATGAACATAGTTATGTAAACAGGGAGAACCAAAATAACCCCAGCCAACAACCATCATAATTCTTTATTTCAATTTTCGACGAGCCAATGGACATGAGAAATCTGTTTAAAAGAAGCCAATGGTAGGCATAAAAAGGCAGGGAAAGATGTTACTAGGAGTGAAGGTGGCATCAAGGCAACATGAAAAGTCAGTCCATGAGTCCTCTTACTTTGGAATCACTAGAGTTTCTGTCTATTGCACGCCGAATGCAAATGGTTGATAATGTTTCAAATATAAAAGAAAAAATGGGTAAGACTTTTCATGAAAAGATACTAAAAATTGTTGTAAAAGTTGGAGGACTTCGCATGAAATGAAAGGCTTCTTCTTTATAGCCAACTAATTCTGAAGTCTAGTCGCTGAATCTTTTCTCTAGCTAACAATGCTAGTGTCAGTTTTGAGAACGCTGGCTTTGCAACTTTCTTCCATGGGCAGGACATAGCTAAGTTTTTTCATGTCCCCCCAAATACATTAGTCCAGGGCTGTTGTTGCTTCATTACAAAATACATTGATGGACGGAGGCAGGTCAAATATTTGAAAAGAAAGACAGTTGAATAAAAAGTATGGAAAGACTGATCATTGGTTCAAGGAGATTACTTCTTGCTCCCAGTTAGTGCAGGCTGTTATAGTTCCGAGCAATAGCGTTTGAACAAAAATTCCACATACAATCCCCATCCATAGCCCCTGCATAAGCCATTTTCCAAGTCACATGTAAGCCCATTATGCGTTCTCCAGAAATCACGCATCGATAGTGTAGAAAGCTGCCGAATTAGGCTAAACAGACCTTTCCTCCAACATGCAAGACAAAGGCCAAAAGGACAGCAGAAGGAATTCCAACGAGGTAATAAGCACCGAGATTCACGCAAGCACCAATCTTCTGCCATCCACATCCTCTACAAGCACCTAGATTTTCGACAAGGGGAGTGCGAGTTATATGTTCTGACCATGTTAGTGCTGTTATGTTTTTACCGGATGTACAATTAGGTGTGCATGGGTATTTTTGTTGTCTATGGTAGCTGAATCAGCAATGTAAATTTCAGACCTGAAAGCACAGATTGCATTCCATCAAAGAAGTTGGAGGTCGCAAGCACAGGCATCATAATGGCCACATACTTCACCACCTCTGCTTCATTGCTGTATGTGTAACCCCAAACGCCACGCACCAAAAGCATTACAGATCCCACTACCACACCCACAATAATGACCATGACTAACACGACGAGTACTGCTAAGCGTGCAGCTTGAGGATGCCCAGCTCCCAGTTCATTGGATACCCTTGTACTGAAAAAGGAAGCATATGTAAGCATGCGAAGGAGATGTAAGTCCAAAACTGCAAAATAATGACCAAAAACCGAAAAAAGACTTAGGGTTGTTTGAAACTACCCACCTCACTGCACATCCGAGACCATAAGGGATCATAAACAGCATTGAACATGTGTTGAGGCTGCCGATGAATGAGAATTACTTATTAGCAACTGAGAATGGAACAAATGCCAGGTTTTTAGGCCATGCAGAACTGTTACTGAACTGAATACGGTATGCATTTGAATTCGTTATACATTATATCTATTATTCGGATAACTCTTGTGGCTTGAAATTGCCATTTCCTTTCAAAGAGAGCTGAAACAAAACGAACCTGATTGATAGCACCGATGTCTCTAGCTTTGGGTTAGGAAGAAGACCAGAAAGGAGGACCAAAAGCTCGAATGCCCAGAATTCCAGGCTAGCCGAAGTCACCAGAGCAAAGACAATTAACAACAGATTGCATTAATATGCGAGTAGATAATTAAAATGAAAGTGGAATGGAAAGTTTGGCTGGAGAGATGGCCTTCTATTCTATTTTGTGTGTGTCTGCAGCAGGTACTTTCATAAAGTGAGCTTCGAGCTTTATATTATTTGCTCAGGCCTAACATCATGTTCAACTTGAGACCCCCTTTGTCTTTGTTCATTTTGTGACTAACATTACTTTATCATTTTCACATCATATAGAAAATTTTTCCATTTACCACTGTCCAAACACACTCAAGAAATCATTCTTATTGAAGAAAGACAACTACTTACAGCTGGGAAACATTACTCACCAGACCATGACTGCTGAAGGAATAGCAAGTCTTACAAAATTAAGGATATCATGCCATGCCTCCTTGGAGAAGCCAGTCCATGTCTTCTTGCAAGCGGGAGAGAACTTTATGTAGAGAGCCAAAAGCAACACATTGACCCAATATGATATTGAGTTGGCCACGGCAGCTCCTTTGCTGCCAAGGCCGGATTTGAACACCAAAATCCAGCATACAAGGAGATGGAACAAAGCAGTCATTCCGGTGCTCACCGTCATTGGGAACACAATGTTTTGTGTTTGCAGGAATTTAACTTGGCATTGGAGAAGGCCATAGGCAAATCAGCTTGGAGTCATCCATCGAGCATATTCTCCAGCTGCTGTTGATATCTCTGGGTCTTGTCCAACGAACAGGAGGATTTGCCTGGTGTTAAGCCAGATGAATCCAAGGAGGATGCTCACAAGTAGAATAACAAGCATAGCCGTCTGCATATGTATGCCAAGCATATGATGTTGTTTCGCTCCATAAGCTTGGCCACACAACGTATCCAAGGCGCTTGCCATACCCATCTGAAAAACCAAAAATACAAAAAACATATTAGAGCTTATGGGGAATCATTTATAGTTTTTTTTTATATATATCAAAATCATTTGTAGTTTTGAAGACTGTAGTAGATGTAGGATTAGGACCATTCAACCCAATACAGAGGTTCTCTCCGCTTACAAATCCACTGCGGAATTAGGCCTAGCTTCCCTCGTAAAATGAAGATGTGCGGAAAAAATTAAGATCAGGGAAACAAAAAATATTCGACATCTTAATTTCTCGGCATTAATTACACCACTATTTGTTTTCCTAAAACTTTTTAATCTAAAATTTTCATTCTTTATAATTATCTTATTTTTAATTATTTATTCTCATTTTCTTCTACAATTATCACAATTTTCAATTATTTCTACACAATCTTACATTTAACCTATTTATTTTAACTTTATTTTTTTTACTTTTTATCATTACCCTTATTATATCACATTATTTTATCTTATTTTACAAAATTTTACATAAAAAACTTTTCATCTGAAATCTTTTATATGATCTAAACGTGGATTTGAAATCAGTATTCATCTAGAAAACATCTTAGAATTAGTCAAGGTGCTTAAATCTTTTTGCTGCATTGACCTGACACATTGGAACAACTTTTATAGAATCTCATATGCTTGTGTTGACCCAAGAAAATTTCTCAAACATGTAGAGGCATAAAAGACAAGGTCCATTTTTCTTTCCTTCTACTCTGTTTGAGTGCATTTTCGTCAACACCCATTATTAAATGTTCCTTCTTTAGCTATCTAGGATAGCACGGTCGTCACGATTTTCTTCTAATTAAGATGGAATCGATTTCGGAATTATCATTAATAGACATCTTAAGCAAGGAATATGCACTCGAATCGCATTCATCGTGCATTCATCGTTGGATTTTTTTTTTTTTTTTGATAGAGGAATCATTGAATTATTGAAGCCAAGGTCTTATAGCTAGACGTGTAGATTAAATCCTACTTCGAGTCTGAATAACAACGATCGCTATGGTGAAGTAGATAATAGCTTATACTTTTCTACTGCTGCATGCCATCTTGAGCTGTTGTTCCTGTATCGGTAGTGTCATCCAAATCTCAAAAAAATCAAGTTTGGCATAGCTCACGTTGGCGGTTGATTAGGTTTGATTGAGCCATCTAAACAGAAATGGAGAAATGGAGATATATATATATATATATATATATATATATACAGAGAGAGAGAGAGAGAGAGAGAGAGAGAGAGAGAGACCATGAAGCTGAAACCAGTAACCCCAGCAAAGGAAGTGGCCATGGAAGCACCAGAAAGAGCAAGCTCTCCAAGGTGGCCCACGAACATGACCGAGATGAATTGTAGACACATCTGCATGAGGCCGACTCCGACAAGCGGACCGGCTAACCATAACTGCCTCTTGATCTCTTCCACAATCTCTCTCTTCCTGCTGCTGATGCACCCACCTGATCTGAGCCTCACTAGGCTCTCTCCACCACCATCACCATCTTTGGATTGAGAAATCTTGTCAGAAGACACTGGTACCAGCAGGGGAGATTGGAAAGATGGGCTTCCTTCCTCTCCTTCCATTTCTCTCGCTGCTCCGATATATCTATCCTCTGCGTGCAGCAGCAGGAGCGAACTGACTAAAGAGGAGACAGAAGGAAAGCTAGGTCAAGTAAAAGCAATTGCATCGAACATGCAAGTGCTTGTGCATTGATCAATCAGCAGCACGTGTCGTGTAAGACGTAAGCATATGATGGCTTCTCTTTTTCAGGAGGACGGCTCTTCTATTATGGCGCTCCAGCGGTGCATTAGAATTTATATACATGCACCTCATGGCCTCACAAGAGTCTCTTCCTTTCTTCTTTCCTTCCCATCTTTCCCGGAAGCCGATGATGACGGGTGGTTGACGATCATTTCATCCGATAAGAGAAAGCGGAAGAATAAGAAAAGAGTATGCGATGAGTTTGATTATCAAAATTTAAACCTATAAAGTTCATTTTGCAAATATTTAAACATCAAGGGCGCATGCAAAAAATTGCAAAAACCCCGACTATGATTCCTTGAACATGGACCAAGCGTCTGCTTTTCGCTTTAATTCTCTAGGCACAAACGCCAAAAAGAGAGCTCTGAAGTCATTGATTCTCGTGTTTTTGTGAATATATAGTAGTGCGCCCAACTCATTCAACATGCTCGGTTGGCAAGAAATGGATGTTTGCTTGTCGTTGTCTTCTACCTCAGATTCTCACCCTCAGCCTCTCGTTCAAATAACACCATGCGCCACCCATGATCCATACATAAGCACATGTGAAGACTCCATAAATTAATTAAATACACTAGGCCGCAGCTTATATAAACCACTGCCAAGACAAAATATTCTATTATTTTTTCATCAAATTTTTTTTGATTAGTAGCATATACAAATTGCGATGTCTAACATTACAAATCAAACACTTTCATAATCCTCACAGCGAAGGGACACTTCATAAATACTCCCACATTCAGGAGGGTATTTATAAACACTCAATTACCAAAGGGGACAAATAGTTATATACCTCCACTTGGCAGAGTTTGAACCAAAGCTTTTGACAACAATGCCAACAAACTTGAGCACCGGACCAAGAGCTCCGTGACATTTTTTCATCAATTAGGTACGCATTTAGGGTGTGTTTGGCAATGAGGAAAAAATGTCAACTTAAAACTTTTCAATCTAAAACTTTTCACTTTCTATAATTATCATATTTTTTAATCATTTTTTCACATTTTCCCATACAACTACCCTATTTTTCAATCATTTCTACACAACTACTCATACAATTAACCTATCTATTTTAACTTTATCATCTTTACTCATCATCATTACCCCTATCATATCACATCATTTGACAACTTTTACTCTCCGAAACTTTTCATTAAAAATTTTATTCATTCCCAAACACACCCTTATAAAGAAACTCCAATACACCATTTCAGTAGATCCAGATATAACTAGTACTACTGATTTTTTTTTTAAAAATAATAGATTAAACTAATCCATTGGTACATATACAAAGATGTAGAGATACCCTGAGGAGGACATCCCATCCATTCACGATTAAAATTACACCCGTACAAGGCATCATTTGCGGAAAAATGTGCAGCCCCATTGCCGTTTCTCAACACACGTAAATAATCTATTCTTTCAATACCTTGACTACACCCTTTGATCTCATCCACATTAAATTTCAGCATTATCTAGAAAATTTATAATTTTTTTGATTTAAGGACAACCTATGATGTTGTTTGGATTTTTTTTCGGACGCATGATCTTTTCAGACCGGTCGGAAATCCGGTGATTTCCGACCGGTCCAAAAATATATTTTTTTAATTTTTTTTTGAAAAATAATTTTATAAACTTGTTAATCTAGTTATATTTATTTTATAAACCAAGTTTTATCATTTTTGGATATATCTATATATTTATTTTGAATTTTTAAAAACAGGGGTATTTAAGTCATTTTAAGAATATTTAAAATGACTTAAATACCCCTGTTTTTAAAAATCCAAAATAAATATATATACATATCTAAAAATGATAAAACTTGGTTTATAAATTAAATATAACTAGATTAACAAGTTTATAAAATTATTTTTCAAAAAAAAATAAAAAATATATATTTTTGGACCGGTCGGAAATCACCGGATTTCCGACCGGTCTGAAAAGATCGGTCCTCTTTTTTTCGTGGGTCTTGATTTGCGATTCAATCGATAGAGCCTTAGTAATGCATGTGGGTGGAATTTCATTGAATTCCATTAGAAACTTATGTTCTTTATATTTTTCAACTAATTATTCAATAATTTAAATATCATATTTTTCTAACTTTATCTTTATAATTTAATTATTTTTCCTTTCAACTACTTTGTTTGTTTTAATTTTACCTTTATCATTTTATATCAATCACACTAATTCCAAAAAGCCTCTTTCTCATTTCTTACCAATCCAAAAATCTCACAAAAATTGAGTTACCAAACTTCCCCTTACTCCACTGCATAGTCGTGTTCTCCGTGGCTTGTATAGCGACACAACTGATTTTTGCTCATTCGCCGGCACGATCAAGCACGTGATGTAAAGACTCATTGTCATCAAGTTTACATTTTTCAATAAATATTAAGTTTACAATTTTAATAAAACAAATAACGATATATAATTTCTCCAAAAAAAATAAGGATATAGAAATATATATATATATATGGAATATATTCCTGTACAGCATTCCGGTGCAGCATCGCTGAAATGGGCCCCACATGATCATAAAATCATGATCTATTCCACCCATTGTATTTAGAATAATGTATTCTATTACCATACCAATTTTCATCCCAATCAGATATGTATGTGGGCCCCATCTGAAAATGGTACAAATCTAACGTAATAAAATAGTTTGATGTAAATAACAACTTTAAAGTATCTGATTGGGATGAAAATTGGTATGGTAATAGAATACATTATTCTAAATACAATGGGTGGAGTAGATCATGATTTCATGATCATGTGGGGCCCATTTTTGGGCCATTGTACCGCTGTTCCGGTGCAGTGACGCTGCACCGGAACAGCTCTCTCTCTCTCTATATATATATTGATGAAGTTGGAAATGAGGGGCCTGGCCTAGGGATAGAAGAGATGATGAAGGGGGATGGAGATTTTGCGTAAAAAATGAAGGATTCGTAGCATGGGAAAGAATATTCTTTTCAGCAGTAAGTCTATGAAATTCCCTTGCATGGGTGTAGATTGAGGCGGAAATTAGGGTGGGTGGTTGATCCCTAACTTAATTCATCTTTTGGAAGAATTAAATTAACATTTTTATGATACAGTATAAGGACGAGCTAGAATTTTTTTATCTAAATTCAAAAATAAGGTAACTACTGGTTGACCATATTCTAACTCAAAGAATTTCAACTTATCATATATATTAATTTATTAAAAATTATAATCATATTTTTAACCTTATTCTCATTTTTTCAAAATTTTCAAAATATTTATGACTAACTATATTGTAATTTAATTTTTAAATTTATTTTTTATAATAATTAATATGTAAGTTCGATATAAATATCTCTAGACTAAATAAATATTTAAAAAATTAAAATATTTTAAAATTTTCCTAACTTGTTAACTCAAAATATTGATTCAAATTTCAAATTAATTTTCAATAAGTTATGTTTTGTTAACTTGTTTCAATAAGTTTGTTATACAGTTATGCTATCTATATTTAATAATACCTTTTGCTATAGCGAAAAGTATTTTGTACTCTCGTTCATCATCGTCATCATCATCATCATCATAAACTATTTCCTACTTAAGTGGGGTCAACTGCATGGATTCTATTCCGCTATTTTTGGTGATTAAAGACTAAATTTTCAGTAATTTATAATATTTTCAAATTTTATTTAATCACTTCCATCCTTTTTTTTGGGTTTTCCTCTCATTCTCCTATCATTTTCTACTTGGATAGATTTTGCTCTCCTAATCAATGTCATTTCAGGCCTTCATTTAACATAACCAAACTATTTTTCTCATTTTATCACTTATTGATCTCACTTTTAGATTTTCTTCAATTATTTCATTCTTAATTTTGGGTGTGTTTGGGAATGGATAAAACTTTTGATGAAAAGTTGTAGAGAGTAGAAGTTGTCAAATGATATGATATGATAAGGGTAATGATGAGGAATAAATAGAATAAAGTTGAAATAGATATGTTAGTTGTGTTGGTAGTTGTGTAGAAATGATTGAAAAGTAGGGTAGTTGTATAGAAAAATGTGAAGAAATGATTAAAAAATAGGATAGTTGTGGAGATTGAAAAGTTTTAACTTGACAACTTTTATTTATTACCAAACACATCCTTTATCTTTTCTTGTTTTACCACTTATCCATTTTAACATTCTTGTTTCTGCTACGTTCATTTTATATGTATATTGTTCTTTAACTGCCTAATATTCTGCCCCACAAAGCATAGCGGGTCTAATCGTAGTTTTATAAAATTTTATTTTTAATTTAACAGAGACTCGATGATCACATAAAATTCTTAATACACTTCGTTATTTCTTCCATTATGCTTGAATTCTATGTATTATATATATTTTTTAATTTCACAATTCCCTTAAGCTATTGATCCTAAGTACGGGAAGTGATTAATTCTTGTTATTACTTGATCGAAAATTTTAATTGGTTTCTCATCCAAGTTCTCACTATTATTAAAATTACATTTTATATATTCAGTTTTTGTATGACTACTCCTAAAATCATTAAATTCTAAGCATCTACCCACCTATTCAATTTCAAATTTAGTCATTTTCTAGTTTCATTTATTAGAATAATATTATCTGCAAATAACATGTACCAAAGTACTTCTTCTTGTAGATGTCTAGTAATTTTACTTATTACTAAAGTAAAAAGATAAGGACTCAAAGCTGAGTTTTGATGTAAACTTATTTTAATTGAAAAATATTAGTATCTTCACTGATGATCCTCACATTTGTTACAGTTTCCTCGTACATATCTTTAATAATATCAATGCATCAATTATTCATTTCTTTCTTTTTCGTCACTTATCATATTAACTTTCTTGATACTCGATTATATGTTTTTCCTAAATCAATAAAGATCGTGTATAAATTTTTTCTTCTCCCTATACTTCTTAAATAGTTGTCTAAGTAAGAAAATGACCTCTGTAGTTGATCTTCCTGATATAAAACCAAACTGATTAATAGATACATTAGTTTTTCGTCTTACTTTATATTCAATTACTCTTTCCCATAACTTTATAATATGACTCATTAATTTTATTTTCCAATAATTTACACGATTTTGAATATTTCTCTTATTTTTATATATTAGGATTATAGTATTTTTTCTCCATTCACATAGCATTAACTTTGTTTTTATATATTTTTATAATCTTATTAAAGAAATTGGTTAACCATTTTACACTTACATCTCTCATGTACTTTCATGCCTCAATTGGTATATTATCTGGGCCTAAGACTTTTCTTGTTTTCATCTTTTTAGTTTCCTTTACTTCGGATATTCGAATTTTTAAAAAATAACTAATATTTCTATTTTCTTCTCTATTTAAACTAACATCTAATGTTAATTATTCTCGTGGGGTATCATTTAGTAGACTATAAAAATAAGTTTTTCATCTCTCTTTAATTTCATCATACCAGCACTCTTTGGTTTTTACTTTAATACATCTAACATGTGCTAAATCTTTGTCTTTATTTTTTCTTCATTTAGCTAACTTAAATATATCATTTTCACCTTGTCTAGTTTCTAATCTGTCATATAAGTTGTCATAAGTTTTATATTTAGCCTCGCTAATAAGCTTTTTAGTGATTTTTTGATAGTTTCTATTGTTGTAAGTTTGTATCATTTTTATTACTTTGTCAATTTTAAAATTTTTTTTGTTTATCATTTATAGCTTTTTGAACATCTTCGTTCTACCACCAAGTTTCCCTATACAAGGATCTACGATTTGTATATATCTCCACAATACTTTGTTACCTTCTTTTATGGTAGTTCACATTATATCCCACATTGATTCCACTTCCTTTCCTTGTAGGTCTCATTCTTCTTCTTCTATCATTCTTTTACTAAAAAATTTCGTGTTATTTCATTTTAAATTCTACCATTTAATCTTTAGAATTATATTGTTGTTAGTTTTTATTGACTCTTTTTGTGTATGTATATCCATCACTAGTAATCTATGTTGCATCGCTAAACTCTCACCTGGGATAATCTTACAATTTACACAAATAGATTTATCCAATTTTCTTATAAGAAACTCTCACCTGGGATAACCTTATCAAATGTTCATGTTGTTTTTGAAATAAAGTATTTATTATAACTAAATCATATACTATAACAAAATCTAAAATGACATTCTCCATTTCATTCCTTATTCTAAAGCCGAAATCTTTATGAATTCTTTCATATCCTATATTATCCTTTCCTACATGTCTATTTAAATCTCTACTTATCACAATCTTTTTTTGATTAGGTATTCTTTGCATTATGCTATCTAAGTCATCCCAAAATTATTTTTTTAATTCTATCATCTAATCCTACCTGTAGTGCATAAGCACTAATCACATTTATGACTTTTGCACCTAATACAAGTTTTATTTGAATAATTCTATCATTTACTCTATTGACATATACAACTTTATTTATAAATTTATTTTTTACTATTATCCCTACATCATTTTTATATAACATAATTTGAATCCATTTACCTCTTTAGCACTGGCTACCAGCCTGACATGCCAACTCTCAGTTTTTATATTCTCATTAATAAGTAAAATATTGACATGCTTAACCTTTAAATTTAATATATATAACTTTATATCAATAGGCATACATTTTTAAAAATTATTATACTTGACCTGCATTTTATACTTGACTTGCTACTTTTATACTAACCTGAAGTTTGTCCGGATATCTATTAAAAAAAGGTGAAGGTTGAACCTACTTATTCTCGACCAAATATAAAAAAAGGTTAAAAATGATTTAAAAAAATAGAGTTAGGATTGGGCAAACCTTGAGCTAGTATAACCCGTCGATTCCCTCTCTTAGTTATGGATGATTAGGGAGGGTAAGAATTAGAGTATCACAACCCAATCTTGACAAAAAAAATTATTTTATTCTATTTTTTATACCAACAATGTGGGTTTGACACTTTGACCATTATTCTTTTTAATATGTCTAGAGATGAACTTCAGGTTAGTTTTTGGTATTAGGACAACAAGTCATATAAAAATGGAGGTTAAGAAGGATAACTTTAAGAATTTATAAATCTATCAAATATAAAGGCATATTTATGCTACATTTAAATGTTGTATGATTTAATATATTACTAATCAATAAAAGTAAATGTCATTGCCAAACAAAAATATGAGTAAATATAGTGTAACTTTATTAAAATAGATTAATGAAACGTGGTTTATTCAAAATAAATTTTGAAATCTTAAAAAATATTTTTTAAATTAATAATATTCTCTGTTAGTGTTTCCAAAATAATGTGAAAACTATAATTATACATGAGAGTTATATGTATATATGCTTGATTCTTATATTGTTGATCTAATTAATCATAAATAATATGAAGATTTTGAAAGAAAATGAAAATAGGATTTATAAATATGTTTATAATTTAATAAATAACGGTGGGGTAGGATTCTTAGAATAGGGACAAAGACTCATGCATAGCCTTTAGTTATTAACTGCAACATATAATCAAGATAATTAGCAAAGCCAACGCTGTTTGCGCGAGTTAGCGGGCAATCAAAAGTTTTCAAATTTTTTATTTTTATGAATATATAGGCTTCACTTAGATTGATCATCATGTGGAATTTTTCATTTTTTACAAAATATATGGCTTCACTTAGATCGATCATCATGTGGAATTTTTCATTTTTTAAAAAATATATGGCTTCACTTAGATCGATCATCATGTAGAATTTTTCATTTTTTAAAAATTTACGTATTTTTTATTATTAAAAATAAAAATTTGGATAGGTATCCATCGGAGTATATATCTATACCTATTTTTATTTTAAAAAATAAAAATAAAAATTATATAATAACTAATCTAAGTGGGGTCACACATCTATAAAAGTAAGAATTAATTCCAAATATGACTATAAATTATATCTATATTTACAAATATGATTACTAATTTTAAAAAATGATATAGATTAACACATATTCCTAGGTCCTAATTAGGACAACGCCACTTAGTTTTGTTAGATAATATGATAATTTTTTTTTTAAATGATAAAATTAGTATTGTCGTTTTTATAAAGGAGACCATGTGTGCATAAGAGTGGTTGAGTCGACTTTTACTTTGTGTTTTTATATTATTTTATTAATTTTTAATAAATTTTAATTAGAGCTGATTTAAAATTAACGCAAAAAATAATCATAAAATATTTTTTTCAAATGCTCATAAAAATGCCAATTTATGTCGAGCCTTATAAGATTTGGTCTCATTATTTTAAAGCGCTGTTTAGAACTATCACCCATTAGAGTCGTCCACATTTTCTTTGTTTCTTAATTATTTATTGTAAAGACAGACAAAAAACACGTCAGGCCAATTTGTCTAGTTGCGGGTTGTCCCTTACGCGGACTCCGACAGAATCAGACCACGCCCACCGAAAGGCACTAAGGCAGCATTTCAGCATTCATTTACGTCCAGACGGACGTCAGATGCTCCGCGGCGGAGGACTCGATCCGGCGTACGTGGGTCAGATTTTTTTAAAGGTGTGCGTTGGGAAGAGTTTTTTAAGTAAAAAAATTTTGAAATAAAAGAAAATGGGTAAAGAAAATAAACTTAAGATAGATTAGTTAATAATATAAATAATTGTGTAGAAATGATTAAAAAATAAATTAATTAGGTAGAAAGTTACGAAAAAAAAATTAAAAACTAAAGTATTTGTGGAAGGTGAGAAGTTTTAATTTAAGGCACCCACGCATCCGAGTGCAAAAAATTTATTTTTTAAAACTTTTTATAAAAATTTTAATCTAAATGTATTTAATTTATAAATCGATTATTATTTTTTTGACTTGTAGATATTTTCTTGAATTTTCAAAAATATGATTGTTTTACTTTTTTGGAAATGACTAAAATACTTCTATTTTTGAAAATAAAAAATCTATAAATCTCAAAAAAGGTAAAAATTATCATATATGTTAAATATATTTAAATTAACAGTTTTATAAAAAAAATAAAAAACTATAAAAAAATAAGTTTCCTAAGTGTACCGAAGCTAAGTTCACCTAAGTGTATAGGATTTGGGCCCATGTGTTTTTTATCCTACAAAATTTTCAATCTACAACTTTTTACTCTTTATAACTACCTTATTTTTAAATTATTTTTTTATATTTTCTTATACAATTACGACACTTTCAATTATTCTTACACAAACACTTATATAGTTAACTTATGTATTTTAATTTTATTTTCTTTACTAGTCATCATTGCTCCTATTATATCATATTATTTTTTTTCGTTTCAAAAACTTTTACATCAAGAATTTTTATCAAAAGTTTTATTATTTTTCAAATGCATCCTAAAAAATGTTGTAGTTAAATAAACACACCCCGTCTCGGCCGCACTCACACGGACAGACAGATAGCGCTGTATCATGGATATACATATGCCTCGCAAATATACAGCTAAAATGTATATAGCCAAAAGATTTTCCATAATTGAAAATATCTCGGAAGCATATTATATCCATTTCAGTGAGCCACGTACGCAGCGACGTCAGAGCTGCAGACTCCATCTCTAGCCTTCCTGGCCTGAAAAATGTGCAAACAGGATTTTCGTTAGCTAGATTTTAGGCTAAAGTTCGTCACAGAAATGTTTTATGATTTTGTAGTCCATTTGTGATTTTGTAAAAGAAAAAATTGTTAATTTATTTTGATATTTTTGATGTGATTTGACATCAGATTCCTTAACTAGTTTATTTTTCTTATTATTATCTCTGTATCTCAATAACTTCTTACCTCTTTTTGTATCATTATATTATCTATTTTATCTTTATTTTCCTTGGTATTAATCATCACCTCCACTGTATCATTTCACACTGTAATTTAAAAAAAAAAAAATTCACACAGTTTGTCCACACTTATTTTTACCAATTACCAAATGGACCTTTTAATCTCGTTCCTTAAAATTTCCGAAATTTTCAAATTTCTGATCTTCATGCTTGTTTACAAAGACTAATTCTTTATTTTAATGGCTTACTTCTTGATTCCAATCAGTGTAGAAGGTAATTGTGAGCAGGAACACTACTTGCACAAGAAGCCCACATATGATTCCCATCCAGAGACCCTGCATAATTATTGGAGAATTAGTCAATGATTGATTGGTTTGTATAATCAATTATTTGGGGTGTGGGTGTGTGGGTGTGTGGGTGTTTGGGGGGAGTGTGGTGTGTGAGAGAGAGAGGGAGAGAGGGAACAAAAGAAGGTTGAAAGCATACCACTCCATTAATGTGAAACACAAAAGCGAACAGAACAGCACAAGGAAGGCCTACACCATAGTAGGCTCCCAGGTTGACAAAGGCACACATCTTCTGCCAGCCGCATCCCCTAGCAATGCCTGACAGACAAATCCACTCATTAAAAATCTGAATCCATCATCTCCATTCACAATTTGAAATGAGTTTTTAGTGTCTGTTAATTAAGACAGTAGGAGGATAAATAAGACCTGAGAGCAGGCACTGGATTCCATCAAGGAAATTGGAGGTTGCAAGCACTGGCATCATTCTAGCCACATACTTCACCACTTCTTTGAATCCATCATCTCCATTCACAATTTGAAATGAGTTTTTAGTGTCTGTTAATTAAGACAGTAGGAGGATAAATAAGACCTGAGAGCAGGCACTGGATTCCATCAAGGAAATTGGAGGTTGCAAGCACCGGCATCATTCTAGCCACATACTTCACCACTTCTTCTTCATTGCTATATAAGGAGCCCCAGATGCTACGCACCAACATACTGGTTGCGCCAACTACCACACCTTCTGTGATGGTTATGAGAAATGCAACGCATGCGGCTAACCTTGCTGCCTTTGGTTGCCCGGCACCCAATTCATTTGAAACTCTTGTACTGAGAGAATAGAATCTTGGATTAGACGTACAGTTCCAGATGGTAGATGATTCAACATCCCCAGAAACTCAGAGCAGAATGGAAACTGACCTTAGAGCACTGCTCAGACCAAAGGGGATCATGTACACCACCCACATTGTGTTGACGCTGCCACAAGTATATGTTTTTACTGATTGCACATTGAATTGAAAACTTGCCTTGACATTAAATTATAGCATGGTAATAATAGGGAGGAGTGACCTTTCAAAATTCAATTTCATAGAGTCCTGGAAAGATAGTATGCCCTGTTATCATCGATGGACTTGCCAATTATCTCCTCAGGGGCATGCCCTGAATTTCCAATGAATGCTCTATTTGTTGAGAAGTCGATATTCAAAGGGACTAAATTACAGTAGTAAGGATCATTTGTTGCAGTGAGTAGCTGGTCCTAATAGTCAAGTTTCCATTGTTTATTTGTAATACATTGGTTCTTGTTCTGTATGCAAAGTATTTTCTCCTCATTTAAATGTTTGAAACAAGTAGACACTTGCTTTTATACTCTAAAAGAAGAAATCAAAGATTTCAATATATTTTAACTGATGAAATTTTCATACTCACCTGATGGATAATACTGACATTTCTAATTTTGGATTAGGCAGAAGACCAGAGAGAAGAACAACCATCTCAAATGTCCAATATTCCAAGCTGCATCAACTGAACTATCAGACAATCTTGTGCACAAATGTAACATCATGCAAGCAAATAAGATACTAGCAGAAAACCTCCACTATCTTTGCGAAAAAAATTCCACATTGAGATGCCTTAGAACTGAGAAGATAAGACCTTACCAGACCATTACAGCTGAAGGAATGCCAAGTCTCAAGAATTCAAGGACACCACGAAATGCTTCCTTCGTAAATCCAGTCCATGTCTTCTTACAAGTTGGAGAAAATTTAACATACAGAACCAAAAGTAAGACATTGATCCAGTACGAGATGCAATTAGCTGCTGCTGCACCTCTGCTTCCAAAGCCAGACTTGAACACCAGGGTCCAACACACAAGGAAGTGTGCTACCACTGTAACTCCAGAACTTAACACCATAGGTAAAACAACATTTTGAGTCTGCAGGAATTTGACAAGGCATTGAAGTAGACCATAAGCAAAGAGACTTGGGACCATCCAACGGGCGTATACTTCAGCTTCCATTGAAATTTTCGGGTCTTGCCCGAGAGAGACGAGAATGTGACCTGCATAAGCCCAGATGAATGCAAGTGGAACACTTGCCAGTAGGAGAATCAACATGGCTCTCTGCATATGAACGCCAAGCATATGATACTGTTTTGCTCCATAAGCCTGCCCACATAAGGTATCCAGTGCACTTCCCAGTCCCAACTTTTTCATCAGAAGCACCCGCAGAATGATGTTAGTAGAAACAAGTTAACATTTGCAAACATGATAGGCTGAAGATTATTCTCATGCTGTGGTGATATGGATGGGGAAAAGACTAAACAAGTCATAAGAATGACTATATGGTAGATGGACCTGTTTGCTGGATAACAACATATTCAATTTAGCAAATACATTGTGAACCCTGATCATAATTCATGGAAAGCAATTAGATTGAATCAAGATTCTGTTGTGAGTACGTCATGAATAGTTTCCTAAGTTATGACAAGAAGCTCGAGAAAATGTGCTGCTGGCCAAGACTGCTGGGATATAACCCGAATGAAACCCTTGGAGAAATGAGTGAACAGTTTGGAAACTTCAATTTACTTTGAAGTCCTCTAATCGAATGAGTATGAATTTTTACTTTCTTGGTCATTTTTACACAGATTAGCCATGATTCCTGATGGGAGTAACTTACAAAAGATAAAAGAAAAAGAAAGACAGAACAAAAAAGGCATAAGAGAAAAATTCCAGCATACCAACAGGCTGAACCCAGTCACAGTTGCAAAAGAAGTAGCTAAGGAAGCACTGGAGAGAGCAAGCTCTCCAAGGTGGCCCACTAGCATAACTGAGATCACTTGCAAACAGTACTGCAACAGGCTTACTGCCACGAGGGGACCAGCTAACCATAGCTGCCTCCTTATCTCTTCAACTATCTCCCTTGCTCTGTCACCTTTTTCCAACCTTTCACTGGTATTTGATTGGAAGCCCTCATCTGATGTCCGGATCAGATGGGTTCTGAGGGATGGGCAGCTTTCTTCTCTCTCCATTATCGCAAACAGTTGGAAGAAAGCAATTATATATTATAGAGAGATGCAAAATAGTCTTGACAGTTGTATCGTACACCAACCATTTCCATCAATTTTCCACGCACAAATATTAAATCTAAAGAAAAACAAAGGATCAACCCACGACGCAAAATGCTAGAATGGACCAGCCGATTGGTGGTATGCTTCTGTTTTAACCGTTAGCCCATAGGCCCAGAGACTGGGTCGTTTTGTTCCCGTGAAAATGGCTCTAATAATTGTCCTTCCAGATCATGCTTGAAAACATCTGAATTTGGTGAACGAAGAGTTTTTTTTAAATTTTTTTGAAAAAAATTTTTAAACTGTAAATCTAAGTGTATTTAACATATTTATTAATTTTTACCATTTTGGAGTATTTTAGATATTTATTTTTTATTTTTGAAAATCAGTGGGGTGGTAGTTGAAAAGAAAAATAATTAGAATATATAGATAATATTAAAAAAAAATAGAAGTATTGAGCTGTAAAATCATATATTTTAAATATACTCTCTTACCGTACGATTTATGTCCGATACCAAACCTGCCTTAAATCTGCCGAGACCTCCCTCGAGCACGTCTGAATCCCGCCTGATTTTCCGCCCTTTTTATATCCGCGCACCTCACTCCCGTTTGGCTATTATTGATTTTGGAGGCCGAGGGACACACGTCCCAGCCGCATCACATGGTCGAAAAATATGAAATGTATGCAGGCACGAAGATGAAATTTTGTCAAACGGTAGGAAAATTGGCCAGATGATGAAATTTAGGGTGGTACAAAAGGATCGCGATTCACGTGTTTTGTTTTGTTTGTGCTTAGCTATTCGCATATGTTCAGCAAATGAAGGGATGGAAATTAAGATGTGATATTTATATATGTAGTAGATGGTTTTAATCATGTAGCGGCGTGCTTAGAACCTGGGAAAAATTCATGCAGGGAGACGTGGTTACTGATTGGTGATTACCCGCACGATGGGGCCGTGGGGGCGTGAATAGCAAGACTCAAGAAAGGGAAGGTGGCGTGAATGCGTCAGCACAAGTGGGCGTGGACTGTGTCCAATCCGTGTTCGAACCTCGAATGAGGATGAAAGAGTCGGTGAGATGCGAGCAGTATTGCGGCAAAATACAAGAGAAAAAGAAAATTAAGAAAAATGGTAAAAGTGAAAAATAGTATTGAGTTTTACTTCAGCATTACTTATTTTAAGGTAATTTTATTATCTTATTTATTGTTTAGAATAATTTTGCAATTGCCTCAAGATACAAAAAGTAAAATTTGAACGGAAATGAAAAGTTAAAAAAGGCACATGAACATTCAAAGAAAAGATTCTTAATTGAATGGAAAAATTTTCTAAAATACATGACAATTTTGTAAATTAATAACTAGAACAAACAACATCTTAATTAAGATAAGAGTAACTAATATTTTAAATCAGACACTACATAACGTTTGTGAGGAGAGAAGTGATTGAAATCTCCCAAGTGGCATATCCTTGTATAATTATCATGGACGTTACTAACTTAGCTACATTATTTATGTCGTATATTTGTTAAGGATATTATTAAATACACCTTGGTGTACTGAGAGCATACTTAGCTTCGGTGTACCCTAATACTTAGTAATTAATAAAATATTTTGTATGTATTTTGAATCAATTTGATGGTAATTAATTGAGTTTAACGTAAAATTTTCTTTGAAATAAGTTTTGGCCTTATTTGGGTATTAAATATTATTTTCAAGTTATTTGAATGATTTTTAGATGCTTTGGCTTAAAATTAAAAATATTTGCTGTTATAAAAATAAATGTGCGCGACATTATTTACTTGGGCAGAATTTTTATTATGATAATTATATATTTTGGAGTTAAAATCTGGCCATTCATTAAATTTCGAATGGACCGCCCAAGAAGGATCATGACCATCCAAAGCCATCCAATTGCCGTCCAAGTGTTAAACACGTGCATATGGATTTTGCAACACTTATAATCCAGAAACACAAAAATTCCAAACCGTCCAAATTTCAGCACTAACACGTACATCATTGGACGTCCAGATAATGCCGAGCTGTCCAAATTTCAGCAAAGCATCATGCAAATTAAGGTGATTAATTAATTACAAGATGGTCCATACAGGCCATGAAGATCGGACCTACCCACAAAAGCAGGTACTCTAGTGCGGTGAAATTCAACCCAACGATGCGCAGACAAAAGATTTTGCGCAAAATCGTTCCTGAAGCTTCATCTCAGCCTTGCAATCAATGCGCAAGACCATCTAGTTGTCCAATTTATGTAACTTAATTCAGCACAACCTAAATTGCGCAGTTTCGTTGTTCTTATAAAAAGGGAGCCGAACACAATTCACAGGACAGAAATTGAAAGGAGAGAAGGAGATAGGTGGGGATGTGCAACGGGTGGAGAATTCAAGCATAGAGGCGGAGATCAGTTAAAGGAGTAGAGTTTTTCTTTTTTTATTATTATTGTTTTTCTGTTTATCTGAGATGAATATTAATTTGTATTTTTATTTTAGCCTTGAGTCCAATGTAATTATGTGTGGCTAAAAACTTCATTCTAGAGTTGCAATGGATTTTGTTTATGGACCATTATTAAATTATAGTTTCCCTTTAATTTTATATTATTAATATTAGATTATTTATTTAATCTATTCCTAATGCTTTTATAAGATTGGCCACCTTATAAATTGATTTTGAAATTTTATATGATGCTTGAAAGAGATAATATAAAATTAGACTAAAAGTTAAATAGCACATGATCTATGCATAATCTTGAGATAAGATTTGTCTCATAGGATGTGTGAGATTTACTAATATGAATAGAAATATCTATTAGCCATGTGTAGTAAGTATTAAAAATATAATATGAATATAAAAGTAGGCACAACAACCATGAGGTTGTAGCATCAACGATCGTAGTTGTCTAGTAGCGAAAGCAGCAAATGCGCCCATCACAATCTAGTAGCAAAATAAGACAACTCAATCCCTCATCTTTCCTTCAAAAAATTCACTTTTGAACCAAGATTCACTGGTGGCACAGATTGAAAAGGCCATCTGTCATCCAAATCAAATAAAAATCCCAATTAAATCTACAACTGAATTAATGGAACATGAGCTTCTTGCATATGAACATGTTTGGGCTTTGGAAGGAATGGTGTCTCTTTGTAGAGACGAAATCTTTATTTTTGTAGGTATATTCAATGATTAAAGACTCCATCAGTATTTAAAAAATTCATAAAAAACTACATACAAAATGACCAAAAATGCAACTACAAGACCTAATTATGCTTTTATATTATTCTGTTGGGATAATTCCTCTTGTACTCATAACAATTGCACATAATTCCTAATATACCCACAACATTTCATAAATTTCTTTTATACCCATAACATTTCACCCTAAATTCCTCTCATACCCATACCATTAAAACCACTGTTATCTATCCCATTGAAATAACAATTTTGCCTTTTTAAATTTTTTCTAATTAAAATAAATCAACCTTAATAGAACTTTTGAGTTATTTAATATTTCGTATTAATGATTTATTACTATCAATTGAGTCATGTTAAGGTTAAATTATCTTAATTAAAAAAATTTAAATGGGCAAAATCATCTTTTCAATGGGTAGATAACGTTGGTTTTAATGGTGAGGTATGAGGGGATTTTAGGATGAAATGTTATGAGTATAAAAAGAATTTATGAAATATTGTGAGTATATTAGAAATTATGTGTAATTGTTATGGGTATAAGAGAATTATCCCTGTGCTATTTAAAGACGTCAAAATCCACATTCAAAATAATCAAAAATGGTGTCGCTAGAAAGAAATCACGGTGGAAGCGGTGACTGATGAGGTGTAGCGATGATTGGCTTGAGGTTGGCGCCACCTGTGATAGAGACAACGCGTTTGCAAGAGGGGTTTATGATAGGCGGACAAGTATAGGGAAGAGGAAGGAATTGATTGGTTTGGGATTTAGGTATCAAAATTTTTTTTATTTGGACTGTTGTAGCTTGGAGGGAGGGCTGCAACTTTTTTTTTCGTAGCTACTGCGAGGGGTATTTTGAAAAATTTCCATCCAGTATGATCTGACTGTGCCTCTTCAACTTGCTCCATCCGACGGACGACCGTTGGCCAGCTGAAGCGATCAAAATCAGGATAGCTTCGACATGGACCCACCAAATCGCGCTCCAAGTTTAATCGAAGTCAAAAAGATATGCGGGAGTTATATTTGTTTATATATATATAATACCTATTCATGTGCAGTACGCTGTAAAATGGGCCTCATACATATTAGATTGTAATGAAACTTTATACAATCATTTATCCATATAAAAATCATACTTTAGACGGTTTAGATATTGAAAATACCATTTTAAACTTGATATTTACATTAAACTATTTTATTACGTTGATTTTGCACCATTTTAAGATGGGGACCATACGCATGTTGGATTTGAATAAAAATTGGTGTGCCAATAAAGTGAACAATTCTAAATATAATAAGTGGGGTGGATTTCACATTCGTGATCAAGTGGGGCCTCCAGTGCATGGATTGCACGATGCAATTGCATGCACTGGAATATTATCCTATATATATAGGAACCCATTTCCATGCAAACGGACTGCACCGTGTTACTGTGCAGTCCACTTTAAAAGGGGCCCCACACATATTAGATTGTAATGAAACTTTATACAATCATTTTATCCATATAAAAAATCATACTTTAGACAATTTAGATATTGAAAATACTATTTTAAACTTGAAATTTATATTAAACTATTTTATTACGTTGATTTTGCACCATTTTAATATGGGGATCACACATATGTTGGATTTAAATGAAAATTGGTATGCTAATAAAGTAGACAATTCTAAATACAATAGGTGGGGTGGATTTCCCATTCATGATCACGTAGGGCCCACGATGTATGGACTGCACTAGAATATATACATGCACCATGGCCTCACATGATCATGAATAGAAAATCCACCCCACCTATTGTACTTAGAATTGTCCACTTTATTAGCATATCAATTTTCATCTAAATCCAACATGTGTGTGATCCCCATTTTAAAATGGTGCAAAATCAACGTAATATAATAGTTTAATATAAATATCAAGTTTAAAATAGTATTTTCAACATCTAAACTGACTAAAGTATGATTTCTATATAGATAAATGATTGTATAAAGTTTTATTGCAATCTAATATGTGTGGGGCCCATTTTATAGCTGACTGCTGTACGGAAATGGTCCCTATATATATACAAGTCGTAAAAATGTTCAACTTCTATGCATTTGGTTTTACCAATTCGCTTGTATGACCGTCTAGTTTGAACTTTATTTTCATGACTTTATCAAATTTAATTTATGCATTGTATTCAATACTATTTATTTTATTTAGATACCAAAAAATCACATCAATCTATAATTTGTATTATTTTGTATTATTTTCAAAATTAGAAATTACCTAACAGTGTTTTAAATTTATTAAAATAATTTATTTATCATAAGGACGTAAAGATTTCAATTCGATATCTAAACTATTTATATAATTTCATAACATTCTAAAATTCTAGTGCATAGATCTAAGTTATTTTCCAAATTTGCACATTTATATACACTTTAAAAAAATGTGACACACACATAACTTCAATCGATATAATTTTTGGTATTTAAATAAAATCAGCAGTGTTAAATACAATGGATAAACTAGGATTATAAAAATTCTAGTGCCAGCCACGTTTGACAGCCGGACTATGGCAGTTTTCAGATCCGGCCCACCGATTGCACAATCTTTTTTATTTTAATGGACAAGAACATTTATACATTTTGACCGTTTTACATTCATATGGACTGCTAAAATATTGGTCGGCAACATATCTTATATTTGTGCTCCCGGCTCTCTCATATATATGCTGTCTTTCTTCCAATTTTTTTTTATCACTGATTACCCTACATTAATTTGGTGAGTGCTTAAGTCATGTTGGGCAAACCCGAATGTATTCTAATCCATCAATTTTAAATTCTAATAACTTGTTAGTGGAATGTGAAATGATTGCATAGAAATCATGATTATCCATCAAATCAAAATTGGACCAGCATGATTTTATAAACAAAGGATCCGTTTCTTATACACTCGCCTGGCCACAAAAATTATCTTTTTTTATTTTTAAAAAATATTTAAGCCTCATGTGAGTGTGTGACCCAGTGATCCACAATTTTACAAGATTTCGATATATTTTATATTTGAAAATAAATAAATAAATATGAATGCATGTCTTCCTACTTATTTTCTTGATTCTTAAAAATATAAATAATAAATAAATCCAAAAAATTATCAAATTCTATACAGGATAACATCTAAATATTGCTCACACCTTTATAAATAATAATTTAAAAAATACAAGTATCTATAAATCGCCCAATTTACGACAGTACGGAATACCCCTGCTTTATTAAAAATGGTGGCCGATATGATGGGCTGGAAGAAAGTCTTCGTCAATGGTCTTCATCCAATTATGCAACTCCTTATTTATCCTAGAGTTATGTCCATTAATGCCCATTAAGTTGTTTCCATGGGATGGACTGTGGTCGGTGGGGTCACTGACGTAGACAACCATATGAATAACGCAAGCCAAGACAACGCAAGTGATAAAGGTGACAAGGCCATCGTAGTCGTATGAAAGAGATGTACTGGTGGCTAGGGATGCAACTCGGGTCGGGTTATACCGGGTTGGAGTGAACCTAAACCCTAAGTCAACCGGATTGGAGTAAACCCAAATCCTAACCCTAAGAATTTAATCCGGGTTCGGATCGGGTTATGACCGGGTTCGCTTTGATTTTGGTTTGGTTTCGGGTTAGAATTCAGGTTATCAATAAACTGTTTTTTTCCAAATTTAATTGTAATCTAAAAGAAAATTATTGGAATATACATACCTGTGTTTATGAAGTCAAGACTCGCGCTGAATTCTGCAACGTCCTTTCAAAGAATTCTGCAAAATCATGCTGAATCCTGCAATATTCTTTGAATGAACTCTGCAAGCAATTTTTCAACATCATATAGACACAAATAAATGACAAACTAGTTAGTTTTATGACTAGTTGGTCATTTCTATTTAATAGCTAATGGAAATGACTCAAGTGTAGCAAATAGAAAATGAACATATCATACCAATTATTGTAGTTGAAACTAAACATTATCATATAAATTGCTGAAATTGAATTCAAATTGAATATTTATCATACAAATTGCTAAAATAGAAATTGACCACTTGTCATACCAATAAACTTAAAATATGAATCAAATTTATACTACAATCCGAAATTCAAACTAACAGATTTCTCATACTAACAGAAAGTATAAGATGAAATAGATTTATCATGCCAACTCAAATTCAAACATAATCCATGTAACAGTTATTCAAAGCAACTAAATCTAAATACACTAAGCATAATTATTCAACATTCCAATCTAATTTAAGTGCAATCCAAATTTAAAATGATAATATAAACAAATCTCAAGTTTAAATAAATTTACATCCACTTTTAAACAAATTCAAAATTCAAATGAGTTCATGTCTTCAAAGTTTCCAAAAAAACTAATTTCAAGTTCTTCCTCCTCGATTTACATCTTCGAAAATAATATGCATCAACCTAGACAAAAAAAATGCATGCAACTGTTAACAATAAGAAGATAATAATCATAAAAAATCATCCTAGAAATTAAGTTACCTCAAGTTACACAATCTACTGATACACTGGCCACCTATATATTAATATTACAAAAAAAACATGTATAATTTATGAAAAAATTATATAAATTACACCGGGTTCGGACCGGGTTGGTGTGAACTCTGTTTTGGTTTCGGGTTTCTACGGGTCGGGTTGAAACCGGGTTTATTTTGAAAAATCTAAAAAATAAAACTCATTTTTGGTTTTGGTACCGGGTCGGGCGGGTTCGGACCGACCCGGTATCAAGTTGCACCCCTACTGGTGGCTTAATATAAAAAAGAATTCAACAATAGAAGAAAATGTACACTGATTCTTTTTTTTTCCCTAGAGTATGTACAGTGATTTCTTGATCTCGTTTGAAATTGTGTTTGCATATTTGAATCGAATTCGTTATAAAAAAAATATTTATGCATGCACTTTTTTTTTGTGTATGCACTTAACTTGATGTAAAAATATTCAACAAATTATGTGTTTTTGTATGGTGTCATAGGATCAATAAAAATATTTAACAAATTATGTGTTTTTGTTGGTGTCATGGGAATTGTCACAAGGTTTCGAATTCTTTAAAAAAAAACAAATAAAGGGTTTCGAAATTCGGAATTTCGAAAATTCATGCTTGAATGTAGTACTATTAGGCTAAAGCTATAGATTTGGATTATTTTATCCTATTTTTAAAATTTTCTAACTAAATATACATTAACATGTTGAATGGTTAGATGGTTAGATTTTATAAAACTGTCTTGGCGGGGCTAATTAAGTGGTTTTACTTTTACAGAAACGTGGAAAACTTTCCGAGGAATTATTTTCGGAAAAATTTGTATAATTATTATAGAAAATAAGGTTCGTGATAGAAAAATAAGCTGTTGGTTTTCTCATGGCTGTCATTATATAAATTTAGCTGAAAGGATGAAATCAGTGGGAGAAAAAGATCTCCCTGAATGCTTCAGCCTTACAGCCATCTCACTGTATGACAAATTAAATAGTGATATGATTTCAAATAAGTCAAAAATTATATTTATAACAAAAAATGACGTATAACATATAGAATTATTCAAAGACGTTCATATGCTTATCCCTGTAAATTACATATATATTACTTATAATTAATTTAAGCGCAAACAATTTAAACACAAACCTACCATTAAAATTCTTTTATATTGATTTTATACTAAAATTTAATTTGTATGATTTTTACTATTAACATCTTAAATTATATTTTAAGATATCTTATGGGGGCCATTTTGATGATAAAATAAAATCGATTATTCATATTTTTCAACATTATTAAGTTTATTGTACTACTAAAAATTATCGGAGGTTTAGATAAGCTAGGTTGTTTAAGAAAATATATTCTAATGTAAATTATAAAAATATTTAAATTCATTTTAAAGTTCATTAGAATACAATAATTCCTTATAGAATCATTTGCCCACTTAGGTGTCATGTTTGAGACTATTTACAAATTAAAAATATAATTTTTGAAATTAATATATAGATTAATCAATCTTAATATATTTATTTACATATTTTCAAATATTTGAAACTATTCACATCTTTATTTAAATAAAATTTAATTTATTAGCTAAACAAATAATTCTAAAGATAATAAAAAAGTAAATTTCATATCCTCAGTAATAGCTGGGTTTACTGGAAAAACTAACGGTGTGACCAGGTGACGTAGAAAATTTTCCGGGTTCCAGTGGTGACGTTGAAGCAAATGTTGTTTTAAGTATTACAACTAGTAAGATTATTCTAAAACATGATAGATGTCTTTTTTATTGTTCTAAACAGTAGCAAAGTCACGCGGAGATGGAGTAACCGCGCTTCCTGATTTTTTTTTTTTTTAAATTAAGAAACCTTCCTTAAAAAAATTTTGAAAATAGGTTATCTCCTCAGGCCTCAAAAAGTATCCACTGCATGGCTACCCCAAAAAGGTTTTTTTTTTTTTTTTTTTTTTTTTTTAGAAAAAAAAAATTACATACGTAGGGGGCTGGTGCTACTGTAGAGTGCGGACTAGTGCAGTCGATGTCGTAAAGGAAATTGTCCGCATGCTTCCAATTTCCTTCTCGGTCGTCGTCGTTGTCGTGGAAGCGAAAATCATTTTGTAATCGTGTCGGCATTTCAAAAGCGGCGGCCGAGTTAGGGGCTTAGGGCGAGGTCTGGTCCTTTCCCAGAATACCACTGGAAGCTTTTTCCTCCAAACTATATGACGAAGTAGAATGACAAGGCTGTCCTTTTCCAGCATCACCGCATCACGGCAATGTAGATTATGAATACGTCTTTATTACTGAAATCCAAAACTGGTCGCTTTCAGAACAGGTCTGGAGATTAGCATCTTGCACTAATTCTTTTTGCCACAAAGTCCTAAAAGCCAGTTATTTCCCACACTCTGATTTATGGTCATGTAAAGCGACACAATCTGACTCATTTACTTGGAAAAGTATTATATGGGCACGAAATGTGATTCTGAGGGGATGCAAATGGAGGATTGGAGATGGGCAACGGGTGATGTTCTTTTCCGACCCTTGGCTGGAGTCTATGGTGGATAAGGTTGGACCTCTCCCATTATCTATCCCGGATAGTGTGTCGGTCAGCCATTTCATTGATGGCGGAACCAATACGTAGATCAAGGACCGAGTGGTGGCTGCGGCTGGAGAGGCGAGATGGCAGGAGATTAATGCGATACCCCTCACCCAGGGGAATGTGGAGGACCGCATGTACTGGAAGCACGAACCGAACGGACAATATACAGTCAAATTGGCATACAGGATGTTGTGCTCGTGAGGGGACCCCGGTGAGCTCGCGGGGTGTTACAAGGCCATTTGGAGAACAAAGCTACCAAGCAAAGTCATTATCTTTGGCTGGAGACTTATCCAAAATGCCCTCCCTACACTACAAAACTTGCATCTGAGGGGCATTGACATTGATCCGAGGCGCGTGTTATGTAGAAATGGGGTCGAAGACATAGATCACCTTTTTTTAAGATGTGCAGCGACGGGAGGAGTGTGCCGAAGTGCGGCACAGTTGACATTTCAGGGGGTTTCAGTCTTGGAGATTTTCAAGCTCCTTGTGAGGATAAACAGACCTGAGGAACTAAAGCTTTTTGTTGTCTGCTGCTGGAGAGTGTGGTACATACGAAACAGATTCAGGGAAGAGAAGGTGCAACCAAGGTTCACGGATACATTGGCGTAGTGTGCAGACATCCTTTGCCAACATAGGCATGCTAATTCCCTTGTCGTCACGGGATTTATGGATAGACCACTTATGCCCCGATGGCGGAGGCCCCAGCCTGGGTCCCTCAAGATTAATGTGGATGCTCGTAGTCAAGGGAATATGGAGGCTTATGCGTGTGCAGCTGTCATTCGGGATTATCGGGGTGCCTTTGTTGCTACGTGTGGGTGGAGACAAGCTGGCGTTACGGACCCGCTTCTCAGGGAAGCTACTGCTTTCCTACTTGGGCTGAACTGGGCAAGCCAGCTAAACATCTGTAACGCCCAAATTGAGACGGATTCCCTAATCCGATGTAATTTTTTGTCAAATCTTGAACCCGTCACTTCTCCGGTTGGCCGGATCATCTATGATATTAGGTCCATTCTTGGAGATAGATCTTCCTTCTCGGTCCATCATGTTCTGAGGCAAGGAAACGAGGTTGCTCATTCCTTAGCCGAGCTGGTTGTCAACTCTTCTAAGGACATTCGGGTGTGGTGGGGTGTTCCACCCCGAGCTATTGTTGGGAAACTTTGTACAGACAATTTTTTGGCAATGAACTGCTCGGATTACTCTATCCCTAATCCCCTTCATACTGGAGGGGAGTAAGGATAGAGTATTTCCTTCCATCAAAAAAAAAAAAAATTCCTTTTATTTGTTAAGGACTTTTTACATTTGTATTTAGTATGCAATTATCTCCATCTCAATTTCTATTATATAAAATTCTAAGATACTCTTACAAATTTCAAAGAAGAATAATAAACTCCGCTTATAAAAGAAAGAATAGACTCCATCCAAAATAAATTAAGAGACCATAGCTTCCACCAATAGCGCCCATATAGTTTCTATCCCATGACTGCCGCATGGCAGGCCAACGCTCCCGGTTATTATTTGTTAAGTACCTGATCCAATGAAGTCATGACACATGAATTTACTACAAACGTGTACTTGAAATTTGCAATGGTCGGAAATAGATTAGCGTGCATAAATATTTTAAAGGGCTTTCAGCTGTTACTCTTAAAAATATTATAGCTGAGTCATAAAGTGAGGGAGGATGTGTACATATAGAGACTAGAGAGTGGATGCAAGGGATGCGAGCAGTAATGAAAACATTTAAAATTTCGTTATAAATAATGGCTTGTTAATATATCGTGAACAAATTTGGGACCTGCTTGGAAAAAGATTGCGTAAGTGCCGTTAAAATTTGTGCATGAACAGTAATGCGCTAATCCACCGGATTACCGCTACATTTTCTGGTCATATATTCTTCATGCGGGTGTAGGGAGGCAACGTGAACGGCGGATATGACGCCAGGAACAATGGCCCCTTCCAATTCGATTTCGCATATTAATACCACTGCCCCAAGAGCCGACCAACCTTTCTTCCCAAAGGAGGCCCGCTTTTAAATGAATGTTATACACGCGGCGAGTTCACATACAGTCATTCCCTCAGAAAAAAAAAAAAAATCTTAACGAGCAAACATTTTCAGCCGAATTTAGAATTTAGAAAATAGAAAAAATCAAGAGGTTACATTGGAATTCTAATGGGTTGTATTAGATCCTTTCCCCATTATTTAAAAGATGCTGAATCCTGACAAATATAGGTTTACAATCATGTACATAAATCTAATAAGTGGTTCGAATTTGAAAAATAATATTTTTAAAGAAAGTTCATCAGACAAACGGTCTGGATTGGAAGATAGGCAAGTTACATGGATACGATTGGAAAATCCAGTGATAGATACGTGCACAACAAAAACGCATGAGGCACCCCTATTGCCTCGCTCTCGGCTCCTTGTATTTCTATATAAACATGGGAGGCGGTTGTATCACTCTCTCTCTCTAGGTCTCGCCTGCGTTCTGTTTTCCGTCGGAGAGGGAGAGCAGGGATGGAGGAGGGGCTGTTGCAGAAAGTTGGGAGAGGAGAGACGAGGGAGGAAATCGGTGGTTGGAGATGGAGTGTGATAGCAGAGGAGTCGAAGAAGCTGGGACTGTTGGCCGGGCCAATGGTGACCGTGACGCTGGCCCAGTACCTACTGCAGGTGATATCTCTGATGATGGTGGGCCACCTGGGTGAGCTCTCTCTCTCCAGTGCTGCCATAGCTACTTCTCTCGCTGGCGTCACTGGTTTCAGCGTTCTTGTACGTGGTCTTTCTCTCGTGACTCTCATCCCGGCTTTCCTTTGTGCACGGTTTGCAGTCGCCGCACGTTGGGCTCTCCCCACGCTTCCCAATCTGAACCGATTGAATTGGGATAGCGGGTTTCCTTCTTTTCTCTTCTCTCCTTCTTTTGAAACCCTCCTCTCCGTCGTCGTTTCTCGGCATAAGACATGGCCCACCTAATAGACGGTCCAGATTTTGCTTTTTCATTTTCTTTGTAGCTTATTGTCTGGTGGATAGGCAGGCGGCGGGCTGGCTTGGCCTGCAACAAGCTCGGTTTATGGCTTTTTCAGATTCCATGTCCAGGGTTTTTGCAACACTCGTGCTAGATCATCCCGCACGAGATGAACAGTTAAAATGCACCGGTTGTTTCGTAGGTTGGTTTGAAATGGGCGTCGAGTTTATTCGTGATGCAACATCAGTGGCCCACCTGGTGACCGAGCTATATAGTTTCGATGTATACTCCTGACAATTTTCCCCTCCTTTTTCGTTAGAAAGATTATTTGTTGAGTTGCATGGTAGTCGTTATTTCTCGAGGGGAATTTTTATTTTTCTTTCCAATGCCCGTCTTTCAAGCACATATATTCTATATATATCCCAAAAAAAAAAAAAAAAAAACCGTCTATTCAGCTTCACCCAAAATAATTACCCAATTTCACCATTTTGTATGTGTCTAGGAATTATCGTGTAAGTGGGAATTTAGATTTATCAATTAATGGTGCATCCGTACATGCCAAGTTGCCCAAAATTAGATGTATAATTTAGAAGTTCCAACTCGATATGAATTCTGATGATTCCGACATTGTGGTGCATCTATTGAAATTGTTGCTTTGATGCAGCTGGGACTGGCAAGTGCATTGGAGACACTGTGTGGCCAAGCTTATGGTGCAAAGCAATATCAGGAGCTTGGAATTCATACTCAACGAGCTATATTCTTCCTCTTTTTGACCACCATTCCACTCTCTTTAATATGGGTTTTTATGGGAACGATCCTGACCTTTATTGGTCAAGACCCTCTGATATCATTTGAAGCGGGTAAATATGCAATGTGTATGATTCCTGGGCTATTTGCTTATGCTGCTCTTCAATGCCTCACCAAATTTCTCCAGTCTCAAAGCTTGATTTTGCCTATGCTGTTAAGCTCTCTTGGAACTCTGTGCTTCCATATCCTGCTTTCCTGGGTCTTGGTATTTAAATCTGGTTTTGGAAGTCTTGGAGCCGCATCAGCAATCAGTATTTCGTACTGGTTGAATGTGGTCATACTTGGCTTGTATGTTAAATACTCACCATCTTGTGAGAGGACCCGTGCTCCGCTATCAAGGGAAGTATTTCGAGGGATTGGTTACTTCTTCAAGCTTGCCATTCCATCCGCAGTGATGATATGGTAATGTCCTGTTTTTCCTATGATTCCATGGATGTAGTTATCTGAGATTTCTGATTTCTTCGCTTGATGATGGTTGCAGCTTGGAATGGTGGTCATACGAGCTGCTTATCCTGTTATCTGGGCTTCTGCCGAATCCAGAACTGGAAACTTCTGTGCTTTCAGTATGGTATGAATATGTGCATTTTGCCGTTGATTCTTAATTTATTCCCTTTTTATGTGTTTGATTATTTGTGAATCAATGAAATTTTGAGGAACCAAATGTTCCACTTATATTCGAAACCAGCGAGTCATAGTCAATTGTAGCTTCATAACCTTTACAAAGGAAACATTGTTCTAATGTTTTTCAATCTTCATGAACAGCTTAACTACCGTCTCATTGTTATACACAATACCGTATGGGCTTGGTGCTGCCGTAAGGTTTGCTCTAATCCATGGTTGTTCATACAATTGATATGTCCATATTCTCATTAGATGGTATCTGTTAGCAATGAGCCATTTCTTTCATGCAGTACACGAGTTTCGAATGAATTGGGAGCTGAAAAACCACAAGCAGCCCGTTTAGCTGTTCTTGTTGTCATGTGTGTAGCTGTCATAGAGACTACAATAGTGAGCACAACATTTTTCTCTTTACGCTACATGTTGGGTTATGCTTACAGCAACGAGAAGGAAGTCATAGATTATGTTTCAAGAATGGTGCCTCTGATTTGCTTGACAGTAATTACAGATAGCTTGCAAGGGGTTTTATCAGGTCATCTTCTTGTTTTTAATCTCTGTTGTACCGTATGACATGTTTGGATGCTCAATCAAACTGAAAATGCATTTATTTGACTCATGTTGAGAATATTCTATGAGTGGTGATGGAGCACTTAATTCCAGTATTGCCTAGATGAAGTTGGATCTCAGTTAAGTGTAATGTAGACTACTGAGTTAAGCCTTCTTATAAACCATGCTCCCTATTTAAGTAATTTTCTCCAATGGAACATCCTAACACTATCACTAATATGAATTTTTAGGAGATTTGTTTATTGGTTAGGTTTTCTTGGCATTTTTATTTTTTCTCTCATTGTACTTCTCTGTTGGCATTTTGAAGGAGTTGCAAGAGGGTGTGGATGGCAACATATAGGTGCTTACATAAACCTTGGAGCATTCTATATAGTTGGAGTTCCGATGGCTATCATCTTGAGTTTTGTACTTCACTTGAGAGGAAGGGGCCTTTGGATTGGAATAGTCTGTGGATCGACTGTACAATCAGTGCTTCTAGCTCTCATTACAGGCTTCACAAATTGGCAAAAACAGGTCTTTTTCATACTTTAGTTCAAAGGAAAACTAGTCGTAACTAGGATTATGATGGTTGAATTTTCCCTTATTTCAATCTATCATTCAATTACTTGGCTGATTTACATTGCATATCATTAGAGAAGAGGAACTAAGAGATTTCCAATTGATCACATTCTCTGCCCATTTTGTGGGAACTTTTATTGATTCCTATAGACCATCTCAAATATCCAGTCTGTAGCTGCAAGTGAATTGTCTGTATTTTGACAGATGAGAAAAACCATATGACGATTGAAAGGATTTCCCAATTTCATAGAATTTTTGGGCCTTGGCAGCTTGGCATATTCATGATCATGGCCACAGTAACAACTGCCATCCCACCTTTGCGGCTTGGTCTCTAAATCTTTACCTTTCATGTTTTGAGGCAGTTTGAAAGTATTCATGTCTTGTTTTAACTTGATTGCATTTTGGAATTTGATGGTTCTCAATGATTGCGTTGTGGGTATCTGATCTTGCAGGCAAGGAAGGCCAAGGAACGAGTATTTGCGGAGAGATTATTGATGGAGAATGGATTACTAAAGTGACGATTCTTGGGACCAAAAAAAAAATCCCAAGGAATTCAATAGAATTAGCGTACCTAATTGTCTTAATCAATGGTTATACCGAGTTTTGAGTTTCATATGGAGCAGAAAAGATGTGATAACCTGTACGGATGCTTGAAGCTTCACTGAAGTGCAGTAATGAAGCTCTAAGGTGGAAGATGAATCGCAGCACTACTGAGCACACAAGTTCCTTGGGTGGACTTTACTTTTGACTGTCTACAGCTGCATTGGATCTTGTGCTGAGAACAGAAGTAGGGTACATGCACTGCCCATTTAAGTATTTTGATTTTGGTATTATGTAAGATGTAAAAGAATTTGTCACAAAAGCATTGAGGGAAGAAGCTTTTTGGCAAAATTCTTCCGGCAAAGCTCATTTCAGTTTTTTGGGAGAAGGTTATGCTGGAAGGTTGTAAACTATACATCTATCGATGCTTTATTGAGATTATTTTAGGCTAGTCTTGGCAGGATCTATTTTCGTCAGAGATTCAGATGGTATAGTTTCGTGTCAGAGAACGGCAGGGGATGCAAGGCCTCTCTGGCTTTCTGTCTCCATGTGTCTGTTGTTTTGCGGCAGGAGGAGGTTGCTTTTTTCTCGCTGACAAAATGGGGAAGTGAGTCAGAGGAACATACATTGCCCGTATCTGGCCGGTGCTCAGGCTATCGTCATATATTTTTGTTATTTAAACCGTTCATGCATCTTTATTTTTAACAGCTTTAATTCCACAAATAATTTCAATCTATGAGTGGCTGGGTGCCCTGTATCAGCAGGTAAGAAAATAGATGTAGATCCTCGCATTGTGAGCCCTACATATACCAATAATTTATACTGTTAATCAGTTTTGTAACTGCAGTGCTATTTAAAATAATAATAATAATAATAATCCGGTACTTATATGGGTCGTTAAAATTGACATTAGATGTTTTACTAGTTTTTTATTACTTCTGTAGCTCAGATGATCAATTCCAAATGCAAATCAGTGTTCAGTGCGGAACGTGCATGAAAAATAATTTGAGTGGATTATCTTTTGCACTTGGAATAGAAAGTAGTACGTTACTCTACCTGTAGTGCGGTCTTTCCGCGGGTTCTCTATTTTCATAGAACTTATGTCATATCACATGAACTAAGAAACATCGGATTGTTTCATCAAAAGAAAAATAAAAAAGGAAAAGAAAGAAAGAAACATCGCATTGTATGATTAACTAGCATTTATTTTCATGACGTTGGTTTCACCATACACTCAATGGGACAATCTCGAATTTCTTTTATCATTTCAACTGTAGGATATTTTCATTGTTTCTTTGATCATTCACTGCATTTAAGTTATCAGGTACCAAAGTCAAATACGAGCATGACCCTTCTAAAAATGGTATAAGATCAATGTAATATAATTGTTTGATTTACATATTAATTTTAAAGGTGTTAATAGAAGAATTAAGTTGACTCCAACAAAGTAGCTGGGAAACAAAAATCCGAAATTAAGCATGACTATTCCACCACGTTTGCAGTCGGAGCTGCCTTTGAGTCGATTTCTACCGTTCTCAACGTGACCAGTGGAATCCAGCCTTTATGAACGCCGGCATCAAAAGCAAGCAGTCACGTAGCCGCTGCATCGGGATCGTTTTCCAATTATTCAAAACAAAACGGGTCCCAAAAGGGATATATATATAATATCAAGTTTTATCTCAATCAATTATGTTTATGAGCTGCATTTGTTAAAAAATGTATATATTTATATATAAATTATAAAAAATACTAAAATATTAATTTTAAAATAGTATTTTTTACATCTAACCTATCCAAAATATCATTTTTATGTGAATAAATAATTCTATAAATTATTATTACATTTTAATACGTTGGTAAATAGATCTGAGTGTTTTTCATAATTTACATATGAATGTGAATATTTTTGAATAAATATGGCCCATAAGCATACTTGATTGGGATGAAACTTAATCTTCTAGATAAACAAATGATGTTAAATACAATTAATGGATTGAATTTTTTATTAAGGATCAAAATCTTAGATTTTATAGTGCTTACATAAATTCACTTCTATATAACTCAGTTACATAAAATCGAGACTTATATATATATATAAACCTATCTTATGCAGATAGACTGTACCGTAAAAATGGGCCCCACACATATTAAAATGTAATAAAATTTTATACAATCATTTATCCATATAAAAATTATACTTTAGAAGGTTTAGATGTTGAAAATACCACTTTAAACTTGATATTTACATTAAAATATTTTATTACGTTCATTTTGTATCATTTTAAAATGGGACGTATTAACATGTTGGATTTGGGTGAAAATTGATATGTTAATAAAGTGAATAATTTTAAATACAATGGGTGGAGTAGATTTCTCATTTATGATCAAATGGCCCCACAGTGCACGGACTGTATATTGGAAAATAATCAAGTGCATTCGAACTACATCGTGCAGTCTATGCACTATGGGCTCCACATGATCATAAATGGGAAATTCACCTCACCCATTATATTTAGAATTGTCCACTTTATTAGCATGCTAATTTTCATCTAAATCCAACATGTGTGTGGTCCCCATCTTAAAATGGTGCAAAACCAATGTAATAAAATAGTTTAATATAAATATCAAGTTTAAAGTGATATTTTCAACATCTAAACCATCTAAAGTATGTTTTTATATGGATAAATAATTGTATAAAGTTTCATTATAATCTAACATGTGTGGAGCCCATTTTACAGCGGACTATACCGTACCGTGTGCACGGGAATGGATCCCGTGTATATATATCAAGCAATATTGAAAATATATGTATTGTATACGATACATCTTCCTCTTAATTAATCAAATGTTCATTTACACACAAATGAATTAAACTAGGAAATAAATTACGCTGAATCATTCATTTCTAAACACATGTAGAGAGAGTTCGTTGATTTTTTACCACTTGTTTAATTTTCCATACCCAATCGATTCTTCTGGGAATCCAATAATTTCCAGTCCTTTTACCTACTTAATTCGGATGATCAACGTCAGCAGGAGAGGATTCCGTCAACACGTTATGGAAGAATCGTGTCAAGTTTTGATAAGCTAGCGTAGGACGAAACCAAACGAAACTTCTTTACTTTCGTAACAAAGCTGGGGCAGTCAGGAAGTATTGGCTCTGCCGGGCCTGACGGGCTTCAAATCCAGATTTCCATAGAAAATGCTGGTGGTTGTTCCGATCTTGTTATTTCTTTATCCCATCCCATATTTTAACAAATAAGAGGGAGTGTGCATGATCTAATCTTTTTCATTTCCGAAATAGCTTTTTTTTTTTTTTAATTTATGCTACGTTTTACATTTTGAATATGACTTTTCTCATTCCCGTGCCCATTATTAGTTCATTACATTCTTGTTCGATTTTTCCATCTCACTTAGTCTGGCCTCGAAGACCCTTCTTTTTCCCCCCCAAACTCATCAAAGTAAACGATAAAGTCAATTTTATCCAACTAAGTATACATAAGGCATGTTTGGCAATCATAAAATTTACTAATATAAAACTTTTAATTTTCTAAAATTAACTTATTTTTAATCATCTTTTACATTTTTCTATAAAATTACACTATTTTTAAGCATTTATTAATAACTATTCATACAACTACTTTATTTATTTTAACTTTATTATTTTTACTTCTGTGTCATAACACATTACTTCTCTTATAGAAAATATTTTTACACTTACTTTTCTTTTAAAAATTTTATTAAATGTTAAATACAATTATAAAATATAGGGTTGCCCAAGAGGTTTTCAAAATAAAGTTAGGCCGTTTTTTAAAATTGGATTAAGGTTGAGTTGGTTTTCAAAATAAGATTAGAGTTGGATAACCCGACCTGGCATGACGCGCCCCCGATTTAAACACCTGATAAGTGACACCTAGTCCTCTGGTACTGTATGCATGCTTAGGGAATTAACTAGTATAAATATCCAAGCCCTCTTGCAGATATCCATGCAACGATCAAACACGAAGCACAAAATCCTAGCGAGCTAGATACGTACTTCCAAATCCACAAACTTTCTTCATTTTCCACTGCCAAGTGGAGATGCCTGAGATTCACGTCATCTCCAGAGAGAGGATCGACTCCTATCCTTCCCAGCTCCCCATCCAGCCCTGCATTCCACCTCTCCTTGCTTGATCATATGGCTCCTTCCGCCTACGTCCCAATCCTCCTCTGCTACGCTGATGGATCAGATCCCTCCAAAACTAGTGTTCACGTCTCCGACAAGCTGAAGGAATCTCTTTCCAAGATATTAACTTACTTCTACCCATTTGCTGGAAAGCTGGGAGAAGATGGCCTCACCGTCGACTCGACAATCAGCACATCGACTTCTTCGAAGACCATGTCGACGAACAGCTTTCTGAGTTCTTTGATCGGGAGTCGGCTGCCCATGAATGCAATCGGCTTCTCCCTCCTGACCACCATTTCTCCAGATCCAACACTGACATGCTCCTTCCTGTCCAACTTAATGTTTTCGACTGCGGAGGCGTGGCTATCGGCTTGTGAATTTCACACAGGGTGGCCGATGGAATGACGCTGGCCATTTTCTTGGATAGATGGTGTAGTGGCCGCCTAAAACGACCTCCTATTTACTCGTCCCACTTCCCATTTTCTCGTTGCCACGTAATATGCCACCCACACAAAAGAGAGTATTTTGCTACCCGTATCTGAGGTTCCTATGAAAGGAAGAGAAAATATTCTCCGTGGATTATCGAGAATTTATTCAAAAGACTCCCATAGCAATTGAAATTAAACTCTTTTTTTTTTTTTTTATTCGTACTCTATTCCATACTTCTTCTTCTTCTTTTTTTGCTGAAACTATTCCGTATTCTTGATCCTCTACAATTCCACTCTAAATCCCATATACAAGTAAGGATGTTTTAATCCTTTCCAGATGGGCTGCCATTGCTCCTGGAGGTGATGAAATAGCTGCTCCCAGCTTCGATTCCGCCATGCATTTCCCAGCAAGAGAAGCTGTCAACGAAGAAATCAACTCGACTTTTCCCGTGCACGAGAACGTCGTAACCACTGACCAAGAGGTTCGTTTTCTCTACAGGCGACATAGCTAGACTCAGAGCTAGAAGAAACCAAAATTAGACCAGCATCCCCAACATGCGTTGAGGATGTCTCGGCTTTAATCCGGCAAAGCGTGATTAGATCTGAGTAGAAGGCAGAAGGGGAAAGGCTATTTATAGCAATGCATGTTAAAAATAATAATCTAGAAAAACCTACACTAGAGTCAATTGTCTAAACCAATGAAATATGTAAGACACTAAAATGTACACCGCCTTCACGGAGATTGCTAGAAATAGCATTAAATGAGTAGCATAGCAAATATGCTAATACAATAAATGATATTTAATGTAAATAAAAAAAGGTCAATTACAAATATACCCACCGCATTTGTCCTTAATTACAAATATACCCATTAAGTTTGAAAACTTTCATATATACCCACTAAGCATGAGTGAAATTTCAAATATACCCATTATGACAGTTATAAACGTTTAATAATTTTAAAATTCCAAAATATCCCTCATTAATCTAACATTTACTGTGATTTGTGTAATATCTAAACAGTTAAAACTCATTCTGTCTAACTTTTCTCTCATATTAAGTGTATTTCCATTATATTGTTCAACTTCTATAATAATTAAATGACTATTATTATTAAATAATAAGGGGCACTTTGGATATTTCATATAATGTATAACGGCGATTTTTAATTTTGCTTGATGGAATGAGTATATTTGAAATTTCACTCATACTTAGTGGGTATATGTGAAAGTTTTCAAATTTAATAAGTATATTTGTAATTAAGGTCAAATGTATTGGGTATATTTGAAATTAACCCTAAAAAAATAAAATAAAAATATATGATATTCAATGTTTTAGTCGGTTGAGACCGACTTTGAACAAGTATATAAGGAGCCTTCTTGCTCCCAATTAATAAATCAACCGATTTAAGAAATAGAGTGTAAGCCTCATTACTGTAAGTTGTAAGAAATTTCCGAGTCTCTATCCTCCCATATATTTTATTTCTCTCTCTCCATCTTCAAGCCATCAGCATGTTTTTCTCTCCCATATTCAAAACCATCAATGCATGCTGTGAATTTCCGAGAGAGGATGATGCCACCTTTGCCAGCACATTCATTTGGAAATCTGTGTGTCGACGCCGTTGCCTCATGGGCTTCGGATGGCCCAGCTGACTGCAATGGGAATTTGCAGTAGTGCTTGGAAGGGCGGCTGAGGGATTCCATCAAGAAGACGGATAGCGACTATATCAGCCAACTGCAGGGCCCAGATGGTTCTTCCTACGTCATAAATGTGACCTTGGAAGAACTATTGCAGAATGTCAGTGCATGTGGTGTGGAGATTTGCTTATTTTTAAGTTGGTGTAGATTTGGTTTGTACGATGCTGTATTTGGTTAGGGAAGGCCCATACCTGGATCAGCCTTGCTCAGACTCCATTTAAGAACCTCATCGTATTAATTGTCTTGTTCCCTGTTGCCGCCGTCTAGCTATAAGGCGCCCCCAGGTTCGTCGTCGTCGTCAAGACTGTTGGGTTGTGCTGCTTCATCTTGGCTGTGAATGTGCCCGTTCATTTGCCGACGTTGAGTGCAAGGCGGAGGAGGGAGTTTTTTAATCGTCCTATCTAATGTTCAAATTCTAGGAAACAAATTGTGGATGGGTCCTAGGCCCATTAGCGAGAGAAGAGGGAGAGAGAGGGAGGGAGGAGGGACTGGGACCGGGGGCGGAGGGAAGAGGGAGGAGAGAGAGAGAGAGACCTGAGGGGGGGAGAGGTGATGGAGGATAGGAGGGACTGCAGCAAGCACGACGACTCCTGACAGGGCCTGCCAGCAAAACTTCCGACGAGATTAATTGATCTCCAGCTGTGTGATTTTTGAATTTAAACGAACGGCCGCAAATAAGCCCGCGCGATCGGACGGCTCACAGGGGTGGTCGAAGACAACACCCATCTCCAACCGGTCGGAGATGTCGGAATTCGATTAAAAGATATATTCTACTCTGACAATTACACTAATTCCAGCCATAAGCCCAGCCCGTTGAAAGTTTTGATAGCTTGACCAAGTGAGCACTAATTCCATAATTTTCATCTACTAAAGCCCAGCCCACTCATAAAAACAGACTGGTTGGTTGGTAACTAAATAACCAGGTTGAGCGAGAGCTTCACTTGCTGAAGAAGAGAATGAGAAAGGGCAGCAGAAACCCACTGGCTATTGCCTTCAATTCCCACATCCAAACCATCCATGAAACTTTCCAGGTATTTTTCTACCATTCCCTACTTCTCCAACGACGTTACTTAAGAGCACATGGGCCTGTTTACGAGAAATGTCGTGGCGTGAACTGTGAAACTCTCGCCTTCCTTTTTCTTACCGTGCTTTGGTTTCTTTCCTGGTCCTTGCGTTCTTATGATGTGCATGTAGATGTTGGATGAAGAACTGGTTTCTTCAGTCGAGAAAACTGATTGGAGTGAGGTGCTAAAATTGGGGGATCAAATATCCAGACAAGCGACTGTGGGTAAGCTTCTTTGACATTTTTCCCCCTTGTCTTTTGATGAGTTTTTGCTACTTTCATAATGAACCTGGTGATGGATGCTTTTCTTCTGCTGGGTGGTATGGAATTCACTTCAACTTGGATTTGGGCAGATGGGTTTTCGAACTTCTCAGCAGTTTCTTGTGTTGATCAGAAAGTTTTGAATTCTTGTCATTCAATGCTTGAACTTGCCTAAGTAGAATGCAAGTGCTCTGCACATCAATTTTTCGACTTTGAATTCTGGTTCTCTTCCTGTCACGACCTCTAGCTTCTGTAGTTTGATTTTAATGCATATGATAAGTATTCGAGTTATATAGTTCTGAATGTCACACTGTAGAGACTTCAGAATAGAATTTAATCTGGTGAGATTAACATTGGGATGCCAGTTGTGGATGAATCATCTGTTTGACCATCACATGGGCACTCTGCTTGTGGACCAAGATAGATGCTTGAGACACGGGCATTTAGGTGTTTGGGTATATGTTGACAAATAAACGAAAACCAACTAAATTATACAGTGAAAGTGTAGCGTCAATATCTGTCATATGAGAAACGAATGAGAATCCAAACGATGATTTGGACAGGGTAATATAGTACTGGTAACCATGTCCTCATTAGATAGGTCTCGTTATCTGGCTCTCTCCACAATAGGCCTGTGGTGATGCTATTCCTTGACATATGGCTGCCAACTTCACCATTCGCAATGATTGGAGTTACTACCTTCCCCGCAAAAGTATCTCCTATTATATTTTTGTTCCCACGTACTTCTGCTGACATCAAGTCACATAGACAATGCTATTCCGTGTAAAATCAAGACATTGATTTTGGGTCAATTGTTCTGGCTCTTTGCAGAACGACTTTCTTGGCTGAGAAAATGTGCTGTATATATGATGGAGACTGCATGAAACAGAAGCAATAGGGATTGTGATGAGAATATGCATCATATGCCTCTTTTCTATGTCATAAAAGCTTTAAATAGTTTTCTTGCGGTTTAAATGAAAGCAAGTGAAAGTAAGCTACTGCTTGCTAGTCACAGAGATGTGTCACTTGAATCGCCTCTTGTTTCTACTAATTGATTAAGGCATTTTGAATCGCTTCTTGCGTCATTTGTAACGCTTCTAGTTTAACAATGCTGCAATCCAAAAACATTTCTTCACATAAGTAGTAATGAAAGAACATACCAAATGTGTTATGTGGCTTAGGAATGTCATTCTTTATGAGATTACTGAAACTAGTATTTGCAGTATGGCTTGGGAATGTCATTCTTTATGAGATTACCGGAACTAGTATATGTAGTGCATTCATCATTGCAGTTGTCTTCTTCAAGTGTCCCTACATCCTGTGGCAAAAAGTTATTAGTGAGACACACTACCTTATAGGCCCATTAAATCTTCCATTTGGTACCAATTTGGCCATAAATTCTAGTTGCTCTTTATTTTCAACTTGAAATATGAAATTCTAGCATCCTAGACTCTTAAGTTGTTACATGTTTTTCTGCCATTGATGTAGCTGGAATGCTTTGGAGTGGAGAAGCACCAAATCCAAGAGAGCTAGAGGAGAACATGGCAGCATACTTCAACTTACTTCAAGGACTCCTCTTGCTTTGCCATGGGAGTATGGTGGGGGCAGGGCCTACACTGTGTGCCAGTATCCAGTCATCTGCCAAGCAAGTTGTTGATTGCAGCATTTCATTGTTTAGAGGGGCTGTATCGCCCAAAGGTATACCTCTTTAAAGAGCACATGTCAACCTGTGAGCCTAGATGTAATGTGGCTGCTTGCTAATGCTTGTCGGAGAAGAGGTTCTATGGAGAGGATTAGATATTTTATGGCTAGCCACATCAATTAAACCTTTACCATGTTCAGAATCAACCTACCCAACTTGATGTAATGAGTCTATGACAGCTATTACATTGATGACACTGCCCCTATACTCAACTCAGTTGCAGTTACCAGCTTTTAATTATAGGTAGCATCTTTCTCACTTTTTGTTCATTCCACGCAGAGTCTGGTTGCACAAGTGAGAAGCTTTCTATCCCACAGCTAGCTGGTGCCGTATGGGAGGCATGTTCTGCCCTCAAGAAAATTCCCACAACAAATTACACAGCTGTTGGACGAGCAATAACACAGGTAGCAGTCTCTGTAAAGGATGTACTAAGAGAGATGAATGAAATTAAACCAAGCTCAGCATCATCTGCCACAGGTGATCCTTCTAATGAGTCTAGTGAGCCACATGATGGCAATGATTCAAGTGAGGATGACGACCTTGGTACTGACTTTTCACCTGAAGAGATGGTTCTTGCACAATCTGTTACTTCTGTTGTTTCAGATGTGCTTTTGACCATTAAGGAGCTTATCCGCTTTATAACGGGTCTTGTTAAGCAACCAAATCACCCCAACTACAATGAATCCGCCAGCCCCTTGGAGAGATTACTGGATATTTGCCGGGAGATTGGACATCAAGTTGATGAAATTGGGGCATGCGTTTATCCACCACAAGAGGCTTCTCAGATGAAATCAGCAATGGAGAAAATGTCTGGCGCATTGAGAAGGCTGCAGACTGAGGTTCAGAGCATTGGCGGCTCAACAGAAGGCTTCTTCCTTGCATGTGAAGGTCTGGAAACTTCATTGAGTAAGCTTGAGAGTGAGTTGGATGGTTTGGATACTGATGTGGTGGCTGATATGCAAAATCTTGATGTGAGTGTGTGATTATTACTGTTTAATGTTAATTGGTAGATGCTTTGATCCATTTTGTTGTGAAACAAAACAATGTCAATCACGATTGAAGGATGTGCAAGATTTGATCCCCATTTGGCATTTTATGTCCACAGTTGGAATTACTGATGCATTCTTGTATTTAGACATCATTTGGCGTATGGACTCGTCATTTGGCATTAAAAAAAGAACTGCAAATTGGATGCTTCTATCATCATCATGATCACCACCACCATGATCATCATAAGCTGTTTTCCACCTTTGTAGGTAAGATGCATGGGTCCTATTGCTTCATTTTTTACAATCATGAACTATGTTTTTAGTAATTTTTAATATTTTATATCTTCTTTGATTACTTCTATTCATATTTTTTGTATTCTTCTCATTCTCTTATTGCCTTCTAACTTCTTAATGGGTATTATTTCAGGTCTCTATTTAACATCCTCAAACCATCTTAGTTTATTTTTCCTCATTTTATTACCTATTGGCTTCGTCATTAAATTATCTTGAATCATTTCATTATTTTTTTATTTTTTTTATTTTACCAATTATTGGCCTTAGCATTTTTTTTTGCTACACATTCTCTGTATACATTATTATTCAACGAGGCAACATTCTGCCCCTAGTTGGTTTAATGTTGTCTTATATATATATTTTTTTAATTTAATTGGAATTTGATAGTCATATAAAATTCTTAACGCACTCCGTTTTGAGGGCTGGTCATGGAAGGGTTGATCATCTATGACCGGCCATAATACCTATTTTTATTTTTTTGAAAATTATTTAAATAAGAATATTAAAATGACCACAATAACCTTCTGTTTAAAAATATAAAATAAATATACACATATCTCCAATTTGGTAAAACATAGATTATAGATAGTATATACTTTTTTTTTTTTGATGGGCCGAGCACGGCTGCTCAAGGCCAAGACTGTGCGGGACAAGGCTGCGTGAGAGGGGATTGGAGTCCCTGACCATGGGAACGTCAGCCATAATGCGACGCCAACTGCGCTAGCAGGGCTCACATAGATAGTATATACTTAGATTAACCATCTTAATAAAAGAAATTTCAAATTTTTTTTTAAAAAATAGGTACTATGACAGGTCGGAGATGGCTGTCTACGACTGATCGTGGATGATCATCCGGCCTCCATTTTTTACATTCTACTTAGGTTCTTTTCATAATATCTGTCTTGATTTCTCCACTTCCTTATACTGTTTATTATAAATATTGAAAGTAATTAGTTGTTGATATCATTTAGTCTAAAAACCTTAATTACTCCTTGTCTAGGTGCTTACTATAATTAAAGTTGCATTTTATATATTTAGTTTTTGTTTAACTAATTCTAAAATCATTAAAATATCTTTTCACTTGTTTAATTTCAAGTTTATTCATCTTAGTTTATGTATTTAAGACTATATCACCTACAAATAAAATATACCAAAATATTTATTCTTCGAACTGCTTAGTAAATTCACTTATAACTAAAGTAAAAGATGAGTGATTCTATTAGCCCGGGCTAAGTAAATGGTCCACTTAGCCTACCTCAAAAAACCTATTTACAATAAATTTTTTTTACTTTTTTTTTCATGTACTTGTTTATCTAAGTGTATTTAACATATAAACCAAGTTTTACCATTTTTGAATATGTTTATCTATTTTTTTGAGATTTTCAAACATCTATGTGTATATATGCATTTAAAATACCCTTATTTTCAAAAATCTAAAAAAAATATATGCACATTTCCAAAAATGGTAAAACTTGGTCTATATGTTAAATACACTTAGATAAACAAGTGTATGAAGAAAAAAACAAAAAAAAGTTGTTTTAAATAAGTTTTTTGAGGTGGGCTAAGTGGGCCATTTACTTAGCCCGGGTTAATAGAATCACTCCTCAAAGTAAAAAGGTAAGAGCTTAAGGTTAAGTTTAATACAAATCTATGGCAATCTGAAAGTCACTCAAGACTACTACTTATGGTCCTCACACTTGTTACTGTTCCTTCACGTGTATCTCTTAAAAAATTAATATATCTTTTAAAAATTCTTTTCTTTTCTAGCACTTCTCATATTAATTTTCCTAATATCTTATTATATTTGTTTAAAAGCGTGTTTAAGAAGTGATGAAATTTTTAGATAAAAAGTTTTTAATGTCAAAGTTTTTGAAATAAGAAAAAATGATACGATATGAAAAGAATAATAATAAATAAATAAAATAAAGTTAAAATAGATAGATTTTTTTTATAAAAGTTAAAATAAATAGATTAGTTGTATAGGTAACTGTGTATGATTAAAAAACATAATATATATAAAGGAAGTGTTAACTTTCTACGATTATCTTATTTTTTAATTATTTATTCACTTTTTCCTATATTACCTTATTTTTTAATAATTTGTACATGATTATTCATATATTTAACCTATCTATTTTAACTTTATTCTTTTTACTCTTAATTATTATCTTATCATATCATATCACATTATTTCTCTCATTTCAAATACTTTTATAACTAAAATTTTTCTTTAAAAGTTTTATCACTTTCCAAAAACATCCAAAGAATAAAAATTTTAACTTAAAAACTTTTATGTGGGGGCGCAACTTGGGTAAAGTACTCGTCGACCCGACCCTAATTTAAGTAGGGTAGGGTAGACAATATTACCCATGAGTATGGGTAGAGTAGAAATTATTACTCGTCCTCTCAATATAGTACAGGTAGGGTATATATGTTAGATACCCGGAATCGACCTGTATAAGTACTTATATGGGTATTTAATTATGTATAATTATATATGTATATAACATATATTATATAGTATGTGTGGTATTTTATTTGTGATATCTCATGTGCATATCTATTTAACAAATTTAAAATTCGAATGAATCTTGTGCCCTGTGTAGTTGTGAATTATAAAGTAAAAAACCACTTTGAATTTTTTTATATATATGTCATTAATTTCCAAAATCTTTTTATAAAAAAGCTTATAAATTGTGATTATAATATATTAATAATTTTAATAATTAGATTGTGTTAATTTATATTTTATACTTGTATATAATAATGTAGTTAGGTAATTTTAAAATGTAAATGAGCATTCCTTTATATTACTTAAAATAACATCGAAATCTTTTTTTATAAAATATTATATTCAAGTGTGTAAAGAAACCGATTTGAAACTGAAACTAAAATCGACCTGTAGATAATAGGTAATGGGCAGTGTACACTACAAACGGAACTATTAAATAGGGGGGTAGGGAATACCTTTTGCTAATATGGTACGGACAAAGTAAACCACTACCTGAACCGAACTAATCCGAATTACAACCCTACTTTTATGTGGCCAAACATGCCCTAAATCAATATTTTAAAAAATATAATAATAAGTAATCTTTTTTCTTCTCTTAACGTCTCTCGAATAATTGGAAGCCTGATCTGAAAATACGGTATCAATCTGTTTGAAGCACTCGTGAACATTACCTTATAATCCTGCTAGAAAACCGATATCAAAGCATTGTGCTCGATCCTCGGATTTGCAAGTAAATATATGTTGGTGAGACTAGGGGTGGGAATTGGGGCGGGTCGACCTGTGACCCGGTATTGACCCGACCCGTTTTTGGCCGGGTAAAACCAATATATTTTTAACCCGGTATAGGGATGGGTCAGAAATTTTGACCCGAATTCAAAAATAGGGTTGGGGTGGGTCAACCATGTCCTGACCCGAAGAGTCCAACCCGCCCCGCATATATAAATTTATTAAAAATTATAAGACTATATTGAAATATTATTATTATTTTCTTTCAAATTTCTCACTTTTTTATAATCAACTTTATCAACAATAGAAGAATCAATTTATTCAAAATGCAATATAAGAATCAATAAAAAATTTGTACGATATAACCCTCATGTGTAATTGTATATTAACCTATTTTAATAAATGTATACTATATTTTCAAATGTTTTGTTTTCTTAATTATGTATTTTTTAATAATTAGTGAAATATTGAAACATATAATATTTAAATTTAGTATAAATGTATACTTATGTTTGATAGATACATAAATTTTGAAAATTATCTTATTTGATACGTATTTTTGACCCGACCCGCTATCCCGAAACCGGTCCGATACCGACCCGAATTTTGTCCCTAGGCCTGGTAGAAAAAAGTAAGGGTCAAACCGACCTTGTCCCGACCCGGTATAAAATAAGGGTCAAACAAGATTTTTGAAAAGTAGGGTCAGGGTTGGGCAAACTTTGACCCGTCCCGACCCGCCCCGATTCCCACCCCTAGGTGAGACCACATCATATGAGTGTACACCAAATTCAATTATCCTTATACCAGAAAGATAATCAAATGTCATGCGTGGACAGGAAAAGAATTCAGATCAAAGGACAGAGAGCACATCTGACAAAATCCATAGAATCTTGCCTCTTTCTTCATCAAATATAAAGGAATTATAATAATAATAATAAAAAAAAACACGTTTAGATTATGCTATTTCCTATCTGATTCTCATTTACATGGTACATTGTTGTGGAATGAGGTAAAGGCTGTGAGCCAGACCCTGCAATGCGTACTGCTCAACAGCAAGGGGACAAACCCATGAACAAAACCAATCGACTAGGCCATGAAAGTAACCATGCATGATAAGGTCTGATTAACGGCCAAGAAGCTTTACCGCCCATGCCCCACCTAGGTATAAACCCAACAAAGGCCCAGCTAGTAGCACTTGAGTCAGTGGATCGGTCGAAGGCGTGAGCACTGCTGCTGCCACAACAGCACCAACCACAACATATCTCCAGACAGAGAGCATTTGGTCTCCTGAAACCAAACCAACTTGTCCTAATAAAAGCTGTATTACTGGAACCTGTAAAGAAAACCAACCCTTCAATGAGTTACCTGCAGTAATACATAGAATGGTGGAAATTTTGATAGATGAGCACCCCTGCTAATAAAAAATCCTCAAGTGGCTCACGTCTTTGCGATCTATTCCATACCACCATCTAATAACCATGTATTTCATTCTATTACTTGAACTATACCAGAAATCTTTGGGTTCACAATCAACTGAAGGCAGTAAGCAGCAAGAAGACTGTATCGATGCAGATAATGACAGAAAAGTTATGTCTCAAGCAATTCAAGTTTAGAATTTGGAACTTCTTCAACACATTTTTCCCTCAATGATAATTTGAAATTAAAACTAGATTGCTAGACTATGTAGTGTGGTCCCAGTGCAAGCTTCCTATTTTCATTCTGCTTTCGAAGGCTAATAAAGAAGGTTCCTGTGAGGACAGTAGCCATAGTCTGATCATTTCAACACTACAATGTGACTTTCTGAAACCAAAAAGAATAGTGGAACAGAATCCATGTGGCCCCGATTAGACTAGAAGACAGAATATGGATCCTAAAAATGACCCCCATTTAAGAGGCACAAGGCTTATTAGATGATTAACCATGTAATGAAGTAAACACTTGTTGCTAAAGCCTGGCTAAAGCAGGGAAACAAAGGAGAATACATGTTGCTATACATTCTGTATAAATTTTTCCACAAAATATGTTTCACAGCTGATGAAATAAACGAAGGGTCAGCGTTTCAGGTAGCCAATAATGAATGAAACAAAGAGCATGATGACACTGTTACATCGTGAGGGTTGACTTCATAAAAATTCCTCATCAGAAGCATTTTTCATAATAAGGAGGCACATTGCATAATGTTGAAGACGAGCATAAGACCACTGTGACCAATAATCGTGAGGTTTAATTTCATATAAATTCTTCATCACTGTGTTCCATACACAGGACAGGAAAAGGATAACAGGCAGATAAAGAAACTAATGATGACAAACCACATATGCTTCAAGACTATCAAATGATGCAAATGGCAGACCATTATTATAATAATGTGATAAGGAAACGGAAAGGGGAAAATAAAGCTTTGAAAGCTCTACCCAAACTGGTAGAAGCAAAGTGGTTAAAAAAAGAAAGAAAGAACGCAAAGAAGAAGTAGTAGAAGATAAACTTTCCATGTGAAGAACTATCACCTGGAAAGCTAAACCAGTGCTGAACATCAACACGAGTACAAATTCAAAATATTGATCAATTGACCACAAGGATTCCACTGCCCCTTCAGCATAGTTGACAAAGAAGCTCAGTGCTGCTGGAGTAAGAACAGCATATGAAAAGAAGATACCAGTGTAGAAGAGTACTGAAGAACCCAGGACAATGGGCCCGAGGAACCTTCTCTCAGATCTTGTTAAACCTGGAAGAACAAATGCTATGATCTCGTAAAGAATAATTGGGCTTCCTAACAGAAGCCCACAGTATCCAGAAACCTGCATAAGATCAAAACATTGCCACAGTCATGCAGATATTCTCACCACTACAATTCAGAATCAGTAGGGAAAGAAAAAGATAAGAAAAGAATGCAGAAATATTCCACCATAGAACAGCAATATGAAGCAGGGACAGTTAAAATTTTTGTAGACCAGCACCTTCATGAAGAACAGGTTTCGTTTGCTCCCTCATTCAAGTAAATGCAGCAGAGGCATTTCAGATATGACCTTTTAATCGTTTTGGGCCTTGTGCCGAGCTGGACATGCATCAATGGAAGCATCTTTTAAAACATGGACTTTGATCAATTTTTGAGAAGTGCAAACCATCCTTTTTCACGCATGTGCAAGTGATATCGAGGGAAGCTTGATTAAAAAGCACCATAAATGGCAGGATCACTACAAATTAGCAGTATAACACAAGAGCTTGGAGTCCTATTCCCACAGTAGGAACCCAGCTAGCTTACTAAGTCATATCATCCCTATACAGAAAGATTAAAATTGGACACTAGAAGCATCAAGACCTTCTACCAAGCCAATTTCATGTTGTTGAAACAACAGCATGATGAAGCATTGTGAAATGGAGTAACTGCAGTATACAGATGTTCCAGCAATATCAGACAGTTCCAGATACTGTTACCTTCAACGTGGTAAAGAAGAACTCTCCAGGGGATAACTGCAAAAACCGGACTCCCTGTGAACTAACAGGAGCTTCAAGGAGGACAACCAAATCTTTTGAAAAAGCAAAGCAACCCAACATGGCTGCTCCTGCTGCCAAAACCGACACAAAAATTCTTCCACGCAACTCGTCTAGATGATCAAATACGCTCATCTCTTTATCATCTGGAAGTAGCTCTTTGCTTGGGTAAAGAAAGTCATAGAGTGAGGATTTATCTCCTTCTCTTCCTTCACCAGTCTTCAAAATTGATTCTTCAGACTTATCCGCAAGGCCCTCTTGCAAGTTATTGGTTGTACCTAGAAGTATTTACAGAATGACGAGTACTTAGTATTGGCTTGCCATAATCGCTATGCCACAGAAATTGGGCCAAAATCAAACCTTTTTTTTTAACCATGTCTTCTCTGCTTTGTTTTATCTTTCCCCATTTTTATTCAATGTGAAGGTGTTAACGACAAAGTTAAACAGTAACTCAAGAAGTGTGTGTGAAAAAAAGTTTGCGTTTGTCTAAGAATGAATGACCATACGATGAATACATTATCTGTTCATTGAGTTACTCGTGCTTGAGGTTAACTACAATTTTACTTTGGAACCAAATCGCTATTCTCCATCACCACTGCTGCCTATATTTGTCACTCATTTGATCTTTCATTGAGAAATCGCCAAATCCAAACATTACAAAATCCATGAAATCGTCATCCAAAGAAAAACAAGATATAAAAATAAAAACAACAGCAATAATAAAGAACTTACAGCAATCCAATAACATTATAATCCACATCAAAATCTTCACCTCTAAAATAGTGAAAAACAACAAAAGTTTCCTACTAAAGTATAAACCAAAACCACCGTCCAAAAATATGTAGTTATAACACAAATCAACGCCAGAGAATTTTTTATGTAGTTAAAAAAGGCAACTTTGAGACGAAAAACAATTACCGGGTGATCTTTCTTCAATAGCCGACGCCACCGCTCCCAAAATCTGCTGCTGCTGCTGCTGTTGATCTTGCTCTTTCCCACCTTCCACCGCTGCCATGCATACGAACCCTCCTCTCTTCTTGGATTTCCTCCCTGCTCCCGATATCCGTAAAAGGGGACCGCTACCAATACTTACCGAGCTTCGGATTCGATTGCTTGAGTGGGAAGGGCGGAAGCAGCAGCAGTGAAGCTGCATATGATGATGGGCCATCGCCGCAGCCGATGTTGCTGCCATCTTCAGCTCTCTTTCTCACTCTCCCCTCAGCCGAATCTACACGCGGATGACGATGATCGGCAGCAGCAAGGATTTCGGAAGTGGAGAGGATATCGGGGTCGACGGAAAATGGCGCATGTTAGTACATTAGGCCTCCAATGCATTTTAGCGGTCAGGAGATATTTTACGCAGAGCAGAAAACAGCCGTATGTCGCGGTTGATACGCCACCGAAATCTTAGGATGGGTTTACAAGGTTATACAAGTGATAAAATTTTTAATAAAAATATTTTAATTTGAAATTTTCGAAATGTAAAAAAATAATGCAATATAATAAGTGTGGTGATAAGAATAAAAAGAATAAAATTAAAATATATATGCTAGTTGTATCAGCAACGGTATAAAAATAATTAAAAAGTACAATAGTCATATACAAAAATAATTAAAAATATCGTAGTTATGGAAATTATAAAATTTTAAATTAAAAACTATAGTCTGAACTATAGTTTTTAGAAAGTGATGAAATTTTAGATGAAATTTTTTTATAAATTTTTTTATTAATAAAAGAGGATGTGATGTAATAAAAATAATGATGAAAAATAAATAAAACAAAGTTAAAAATATATATTGGTTATATAAATAATTGTATATAAATGATTGAAAATAAAGTAATTATATAATAAAATATAAAGAAATAATTAACAATATGATAGCTATGAAGAGTGAACACTTGTAAATTTAAAGTTTTAGTTTAAAAAAAGTTTTTTGGTATAAATAAACATACTCTTATATTTACAATTCAACCCATATACATTTCAATTCTATACATATAGCTTTATGGGCATAACTCTAAAATAAACTACTGAAGCCCAAACCTTCCATACTTAAGGTAAAACTCTTACCAATTACATTAGTTGCATATTGAAAGGAGTACTGATTGTTTTAGGACTTCAAAAGCGTTTATGGTTCAAATTTCTCATATTTTTAAATTGAATTTGTACCTTCAATTTTAATGTATTTTTTTTAATTTTTAATATGTATTATTTTTAATACACTTTGTTACAATTTTATTGCATTTCTTTATCTCATTCACCAATGGTATTTCAAGTTCTACATGAAGCAACGAGTAAATAGAATTTGTCAAATGAAAATGTGCATTAGGGTGAAAGTCTTTTTTGTAAAAGCTTTTGAATGGAAAGAAACCATTTGATATGATATGAGTAATAAAGAGAAGTAAGGAGAATAGAGTTAACAAATATACATTAGTTATATGTATAGTTGTGTAAAAATGATTAAAAATTATGACAGTTATATAAGAAGATATGAAAAATAAATTAAAAAAATGTAGTTGTGGAACTTAAAAATTTGTAGATTAAAAAGTTTTGGTAATAGCCAAATGCACAAAATACAAATGTGTTTATAAAATTTTACATATCATAGTATTGCCCTGAAAAAAAAAAACACAACAATACATTTGGCTTTTTTGGACTTTTTTCACATAATAACTCTTCAATATTGTATTTTAGATTGCAAACACATTTTATTATGTACGCGGTCAAGTATGCTTTTATATGTCCACAAAAACAAAAAAAGTTTTTATAAATGCAAAAAGCAGCTTCCCCAGGTCAACAAAATCAATGAAAACATATCAAGTTCAAGGCATGTAAAGATTTTTTTTGTTAAGATAATTTTACTAATTTAAATAAATAAATCTACCGATAACGGTTGGGTTTAATTTAATAAAAAATACAATGGTGTGCGAACACTGAAAAACGTGACACTCAACTGAAAGATTTTCAATTGAAGGATTTTCAATTGAAAGATTTTAAACGGTCGGTTGTATATAAAAAATTTCTCCATTCTTTCTTACAAATAGCAAAACCTTCCCCATCACCAACAAAACCTGAAAAGTATTTCGAAAGTCGAGGACTGGGAAAGGACTCTTCCCGATTAATCTGCGTCATTGTTTTTAATACAATTTATTAATTCTTAAGACAAATTTTTAAATTTTCAATATAATTTTATTTATTCTCAATATATCATTATATTATTATCTCAGACATAGATTCAATCTAAGATCTTATATGATTGGGAACAAGCACTTACAAAAACACTTACTAGATCCTTAAGTTGGTTCAGATTTGGCCTTTTTTTTATCAAATTAGATTACATTACTTATGAAATTCAGTAATTTGTGAATTTTTATTATTTTAAAATTACAAAATCGATATGGACGTAACACGTATCCTTGTCATTTTTCATTCGTAAAAGTAAAAAGAAATTCAAAAATGATTAAATTTCGCAAAAATTGCAATCTAACTTTAATCCGATACTTCTTTAAGAAAATAGGACATAAAATATATTTTTTTTCGCCCCCAAAAATTGCATAATTTAAGGAATGAATCCCGGCGCAATAGGGGTGCAACTTGGTCCGGGTACCCGTGGGTCGACCCGCTGGGTACCCTAAATAGGGTAGGTTCGGTTCCACATAACCCACCCGTGGGGTCGGTTCGGTTCCTTGGGCGAAATACCCGTTCAATTTCGAATAGGGGTCGGTTCCGGTTCTGGGTACCCGGAACCGACCCGAATTTCATATTATATATATATTATAATACTTAATGAGTACCGATCTTTTACGATCGGTCGGAAATCCCGACCGGTCCAAAAATATATTTTTTTGTTTTTTTTTGAAAAATAATTTTATAAACATGTTAATCTAATTATATTTAATCTATGAATCAAGTTTTACCATTTTTAGATATGTATATATATTTATTTTGGATTTTTAAATACAGGGGTATTTAAGTCATTTTAAATATTCTTAAAATAACTTAAATACCCCTGTATTTAAAAATCCAAAATAAATATATATACATATCCAAAAATGGTAAAACTTGATTCATAGATTAAATATAACTAGATTAACATGTTTATAAAAATATTTTTCAAAAAAAATTAAAAAAAAATATATTTTTTGACCGGTCGGAAATCCGGTGATTTCCGACCGGTCGTAAAAGATCATTCGGCATACTTAATCTATTGTGTATTTATGTTGTATCCGTTTTTCAAACAATTTTTTATTTGATTGGACAGACTTAACAGATTTCATTGTGTACACATTGCATTTTTTTAATAGCTTCATGTTTTAGTATGTATAAATTGAATTTTTTTACACAGGTTGAAGCTGCAAATAGATCGTGTTCTAGGAACCGATTTTGGAACCGAATCGGAACCGACCCGCTCTTGAGAAAATTGGGTAGAGTAGGCTCCGGACCCACCCGGTCCAAAATAGGGTAGGGTAGTAATTTTTACAAAATGAGTAAGGGTAGGTTCCACCCGTACCCGGACCTACCCGACCCAAGTTGCACCCTACGGCGCAAGCCGCAAATGCGTGCCTCTGGCGCGTGCAACAGTCAGCAATACCCCGCGAAGAAGCCCCGTTAGCTAAACAAAGCCTTAATTTGACTCAGAGTCGTAGCCTCAATCCCTAATTATGTTGTAAACAAAGGTTTAAGTTCTTTTTTTCTCACTGTTCAGCAGTTTCTCAGCGTCCCCGCATAGCTTCCATCTCTCGGCTCGAATAGGGTTCTTTGGCAGCAGCCTTCATCATGCCGACCGTAAGCGTGGGACGGGATCGCCTCTTCGCCGCTCTCGGCAAATCATACAGTAAGTGAAGTGTAATCTCCTTGCCCTTCATCCAAACATTCGGAATGCACTCGTTTTGCTCAGCATTTAGATCTCGGATATTTGGATTGTGTTGTTGCAGCGCAAGAAGAGTTCGAGGAGCTGTGCTTCGATTTCGGAATTGAGCTCGATGACGTCGTGAGCACTCTGAATCCAGTCCCCGTCTGTTTTGGTAGTTTTGTTGTGCTTCAATTCTATATTATAAGAATGTGAATGTATGCACGCCGATTTTTACCTGCGTTTGCAGACGACGGAGAAAGCAATTATTCGGAAGGAGAAGCACCTGGAAGATGAGGATATGGGAGAGGATGACGAGGTGATTTACAAGATTGAAGTTCCTGCCAACAGGTACACTGCTGTTTCTCCTTATGATAATGTGTTGCTGTTGCACTTCGATTCGATTGTGAAGTAGCGCCTGTCTGCCCTGTGATTTTTTTTCTTTTACATGGTTGGAAGCATACTCAATGAGATAATCTACGTATTTGACTCTCAGTATTTGGCTGTTTGATAACAATTCAACGGGTGTTAGAAACTTGAATTATTTGTCATTCGTGTTGGTGCTTTGACCCTCGGCCATTGGCCTTCAAGAAAGGGTTGGATCTCTGGCTTTGTGGTTTTCTGGTTGCATTTGTGTTGTGGCTGCAATTGAAAATTTATGATCGTCCAATCATTCCGTCTTTGGTTCAGTACTTCAACCTACTTTTCTGAACTTTCACATTCTCTGTCAGGAAGAGACGATTGTAGTGGCTTGGTTTTATTGTTATTATTGCTGTTATTGTTGTTGCCAATTTCTAAATTTTTCATTGCCATTGTTGACAGATATGACTTGCTTTGTCTTGAAGGGCTTGTACAAGCCCTACGCATTTTCATTGGAACTGACAAGACCCCCAATTATATGGTTATTGACACTCCAATCAAATCTATGCTTAAAATGCACGTAAAGCCCGAGGTAATTGGGTATCAAGCCTTTTATCATCCATTCTGATTATGCTTGATGCATTTTTGATCTGGTGATGGGATGGTGCTGCAGACGTCTTTGATTCGCCCTTTTGTAGTTTGTGCTGTTCTAAAAGGAATTGCATTTGATGAAGCTCGATATAATAGTTTCATAGATCTTCAAGATAGGCTCCATCAGAACATTTGTAGGTAATGGCTCGACTGATTGATGTCATATGGATGTATATATTTTTCTTTTTGAATTTTACATTTTTGTTCATTGCATGTGGGAAACAGCTTACGATGATGACAATGTTCATTTGTCAATTATTGTGGCACATTGCGTGGCTGCAGTGCTTAATATAATTGATATTCTGCACTTGCTGATTAATGTGATACGTGCGTGCACATGTTTGTGTATAATATCACAGAGATATACAATTCTCTCTATTGTCTTCAACCAAAGATAAGAGAGAGATAGAGTGGGAGGATAAGGAAACTGGTCAATGGATAATTGTTTAGAAGTATAATTTCCTTTAATGGCATGATTACATCTTTTATGTTTCTGCACATGCATATTTGATTCATATTGAATACTTTATGGAGTAAATGTATCTCTGGCCATTTGGAATGCTCAACTCTTGTCGGTTAATTATTGTATTCATTACATTAGGAGGAGGACACTAGTGGCTATTGGGACTCATGATTTGGACACAATAAAAGGTCCTATCACATATGAGGTAACTCCTTCAATTAAAAAAAGTTTCATGTATACTGGATTACATACACTGTCTTTTGCTTTTAGCATCAAGTTCACGAGCATTGTTAAGTGCGAACCCTAATTCGTGGTTTTGCATGAACAATTCCTAAACCAGCACCATTTTATCATCTGTTCTCCTTCTTTGACTATCAATTCCAGCAAATGCAAACCAATTTTCTACCTTTAATCCTCCACCTAATCCATTATATCTCAACTGGCACCTAGAAAACATGCTAGTTTTGGCTTTTACTGTCCATATAATTGGACTTGGTCTCATCTTTCATTTCTGGACAAGAGCATGAGTTCCTAGCTCTATCATCTGTGGTAATACAACTCTGACTTTTGCCAACCCATTGGCTTTTGTCTTCCTGATAGTGTCAGCATAGTCGTTTCAATGTGCAATGAGATATTATTATTATTATTTTTGAGCATTTACATTTCATTGATTTATTTCCAGGCTTTGCCACCTTCAGAGATAAATTTTGTGCCGCTAAAGCAAGTAAGTATTTAATTCGGAGAAGGAATTTATGAAAAACCTCTTTCAATTCGTGACTATCATTTTATGCTATTTCCTACTGATGCAAACCAAAGAAACGTTAAGTGGCACTTGGCTGTGGAACTTACCTTGGGTGTGTTGTTGCCAGCTTTGCTTATTATCAGATATTTCAAATTTAATGTCTAAAATTAATTGATGGTAGAAGTCGAGTCTACGTTGAAGCAAACTGCTCTTGATAGGTGAATTTTTAATTTGTGTCCCACACGCTAGATGCATCTTTAAACGTGGCCATGTATTATATTATTTGAACGGTGAGCTCCACACAGATGCTCACATTGATTTGGAGCCCTGCAGGCTGCATGGTGGACATTGGGGTTTCTTCACGATGGATGGTAGACATTAGAAGTGAATGTTTCTTGATAGGCATCAATAATGAAGTGCTTCCTCTGTTGATGGAGGACTCGTTTTTAGTGTTGGTTCCATTTGATGAATGACTGAATGTAGGTGGGACCATGGGAGGTGGGTTGCATGATGTGAGACATCTCATGATAATCATGAACATTGACGAAACTCCTACCTTGATGGATGTCTCATATTTAAGGTGGGTTACATGTGTTTAGCAGTTGATAGGAAAGAAATAAGATGGGAGTTGGACCACATGATGAGTGTATAATGTTGGCAAACAAAAGGGTGGAGTTAGATCACATAATAAGTGCATGATGAAGTTTGACAATGATTGCAGAAGTGAAACTGGTATTGATTAGAAAAGTGAACATTTTGGGATCACATCACACACACATACACGTGTATGTATATATATATATATACATACACAGAGAGAGAGAGAGATTTGCTCCTCAACTTATTTTGGCTTTTCTGCAGACTAGAAGCTTCCGAGCTGATGCTTTGATGGAATTTTACAAGGTAAGCTGATTCAGTGCCACTCGTTTCCATCATTCAATATGTTTATTGTCAAGTTGTAAAAATGGTAATGTCATTGTATTTTAAGAGTTGTAGTAATGGTGTGTTTTCCTGCTGGATTGGATCCTGACATCTATTTTTTCTTCTCAAATTTATATTTAACATTGGTTTTACTGCAGTCGGACTTGAAGTTGAAGAAATTCTTGCACATCATTGAGAATTCCCCTGTTTATCCAGTTATATATGACAGCAACAGGTAAAAATAAGCTTTTGTTACGCAATACACCGCAGTGTTTGTATTCATTGTTGCAAACATTTTGAATTCTTAGCCTATTGCTTTATGAGTGTATCATCATGAGGTTGTGAGTCACATGGTTCCCTCCTATGGTTCGTTTTGTGCAAGCAGGCTGCTTGGTAGAAAGTGCTTATAACCTGTCTTCAATTAGCATGAATTGCGAACATGTTAACACACTTGTGTCATTTATCAGACCTGCTGTTTCCTAAAGTCAGTATTATCCATTGTCATACATGAAGTTTTTCAAATTAAAGGATGGTGCACCTATTGGTCTTTAAAAATTTATATTCATTACAAGTGCTTATTTGCTTTTTTTTGCAGAACTGTCTTGTCTTTGCCCCCAATAATCAATGGTGCACATTCTGCTATTACTCTTAAGACAAAGAATGTGTTTATTGAATGCACAGCCACTGATTTGACGAAGGCTAAAATCGTGCTGAATACAATGGTGAGCAAAAGCTGTTTGTTTCCAGTGCTTTGCATGGGTTCCCCAGATCTTAGACTCTTCACTGGGATGTTTTTTGTAGGTAACAATGTTTTCTGTGTACTGCGAAAGAAAATTTGAGGTTGAACCAGTTCAAGTGGTGTACCATGATGGCAAAACCTGTACCTATCCAGATCTGTCGGTCTTCAGTATGGAGGTTCCACTATCCTATATCACTAGTTCAATTGGTGTGCCACTGGCAGCAAGTGAGGTATGAGCATTTTCAGACAAGTGGTGCGGTTTTCTCCCACAAAATTGGTCTCAATGGCTATTAAACTGTATGGTCTAGGCTATCATGAGAATGCTCTTTTATTTGTTTCTTATTGTTTTCAATAAACTGGTTCTGATGGTACGTTCTGGTTAAAGATATTGAACACCATTACAGCCTTTTCTTTGGCTTCAAATTTCGGTTTCTAGCCCTCATTGATCTACACGTTGGAGGGAAGCTCCAATACAGTCAGCACTATGATGGGTTAATTTCTGGTTCATCGATCATGTCCCTTCATATTCCTAAGCCGTTACATCCTTTGAGAGGTTATTAAGGGTTTTCCCCCTCTCTATTATTCATAAAGATCTACATTGGCTACATTCTCCTTGTTTGTTACTGCATGTCATCATTATTTCTTACTCTAAATTGCCTCTCATGTCCGTTAATTGATCCTTTCTTTTTTGCAATTTTCTAGTCCGCATCATCAGTTCTCTGATCAAAATGTAGTGCCTTGCTGAAGCCCAAAAGTCTGTTATGCATCTTGGAGATTAAATGTTTTGTTGAGAGAGTAGATTTTGGGCTTCTCCACGATGGCTATTATCAAATTAATCGAAGGAAACATGCACCTTATTAATTCTCCTGTAGCCACACTCCAAGCCTACCACATAACTTCCTTCGCAAGAAGCTGAGGTTGTTCCATCTGAACTAAAGCTCAATGGCCCTGCATGAAAGCTATTGAAGCAGTCTCTGATAGATATATTCATTCTATTGCCTGTCTATGATGAATCACTCGTCTGAAATGACATCTCTAAATAAAGCCATTTTTTCTGCCACCTTCGAGGTTAGTTAAAATGCGACAAATATTCATTGTGTGCTTCTGGACATTTAGGTTAACAGTTTATTGAGGGAGATATGATTGAATACTGATTATTTGGTCAAGAAGACATGACACTGGTTAAGAAATGTATAACTCAATGTAGCACCAATTTCTGTGCATTATTTCTTTGTCCAAGCTTCAGACTGGACTGTGTGATATGTGACCCTTCTGGGGGAAAAAAGAAAGAAGAGAGACGTTCTATCTTCTGTTTTGCATATCAGTGAACCATTATCTCATATTTTTTTCAGGTCACTGGCTTACTAAATAAGATGCAATTGCATGCTGAGCAATCAGCAGATGGAAAAGGTAATATCATTGTCTCAGTTCCTCCAACAAGAAGCGATGTTCTTCATGCTTGCGACGTGATGGAGGTATTGATTGCAACAACTTATTAGCACTCTGGGTATAATGAATCTTTCTTTCTAGGCTTGTTGTCATAGTAATTATATTTACGCCCATTTTTTCTCTGAAGGATGTGGCTATTGCTTATGGATATAACAAAATCCCAAAAACAAAGCCAGCTTCCATGACTCTGGGAAGGCAGCAACCATTGAATCAAATCAGTGATCTTATTAGACTGGAGGTATTGATGAAACGTATGGTTTTAACTTCTTGATGCGAATTCTGTCTTCTTTTCTTCTTAAAAATTAGATTTTCCCTTTTGTAATGATTGTTTAAGATGCATTTATTTGACAAATAAATGTTTTTTCCTCTTGGTTTATTTTCAGTTGAGCTACTGAATACGTTTTTGAGCCATTATATTCAAGAATTTCTATTTTGTTTGGTAGCAATGATAATTTTACCAATGCAGTTATGATTTGATTTTTAACTCTTAAATTTGCACATTTCTAAACTGGTTGACCACAATCCAGTACTTAGCACTTCAGGATTTTTGTAAAAACGCAATTTTTTCTTTTTTCTCTTGTTCTCACTAATATAGGCACCCAACATCAACTCATGACTCTAGCCTTCACAACCAATCCCCTCCCTGCCCCTTTCTCTTGGTGGACTTATTCATGCCATGGGGCAAAATTTTAGAATGGGGAAAATTATGGAATGATCAAAGAACAAGTTGATGTTGGATATGCACTTCCTATCAGATGATTACATAGTTTGCTAAACTCTTTTTTTTTTTTTTTTTGAATTGGCTTTAGATATCTTTGAAGTCATTTATGTATAGATGTGTGCGCGCGCACACATGATGATACAGGAGGTTGTTTTGAATCATTTCAAACACTTGCTTAGAGTCCATTGTGAAGATTGTATGAAATCTAATCTGCCTATTATACTTAACACCGTTCATTTATCCAAAATCTAATCTGTCAACTTAACACTCCCCCCATTGATCCATAATACTTGATATCAATATCATTTCAATTGGAGGCTTTTCTGGGCAACACAATTGGAAAATTTACAAAATCATGTGCAAATATAAAAATCACTTGGATCATTCTACTTGGAGTATTGGAAAGTGGGTATGAAAGTTCATCTTTTTATTAGCTCATTGTCTGATTGTGTACTGTGGGCTTGCTATATCATGTATTGATGTTAATACCCAATGTGTTTGGCTATTTGCCGTAGGTTGCCATGGCTGGTTTCACTGAGGTGTTAGCATGGATTTTGTGCTCGCACAACGAAAATTTCTCAATGCTAAACCGAATTGATGACAAAAAGACTGCTGTCATCATTGGCAATCCGCGATCATCTGATTTTGAGGTTTGTTTTCTTTTCTACTAATCACAGAGGCCTGAGTTGTGACTTGTTATTTTAAACTTCATTTCATCATTTGTCCAGGTGATTAAAATTGTCAGTATTCTGTAGTCAAAAAAAAAAAACTCTCTTCTTATCTGTGTGTCTGTTGGTGTCTTGGTTCTTCTTGCCTTGCCTTACAGTGAATGAAAGGTTCTAAGTTCTGATTCAATATTTGATCACTTGATGGATTCTTGATGATTTGTTCTGAGGGTGAGGAACAGAATAAGGGATGTACCACAGCTATGCCAAATTGCCTTACACAAGGCATGCCAAAATGTTCAAACAGAAGGCTTGCTGCTGGGGCTATTAAAATCGTAATTTTTAATCCATTGTATGATCTATACTAATAACCATAGTCTGGTTAAATTGATTTATTGGCTATATGCAATGAGAATTACTTCGGGTGGGGATCCAGAATAGTTCGAACCTGTTTTCACATATATATTCAACATCAAATTTGATGCAATATTATAAATTAATAGTAATTTACATGATTTGTATAAGTGTGACTATACATGGGGTGTGGGGAAGGGTCGGACCACTTTGGGTTTATAATATGCAATTGTACCTTAGGAAACAAGAGGTTTTTTCACAACTAGAATCCGCACCTCTATGTTACACGGCGATAGCTCTTACTGCCGTGCTAAAGCTCCCCTTCGTTTCACTTCTAGCATTCTCTCTAAAATACCATGATCATTGTTTGATCTATCTTGCTATGTTGATATGAACTAACAATTTGCACAGGTTGTTCGGTCAAGTCTCATGCCAGGCATTTTGAAAACAGTGGCACACAATAAAGACCATTCGAAACCAATAAAGGTATCAAGCCTTATTCTTTTTTGGGTCGTTCTTTGCTTTATTTAACTGGTGTGCACAGTTTCTCATTCTAAAACCTTGAACCCATCTGTATCACATTGTAACAATGATGGATATTCAAAACACAAACTTCAGTGTTTGATGGATAATTGAAACACAAAATACAAGTTTTCTTTTCTCCAAATAGTTTGATAGTCATCCACTTTTGGGTAGGATCTAGTTGTATATGGTAGCTGTTTTTTCTTCATTGCATATAGGGGAAGGGGTGTTTGTCTTTTTCTTTCTTCCTTTCTTTTTGGACCTTTTAAATTTCTTCACCACGCATATTGGTTTGGGTCACCGAAAAAAGCTCAAGTTCCGGAAAGGAAAAGTCAACTAAGCAAAACTATACCATTTGAGGGTTTAATCATTTTAGACCAGTCTAAAATGGGCTCATTTTAAACTGGTCCAAAAAACATATCTTTAATTTTTAAAATTTTTTTTATAAAATTGTTAATTTAGATATATTTAATCTATAAACTAAGTTTTATTATTTTTGGAGATGTGTATATATTTATTTTGGATCTTTAAATACAGGAGTATTTTAGCCCTTGAAATGGCCCTATGTTTAAAAATCCAAATAAATATATACATGTCTCCAAAAATGGTAAGTTTTAATTTACAAATTAAATATATCTAGATTAACAATTTTATAAAAAAAATTTGAAAATTTTATTTTATGAAAAATATGTTTTTTGGACAAGTCTGAAATGAACCCATTTCAGACTAATTGAAATGATCATTTGCCGTACTATTCTCCTAACTTCTCCTGAACCCTTTCAGTTTCATTTAGGGTGGTGTTTTCAGATGATCATTTTCCTGAGATTTGTTCAACTGAAATCTACCCTGAACCCCCGATTGTATTCTCTAGTTCTTCTATATTATTATTGGTTTACATTTTATAGCATGTGTTAATCATGTGATTCCTATTTAATTAGGGTGAGCAGACGTGCCAAATCTTTTATAAACCGGCTTGGTTTGTTCAACGGAAACTGGTTCATAGCCAGTCTTAAGTCAAATTCCATTCCAAATCTGTTCCATTCCAACCGAACAGCCAAGCTTTTTCTCATTTTAATTTATTGATTTTTTAAACATAAGTCATCCTGGCAAGTTCTGAATTGGTGGTTGAATTGGTTTTGATGTGGTCAGTCAAACCAATTTAATCAATATTGCTTAAGAAAGTGGTATAACCACCGGCCTGTTTTCAGTGTATTGCTTGCTGCTGGTACTAGTGAATGAACATGGGTCGCATCTCTCAGTTTTGATTCTGATGTATAGGTATTCGAAGTGGGTGATATAGTGTTATTGGATGATTCAAAAGATGTTGGTGCAACAAACCGACGGCAACTTGCAGCATTGTACTGCAATTCAAAGTCTGGATTTGAGGTACAGTCTCTATTCTTAATTATGTGTAGATATAGCTTCTATTGGCAAGCACTTTAGAGATTTGAATGTAATCCCTAGAAACCTTAAAAAGCAATGCATAAAAAAATCTTTCTTTTCCTTTCTCTTTTCTTCTTTTCTTTTTGGGCTGGAGCAAATCTCTCAATTCCAAGAAAAACCGAGTTCTATTCAATGTTCTAGTAATCATACCCATACAATCCTACTCTTAGTAAAAGGAGAGTCTGATACAGATATATCCTAAATATCTATGTAATTTCCTCAATATTTGTCTTAAAGCTGAAAATTGCTGGAACTATAAAAAGAACGTGATGATGGGTTCCAACATTTTTGTTGCACAGACCGCATAGTTGACATATGATGAACTGCATTTTCTTGGGGGTTTGTGCAATGATTTTAGAGAGTTTGAATCCAACGTGAGAATCTGAGTCAGTTATGGACATATTGGCATGCAATCTTGTCAGCCACAAGCTACTTGCTACTGATTCTTTTGTTAGCCAGAGTTAAGTCCATGTGCCATGGTATCAGCCATATGACATTCATTGGTAAAAATTTTATTATCAGTTTCTGACCGCTTTTTATATAAAAAAAAAAAAATGTTGGCTGGCCAGGATATAACCATAAGAAATCATAGTTATGGAAATACATGCTACGGACATCCAGGAATAATAAAGTGGGTTCATTTTCATGAAAACAACTTAACATCCTGATAGAAATCCTTGTTGAAAGAAATGGAAGTTGTTCAAAAGTTCTGAGCAAATACTGGCAGCTATAGATAGACCATGAAAAGAAGTTTACTCAAACAAGCAGCTTTGGAATTGCATTTCAATAGATATTGCGAAGTGTGAGATGGTTTTGACCCTCTGTATTTCTAGCAATGGAAGAGCTACTTTTTGGAATTGAAAGGAAATTTCGGTGAAACAGGATTCATATTTTACTACAAACTCGCCTCATGATTCATGACTTTGCAGGTAATTCATGGATTATTGGATCGAATCATGCAGATTGTTGGCGTACCTTTTGTCCCAGTTGGAGATGATACAGGTTATTATATAAGACCTTCACATGTAAGTGGTTGTTAGATTCTCAGTTAGTCACCTTCAATTATGTCATCCATTTATTAACTTACGTAATACTTAGAAATCTTAACAATCTAATGAAGGAACCTGAGTTTTTCCCCGGCAGACAAGCTAGCATCATTGTCAAAGGGAAGCGGATTGGTGTTTTTGGCATTGTTCATCCTGAGGTAGTGGATTCATACTCATATTTGTTATACTTCATTAGCTGTATTCCTAGTATATGAATAAATTTTTTCTTCCACAAGACATACCTTATTAATTTTCCAAGGACCCAAAGTAATCTTATTGTTTAAGTTGTATTTCATATGAGCTTAATGTATCAGATTCAGAAACTCTAACCTGTCCCTAGTCATCCTTCCATTTCTTGAGACTCTTTTCGCACTAAGCAAACCACCTATCTTGCAAGCTTTGCTCCAATATTTTTCCTTAAATATTTTGTTTTGTAGTTTTTTTTTTACTTCAACCTTGAGACGGTGATGTTAGCTTTTGTCCTCCATATGGACCAGCTGTAACAGTCCACTGGAAGCCCATCTGGATGGTCAGGATTAGGGCAGTTCATGAACTACCTTAATAGGAAAGTTTGAGAACCATGTATTTACACATTTTCAAGGGAGGTGTTTTGCACCCCCTCAGTTTTTGTGCCTCCGGCTGTGTAAATATACAATTTATGAACTGCCCCATTAAAGCTGTGCACAAATTGGCCTAACCCAGATCCTGAGACAGGCTTAAGTCTCAAGTTTAGATCTGACATTAGAGAACCTGAGTCATGTAGGTGCATTGATAGCCTACTACCATTTGGGGCTACTGCAAATGCAACTCCTGATTTGTGCCTGGTTATGGGGCATTTGCATGTTAAACCCTCTTTAACTTTATGTATTTGCATTTTAGACCCTAAGGTTTACGTATTAGCATTGTAAACCCTATGAAGTTTTATTTTTTGCATTTTAGACCCATGGCCCTCATGACGTTAAAAAACAATGTTGCCTTTGCATTTTTAAACCTCTAACTTTATGTATTTGCATCTTAACCCCCCAAACTTTGCTATTGCATATACATCATATAATATACACCATTGGATCACTAGTTTAAGTATTCCATCACTAATAACTTGCATGCTTTCTTATTTACTTGTATAATATTATTGAACTTAAATATTTAACTAATTTGAAATTATTTTAAGAAATATTTTCATGAGACTTGTGCAAATGTAATATTAAGCTCAAGTTCCAAGTTGTTTACAATTTGACATGAGTCCAGATAGAAACCAAAATGTCCTTCTTTTGGCTTTTAACCTATCTATAACTTTGTAAGATAGTTGATAGATATTTTGGCCTTTTTCTCCTCTTTGGCCCCTTTCTTTTCTCGTTTTTTTACTGCTTGTTTTCACATAATAAAATAGCTCTCTTTCGTATTGTTTTTGTTCATCCATTTGCATGCTCTGATAAACTAATTACTCATTTGGTAATGAGGAAAAAAGAAATTTTTTTTTAAAAATAATTTCCAGTAAAACTTTTAGTTAAGAATATTTGAATATAATAATATTATATGAACAGATACTACAATATGCAAATTATTAGTGATGTAACACTTAAATTGGTGCTCCAATGGTGTACATAATATGATGCACATGCAATGACAAATTGTAGGGTTTAAAATGCAAATATGTAAAATTAGAAGGTTTAAAATGCAAAGGTAACAATGTCTCTTAACGTCGTGAGGGCCAAGAGTTTAAAAAGTAAAGATCTAAACTTGACAGTGTTTAAAATGCTAATACGCAAATCTCAGGGGTTAAAATGCAAATATGCAGAGTTAGAAGGCTCGAAACGCAAATAGCCCCTTGATTACTCAAACCTAAAGTGCATGAATGGGTGGAGGCAACATCTTGTAAGCAAATATGAATGCGATTGAAATTCTCATCTTGCTTCCTGATTATGATGTTCTGATGTTAACATTAGAATGCTTGGCAGGGTAGTCTAACATTTGCCCGGGTTTCAGGTTTTGAGCAAATTTGACATTCCCGATCCATGCTCCTATATTGAGCTGAGCATTGAAGCCTTCTTATAGGGATCCTTCCAGAATTTACTTCCATTGGAATCTCCTGGCAGGTACGATATGAGGGTGAGTTTTCATTGATATTTATTCAAATGCAAAAGTGCAATTTTTTTATGCTGATGTGAGGTGGCCGCAGACTCATGCCTCTGTCAAATTTGACATATCATGGCAACCAGATTGTTGCTGCCTGCATTCTCATTTTCAATCATCATCATTGTCGTTGTCGTCATTTTTGTCGCCGTCACCATAAGTTGTTTCCCAACATGTGGGATTAGCAGCATGTATCTTGTTGTCTCATTTTTTTATGGTCATGACTATATTTTCAGTAATTTTTAAGGTCTTCATCATTGTCGTTGTCGTCATTTTTGTCGTCGTCACCATAAGTTGTTTCCCAACATGTGGGATTAGCAGCATGTATCTTGTTGTCTCATTTTTTATGGTCATGACTATATTTTCAGTAATTTTTAACGTCTTCATCATTGTCGTTGTCGTCATTTTTGTCGTCGTCACCATAAGTTGTTTCCCAACATGTGGGATTAGCAGCATGTGTCTTGTTGTCTCATTTTTTATGGTCATGGCTATATTTTCAGTAATTGTTAACGTCTTCATCATTGTCGTTGTCGTCATTTTTGTCGTCGTCACCATAAGTTGTTTCCCAACATGTGGGATTAGCAGCATGTATCTTGTTGTCTCATTTTTTATGGTCATGACTATATTTTCAGTAATTTTTAACGTCTTCATATCTTGTTTAATTACTTATACGGGGCTTGCCTTATTCTTTTTGTACATATAACATTTGCCCCTAATGCATAGTATACCCATAATGTTTTAAAAATTTCTCTTATACTTATAATATTCCACTCTAAATTTCTATCATAGTCATGTAGTCAAAACAATCATTAACTACGCTATTAAATGACAGTTTTGCCCTTTGAATTTTTACTAATTGAAACTAGTGAACTGGAATATGATATTTGAATTATTTGATGTCACATTAATAGTTTACCAACATTAATTGAGTCATATTAGGGTTTAAGAAATTATGAATGAGCAAAATTATCTTTTCAATGTGATAGTTAACGATTGTTTTGACTGCATGGATATAATATGAATTTATGGCGAAATGTTATGAATATAAAAAGAATTTTTAAAATGTTGTGGGTATAATAAGAATTATTGGCAAATGTTGTGAGTATAAGATGAAATTAAATACTTTAATGGATTTAGTTAAAAATGAACTGCATGGTTTTTGCTAACCGTGCCACTTCAGATGAATCCAAGCCAGTTACTATGTTTAATAATATTTTTTAACTGAATAAATGTAACTAAACAAAATGGCTGGCTTGGATTCATTGGAAGCAACATGGTTTGCAGAAACCATGCGGTTTAACATTCTGAGCAGGTTCCGCTCCAATTTTAAATTTGTATTATTTGTTTATATATAATGGAGGGCGTGCATGACGGGACTTGTGTTCATTGCTGTTAAAATTGCAGGGTTTCAACCGGATGAATTTTGGGGGTTTCAAGTTCTAATGAAACGGGTTCCGCCTTGGAGGCTGCCACAAAATTCATTAGATTTTTTGCACTAGCAAAGGAAACTCGTGTGCGGTTTAACGGACAGGGAAACATAGTCAGCAAAGAGCTTCTAGAATGATGTCTTTGTAAAATCATACCTCAGTAAATTATATTTTATAAATGAGTATATTTTATAATTTCTTTTTCATTAGCATGTCTTATCATTTATCAATGAGTTTTGTAATGTAACGCCTTAATCAAAATTTCCATTTGGGATTATTGTGAACCCCCATTGCAAAATGCTTTTCTTCATGTCCTATATAGTTTTGCAGAAAATATAATATTGGTTTGGATTGCAGTAATTAACGAGTACTTGACCAGCAAGATGGAAAGAGTTTTACTGCGCAAGAAGTAAGAAAATGATTTGAATCGGTGATTTGATGTAATCAGCAAATCACAGGCGCTAGTTTATTATTATTAATTTTTTTTGAAAAAAAAAAAAGCACAACTTTTAGCTACATACTAACGTCCGAAACGGCAAAAATCAAGAAGCCGCTAGCAATACCACAAGGCATCTGGAACCGCAGAGCCGCCCTCAACTTTGCCTTTGCTCAGAAATGGAAATTATTAGTCTACTACCGAGTCGGCAAATTCTGGCAAGCGCCTGGGATGCAATCACGCGAAGAAAAATTCGATCATAGTTGCCACATCGGCAAATGATAATTGATACTTATGCCTCAGGCGCATCACTAACAATCGTGTTATTAAAACCGGACTGGACCGGCCGGTTCGACCGGGAACCGGTCCCGAATCCGGTTCGATAGTATACGGTTCGGTTCAATTTAAATAAACCGTAAAAACCGTCAAACCGGTGGTTGGACTGTAGAATACGGTCGGACCAGTTCGACCGGTTCGTTCGAAAAATAAAGGAAAACCAAAACAGGCGCAAGGGCAACTGAGCAATCAGGCATCGCACGGGACGACAAAAGCACAGAAGTTAGAAACTCCTCCCAAATTCGAAAATCGCCTCAGATCTCGAATCTCCGTTTCTTGTAGTCGCAGCAGCTTGCCTCTTCTCGTCCGGCCGGCAATCTGCAGCAAGCGAGCTTCGTCTCGCCGTGAGCGTGACGCCGTGAGCAGGGATCAGTTTCTTCTCCGTTTTAGGCGTTCAGATCCACCGGTTTCAGCTTCTCCATTCTATTTCCTCTTCCCGGCAGCTCCACCGTTTCTGCCTCTTCTCGATTCTGTTTCTTCTTCCCGGCAGCTCCACCGATTTCAGCCTCTTCTTGATTCTGTTTCCTCTTCCCGGCAGCTCCATCGGTTCCGGTTTCAGCTTCTTCTCTATTCTGTTTCCTCTTCCCGGCAGCTCCACCGGTTTCAGCCTCTTCGTCCCGCAGATCGCGTCCAGCAGCAACGTGATGCCGTGAGCAGGTTGTTAGAGTAGGGGTGCAACTCGGGCTCATGAAACTCAGGTTCACCTCGACCCTAACCCTAACCCTATTTGTAAATCTTCAACCCTAACTCTAACCCTAACCCTATTTGTAAAACCTCAACCCTAACCCTATTTTTGAAATTTGGGCTCGGGTTGAGTTTCGGGTTGACATGTTACTATAAATATATATCCTACACTCATTTAATCACAAATCTATTGCTAAAAAAATCTAAAATAACAGTTTATTAGAAGAAAGCAAAAAAAATTTAAATACCATTTAAGAGTAGTAAGAAGAAAAACCTGTTTTGGGCATTCTCTTCGCATTAAGTTGAATAGCAACCATATTTTGATGAATGTAGAAATACAACCTTTGTCCGTCCTGCAATTTAATATGAATATCACAATCAAATATAGAAATATTAGCATTCGACCATTAGAACAAAGCTAGTCAAGATTATAGCATATTCAAGATCACCACAAATTTTCAGGAATATTTTGATCCTAATGAAATTTATTAACAAATTGAATGAAGATTTTTCCACCAAAATAGTTGTTGTTTTGTAAGCTTGTTGGCAGACAAGTTCAGAAGGTTGAGCTTCCTTCAGCGGCTCAACATAGCCATTGATGTAGCCTGCGCACTGGACTATCTTCATCACCAATGCCAAACACCAGTGATTCACTGCGACTTGAAGCCCAGTAACGTTCTGTTTGATGGTGAGATGTGTGCCCCTGTTGGTGATTTTGGGCTTGCTAAGCTGCTTCCCAAAATTATTGACAACACCCACCAAAATGATACACAATCAGTTATTGTGAGGGGGTCCATTGGTTATGTTGCTTCAGGTAATGCTTGTGATTTGTACATTCTACCAAGGGGAATTCCTTCTTTTTTTCTTTAATTATTTTTCTGTGGATAAACACATTGAGAAAGTATTGTTATTTGTTGGGGATATCAGAACAGATTGACTTGTCCCTTTTAAATTGCAAGTAATCCATTTCCCCAACCCTGGATCTGTCTGTCCATTATAATCACTGCCTGAACACATTGAATATATTGTGAGAACTGCTAAAAGTAGGTTGCAACGGATCATCACGAGATCTTCTTCTAAAACAATGAATAATCCAAGCGGCACATTCACCTGATAAATGGTCAAATGGTTGCAATCTTACCAAAGAATCGACTGTCAAAACTTTCTATTCAAACCAATAAAAAAAAAAAATTCTATTCAATTAATCAGTGTAGCAGATTTGCCAACTGAGTCAAGTGCAAGAAAATCTTCCTCAGAGTAATTGGATAAACGAAAAATGAAATCATTCATGCAAGTGAGGAATTGAAATGCGTGATGGGCGAGGGCGAAAAAAAGAAAAGAAACAGAGAGCTGGAACAATCTATTCTATTCTATGCACGGGGAATTGGTTGATACTGCCATCATCTTCCACTCGCATACACAAACAAAACGCAGTGCATTATGCATGCAATGGCTACTTCAAAAAAGGCGTGGGCCAGGAGCAAGGATTGCTCACTCCCCGAAGAAGCGAACATGAACTACATTTCTCCGGCATCCGATACAGGCTCTGGAAAGAATACAGGATTAGAAGGCCATCATATGATCTATCTCAAAATCAAGATATCGATCCTACCTATATATTGATTTGGATCTCTGTCTATGGACGATGAACGGAAGGAAATCAGCGCGGCCACATCGGAGGAACTGAGGAAGAGGATGAAGCACGAGAAGGTGCCAGCTGCGGTGGGCGACTAGCCGACCGTTACTGCGGCTGCCGTGCTGGGTGCTAGGTGCTGCTGCTGGTGCCGTAGCCGGGACGAGCTTGCCGACGTCGGAGCTGGTGAAGGAGGATCTGGACGACAGAAGCTAATCGCAGTCGCCGAGATCTGCTGCCGGCAGAGGAGAATCGCGCGAGCTAGATTTTAGAGAGTGGAGACTGGAGAGGGCTGTGGGCAGTGCCGCAGTGGGAAGATTGGATTTGGCGGACAGGAAAATTTTGGGGGGGAAATTCGAAATCAGGGCATCGCAGGAAAAATCACTAATATACTATAAGCTTTGAATTCGGGTTCGGGTTCTTATCAACCCGAAACCAAGACCGATTTCAATCGGGTTCGGGCTGGAGAATAGGCAGTTTTAACACTGCCAAACTGCGGGTTCGGCGGGCCGGGTTCGGGTTGAACCCGGCCCAAGTTGCACCCCTATGTTAGAGATGGAATTTTGGAGTCTGGCCTTCTTTTTCACAGCTCCTCTGCAAAAGGTTCCTGTCATTTCTGCCATTTTCCATTTTACTTAGTTCTTTTCATTACAAAGATTTATATTTATATTTGGTCTAACGATCTCATTTTCAGTTGATATTTAAATGTTGGAGAACTGAAGGAAACCTACAGCGTTAACACCTGAAATGGCTGATGCTATGACAATAATTCTTGAAAAACCCAAGATTTATGGATGTGTGTTGTGTCTACGGGATGAAAGGTCAATGGCGATGTGACCATGTCTTCTATTTTTCTTTCATCGACATGGTAGATTTATGTCAACCTCAGCAAATCAGACATCAAGAAAGAGAAAAGACTCCTTTATTCAGAAACGGAAATCTGCCAGCTCCTAAATTTCTGGATGTAAATTTGGGAATGATGTTGGTTATCCCTTGTCAGTGGAAAAACCTCAAAAAATAAAATCAACTAATATTTTTTCACCTGATTCACCAGTGACATGGATTTTGCGCTGTGCAATTGTGTTTTGACATCTCCTAAGATAAGCACATCAGTCTCCGTCTTACCTTTGTTACTAAATTGAGGATGCAATTCTGCTGGGATTGTGTAGAGCAGTCAGCTGCTGTTTCTTTTGTTCTGTTTTCTTCTTTCTTGAAACGAATGAAGCTGCAGTTAACATTATGATTGACTATATATTTAGGATTTATAAAAATATAATTTTATCAATATATTTATTTAAAATTTAAAAATTTTAATATTTATAACATCATAAATATGTCATGCTGACGTCACCGGTTCGAACCAGACCAGTTCCTTTACCGGTTCAATCACCGGTTCGGTTCTGACAACATTGCTAACAATAGCAAAAAAGCAATTTTCATTTACAGCTCTTTACTCCAAATTTGATTTCTTTTAAAAACTCAAAATTCATAAATCCAGTACAAATTGAAGACAAAAATTCGACTGACAAGGATGTCAAACTGTCAAGGAAAGATGAATCGGATAGAAACCCTGATATTCTAGAAACAAGATTCACTTTAAAAAAAAAAAAAAAAAGAAAAAAAAAAACAAGGTAAGTCACTAGGGAAAGATCTTCCGTCTCCGCCGAGGCGTCTCCCTCCTCACGTACATTTTCTCCATCTCATTGAGAGCTCGGCTAGATCCATCTGGCAAGCTCACAAATTTCCAGCCGCCACAACCCCCACGCTTCCCACGTGGACCAAGCTTCTCTACAGTGAAATTCCACCCTTCAGATGGGCGCCTCCTGCTGTATTTGTGGCACTTGACCTCACCAGCCATCTGTAAAGCAAATATGGTTGCAATATTTTAAAGATTTATGGTAGTTCATCCGTATCGAAAATAAATCAAAATGATGATCGATCTACTACACGTGGGGCGCCGAGGAGCATGAAAAATTGTACATTAACTTTTGTAAGATATTTCATGATGTCCAAATTAGCAGGTATTGCCTATAGAATTTTTGACATAATTCCACTAATGCTTGCAGCGGGAACCTCAACCCTTGCAGTTGCATATACATTGGGATCCCAAACAAAATGTAATTGGCAGCTCGGTTCTGAAGCCAGGGACCACAACTCAAGTTCAACCCACTTAATTTCCTGGGAGAGAGAGGACAAGGAATTGGAAAAAGAATACAATAGAAATGAAAGAAGAGACGTGATGATATCAATTATGAATGAAGACAACAAAATGTCTTTTGGATGAAGAATGCAAGAAACTCAAGGAGATGTAGATTAGAAGGAGAAGAAGTACAGTCATTAAAATTGGGTATAGGAAAATCTAACATTAGAAATATGCGGAGCAGTAAGGGTACGATAGCTTGTCTTCTTATGTCTATAAATTGAACCCTTTGTTTCAGACTTAGCTACTAATGTCTGATGCCTGCGGACTTGTTAGAAGACATCTTAAGTTACTTCATCACGAAAATTAGATTTGAATCGCTCAGAGCCAAATGAACATGCCTAAGTTTTCATGGTTACAGATATCATGCTTGGATATAGGATCACTGCGATGTTCGAAGCAGGTAACAATTGAACCAGGATTCATGACGTCAAAGCAAATTTGACAAAATTTTGGAGGGGGAGAAATGAATACTTACCTTCTTCTTGTTAAAATTCATCCGTTGCACAAATTCTTGATATAGCATCTCATCTTCCTTCATGGATATCTCATAATGGACTTCGTCAGGATCTCTAGTGGTGCCATCCCAGCCTTCTGGCATAACCTTAAAGTTTGGTTTGTAGGGAAGAGAAGCCACATGAAATTCCATATCATGAGAGTTGAAAAATCTGCAAGACATCACAGTTATCACCACCATCATCAATCAATGAGTTTCTCCACAAACCCACGGTTCCATACACCCAGGTCATGATTGCCGCTAGAGTCCGTGACTCATTGGATTCACAAAATAGAACAATTGGATAGAATGGATGCATGGGGATTTTGTTTCACCTTGACCATCATTTCATGTATACGACGTAAATTTGTTGCCAAATAAAAACATAATCCACCTTACCCTCTTGGTAACTAAATCCACTTACAATACAAAGGCCTATTTTGATGACTGTTCCATGCAAAGGGCGCCCTTTAAATCATCTAATATTTGTCATTGGTGATCTTAATTGCCAGCATTCTTCACTTTGACCTCTTGGTACAAATATTTGATGCTAATGTTGCATGCTTGTGCATGATGACTTTCAAGGGCTTGTGCCTAATTTTTGAAATCCGCATTTCATAGTCAACATATGAAAATCACACACCAACTTGCAGATGATAATATCCAGAAAGATTAAGAACGAGATTGTCTATCTTGTGTGCTTAGGGCAGGCTAGAGAAGAGAATTTCGATGAACGAATAAAAACACAACCTAAATAAAAATTGTCCTATGCCTCATATACTGTGGTCAGCACCATGATCAGAACTTTCTCCAACTCCAGGGTGGTTTTGCTTCCTAAATGTGTGATGAAAAGTGGTTTGATTTGTCATTTAGGTAAGTCATGACGAGCACATTGATCCATATCATTTTTACTGTACACCACGAATAAAGTCCATCTGAATAACTAATCCACCAACCTTTGGCTGGACTGCTTTTTTTTTTTTTAAAAAAAATAAAATAAATTCACAGGGCTCATGCAGGCTGTGTTTGGTAATTAAAAAAAATCAAGTTAAAACTTTTCACTCTCCATAATTATCTTATTTTTAATCATTTTTTTACATCTTCCTATACAACCACCATACTTTCTAATTATTTATACACAGCTGCCCATACAACTAATCTATTTATTTTAACTTTATTCTCTTTACTCCGTATCATTACCCCTACTATATTACATCATTCTCTTAAAATTCAAAACTTCTACACTAAAATTTTTCATTTAAAAATTTTATCACTTTCCAAACACAAGCAACACACCCGCAACATGCTGTCTGAATAATTACAATAAAAGAGAAAAAACTGATAGAAAAGTACACTACAAGACAGTCCAAGAACAAAAGCCCAATCGATTTGTTGATGGAGTTTGTTATCCAGCTCTAAACATTAAACAAGAATCACTGCAATTGATCAGTCAGTCCAGCAACACTAGAAATTATAAAAGCACATGGATAGCAGACAATTATTTCCATACATACAAAACACGTAAGTTTTACTTTAGAATGAGGCCTAAAGATTTTTATAACCTCTCCTCGCAATAACTTTCGATTCGAACGCACCAAACTCTCCATTCACCCTCGGAGTCCACATATTTCTCAAATATAGTGCCGGGATCGATGCCAAAGTAGAACAAGAAAAAAGGAATTGAAATTCTTCTTTGAAGCGTAGTTGCTCTAATTCATCCAAAGACAACAAAAAGTAGAAACAAAAAAAATGGCATTTTCGTACTGAAAAAGAGGCATAAAAGCGTGGAGCTTAGCTTACTCAGGGCATGTGTCGAGTAGGACTTCGACGGAGTCATCAAGAGGCCGGCCAAGCTTCTTCTCCTCTTCCTCCTCAAGCTCCTTCAGCCACAGGATTGCGTGGACCCTCTGCCTCATGATCCTGTATTCCTTCGCCAGGCGCTCGACGGTATACGTCTCCGGATCCTCCTTGTGCTTTCGATACATCTCCGCCTTCTCGGAATCCTTCAAATACGACCCACGAGAACCGGGCTCCCTCACCTGCTTCATCAGCACACTCAACTCCGTCATCCGATCTTCCCACCCATCGAGGAATGCCTCGCTCCGACGATTCGCTCTCTCCAGCTCCTCCGTCTCTTTCTCCAAGTCCACCTCCGCAGACGACGCTGTCGCTTCAGCCGCCGCCCCTACGGGAGTGATCTGACGGCCCACTGCTTCTCCATCAAAGTAATCCTTCGTCAGGCCGGTGGACCACGACGACACCGAATCCCATCCATCCGGTGACGATGGATCTCGACCGGTACCAGATGATGACCCGACGGTATCCCATCCGTCGGTCCTGGAGCCGGCGCCACCGTCGCCGTCGCTAGGTCTAGAGGAGAGGGCACGGAAGATGGAGGTGGTGATTGCGGAGGATCCGTTGGATGGAGCTGCGAAGGCAGGCGGCGTGGATTTCTTCAGCGACAGGGAGAGCAGGCGGCGGAAGTTTTGCATTGTTATAGAGAAGGCCGACGGAGGTACCGCATTTTGAGAGTGGGGCGGGGTGAGTCGCCCATTTTAAGAAGGGAGCGGCCGAGCGGGGACGCAGTGGCATGTGCGACGTGTCAATGCTTTTCTCTTTTTATTTCCAAATGTGAAAATTTATCGGACAAGTTTTTAAAAATTAGGGTGTGTTTGGTTGGGTGTAAAACTTTTGATGAAAAGTTTATGAGATAAAAGTTGTCACATTGATAGAAAATGATGTGATATAATAGGAGTAATGATGAGAAGTAAAGAGAATAAAGTTAAAATAGATAGGTTAGTTGTATAGATAGTTGTGTAAAAATGATTGAAAAGTAAGATAGTTTATATAGGAAAATGTGAAAAAAATAATTAAAAAATAGAGTAGTTATGGAGAGTGAAAAGTTTTAGATTGAAAAGTTTTGGTTGACATGTTTATATCCCAAACAAACACACCCTTAATTCACAGGATTTAGATTTTGTCACCCATAGATCCCCTAAACTAGAGTGGTGTATTAACGTTTGATAACGTGAATTTTGGTGAAATTTTGAGATAATATGAAAAATGGAAAAAATATTTTGAAAATTGAATAATTAATATAAAATAATAAGTCTAAATTTGAAATCAATAGTATAGTTATAAGCAAAAATAATCGAAGTAGAATTGTAAAAAATAGAATTACTAATAGTTAAATTATTCATGAGAAAATGTGGAGGAAAGCCGCAAGCAAGGATATTCCGCTCTTCCACCGCCAATTAACCAGGAGATCTATGGACAATCATAAAAAGATATTTTTGTAAATATATGGGGCTTAACTAGTTTTGCTGTCTAGAAATTTGGAGATTCTGTGAATCTGTTTATTATTGTTGTTTTTGAAAATAAAAAAATGGATCACGCATGTATAATGTCCACTGTATTAATGTTCAAAAATTCAAAAATTGATCCAAGTGAATTCCATATATTTATTAAAATTTTTGCCGTCTGTATCCACTAACTGGATGGGAATGACCCAGATGTGAAAAAACAATATCTTCTTCTTCCTCAAATATGTTAAACCTCAAAAAAAAAAAAAAAAAGTGAAATATTTTCTACAATATCTGGCCGGCCTTGAATTATTTGACACACAATTGGGAAAACTGGAGCGAAATCTACATATATACACAATAATTTAACTATCATATATAAATTCTTATTCATGCCCATTTTCTCTAAATTTACTGCACTATTTATGGTTCATAACGCTTTAAACACATACATTTTAATTTAAAGAAATTTATGATATGCTAGTCCAAGAAACTTTATTTTTACATGATTTGTTTCATCTATTTTATTAGACATTATTTGACTATATTTATTTCATAGATGACATTATGGCAAAGATGTCGTTTGTTTTTTTATTTTTCAAGAAGAAGGAACAGGTAAAAAAAAATTTCGAACACATGGCCCCCCATTATAACTTCGCAGCTTGGGTGGAATGAGGATACGATAAAGTTGTAAGATCAAAAAAGTGTTGTTAGATCTTGAGAATGAGAAAAAGATATATTGATATTTTAAAAATTTATATTAAAAATAAAAAGTTTTTATTTTTTAAAAAATGAAAACGGGAGACTCAGTCTCATTCATATTCTATCCTTATCTTATAAGAGATATGAACAATCGAGCTTCAGAACTTTTTAATTTACAAAATTTTTGTACCCATAAGTAGGTTTACATATAACTTTTTTATATATGCAATTTTTTACACTTTTAGAATTTTAAATATTTTATGAATTTTGAAAAACAAAAATCCCATTTTCATACTTGAGCCCACTCAATAGATTCGAAAAAAGGGGAAAAGAACTGAAAAATAGCTCCTGGGAGTAGGAGCATGAGATCGTTAGCGACATAATGCTGGATGTATTATTTATCCTAATATAACATATGTATTATGAAAATTCAAACAAACCAATTATTGTGTGTCCACAACATAATATTTATTCGATTTAGAAGCAGTTTCTTGCAACTCTTCAGAAGTTAAGACATTGATAATTGATACAGAATTTAATTCATTTGTTTAGTTAAGATGCTAAATTTTTTTTTGAATTAAATATATGCACAAACTATATTTGCTTAAAAATAAATATATTTGTGTGCAAGATAGGAAAAATAATTAGATCAATTTATATATATTAAAAAATATGACAATATTTTATACAATTACTTATTTATATAGTCGTGATATTTTATACGATTTAAATGTTGAAAATACTACTTTAAAATTTCTATTTAACATTAAATTATTTTATTATGTTAATTTTACATATTTGTAAATGAAGCTCATGCACATTAAAATTAAACAAATGAATCATGATAATATAAATAAAGCTAAATACGATAGAGAAAATAGATTTTTCATCAACTATTAATACATTAAAAATGCAAGAGATTATGGGTGTGTTTGTTTGGGGCCAAAACTTGTCAATTAAAACTTTTCAACACAAAACTTTTCACTCTTCATAACTACTTTATTTTTTAATTATTTTTTCACATTTTTCTATACAAATTACCCTACTTTTCAATCATTTCTACACAACTACCCATACAACTAACCTATCTATTTTAACTTTATTCTCTTTACTCCTCATCATTACCCCTATTATATCACATCATTTTCTATCAATTTGACAACTTCTACCTCTAAAATTTTTCATCAAAAGTTTTACCTCCAACCAAACACACCCTATATAAAAAAGATATTTAGAGAAAGGTATCCCTCATTTACGAAGTCGAGTTTTTTTTTGCCCCACACGCAATGGGTGTATATTTTTAATTTGTGATTTTTACAAAAAGATGGTCCTAACTATGTTTATTATTTAAATTTAAAAAAATGTATACGAATTCAAAATTTATAGAATTTAGTGTTTAAATTAAATACCATAAGGTAAAAATAGCACATGAAAATAGTACTGAATGGTAACTAGTTTATACCCGAATGAGACTTTCGGGATGCTGTAATCACGCAATCAGGAGCGCCAGAGACTCAGGTCGAGATTTATGTGCTGCGCGAGCCTCGAAAATTAGTGCTTGAAAACTTGATTTCAGCTCCCTCTAAACTGCAACATTTGCTAGGTCAATGACAGATGGTTCAGATCGCATGCTAATGCAGACTACGGCACGCGCGGCTGTTAGAACCCTTCATCTAGTGGGCCATGCAAAGGTGGGACTTGGGAGGTGGGGCCACGGGAAAAAAAGCTCAGTAATCCCGCGGACTAGTTACGCAGTAAAAAAGCATTTATGCGCCGGAGAGTATAAGACCAGGCTCTTCACCGGGAGGGCAAGGCCGAGGAATTCCGGAATTTCTCCAAAATTCGGGTACGCTTTTCTGTCTTTCTCCTTCTCACTTTTTGAGGATTTTCTCATCTTACCTTTTTCTTCTTGGACATTCTTCAAGTCTCAGAGCAGATACTACCTCTACTTTCACGTAGATTTTATTTTTATTTTTGACTATTATTATTGTTTGGATTTTGTAGATTTACTGGTTTGCCTGAATCGATTTCTTCCGAATCTGTTTATTTCTGAATTCTTATTATAACCTAGAAATTTTGTGTGGAAAAAACATCCCACCCTCCTCGCGTTTGGATATGTTTCAGTTGTAATTTGATTCCATTTTTCTGAGTTGAAAAGAATTTTAGCTGAGCTTTTGGTTTGCCGATGATACGGGATACGGGATACGGGATAGATCTGTGTTTCTACTTCGATCTGCCTGTAGATTAGATTTATCTTTACATCTCGTTGTCTTTCCTCCCTCCACACCCAACTAGTGTGGAAGTGGTTTGAATACTCATTTATTTTCATTGCTCGGAATCGACCCTTTAAGACTAGAGGATCAGTAATTGGTCGATGACCTGTGTTGTCTGATTTATCATCGGATGTTGTAGTTTTTGATGTTGACGAAATACGCTAGTTGAATGGTTGGCATTCACTTTTGTTGGAGAATTTATGGTGGGGAAGAATGATTGCGCAACTAGACCATTCCTCATCATTCAGATGCATTTTGTAGCGGTACAACTATGTGCCGGTCACAGCATCTGCATTTGGTAAGTACGCATCTATGTTTTTGGACATTCCTCCATTTCATCGAAGATACTGTATTCTTTTTTTTTTTAATTATTGTTTTTAAGGTAATTTTTCCTTTAAAAATTCCAAGCATTCATTGATGATATTTACTGCCAATAAAACTAAAACTATCACGATAATGTAAGGTGTGTTTTACCTCATCATCTCAATTTAGTGTCGAACCAGTTATTCTTGAATTTTCATTTTTATTTTGGTACTGAATGTTGGTTGTCTTTTTCAGGCAATTTTCGTTGTAGATAGGTGCTGATAGAATTATATAATACTCCATGGCAAGAATCAAGCCTCAAGCTTTACTACTTCAAAGCAAGAAAAAGAAGAGCCCCACTCGTATTAGTGTTACTACCATCATTCTTTGCAACTTAGTTGTGGTCTTGATTGTGCTATCTTCAGTTGCCACATACCGACACTGGTTTGCGAGGTGGGTTAAACGTCTTTTAGAGATGTAAGATGTACTGTGTGCCTTTGCATAAATTGTTTCATAGTTGCATGTGTTTTGGGTATTTGCAGATAAACCTTCTAATTTTTCAGAATGCTTCAAAATGGATCATTGCATTGACATTGCTAGGAAGCTTATAGATGTCAAGCTGACCACTTTTTGCTTCATCTTCCACCAAAATCCCCCCTAAACGGATATTGAAACCTAAAAGCACTACCATGATCTACTTGCAGAAAGCAGGTTACTGTCTGTGAGCAGCAACAACAATAGTCGGACAAACCTCTTTAGCCTTATTGCCACTGCTGCTTGGCAGCCTGTTCGCACTTTCTCCTCTGATCTCATTACTGCTGCCTCCTTCATGCCATGTACCCTTTCTCATAAGATCTGCGTCCAGTCTGTGTACATCTTTAGCCACCCTATCCTTGCTGAAACCACTCATTGCCTCCTTCTTGCCCTCTTCACTTCTGTTCCACCACCATCTACATTGAAATTATTTTTGATGTTGATAATGGAGATCAGTTTATATTATGATTTGACAGAGGTAGGACTCGTGTATTTGATTGAATGAAGAAGATGAAAATTTTTATCCAAAACTCCAAAGTTAATTTTACAATATTGTAAACTTAAGAGGGTCTATTATACAAATATGCAAAGCATATGCCAATCTGCAATATGCAAAGTTCTATTCTGCAAATATCCCTGTATATTTCCTTGCATCATTTGTATATTTTTTTTTCTAGTTAGTTCAGCTGGAAAAGATGCATTGTGTTTGTATTGTTTAGATTAAAAAACGAACAGCTTAACTTATTTGAATGATAACTTACCTTATGCCAAAGAAGTATACAAGTATCGCAAATGGTGTCAATTAAAGGTTTATGTGGACCTCCACTTGGGTCCAGTTAAAACATTATGGCTCAATGTTAGAATCAAGTGCTAAGTAATTCTTTCTTAAGGGTCCCACCCTAATTTGCAACCTGCTAATTCCAACTTCAATGAGGCATCAAGTTAATTTCTCGTTTTGTTTGTCTTTCAATACTCTGAAAAGAGAAAGGACAAATGCTGGAAATTTTGGAATTTGGAATGGGGGAGGAAGCTGGAAGAGATGATGGTGTTCATAAAACTAATGATGGAAAAACAGAAGGGTTGATGATTAGAAGTAGGGTAACAATGAGAAAAACAATGTCGTTGAGGTAAGTGGTGCAGTTAGAGGCTACATCTATCTGCAAGAAAGGGGGTAAGATTTTTCCTTCAGGGATTCAAATACATCCTTTTATTCTTTGGAGTTTGATTTGATGAAAGCATTCTATATGCAGAATGTATATTAATCATTGTATGCTGAACATAGTGAAGAGTTACATTTCTTGTTCTTTAATATCAAATGTAGTACAGGGTTTGTATAGGAGCTAAGTTTGGGTTATCCTTGGGATGAGAGGTAACAATGTTAGTAAGAGCAAAGATGAGGTCAATGAAATCGTTTAAAACAAGTGACTTTTTTTCGCATGGAAAAGATGTCATGGATGATCTAAAATATTATTTGAAAAATTAGGTCACTTAGGAGTCAGTGTAAATGTCATGTCCAAAAAGGAAAAAAAAACCCCAATCAAGCCCTCTTGTTCTAAACCTTGTATTTCGTGTGACTGCTAATGACATCAAAATGCTGATTTGGAATTATCCAATACATATATTTTTCCCTTTTGGGTATTAGAAAGGTCGTTCAATAAACGATGCTTTCTTTGTGTTTTCGTGAGTGTTTAATTATGTCCTACCTGTGCTTTAGGTCAAGAAGTGAAGATGAGGATGGCCTGCATAATTTTGAGGTACATTTAATATGGCAGTACCTCGTTGTCAACATTCTTCATTTACCACCTAAACCATGTATTTTAGTCGCTGTAAATTGCCTAGTCCTTCAACTAACTTGTTGTTGCTGGGCGTGTTACCTTCTTTATGGTCAAGAATGTGTCTATTTACCTCAAATTTCATGAGATATGATGAATGGTGTTTCGTGAGATGTGATGGAATTAGTTTTCCAATTTAGATTGATAAATTCTGCTGCTGCTATGCTTCATTGAATTTGTTGTTTAATTCAACATGGGAAAGTGTAACTCCCTCAATTATAATCAGCACCACCATTTCTGAAGCTTTTCCAAAGTATTCAGATTTCATTGTATGCATCTTTTTCATCACACTGCTGACTGTATTCTGAATCATGCCACTGTCATCTTTTAAGCTATCTGTGGCTTTTAGAAATTATATTCAACCTTTGCCCTCATGTTCTCCTGTGGCTTTCAATTTGAATATATACACTTCTATTTTGTACCATAATTCTTCTGTATTGGATATGGGAAACCCTTCAATTGTTCACTCAGTTCAATGTATGGTGCAGTGGTACCTAGATTTGCAATTCACATTTAATTCTGCCATGATGCTTATGCATTCTAAACTATCTGAGTCTATGTGTAAATATGTTTTTCCTTGATTGGCTAAGATTTTGCTCTTAAAGCATAGATAGCGTTGTATGCTGAACTTCTCCATTAATGCAATTGTTATGTAAATATTAGGTGAAGGAATGTGTGTGGAACAATGTTATCAGAACCTGAAAGCATAGATGGCCTTGCATATGGAACTTTCCAATTTTCTTAACTCCGTTCATGTTTTGTTAATTTGTTCCCTTGCTCCTTTGTAGGAGATTGACTTGTCTGCAGAAAAGAAGTTCGATGTTCCTAGTTATGCTGTAAGTTTCTTCTAATAAAGTTGTGTTGAATGATTTGTTGTTATGATTATTTTTCATTTTTGTTTTTGCCTCCTTTGGTCCTCTAATGACCACTGCGCTCCACAAAAATGTGCCAAAAGTAAAGAGAATTATTGTTTCTCTTTTGAGATGGAATTGTTAAATTGTACTCAGAGAAAAGTGCAAACAGTAATTACTTAAGGGTCACTGGGACAGGAGGTTAGCATATTAGAAACCAGTACTCAACCCTAGTTTTTCCACGGACAATTCTTCCAATTTGCTTATTTGTCAAACTAAACAGTGGTCGGAATTTATGCGATATCAACCATTAGATTTCCTGAAATTCTGACTTTGCAAACCATATAAAAGTTGTCAGTGGCTTAAGGAATTATTTCAATCTTCATTCTCTTTTCCACCTTTCCCTTAGTGTTTATAACTTGTATGATGTATTGTTTCTGTACTAGATTCTAAATACTGCTAAAGGAATGATAACCGTTGAACTTAACAAGGAAGCATCACCGGAGGTTGTGGATAAATTCATTGACTTGTGGTGAGGATTTCACTTGTCAGTGTCTCTTGTTATTTTTGTCTTTTGTTTCTCTTACATCATTTTCAGCTGTTATATCTGCATTGTCTTTGAAGGTCCACTTGGCTGTGGTCTGCTTTTTATTAACGAAAATGCTTAGCAGTTTAATTGTTTAGTATGTATTCATTGTTCTGATAATTCAGTTGAGAAACCTGCATTGAAATGTTTCCACATGTTTCAGTGGCCCAGCCTTGTCTGTTGGACTTACATTTCCGAGGCTTGGATCTTATGTTAACTGTTTGGATAGGTGTAGATGGGAGTGGAATAGAGTGAAATGAAAAAGTCAACAACATTAATTACCTAACTACACTATTCATCCTCCCCACCCCACATTTTTACTCCTATATTTTAATCATTTTCTCATATCTTTCTATGCATCAAGCCTATTCATTCTTACTCTATTCTCACTTTATCTCTATCATATTGATTCCCACCATTTACATCTATCCAACCAAATAAGATCTTTGACCCTTTTTGAGGCCTCCATCTGATTTTCAGGCCTGAAAAAGAAGTGGCCACTGGTGATGTTCCTTGAATCAAGCTGTTACACTCATTTTTTGGTGAGCAAAAAAGTTAAAATTCTGATCAAGATATCGCAGTCATATGGTATGGTCAGCCTTATGAATGCATCAGCTAGTTTCTAATATTAAGATTGCATAAATAGATAAGCTTTAGGTATGATCGGAACAGATGTAATCGAAAGGAAATTTCATGCTATGTGAGCATGCTATACTGATGATGTTCCTTAAATCAAGCTGTTACATTCGATCTTTTTGGTGGGCCAAAAAAGTTAGAATTCTTGATCAAGATTTTGCAGTCATATGGTGCGGTCAGCCTTATGAATGCATCATCTAGTTTCTAAATATTAAGATTACATAAATAGATAAGCTTTAGGTATGATGGATAAAGATGACAGCAAAAGGAACATGCACAAAAAATTTATATGCACCATCAATTGACTGTCATACATTTTGCATATGAAGAGTAATTCCTGGCTGTCTGCAGAGTACACTACTTCCTGGGTGTCTAAGTGATTGGATGCGTATATTAATTCCTTTCCCTTTTATGCATAACTGTGAATGTTTTGTTATTCTCCTTGCTGATTGGTGACTCGCTTTTTTGTAGTCAAAAGGGGTACTTTAAGGGGATGCCATTTCATTATGTGATAAAGCACTTCGTAATTCAAGGAGGCGATGTTCATGGACTTGGATCTGCTGAAGACTGGATTGTGAAAGGAAAGCTTGATGGTGCATTTCCCATAAGGTCTTTTACCATCAGTGTTTATTATGATGCAATTCTTGGCTGCCTCAGTTTCTCACGCAGTTCGTTGCTTGTTTTCATGGAAGAACATCAGAAAGATTATGGCTAATGATCTAATACTTGACAAACTGGAATTGCTGGTCTGATCAGTTTGTTGAGCTACCATGTGGATGAAACATAGCAACAGAAAAAATAATTGATTTTGTGATTTGATCCATATGATTTCTCCAGGGCTTTCTTAAAATGTGTCAATGCCTTTTACTTTATTGTTGCAATGTTGCGCTTAATATTGGTTTAACATGACCAGGCTGCTCTCACAATTTAATGATTTTGATGGAAGTTTTCTTTCATTAGTACCCTATCTACATTCTACAGTGATGATAGCTTTAGTTACTAGCTAATAATCTTTACTTCATATCTCTAACATTTAGGGCTATCCTTTTAATTATGCAGCCCAAAACATGAAGCTTTTATGCTTGGAACTTCAAAGGCTAAGCTGGACAACAAAGCATTTGACCTCTTTATTACAACTGCACCAATTCCAGACTTGAACGACAAGATTACTGTGTTTGGACGGGTCATTAAGGGGGAGGAAGTGGTTCAGGTAATACGAAAACAATATAAATACTGAATGCATATCATTGTTGGATTTACTTGAAAGGTTATAAATACCAAATGCATACCATTGTTGGATTTGCTTGAAAGGTTTCCTCCATATATCCTTGTGCAAGCTGATGTTTGATTGAATGTTGAATCTAGATAGGTGGGAATGAGGTAAAAAGAATGAGGGCGAGGAGCAAGGGACGACGGGAGGAAAAAGATAAATAAATACAGAGATGTGATGTGAGAGAGAGAGAGAGAGATGTGATGTGATAGGTGCACACAGGGACATGAGATATATGTGATGTGATAGGGGAAATGATTACAAGTAAAGAGAATAAAGCCAAAGAAAGTTTATTATAGTTGATAAAAGATGTTAAATCATATCAAAATGCATGAAAAAATAGTGGAAAACCTGGAAAGAGTTTCCTCCATTGTTTTCCTCCTTGCCAATGGACAAGTGAATTTTCTAATGGATTCAATGAAGTTTGTTTCAATATGGAATAATAGAACTCCACTGAAGGCTCACAAATGCCAATCTCATGCAGAAACTGAGTCTTGCCAATTTGACAGTACTATTCCTAGGGAACTCAGAGAAGGACCAAGTTCGTCAAACATATGTGCAGTTTTTCAGTCAAATAACATGCCATAATTCAGACCCATTAATGCTGATAGAACTCCTGTTGAGCTTACATTGTTTCTGATGTTCATTATGATGAGGCACATGATGATTATCAGTGCTGATGAAGAGCATGTAATCACTACCGCATGGTTCAAATATTGCTCCTACTTCACCTGCTCTCTCCTCGGTCATTCTTTTTAAGTGTATGTGATGTTTGTATCAGTGGATTGTATGTGGTGACTTCTCTAGAAAAATTTTAGTTCATAAAAAGTAGCAGCCAAAAGGTGAAATAAATCTCCTCAAAAGACACTTTGCAAACTCTATGGTGGTTAATGATGATTTGTCTGTACTGTTGAGCGCAAAGGATTTACTGGCAATCCGATTATATCCAGCTGCTTTTTTTCTTTTATTGTTATTTATCTTCCTGCCTTGTTCAGGAAATTGAAGAGGTTGACACTGATGAACATTACCGGCCAAAGTCCCCTATAGGAATCATCAGTGTCACATTGAAGCGGGAGCTATAAGTGCATCTCAAATTCATGTAAACCATCTTGCTTATGGATGATCCAGAAACTCTCATGCAAGAGTTCACATGTAGCTGGAGATATCCATTGGGCAAGAGTTTTTTTTTTTTTTTTTTTGGCCGGATGGGAGTGCATATGGTGTATTTTTATTTCACATGCATTTTCTAGTTAATGTTCATTAGTGTTTGTATTTTTTGATGGTGAGTGCAATTTTACTGGTTATGTACATTTTTCAAGTAATTATATTTTCTAGAATACCTCTTTTACTCTAGTTGGCGAAATTCCCATGGCGGATTGACAGGTTGCCCTGAGGAGTACGTTGGCTGAACAGAATCATTGATCAGTATTAATATCTAGGTCAGCAGTCCACTGACAAAAAAACAAGAGTCACAAGCATTCGATTTCGGAAGCGAAAAGAATGTTAACTCAGTTCTAGCATTTCTATCTTGTTTTCTGTTTAGTTTCTGCTAGGTAACTCTCTGAAACTTATGGCAAACAATGTAATTTGTTTTTATCGTTGAAACAATTACGTAAAATTTTTGAAATGATTTTGATAGAAATTATCATTGAAGAGAATCAGTCTAAATTTTCGATAAAATTCACTAGAATACAAGCAGTGATGCATATTAGTTCCTCCTCCAAGTCTCTTCTGAAATTGGATTTGTTTTCACTGACTAATTCGGTCGATACTGAGATTCTTTAGTTTTTCACCTCGCTTTTCGTTAGAACATTATAGAGGGTTACATTTTTTTGGGGCGGGCTTCGGACGCCCAAAAGTCAGCTTCCTCATCTGAAGAAGATAAGTTGTATTGAAATGTAAGAAGTTAGATTAGAAATTGAAAAAGTTATTTTAAGGATGAAGATGCATATTCCATTTAAGAATTTTGGATCCTTTCGAACATTCCTGCTCCCAATTGGCTTAAATGGGATGACAATTTAACGATGTATATTGAAAAAAAAAAGTTTTATTGAAAATCAAAAAAATTATATTATAAAAATTGAAAATGCTACTTTGGGAATATTTAAATAAAAGAACTCATCAAAATCCTTTGAAATATGCCGAGGGTAATTTGCATATATACTCATATAGTTTGACGCTAATTGTAGATATACTCACTTAGTTTCACGAAATGCATATTATCGTTATATAGTTTTACCAAAATTGTGAATTACTCCCACGCTGTTACCCACCGTTAATATCTGACATTATATTTTAAAAATGAGGAAAATGCTCTCATCCGTAGTTTCGTGAATTGCATATTACCTCCACATAGTTTCACCAAAATTGCATACTACCCTCATGAAACTATGTATATCAATGAGGGCATTTTTGTCATTTTTCAAAATATAACGTCAGATATTAACGGCGGGTAACGGCGTGGGGGTAATATGCAATTTCGGTAAAACTATGTAGAGGTAATGCGCATTTCGTGAAACTATGTGAATATATCTGCAATTAACGTCAAACTATGTGAGTATATATGCAAATTACCCATATGCTGATGATGAATATAATTTTATTTAACATAATAAAAATATATTAATTTTAAACGGGAATACTTCTATGAAACTGAGTTCCATAGAAGTGACTTCGTAAAACCCTTTTTCATTTTTTGAAATGTTGATACTTTATGAAAAATTTAATTCATTCATTATATTTTACATCATTTGTTTAGCCAGGAGATGAAATTTCATTCTAATATGATATGTGGATAGACTACATTTGCTCAAAAATAGGTGCATTCATATGTAAATTATGAAAAATGTTTAGATCTATTCACATATGTATTAGAATGTAATGATACTTTATAGAATTATTTATCTATATATTATTGATATTTTAGATAGTTTAGATGTTGAAAAAACTACTGTAAAGTTGATATTTTAATATTGAACCATTTATTACGTTGATTTTACATATTTGTAAATAAAACCCATATACAGTGAAACTAAAAAGAATAAAAGGGTTTTCAATATAAATGATGCTAAATACAATGGATAAAGTAAATTTTTTATCAATCATCAAGATTTTAAAAATGAAAAGGATTTCATAAAAGAGGGATTTCATAGAAGTGTCTATGAATTGCAGATATTGCCGTAACTTATACTTGTATTGACAAACATCATTACACATTCATAAAAATAATAAAGATAACTACATATTTTCCTTAATACCAAATATGACAACTCTATTAGATTCTATTAAATAATATGATAAAAATTTTAAATTGACATATTTGCCCTTGTCATTCGTTTGAATCGGGTAGTTTGTGCATGTAGAAATGGTTGAATTAGCTTTTGTTTTCTGTTCTTTTTACATAGTTTTGTTAAATATTTTTAATATCTAATTAAACCAGTATTTTTTTGACTTTTATAAGGGATAATTATATAACTCAACATCACTTATAACATCAGTATTAACAGTATTGCTATATCTAAAAGTAAGGATAAAATATATGATCATCTATGCCACTTCTACAGATGTATAATCATATCTGTTTAAACATGAGTATAAATTGTGAACCTCGCTTATGCCAGTGGTTTAACGTCCGAGCATTATTCTCCCTTGATGATGAGTTGAGGAATAACGGTTATCATATTTGTGCTGGACTTGATTTGTAAAATGAAATGAGATATTGCAGCAAAAGTACTCTCATCCGCATATCTTTGACGCGAAAATCTGCATGCGGATTCTGAATCCGCATGTGGAAAACAACACTGATGGGAGGTACGTTTGCTGCGGATTCAGAATCCGCATACAAATTTTCGCATCAGAGAGATGCGAATGGGAGTACTTTTGCTGCGCAGTTATAATCCGCATGTGGATTTTTGGAAAAGACGATCCGCGCGGATGGGAGTATGGGCTGGCGCCTGAGAAGGAGGACGGGCTGGCGCTTGGGAAGGAAGACGAGCCGGCACCTAGGAAGATGATCTCGTCCACCGCCGACCGGACGAGACGATCTGATACAGGCTTCGAAGACGACCAGGCTGGGAAGGAAGACGATGGAAGAAGACCAGGAGGAGGGAAGACGATCGGGAGCCCTTGATACTGGCCTGCTACGCGATTTGGGGATTGAGGGCGATTTCGGTCGGTCGGGACTTGGAGATTAGGGCGCGGGTGGGATTGAGGAGGGAAGCGAGAGAGGAGGAGGAGGCGCGGGCGGGATGGGTTTTTCAACACGCAGAATCGAAGAAGCGGCGCAGATTTCGCCCGCTGAAATGGATGGCCGGATGGGGTGTCTGCAGGGGAATTCGGGTGCAGTCCGAATGCACCTGTATAAATCCTATATATATATATATATAGGGAAATAACCAATGCATGCGACTGCACCGTGCAGTCCATGCACTGTGGGGCCCACTTGATCATAAATAGAAAATTCACTCCACCAATTGTATTTAGAATTGTTCACTTTATTAGCATACCAATTTTCATCCAAATCCAACATGTATATAGTCCCCATCTTAAAATGGTGCAAAATCAACGTAATAAAATAGTTTAATGTAAATATCAAGTTTAAAGTGGTTTTTTCAACATCTAAACCGTCTAAAGTATGATTTATATATGGATAAATGAGTGTATAAAGTTTCATTACAATCTAACATGTGTGGGGTCTATTTTACAGCGGACTGCACACGATCGGATCTCATATATATATATATACACACACATTTCGCAGTCCTTGCTCTTCCAATCTAAGAAATATCGTAGCATGCGTCAAATTTCTGGAAAGCAATTCTGGAAAGCAAAAGGTAACTACCAAAAACGAAGGCCAATCTCGACCTTAAATTTTCAATCAATTGGCACAAATTCTTTTCGATTAAACAGATAACTATAATTTCCAATGAAAATTTACTTGGCAAATAGCTGGATTAAATTGAATATGAATTGAGAAGTTAAACATAAATGGCTACGTTCAAGTTAGCCTCTGTATATTCGATTATCTCATTATCCCTTCGTTCTTATAATAAAATATAAGATTACATAAAACTTTGTGATACGTCAATACTTCCATCAATTCATTGATCAAATTTTCATAAAAGTAATTTAGATTATTTTCTACATTCATGGTCCTTTGTTTGGTATGAAATAAAAAAAAAATCTTATTCATCCTTATGATGCATGATAGAATTTAATATCTTAATTATTTAATTATCCTGATTTTTCTATTATTATCTCTACCTTTCAATCTTCTTTTTTACATCTTTATATATAATTATTTTATCTATTTTTTGTTGTTTTCTTTATTTCTAATTATTACCTTTATCCTATGAGGTCATTTTCTCACTTTCAAAATTTTGCTCATAAAAATTGTTCCGCTTTTTTTTACCTCATAACAAATGACCCTGATTTCAAATGATACAGTTTTCAGCGATCTTTGATTTAAATGTAATGGAAATTTTCACATCCCACAACCGGAATTCTTACTGGTAATTTTAAAATTTTCCATTTCGTAGCCGTTTTTTACATTTTAATTAGAGAGACAGAATACGTCCATAAAAGATGTTGGGCCTATAAGGTATTCTATTTTATTCTAACATGAAAGGCATTTGGGCATTTCTTATAGATTAGGGAAGCTTAGCAAATTAGAGCCAGAGACCACTTACTGTAAAGAAAATGCAGTATATTTGGTTAACTTTTTGCTGTCAAAATTTTAATTTGGATATTTTTGATCAAATGCAGTTAAAATTTATGTTAATTGCAGTAAAAAATTTATTACCATTTAGAACTAAATTTTAATGGCTATTTTAAATGTATTTTTAGTCGCATTTGATGTAAAAAGTGGCTACACTTAACCAAATATCATCACTCTAAAGCAATTAATTATTTGCAGCTAAATAATTCATTGCAGTCAAAATTTATCAAATGGAATCAAATATATATTATATGTAATAAAAAATTATCTATATTAAGTGAAATTTGTTATAGTTACTGCACTGCAAAGTTTACAGAAGAATAATAATTAAGAGAAGGTTCTAACTTATAGGAAGAAGTGAATCAATAACTTTCTATGAGAAATTTCAGAAAGGCCCATGTAAATTAACAGCTTTGTCGTCCAGCAAAAACGGGAGGGGAAAAAAAAAAAAAAAAAAAGGCGGGTGCAATGCAAAATCAATCTAGAGATATACGAGTGCAAGCCTGCAACCTTCTTTCTTATTATTCTGAGTCATTAATTAATATCTGCTGGTCCAGTTTGCGTCGACTTGGGCGAAGCACAGAAAACCGCTAACTCCACACGTAATTACAAAATCATCACGATGCAGTCCTAGTGAGGTCAGGCACAAAAGCAAATCAATGCAGCTATCTACACATCACGCTCCCGCAACAATTGCTTTTCTACATGCACGTATGTTACGGGGAAAACATAGCCCCATTATATTATTTGATGGGTCATATTATTGAGTACGTATATGATCGAGACTGTTTTATCATAGATCCAATTGTCTTATATAAGTATAAAAACATGCTGCAATGAAGTGAAAAGTGTGTGTGAATATAACATCTTAATAACGATACTAATGAACATTTCTAACCACCACCCAACTGCCGGAGATAACACTTATGATCCGGTAATTAATTTTGGTGAAACAGCACGCATGTCAGTGTTTTTGTGAGGATGCTTCACATCCTCCACCAGTTGAGAACCATACTGTTTTTCAGTTAATGATCAATGGCGATTTTCGTTCGCAGTGGGTGAGAGATTCTTTGCTTGTTTGGAGGACGAAATTATATTTTATCTATCCGTTTATTTATTTTCAAATGAGTTTGTTAGCCTTTGAGTGGACGTGTTCCTGCATCTTCATCATATATCCCAGGCCTAAAGGGCCTATATATATATATACATAGGGAACCGATCCTGTGCAGTCGGACTGCACTGTAATTACGGTGCAGTCCGCTGTAAAATGGACCCCATACATATTAGATTGTAATGAAACTTTATACACTCATTTATCCATATATAAATCATACTTTAGACGGTTTAGATGTTGAAAAAACCACTTTAAACTTGATATTTACATTAAACTATTTTATTACGTTGATTTTGCACCGTTTTAAGATGGAGACTACACACATGTTGGATTTGGATGAAAATTAGTATGGTAATAAAGTGAACAATTCTAAATACAATGGGTGGGGTGGATTTATGGGAAATGATCAGGTGGGGCCCACAGTGCATGGACTGCACGGTGCAGTCGCATGCATTGGATCATTTCCTATATATATATATATAGAAACCCGATCCTGTGCAGTCTGACTGCACTGTAATTACGGTGCAGTCAGCTGTAAAATGGACCCCACACATATTAGATTGTAATGAAATTTTATACACTCATTTATCCATATATAAATCATACTTTAGACGGTTTAGATGTTGAAAAAACCACTTTAAACTTGATATTTACATTAAACTATTTTATTACGTTGATTTTGCACCATTTTAAGATGGGGACTACACACATGTTGGATTTGGATGAAAATTAGTATGCTATTAAAGTGAACAATTCTAAATACAATGGGTGGGGTGGATTTTCCATTTATGATCAGGTGGGGCCCACAGTGCATATACTGCACGGTGCAGTCGCATGCACTGTATTATTTCCCTATATATATATATATATATGAATCACATGCATATATATGAATCACAAGTGCATGCATGGGACTAGCTGGTATTTATTGCGAGTGAAAATGCTAGCTTTCCAAATTCAGGACGTTGATTATTAATTTTTCTTCCTTAATTACCAACGTGAAAGATACAACAATCTCTAGCTAGCTAGGTTCGTTCATGCATGAGTACGCATTTTATGTAAAATAAATACAATTTCTGTTATTAATTAGATCTACATGCTTGGACAACTCAATTGCCCCTGTTTAGGAAAACTTACAAGGTCGCACTTTTCTTCCATATGTGGGTAAGAATGATTAACAATTCCATCAAATAATGCATGCCGTGGCACTTTACTAAGCCAAAGATTTGTGAGTGTGTTAGCACGTCCAAGTCCAGCACCACCAACCCTTACCTTACCGACAGTCCTCATATTTGGTAATTTGCTGGACCACGCAGAATTACAGGTCCCCATCTGCATGCAGTTGGGCATCCACATGGGTGACATCATTTGGAAGGTGATAAACAAGATCATGAACGGCTCTGATTACAGAAATACAGAGATGGCGGGCCCAATTTGCGGTTGAGACCTGCCTCAATTTCTTGTGGTTGGTGTACCCAAACTCTCCAGTCACATGGGCATTGAATGGGTAAAAATGGTTATTACAGCATTTTCCAAAGGACCTCAAGTAAGTTCTACTAGACCACATTGCAAATAAAACATCTCAGCTAACTAATGGGATTCATGAAATATATGGGAGTTGGGACATTCCAAGTATTCTAGAATTTCGTTCGGCAACCCAATCACGAAATATGATGGCCATCAATTATTAAACGGTTTGGATCCTCTAATCCGTTCGTTCACGAGGATGCATACCATGCACTGATTGGCCTATAGGAGGAATAAAACAATAATGGTGGTGGTTGCTTCGTTTCTACCTTATATTTTTGGCCCACTTGATTTTCATCATCGACTTATTTTTTTTCTAATCAACAAAATGGATCAAGGGCATGGATGGAGAATTCGTTTAAGAACCGTCGAAAATAGGCTCCTAATTAAAAAAAAGCATCTTGCAGATTTCGTGCTACTAAGAGTTTCTGCAAAACAATCTTTGGTAATACGAATACTCACATTTAAAATTAGATGGGAATAGATCTATTACGTGATAATTATCTCCAATAATAATTATATTATATTAGACCATTACGCACATTTTGAAAGATAGGCACTGGAGCAATCTAATTAAACTTTTTCATGGGTTAAAATAAATATAAAATGTATAATATATAGTATAAAAATCTGGTTTAATAAAATACTTTTAATGAAGAGTGACAAATTAAGTAATGGGTAATTTACAAATATACCCACATAATTTGACCATAATTGCAAACATACCTGCATAGTTTTAGAAATTACTAATAATCCCACAGAGTTTGATTATAATTGCAAAATATACACATGTTATTATGACGTTGTTACTGCACCATTATGGTGTTGGTATATTTGTAGAGATATGCAAATTATATCAGTATATTTGCAAAAACTAAATATACATACTTAACTTTTGAATTGCAAATATACCAATATAATTTGCATGTCTTTACAAATATACCTATTGTATGAGGTCGGTGAAGTCATAGTAACAACTTGGATATATTTAAAATTATGGTTAAACTATATAGGTGTTGCTTGTAATTTTTAAAACTATATAGGTATATTTACAATTATGGTCAAACTAAATGGGTATATTTGTAAATCACCCTTAAGTAACTAATGCAAAATTCAAAGTCCAATTGTGTACCAAATGTACACATACTAAAATATCCATCACATAACATATATATATATATATGAGAATATTTTCTGTGCAGTGAAGCTGCACTATAATTAATAGCTCGTTTAGTTCAAAATGGGCTCCACATGTACTTAAATGTATTTATATTTTATACAATCATTATCTATATATAAATTTTATAATAAATAATTTACATGTTGAAAAAATAATTTTAAAGTTGTTATTTACATCAAATTATTTTATTACGTTAGAATTTATACTATTTCAGATGGGATCCATGCACATATCTAATTGGGATGAAACTTGACATGGTAATAAAATACATAATTCTAAATACAATGGGTGGAGTAAATTATAATTTTATGATCATATAAGGCACGTTTTGAGGTAACTACACTATAATTGTGGTATAGTGAAGCTGCACTTAAATATATATCTCTTTCTATATATAAGAGCTATTCCAGTGCAATCGCTGCATCGGAACAGTAGCGTAGCTGCCCAAAAAAGGGCCCCACATATATTAAAATGCAACGAAATTTTATACAATCATTTATCCATATACAAATCATATTTTGGATGGTTTAGATGTTGAAAAACCACTTTAAAGTTGTGATTTATATCAGACTATTTTAGTATATTGAATTTGTACCATTTTAAGATGGGATCCATGCACGTATTCGATCTGGATGAAAATTGAAATGATAATAGAATATATTATTATAAATACAATGGGTGGAGTATATTATAATTTGATTATCATGTGGGGCTCATTTCAGTGCCACTGCACCGTAATTACACCGTAGTGGCGCTGCACTTAAAAATCTCTCTATATATATAGTACAACTGCACCGGAACAACGGTACATTTGCCCAAAAATGGATCTCACACATTAGAATGCAATGAAACTTTATACAATCATTTATCTATTTATAAATTTTATAGCAAATAGTTTACATGTTAAAAAAATCACTTTAAAGTTGTTATTTACATCAAATTATTTTATTATGTTAAATTTGTACCCGTTTTAGATGAGGTCAATACACATATCTGATTAGGATAAAAATTAGTTTGGTAATAGAATACATAATTTTAAATACAATAGATGGAATAAATTATAATTTTATAATCATGTGGAGCCCATTTTGGCGCAATTGCACCGTAACAATGGCTGCACCTAAATATTTCTCATATATATATCAATACAAAGCTGGGAAGGTATGTAGAAGGAGAAATGGTAAATAAAGTCATGCACTACCACGCAAAAACCCGAATATCTGGTGAGAAAAGTATTTATTGCAGCATGCGTGGAGTGTGTGCAAGTGATTCCTGTTATAAAAGTATTCACGCAGACCATCTCTGTCCTCGCATGTATAGATGAATGAATGTTGTGAGAAGACTTGCATGGGTGGCCGGCAGATACGCCATATATTGAGACCTGATATCAATATATCATATAGATACATGTATATTCTACAAAGGTGGTTGCAAGAAGAGTCAACCATACTGTCCTTTTCACCCATTTCATAAATAAATAATTAATTAGCAGCAGTTCGTGGGAGAGCATTAAAGGTAGGTTGATGGGGGCCCCAGTATATAAGGTGAATTGAAAAATGTCTATTTTTTATTTTTGAGATTAAAAAATTAATAAAAATATAAATTTCGATACAGAATGTGATCTCACTTGGGCTCACAGGTTTGTAAAAGAAAAATGCAAAAAGAAAAAAGAAAAATAAATAATGAGGTTCAGGGCCTAGAGACCCGACCTAGCTGAGTTGCGTGGCTAGCGCTTAGTTGCAGTGCATTGGGGTAAGGTGGTTAGTCACCGAGCTTTCTCTCACCGCGCACTGGGTATATATGCTTGCATTACATTTCGTCCTCGCTATAAATTGTTCGATCATTATATATATATATATATATATATATGAATGCGGCTAGCTTGCTAGCCTTATCAGTGATCGGTCGTCGATTGACCGGAGCAGAGGGCGCGGTGATGGATTTGAGCTGAGCAATCGAGCGAGGGAGGGAGGATGACGGTTGGATTCGAGATGCGGCTGGCGAAGAGCTTCTCCCGCTACAATAGCAATATTAATTATCAGATGAAGCTTGGATATGGGGCGACCTTCGTCTGCTTCATCATCATCCCATTCACCATTCTTGCAGTGTTTAAGCCTTACCTGTGTCATCCACCAACTAGTAAGTCTCTTCATTCTTTTTCGCAACAAATGAACTTAAATGAGAAATTAGAAAAAAGACTACACATGATTCGATTCGATGGCCTTCTCCACATATACAATTCTAGTCATTAAATTCATTGCCAGACTTCGGAAAATGAAAACATGATTTTGCATGCACGCCACGCTCTCGTCCTGTGTACATTTGTACATTGCTACCTTAGTAATGTGAAAAATTAAGAGGGCAATATATAACGCATTATTAACTTTTAATTGTTATTACCTATGTCCCAAAAAGTTATTTCATCCTTTATTTGGTGAAACCTGTCCGCGCGGTTCATTTCACCGTAATATTTATTATTATTATTATTACCATGATCATCATTATCTATTTAACTAATTAAAAGTATGAAATAACTATGATTAGCTTAGGAGGACGATTATTCGAGAAATCATACGCATTAAAAATAGAAAATAATCTAGATCTACTCGTTTATATAAGCATTATAAAATTGATGGATCAACACTTGCGCTACAAGAAAAACAATATTTAGTTCATCAAAAAAAAAAAAAAACAATATTTAGTGACAAACAGTGTAGATAACTATAAAAAAAAAAGTTATTAAGCTTGCTATAAAAAAGTGCCGTGGAAGGTTTCAGGAACAACAGATTTCCTTAATTACCACGTCGAAGAAACTTTTAGCAGCAATCATCTCTTAAGCTAAGCTTTAGTGGCGTGTAACATTTGTTTACTGTACCTATTAGTGTTTTTTTTTTTTTGCAACGAAAAAAATCAATGGTCCAAAAAGCAACTTTTTCTTGTTGTATTGTAGTTTTTTTTTTTTTTTTCCTGCTAAGTCTTTAATTGAGAAATTCTTTAATATGCTTGCTAACAGAAGCCAAAATGGAGAGGTATCATAGAAATTCCACCAATATGATCAGTTTCATATAAGTATTTTCTATAAGGATGTCTGATCATGCATGGGCTGGCTGCCCTTGTGCTTCCACGGACATGATTTGAGCTCTAATGGAAAGGAGAATTATGGTTCGCTTGATGCGGAAGTCTCTTCTAATCATGTTTTGGTCGACCTTTTTCAGTTGACATGTTTGATGTTGTGGGTCATCCTTCAATCAGTGCCTCCGCGTGGTTGTTATCACTTGTAATGAATGATTAGAGTTCAAATCAATCACATCCACATGATCAATTCGTAATCGCAAGTGTCTTCTAAGAATTTTTTGGGGCAGTTGATCTATCCCATAACCAATCATATTAAAAAAAAATTCATTATTTCATTCAGAGTGATTTTCAAATATACACACTTGGTTTGACCATTATTACAAATTGATATACCTATATAATTTCAAAAATTATGAATAACTCATATGTAATTTGACCGTAATTACAAATATATATACGCTATTGTGGAGTCATTGCTACACTGTTATAATGTTATAATGTGAGTATATTTGCAAAGATATGAAAATTACGTAAGTATTTTGCAATTATGCTCAAACCATATAAGAGTTATTTGCAATTTTTGAAACTATATAAGTATATTAATTTACAATTATGATCAAACTATGTGAGAGTTATTTATAATTTCTGAAACTATAGATGTATGTTTGTAATTATGTTTAAAGTAAGTGGATATATTTGCAAATTATACTTTCATTTATTTCAGCAAGTCAACATGTGGGCAACACTAGCTGAAAGCCACAGTTCTTGTTCTGCTTGTCACTTGTCGTAATGGTTCATTTCATCTGAGGATGGACTTGTTTCATGTTGGAAGATCCACAAACACAAACTAGATGTCATCATTAATTTCAAGGTGGCGGATGGCTGCTAATCTTTTGTTATTTTGTTATTTTTCGTTTTTTGGTTTTTTGGCTTTTCACCAGCAAATCTGCTGCTGTCCATGCGCGGGGGCATGTCAATGCTGATGATGGAAAGGAAAAGCACTCCTCAGCCATTAGGTAAGGATATATTTGAATATAGTTAACCACTTTGAAATTTGTCCGGGTTGACTTACAAGTCATGGTGACTAATGAAGCCCAAGAGCTAGCACAAGAGACAACAGACGTAAAATTAAAGAAATTGCTCGTAAAGTTGTCTTTTATAATTGTGGAATATGGGTATTGGAAAATGAAAATTTGATAGGAAAAATTAAAGAAGAAACCGTGGTAAATAATTGTAATGACAATTTTTTTTATTATTTTAGAAAAAGGGTGTAAAAAGAAAACAAATAAAATCTGTCTTTTAAGGAATTTTTATTAATGTGATATTAACTACCTCTAATTAAAATTATCTTACTTGTTTAAATTTTGATTCCCTTCTCTTCTTTCTCCTTTGAAGCCTTGGCTGACAAAAAGATGCATAAAAGCATGCCAATTATATGCAACTACACAGAGCCAAGATCAGACAATTGCGAGATGCAGGGAGACATCAGGCTTCAAGGCAATTCCTCAAACATCTTTTTCATTCCATCACCTCAAACTGACAGTGTTTGGGCCGGAAATATGAATGCGTCTTGGAAGATCAAGCCATACGCTCGAAAGGGTGACCCGTCTGCGATGGGTCGCGTCACGGAATTATCATTAAGGCCGTTGGCAGCAGGGAATTTCGTAGATGCCCCCAACTGCACTGCAAATCACAGCAGCCCAGCCATCGTTTTCTCTGTCACAGGCTACACTGGCAATCTTTTCCATGACTTCACGGATGTGCTCATCCCTCTTTTCATTACTTCTCGCCAATTCGACGGTGATGTTCAGTTCGTTATCACCGATTCAAAGCCTTGGTGGGTCCGCAAGTACGAAGCCATACTCAAACAGCTATCGAGGCATGAGGCCATCGATCACGATAAAGACAGCAGGGTCGTCCGTTGCTTCCCGAGGGCGATCGTGGGGCTAAGAAGCCACAAGGAGATGGGCATTGATCCGTCCAGATCTCCACATGGGTATTCCATGGCTGACTTCAGGGCATTTCTGCGCAGCACTTACTCATTGGAAAGGAAGAGAGCAATCAAGATTGGTGATGGAAAGTTGGAGAAGAAACCCCGTCTCCTGATCATATCACGTAAAAGGACCAGGAGGTTCACCAACGAAGGGGAAGTAGTAGAAACGGCTCAGAGGTTGGGAATGGAAGTGGTGACCGCAGAAGCTCGAGTTCAAACAAGATTATCAGATTTTGCACGCATTGTGAATTCATGCGACGTGATGATGGGCATTCATGGGGCGGGCCTCACTAATCTAGTTTTCCTACCCAGCAATGCAGTGGTAATCCAGGTGGTCCCCCTGGGAGGGCTGGAATGGCATGCAAGATTGGATTTTGGTGGGCCGTCTGAGGAAATGGAACTAAGGTACCTGGAGTATAGAATAGGAGAAGAGGAGAGTAGCTTGATAGAGCAGTACCCAAGAGATCATCCTGTAATTAGGGACCCCATCTCGATTCATAAGAAAGGGTGGCTTGCCCTCAGGTCTGCATACTTGGACAAACAAGATGTTAGGCTCGATGTCGGTAGGTTCAAGAACACATTGTTGGAAGCACTGGAGCTACTCCGTCAATAGATTTTAGTTGTGTGGGTCAAAATTATTGATGCAATCAAAATATTTTTGCATATCTTTTTTCCGGTTCTAATGTAGCAACTGGACCCCATCTCTAGATTCTCTAACAGGTGTTGAGATAGGACATCTCTTTCTAAGAGTTAGCCTGTTCTTATCACCTAACAAAGCAAACAACACACACAAAAGGAAATGGTTCTTTGACCATTAACAGGCGGGGGACTCTGAAGCCCAATGCTAGGATTTTTTATAAGCTATATTGAAAGTGAGGGTGAGATATCCTCACACGGTCACACCAACGACAACAACCATGACAAGGGAAAATCCAGCCGATTTCAATGTTTCAAAAACATCCATGCACAAAACATTGTCCTGATTCAGTAATCCATGCTTCATGAACCAAATATAAAAATTCAAGTGATTCTGTACAATGGGAATTTTGTGTCATTACTCATTAGTCTGCGCCACTAATTATTCCACTAACCCAAGTATCTACATTTTTACAAATTATACTACGATAGGCTTATATTCAGACTGATTCATCCAACAACGTTGGATTGAGCAGCTACATTAATGTTATTGACAGGAAAAGGGCTATAATATACAAGTGATGTTTTGTCACTAATTTGGAATTGAAAACCAATCCTCTTGTAAGCTGATTGCTGAGACTGGATGCAAGCTTCCAATTCTTCGTCTGCTATTCTGGTTGCCCTGCCTGCAGCATCCTTTACCCCAGCAGACTGAATAGAGAAAAGCTTAAAACCATCTGATTGCTGCTTGCAGGTATGATTGGGCCAGCTCTGACATCAGCTACAAAAAATCAAAAGGCCCGAAAACAAATTTTGCATGGACTTCCATCAAAGCCATCAAAAGAATGTTCTACCCTCTTTTCACTTGCAGCCTTCGGACATCGAGTTGTACCAAGAGTTCAGAAACGTCTATGCTGCTTGTTTTTGCTCTTTTTCAGCATCGTGGACAAATTGTCAATCTCATCACGGCATGGCGTGATCCCACTTGCCAACCACTGTAGTGCTGCAGCTGCAGCATCTTTCTCAGCAAGCTTCTTGTTGTGACAAGGTTGCCCAACAAACTGCATCCCATTGAACTCAACTGTGGTTCTGAATTGGCCGTTCATGAGCTGTGTTGTATTGTATTTGGGAGCTTCATGCCCAGCTCTTGTAAGCAATGTTTGCAGCTGGCTCTTGGAGTTGTCACCCCCTGGACCATCACCACTTCCATCACCATTTTTAGAGAACTTTACGAATGGTTTCATAGAAGGTCTCACTTCAGTTCGTCTAATTTCTGGTCTGACTAATTCTGGCCGAGTGCGCACATGCTGACTTGTTATCATTTGCCGTCCAAAGAAAAATCTACCATCACACGGGTCCTCTGATATAAGTAACCTCACAGCAGAAAGCAGCTGCTCACTGGAATTGATATCTATCTTGGGATCTAGAAGCTGCCAAAAAGAATCATGTCAGTAAAAGACATTAAGCAGTACCTTGATGAGGGATACTGACGAGCATTTCCTGAGAATGGGCACCTTGAGCCCATCCACACAAATCAAAGAAAAAAATTAATTTGGAATGCTTCCATGAAAGTGATTTCATGGAACCCCCTCCATTTTTGAGATGTTGATTATCGATGCCAAATTCAATCCATTAATTGTATTTAACGTCATCATTTAGCTATGAGAACAAGTTTCATCCAAATCCAATATATGCATAAGCTAGATTTGCTCAAAAATAGGTTCATTCATGTGTAAATTAGGAAAATTACCTAGATCCATTTACATAGGTATTAGAATATACTAATACTTTATGGAATCATTTATCCACATTGTAGTGATATTTTAGATGGTTTAGATGTTAAGAATACTACTTAAAAATTAACATTAAATTATTTTATTACGTTGATTTTATACATTTATAGATTAAGCTCATATACAGTGATAGTAGACAAATGAAAGGGTTTGTATAATAATATAAATTATGCTAAATATAAAAGATGGAATGGATTTTCCATCAACCATCTAGAAGATAACAATGGAGAGGGTTCCATAAAAGAGGGGTTTCATAGAAGTATCCCCAAAAATAATCCGCAATTTGAGATAAGATAAACTGATCCAAGTAGTAAAATGAACAGAGATCTGCACAAATTTATAAGAAATGAGCATCTTTGTAAACATGAGGTAAATAAGTAGGAATATCACAGTGGCAGCAATTAAATTTTTTAAAGATTCTTTTTCATTTAACTGAATTATATGAGCGCACTGCCATCAGAGACCATTAGATTGTACAAACCTTTGACGATGGACATGACAAGCACCACACAAATCCCTTGATAATGGAAATGACATGAAGCACCAAAGAGAAATCATAGCATGAAGCCCTTCTACCAGCCTATCAACCAAACACTTCCTAAAGAAAATTAATCAATAGACTTTAAATGGACTGCGCAACTGGTGTATCAATTGGGATCTAGAACACTCATACAGTGGGCAGTGTCATCACCGTCATGGGTGACAGACCATGACCAATGACAGACGCCCAAAAGCTTTTCACAATGGGATATCTTATATCCATCCATGAAACAGTTTCCTCCATATATTAGCTTTCTCATTTACTTTGCAACCAGCTTAAGAGAGAATATGCCCAAAACATTTTAGCTGATTTACCATTCAGACCGCTAACCACACCCCACCACCGAAAAAAAAAAAGAAAAGAAGACTGTTCCTATCGGATATTAACACATGGTCATGAAAAATATCACCAACCTTGTTTTGGATTATTTCTTGAAGTTCTTTCTTTAGGTTCAGATACATGTCTGCCAGAGCTGGCCTCATGAAAAACTCCAAATATCCCCCTAACATTTTTAGATGTCCATCCTGTCCACATAAAAATAAAAATAAACAGAGAGAGAGAGAGAGAGAAGATCAGAGAGATGATATATGAGTAAAGATTGAAAACATCTAATGATTTCATACCAAGAATGCAAGTCCTTGATTCACAAACTTACAAAAACCCCATGTGAAATCTCTCCTCCAAACAGTATAAGCACCGAATCAGATACCCCAGTTGAATCTCGGATGAACACAGAATTTACTTTCACCTTCTCATTGAAAACTAACCATGGATATGGAATTGTTTGTTCCCGAGCATTGACTGAGCTCTAAAACCATCACAGAAAGAACAGAGAAAAAGTAGTCAAAATAGAATGACTTGAGATTTGATTTACAGCCGAAGAAGGTATTAGATTAGCATTTATGACCATAGAAAAAGAAAAGGAACTCACAGAGCACAGCATGACCTGACCATCTTCCATCGTCTTCAATGATATTGGCTTCTCCTTTTTCTACAGAGCAACGACTTACATTTAGTTCAATATTACATTTCCTCCATCCAAAAAAATATATATATTACATTTCCAGTATCAACATGGGCTAAGTACAGAAGCATGACTTCAGAGAAATTCAAATCGAATAAAAAATTCTGCATTTCCAATAACCAAGTAAACAAAGTAGTGAAGTATGTTACTAATCATTTGATATAGAAAGTTCGCGGAAAGCAATTACTATCAACGAGAATATACGGATTGATGTAACCATGTCCATCCTAAATTTATATGTTTTGAATCTGAATTTGCCCTTCGCAAATTCAATGATCTTGCAGTGTTCCACCTTCTTCATAAGAATCTGAATTCACCCTTAGCAGTTTCAATTATCTTTCCAGTGTTTTCTTTATATATCTCTCACACCAATGCGTAGAATAATATTCTGAAATACATCTTAGCAATATCAGAAATATCTACGTCTCAACTCAAGTAATTGAGGTCTCTCCTAATGGAAATTTTGTGAACATTGATTTGATCTAGAATTTCTCATTTTTAAATATGTATTTACACTAATCTTAACATACACTTACATGTTATTGAAATATGTTAATGTTTTTCTAATATTTTTCCGATATCAACACTATGGATAATGATAACATATTTCTGCAATAAAAATTTTGCTATCTAAATGAAGAACAGCACATCACTCCTTTGTCTTGAAAAGAATGTTGGTAATTAATCACCTTGAAACCTGTTTTCTATTTGAAAATACCCTAACAGAGCATGATTTCAGGTGTCAAGGAACCATCCATCATATACTGTGATATTTTAGAGTTACACAAAAGCAGAAAAGCAATGGATAGTAATCAACATGGTTTCTTAAAAATACAGAGAAGAAATATGAGTTCCTGGTTTTACATGAGTCTAGGAAGAGGAAATGTCAGAGAAGAATTCAGGAGCTAATGCTTAACAACAAAAAATTAGGCGAGCGAGCTCACCAAGATTGATGAAATTCCAGGATAAAGACCAGCACAAATGATTGCTCGGATGAGGTGCTTGTCATGGCTCCAAATGTTATGTGCCCCAGAGAAGTCATCAATGAGCCCGGTGTCAGCAAGAACAGTAAGGAATTGTTTACGAAGAGAATCCATAGCTTTCATTGTTTGCAGTGAAAGAAAATTCTTCCAGCAAAAATCATATCCATTTTGCTCCCTTTCTGCCTCTTTCCAACCCTCATAGGCTCGGATCAGTGCAAGATGGTCGCTATATTCTTGAGCAGAGAACTGTGATTTTGCATATTCTGCAAGCTGCAGAAGGGAAAGTGATTTATGAGATGCCCATGCATTCTGTTGATTCAGCAGATTTTTTACTTTCAACAAAAATGAGTTCCAAAAACACTACTTACACTGTTCAAATTATCCCTTTGGAAGGAGTCAAAACTGACACCATAACCAACAACACATGCAAACCACAAGCCATATGCAAAGCATCTTGCTTGTGCATCAGAATGATCCCATCGTGAAGATTATATGGTCAGTTACAGGTTGGTCATTTCAGCCAAGAACCAAACCTGAATCTGTATAGCATTTTTAGACAAACTTATTCTTTTCTATATGATGATTTGACCAATCACATTTGTGGGCGCAAGTACCTCATCATTCAGACAATCGAGCATAATTTCGTATTTGTCTGGGATTAGAAAAGCTCCACATATATAAGATAGCATAAAAGTAGCAACAAAGAACAAATATATCATAAAGGAACAACATTAAAACAAATATATCATGAAGGAACAATATTACGAACATGTATGCCTTATCCAATTAATTGAAGATACAAGGGAAGTGATAAAACTTTGGGATAAAAAGTTTTTGATGTAAAAGTTTTCGAAATAGGAGAAAATGATGTAATATGATCAGGAAAATGATGAGCAGTAAAGAGAATAAAGTTAAAATAGATAGATTAGTTTTGTAGAAATGATTGAAAAGTATGATAGTTGTATAGTAAAATGTGAAGAAATAATTAAAATATAAGGTAGTTGTGGAGAGTAAAACGTTTTAGATTGAAAAGTTCTAATCTAAAAAGTACGAGAAAAGATACTAGAAGACGCCATATGATCATCGAGTTAAGTTTTCTTAAAATCTTGGGGACGGAGAATCGAAAGTACAAAGCTAAAGAAACAAAAAAAAATGAAAGTCCATCAATATTGTTTCGACTTACATCTTTCTTGTCTAGTGGCATTAGAAATGGATCTCTAACGCTCAAACCAGAAACAACAGTTAATATTGGATCAAGACAGTTGAATATGGCACCCAAAACAAGCATCTTCCCAAGTTTGGGTTCCACAGGAAGTGTTGACAAGAAACGTCCTGACATAAAAATTGAAGGAAGCGTTAGTACACTCAACCATTTCATAGCACAATTGATACCAGACCATGGCTCTGAAGACTAATATGATAGAAGCAAAGCCCGGATTCTTAACCTATAACTAAGATCGTTGGGTTAAAAGGCTAAAGCCTTGACTCTGCTCATTGGCATTCGCAAAGATATTTCATATGCATGATGTTTAGAAAGCAAAGTGTCCTCCACTACATATGCTATCTGTCAACCTTAGCCACACATTTATGCTCTTGAGATATTTTTGTCATCAAACGGTAAGAGAATGCCAATGATGTGCAATATAGATCTCACACATGCAAGGACGCCACAGTTCCAAACATGACTTTCTAGTTAGCCATATGGAGTTAGAAATTTCTAAATTGCAAAAGGATAAGCAGATTTCATACCTAATGCAGTCAAATTTTCTTTCTCATCCAGAGCCCCAATTATTTTCAGATACTCAACTGCATTTTGAACCTACAAAATGTCAAAATTTTGTCCCTTTAAAAAAAAGAGGCAAGGTAGAAAACAAGAGGATAACACCAGTAGAAAAAACAGAGGAAAGAACACAAGTAAAGAACAGAAAAAAGAAAACACATACAGATAAAGGTTCTGGTGACTGTAAAGCTCTGGATAAGAACTCTGAAATGCTTCCAAGCTGTAGACTCTTAATTTGCAGGCAGAGCGATTGTAAAGGCGTTCTTAAAAGTTCGGGTAGTTGGAACTCTGCAAATGCATCATACACACATCTAGGATACAGACGAAAACATTCACCAGCCTGAACACGACCAGCCCTTCCTTGTCTCTGAGTAAAGTTTACAAACAACACCATTATATCCATCATAGACATTAGTGCATGAAGATTTTAACACAATAGCATGGCTTCATGACATTCATGGAAAGTTTTCCATAGCAGTTGTACATTTGGCTACTTTTATTGTGTGTTCCACAAATTTAACTGTACTAGAAATTCGTTGCAACCACAAAGAAAAACACCAAGCCGAAAGGAAATTGAACCACCCATCTTTTAGATGAAAGGAACACCCATAGGTGAGTAGTTTAAAGCATTGTTTAGGGTGTGTTTGGCAATGGTTAAAAAATGTCAAGTTAAAACTTTTCAATCTAAAACTTTTCACTCTCCACAACTATCACATTTTTTAATCATTTTTTCACATTTTCCTATACAACTATCCTACTTTTCAATCATTTCTACACAAATACCCACACAACTAACCTATCTATTTTAACTTTATCCTCTTTACTCCTTATCATTGTCTCTATCTTATCATATTATTTGACAACTTTTACTCTCCAAAACTTTTCATCAAAAGTTTTATCCATTTCCAAACACACCCTTAATTAATAACCTGGGATTCAGATGCATAATGGCAATAAAGCTCAAAATATAAGCACAATCTGGATGAAAAAAATGAGATTTGACTATCCTATTCATGCTTGGTTTTTTTAAGAATGATTTGACTATTCTATTCATGCTTGGTTTTTTTAGAATGATTTGACTATTCTATTCATGCTTGGTTTTTTTTAGAATTTGAGCAGCAAATTCACACTTTGGGTGACTCTTCCATTGGGGGGGTGGGGGTGGGGGTGGGGGTGGGGGGGGGGGGCCATTTTCCTGCCACCCATCGGCGTTGTTGTCTTTTGATTGAGCCCTTTTCTGGGGAAATTCCTTTCCAACAAACCACGAACAAATTTAATAATAATAAATATCTGAATCGTTGGAATTTGGAGATCACTCGAATGAAAATAACGAGTAACATGGCCTTACTTGTCGAGAAGAAGCCTTGGAGATCCATGAAGGAAGTAAACATGGGGTATTATTTAATGCATCATAGGACGTCTCTTTTGCCTTTCCACAGTCAACAACAAAAACAACATCATTAATGGTAATACTTGTCTCAGCTATGTTGGTGGCAAGCACTATTTTCCGTACTCCATCTTCAGGCTCGTCAAATATTAATCTCTGCAGACAAGCCAGGAAAACAATAATGAAAAATGTGAGGGAAAAACCAACCAAGCAGCAAGGACTAGTATTAATGGAACATCAACATATGCGATGACAGAAATGCTAAACTAAAATAAAGCAATCAAAGTATACATGTAAGAATGCTAATCTATATATTCCAAAGTAAATTTATCAAGGCTAACAAATGGGAGTTGCATTAAAGCATCCCAAACTGCGCATATTTGACATAGGTTCTTAAGAAAAATTTAACAAATAAGAAAAATTAAAAAGTTCTGCTGGTGAAAATTTATCTAATAAAATACATTATAATAGTACCTTCTAAGTAACAGGAACTTTTTTCTAAATTAGAAAAAATATATCACCGAAACCTGAATTACTTCTTTTTGAGAAGCCAAAAGACTGGAGCCTTTCTTTCTTCTCAGTAAATCATCATCCAAGAAATTGATATTTGCCAAACAGTAGTAGAAGCTAAAATCAACTTTCTGCCTGTAGAGAGTGGCTTGCAGAAATTGGGAAGCTACGCAAACCATGTCCCATATGGCTCTCTCAGGTGGATCAGAAAGCTTAATAATAACTGTGTTGTAATAAGGTTCCAAACCCTTAGCCTGTAGATGTCGTTATCATACTTTGCTAGTCATAAGCACGCAAAAGCTAATGGTCAAATCACAAGGAAATTAATGAATAAACAAAGCTTTTCAACCTATGTACATTTTAATTTCTAACTGTAAGAAATCCCTCCATTTTGCTGTTTTGTTTCCATACTTTCAAATAATTACATCACCAATACTGCCCAACTGATCAAAAGAGAGATATCTTTCATGAGCTTAATACTTGAGTACTTGGGTTCCGTGCGATTTCAAAGAGTATTAAACAAGAGGGAATTTGAAACCAATTTTCCACCCCCAACATCCAATGCCACATGAACCATCTGTCATTGAGCATATTTTTAATTATCTGGCTACATGAGTTAATAGGAATTTTAGATAATGAGAAATATTTAAATGGTTAAGTGCTATATCAAAATACTGATTAAATCTTTCATGCAAGTTAGCCAGTAGTACTTAAGCATCACAATTTCACATAGAATCAAAAAACGCAGCATCTGAAACCATCTTCTAAATTCTAATTCTTTTCTCTGTGCCTGGAACATCTGAGCACATAAACAAATTCACCAGTACTCATAGCATCCCATATTTTAAAGCCTCTCAAAAACAAAAATAGGGGAAATATTTAATTTATTTTTGCGCTATTGTTTGAAATATGCATCACATAATTCTATATGTTTGGAGGACAAACCATGCAATCTGTCAGGGGCATTACTTGTCAAGCTACCTGCTCTGAGCTGGCCATGGAACCATGACATGCTAGCAACAAAACTTTTGTTGGATCGCCTAAAAGAGGATTAGCTTGAAGTTGATCCTTTAGAGCACTTATATCATCCCACCCAGTCATGAATACCAAAACAGCACCAGGTCTTTCTTGTTTACAGATGCACAACAAAACAGCTTCAATAAGGTTAAAGCCAAGAGCATCTGGATTCCAATAGGATAGAGACTCCCTCGTACTCTGGTTATAATCTTTAAAATCAGCAGCCTCGAGTGCATCCTGTTAAGACAAAAAGAATGAACTTCAGCAAGCACTACATATCACAGAAAAAACAGAAAATTGATTTAAAACAAAGGATACCTCAACAACTGAAGCAATTTGGCTCTTTCTCTTTCTCAGAGCCTGTTTCTGCATTTTCCATGATTTTTCTTGCCCATAATCATCAGTTTGATTGTATGGAGTCAACCTATAGCCAGTAATTTCCAGAACATCCTCCAGAAAATGGGTCTGAACTGGATATGTAAAACCCTGAAAACAACACAGAAAACCACCAATTAAAGTATTTAAAGAGATGAATTTTCAAATCATTATACATGTTTTAAATAAGTATTTCCAAAGCAAAAAGGACTCTTTATGCACAATTCCAGTTAAATTCTACAGCATGTTGCAAGGATTTGTGGAATTGTTTGTTGTAAACATTAGAGAAAATGGTTATAAGATGCATTAAGGTGCCTAAAAGGAGTGCTGTAAAAATCAGATTGGACATGCCAATCAAAAGGATTGTTCGACCAGAAGCCAGCCACCATGCTGGTCTGATCCATCCCGGTTACCAGCTCATGATTTTAGCCAGTGAAAACTGGTTAAACTACTACCCAATCCAATTCTTTTTCTCGTCTGGCTAAGCCCGTTCGCACCTCATAAGGAAAAACTAAATTGAGTATTCAACGTGGAGTCCTGACCCCACTCCCCTAAAACCCTCGCACGCAACCTCTCCTTGCTGCTGCCTCCTTCGTTATCAGCAATACTACTCTCTTCCCTTACTCCAGCTAGAGGCAAAATCTCCCATCGTCTCTGTCATCTCCATTTCCCTCTTCCATATATTTCTCTTTCAATGTTGGAAAAGGCGTTGTTTAATATTTTGAGGTTAGTACACCACTCCCTTCTAATATCTCAAGATCAAGATTCCAATTGTTGGATTATTTTTAAAAAGCCTTCGGCTTAAGGCTCTATCTTATATTTTACGTACATTGGTAGATAAATGGATTAATACAGTTTTTCACAAACGGTCGAACCAGTTCGAGCCAAACCAGTTCGTCAACCAGTTCGGTTTTGACCACATTGCCTAGAGGGTATAGTAAGCTCCAATGTAGATGATCACTTCAGCTGTTAACTAGGCACCAAGCCACCAACAGAGCTGATGGGAACTAACATTAACATTTTATGTGCTTCCAAAGGCCAACTGTATGCAAAGCTATAAAAGGAGAGTGAAGACAAATTTGCCTTGAGATAATGCTAATGTCAAAATCTATCTTGAAATGGACTATTTGCTTCGGGCAGATAATGCTTGATCATATTACTTCGATACAAATTTTGTAGCATGCATATCACTTCCCTCAAGAAAGTAATAATCCAAATCCACTCATAAAATTCTCTCATGACAAAAAAGACAATTCTGAGTAATGGAATTCACTCTCTTAACCAACAGAAATTCTATTCACTGCATCCAAGCCAAACATTATCACCCATCTATGCACAAACATAAATTTTATGGCGATGTTTATACAGGCATTTTCACTGACAATGTGAAAGAAAAATTGATGACTTCTGCTTTTTTCCCTCATTAATTAAATAAAAAGCATGGGAGGAAATCAATAACTCATTTTTTATAGGAAGACAATATGATGCTCACTATAACCCCAGTAATTGGAGCTACTTTATGCATTTAACACTGGTTATTGACAATTCAAACTTACTTGAATGTTTATCATTGGTGCTCCACCAAAGTAGGACGAAAACAGTTCAGCATTTAGTGTGGCACTCATCAAAACAAGCCTCAGCTCTGGCCTTCGGGGAAGGAGTTCTTTCAGAACAATAAGCAAGAAATCTGTGGTCACACGAAGAAATCCGTGTGAGTGTTTACATGGTAAGACTCTAACAGATGCAGTTTGCATGAATTCTTTAACTTGCCTTCATTCATCCCACGTTCATGGATTTCATCCACAATAACATGAGTTACACCTTTTAGATTCCTGTCAACTAGTAATCGCCTCAACAAAACACCAGTGGTGCAAAACAGAAGGCGAGTATCCTTCCCTTTCATGCCCTCAAGGCGAACTTTATAGCCAACCTGCAAAACCATAAAATACAGTAATGTGAAAAAACATTATGGGAGAATTTGGTTTGGGAACTAGTTCAAAAATAATGGTTTGAGGTAAGTGCTCCTTCAATGAAAGTAGAAACTCACAGATTCTCCCAGCTTCTCACCCCTTTCAGCAGCAACTCTTTCAGAAACAGCCATTGCAGATATTCGTCTAGGCTGCGTACAAATGATACTACATACTGCTCCACGAGCAGCTTCAATTTCTGATTCTAAGATGTATTGAGGAATTTGTGTTGTCTTACCACAACCAGTTTCACCTGAGAAGACGACTACCTGTGGATAATAAAAAATTAAACATGCATGTTTGCATAAAGAAGACGGCACCAAAACAGCAGAAGATCAACTAAGAAATAATATTGACACATTTCTCCAGTTCCCATGATTGGTTAATATTCGTGTTCAAGATGCCTAAACAAATATATTTTTCTCTGAAGAAGTTGAAAGAACACATCATCAGTCAACAACAAAAGAAAATATAAGCAAGAGAAATAATAAATCAGCATTTTAATTGTAAAAGATGGGACAGTTCTAGCTTCTCTAAATAGATAAAATATGCAAAATAACAAAACTGCACACCGGTGGAAGAAATTTGAAATAAATAGATGCAACTAACCTGATTTTTCGAAATTGAAGCTAATATTGCATCCCTTTCTTTGTAAGAAGGCAGGCTTCTCCGAAACTTTAGCATTTTTCGTCCTTCAGGAGATTCCTACATAGGATTGTCCAATTGCCAAAAAAAATGCAGACATTCAGTGTCTGGTACAATCAACCATGCACAAGACAACCAGAAAGACGAATAACGTACAGGAATCATCAAATGTGATTTCTTACTAAAATGGCATGCATATTCTTAATATGCACTTCAATTATATTTTATTTTAATGAATTCTAATAAACATCGATGTCAAAACCTTTTTAAAAAAACTAAAATTAAATAAACAGCTAGGAGACATTAGAATTCCTTTTGAGGAAATCTTATGATTCAACGATCTGCATCTTATAGCACACAATTTACTTTGTGGTTCATGATTTAAAGATAACCTTGCCAATAAGAGTTTTTCCTTTATTGTCAGTCCTAAACCCGGATAAAAAGTGAGGGTTGGAACATCAAGTTGGCACCTAGTGCTATAGAAATTTCCTCCACATCTAAGAACAAAATAAGATTCTAAGAACAACGTTAATAACAAATAAATGGACAAAAAGCACCATCTGTGAAAATTATAGTGGAATAAAACTAATGAATCATACAACGAAATTGTGGGAAAGAGTAGTTGAAAAACGATTAAGACAATAAACAAGTCTCTCTGAAAATCAATTTGGTTGTATGCTAAGAAGATCAACTACTAAAGTCATGTTCCTCTACTCAAACAATTATTTGAAAAGCGTAGAAAGAAGAAAAAAAACTTATACATGATTTTTATTGATTTTGAAAAAGCACATGATAGGATTCCAAGAAAATTAATATAGGCGTTGGAAAAGAAAAGAATTACAAGTATATCGGTGCTATTATATAGATATATATATATACACACATATGATGGACTATTACAAATGTGGGGACCATGAGTGGAGATATGAGAGATTTTCCAATTGCAATAGGTTCTCATCAAAACTCAACTCTAATTCCCCACCTTTTCAGTTTAGTTATAGATGAATTTACCAGACGTTTAAAAGAGTACCTTAGTGCATGTTATTTGTAGATGATATGGTCCTAATTGATCAAACAAGAGTAAAACAAACTTGAAATTAAACAAGTGAAAAGCTGTCTAGAATCTAAAAATTTTAGAATTAATTGAATGAAAACTGGATATATATATATATATATAATGTAATCCTAGTAATAGCAAGCACCTAGATGAGAAACTAATTAAGATTTCAGGCCAAGTAGTACCAAAAACCAAAACTTTCAGTATTTAAGATCAATAGTTCAAGAAAATTTAAAAAAAAACCAAAAATGGCATTATAAATAGAATCCACGTGGGATGGAAGAAACGACAAAATGCTTTAGGAATTTTATGTAACTGTCAAGTTCCAATTAAATTAAAAGAAAATTATTATAAGACAACGATTAGACCAACTATATATGGGGCAAATGTTGGATAGTTAAAGAACAACGTATACATAAAATGCTTATAACAGAAATGAAATGTTAAAATAGATTAGTGATAAAACAAGAAAAGATAAAATTACAAATGAAGATCGTCCAAAAGTGAAGTCAATAGGTAATAGAATTTGAAAAGCAAACTAAGGTGGTTTCAACAAGCTAAAAGGAGGCATGAAATGACACTGATAGGGAGAGTTGAGTTAACTCAAATAGAAGGAAATAAAAGAGTGAAAGAAAGACTCAAAAAAAGTGGATGAAGTAATCTAACGAGATATGAAAAAAACAGAAATTACTAAAAATGTAGTCATGATTGTAACGAATTGAGCAATAGGATCCATGTAGCTGACTCCACATAAGTGGGAAACAGCTTATGATGATGATAATGATGTTCATGATTTAAAGATGAACCGAAATAAAATGTCCAAGAATGATGGATTTTCAGCAAGAACAAAGAATTACTAGGCGGAATCTACAGAGAAAAATCAAAAAAGGAGGATCGACGTCACAACACATGGATCTATATTCTACCTAAGAGAGCTAAGAGAACTGCTGCAGGTGGAAATGGTTATCGGAGCCAGAGTGAGTCAATTTATGCTGTTAGCAATTTTTTGAAGATACAAATTAAAACATGAATAATAAAATATAAAGAGGGAAAATGATTATTCTAGGTATATCTTCAACAACAAAAAAATCAGAAAGGAGGAAAACACTTCATAAGGGATGGACTTCTGAATCTCTGATACACGAGAGACTTTTCAAAAAGAGATGGATTTACCCAGAGAGAGAGAGAGAGAGAGAGTTGTCAAAGATGAAAGGAAATGCTAGAGCAGAAAAGTGTCAAGGCCATGAGGATGTCTCCTCCAGTTGGTGTTTTAGGGGAGGGGAAAGAGGTGATGGTTGAGTGCGCCTTCCATTATTTCACATTTCTTTTTAGTTCTTTATTTTCCTTTTTTGAGCGAACTAGCAAATTGGTTCATCCGGTCAAACCAAATGGTTACTATTGTTCATAAGATTTTACATTCAAGTAGTGAACCTCATTGAATTGGGCGATTTGTCATCTGCACTGGTTCCCAGTTTAACAACAACGGTTGAAAGCATAACATTATATTAAAGCCTCAAAATAAAAGCCTTTTTTATCTAAGTTTATAACAATAAAGAACCAGAAAAGAACAATACTGGGTCCTGTTTTGATGTATACAACAAATCCACATGCTTTGGTACAAACAATTCTAGCTCATAGTCAAAAAATTAAACTGTTCGAAAAAAAAAGTAAAAATGAAATGTAAAACCATCCAAATATTCATATAAAAATTTGTTTTTCTTATATGTTCTTAACATACATTCAAATTTTCCCATTTAGCAAATGGTTCTGGAGAATCAATTTTTTCGAGTCACAAAACCAAAATAGACCAGCATTTTGGAAGGTGACTAGAACAGTAGTTTTGAAACAACCGCAGATACAAGCATATTACACTATAACAGAATATCAATTTGACTCTCATAATCAATAATTGCCAAAAAAAAAAAAAAATCTCAGTATGGAAAGCTAACCTGCCAATCTCTCTGTTGATCTCGTAACTGTGAACTTTTTCGCTTCATAAGCTTCTCCATGACAACACTATAAGGTTCTGGAGGTTCAAAGAGTCCTTCATCAGTAGCAATACTTGCATTGCTGCTAGATCTTGAAAAGTTGGCATCAGGATGATTTTCATTTTTAATAGGCCTCTGCGAGAGGTGTGCTTCAAGTAAAACATCCACTTTTCGTTGCAAATGTGCAGGGATTATTACCTGTTGAAGGTTCATAGATCAACCACAGTCTTTGGTGGTTTAAAAATAAATAAATAAGAAGAAGACAGCAGCACAGTGAGTGCAGAGAGTTTAGAACATACCTCCCGCTGGGGGCGCTTTTCATCAAGGTCGGATCTGTAGTTAGGCAATGGCACCTTACTAACAACAATTACTCTTCCATAGTTATGGCTGTCAGATCCAAAGATCTAATTTCAGGACAAAAGCATTCACAGCTACAAGAAAATGTAAATTTCTAAACCAAAAATTACCTATACAAATTCATTTTAGTGGCCAATGCTGCAATTTGTTCAAAATCACGTCTATCCTTTCTCTCCCTCGATACTATCTCTTGCTCATCCTTTTTGCGAAGTAGGGTGTTTAGCTTCCATTTCCAGTCATTGATATCCACAGTAGATGAACCCTGCATGCATATGGTATTAAACGAATTACTCAATTTATGCAAACAGGTTTCATATTTATTGAATGAAACAATCAAGATAAAGAAGATAAAAAAGAACTAGGAGTTCAACATAAAAAAAAAAAAAAGACAGCCTCACATCAATTCGATCAGTGCTACAGCTGCTCAAACTTTACATTATCATCCATACAAAGCTTCTCCCATTTAACCATGATCAATCAATATTATGACACACAATTTCACCCAATCTCAAAATGTGCTCTCTGCTTGCCCATGTGCTCAGAAGTCTTGATCCAAAAAATTCCATCAACACTTTTCTTTCATTCCTTTCCTTTTGGCCTTACCCTGTTCTTGTATATCCCTCCTTGACCTAAGCAAAATCAGTATTACTTTACTGGTAGTTTTTAGTCTCCATCACATAATACTGAAGCACCTCAATCCTATTCCCTCAGTACCCATTAATATTGCCACTTATGATCTTTAAGGGAATGTTTGGTTTGATGGAAAGGAAAAACCTTTCCAGGAAATGAAAATTTTAACTATCTTGATTTCACATAGAACCATCATAATTACCTCAACTTTTCTCATAATTATGTTAATTTCTCATCAAATATGAATTCACTGAATTGAAGTCCATTTCATTTGTATCTAATTAATCATATCCATTTAAATTTAACTTACAATGTTAATCCAGCCTCAAGAAGAGTAGTACATGTGATAAATAGTTCCTTTTAGATGCGCGTTACACCACAAAACCTCTGGGGTTCATAAGATCTCAGGATAATCAGAGCAAATTAACATGCATTCTTGCATACAGACTTCTGAAAAGTTGCCCCGTGCAAAAAGCTTCTTTCAAACTTTTGGCGTCTGCAAATTTTCAGCAAACTGTTCATTCTAATATTGGAATCAATCGAATGTAGGGTTAACAAAGAGCCCCTATTTTAAGGCAAAGAACAAGCTGAGGCCTGAAAAAAATGTCCAACCCATCAGGTATTTGGCAGTAGGAATTTCAGACAAACCACCTCCTCCCTACCTAGGCATTGCAGATGCAATATGATTATTAAAATGTGACAATTCAACCATCTTAAAGTGTCCATCCTCATAGGCTAAACAAGAACAATAAATACACGGAAGCAACCAATAGAAATGCACAACAGCAGGTAGCCACATGCTGTAGAAAAAACGGCAAGCCAACTAACTGATTAATATCCGGAATGCAGCAAAGTAACAGGAAAAGAAAATCCTTTGCCAATATAATGCGTAATGGCTACAACAATGCACTATGAGACACAGTTCTCATCATTCATAGAAAAACAAGAAATAATCCAAAATATTCCTTGGAGTGGCAGAAAAAAGGCAGATTGAAATTATAGGTTTGAATGATTAGTTTAAAAATGTTGTATACAGACTAGTTTCAAGTAAGAAGACATAATAGAACTCCTTATTCCTCGAGAAAACTAATCAACTTGACGTCCATTTGATATTTCTCCAACAAAGAACATAAACAGTGTATTTGGTATAAAATATCAAGTTAAAATTTTTCAATCTAAAACTTTTCTCTCTCTACAACTACCATATTTTTTAATCATTTTTGCACGCATTCTTATATAACTACCCTACTTTTTAATCATTTCTATACAACTAACATATCTATTTTAACATTATCCTCTTTACTTCTCATCATTACTACTATTATATCACATCATTTGACAACTTCTACTCTTCAAAACTTTTCATCAAAAGTTTTATCTACTCCCAAACACACTAAAAAATATGTACTGAAAACTGGGCTAAGTTGCAACTGTACTCTCAACCAAATTTTTCTACAAAATGAAATATATACAGAAGGATACTATCAGCACAAGATTAGCCTACTCCTCAATCAAGCCAAATAATAATAATAATGGTCTCTACCACATTTTTATCACTCCAACCATACCTCCCGGCTACCCCAACGAAGGAAAATACTTCGCCTTCCAACTTCAGAGGACAAAACAAATTCGTTCGAGAAAGATACGAAATGTAGATAAAATTCTTCCGCATGTGCGCATTCAATCCAGTTCTAACAAACTCGGATTCACCGCCTTGGCATTAAAAAAAAAACACACAATAAGAACTTGCCTTGTTCATTGAAGGCTCCATCTCGCGATCAGAGTCATCTTCGGAGTAATAATCTGAACCCCATTTCCCACTCTGCAAGCTCTGCTGATCCAGGAGCATCGGGCATGGGTCGTTCCGTTGCACCGCGACAGTGCCGTTACGTCGATCCGGCCAATCGAAGCCGACCTGCGCGGCAGCAGAGCCCCCGCAAGTAGATACGGCAGCATCGGCGTGGGAGGCCGCAACGATGACGGATGCCAGCCGGCGCTGGGGGACGCAGTAGGTGCCCTGACGCACGGGGAGATCTTTCATAGCGGCGGAAGAGATTCTGGCGGGCGAAGGGAAAGAATGCCTAGGATTTGTAGTGGCTGGAGGAAGGGAGTATCGAAGAAAGTTAGGGCTCAGGAACATGTTAGGGCGAGCACCGGCACTTCTGAAGGAGGAGTCGTCATTCCGCTGAAGAAGAGTGGGGCTGTGAGGGGATCATTCCGCTGCAGTCTTCGAGCAGTATACGTGCTGGTCTCGCACGTGTGGGAGATCGGGACCGTCTATAGGAGAAAACGCGCTGCCAATAACCGTCTTATGATAAAAGATTTGGAGATTTTTGGGAATTGGGGAGCCATTTTTAGGAGGAAGAAAATATTTGGTTGCCACTGCCGCGGCTGGGCTGTGCTGGGGCCAGGTTGGGGTGCTTGGGGAGCGGAGGGGTGGGGGGCGGTGGCCGACCGGTTGGAATGAAACAGACGACAGCTGTGCAACAGGCAGCGGCGTCGACGGTTTTGCATGGGGTCCGGAACTACAGGTCCAGCGCACGGCACCGGTGTTATTGCTTATCATAATTCATCTGATACACAACGCTGTGGGCCCGTCAAAGGCAAACTAAGACCCAGCCCAAAAATGGTTGCGTTTGTTTGAGTCTTTCCTTGCCTGGATTATTACAAATTGGACGACGCTATCTCTGAATTGCAAGGGATTTTTAAGTTGGCCCCATGGTTTCCACGGGCATTCGGTTTCATGAAAATTGGATTCATATCAACCTTAACCTTAACCTTAATTTTATTTATAAAAAATTAATTATAATTTTAACCTTAATTTTATTTGTAAAATTTAAATCCTAACGCTATTTTTAAAAATCAGGTTTAGGTGAATTTATATTTTATTAAAAGTGATAAGTTTAGAATTTCATATAAATATATAATAATAACAAATCATGTAAGTAAGCATAATAATATGTTGTCAAATTACATATTTTTAAAAAATACAGCAATATGAAAATATTTTTAGAAAAAATTTAACATCAAAAACAATATAAATGAGAAGATTAATGAATGTAAAATTAAATGGTAGAAGTAAAAGATAAATATAAATGAAAATAATATACTCTATTTATAATATAATTAATATAATTACAATTTGCCAAATATGTTTTCAAATGTAAATATAAATAATATTTTATAAAATATAAAGAAATTTTTCTAGATATTATGTATATAATATATTTTATAATAAATATAAAATGGAAATCGGGCTCGAGTTTTTTGGGTTTGGGTTAACTTGAACTCTAACCTTATCATATTTACAAATCGAGTTCTTCGAGCTTGAGTTATAGAAAAGTAAGTTCTAACACAATTGGAAATCGAGTTTCATGGGCTGGGTTGAAACTCCCCAACCCAAGTTGCACTCCTATGCGTTAGAATACCCTAAGAAATCAAGGAATTTTAAGCAGTCATTAATTTTTCTTTCTTAGTGTTTCTTTTGTGTATTACATTCTTAAAATTATATAATTTATATTTTTAATATTATCTTTATCTTGACATTTTCTCTTTCTAAAAATTTTACCCATTCCTCTCTTTTATAATTTACGGGAGCATTTCTAAGAAACCTTTCTTCTATGTAATCTCCTCTATCTTGAACATCTAAATGGTTGATAGAAAATTTACTTCATCCATTGTATTTAGTATCATTTATATTATTACGAAAATTCTCTCATTTGTCTAATATCACTATATATGAACCCTATCTACAAAGGTATATGATCGACGTAATAAAATAATTTAATATTAAATATCTATTTTTTAGTATTTTTAACATCTAAATCATCTGAAATATCATAAATATATAGATAAATGATTCTATAAAATATTGTTGCATTCTAATATATATGTGAATAAATCTAAATAGTTTTCTTAATTTATACATGAATGTACCTATATTTGAGCAAATGTAGCCTATGCATGTATTGAATTTGGATGAAACTCGGTCTCCTAATTAAACAAATGATGTTAAATATAATGAATAAATTAGATTTTCTATCAAACATCTAAATCTCAAAAATAGACGAGGTTATAGAACCGGACTTGTATAATTTATATAGGTTAGCCTTAAAAACCACATAGATAGGAATTAGAATCTTTTGTTTCCCATGGGAAAGATGTCCAAACCATCTATATATGTGCATTTTAGTTCAAATAATTACTGTTTATTTTTAACCGAATCTGAATACGATCATTTAATACTCCTGAGGCCTTGTTATTTATACGTCGATATTTATACTTATCAAATTGTTTAGCTGGCCTAATTGACAACGCCCCTAATTTTTTGTCACAGAACTATGAATTTTATCTAAATCTGGGATATTGATCTTGTTAGCCTCTAGTTAGCCCGAACACATAGGTATATTCTTCCATTTTTTATAAAAACATAAGCCCAAGTGTATTCAATTCACATATTAAAATATATAATTTTTCGATATGTATATATAATTTTTTCCAAATTTCAAAAGTCGATAATTCTGAGATGAAAGTTCTTAGATCGAGTGAAAACCAATTTTTTAAATTCAAAAAATATATATTCAAAAATTATAAGATTTGGCGTGTGAATTAAACATACATGAGCCCACATTTTCATCAAAAAAAATAAATAGATAGATAGATTTATTTGCTCAGGCTAACAGGTAAACTAACAAGATCAGACCCCTTTAACATGTGGGTCACACTCACTTTCATACCCTGCTGTTAGTTGGAGTTGATATGTTACCTGCACCTCTTTCTGACCCATCATCCCTTTTCCTTGTCAAGTCCTTTGGATGTCATGACATTTTCAGCTGTTTTCAGTGAGTAAGTGAGCCTTTCATGCTTTCTGCTGAATTTTCATTGAATAAAATGAAATGGTGGGCCCATCAGATAGAAATTGGAAACCCCTCTGATAAGGATATTGAGATGAACTTTAACTATCTGTAATTGGCAGGCATGAAATACACTACTAATTCCATGTTGTCATGGTAAGGTTATGTCATACATAAGCAAGACAATGTCTTGCTTTATAGATCTTTTCAATATCCGTACTGTTTCTTAGGTGGACAACCAAAGCTAATCTTTTTTTTTTCCTTTTTGATGAGAAAACTATTGGTATTTTAGTTGCATACAAAGGGGGGCATTTTGTCCTTATGTCATGGAAGGTCATCAGCAGTTGCATTCTTCTGTGAATTTTCTTCAAGGAGTGACTTTGTTATGCTATCTTGCTTGTCTTGATTCAAGATGGCCTTCTCTTTTGTTTTTCCCCATACGACAGAAAATAGGCCCACCATTATGAGAACTGCCCCAATTACCCTGCAAGGGAGGGAAAGCAAAGATCATTAGCAGCTGAAATCTGCAAAGCCTAATCTATACAAAACAGTCTTATGGCTAGACTTCCTATCTGTTATACGTCTCAAAATGTTCAATGTAGGAGGTGCTAGCTGCATGATTAGGATTGATTTTTATGTCACCCACAATGGGCAGCACAAAGTTTGAATCAGACCAAGAACCCTTTTTCTCAGAGAGAGAGAGAGAGAGAGAGAGGGAGAGAGAGAATACCCTCCAGAGTATAGCTGATCTCCGAGTATCAAATATGCCATGATGGCGACTAGAACTGTTTGAACGGGTTGAAATACAGCAACAAAGAGAGGTCCACCTCTGTCAATACACCATATCTGAAGAGAGAATGAAATACCAGACGCCACTAGGCCCTGCAAAATACAATGCAAATTAATCGTTTACATCAGCGAAGAATTCTGGGAATCTAGCCAAAAGAGATAACTCGAGCGTTTTTAAGTAATTACAGCATAGAGGATTGTGAAAAGCTCCCCTCCAGAATGGATTTTCCAACGCTCAGTATCTGACTCTACGAAAGCTGCTATGGCCATGAATTGCAGCAACCCAAAGAAGCATGTCAGTGAAGTGACTGACAGCCTAGCTGGGTATTTTTTCAGCACTGAACCCTGCAGAGAATGAAGTCATATACACATGGATAGTAATTATCATGCATATCTTGCAATTGCTTACTGTGGGATAAGCATATGAGGTAATTACTGGTTAAATGATTTGTTATGGTGGTTATAGGATTTGATGGGGAGGTTTTCATTGTCTATAATTATGGTGTATAAATACATGTACTGTGTACTCAATATCAAGCAAGGTAACTATTTTTCATCACAAATATATTAATTACTGCACTTGCATGGCATGACTTCTTTACGATACTCTACTGTCTCAAGCGGAAATTAGAGAGGATGAAACAAACAGGATTTTGGATAGTGACCAACCTGTAGAACTATCCAACCAGACCATGCAAGGCAATTTCCAAAAAGGTAGAGACAGCCCAAGGTCCAGTTTTGAATCTTTACAGAAAAGAGTGAAATGGAGCTTTCCAGAGCATCTGCCAGATGGTGCTGTGATTTGTGATCCAGAAGAGGGGGACCCTTGTAGAGTGTTATGATGGTGGCACCTCCTACACATGCTATGGTCCCAAGCACCTTCGACACCCCATCTCTCCTTTTGATGTTTACTTCCTCTAACCTGAGATGGAAGAAGTCAGCCCTCGAAAAGTTAGCAATGTGACATGCACTTGCCCAATAGATTTTTTTTTCTTTTCCTAAGGAGAATCTCAATTCACCTCAAAGCAGCAGCCATGACAAAGGTGATTGCAGGAACTGAATTTTGTATGGCAGATGCAAATGTTGGAGATGCATAATACAAGCCCAGCAAATAGAATCCTTGGTTTGCGGTGATCCTGAAAACAAAATGCACCAAATCAGAAGAATAACACGTGTGTATCTAGCCTTCGTGTTGAAACCTTCGACAAATGAATATAAAGCTGCATCATCATGCATAATATTGGCACCATAATAAGGAGAAAATGGTGCATCTCTAAATAATTGCATGGCACGTCTTGATGATGCTTGAAGAAAAGAGAACTGGAATTTTGTACTTTTTCTGTAAATTCACCACGTTGAACTTACCCACACAAAGCAAGAAGGAAGAACTGAGCCATCAAAGAAAAGTTGAGAGGTGGTCTTTCCTTCCTACAACAGAATTTATGGACAAGAGACGTCAATAAAGTAACTAAACAGCCCTCAAATCCCAAATTCTATTACAACATGTGCAAAGAACTAGCCCAAATGATAGCTCACTTCTCCAATAAATATGCGCAAGGGGCCAGCAAAATCAGTGCAATGATGTTTCTGTAAACTGGGAAGACCACTTTGCTGACACCCATGTTCAGAGCAGTCCTAGAGACAATGTGAAATCCTGCATAGCAGAACTGCAAAGCAATCATTGCAAGGTACAACTTCATCTTCTCAGGAACATTCAACCCTCTCCCCATCTTTGGTTTTTGGATCTTTGAGCACTTTGTGAAGGATGAAGTGCGCAAGTGGTGTATTTATAATGTGTCACGGAACATAAGTCAAATATCGTAGTAGATGTAGTTGCATGTACTAAGGGGTCATGTCTACGGACAAGTATGCTTGCATTATGGATGTGAGTATTGGTAAAATATGACAATACATATAATAACATACGCTTTTATTGAAAAGGTGCTCTGCAACTAGTTATGCTTGGCCAGATAAGATGTATAATGTCAGTCCGGATGTCTCTAATGACTAATCAGGCCATCGTTGTTATAACCGTCATCTTCCGATACAGGAATTGGTTGGTTGTTGGACTAGAAATGACTTTTAAAATGATAATTTTAGTATATTATTACATGGAATTGTGGGCAACCAATGGATGGTTGAATATGATAACTAACTAAGCTCCATTGTTATTGAACAGATATCTAGTGGCAAAAGCCGGTGCATGCACTGTTAAGGCCATGGTGGATCAAGGCAGAGCGCATATTCAAATGTCTCAAGTAGCAACTTCCAAATTCTTGCACAAACTTGGATGCAATCAGCTGCAAGTCATGGTCCCAATACCATATCATACTTCTGTGCTCTTTGTTATTGAAAATCCTCTTTCCGAATCTGCATGGCCGGTGACCTGTTCCTCATTTTTATATGTTTTTGCAGCTCTCACCTAATAAGTAATGATGAAGCTGGCACTTGGCAGAGTTGGATTTTGGGTGGGGGACAAAGTTCAGTTATATCATGTTGGCCAGGTAGTATTATCAGTTGAGAGAGAAAAGCAGCCCCCACCACATACCATTTCATTAAACCTTCTCACCCCATTTTCTTTTCAGGTGGACTGATTTTTTTTTTTATCTTAATTTAAGAAAGAGTCGAATCATTGAACTATATTAAAAGAGAGAAAGCTGCCCTCTACAATTTAAAATTCAATAAAAACCTCTAAATGATATATAACATAATAAGTGCTATTTACATATGATCATTATCTGTGGTCTCAAAGTAATTTTGTTATCAAAAGCATCCTTTTGAATGGCACTGCATGATTTAAAATCCTACCACTGAGTGTGGTCATCACTCGTGTCATTCCACTAATTTAGAAGGTCTTTTGTCATTATCGACATTAAACATATTGTCTAGTGAGATTAATGTGTTGTTAACAAGATGCTAAACTTTGAAAAAATGGTAGGGGACAGGGTGGGGAGGTATCCAAATTTGCATGTGGTATTCCTCATGTGGTGGGGTCCCTTTTGACTTGAAAGTATACAAAAACAAAGTGGGGCACATGCAGAGAATCATCATCATATGGGTATATTTTATGGCCTTGTCATAGCCACCAAATGATTTTCCTTTTTAGAAATCATGGATGTGGGGATGAAGACCTCCAAACCTTCTTCCTTCCCCAAATGGTTTGAGAAGCTAAGATGCCCTAGCATGATTTGAGGAGCACATGCCCTATTTAATGATTCTCTTGGAAAGATATTCCCAGCTTATCTATTGTTAATCCAGCACATTAAAAAAACTAAACAAATGTTGGAATTGGACGCAGATGCTTTCCTTTCTGCAAGAGAGGCCCATGGATCGATTGCAGGATCAGGGCCAGTCGATTTATAACGAAATCAAGCATTTCTCTTTAACTCAAGATAGATTTCAATTGAGGGCCGGCGCACCGGCCAGTGCCTAAGACCCATCAGATTATTGGCGGGGAGCAGCTAGCTGCAAGAAAATTAATTTTTCTCCACATGGCGTATAACAATAAGATACCTGATATTCTTTCACCAAGTGCATGGACACTGGACAGCACCGGGAAATGAACGGTTTCAATTTGGTATAGTGGACACTAACCTATATCTGGTGATATCATACCGACAACATGATCAAGCGGAAAGACATGTCGGGAAATGGTCCAGCTAAGTACCAGCAAGGTACTGTTCCTGCCCCAGATCTGTGACCGATTGCTTTAACAGGTTTGTGTGTTAGACAAATCAGGCAGACATCAGCACTAGCCATCTCAAATCCCGAAGAGAAATCGGCCGGCAACTGTGCAGTATCGAAAATCCTAAGATGCTCATCAGATGGGGTCCAAGCATGGGTAAGAGCATGAGCTCCTCACCAAACGATGCCTGGTGAGCATTACGTTTTCAGCCGTTCACTTTCTCTCTCTCCCGCATTCAATGATTGTTATGGTTTGAAAGGTCTGATGTTGGGGTTGAGATGAAGCAGGCGGCTATCCGATGAACGGCTTAGATCTTGATATAACGACACTGGCGATGCTAAACGTCCAGTCCATGAAGGCGGCGGTCAGCTCGTTGGGCTGGCAAATCAGGAGGAACATGCACCAAACTATGCCTGCTTGAGGGAGGCACGCTCTCGTAGTAGTTCACCACCGTTTTTTAAGAATATGTGCCATTCCATATTCCATTCGTGAACTTCTTATGCCCGAGTCAGTAAAAAATGGATGATTTTAAGAGGCAAGGTTATGTTCCATCCACAATTGGGTCTGTCGTTTGAATTTGTCGATGCTGTTAAAAAGCTTTGTCGTGTAGCTTTTTTTTTATAATCCTTGTAGCTTTGGTTTTAACAGTTACGTCAGGTTGGAGTTGGACCTTATATGAAGTAAAAGCTATTTCAGTGATTGTATAACCATTCGCAAAATTCAAAATTAAGACTTGACTTAAGAGAAATCAAACTTCTTCACGCTAAGACCAATGAGAGAGTTGGTAAGAATAGCTCTATTTAAACGATGTCGAGGCGAGGTCGTAAATCATAATCTCATCATTGTAATTTGCACCAACGCTTTCTAAAATTGGCCACGACGCAAGTGGCGTCGTGGTCATGGATAGGGGCAGCAGGCCTAAATGTCTGTGTTCGAGCCTCTCTCCATGAATTAGAGAGGTTTTTGCAAAATAGTTCTCCTGATGCGGGAGTTTTTACAATTTCCTTCTGAATTGAGGATTTTACAATATTTCCTCTGGTACAGGAGTGTGCATAGACTCTCCAAAACTGCAACCAATGGACATGGAGAATATATTCCACCTTCAATTGGCTTGGTAAACATGTCTGGACGATTCGAAAGGGAAACCGTTGTACTTTTTTTTATTGTTCTATTTGAAAGCTACATAGTTATTATTCAATTATGGGAAAGTACTGCTATCAAAGAAAAATTATGGGAAAGTATAAATTTCTAATTTTGATCTCAATGCATATTACACGCAGAACCTGCGTTGCAACTTGATGGAACATTCTTAAAGCTGTATGTAGTATGTACATCAATATGTCATACACATGCAATATCCTCGCAAGGCACCCAGAGTTGTAAAATTAAAGATGCCGTATCGGTAGGGTACTAATACGTTTAATATCCTTCTAAAGAAGCCTTACCCTCTACAATTCAACTATTGTCAAAATCGTTGTTAATAATATTTATATAAATATTTTGTATTTCATATTTATAAGAATCTTGATTACTTATTTTGCAATTAATATGTTGATTTTTATTTTAAAATTGTCAATGTCTTGATTTAATTTTAAAAATTGAATTTATTAAACACAAACAAATAATAATAGTCAATATAATCATGATTTCAAATTTTTTTGATATTTCTATATAAATCTTCGTTGATGTCCACCAGGCTAACCTCCAACAAAAGGAAGGAAGAACCCCAACAGACAACTAAAAAGACCTACAAGACTAAAAATGTCTATACAAGAGATTGGAGATACAGCTCCATGGAATACCCCACCAAATTTTGGGTCCCTCCCTATACAAAAAATTTAATCTATCTACATTTAACGATTTTTAATTTCCCATAAAAAACGATTTTTAATTGAGAAATCAATCGTGATAGGCGAAATTGCTATCTATATTAACATGTGACCTATATAGTATAGCATATGATACTTTCACTGACCATCAGTAGCGATATATTTTATAATGAATTTATAAATTTTGATTAAAATATAGATACAGATCAATTCCAAATATGACAACAACTTCTATTTATATCTACATATATGATCATACATACATAAAAATGACAGATGACCACAAATTTTGCCCTTGATTCCAAATATGACAACTATATCAAATTGACGTTAAAAGTGATGTGAAATTACAAATCCTTAATAAAAGTTTTAAAAACTCTTTGAATTAGATATTATAAAAAATTCAATGGAATGATATAAAAATATAAAATAAGAGTTGATTCAACCACTCTTATGCACACACTTTTTTTTTAAGTAATGATGAGGACAATTTTATCATTTTAAAAAAATTTACTATTTATTTAACAAAACCTAATGGTTTTTTTTGGATGGAAAAACCTAATGGTTTTGTACTATTTAGAATTTAGAAGTGAAGCATGCGATCATCTAATCATTTTTATAAATGACCATAATGCTATGTGATGGCAACATGCTACGCTCTTTTCTTATTTTTTAATTTTTTTGCTTTTTTATAAAAATGTTTTCCTATGTTTATTTAATTCATATATCAAATTTTACTATTTTATGATATTTTGTATATTTAATTTTTTATTTTCAAACTCATTAATTTCAAGCCATTGCATGTTATGCAACATGCTATGCCATCGCATAAAATCATGTTTGGTTTTATAAATGTGTGATCATATTTATAAAGTATGAGTATAAATTGTTGTCGTATTTAAAATTAACCTTATAAATAACCTTATAAATAAAGAATCTCAAAACATTGATTCTTAAGGATAATTTTTCTTAACTACTCAATGGAACCTGTATATGATGAACCTGTTTAATCATATACATTTTATGTTGTTGGATACTTTATACTAGCTAAACGGTAAGCAAATCACTCAGCCCGAGGCCACGGGCAGAAGGCAGTTTAGAGTATCACTGGATCGACCTACCAACGCCTTAAAATAAAGAGGGTTAATTCTTATTTTCCTACCCATAACGTAAGATGAATTCCAAATTAAAACAATACCCAATTCCGTTGGGATAAAGTAAATTCTAAAGTCTGGTACTCAGAACTAACCCAAAATTAATAATATATATTCAACATTATCTTCTATGTGATATATTATAATATTCAAAGATATAAAATATCTCTTTTATAAATATAGAAACTTATTTAATGTATATATTATTTAGGAAATTTAACCATTGCATTTTAAAATTATATTACTATCATATTAATTATAAGCTTTTAAATAAGATTTATATTAGAATTATTATATTTAAATATAATCAGATACTTTAAAGTTGTTATTTACATAAAACTATTTTATTACGTTGGATTTGTACCATTTTCAGATGGGGCCCATATACATATCTGACTGGGATGAAAATTGGTATGGTAGTAGAATACATTATTCTAAATACAATGGGTGGAGTAGATCATGATTTTATGATCATGTGGGCCCCATTTTGGGGCCACTGTATCGCTGTTCTGGTGCAGCGTCACTGCACCGGAACAGCTCTCATATATATATATATAGGGAAATGATCCAGTGCATGCGACTGCACCGTGCAGTCCACGCACTGTGGGGCCCACCTGATCATTTCCCATAAATCCACCCCACCCATTGTATTTAGAATTGTTCACTTTATTACCATACCAATTTTCATCCAAATCCAACATGTGTATAGTCTCCATCTTAAAATGGTGCAAAATCAACGTAATAAAATAGTTTAATGTAAATATCAAGTTTAAAGTGATTTTTTCAACATCTAAACCGTCTAAAGTATGATTTATATATGGATAAATGAGTGTATAAAGTTTCATTAAAATCTAATATGTGTGGGGTCCATTTTACAGCGGACTGCACCGTAATTACGGTGCAGTCCGACTGCACAGGATCGGTTCCCATATATACATATACATATATATATATATAGGGAAATGATCCAGTGCATGCGACTGCACCGTGCAGTTCATGCACTGTGGGCCCCACCTGATCATAAATAGAAAATTCACCCCACCCATTGTATTTAGAATTGTTCACTTTATTACCATACCAATTTTCATCCAAATCCAACATGTGTGTAGTCTCCATCTTAAAATGGTGTAAAATCAACGTAATAAAATAATTTAATGTAAATATCAAGTTTAAAGTGGTTTTTTCAACATCTAAACCATCTAAAGTATGATTTATATATGGATAAATGAGTGTATAAAATTTCATTACAATCTAATATGTGTGGGGTCCATTTTACAGCGGACCGCATCGTAATTACGGTGCAATCCGACTACACAGGATCGGATCTTATATATATATAGAGAGAGAGAGAGCTGCACCAGAACAGCGGTACAGTGGCCCAAAAATGGACCCCACATGATCATGAAATCATGATTTACTCCACCCATTGTATTTAGAATAATGTATTCTATTACCATACCAATTTTCATCCCAATCAGATACTTTAAAGTTGTTATTTTCATCAAACTATTTTATTACGTTGGATTTGTACTATTTTTATATGGGGCCCATATACATATCTGATTGGGATGAAAATTTGTATGGTAATAGAATATATTATTCTAAATACAATGGGTGGAGTAGATCATGATTTCATAGAAATTCCGGTGCAGCATGCTGCACAGGAATATAATCCATATATATATATATATATATATATATATATATATATATATGCGAAAACAGCAGCACCAGCATACCACATTTTTCACTGCCTTAGCGGTGAACCACGCTAGCACCGAAAGTGTGGCGCACAGGTTCAAAACTTCACAGCAACAGTTTACGTCCTTCCAAGGGTGAGGGTTTATACGTCCCTCCGGTGGTGAGGGTATTATTTTGTTCCTCTGTATGGAGAGAAACATATATGTACTTATTTGTAATATCAGATAGCTTAATATGTATATACGTGAATCAATATATATATATATACACACCACATTTTTCGATCTATGACTACAGAGAAAATAAACGCCCCCGTTAAAAATTCAACTGGCAATAGCAATTTCATTAAGATTTGGTAAATGCTCGGATTCAGGAAATGCTAATGCTAATTCTTTCTTTTATGTTCTTCTAATAGTCAACATTCCTAAACTCTGGCAAAGCAATCTTTCTGCTCGGCAGTGGTCACAGCTGCGCGACAAGTGCAGGCCGCATGGCACCCCCACCTGTTCCCATTCAGGATATTGGCATTTCGCAAGATGGTTAAACGTGCTTGAAGACAATGACTATGGCAGTACAGTTATCCTTGCAGCGCCTTTCCCGAACAGCTTCCTTCACCAGGCGTCTGCTCACAGCAGTTGCAGACAAGCCGCCCTGCAATCAACGAGCTGATGTCAAGTTGTGCACAGGCCAGCTAGAACAAGTTCAAGCAGAAAAGGGTATGTAACCTTACCTTCAACTGTTTGTCAACAAATTCAACGGCATCACTTGGTCCATAAACCTGAAAGCATCCAAAAAACCAAATAAGAAGAACGTCACAGCCAAATGCAGATCAAGGGACCTGAGAAATGACACATACCCCCCAAAGGCCATCACAACCAAGAACTATGAACTTCTCTTTTTCAGTAAGATCAAAAGAATGAACATCCGGGCTTGCAATGACTCCAACCTGTATGGACATATTTCCATCTTACACATCAAAAGTTTTATTAAGCTGATGTAATCACATCATATCAATAGTTGATATGGATTTGATCACAAATCACAAACCAATTAGTTCACATTTCACCTGTTAAATTAAAAAGGTTCTCAACCAAAAGGCTTCAGAGTAACTTTTCATGAGAGTAAAGTACATTAAATTAAAGAAGTAACAAGGCATTGAATGGGTAAGCTAGCCCCTCAAAGTAGGACAGGGATCCTAAACTGGGAAGCAGGACCGGGCTTGGCTAAGGAGTTAGAACTGTGATTAAAAGTGCAATATATCCAGTCCTGCATATGCATTTCAATTCAATTAGTTAAGAACCAATGCCAACAATGGACACTACACAATTACATTAATGGAGTCTATTTAACAAGTGCCCATAGTTTGATTGGCTGTTGGATCTGGGTGTCGACCCCATACAATTTTTACCAGGCCGTTTCCAACAGTGCAGTGATCATATTGTGTCAGATGAATGAATGCAAGCACAGCTGGAATAATACGCAGTGTAGGAAAAAGGACAAAACACTTCGCTCCTTGTTCTGATGGCCCTGAAATAAGAAAATAAATTCACAAAACCATGTCTCATGTGATTCAGAAACAAATCAAAGACTGCTATTCTCACCATCTGTTGCATGATTCATGAGCTAGCCAATTTTCCAGAATGCTCATAGCAGGAAGCTTCCAATATTTTCCAGCATGATTCAATATTTTCCAGAATTCTCACCATCTTTTGATTCATGATTCAATATTTTCCAGCATGTTAAGAAAAGAAATTTCCACATGGTAAGAAAAGTTGCTGTAGTATAGGTGTTGCAGCATTTACAGAGAAAAGTGAGAGAAATGACAGATACCAATATAGTTTTAAAATAAGTATCAGATGCATGGGAAAAACAAATATAATGACAACAGCAGCTAAAACCTTCTTGAAATGGCGATCACCAAATGCCCTTGAAACCTCAAGGCGTCCTTGCAATCGTCCATTAGAACCCACAGAACCACCAGCCTGCAAATGTAAGAAACAATAAATTTTCATTATGATGAAGATCAAAAGCAGAAACTGCTCAAGGGGATGACTGCCAACTGAGGTCACCAAGAAACACCTGAATTGATAAAAGAAGAATCAGTAGCAGCAAAAGCAGAATCAAGAAGGAACATTTGGGAGGGTTCAATCAAAGCCAACTATGAGAGAACCATACTTGGGAGTGATGATGCAGCAGGATAGCTAAATGCCAAACCTTCCAATTGTTGATTTTCCAAGTGCATTTCATGCTTTGATTCACAGCACAATCCAAAAAATAAAAAAAATTTTGACAGAGACTCGACGAAGATCTATTAAGTAAATGGAGTCAAGAAGACATGCATGTTGAGGTGCAATTGATCAAAAGATGGAAATGTAACATGCCATGATTTAGTTTCCCAGCCCAACCGAAAAGGACAGAGACTTGTCAGGGATCTAGTAAGTAGACAAGTAGTGTCAAGACGACATGCGTTTTAGAGGACAATCAATTTGAAAAGGGAAAGGTAAACTCCACAACATTTGCCACTGGGTTTCCAGTAGTTTTAGGCCATCCTTTTGTCCACTTCAGCACTATTTTTCTACTCCACTTTTCTAAGCATTGATGCACATGATGCATGGGCAAGAGTCCAAGCCCTCCATTCATCTATCCCCAAGCAGGCATGGAATATAACAGCCATAATAAGGTATTTTACTTGTGAAATGAATTATTCTTTGAAAATGATCTGGAACTTTCGAATTCATTTATTAAGAGACATATTAGGGTACAGCCAACCATGATCTATCTGACAAAACCCATTCAGAGCATAACAAAATCAGTAAGTTACTAAGTCGCGAGTACTGGAGACTATTACAGCAGGTAAGAAATCAGAGCAGGGGAGAGGGTGGTGAAGATCCAAGGTGGAAGAGGCACATTGACAAAAGTCCAAATTCATATTTAGCTGCAGTGCAATAACATCAATCCCCAATTAAATGCCTCTACTACGGCATGCAACTGCACCCACCAGCACAGAAGTGATGAAGTTATTAATTAAACCAACTACAGTAGTATGTTGAAATGTAGAGTCCCAAAAAAGGCAGTGTCACAAAGCCACAAGTGACTACCACAAAGATCATCTGGAACAGTCTCCAAAAGCAAAGTTTGTAAGTACTCCAAGCAACATAAAAAAGAGTCTCCATACCTTCTGTATGCGAGCACGTTCTTGTGGATAGATAGCTTTATGCTCTCTTGTAATGACAATGGACTTCAACTGGGAATTTGTTTCATCTCCATTCACAGTTGATAACCTACCTAGCACTGCCTTTGCATCTCCAACATTAGCAACAAACACCTAGATAAATTAGAGATACCACATCTCAATGAACCATATTTTTGCATATATGGAGACTGACAGCTAGGTGTATGATCAACATCAACAAAGTGTATGATCAAAAAAAAAAAAAGAAAGAAAGAAAGAAAAAGAAAAAGAAAAATCAACAAAGTAACATAGAGTGGCCACTTTCAAGGCACCTCAACTTTTCCTTCAAAACTCACTAAGATTCTACAATAATCTAACTTCTAAGAGAAATTAAATATAGGGTCATGTTTATGAATACCTACATAAAATGAGAGAATAGTTTGCCCCCACCATGAAGATCCATCTAATGAATGTGCCTATTTCAGACATTAGACTACCCAACTTTGTCCATAGTCGCTAACCGAAAAGTAAAAGATAGGACAATCAAACCCACAAGAAATGCAAACAAAATTTATCACAAACTTACTGTTTGCCCCAAAATCCAAACACACACAGCAGTTGCACCATCTTGCCAGCCCCCTGAAATGTTGTTCAAAGACCAAAAATTATATACAAAACTGAAAATGCAATATTACCATCTTATGTGATTATTAATACAATTATTCCATGCGAACAAAGTGAATGCACAGGCATTGGCTAGAAAGGGACACAGGACCCTTTGAGATTGGATATGCCTCACCGCTTTAGCATTTAACTCATCCATGAAATTTTGATGTATTCAAAAAATGGGAATCACGCATTTCAATCATTCCTTGTTACTAACCATCCGATTAAATCCTAAAGGAAAAATCAGTGTGACCTTAGTGAGTGCTGGCTTGCCGCTGTCTTCATAGATAAAAGTAAATGATTCTGAATTATAGATATGCTAATCACTACCAATGCTGCAATCAATTTTAAGACAAAATTAATGATGGACAAAAACCTATCTCTACCTGCAATGCTCTCTTGTAGCAGCGACTCATCAGTTTTTCGGAAACCTGGATTTGAAAGCAACAAAGCATCACTCCCCAAGTGATTAAAAGGAAATAGAAATAATTTATTGGATGAAATGAAAAAAATGCAATGATATGGACACAAATACCAAAGACAAAGACAAAAAAAAATTGCAGATGCACATTTCAGGATAGCTTCCAGCAGTTTCACACATTCATCTAAAAATTTGTTGCCCCACGATCCAATCATATCAAGGAGTGAAACCCTCCATGTTACTTTCCCTATGAAATGATCAAATGAAGCATACTTCTTCTTTCAATATTAAGCACAGTTTCACAGATGGTAAACTTATGCACATTTCTTATAAGTTTAGTACCATCTATTTCGTAAAAAGTTTGTTGCATAACCAATCCAATATGAAGAATGAGAACTTCTGGATTTTACATACTTAAAGAGACAATATTATGATAGTTTGGATTCCGTGGGAAGCCACTTTGATGTGTTCTACACATACAGTCAGTTCCCTCTGGGCCTTGCTTCAATTAGTGTGGTTGGATTCCCAAAGCAACAAGTATTACACAGCAAAATGCTTTAGAATATAACAGTTTTAGAATCATTCAAACAATATCTGAATATATGAAATGAGACTTTAGACAATAACAAGGCATCTGTGGGATGGAAAACTGAGATGGAGAAATACTTCTATCTAGCTAACCAACTGAGATGGAAAACAACTTACAATGATGATAACGTGGAGAATTTTCCTATCCATCATTTACTACACCAGCAATCACCCCACACAATAACAAGACATCTGTGCAATTATCCTTTTTAACTGTATGGTTAGAAGACCTATTAACGAGCAATTTGCCGGATATTATTTTCAAATATCCCAACAAAATAGAACATGCCTTTCAGTTTAGGTTTGGCTTTTCTATCCAATATTAACTCAACATAACAAAGGTAAGCTCAATGAAGTGACAAACACAGATTATATGGGCAAGTCAACAAATACCTTCAAGAATTGCTTTCTTTGCAGCCTTTATATCCATCTGTGCACATCACAAAAAAGTGTAAGCAATAACTATCAACGAATGCAAGTTAATGCAATTAACTATAAGCACACTACCAGCCAAGGAACATTCAGGAAATAAAACTGGATGCCAAAAGCAAATCCAATACATATAATCAAAAAATGTTAGAAAAATCCATCAAGAGTTGATGATAAATGGTTTAGATGAAACTTGCAGACAACCAAGGAGCAAAAGTAAAATACCACCCCAAAACAATCTATCATAGAAAACAACTCTTTTTAGCAAAAAAACACAGCTTAACCCAACTTGGCAAAAATCATTAATTGGCATGCACCAGCAGAACCTCCAAGAAAGTTATAAGCTTTGTTTACCTAGCTACAAAGCCAACTTTTTAAAAGTATTTTTACAAAGGAATATTTGGGTTTAGAACCCTCAGTCCAAATAGCAAGGCTCCATACAATGAATTGTTTGGATTGAGTAATATTCATATGACGTAATGGAATTTTTTATTAACATTCTACAATAAAAGCAAACCTTAATCTAACTGCATATCATTAATTCACATGAATCAGTGAAAGCTCCAACAACGCAAAACATTGTGCCATGCTGCCACCATTTTAGTTCACCATGATTCTTAAACGCAAAGGGCCCATCAATGTTTGAAAACCAGCTTGAAAGGTTCCACCTTGTGCTCATTTTAGACCAAAGAAATAACTTTTATTTTCCATCTAATGCAATGGGATTACTTTTTTTTTTTTTTTTTTAAGGTAATGCAATGGGATTACTTGATTAAGAGCTATACCTGAATTGGCTGCATGGAAAAGAGGGTAAATATTGCACAGAAAGCTATCACCTTTTGGAGGCAAAATAACAATGCAATATACTCAGTCAATGGCATGACAATATCGATAAAATACCTAAAAAGGGAAAGAATTAAAACAACATTGTTCAGTTGGTAAAAGGTGGAACTGTGGCCCACAGTAAAGTGAAACAAAATAGAATAGAAAGCCCACATAATTCACCAAAATTATTAGGAAAAAGGCTCAGTGGTAAAGACAACGAGGTTGTCACAAACTCTCAAATAGTAGCAATGTCCTAGTTCAAACTTTTTTTTTTAATCCTGACAACAGACTTAAGTATTGGAATGAAAGGGCAGGTTCATTTATACTCACCAAGATTCTCACTTTGAACCTTTCCACTAAGGGCCTGTGTTGCCTAGCGGTAGGATTACCATACAGTCATATGTTAAGTGGAAAGTTCCAATTTGAAGCCTATTACTACGATGCTTTTATGGCTTTTACAACAAAAATCCATAAGCTGGGCCAAAAAAATATATGTAAAAAGCATAGGATTTCAGTGCTTTCCACTTTTGAAAACCGGTGCCAAACGGACCATAAATTAGTCAAGGAAATCTTAAATGTTCTAGTCATCATGAACTGCTACTCATTGTACATAAAAATGGGATTCCAACTCAGTCCATCTTGGTAGAATGACAATTATGCAACAGGACTCTGTTATAGGATTGCAAGAATCACTAGCAAGGAGCTATGTATTCAGTCCATATATTGACCTATAAATAACCCTCTAAGGCTGATGATAATGAATCCTTCAGAAACCTCATGAATAAACAATGAGAAGCTGTAACTTCATTAAACAAGTCCAAATCCATGTCACAAAATATTGTATCATTAGAAACATGAGAATAGACTAAGTAAACACACCAACTCACGTGGTAACCCTGCTGACAGGACATTTGCATGTAAATGATTTCGGGCATAGTCAGCAGCCAGTCGTCCTCCATGCCCATCATAAATTGCAAAATGCGCACATCTGTTGAAAATGTCAAACTGAAGGATAGAGTACCATCTGTAAACTCCATGCTAAAGGATGCTCAAATTAACAGAAAAATATGAGTAGAAGATTGTTAACTCTCAGTGAAGATAATTACAGCTTGTCAATGATCAAATGAGGTCCACGCAGAGTATCGGTCCGCTAACTACTCCAAATAAAAAGAAAAGGGCAAAAAAGAGCCAAAATGTAAGATGAGGTCTATGCAGAACATTGGTCTACTAACTACTACTCAGTACACGGCTTCTGGAATTCTGGATTACCCAAGTTCAAAAACAAAAAATGATGGCAATTTATATCTTCCTTATTTTTGGATAATTCAGAGACAAGTTCAAGAAAGTTGTTTTGTGAGGTAATCCATTTATGGGTCATGTCAGCATATCATAATACTGGTGAACTGTGAAAAATGACAGCCAAATCATTTTTCATTATTCAAAAACAAACGAAAGGAAAAGCATAAACAACCACCATCTTTAATTAAATAAGAGCAGAAAAGGATGCGGTCAAGAAAGGCGCACTGCTCACCACATGCATGATATCAAACTTGATGAGAAGTATCATATGATGCTAAAGATATCCGTTTGGCAGGAAAAGAGATGAAACCTCAATTTCCCAGGAATTTCCATGGTTGCATCTGGGAGAATAACCCATGCATCCTCCATGGTGTGTCTGGAACCTTTATCTTCTGCTGCATCTGCTTCGATGATGATTTTATCCTTGACTGAACCACTGCTCTCACGTGTTGGATTTTCCTTGGAAATATGAAGCTGAATATCAGTACCGTTATGACAGTTTGCATCAGTAAAACTTGCTGTGGCTTCAGACATATGCCTCGAAAGATTCTCTGCATCCTTCTCCGCATTTTGGACAATGGAAGCACTGATTCTAGATCTTTTTGAAACTAAATCCAAATCACTTGAATTGCTATCCCGCTTAAGATGGGCACTACCATTTAAATCCTCATTTTTTGCGCTTGAATCAGCATTGCTGCTCATTGTTGCCTGCATTATAGCCTTTTGAAGAATTACAGACTAGTGTTTAAACTTCAAGACAGCTGTGCCAAGTTAAAAAGAAACTGAAAGTGGAAATCCAGAAAAAACTAAATAAAAAGCAAAATTATAAACATATTAGATCCACACATATATGCATACATGCATGATTTTTTGTGAAGGATAACTTCATCAGGTCTTGAGTTTGAACATGCTCAGACATCCTCGAGTTCTGTAGTTTGTAACACCACCACCATCATCATCATGCAAAGCCTTTTACTAACCAATTGAGGATAGCTAAAAGCCTACATAAATCTCATCACTTGGTCCTAGTACCCATTTCGTTTTCGGTACCACACTTCCACCCTTGCTCTTGCTCTTGCTTAAATGTGCTGCGGAATGTGCATTGGTTGATTTGAGAATGTGCCATCTGGTGCTCTATCTTGCCATCAATTACGTGCTCGACAACCAGCCATGTAGACATCAAACCAGCATACCCATTCAAGCCAATGGCAGTGCAAACCAAATTGCACCTTGATCTATCACTGAATACATGATTTCCAACTGCTTTCAAATCGATAATAGCTTGTGCTGAGAGAAGGAATCCTCAGCTCAGAATGATGCGCCAGTGCATCGACCATTTCATGAGGTTCAAGCATCAGCACCATGTTCTAGAATTTTTTGATGAAAACAGAGCCCGTGAGATCCGTCCGTCTGATCTTGAAATTGAGATCACGTTGGGACTAACTTGAGCTTTGAATCGGAAGGATTCGTAGTAAAAACAGTATGGTAAACCCAATGACTTGTCCGGATCCAAGATCCAAGATAAGCCCGGCACAGAATAGTTCCGGCTTCTTGAGGCCGTAACTGATGTATCGACGCTGCTGGGGAATGGGGAGGGAAGAAAGAAGTTGGCCCTATAACTTTCTATTACACAATTTGTCTTCATAACAGTAAACGTAATGAGGATGGGTGTATATTAAAGATTCGAGGGGATTGTGGAACTCCTGACCTTTTTGGCATCCGATGGAAACCTGCGGAGGTGAGAAAGAGCTGGAATCGAAGATCCTCAGTAGTGCTGCCTCTGCAGACCGAAGTCACCGAACGGGCGCCACATCCCGCTCCTTTGTTTGAGAATGAAGACTTGATGCTCTAGCGGCGGAGTGCTGCCTCTGCGCGTTGAGTTGCTAGCTGATATTCATGTCAACCGGGACGGAAAGTTAAAACTTTTAACCTTTAGTTACTATTATATTTTTTAATCATTTTTTCATATTTTTCTATATAACTACCCTACTTTTCAATCATTTTTATACAACTATACACATAACTAACCTATCTATTTTAATTTTATCCTCTCTACTACTCATCATTACCCCTATCATATCACATCATTTGACAACTTATACTCTCCGTAACTTTTCATCAAACGTTCCGTTCATTACCAAACATACCCTTTATGTGATTTTTGCAAATATGGTTACAAAATCTGGCCGAGACTCTTTTTTTATCATAAAAATTTAACTAATATTGTATCTGTATTCTTAAGTTTGCTAAAATAGAAAATATTGCTGTAAAATTTACATAAAATTACAAGTCTATTACTTCCGTTAACATGCCATTAGATTTTATTATAAAATAACGTAAATATCTTGGAAACAAAATAAGTAATATACTCGTAATGTTTCCAATGTCATATTTGCTATTTTATTATTTTACATCTTTTTAACTATATTATTATTTTAAATTTTTTATAAATATACTTACAATATTTGCAAAATTTGTAAGTGTATTGTTTAACTTAAAGGATATAATCGTCATTTTACAAAAAATCTAACGGCATCACAACAGAATACATATGCTGACAAATTTGTTCATACCATATGAAAATATCTGTCATGTTGGCAAACGTATAAATAAAAATGTAATATTGTCAAGCTTTGTGAGTATATTTACAAAAATAGTGAAATTTCTTATGCTAATATTTGTTTTTTGCATTTTAAATTCTCTAATTTTGCATATGTGTATTTTAAATATTGGAAGTTTGACTATTTACATTTTAAATTTTGAAAACTTCGATTCTTTTGCTTTTTAAACCTTTATCCATAACAACATTAAAAATTATCATTAATTCATGAGAAATGATTAAATATCTTTTAATAATTTTTAAAAAATAAAACCCTTCCAATTTTAAACTGTACTATTAAGTTTTCTCCATTTCATCCCTGGTGACTCCCGTAGCATCTTTATCTTTAATATAATTTTGGTTTTTCTAAAAAAATATTTACATCATTTCATATGAATTAACGACAATTTTTAATGTTCTGAGGAGTCAAGGTTTAAATTACAACTAAATCACAACTTTCAAGATTTAAAACACAAACAGCCAAACTTCAAATTTTAAAATACAAATATGCAAAGTTAGAATATTTAGGGTGCATTTGATAATGTACAAAACTTTTGATGAAAAGTTTTGGAGAGTAAAAGTTGTCAAATGATGTGATATGATAGGAGTAATAATGAGTAGTAAAGAGGATAAAGTTAAAATAGATAGGTTAGTTGTATGGATAGTTGTGTAGAAATAATTGAAAAGTATGGTAGTTGTATATGAAAATGTGAAAAAATAATTAAAAAATATGATAGTTGTAGAAAGTGAAAAGTTTTAACTTGACTTTTTTTGCAAAATTGCTAAACACACTCTTAATATGCAAACGAAATTGGTCAATGGTTACACCGTGTTTTCTTGATAAGCCATTTGCATTAATATGAAAATTTTGCACTTCTAACTTTTCATACGTGTATGGCATGAAGTTTTTTCTTCTAGGTATTTTTTCCATTTCATAAATTTATCAATAAACTTTTCGGCTCTTTCCCACTGTGTTATTTTATAATCATTTATCCTCGTACTATATAGTTTATCAATTTTAGGGAGCTTTTGTTTATACAAAAAATATCTCAAACTAGAACTTTTCAATTAAAATTTTTTCACTATTCACATTGCCATATTTTTAAATTATTTTTCACTTTTTCCTACCTAACTAACCTCCTGATAATTTATTTTTATACGACTACTTGTATATTTAATATATCTATTTTAATTTTATTTTCTTTACTTATTATTATCATTATCATATCGCATCATTTTATCTTGTTTTAAAAATATTTACATAAAAATTTTTGTCAAACGTTTTATCACTTTTCAAGCACACCCTTAGTTTTATTCTTTTTAATTCTCATCATTACTTATGTCATATTACATCACTTCTCTTATTTCAAAAAAAATTTCATTCAAAATTTCAAAAGTTTTATAAAATACTAAACGCAACCTTATACGTTAGGAATTTTTTGAAAAAATAAGAAAATGATATACGTAACAAGGATTGTTCTTAGAAACAGATAAAATAAATAAGGTAAGCGTATAAAAAGTTGTAAAAATGATTAGAGTGTAAAAAAGTAATTAACGAAAAAAGTGCAATAGTTAGATAATTAAGATATCGAATCGTGAAGTCGTGCAGAAGTAATGGCACGCTTGGTAATTGGTATGCGTGGCATGAGATAAGTGATATTGGAGCATGTTTATCAGTAAATGATTTCCAACTCAACAATCCTATTTTTCAACTTTATTATGATATTTCAATTATTTTTCTTTTAACTATCTTATTTATTCCAACTTTATCATATTATTTCATATCAGGCACAAAATTTTTAAAATATTTTCTTTCCTACTCTTGTTTTATCTTACAATTTCACCAACTTTCATATTCCCAAATATCTCTTAAATGATGTATTTTTTTGAGTAATGATCGTCGTCAAGTCATCCTAAAAAATATTTTTTGAGGCATTCTTTAAATTTTTTTATAAACATATTAAGTTAGATGTATTGAATCTATAAATTAAGTTTTACCATTTTTGAATCATTTAAAATATTTTTTTTATTTTTAAAGACGATGACATTCTCATAATTTTCAGAGGTCAGTAAATTCAATACACATAAATTCAAAAATAATAAGTACTTAAAAATATTCAAAAAGGTAAAATTTTGATTTATAAATTCAATACACATAGCTTAATATGTTTATAAAAAAACTAAAAAAAATTCCACCAAAGACATTTTTGAAGCGGCATAAGCAAAACTTTAGTTAGGTTAGCCTAACTGTTTTTTTTTTTTTTACTGATCCCAGTTACTTGCACCCGGGCGGTTTTAGATTAGGTGCAGCAAGGTGTAAATACTTATTTTTTAAATATTTTTTACACAACTATTAATTAAAATGACCAAAAATGGCACTGATTTTTAAAATTCCAAAAAATATATAAAAATCGTAAAAAATAATAAATTTGATACACGTGTTAAATACACTTGGATTAAAAGTTCTATAAAAAATTTTAAAAAAGTTAAATGCATCCGGTGCACTAGAGTCTAAGTGCACTCGTGTGCATTCAACCGAGTAAAAACGATAAATTTCATATTATTGTATAGGTTTTTAAAAGTTTATAATTGTTGTGTCCGCTTGGTAATAGTAAAAGGGCAGCAATTCAATACGAGCAACGAGGATGTGTTTTTTTATGGATATTTATATGCTACATCATTTCAACTAATAGTACAATCACGCATTAAGACATTTTCGCAATTTAGTAGTATTTTATAAATATCTTACCAATATTTTTAATTTTTTATCAGTATTTCCTAAATATCACAATAGGTGATGTTCTCATAGAAGTTTTGGGGAGAATAACGCTGCCACTACTCCTCGTGCACTTTCTGTTGTCGTTAGGGGTGCAACTCGGGTCGGGTTATACCGGGTTGGAGCGAACCCAAACCCTAAGCCAACCGGGTTGGAGTAAACCCAAACCCAAACCCTAAGAATTTAATCCGGGTTCGGACCGGGTTCGGGTCGGGTTCGCATTGGTTTTGGTTTGGTTTCGGGTTAGAATTCGGGTTACCAATAAACTATTTTTTTTCCAAATTTAGTTGTAATCTAAAAGAAAATTATTGGAATATACGTACCTGTGTTTACGAAGTCAAGCCTCACGCTGAATTCTGCAACATCCTTTCAAAGAATTCTGCAATATTCTTTGAATGAACTCTGCAATCAATTTTTCAACACCCTATAGACACAAATAAATGACAAATTAGTTAGTTTTATAACTAGTTGGTCATTTCTATTTAATAGCTAATGAAAATGACTCAAGTATACCAAATAGAAAATGAACATATCATACTAACTTTGTAGTTGAAACTAAACATTATCATACAAACTGCTGAAATTGAATTCAAACTGAATATTTATCATACAAATTGCTAAAGTAAAAATTGACCACTTGTCATACCAATAAACTTAAAATATGAATCAAATTTATATTACAATCTGAAATTCAAACTAACAGATTTCTCATACTAACAGAAAGTATAATATGAAATAGATTTATCATGTCAACTCAAATTCAAACATAATCCACATAACAGTTATTGAAAGTAACTAAATTTAAATACATTAAGTATAATGGTTCAACATTCCAATCTAATTTAAGTGCAATCCAAATTTAAAATAATAATATAAACAAATCTCAAGTTTAAATAAGTTTACATATACTTTTAAACAAATTCAAATTTCAAACGAGTTCATGTCTCCAAAGTTTCCAAAAAAACTAAAAAACTATTCGAAGACTTCCAAGTAATTTCTCCCTTGATTTTCATCTGCATTTCTAATGTCAAGTTCTTCCTCCTCGATTTACATATTTGAAAATAATATGCATCAACCTAGACGAAAAAAATGCATGCAACTATTAACAATAAGAAGATAATAATCATAAAAAATCATCCTAGAAATTAAGTTACCTCAAGCGTGATTTGGTAATGAAGAAAGAGATGATTTGTCTAAACTAGAGTTAGTAATGTTTAAAACATGTATATATATATATTAGTATTACAAAAAACATGTATAATTGATGAAAAAACTATATAAATTACATCGGGTTCGGACCGGGTCGGGTTTTGGTACCGGGTTGGTGTGAACCCGGTTTTGGTTTCGGGTTTCTACGGGTCGGGTTGAAACCGGGTCTATTTTGAAAAAATTCTTAAAAATAAAACCCATTTTTGGTTTTGATACCGGGTCGGGTCGGGCGGGTTCGGACCGACCCGGGTACCAAGTTGCACCCCTAGTTGTCGTGCGGCTCCAAAACGTAGAACTTGCATTTTCGTCAAATGAGGCTAGATATTTCACTGCTGAGGCGTTTCCTCATTATTTATTTATTTATTTATTTATTTTATTTTTTTGATGAAAGGAAACAACCTATCTCACTGCCCTAGAAATCATCTAGGGAGGAAGGATATCTCAAAGGGCATGTTTGGTAACTCATGCCAAAAAAAAAAAATCCTCGAAAAAACATATTTTACTGTACAACTATTTTATTCTTCATTATTTCAACATATCTTCGTATATAATTATCTTACATTTCAATTATTTCTATAAATTTTTCTATACAATTATCCTCTACTTTTAATTATTACTCCTATCTTTTACAATTTTTTTCTCCAACAACTTTTAAATTTTTTTTGGGCATTGCAAATCATTCATTCATAATAAAGTTGACTCGTTTTAATTTATCACTTCAAGGCCTCTGGACATTGCACACTGGTGACTGGACTGCAGAAGTCGGGCCGTGGGCCCATTTCCCTGCCCGCGGAAATAATTGCCCCTGCCGTCAAAGCGCCTCGCAGGGGCATGGGCAAATTATCCGGCAGCTGCTCCACCGAGCACACAGCACCCCCATGCACCGGTGAATCCGTAATACATGTGGATTTATGATGAGTCTCGCTTCTAGCAGTTCCATGTAGACCCGTTCATCTGTGGGAACTTTGGTAATTAATATTTTTATAGGACTGTAGGTTGGGGTGGAGAGTGGAAAATAAAATAGTTTAAAAATTCTGTAATTGATAGGAAATGATAAGGATAAAATTAGAATAATTATGGTTGTTATAAGGAAAAAATGATTGGAATATACGGATAAAAATGGAAAAATATGATTATTAATGAAGTAATTATTGACACAGGGAAACGCGCCCCCATACCATCTTATACTACCCCACGAAGGGACGTTAATAAATGTCTCCGTATTTGTCATGTGGATGAAAAATTCGCTCAAGCAATTATATTTATCGTCATTTGTTTAACTATAAATATTTTTATTTAAGGGTATGTTTGTTGTTTTGTTGTTTTGTTTTTATAGTGTAAATTATTTTGAAATAAAATAAATAATATGATATAATAAAAGTAATGATGAATGAGTGAAGAAAATAAAAAATAATTGTGTATAAATATGTTAAAAATAATTTAAAGATACAATAATAGTTGAGAGTGAAAAGATCTGGATTGAGTATGTGTTGGAAAAGTGATAGAAATTTAATATAGAATGTTTGAAATTGAACAAAATGATGTGATATGACATGGGTAATAACAAAGAGTAGATAAAATAAAGGTAAAGTATATATGTTATTTGTAATGATAGTTGTGTATAAAGGATTGAAAAACATGATAATTGTACAGAAAAATATGAATAATAATAATAAAATATGATAGTTATAGAAAGTAAAAAAATTTATATTGATAAATTATATTCGAAATGTTTTGGTCCTAAGCAAACATACCATGAAAAGTTTTAGATGAACAAGTTTCCATGATTGTTAAAGATATCCTAAATCAATGCACATTTGTTTACAAATATACATTCTTATATAAATTATAAAAAATACTTAAATTCATTTGCATTATATATTAAAATATAGTAATGTTTTCTATAATTATTTATCTACGTAATAATAATATTTTAAATAGTTTGAATGTTTGAAATACAATTTTAAAATATATGTAACATTAAACTATTTTAGAAAAGTAATCTTGTTACTTCTTGCTAAGCAAATGACTCGCATAATCTACATCTAAAAACCTATTTATAATATCTTTTTACTTTTCATACACTTGTTTATCTAAGTGCATTTAATATATAAATCAAGTTTTACCTTTTTTTGATATATGTATATATTATTTTAGATTTTAATAAAAATGTTATAAACTAGTTTTTTGATGTAAGTTAAGTAAAACGTTTACTTAGTCCGGGTTAACAAGATCACTTCTTATTATTTTATTATATTGATTTTACACTTTTTAAAAGATATTCATTTTATACATTTATAAATAAGCAATGTACACAATGATATTATACAAGTGATAACTGAGGAGGTTTTTATAACAATATGAATAATTTTAAATACAGGAACTTGATCTTGTCCACCCAGGTGTACTTAGGTTCGGTGCACTTGGGTGTATATAACCTATTTTTATATATTTTTTAATTTTTTTATATAATTGTTAATTTAAGTGTATGTTACATGTATATCAATTTTTACCACTTTTAAATATTTTTAGATTTTTTCTGAATTTTTAAAATTACTGGTATTTTTAGTAATTTAAAATTAATAAAAATGCCACTGATTTTAAAATATTCAAAAAAAAATTAAAAATCTCTAAAAAATAGTAAAAATAGTATACTTGTTAAATATATTTAGATTAATAGTTGTATAACAAAATTTTAAAAATATATAAATAGGTATTTGCACCGAGTGTACTGAATCGCTTTCCTTAAATCCAAAAGGCCAAAGTAAATTTCACATTAATACGCAAAAATAAATAGTGCTATATGTAGGTGAGATTTCGTAAAAACGTCACATGAATATGTCCATGTCAGTGTCTATTTTGGTAACAAGTGTGGTGGAATATCCACTTTCTCATCTATTCCCGCGTACTAAGACAAAATTGACTACCTAACTGCCAACTCAACATGATTATATTTCAATCATTTAATAAAAAAAAGTAGCATATTATTCCTATTCTACCCTTGTCATATTTTATACTCTTGTACTCTCCAAAAATTTTCAAAGCCAATAGCTCTTGTTAGTCCGGTTAGAGGTGCTTTATTTTTTTATAAAAGCGTTGAGTCAAGTGTGTTTAATTTACATATTAAATTCTATAATTTGTTGAAATAAGAGGAACTTTTATTAGCCTGGTGCGCAATTTTTTTGTTCTTTAAATTTTCATAAAACTGAGTGTGTTTTGTTGCATACCTGATTTTTTGGCGTGTATTTTTTTCAATCTAAAAAACGAATAGATAAAATAGCAGTATTTACGTAATTTTTCATCCTAAAAATGAATAGATACAAGTAAATTGTATTTTTTTTGGGAATGATAAAAATTTTTACTAATTTCTACTTGCGTGCATGAAAAAATTATTTGTCATCGTCATCCTATCGTTGTCCCATTTCATGAGTGAACCGGTTTCACATTTTCAAATTTTTTTAGGAAGTTACGTATTATATTATACTTCGTGAATACTTATGCGATTTAAAAATTAAAATTACGCAATAGCACCCATTTAAAGTTTAAACAAAAAGAGTATCATTATATAATTTGTCCACAATCCACAAAAATGCAAATACATAAAGTTGTTTAATTATATTTTTAATATTATATATTTTAATTAAGTTGTTTATATTTACACGAAGGGTATGTTTAGTGATATTTTTTTAGATAAGTTGTTGATATGAAAGTTTTTGAAATGACATTATGATGTGATATGATAAAAGTAATGATAAGAAGTAAATAGAATAAATTTAAAATAAATAGGTTAGTTGTAGGATAGTTGTGTAAAAATAATTTAAAAGTAAAATAATTTTATAAGAAAATATAAAAAATATGATAGTCATGGATGATGAAAATTTTTGAATTGAAAATTTGTTGTTTAAAAATTTTTATATGTATCCAAATACACCCTAAGTAAATAATTTTAAACACAATTCATAACTTGTATCTAACAAAAGAATCTAATAGGGTGAAATCTTCGCTTGCCTAATCTCAGATTTGCTTGTAAGTTTTTGAATATGTTTGTTGATGAGGGAGAGGGAAAAGTGAGAGTGATAATATCTTTTAAAAAGCATGAAAGCGACACAATAGGATGAGAGTGAAGCATAGATAAATAAGGTATTCTTGTAAGAGAATTAGTAAAATGTTAGGATGAAAATGAAAAAAGTATAGCATTTACATTGTTAAGATGTAAGTCATGATTGGAAAGTGAACATTAGGAGAGGTGGGGGAATAGCCTTTTCTCCATTTCAGTTTCTTGAAATTTACTTGCTATGCTTGTTAGTAAAAATAATTTAGCCTTCTCTTTTGGATTTTTTCTTTTGCAGGTCACGACAAATACGTTCCTGCACGCCAAAGTAATTAAAAGATTCAATTGTACCGGCGTATGAATATTATCCTTGTTCGCGTGCTATATATTAATTTTTTCCTGTATTTCTGCTCGAGCATATGAAGTACAGATAAACATCACTTCTTTTATTTTATTTTTTAAAAATTGTGCAGACTGAAGCATCAAAAAATAAAAATAAAAATTGTGCAGCCTGTTATCCATGCCGTTCCTCATCGGAAGCACATTGTTTAGGTTTTACAGAGCTGCACTGCACATGCAAATTACGTCAAACACAAATAATAAATTGACGTTAAATCGGCGTGCGTATTTTATTATTTCCACGTTTTTCATTATGAACTCCATGTTTTATACCATCATCTCAGCTGGGTGTGTTAAGAATGAATAAAACTTTTAATGACAAATGTTTAGTGTACAAGTTTTTAAAATGAGAAAAAGTAATGTGATGTGATAGATGTAACGATGAATAATAAATAAAATAAAGTTAAAATAGATAAATTAGTTGTATGAACAGTTATGTGAAAATTATTGAAAAGTAATATAATTGTATAGAAAAGTGTGAAAAAATTAAAAATATAATAATTGTGAAAATAAAATTTTTTAGATCGAATAGTTTTATGTGTTGCCAAATATATATAATATTGTTAAAAAAAATTTATATCTAATTATACTATCGTCTCATTAACAACATTGATTTTATATCTATTTTTTTCTCTTCCATCTCAAGAAAATGACTATATATCAAATATATATTGTAGAGGTCCCTTTGACCCCAGACATCATACGCGCATGTATTTATGCATGTGCGTGTGTCCTACTCATGCAAGTGTTGACAAATGCATTTAAATAGAGATCAATCTGCCAAGTATATATAAAATCATTCATTTTACTAAAAAAATTAAATTTCATTCAAATAAAAATGCAGTAATGAGGTGGGGAAGAAGGTAGGGAAGTGAGTAAGGAAATATTTTTAAAATGTATGAAATGATGTAAAATGATATATTAATGTGTAAAGTATAAATAAATAGAATAGCTGTGGTAGGGAAGTGAGCAAGGAAATATTTTTAAAATGTATGAAATGATGTAAAATGATATATAAATGTGTAAAGTATAAATAAATAGAATAGCTGTGGAATAAAGTGACGAAAATGTGTGAATATAAATGAAAAAAGACAATTAGAAAGTCAAGATATCAAATTATTTTTTTATTAAAAACTTTCACAGTATTAAATAAATGTAATATAATTTTTTGATATACATAATTTGAAGTTATTGCATTAACATCTCCACCACTTGAAACATTATTGATACATAAGTAAAAAATTCTATAAAACATAAAACAATACGGATCATGACATTCTCATGTATGCCCGAATAAATTTATATTTTTTTTATAATTTACATATGTTGTATAAAATTTTAAATTGTTACACGTCAAAGGTGAAGTCAAAATTGGAAGTCAGATAAAGTCATTTCTTTCATTGCTTCTCTCGTAAAGTTGTCTTACATAGTTGTTTGGTTATCCAAGATAAGTAATGCAATAAAAAAAACATTAATGTAAATAATTATCATTACCATGACAAAACAAATGAAAAATAAGCTGTCAATAAACAAATGATCCGAAACAAGGCGACATCGCTTATGCAACCCTCGTAAATAATAATAATAAAAAATCTGTGGCTCTTCAATTTGTAATTTTCACCCACCGCTGAATTTTGAAAATTAATTTGGAAAATATTATCTGGATGAAAGGCGTTGTGAAGTATATATTCGAGATTTAAACCAACTGTGTGTTTGGCAATAAAAAAAATTAAACTAAAATTTTTCTATTTAAATTTTTTCATTCTCTATAAATATTCTATTTATTTAAATTATTTTTTCATATCCTCTTACATAATTATCATATTTTTCAATGGTTTATATACAATTATCTATGTAACTAATTTATTTATTTTAAATTTATTTTCTTTTTAATTTTCATCATTTCAAATCACATCATTTTATGTAAATTTAAGAACTGCTGCCTTCAAAATTTACGTCCAAGAGTTTTGTTCCTTCCCCAACACGTACGATGGCAATAAAAAAAATTAAACTAAAATTTTTCTATTTAAAATTTTTCATTCTCTATAAATATTCTATTTACTTAAATTATTTTTTCATATCCTCTTACATAATTATCATATTTTTCAATGGCTTATATACAATTATCTATGTAACTAATCTATTTATTTTCTTTAATTTTCATCATTTCAAATCGCATAATTTTATGTAAATTTACGAACTGCTGCCTTCAAAATTTACGTCCAAGAGTTTTGTTCCTTCCCGAACACGTACGATGACCACCTGTCCTTCGGACGGTTACGATTCGTCTACAGCATGGCGTCGAATCTGCTGCGGAAACAACCTCAAATGTTACGCCTTCAGCTTACCGCACGCCTTTTTCCTGGGGCCCACAGAAGATACGCGGCCGTCATCAGCAGTCAAAGCCAACTATGCAGCGTCAGAAATTCCAGAAAGAAATACCACAAGCAACCGAGTGTAGCGAATGCACCGCCATGCAACTTGAGTTTATTTCCCAAAGTGTTTTTTTATTTTATTTTTTTTTATTCGATTCTGTTTTCCAAAGTTCAGTTGAAGTCTTGAAGAACCCACTGTTCGAAAGGTCGCGGCCATTCGCGACACGAGTCGTGGTGATGCGCTGCTGTATTTTAGGATGCGTCTCGGATTTTTCACACGCATGCCATTCTTCCAGCTTTGACTCGGGTGCGTAAAAAAAAAAAAAAAAAAACTCGCCGGAGTCGCCCCCACGCTAACGCCCTGAGATGACACGTGTCGAAAGATTTGATGCTACAAACACGTGTACGGAGAGATTCACATGCAGGAAAGGGACATCGTCATCCCATTGCAGCGGTCGAACAATATAACTGTCAGTCTCCATTTCCCACCTCTCTGTGTCCTTCCAAACCGTCGGATTCTGGCCCACGTCGCTCGAGAGGACTCACATGCGCCGACACCAGCCGGACGAAATCACCCGTGCGACATGGCTGTCACGAGCGAAGAGGAACTTCCCCTCGAAGCCATTGGTTAAAAACCTAGGGCGGCGTGCCACCGTCCCCGCCTCTCTTTCTATCTCTGTTAAGACTTTCTTATTAGCATTTTTTAATCCGTCCTTTTCCGCATCTTTTTGAAGCAGAACAGGAAAAAAGAAAAGAAAAAGGGCGAAGCAGGCAATGAGATGGGGCTATCTTTCAAGCTGTCTAAGGTGGGGGCGAGATATCGACCGAAGCTCCCCTCCACCTCTGATATTCTCGGGGACTCGCGAGACGATAGTATCAACTCGAAATCGCCGATATCCGATCCCGTCACTTCCAACCACACACAGGTGAATCTCCCTCTCTGCTCTCTATCTTTGTTTGATTGTCTCGCTTTTCCGTTTCTCGAGAACGCGCGGATTGGCAAGAACATCGTGGTGATGTTGTAACAGCGGTTTTCGGTGCATGCAATGCCGTGCATGTGCCGTGGGAATCGCTGCAAGGGTATTGGGCAGTTAAACGGGACTAACGGCTTCTCCATGCAAATGATCGGACGAAAGTTTCTGTTTTGCTGATGGCATCTGCAATGGCCGTCATCTCTCCATGATTCTGGCCTTTTGCTATCGGAAGTTGAGTGTGGGCCGTCAAAAAGAGTTCCTTTTTGATTTTTCGTCGACTTCGTCGAGGATGGAGGACGCCCAATTACTCGTCTGATGGTGGAACTTGGAGCCTCGTTAGCAATGTGAGATGGGCGTTGAGCACCGACAGCACTGCTCCAATGGGGGACGAGTGCTGCTTAATTCCGAAAACGAAAGAGGAGATGCGAACAAGTGGAGTTTGATGAATTGGCTAAAAAGCCCTCGCTCCATTTGAATGCTAGAGGACAAACAAAGCTAAAATCCAAATCTTTCACCACCAAAGTGGCTGTGGTTCCTACACACGTGGGGACAAAATGCTGCATGCATGGGAGTGGCGTCATGTGGTGGAAACCAACTCGAATGCTATTCTTGGTGGCTCCTGGTTCTGAATGTGTTTGTTACTCGGGTTGAACAAATTCATAGTTATAGATCGGGTTTGTCTTAGTGGTTCGTCATTAAATAGGAAAACTTTAATAAATCTCTAATTTACTCGTGCTCCTTGAATTGGCAATCATGAATTAGATATTGTCTAAGGATATAAATAAATGTATCGACTTTCTGTTCTTAACGTTTGAATGATGTGTAAGTGATTTGTTGAAAGTATATTGTGTAAACTTCCAAAAAAGCACAACTGCAAGCAATGCTAACGCTGCTTTTGGGTCACTTGGGGACTCTTCCTTTTGGGTGTCATAATCTGCTATGTAGGCTTCTACGGTCCATGGAACTTTTGAATGTCCATCAACCCATGATTAAGATGAAATTAATAGATGGTCGGGATTGTATTGGAACCTCTTTCTTTCTTTGTAAATAGCTATAGGAGTGCGGTTTAGAAAAAAAAAAAAAAATGCTATAGGAGAGCGGGAAGATGCTTGTGCGAGGAATACGTTTATCCCTTACAATGAGGTCCAAGAATATAATTTTCATGCATTGCTGACAAACAATGGGATGAAAGCTAAATGGTGGTATTGTATGTTAGCAAGAATATAGAGTAAATTGGAATTGGTGTCATGGAAAAAGATCTGATATTGCCTAGAAGCAGTGGAAAATGAAACTGAATTGTCTTCGTAAGTAATCAAATATAGAAAGGCGCTACCATGTACCAACCGCCGAAGTAAATAATTTATGGTTAGGACCAACAGGGCCCAACTAGATGAACGGATTACTAGGGGCCGACAACTGTCCAGTTGAAGGAGTGGGTTTTGATCTGCTAGCTGCTGTCAAAGACTCTAAGTAGAGCAAGTAGTGGAATGTTGTCTATTTTCGGAGTTGTCATCTCCATAAATGCTGAATTGATAAGGTTAGTGGAAGTTACATTTGGAGATGTTTGTAAATTTTGAAATCTTGATTGGGCAGTAATGAAATTTATGTTTCCCTCTCCCATACTACGATCATTTTTTACTAGGAAATCTTTTGATGTAACATATATCTCCTATAACAATTGTAGGGCATGATTGTTTTTAACAAAAACTTTTCAATCTAAAACTTCTCTTTTTCTCTCTCTTTCTCCATAAATATTATATTTTAGAATTATTTTTTCACATGTTCTTATATAACTATCTTATTTTTTAATCATTTCTACATAACTACCCATACAACTAACCTTATTATTTTAACTTTATTATCTTTATATCTTATCATTACCCGTATCGTATCACATTATTTTCTATCGGTTTAACTACTTTTACACCACAAAGTTTTCATCCAAAAGTTCTATCACTTCCCAATCACGCCCATAGTTTTTTCCATCATTACGTATCTTTCTTTTCTGGTGTCTGTTTATTTTTTCTTTGTTCACTGTATGTCCAACATCATACCCCCAAAGTTCTGATACCATTTCCATTTCATTTACAAAGGAAGTTTCCATTTCCTCAAAAACAAACATCACAAGGATCAAACACAGTTAAAGTATGATCCCTGAAGAATGCAGTATTGTATTTTCATATTGTCTCTGTCATGATCACTTTGTTACTCTTGATTCTTGAGTTTGTTACACTTGACTCTCAAGTCACTTTTTTTCTTTTAATGATGGAACTCTCAAGTCATCTTGAATTTAGTAATTATTTCTAAAAAAATTATGCTCCTGTCGCTCAACCTTTTTCATCCTTTTGAGGGATTGTTTGTCATCAAACTTAAGTAGTAGTAAAGATTGTTCCTATAAGATTTCCTTCTTTCTGGAATTTTAAAAGTTGGAACTAACAACACCAAACATTTTTTTCTCCCTTTTGTTTCTTTTTATTCAGGTGGTTTGTGCTGGGTCAATTAAGAATGATGCAGATTTCTTGGTTTCCGCAACTCAGGCTGGGAGGCATTCAGTTTCATTAGGTGATCTTGACACCGGGAATTATTTGCATTTGCCAAGTGAATCACTCGTACTTAAATGTTTTGTCTTTTTGCAGAGCATGAGGTGTCCTTTTCCTTAAATCTTTTCCCCAATGGATTTTCAATTGGAAAACCTGCAGAGGTCTGTGGGATCAAATCTTATATGATTTTATTTACTGCTTGCATTCCATTATTTACTACGTGGTTCTTTGTTTCTCATGATCCTTAATTGCAATACCGAGAAGTGTGTATATTCATTTTGAGCAGGGCTTGCTCTTGCCTCTACTCCAAGATGTGCCAAAGCTGCTGCATCCCTATGATAGGTCATCTGAGACATTTCTCTCTGTGAGTGTGATTCTTGTTGTCTGGAATGATGTTGCTCTCGATTGGATTCTTTATTACTTCCAATATTTTTAAAAAAGAATATTTTTTTGCAGATCCACTGAATTCCTGGGAGTTTCTTTTTTCATTTATCAGGTTTCATTTGGCTGAATGCTGTTGATTGTTCATACAATTTGTAGAAGTACTCATCTTGATTAGACACTCTATGCAAGGCTTGCACTGTCATAATAATTCTAATAACTTTGATCTAAAAATCATTAAGGTTAAGGTTAGATTCACAAATACTGTTAGGTAAATCTTAATAAGTTCCTGCCCTATCTAAAACTACTTGAAACTTCACAGTGTAAAGAATCCTTTATATATTTGTACTGTTGTATTGATCTTAATCTGGTAATTGCTCATTGGCACCCATAGACTATGCATGATTGTGTTCCTTGCAACATTTCTTGAAAGCAAGCAAAAAAGGCTATGTTGACACCTTATTTTAATCTTCCATAGTGAGTTTCATCAATTTTCATTTGTTATTGCTTCGAGCATGACTTGCCTACATGTTGATTTCAACCCATGCTTGACACTTCAATAATTTATAATTCGGAGTTAAACAGTGTATCGGGGCTCGGTTCCATGTAATCCCTCAAATTTTAAAATTTTTATGCTTGATAGAAACTCTAATTCATTCATTGTATTTAACATCATTTGCTTAGTTATGAGATCAAGTTTCATTCAAATCCAATATGTGCATAGGCTACATTTGCTCAAAAATAGGTACATTCATGTGTAAATTAGAGAAAATGCTTAGATCCATTCGCATATATATTGGAATATGGTAATAATTTATAGAATCATTTATCCATGTAGTAATAATATTTTAGATTGTTTATATGTTGAAAATATTATTTAAAAATTAATATTTAACATTAAATAATTTTATTACATTGATTTTATATGTTTGTAGATGAGGCCTATATACAGTGATATTAGACAAATGAAAGAATTTCCATTATAATATAAGTGATGCTAAACACAATGGATGAAGTGAATTTTTCATCAACCATTCAAATGTTAAAAATGGAAGGGAGTTACATAGAAAGAGGGTTACATGGAAAGGGGGTTTCATAGAAGCATTCCCGCAGCATATATAGGGTGTGTTTGGCAATATGCATAAAATGTTAAGTTAAAACTTTTCAACTTCAAACTTTTCACTCTCCACAACCACTTTTAATTATTTTTTCACATTTTCCTATACAACTACACTACTTTTCAATCATTTCTACACAACTACCTATACAACTAAGCTATCTATTTTAACTTTATCTTCTTTACTTCTCATCATTACCCCTATCATATCACATCACTTGACAACTTTTATTCTTCAAAATTTTTCATCAAAAGTTTTATCCATTCCCAAACACACCCATAATTTTGTTTCAGTTCTGCTACTATATATCATGTGTGATGATTATGCATTGTGGTCCAAGCATGATTATGTTTTTGAATATACACCCTTGAAAACAAATTACATTTGTGAAGTGTCAATGGGATTCTTTATATGTTGGTGGCATTCTTCATCGGGATAATACCTTTTTTGGTCCAAGTGCTAAATTTTGTGACATTTTTTTATGAGAGCACTTGGCTTCTTATTCACTCATTGAAGTGTCAATCTTTGATTTTTATCACTTTTGAGTATGGATTATATTGCTAATATCTGCTTTATACTCTATAAAGAATCATGTAGTTTGTCTGTTTCTGATACATCATCATTATCATTATCATCATTTCTCACCTAGGCAGGTTGGCTGCATGGGTTCTGTCGCACTATTCTTGACGTTTTAAGACTAAATTTTTAGTAATTTGTAATATTTGTAAATCTCGTTTAATTACTTCTATCCATTTTTTTTTTTGTTTTCCTCTCTTTTTTCTATCACCTTCTACTTGGATGGACTCTGCCCTCCTAACTGATGCAATTTCAGACATCCGTTTGACATAACTAAACCGTCTTAACTTGTTTTCCCTCATTTTATCACCTATTGGCCTCACTTTTAGATTTTCTTGGATTATTTCATTCTTAATTTTATCTTTTGTTGTTTTACCGCTCATTCACCTTAACATTCTCATTTCCGCTATATTCATTCTATGTGTATGTTGTTCTTATCTGCCCAACATTTGCCCCATAAAGCATAGCGGGTCTAATACATAATTTACCAAAATTAATTGATAAAGGCTCATTTGATTGGGTTGTAGGCAATTGAATATGGCTGGTTGCCTGGAGACATTCTTGATGACATACCTTGCAAATTTATGGATGGGACCATTGTATGTGAGGTGAGTTTTGACCTTGAACCATATAGACTTTCAACGTATTCAACCTAAACATTGCGTCTTACACAACATGCTATTCAAACATGATATCTTGAGAAATGCATGATTTCATGTGCTTGTGTGGTTGTAATAATTTTTTGGGCTTTCCTCAAATATACTGGTTACATTTGACCCTAATCCAAAATATATCCACTACATTTCAAAAATCTCAATTATACACACTACGTTTGCACTTAATCCCACAAATACCTACTCCATCACAGACGTGACAAGACGCCATTAGCTGCTATGCCAAATTACTAAGCTGCCCATCTTGGCATGGAGTACTCAAGTTGTAAACTTGCCGCTGCCCTAATTGTGTTCCACAGAGTAGCCGTTCCTCCTCTCTCATAGGTAAAAATTGGAAGATTCCAAGGTTGAAATTGTTGGATTTTTTGGAGCTGGGAGGGCATGGAGATAACTTTCAAGCTTGCGGTCCTATTGCAATCGGCGGTGAGGTTGGATGATAGTGTTGTCGTTGATTGCTGGTTCTTGGAGAGAAACTGCTGCTAGCAGTGAATTACAAAGGACTGATTTTAATCAGTGCCTGATGGTTGTGGTTGGCTTGGAATGCTGCCAATTGATGCTACCTATTGATGCAGATGGGAATTTGCCATTTGATTTAGCAGGAACAAATTTTGTGGGAAAGCTGCTTTAAAGGAGTTTATGTTTGCTGCAACGGAGGTTGCAAATCGCGGTTGCATCAATCATGAGTTGCAGGAAGAGCGTTGTTGGCTTTGAAGGATGCCGGATTTAATGGCTGGCAGATGGGTTCTGCAATTCTTACAGGGGAGCAGCTGGTGGCTGGGATAATCAGAATGGGGACATTGGTTTGTTGCTTGTTGGAAAGAAGCCTGATTGTATTTGTTGGCAGCGAGTTGCAGATTTTAGGGATGACACATTTGAGAATGTGAAAGATGATGTTGCTGCTTTTGGGTTCTATGCAATTCTAGTGACTGAATCTGGTAGAGAGGGAGGTTGCAATGTGCAGCTTGGATCCGATGATGAGATGGAGAAGAATAGGGCGACGATGCTGCGAATTTAGTTGCTGAAATTTATGGAGATGGTGTTGGGCGTTTGGGCCATCAATGAATATGAAAGGAAAATTTTATTTTAATGATCGATGGTGGGTGAGAGCTCATATGTTTGTCGATGAACAGCCCAGATCGAACTATGCGGAGGAGGAAGCGAAGAAAATTAAGGAGGGCTTTGAGGCTATGCCCCTGTACTTAAAGAAGCAGCCGATTTCAGTTTGCCTTGTCTTGCTTTATGGCTCTATTGTTGTCTGTGCAGATTTACTGGGTTGAGGCAAAAATGTGAGGAGGGGGTGTTGTTAAAGATGTCAATGGTTTAATTAAAGAGAGAATAGCTAAGATGTTTTATAGCTGAATTTTATAATTATGGATATTTTCTATTTCCAAAGAAAAATAATGAAATATTGAAAGGGTAAATTATGTTGATGTGAGAACTTTTGTTTTTGTTGATACCTTTCCAAGGGTGATTTGAACTTGTTGCTGTTCAGTGTTAAATGTTTTAGTTGCTCTATTGCTCTTAGTTGCATCTTTTTTGGTGTCTAAATATATATTTTTTCTTGAGCTTGAAAGTTTAAGCTTGGTGTTCCAATGATTGGTTGCACACATTAGTTATATACTACTCAGCCATTTGCAAGTGGGAATGGACTGATACATCATCCTTATACGAGTAAAATGCAAAATATTGACATATAATTGCATTGAGGAAAAAAAATTGTCCAATATGGTCCGATATAGTCTGATGCTAATACGATATGACCATATAATATTGGTTTTGGAGGAGACTGATATGCCTCCTGATACTGATGTTCAAAACCATGATATTAGGTTCAGGGAAGGAAATTGATGCTAGCTATTCATTAATTATGTAAATAGAAGAGAATTTGAATTTAAATATTAGAATTTTGATGCAGGTGTGGGACTATCGAAATTGTATTCCTAAAACAAGAACTGCTGTTTCTTATGGGAATAAATTTCCAGTGGTTCAGAGAGTACGCTTGCATATGTGCACGGAAAATGTTATCAAGGATATGTTGTCAATTTCAAATGATTCTTGGACCTACAGTGATTTATTGGTTAGTATATATAATTATGAAGTTTGAATTGTGTGATTCTAAAATGTTAGCTCAATAAGTTGCTCACTTTTCTTTCTGAATACTGCTTCCAGGAAGTTGAATCCCGGATTGTCAAGGCCATTCAGCCAGAGATTTTCCTGGATCCAATCCCATCATTGGATCGACTTTGTAGAGCACCAGTTTCAAAGAAGGTATGGTCTATATCCTCTAATGCATTCAAATAAGAAATGTTTCTCGACAGTTATTGCTTGACCATGACTCATGGCAACTATCATAATATTAGTGGATAAGATTGCAGAAATCCAGCTAATGAATACTTCACTGTTTATTTCAATGTTCTGGTTGCATGACTACTTCTGAGAATAATTCAGACGTGCGGTGAAGATCCTCGAGAATTTGAATGATTTTGTCGTCTAGCATCAACTAGTTAATAGTTGCAATTAGTTGGCTATTTGATGTGGTGTATGCATTTTGATATCTGCTAGTGAGGTGTCAACAAAAGTAATCAATGGAAGGAACCTTTGCAAGCAGCTGGACAGTGTTTTTACAATTTTGGTTCCTGCTGCAGCTCAATTTGGGAATATGCAATTGGAGACAGAAGAAAAGGAAGAGTGAAGAACCAGCTGCTATTCTTGTACCTAGCAATCTATGCGACTCTGCAAACATTAAAAGAGATGAGATTCTTGATAATGCAAACTTACATGCACAGGCTTTCGATGGATCAACTCTATGCACTAAGCACATCTCAAGCATGACACCAGAAGTTCAACATTGCAGTGTTGCACAAGAGGCTGTAAAGCATGGTCTGCAAATGGCTTCTGATCTGAACCATCAAATGGCAGTCAGCCCAAGGTTGGTTTCTACAGGTCCCATTTCTGAACAAGAGGTCACAGACTCCTACTGTGACCTTCGAAACCATGGTACTAATCTCAAAAAGCGGGATGAGTATGAGGCTCAACTTGATACAAATGCTGGTATTCTTAAGAAACCAAAACAGGAGCAGTTTGTCATGGCTCAACAACAGCTTAGTGGGATTCCAATGGGTGCCCATGCAGCTGGTATCCAAGGGAAGGATACACAGCAGCAGCTGGAGGCTGAGAGAATTCGATTTGCCGGAATTGGTGGCACTAAGTATCCCCGACTTATGATGAGTGGTAGCCACATGGCAGTTTTGGAAGGGATGCCAAAGATGAATGTTGGGAGGCTATCGTGTTTAGAACAAAGGGGGCCACAATATTGCACCAAAGATGAGCACATGGAGACTAGTGATATTGAAAAGGCAGAGATTGAGAAGAATCAAGATGTCCACCATGTAGTGAGCATAAAAAACGAACAATCTAATCTTCTGCAGCCACAAGTGCTGCGTCAGTCACCAGTCATGCGAGCTCATTTTCCTCCACCTGCGCAATGGAATAATCCTGTTCAACAGATTGAAAAGGATGTGAAAAGGGATGATATTACTCAGAAAAGAAAATCATCCCAAAGTCACCGGGTTCATGCTGCAGGATCTGTTCAAGCCCCAGGAGCAACTCCAAGATCAGGAGAAAGTTCTGGCTCATCTGTGCGGCCTGCTTATGCAACTTGTCAGCAAGTTGGATTGAATAAGGAGAAGGCAGCATTGATGCCAGGCCATTTTCGTGGAACTGCTGCTGTAAATTCTGCACACAATGATTCTCTGCCACGTGAAAATCAGGTCGCACTTCCAACGAAGCGAAAGTCTGGTTCACTCCCTAAAATGTCAAATCTGAGTGGAGTTGGATCTTCTGCAAGTGTGCTTAACATTCATGCTCCATCTAGTGCAAACAGCCCCTTGGTTGGGACATCACCTGCACCATCCTCTTCTGGACCTAGGGGCGATTCTGCTGTACTTGGGAGGTTCTTGAAAATTGAGAAACTGAGTCAGAGGTATGACTCAAACTTATGCTTTTTGAAAACTTTGCCAGTATCTCCTGTAAGGTCTGGGATATATTCCGTTTTTCATTTCCTTGTGCATGCCCATTTTACAACCATCCATGAGTGGTTGATAATCCAATTCTGACGAGTCACATGATCCCAACTGTCTAGTTTCAAAGGACTGCTGGGTAATTGTTTACGTGTGACACTTCTGCCAAAGAACATTACCATTCATCTTGGGCTGGGAACAATTTTTGTTAACACTTAAGATTCCTGGACATTTGTTCCTTGCCATTCCAAGGTTAGTGAACCCTGTGTACTCTACCAACTAACAGTTCAATGTTTCTTCATATATCTATAGCTAGAGGTATGTGCAATTTTGATCTTATATGTATATATTTTTAAAAGAATTGAGGATGCTACCTTCCTGGGACTTTCCAATGCTCTAAGTTGGTTTTTGGTGTGGTTGGCATCTGTAATTCTATATCATCTTCTAGATAGATATCGGAGCTGATGCACTTTTCTTTCTGTAACGAGTAAATTATAGCAATCAGAGGAACCTGTTTCTGCTTAGGTTCATTCATATCTTGTGCGTAAGATCATATGTAAATGATCGGCCTAGTACAAAAGGTCATATGCAAATGATTAGCCTTGTAACACAGGTTCGAAGTTTGACAGCTACCTGGCTAATCCACACAGCATGAGCTGCAAACTACAGGCTGTTCAATATGATACTTTGAATGAGAACGTTGAAGATAACTGGTCCCTTGGAAAGGTGTACAAGTTCATGTAGTCTAACTGGAGGAATATCCTCTTGAAAACATAGGAAATAAATAGCCATGATTGTTCAGTGATGTCTAATGGCAGCTCTACAACTTCATCATTTCAGATTCCAGCTTGGTTACAAAGAGCGCAAGGTTCATCAGTATGTAGAAAAGAAGCATGGGTTGGCTGACCCACAGCTGCTTGCTCTCCAGCTTTCCCAGCCCGAGGATGCTGATGGATTCAGAGACCCTTCTGAAAGACTGCCAATGTCTAGAAGCCTAGTTGGAGGGTCAATCAATATATGCAAGATGAGAACTTTAGTTTTCATCCGCTGTCGACGGGCTTATCAAGGTTAGTGCTGACTTGATGGGTGTGTCTAAATCTGCATTTGGGTGGGACTCAGCTAAGTTCTGTGCCTTGCAGGAAATGGTATTCCTGTTATAGTTCGTGATTCTAAGAGTCTAGTCATGTTTGAGCGCCCAAAAGACCACATGGTGGAGCTATGGATTAAATATGGAGATGCTGAGAATGATCCACACTACGAACTACCAATGTTGGCCACTGCTGTAAGTTTTGCCTAGTGATTGCAAGTTTTGAATGTTTTTTGAGGCTCTTTCACTTTGGCCGTGTATTATAACCCCATGTGTTGTATTGCATCCATATTTTTGGATGACATGTTATGTATGCATGCTCCGGCTTGTCAGCTTGTAAATGTGTGAGAATAGGTTCTTATCTAGTTTCTGTATGTTTGATTGAAAAATCATTAGGATGCATTGATAACCATATTTCATGCATTGTCATCAAATGGTGAGACCCGGGTGAAAATGTTGAATGCACAACCAGGGTTTTTCATGCATGTGTAATGTGGCCCATTCGAACTTCGTGGATGGTTAGGATCTACATGTCTGTTGTATGACTGGACATCTATTTCCCTCTGGATGACGTGTTTTCACACAGTATATGCTTTGATTTCAGCATCATGCGGACCTACTGGCTGCTCAGTTTGCTTCCCTGGTATGTTGTGCTCCACCTTTTTATAATCTTTGAGATCAATATTTGAACTTCTTTCATCGTGCTATATAACTTTTTCAATGTGCAGATGGCACGCTTGGAAGGGTTCCAAATTAGCAACGATGATGTCCGTCGTTGTACACCCTCTGTTGATGGTGCTTCCAGTAGCCAGCCAGTCTTTCCTGGTGCCTTAGCATGGAGTGGGCCTGCTGAGCTACCTCATTCAACTTCCATTTCGGGCCAGCTGATGAATGTGGCTGCTCCGTTAAGTAGCAGCATCCCAACCCAGGGTCCACAGCAGCTGGCACAAACTTTGACCAGGACACATGTTTTGCCTTCTGATAATCTCCAAGCTCTGCAGATGTCATCAAGCTATCTACTTAGGCCACATCAGCTAGACAGTGCAGCTCACCTTGTGGCAATGCAGCAGCAGTCACAGAATCCTCAGATTCAGCGGAACTTGCCGCTCATTGGAAATAATTTGTTGGGCAGCATGAATGTCCAGATGGGCAACCAGGTGGTCAACATGCACCTTCAGTTGCAGCAGCAGCGGCAGCTTCAGCAACGGAAGACTATGGCTGGAGGACTGGAACATCCCATGGGCATGGGCAACACAGCCATGATGCAATCCATTAATGGGTCTCAGGCGCTTGGTAACATTGCAGGCCTTGGCTCCATTGGCAGTGCGGCAGGAATGAATGGGTTGGGTGGATCTATTTCAGCATCCACAGGGAGACATGTCCCTGGCATGTGCAACCTGAATCATCAGGTTGGAAACCTTAACCATTTCAGCAGCTTAAGCCAGCAACTCCGGTCAGGAGGGACGTCTTCAGCTCAGGCTGCAGCATTGGCAAAGATTCGGATGCAACAGGCACGTGGACGAGGATTGCTGAGTGGAGGACAAACCAGAGACTTGATGGACTGTGTTGGTGGAATGGTGGGAAGTGGGCTGGTGCATAGCGGTTCTATGTTGAGCCAGACAATCAGCAGGAGTGTCATGGCACAATTACAGCGTGGGGGCATGACACATATGGGCCCACCAATGGCGTCTTCCATCACCAACCAGCAGCAGCAACACATGCGTCAGCAGTTACTGGCTCTGCACCAGACTGGCTCACCTCTGCAGCAGATGAGCTCGCCATTGCTGAGTCCACAATTGAGTGGCTTGACTGAGCAGGCAGGTTCGCCCATGGCTTACCCCAGCCCACAGCAGGTAAGCCAGCAGGTGCCAATGAGCCCGCAGCAACTCAGCTCTGGTGCAGGGCCACAGCAGCAGATGAGTGTAGGCAATCTCGGGGCTGGCCCTGGGAGTCCACAGTTGAGTTCCCAAACACTTGGGTCTATTGGGAGTATCACGAGCTCACCCATGGAGCTGCCTGGTGCGGCTAAGTACAGTGCTACAATGAGCAATGGGATGGGGGGAGGAGACTGAATGCGGAGTTCATCTGATTTGGCGGGATGAGTTTGACTTGGGTGGTGAAACCTTGTGGCTATAGAATTCGCAGCTTAATGAGGCTAAATCCGGTAGTGCATCATTCTTACGTTTTAGATTACTCATGTTCTAGCTATCTACGCTTAGTTGGAGAAGTAACTTCTAGGATATTTTAAAAATATGATACGTCTTTAAACAGGATTGCTTCATGACCTTGACTTGCTTCAATGAATCACCCATTCATGTGCTGGTCTGCTGCATAGATGTGATTTGGATCTCCAATCATAGTCTGCTCCGATGAGGTGCAGGTTGGTGGTGGAATCACCCTGGAGACTGGATGTTTGTAAATATTAGGAAATCGGATGGCAGCTTCAGCTGTTCTGTGGATGAAGTGTTGTAAAGACGTGTTACCTCCGTTTCTTTTTTATTTTTATTTTTAATGTTTATAAGTATTAAAAACGTAGAGCTTGTTTCCAACAATGTAAACTCCTAATTGTTAAATGCAAATTTTTGTAGTTTTCTTTCCATATTCAATGATGTGGCTTCGGGCTTCCTGTCCGTTGGGTTTCTACTTGGATTATGGTCTCTTATAATTCAATGCGCGTCGCCCAGCCTATATTGGCCTGGTGTGGGCAATTTGCATTTTAAATCTTTTAATTTTGCAATATTTGTATTTTAAGATATGAGGTTTGCGTATTAATATTTTAAATCCTGTAAATTTTGATTTTTTGCATTTTAGACCTTCGGCTTTAATGGTGTTAAAAATCGGAATATTATTTGGTGCATCTGGGTGTACTAAGCTTCGGTGTACTATTATTTTTAAAATTTCAAAAATGGTAAAATTTAATAAATATGTTAAAAGTACTTAGGATGTGTATGAGAAGTTATAAAATTTTTGGAGGTAATAATGAGAAGCAAAGAAAATAAAATTAAAATAGATAAGTTAATTGTTAAGGTAGTCGCGTAAAAATGATTGAAAAGTAGTATAATTATATAAGAAATGTAAAGAAATAGTTAAAAAATTAGACAATTTGAAAAGCAAAAAGTTTTAGTTTGACTTTTTTTTATCTATCGCCAAAAACACTTAAGTTGTGTAAATTTTTTTTTTAAAAAATAAGTTTTTGCACCTGGGTGTATGAAATCAAACACTTTAAAAATCACTATTAAAATTTTATAAAATGTCTAAGATATTTTTTGCATTTTAAATCATGTAAAGTTTGATTTAGACTCTTATCTTAAGATATTCTTTGCATTTTAAATCATGTAAAGTTTGATTTAAACTCTTATCTTCATGAAATCTTGATCTGCTTATTAACACTTTAAACCATGTAGAGTTTGGTTTAAAATGCAAAGACATTTTACACATGCTACAAGATTTTAATGGTGATTTTTAACACCGTAAGGCCCAAGAGTCTAAAATACAAAGAAACAAATTTCACGGCACAAACTTCTTAATTTAAGTTTAAAACACAAATTTGGCCAGTGCGCACCAACCTCCGCGATCACATTCCCATGACGTACAACCGTCTAATGTAAAGGATAATGAATCTTATTACCCCGAGTAATATTTGCTTATTTGAGTTCAGTTTTCTTTTTCTTTTTTTTTTGATTGGGTTGAGTTCAAGGTAGAAAGTGTATTTTTTCAAATTTTTTTATGAAAATAATTTTTTGATTGTATTTAACTCTAAAGTTTGTGATAGGTGGAGATTTAAATGGACATGTAGGAAAAGAGAAGGTAGGATATGAGAGAAGTCATGGAGGCTTCGGCTTTGGAATAAGGAACGAAATGGGGAATGCCATTTTGGACTTTGCTATAGCATATGATTTGGTTATAGCAAATACCTTATTTCAAAAACGAGATGAACACTTGATAACTTTTAAGAGTGGGACAAATTCTAGCCAAATAGATTTCTTTCTTATAAGAAAATTGAATAGATCCCTTTGTATAAATTGTAAAGTTATCCCAGGTGAAAGCTTAGCTATGCAACATAGATTATTAGTGATGAATATATATACACAAAAAGAGTCAACAAAAACTAAAGGCAATGTAATTCCAAAAATTAAATGGTGGAATTTAAAAGGAAACAACATAGAACTTTTTAGAAAAAGAATGATAGAAGAAGTAAAATGGGACACACAAGAAGATGGAGTAGAATCGATGTGGGATAAAATGACAACTAACATAAAAGAAGTAGGACAAAGTATTGTAGGTGTATATAAAAATCGTAGATCCTCACATAGAGAAACTTGGTGGTGGAATGAAGATGTTCAAAAAGCTATAAATGATAAACAAAAAAAGTTTAAAACATGGCAGGAAAATAAAAATGATACAAACTTACAACAATACAAACTATCAAAAAAAGCTACTAAAAAGATTATTAGTGATGTTAAACACAAAGCTTATGAAAACCTATATAACAGATTAGGAACTAGACAAGGTGAAAAGGATATTTTTAAGTTGGCTAAATTAAGAGAAAATAAGGGCAAAGATTTAACACATATTAGATGTATTAAAAGTGAGGATCAAAGAGTTCTAGTCAAAGATGATAATATTAAGGAAAGATGGAAAACTTATTTTTATAGTTTACTAAATGATACCCCACACGAACAATTAACATTAGATGTTAGTCTAAATAGGGAAGAAAATAGGAATATCAGTTATTTCACAAAAATTCGAATATCTGAAGTAAAGGAAGCTTTAAGGAAAATGAAAACAGGAAAAGCTTTAGGCCCAGATAATATACCAATTGAGACATGGAAGTGCATGGGAGATGTATGTGCAACATGGTTAACAAATTTTTTTAATAAGATTATAAAAACGAAGTTAATGCCAAGTGAATGGAGGAAAAACATTATAGTTCCAATTTATAAAAATAAGGAAGATATTCAAAATTGTGCAAATTATCGTGGAATAAAATTAATGAGTCATACTATGAAATTATGGGAAAGAGTAATTGAACATAGACTAAGATGGGAAACTAATATATCTGAAAATCAATTTGGTTTTATGCCAGGAAGATCAACTATTGAAGCTATTTTCTTACTTAGACAACTATTTGAAAAGTATAGGGAGAAGAAAAAGAACTTATACATGATTTTTATTGATTTAGAAAAAACTTATGATCGAGTACCAAGGAAGTTAATATGGCAAGTGATGAGAAAAAAAGAAATTAATGACAGATACATTGATATTATTAAAGATATGTATGAGGGGGCTGTTACAAATGTGAGAACCATTAGTGGAGATACTAATGTCTTCCCAGTTAAAATAGGTTTACATCAAGGCTCAACCTTGAGTCCTTACCTTTTTACCTTAGTAATAGATGAAATTACTAGACATCTCCAAGAAGAAGTACCTTGGTGTATGTTATTTGCAGATGACATTGTTCTAATAGATGAAACTAAAGAAGGACTAAATTTAAAATTGAATAGGTGGGTAGATGCTTTAGAATCTAATGGTTTTAGAATTAGTCGCACAAAAACTGAATATATGAAATGCAATTTTAATAATAGTGAGAACCCGGATGAGGAACCAATTAAGATTTTAGATCAAGCAGTAACAAGAACTAATCACTTTCGGTACTTAGGATCAATAGTTCAAGAGAACGGGGAAATCGAGAAAGATATAATACATAGAATTCAAGCAGGATGGAAGAAATGGAGAAGTGCGTCAGGAATTTTATGTGACCGTCGAGTCCCAGTCAAATTAAAAGGAAAATTTTATAAGACTGCGATTAGACCTGCTATGCTTTATGGGGCAGAATGTTGGGCAGTTAAAGAGCAACATATATAAAAAATGAGCGTAGCGGAAATGAGAATGTTAAGGTGGATGAGTGGTAAAACAAGAAAAGATAAAATTAGGAATGAAATAATTCGAGAAAACTTAAAAGTGAGACCAATTTATGATAAAATGAGAGAAAATATATTAAGATGGTTTGGTCATGTTAAAAGGAGGCCTGAAGTCGCACCGGTTAGGAAAACAGAGTTTATCCAAGTAGAAGGTGGTAGGAGAATGAGAGGAAGACCCAAAAAAACTTAAACAAGATTTTAAAAAATTACAAATTACTGAAAATTTAGTCTTAAATCGCCAAGAATGGCGTAACAGAATCCATGCAGCCGACCCCACATAGGTGGGAAATGGCTTATGATGATGATGATGATGATTTAACTCTAAAGTTTGTAATTTTTAAAAATATACATGCATGTACAATTTTCAAAATCAATATTTTGAGAGTAAAAGGTTGATTTACGAAAATTAAAAATATATCTTAAAATCATAAATTTGGTGCATGTGTTAAATAGGATTTTTCCTAAAAATTTAAAAACAAAATACGTTTTATTCAAAATTAATATAAGCTTATGTTAACTTGAACTAACAAGATCAGAGTCATAAATAAAATGCTGAGTGATCGTTTGCAGTCAGGCGCAAATGACACATTTGCTTCTTGCCGTAAATCATATATTTTTATTTTTTTGAAATATTTCCGTCATATGCAGGTCTTACTTATACCTTCATTATTATTAATTTTGAAAATGTATTAAATGACATTGAACATGTGTCCTATTTTTATTTTGTTTTTAATTTAAAAATGGATTAAACTTGCATAGATACATATGCCTTATTTTTATTTATTCTAAATTTTAACATAAAATACAAAGTAAAATTTTAAAATTATCAAATTTCATGTAAAAAAGGTAAAGATAAGGATCACATATGATGATATGAATACAATTTTTTGAGAGTATGTTTGTTTATACTTAAAAATTTTTACTTTTCCATAATTATCATATTTTTAATTATTTTTCACATCTTTTTATACAATTATCATACTTTTTAAATTATTTTTACATAATTAACATAACTATTTCAATTTTATTTTACTTCTCATCACTACTCATATCATATTACATTCTTTTCTATCATTTTAAAATTTTTTATACTAATAATTTTTTCATCCAAAAATTTCATGGCTTCCAAACGCATACTAAAAATAATATTTTTAGTGCCGGAATCAATTCGCGGGAGTTCCAGTCGACAGTAAATCATCGCGGTTCCAATTAAAAAAAGAAAAAGAAAAAAGGTCAACGTGGATGTCCTCGTCCACGTGTACCGTGAGCGGTCCAGATAATGTTTAAGACATGGGACTAGCTCGTCCGCGCGGCCCGCGTCTACCCTCCCGCGAAGTAGACCTGTAATTTCCCTCCAATCCGGTGGCTTTTCTATTCCTTTCTCCTGCGTCTGAGGCAGAGCAGCGTAAGTGAATTCGAACTCCATGCTTGTCCCACGTGTGGGAAGATCCATATATGTGGAATTTTCGAACTTTCCGTAGTCCAATAAATTTAGTCGATTGTGATATAAAATACCTAGCATTATAGTTTAATGGAATGACATGCAAGTATATGGATATTAACCTCGGCTTTAAGTGCGGATCGGAGCATAGGTCTTCATTTTAATCCTGTGTAATTGAAAAGAAAAAAAAATGTTTTCATCTCTCACGCTTGCCTTCACGGAACAAATCTGGTCATAAATTAACCTTTATTGATAGAATAAAAATAATAAATACATTTAACTTTATAATTTTTTAATCTTTGAAACCACAGATATCATGGTAAAATGCATATTTTTTGGTGGTGTTTAGATGATAAAGAGTAGGGGCGTTAACGGATAAAGTTAGCCAGGTTGAAGTTTAATCTTAATTCTGACTTATTAAAATATTTTAACCTTAATCCATTTATTAACCTATTTAAGAAACTTCAACTCTAACCTATTTACAACTCATTTAATAAACAAGTTGATAAGTTATTAACATATTGTATAGCAGATGACCTAAAAGTCTAAACTTTAATAGATGATAGTTTTGTAGAGAAATATGAGAATGTGTTTTTGATGTAAGTGAAATGAAAATAAGACAATAACAAAAATATAGAATTTAGACAACAGTTAAAATGAAAATCATGTGACGAGGGGAAGACTTAGAGATGAAAAATAACCTAGGTTTGTATTTATATTTATAAAATTTTACCGAGTTAAATAAATTATATGGGTTAAATGAGTTATTAAACAGTTCGATGGGTTATAAAATTTTAACCTTAATCTATTTATTTAATTAAATATGATTAAATAGCTTGACGATCATAATTTATTTATTCAAAATTTTTAATTCGAATTCATTTATAAATAAGTCCAATGAGTAGGTTTACACTACGGACATTCTCGTCGAATTCGTGGCGGGCACCAAAACCAAACTGACGACAATGTAAACTGTAAATGGACGAGAAATTCCACGTAAGCTGTGCTTCTCTAAACCCTAACGGCAACGTAGGAACCCTTTCATGTCGTTCCTCTGCTTCTCTCCCACGCATTCTTGAAACCCTAATTCCTTTGTTATGGTCTAGAGAGCCTCAATTAAATTCGAAAATGCGCTGAAATTCCTGTCATTTCTCTCGCTCTCTTCCCTTCCCTTCCCTTCCCTTCCCTTCGACGGAATTTCTCTACCAAATCATGTCCTTTGATGGCACCACCGATCGAAGAGACGAATCTCAGGCCGGAAACGGGAATGGCAATGGCTCCGTTGCTGCCAAGCCGCGACCCAGCTATTCTGACCGACGCCTGCGATTGAATCCTAACACGGATCACAAGCCGGACAACTACAGCGACCTCCAACTGGAGTTTGATGCGTCTGTGTTCAGCTCGCTCGAGCGCCATCTGCCGCCGAACATGCTCGGAGTCTCGCGAGATACGAAGCTTCAGTTCATGAAGGAGATTATTGGGCGGTATCTTCCGCCGGGGGAGCGCTTGAGGGTAAGATCGGGAATTCTGCCTGTTCTAGTCTTTTCGTTGTTTCTTGAGTGAATTGTTGTTTTCGTTTCCATGTATTGATTTTGAAGAGTGGGAAGTGTGGCTAAAAATGTTAAATTTCTCTTCTTTTTGTGGAATAATCACAATGCCTTCCGTAGTTGGGGCGTGCCACTGTTTTTGAGGGAGTTGAATTATTCGAATTTGCATGCGTTTAAAATCGTGAGCTGGACCATTTTGAAGGAACAATGGATGATGCGCTTTTTGATTGGCAGAGCTCGTATCAGATGGATTCACTTGCTGATCCATTACATACATTGGATGTTGATATACACCGCCTGCTTCCTACGCGTGTTCTGTACTTTATCGTTCCAACTTCATCTTGCTAGAGCATCATCTACCAAGTTTTAGTAGGAGAAAACAAGAATAAAAATTTGATCTGGGATTTCCTAAATTGACTGGGAGAATTAAATTGTAAACAAGAGTCCAAGGTTTTCCAAATCAAATGTTAGATAAAATAGCAACAGAAACTCGATCTAGAGTTTCTTAATTCAATAATAAGAGAGACTAGGAAAAAATAATCTTCTTTAGGGTTCCCCACATTGAATATCAAATTTACAATCAAGGTATCCGAATCAAATAGTACGAGAAAATGAAAATAAAAAAACTCAATCTAATGTTTAAAACTGAATTTACAAGACAATAGAAGAAAACCTTAGATAACTCAAATGATAGGAAAAATTAAACAAACACAAAATATTGCACTAAACATGCATTGGAGACTGCATTGGTATAGCAGTCTTATATATGACCATAGGCAGGAGATCATTTTGTGGTAGATAAATATTTAGCACAAATTTTTTGCTTATGAGTTCCTATACACGCATGCTTGGACGTGGATATGCCTATGCATTGGAGACTGCATTTTGTTAAGGCATGAATTTAACGACACTGTGCTTTGTATTTGTAATTCTGTCCAAATTATTATGTTCTAGTAACTTTTTTTCTTTTGTACTTGTCATATTTTAGTATGCATTATCTGACTGTTTTATTGGTTTCATTATCAGGTTGAGAAGCACAAAGAATACAGGCAGAAAATAAGATCAAACTATCAGGTCTGTTCTAAATTTAGGTGAACTTTAAGTTATATCTGGCTTTTAAAGGGAATTGATGTACTGAGTAGGCAATGTTTGACTGAGCACATGCTTCTTCTTCTCAATTTTTAGAATGATTGTGTTGTAACTTCTCTTTATGATTTATTATTTTTTTGGTATTCAGATTCATTTTGTTTAATTTTGTTTAATTTTGTTTTTGTGCTTCTTCTGTCTAATTTTTGCCATTTGCTTTTCTCTTGTTTAGTTTTGGCTTGTGTTCGTTCATTGCTTATAATGCTGCAAGTGGTTGAGCCTGTCTTGGTTTATTATCATTTATGTAGGTTATTCGAGTTCAAGTGTTTTCTTCTCCAGGACTATAATACTGTATGTTGGCGTGGGTGCATTCTGAAATTTTTAGCTGTTTGCTTTCAGAAAAAAAAAAGAATAGAAAAAGAGAAACATGTTCTGTTTTTATACTCTTTTTTCTCTTCTTTTACACCTGATATTGACAAGTATTTAATTGTCTGTACTTTTCTCCACTGATGTTTTTCCCTTTTTTTCCCATGTTCTTCATGCAGCCCCTGTATAAAGAGTTATACAATATTCATCCTGCAAGCTTCTTTGTCCCATCCTTTATTAAAGCAGTTACGGACAATACAGAAGAAAGTTTCAGAAGTATCATGTCTGAACCCACCCCAGGAGTTTACACATTTCCTATGCTGCAGCCTAGTTTCTGTGATAAGCTGCTTTCTGAGGTATCATTTGTCTTTCTGTTGAATTTGATATTGTAGGACTAACACTTGTCCATAGTTGACATGTTATAATGTCTTCAGTCAATTTAGGTATTGTATGTCAGTTGACTTGTGTCTGTTTAGGTTGAAAACTTTGAGAAATGGGTCCATGAAACCAAGTTGAAAATCATGCGGCCAAACACTATGAACAAATATGGTGCTGTTCTTGATGATTTTGGCCTGGAAACTATGCTTGACAAGCTGATGGAGGAATTTGTTTGCCCCATGTCCAAAGGTAATGAAATTGAGCTTGAAGCACGATATAATTGGCTTCTGATGATTTTGTGACTTCTCCTATGCTGTCTGATGTGGATTTTTTGTATGCAGTGTTCTTTCCTGAAGTTGGAGGATCATCACTCGATTCTCATCATGGCTTTGTTGTTGAGTATGGGAAGGACAGAGATGCCGAATTGGGTCTGTTGTTCTTTGAAATTACATCTTCTATCTCCATTTCATCTTTCATCACTTTTTATCACCTTCATTTTGTTCGGGGCATTTGCAAAAGTGATCCTATAGCTTTGCATAATTGCAAATCAGCCCTCAATTTTTAAGATTTGCAGAATAAATCCTTTAAGTTACCTGATGCTGCAAAGGTAGATATGTTATGAAATGCAGGAACCTGGCAGAGATTAACTTTTAGGATTAAAATGTACAAATGTGAAACGTCTAAGGTTTAATTTGTACCAAGTTATTTTAATAATTGGACCCCCTGTAAGTTCTCTATCTATATGCATTTTAAACCCCAACTATCAATTCCTGTCAGTTAATGGAGTCTACCTTGCAACACTGGGTAATTAGAGAATTTATTCTTCAAATATCCAAACACAAGGGCTAATTGCAATTATACAAAGTTACATGGTCCATGCAGCAAATACCTCAATTTGTTCATTTGTATGCTGACTAGAGTTTTCATATGAAAGTCCTTTATCTTTATAAATGCTTGTTTGGGGTGCCTGGAATCCATAAATTTCATATCTGTCCATTAAATATCAGCCAATGAGCAGAACAGTTGTTTGGTTAGGATTGCAGGTTTTGCAAATTCATCTGAAATCTCATCTAAATTTGAGGTTATTAATTCCCTCTTAGGTTTATTTTCTCTCCTTTTTGATTGGTTTGTATCATATTTTTATAATGCGTTTTTCATTCTCATGCCATCTTGCTATGATCACTTTTGTTGGTAATCATGTTATGGCGTGGGCCCCCCAAGTTTCAAGGTTTTTTGACATTGCAACATCGCCAGTTTTGTAGCAGATGGTTCACTTTATTCTTTTCAAAAAATTTCTTATTTCAATAGAAACATCCAGGAATGTTTGGGATACCTTTGATAATTCATATCTTTTTTTTTTCTTGATTGGTTTGATAATTCATATCTTACTTTGCTGATAATGAGTAATTCCAGGGTCCTCATACCAAGATAAATGCTATTACTCATTTCATTAACTCTAGAAGTATACTTTAGATTTTCTTTTATTTTTATTCTAAGTAATGGGATTTGCTATGGGAAAACTATCCTTAACCATAATAATGCTATCATCTTCTAAATTTATTTGTTGGTGTATTTTTAGGGTTCCATGTGGATGATGCAGAAGTTACTCTTAATGTATGCTTGGGTAAGCAATTTAGTGGGGGGGAATTGTTCTTTCGTGGTGTTCGATGCGACAGACATGTAAATTCTCCAAATCAACCTGAGGTATGCTGGTTTCTAAAGTCTGTCAATGCATGGTCACTAAAGGCAGTTATTTCTGTTTGTATTTGTTTCCAGTGAGAATGTCAATCTTGTTATCGTCTCTAGCGATAGTCAGCATGTTGCACCACCACACTACTGTCAGAGGGTTGTCCAAACTTAATAGAGATCAGCCATTTTAATGTGTAATAGCCAGGTTATTAGCAGTGCACATAAATGATTGTTTAAAGCATCTTTAACACGCCCTAACCTGAATGCAGGCTAATGATTGTTTAAAACATGCCTAACTTGATTCGTTTTGGTAAACCCAACGTACATCTTTGTGCATTAGCTAATAAACTGTGGTTATTATTGAACACTTGTTATTTAGGCGAAAATGTTTTGGTTTTTCTTCTTTCTTTTTACCCCAATTTTTGGATGGTTACAGCATTTTTGTATGCTAAGAGTATATTATCTAATGTTGAAATTGTTATCACATGAGTTAGGCTTGATCGATGTTACGATTGGTTACATGATCCTGAAATTGCATACTCGGTCCTTCACTGAGCTGGTTTTAAATGATGGCTTCAAAAGGCATTACTCATTCAACAGTGGTTGTTGTGGGTGAGCATTTTTCTTACAGAGGTTCCCAATTCCTTTACAGGAAGTCCTTGATTACACTCATGTGCCTGGTCAAGCTGTCCTTCATCGTGGTCGTCATCGGCATGGTGCAAAAGCAACTACTTCTGGGCACAGGATCAATTTACTCTTATGGTGCAGAAGGTAACTTATGCTTTCTGTGCTTTTCTTAGTTATCATCCTTGCATGATAGCCTTGGAGAATTGATAAATCAAACTAGCATGGATTGGACCTAGAATTGTCTCTCAGCTGAGCTACGAGGATCGTCTGCTACCATTCTTTTACATGCCTGTTTCTTCAATTAAAAAAAGTCAATGAATTCCAGATCCAATTCATCCCAGAGAGCTAGTGCATTGTTGTTGTATCATGGATTATCAACTGATGCTTTTTGGCAGTTGATTTGGGATTGGCTAACTGTGATGCCCATGTTGGAGTTCAAAATTGAAGATCCAGTCAATGGATGTACAGCTGTTTGTAGAGTCTGTTACTTGCAGTTTGGACTAATGAGCCTTCTACTCCTCAACAAACATGTAGTATGCCGCATGCAGAATTTCTAGTATGTTGTTGATTCAAGCAGCGGAAGGTGCCTGAGGACACCATCTGGAATCTCCTAGAGTTGCAGAGCATATCCCAAGAATTTGGCCATCTTTCAGTTGAATTGAACTATCCATTGTGCATCGGCAATAGAAGATTAGGGCCTTCTGATCTGATTGATTCCTAGGCATCCAACAACTACGTGGATCAATAAGAATGGATCCTCATGCAGAGTCTGTTTCCTGACAAGCAGACATTCTAGACACTTATTAAGGACCTGGAGCCCCTCTTAACAATTCTCCTGTGATTACTTACAGCTCTGTGTTCAGAGAGCTGAAGAAATATCAAAAGGATTTCTCAGGCTGGTGTGGAGAGTGTCAGCGTGAGAAGAAACAACGGCAGCGGCTATCTGTTGCTGCCACAAAACTGGTAAAGTCAATCTCATAGGCAGCCATTATTTCAGACATCATATGTAAAGAGAGTCAGTTAATGTGCAAGAAGAGTCCATCGACACTGTTGCTTAATAACAAATTGTAATAAAAGTCAAACATATCCAAAACTGTGGTCGATTAGACAATCCCAGTACTGTTAATTAATGTGGAGTTCTTTGTTAACTTTTGTTTTCAACAGTCCAGTTAGATGGCTATCAATTCAGGATGTTTCCAGACCATGAGCCCTTGCTGTTTTAATTTATCATAAGACCAATGCTACTACTATTTTTATTATTGGGTTGAAAACCCTTCTTACTGTGTGCAATTATGCACGCAACTCAAGTGGTTGCTTTGCTCTGCCTGTCTGGATCAGTTTCCTGCACTAGATTATAAACTAGGCCCTTGTTTTGATTGGCAGCTGATGAAGTGGATATTTTTTGTTCATTGGTTTTTGGGCAGGAAATCCTGAGGAGGGAAGAAGAATCTGTAACCTGATGGCGTCTGCTGTTTGTAATTTAAGACTGGGTGGTTGTAAAATAGTAATACTTCATCGCCCAGAGGCATCTAACGGCGGGAATTTGTTTCTTTTTTGCTTCATCCATCCTTTCTTTGTCTTGGGATTTTTTTCAAGTTTGGGAAGATGGTTGAAAGTTGCGTGTTAATTAATCTATCAGTTATCTTAATATTAGCGGATCCATTGGATCCCAATTGCCAATCCGATCCTGCTGTTCATCTTTGAAAAATATAAAATCCATAAACCGACTAACTGTCACCCTTCTGTCTACACGATCTGTTTTCACTACTGAACTCTTGTCGAAGTTTTATATATTATCATTCTTTGTGGCTAGTTTATTCTAATTAGGGAATCATGCCTTTTGCCTTTACACACAGATGATGTAGCTTTTGCTGCACTGTTGCACAAAAAGCGGGCAGAGGATGATGAATGCAAAGGCATACAATATACTGAAGTATTGGCTTTTTCTCCATCCTGATGAGTTCCTGCTTTAACTTGACTGGTTGTTTTGATTGTTGGAAGAGCGACTAGAGCAGATGGATGCCGGTTTTTGAGGTTGGTGGTCAATCCGCTCGTTCTTGTTTCACCGCCAGCTTCCTTTCCAGTGTGTTTGATGATTCGCAGTTTAGTGGGATGGGATTGGGAGCATCAGTTTACTTAGCAAATCAGATTCTTGGCTTCAAGCTGACCAGATTAAATGATTTTAAGCATCCACTCTCAACCTTTTGTCCTTTGACGTAGACTAACGATCTGCGTTTGATTGCAGGATTCTTGCATAGAAACCGATTGTTTCTCCTCAAATGGCCCGGAAACGCGGGGAATTCGGGTTGTGCGATTTTCGTCTTTTAGTTGGCTTTGGCTTACTTAATGTGGCCATGAAATGGACTGGCGAAGCCTTCAAAACCTGGAAGATTAGCATGAGTGCTAATAGGTCTCATCTTTTTTTTTTTTTTTTTTTTTTTCAATATTCAAAAGTATTTCGTCTATGATCAATGCTATAAAAAGTTGTCTATTTTGTTTTTATTTATTAGTTTTCTATATTATTTTCACTCGTTGACAAATTTTTCTTCTGTTCCATGTAAACAAACAAATAATTAAAAAAAAATTTCAACATTCAGTGTAACTTGTTTACTGTGTAGAAGCAAGACCACTACAGCCAGGCCGGTTGGCAGCATCGCTGCCTGCCATGTTAGAGGCGTGAGGTCGAATTCCTAGGGGTGCTGCTGATGGGAGCTGTGGTTTCTCCATTCATTTCATCTCCCTAGTTCTTATAGTCTCACTTTATGAATTATAAGAAGCGAGATGAATGTAATTGTATACTTTAAAAAAAAAAAAAAAAAAAATTATGGGGCCAACCAAGCAAACGGATCAACGTGTAAGCTTTACTTTCGAGATGGATGCTAACATTGATGTCCATTAATCATCTCATAAGATGCACTTTTCTGCATCTGAAAGTCGTTAGTTTGTCGCTTATTGAATTCAGTTTTTCGTTTTTCTCGGTCAAATAATAAAAAGGGAAAAGAAGTGAACCCGTTGCCAACTGTCATATTGCATCATGCCTATTTGAAGACATTTCTAAATACGATTAATAGACATTCAGGGTGTATTTGGTACTAGTACCAAAGATGGGGGAAATTTTTGAAAAGGTGAGAAAGTAATGAGATATGATAGTGATAATAACTAAAGAGTTAAAATAAAATAGATACGGTACTTGTATAAAAATATGAAAAATTAATTAAAATATAAATATAATAACAGAAAAAGTAAGGCATGGAAAACCTCCCCATCTATTTCTATGCAATTTTAAAAATAATATGACATCTTAATTACCTAATTATCTTTTTTTCGTTTTTATTTTGATATTTCAATTATTTTCATATAATTATCCTATTTTTTTCTCATTTTATCGTTATCATATCACATCATTCTTTTTTTTTTTTTTTTTTTTGAGGCAACATATTTCATCATTCTCACACTTTTTTTATAAAAAAAAAAATCTCCTTTCCTAGTACTCTTTAACTCCGTAAAACTTACCAAATGCTCCCTAAGTTAGTGAAGATAACAAGTTATGTAAATTCATTAAAAAAATTCGGTAAAAAAGTGTGCAGCAAAAGGCGAGTGCACTAACGTTTATGTATGTGAGGCAGGTCAGAATTATGGTTCTCGAAATGGGGACAATAGAACATTCATGAATGTTAAGCAGATAACAACAAGAGTCTCTGAAACAATGACAAGGGAACCTTCCTTGTTCGTAAATTGCTCCATCAATTCCGTCAGCATACGCTTCATTAATGGGTAGGTGAACGCCACGAGTCCGCCCAAGCTCCCCCGAGCTTAATGTGCTTAAACTCGGTATTACAGTTTTAATTTAAGCACCCCAAGTGGGGTTGTAAATAAATAGACAAAAAAATTTGAGAAAATTTAGATTTTCAGATGGTAGATGTATCATGATTGCTATACAATAGGTGTTACTAGGTTGTATGTTTTAATATATGCTTTTTTGATTTTTTAATGTGAGTCTGAGTATATTAAGTTAATTAATAAATTATTACATAGCATTATTAATATGGTGATAGACACCATTGAGTGCGTAGGGTCTGAGGCTCGAATTAGACTCGAGCAAAATGAAAAAGTAACAGTAACAAATTGAGAACATCTACTAGCAACCGATTTTGGTAACGAGAAAAAATTTCACTGGACATTTTGTATTTCATAAGCTGATCAAGGGTAGAGTTAAAAAGCTGAAATATGAAAATAAAAGTACTTACATGAAAGGATAACCAACAATGATTGAATCAAATTAAAAGTTTACTTCAAATGATACAAGATTTTTATATGAAATTTAAACAAGAATAAGAATATAATGATGTATACTGAGAATAAAAAAAATTATATTAAAAATACTAAAAAATTATTTTAAGAACTAAAAATCTATCTTAGAAATAAAAATACAAATTTTATACACAAAACCTTGTATTATTTGAAACATGTCTTAAGTAAAGCTGGTAAAGATAAAGCTATAAGAATTTGGATGAAATGATTTGAAGTAGGATCTGGGTTTCGGGTCTAAGCTCAATCATAGCCTCTTCCTGCGCCCCTGCAAAAGAAAAGTAGGCACGTACATGGCAGCTTCTCACAAATCAAAGCCATAGAAATAAAAAAATAGAAATACAACCATCTAACCATCTGGTTGCGGATGAGATGGAGATCAATGCTCTACCATCTGGGGCGCATTCCTGTTTCCTATTTTATTTCATGCAGAGATTCCGTCGATCTTCCAGTCGTGGAAGCACGTTGCACGAGCATTGCGAGATCGCGTTCAAGCTCCGGACATGCATGTGGTCGGCTCCGTTGGTCCACCTAATACACCCACATTCCCACCACAATCATATGAAATAGACCTACATGATGTTTTATTTTATTGCTTCCGAAGCAAGCTTTAATATAAAATAAAGGGGAAAAAAAAAAAACTCCCACTTACGAGACAAACCCACGGTCCACACGCAAGGACAACTGCCTTACCAAAAAGACAAAAACCACCACCACCACCACCTTCTAAAAATCGATGGTGCACAAGCTCCTGTTGATAGGAATGCCTAATTTGATAATCGAGACCATTGGATGGTTATTTTACACAATGAATGGGTAATCTAGCTCAAAGAAAAAAGAAATATTTCAAATATCCGATATTACCCCCATTTATTAATACAATATTGGAATTTTGTTGGTACCCATCCAAGGTGAGGAGCCGGGACCCAGTGGTGTAGATTAAAACTACGAATTACATTTGGTAGCGGGAACTGAAATCGGTGTATGGTTGTTTTATTTAAATTAGTTTAACAGAAACGAGTGGTCTTAAACATGATTAAAGGAAGGTAGTCCACCGAAGCAACTTGCCATTGACTGTGGTGACACTTTGATGGGGACCTGAAGATAAAAAAGCATTAAATAACGGTTGGATTCGTGGTGTAGGTTCTCCGCCCATTTCTAACATTGAGACCACATACTCGGCTGTCCACATGGAAAATGTGAGTAAATCTATGCCGTCCAAATCACCAAATAGACTGTTGGCTATATCAGGGTCAACAGTCAGCACAAAACCGAATCTTATTTATGCTTGCAAAACAGGCTTTGTAACTTTGGCGGCCATTGTTTACTCAAAAATGCTTTTACATTAAAATTTATCGCTCTAAAATTTTTACTATTCACAATTATTCTATTTTTAATTATTTTTTTACTGTTTTTGACACAACTACTCTATTTTTTAATCATTTTTATACAACTACACATATATCTAATTATTTATTTTAATTTTATTTTCTTTACTTCTTATTATTACTCTTATTATATTACATCATTTTCTCTTATTTCGAAAACTTCTACGTAAAAAATTATTCACAATTTTATCATTTCCCAACCATACTTTTTGGATAATTATAACATTAGTTTGTCTAACCGGTTGTTGAGGTCAACAATTGACACCAAAACCGAATCTTATTTATTGAACATAATAGTTGTAAAATAGGCTTTATTACTTTTTAAGTTTTTTTATTATGCATTTATCTTTTTATATTAATTTTATTCCGTTTTAGTTACATTTCATATTATTTTTGTTCTTATTTTAAAGATATTTGCGGTGTTAAATGAAGAGCAATTTCAAAATTTTCATTTAAGGACACGACATCTTACGTTTTTTTTATAGAATTTTTATAATTTATAGAAATTTTATTTGTTATCATTATATTTTAAATTATAGTGTAAAAATCAAAGAGATGTATCTTATAAAAGCTCCAAGGTTAGATGGAATGTCAATCAATTTAAATTCCGGTAGATTAATTAGTTACGTTTATATTATGCAAATTCTACACGTGTATATAAACTGTTGCACATTATTAATCTTACATTGATAGTAAGAAAAATAATACATTATAAACGATATTGTATATTAGTATTCCTCAATGTACACTGTCCACCTAAGTTCTTCATCTTATTAATCACATCCTTTTCATAAGTATGTTAATTAATGTTGGTAGTTTAGACTTATTCAAATCATCTAAAAATGCAATAATATTTAACAATCTTAAAAATGCAATAATATTTAACAATCTTATATTATATCATTTAGAAATAATTAAATAGTTATTTGAATATTTTAATAGATTACGGATAAATTTTTAAAAGAAAATCAGCAAGATCAACAAATAATTATATTGTTACAAAATTGATGATAGAATAATATATTTTATATTATTTTCATGAATAGACTGGTATGAATTTTGCGACCCCCCTTCCAACCCAAGATACTAGCTCCAACATTTGTTGTAATTTTTTCGAAGAAAATTTACATTATTTATATACCGATATTAGAAGCATATATAAAAAGTTTAATATCTTATGGGGGAAAAATTATGATCGCCCTAGTTATTGAAAAGACAGATTAATAAGGAATTTTTGCATCTATAACTACAAAGTTTGGGCAAAATTGCAAACACGTCACAATATTTGCAAAATTTGCATTCATATATACGACTCTATACATACAAGGTTTGTTTAAGATTGCAAACATACTTACAAACCATAAAGGCATATATTTATTTTATTAAACGATGAAAATGCCCTTTAACTAATAAAATGAAAAATATAAGAAAATATAATAAAAATGTTCAAAATTTTTAAAAAATATTCCTCAATTAAATAAATCTTTATTTAATATGAGGAATACTTGTAAGAAAATTAATATTAAAAAATACTAAAATACCAAAAAAATTTATTTTTATCAATGTGCTCGCATTTAAACGAATCAATTTAATATGAGAATTTTCTTTAAAATAAATTTTTAGTATTTTAAAAATATTTTCTTATATTTTATTTTTATAAAGATATTTGGTCATGTTCAAAAAGAATTTAAAGTTTGTAGATATGTCTACAATTTTAGCTCAAACTTGTAAATATAAATGAAATTTTTATAAAAATCGTGATATGCGTAGTTTTGTCCAAATCTTGTAGGTATAGATGTAAAAACACCTTTTAACAATACTAACTCAATTCAATTTTGTAAATTGACTTGCTTTAATTTTTTTTATATTTTATATCATTTTTCAATTTATCTTACAATTAAGCTCTAAGACAATGTTTACAATTTGAAAGAGAGATATCACAAGTTCTAAAATACCAAAGGCAAACAAAGCTCTTAATTCAGGGGTGTTAATGGTAATGATTTACTAGTCAACCTATTCATCCAACCTGTTTATAAATGAATTTGGGTTCGGATTTTTAAATAAATGAATTATGATCTGCTAACCTATTCAACGATTTAATTAAATAAATGGATTATAGTTAAGATTTTATGACCCATCAACCAATTTAGTAACTCATTCAACCCATATAATCCGTTCAACCCACTTAGCCCATTTGGTTCGTTTAACTCACTAAAGTTGTATACATATAAATTTAAACTCCTTAGTTATTTTCTTCCGCTAAGTCTTCCTCATGTCACATAATTTTCATTTTATCACTATTGTCTCAATTCTATTTTTTTATTACTGCCCGATTTTCATTGTCCCTTTGCCAAAAATACTCTTTTGTATCTCTCTATGAGATTATCGTCTACCGAAGCTAGGCCTTTAAGTCGTTTGCTATACAAACCGTTAATAGCCCGCTAACTTATTTATTAATCGAATCGTAAATGGATTAGAGTTGATGTTTTTTAAATGAATTAATAAATAAATTAGGATTGAAATATTTTAAATGGATTAGAATTAGAATTATGCTTTAACCCATAAAACCCTATCCGTAAACACAAAGATGCTCCAGTTAAATCAGAGAGAAAACGTGCTAAGCAACATTCAAACACTGCAACTCCCGATCAAGGGTGATTGAATACTGGCGGAGTTGAGCCCATGATAAGCTACATCCTAATCGTCACCAAAAATCCCTCAGCATCCAAAGGGTTCAACATTTGGATGGGGAACATTTGGGTGCCGGATCCGACCGGGTCTATACTAACATTATCCATGTGCGTCGGCACCATTTCCGGAATAGCGAGGAAACGCACACTAACTGGTGGTGTGTTGCGTGAGTTAGTAACTTTTAAGTAATAATAATAATAATAAAAGCTGCCCATCGGAATAATGAGCATGCCTAATGCACACTAAAGTTAAAACGGACAAGGATGGGACCCACCACCGATGTTACCACCATAAAAGACAGACAGGAGAAGGGTCTTACGACCACACATCCACGCACGAATCCATGTATTCCAATTCCAGCACAATAAATAAATATACGTCAACCGTAGAATTTTCCAAGCCCAAGCTGGCATGTAAGGTCTCATTCCAGAGCTACTAATAATAATACCTCACCGGCTCATCATCATCAATTTCTCACTGAAAATTGGATAAAAGAAAAAAAATTTTTATTTCCGAGATCAAGTTGAACTCTCTAATTCCAATACTTTTTTTTTTTTTTTTTTGTCTCCTCGGTTCATTTATCATTACGTGTATGACGGGTAATTTACAAATATAGCCATGTAATTTGACTATAATTTACACATTTTCTATATACATTATTACATTTTCATCTAAAATACAGTTTGATTTAAAAATCTTCTATAGCATGAAACAGGCCTTAAGTTTGAGAAAATTATAAGATGGATTAAGCATGTGTTATAAAAAAAGTATAAAAAATACTTAAGTTAAAATAGATAGATTAGTTGTATGATAGGTTGAAATAATCGAAAAGTAGAGTAGTTGTAAGAAAAATATAAAAAAAATAATTTAAAAATATTTTTCATATTTCTCACTGAAAATTAGATAAAAGAAAAAAAAAATTTTCGAGATCAAGTTGAACTCTCTAATCTCAATACTTTTTTTTTGTCTCCTCGATTTACTACAAATAGAAAATTTAAAGATTAAAAACACTAATTATGAAAACTTAAGGAGACAATTTACAAACCAAAACAATAAATATGGGAATTTGGATTGAATGGGTGTGGTTGGAGATGGAGTGAAGGGTACTGCACATGCGGTGGTCGACGAAGACAGGACCGATTATTAAGCCCCGAGGATCGCGGCAAATCTTCATGGTGTGAAGGTTTGTTAGAATAATACACCTGCATCGATGTATTTCTTTTTAAATAACCTCTACGCATACGATGCCTAGGAAAACGGGCCAATGGATGGTAGCCCTTTTTTTTTTTTTTGTATTTTTGTAGCGTCTGAAACAGTACTCCATTAAAATACATCAACCCTTTTCATTATTTAATCAGATTAACTATTAAAAGATGCACGAATGATACGAAGACCCAATAAGATTTTTTTTCCTTAAAAAATGACTTGGACCTTTGAATCATGCAGCAGAGCTATGGTTATCTAAATGCATTATACATGTGGAATGTGGATGCACTTGTTGTAAAACGGTTCTCCCACCGCCTCTTGACCGCCCTGCAAGCTTTTCTCTCGTACTCGTCGTGACGCTCCTGTCGGCTAATTCGGTAGCTACCCGCGCACGTGCATTAGAATCCCACGCGCTTCTCATGCCCTGCGCTTCTATTTCCACCGTCAACCATACTAATTTATGGTTCGTTGCAAATTTTTATTAAAAAATTTGCAATGCTCAATCTTTTATTATTAAAAACTTTTTATTCTAACTATTTATTATTTTTGGTTGTTTCCTAGATTTTTAACGCTTTTTTTTTTTTTTTTTTTTTTGCTTTCATTAAAAATGCTGCCTATTCTATCCTTTTGTTTATTTTATGACCTTTTCTTTTATTTTTAACCGTTAACCCATTGTATCATGTTGTTTTCTTTTTTTTAAAAGAACGACGCCCCTTTTCTGCCCTATTTTCTCCATTTTCGGACGGTTCCGATATGTTCAGAGAAAAAGCAAAGCCGTAATTTATAAAAAATAAAATTATATGGTAATAATTCCCAATGGAGGATGAGAACTAATTATTTTAAAAGTAGAAAATAATTTGGAAAGTTCACGATAAGTAGCTTAATAATGAGATAAGTAACTTGAAAAAATGGATAATAATTGAAAAATAAATCAATAATGATGATGTCAATTAAAAAGATGTTTGACTATAAATAGCAAGAGAGACAGAATAACAGAAAAATCAACGGGAAAGATTCCAGAATTGTAAAGGATGGGGTGGGCATGAGTAGGACTCTTATGTTCTGGCCTACCGCCAAACGGAAACGCGAGAATAAAGAACGGCAGGGATTCAAACAAACCCCCGGTTTAAGTGTCTCAACAAATTATTTTAGGGCTGTTGAGATTGTGGAATTTGATGCAGATAGGGTGAAGAGTTTGCACGATCAAGATGTATTGTTGTAAGTTGAGATGTGAAAATTTATATTAAGCGTGTGTTCTTTGTATGAAAACTTTTTAAATTAAAAATTTTCAATATAAATTTTTTTTCCACAATTATTCAGCTTTTTAATTATTTCGTTACATTTTTCATATAATTATTTTTTTCATGCAACTACTTTATTTTTGAATCATTACCTCTATCATATTAGATTTGTTTTTCAATTTAAAAAGTTTTTATAATCAAATTTTTTTCCAAAAGTTTTATTATTTTCCAAATACTCTAAAGGTAGAAATTTTTTGAAAAATAAAAATAAAATGTCTTTTGAGATAGGAAATCCTTTATCATTGACCTAACAGCATTCCCACCTACACAAACATTTTTAAATACAGCGAGCAGATCAGATTGCACACAGTAACCATTAAGGGTTGGTTGGACAATTTATTTAATTATCGATAAATCGCTTTGAAATTTATTAAAAAGATTTTTCCCATGTTTTCAACACACATCCAGTTATGAAATAAAACTTCAGCTAACTAAATTAACATACTTTTCCTATTATTGCCACATTTTCACAATACCTTATCTTTTTATTTTTATTTTTTTTTACTCCTAATCGTTACTCTTATTATACATATAACACTTGCACATTAGGAAACTTTTTCCTAGCTATTTTTTCTCAAATTTTTTTTTTCCCACACACAGACTCATCCTGTGACATTTCCATGGAACTTGGAAATGTTCAGGGCACCCAACCTATTCTTCCGGCTCGGTGACCAATTAAAAAAACAGAAAAAACACAAAGAAACAAAAGTAGGCAGCAACCATCAGCTACTAAACGATCCCGGACAACGGAACCGGTGGCCCCCACCATATCACGATTCACGATCCGGTTTCATTCTCTTTGAAGTCCACGTGTACCTGCAGGAGCAGTGCTTTCAACTTTCAACTTACCGAAGCCACAAAAGCGTCCGTCACCTCCCTCAAAGGCTGCAGTTGCTGCTGCTTTTTTTTCAGCGACACAAAAATGGCCGTCCGTTTGTTGCCTGCGACTGCAGATGGACGGCCCACAGAAGCAACAGAGCAGCTCCTGTCCGCGCGTCATTCCACATAGGCGATGGGGCCTATGTGGCTAATTACATTCTGGAGTATCTGCAACTTTTAATGCGGCTTATGATATATCCTGTGCAGATGTTGTCGCAATATGCCAGGAGACAAGCATTAGGATCAGATGAACGGCCTAGATCTGATCACGAGTTCTACGTCGATCTGCGCAGAGCCTGTAGGATCATTTGATTGGATGGAACGCCGTGAGGTTTGGACGACCAGAGGTCGTTGTGTGTGTGTATGTGTGTTTTTTTTTTTTTAATGCTTGTTTTTTCTAATATCACTCATGTTTTAATTATCATTCCTGAGGTGTTATTGTGTGTGTGTGTTTGTTCTTTTTTATGATTTATTTGTACAATATCTAGCATGTTTTGTCCCAATTCAACTTAAATATTTACATTACTGACAAACACCAACATCATACGTCACCAGGGAAGGCCAAAACTTCTACCAGCGCAGTTATGTCCATGTTGGCGTGTTTTGATTAATGGAAAATTATATTAGAAATATAAGAATATAATATTGAAAATAAAAAAAAGTGAGATGGTTATAAAAGAAGTATTGGGTTGGAAATTTGCAATTTTCTTCGAGAAGAGTAAATCTCATCCCATCCCCAAGGGTGTTGCTGGGATGAGAAGATTTTAAGTCTTGTGCTGCATTCGGAAGTAATAAATTATATTAATAATAAAAAACAGTATGAGAAATGAGAATTGGAAAAGAATGATCATCATGTATCGGAAATTTTTTTTGAGAATAAAAAATTCTCGCATCCGCCCATTTCTCTCTTACCAGGCTGTATCCATCCAGTATTCTTGACGAGGCCGCATGATCTTGCACAGGTAAGCTGTTCATCTCGAAACATCTTATATCCCCGGACCGGTACGTAAGAGCAGCAAAGGTCCAAACTTAGCTCACCCCTACATGTAACTCAACATTCGATTCAATACCACAGATCCGATCGGTTCATCAATCATCGAGGCTGTCATTCTCCCTTTAATTTCAAAGATATCGCTGATGACATCTTTATAACCACAGAAAAAATTCAGTTCTTATCGTAAACCGTCGATTTTAATTACAGATCCTTCGAAACCGCCGAAACGAGGTTTCTTAAAATTTCAAGCTCGAATGAATCCAAGCCATGGGTAATATTTACGTGGATAGATCTGATCTCTTGGATAGTGTTGGCTGTTTCCACTTATTCAGACTCTGCTGCAGGTGCAGGAGGACATGCGCACAACCTCGAGCGGGGCCCACCATCCGTGGCTTATTACGTTACTCGCAAGTCCCAACTCTTACGTCGGGTTTGGAATCAGAAAGCCGGGTGGGCCCCACGCGGTGGTCCAAATCTCTGCCTCTCCTGAAAAGCTCCTCCCCTTCTCGCCCTCCCTCTGGCAAACTCCAAGCTCCCTTCTAGCGAAAGAAAGCCCTAGAAAATCGCCCTCCACGATCCAACGCCCAACCCCCGCTCTCGCATGAGCATCTCCCGCTCTGAAAAATCGAACACCCATTTTCCCCCACCTCCCAGACACCCAAATAGATAACAGCTCTTCCGAGATGGGCCTATCCAGCGACCTCAACAACGTCTCCTCCGACTCCATCCCGCTGTTGCTTGTTGCCCTCGTTGCCCACGGCGTGTGTTATATCCGCTCGCTCCTCTTCTGCTTCCTCCAGTTCGTAGGCGTCTCCAGAATCGGAGCCGGAGAAGCGGGTTTCGCCGGCGCCGTGGGGTCGGGGCTGGCCAGCGTGGTGCTGCTGGCGGAGCAGCTCAACGTCCACCGGGTGTTGACGTTAACGGAGGAGGATGATGAAGAAGAAGAGAGCGAGAGGCGGGATTGCGTGGTGTGCCTTTGCGGGCTCAAGATCGGACAGCAGGTGCGGAGGTTAGCATGCTGCCACGTGTTCCACAAGGAGTGCTTGGATGGGTGGCTGGAGCATCGGAACATGAGCTGCCCGCTCTGCCGTGCGCCGCTGGCGAAGGAAGAAGAGAGAGTGGTGGTGGGGCTGGAGGCGCGCCTTGGAGAGGAGCTCCTCACGTGGTTCGCACCGACGCATTGATGCGATGGCAACGCATGACATGACATCGATGATAGGATGATGGGCAATGACGACAGGATTGGTGGATGGACGGTGAAGATCCTTTTTTTTTTAAATAGAAAAAAAAAAAAGACTTTTTCCTCGTATATTTTTACTAATATGAGTCATGTTGGGTGGCTGTGGTTTTTTTGAGGTTCTGTTTTTTTTTTTTGCCCTTTTTGAAGGGCTTTTTTGGCTTCTTTTCCTTGAGCTGTAAATGTTACTCTCAAAATTTTTGGGAAAAATAATGAGTGCTGAGTCACGGATGGTTTATTGGCATTCTCCTCCTATTGTTTTATGATTATTTTGATTCTGCGTTTTTTGGTTGTAGGTCAAAAATATCAGTTGGTTAACTGGACAAGGTTCGAAATGTAGAAAGATTTTGGTAGGCCGTCTGCAGCAATTAGCTGTATCTGGGCTGTATACATGTGGTAGCGAGCCGGCCTGGCCAGCTTGGGCATTAACGTTTTTGTTGCACTGTATTTTCCCATGAAAAGGACCGAAAATGAGGACTGATTACATGCACACGACGCGTAGAGTTTACAGAAATGCTATTGCTAATTTGCTGTTGCCCTCCTTATGAGTTGGTGGAATTTAAATTGGGTCTACTGTTTCTTTTGCGACCAATGATGAAATATCTCAGTTGTTCTGATCTACAATTGATTTGCAACTCATAGAAGCGCAAATAGTTCTATTTATTAATTAATTTTTTGTGTGTATTTTGGTGTTTTTTTCTTTTAACTTTTGCTTTATGGTTACTTATTAAACACATCCTAGTTTGTGTTGGAGCAGGGGTGTAAATCAGGTAGGGTTAACTTGGATCGAGATAAATACAATCTTAACTCACCTTATAAATTCTTAACCTAATTTTATTTCAACCATGTTTTTTCACCTTAATCTTATTTTAACCATATAGAAATCGGTCCGGGTTAGAAATCGGGTTAATAAATATATAATATTTAAAAATATTTTGCTTAATTAAATTTATTTTAAAATATAAATTTATATAAAAGTAAAAATTAATCCTTTTTATAGTAGCACATTTCAATTTATGACTTATATAATAATATAATTGTAAAATAATCTTATTTAAAAGCAACAATGTTTAGCTAATTCTTATGTATTATTTACTAATGTATGACTTTTTTTTAATAATCTATTATATTTTATGTTAGTATTATCTAATCCAAACTAACTTATTTTTAAAATCCAGTCAGTTCAAATTCGGTTATACAATTTACTTTTTTTAAAAGATGTAACTCAACTCTATTATAAATTGGGTTCGAGTTGAGATCAACTTTATTTACACCATTAAAGAGGAACAGTGGATTCGGCAAGAGGTTAGTAATATAAAACTATAGTCATGCCAATTTATACTCCATAAATCAATGAATAAAAATAGAAAGATTTCAAAATTTTATTTAAAGGGGCAATTAATTGCCTAGTTGTTCCACCAAGGATATACCCTAGTCATGAGTTTGACTTTTCCCACCTCCGTTTAGTTGGCGTGAGAGTTTTTTTATTTACTTCTTTTGGTGAAAGTATTTGTAATTTTCCTCCTTGCGTAGAGTATTATTGAAATTTTTTTTGGAAGGGTTATAAATGTTATAATTTGTAAAATGAGTTGTAATGATGTTTATAAATACGGGTTAAAAAAATTGCTTGATCGTAAGTTGAAGATTCCGTGAAAAAAGGACGGAGTTGGCCGATGCATGCACTTTTTGATTGGTGCTGGAGAAGCTACGGTGAGGTCATGCGGTTCCACTTGCATGCGTCCCTTTTTCAAGATATTTTCGAGAACCTTACGGTCCATTAGGTTGTGTGAGAATCAGCAAATATCGGTTTCTCTAGATAAGATACTAGAGATGACAAGGAAAATTTTCCCAAAAGTCGAAGAGAATAATAAACATTTGGAAAGGAAAGGGAGTTAGAATTAATCCCTTGTTTTAAATTAATATAAAACTTGGAGTCATGTTAGGACTAGTTTTAGAATAATTTACATCTATTTATATTTCGCACAAATTAAAACAGATGAACTAATGGCCATGCTGCAATAATTAATATCATCGCTCCATTCTCGTCCGTCACATAAGATCTCAGTTCTCTTAAGAAGGTCAAGTCCCTTGTTCGAGTGTATATGACCACTATCACCGAGCCTTGGGAGACGGCGGATGGGACAGTCACAACTATGTGGGCTCCCCCCCCCCCCCCGTTAATCTCTATAAGCTTTCATCGAAAAAAAAAAAAAAGTAAGATTGAATAAAGATCGTTTTCATATTACGGAATACAACCGTTCTCATTAAATGCTGGATTGAGTTCTGGTTGAGTATTATCAGTAATAGTTTGGAGAAAGTGTTGATTTTTTAATTCAGCAATTTTCTGTTTAAGTTCATCCATAGTAGTAGTTTTCTGTTTTGCCATTTTATTATTATTTTTACAGTAATATCTTTATTTAATTTAGGACGAGAATATATATATATTTTTATTATTATTATTATTTAATGAAGACGAGAATACTCTATTTAAACAGAGGATCTCTTTCTCACACAACTATTTATAGTTGATCATCTGACAGTAAGTATTACAGGAAAATGTCATTGTTACGTTCTCGTGTCACTGAATTCTGACAAAAATTGCGTCTTTCTCAATCAACCGCAGCCATCTATAGTTGTCGCTCATAGCTGGCACTCTGGAGGATTATTTCAATGCGTCCCCAAAACTCCTTTATATAAAATTATTAATTTAAGTGTATTTAACTTATATTTTAAGTTTATCGTTTTTAGAAATGTTTATATATTTTATGATTTTTCAAAAATTGAAGTATTTTAATCATTTTTAATGACTAAAATATATGTATTCTTAAACAATTATAAAATATATATTTTAAAAATCGGTAAACTTAGTTTATACATTAGACATAAATAGGTTAAAAGTTTTATAATTTTTTTTTAAAAATTTCAAAGATGAATTTCGCACCCTAATGTTGGATGCATTAAAACATTCATTGACTTTTGAGTGACAATGTTTGGTGCTACATCAGTGACAATGTTTGGTGTGAAATTGGTTCCGCTTCTCTTCCAAAGACTGTCATTGTATGCACCCGCGTGCATTGAGTCTCAATGCATCCGGGTGTACTACACTTATTTTTTTAATTGTTTTTTGAAATTTTTTTCATGAAGCTGTTAATCTAAGTGTATTTAACATATGTATCAATTTTTACCATTTTTGGAGACTTTTAGATATATTTTTAAAATTTTTAAAAATCAGTGACATTTTTAGTAATTTAAAATTACTAAAATGCCACTGATTTTTAAAAATCTAAAAATCTTCAAAATTGGTAAAAATTGATATATATGTTAAATACACTTATATTAACCGTTTTGTAAAAAAAATTTCAAAAAATATAAAAAAAATAGTTGCATGCACCTGGGTGCATTGAGTCATACAACTGCAGCCCCTCTTCCAACGCTAACAAACGTCCTCATCAAAGCCAATGGAGAACTCCCATGGCCACTGTTTTTAAAAATACTATTTTCGGCATCTTCAAAATTGCTATTGAAGAAAAATCACATCTCCTAAATACCGCACGAAAATACAATTTTTGCCGCCCTTGTCAGCAAGAAAAATGTATATATCATGTAGAGTTTTCATGCTTATGATAATGCTTTTAAAAATAAGGAAAAATTTCTGTGCTTTTGGTGAGGTTACCATAGGTAAAGAAAATTTTGTTGCTTATAATAATATTTTAGTAGCTAAATCAAAACTTTATTACCTAAACACAAAAACTATAAAATATTGTTTACTAAATTCCTTCTTAATGGTTGTTATATAAAAGATGTCACAAGTTAGTAGCAATCAAATTTTTATTTAACCATTAAATTTTAAACTTTGCAAGAAAATTTTAGTGGCAAAAAATCAAAATTTTTGTGGTGATGGCTTTGATGAACTATCCATCATAGCGTCACGCCATCTGTGGAAGATCCATATTCACTCACTTCAATTTAAGGATTCGTATTTGTAAAATCGACATGGGCAATTTAGTAATTTTATCCCTATCGATGTTTATTTACAATCTTTTTAAAATAAGGTAGCAATTACCTTTTTAATTGCTAAGGGTTGAAATTGCAACGAAATAAAAAATTTTAAATTTTAAAATAAAATACATATACATCAGAGTTTAAAATTTTAACACACAAAAACCCGTCGGATGGTTTTGGATAATATTTACGAAAAATATTTTTTTATTATTCTCTTTTTATTAATTAATTCCAGGGGAAGGCTTGGGCTTTATCAGGAGCCTCTATGGAAGGCAGCTTTGCTTCATAAGTACGTTTTATTTCCTAGATTAAGATTAAGGCGTCTCATTTCTTTGTACGTGAAGCTACTTGCAAGGCCGAAAAGAAAAACTGTGCTAGGTCAGATGGCCCAAAATACTAATTCAGGACATTTTTGTCATGCTTTTACAATGATTCCAATCATGAGGGCTAACAATTGTGGGGGCTGATTGTATACATTATAATATATTTTAAATTAAAATATGATATTTTTCATTTTACTTCTATATATTTTTAATTTTTATTCAAAAATATGTTTTCCGAAACGTATTTAATCTATATGCCAAAATTTGCTACTTTACAATATTATTTATTATTTCTAAAAAATCTTCAATTTCCAGGAAAGTTTGAATTTTAAAAATAAAGAATAAAAATAAAATGACAAAACTTGGTACATGGGACACCTAGGAAAACATTATGAAGGAAAAATTAAAAATGCAATTAATAAAAAAATAAATTATATATTTTAGCTTAATACATTATAATGGAGCAGACAAAAATCAAGTGACTCTGGTTACATACCATGCATGTGCACGGGTAAAATTCTGAGAATTGAAATGGACCACTGAAACCGACCAGTGAAATGGACATTTTGTTGTCACGCGGAAGAGGTCAGAAAAGGAGGACAACGTCCACGTCTTTCGAGAATTCTCCTTTGCCAGGTTGATCATCGTGACCGTTGCCATTCTGAACGGCGACGATTTCAAGGCTAGGACAAACGGCACGTGATTTCGCTGCCATTGTGTGGAGATATCCCATGCATGCATCAACAGGACAGCTGATCTTGGGTTGGACCGCAAATCAAAAACGAGATGGTAAAATTTCTTTGATTGGTATTTATATTGTAATCATTTCAAACTTTTTGTCTTAAAATATTCTAACAATTTTTCTTAAAATATTATAGAAAATCCAACAATTTTTATTTTTCCTCTGATCAATATTTCCTAAACTACCCCACAAATTGGGGTACCGGGTTTCGTAATATTAATGGCGTACTTTGCATGTGGTTTTTGGAGTTCTATTCGCTGCATCTGAGATTGGAGAAAAAGTGGCTAGCTAGCGAGGCCCACCGTTCGATTTGGATGCGTCGATCGGCTGCATATGTGGGCATGACATTTTCTTTACTATTTACAATGATCCTTTCGGATGTAATTTTGTTTTTTAAAGGAATCCTATGCTTGCCATCTTTTAATTTTGTTTTGTTTTCTTTTTTAGGATTTTTTGTATAATATCTTTCTTCAATTCATTTTAAATTCATCATCTTGCATTTTTTGATAATGACCAACATATATTGTAAGGGAGGAGACACAAAGCTCTCCTAAACCACGACTGACTGGCATCTAGCACCGGGATATGCCCATGTTAACATTTTATTTTATCCTCACGACTCTTGAAATGGTATGGAATCAAGAAGATATAAAAAGAAGAAGAAATAAAGAAGATAGCAGCTACAAAGTCAATAAACATTAGAAAAATCGTGATCCTAAAACTCCTTTTAAAAACTACTTTTTTTTTTCCCTTGAAAACTGCAAATCTATGTGTATATTAGCTATAAATTAAATTTTAACATTTCAGATAATAAGTAATTTTTTTGAATTTTAAATATGGGGATATTCTAATCATTTTCACATAATTAAAATAACCACAATACCCTATAAAATCGAAAAAATATATTTACTCACATCCAAAAATAATAAAAGTTGTTTACAGATAATACACACTTAAATTTGTAATTTAAAAAAACTAAAAAATTAAGAAAAGAATTTTTTGACCAGTTGAAAATGCTCTTATTCCACAACTAAAAAAATATTTTTAAGGGCATGTTTGACTACGCTAGAAATTTTTAAATAAAAACTTTTCAATTTAAATTTTTTTCTTTTCATAATTATCTTATTTTTAGTTATTTCTCGTCGTTTTCCGTACAAGTACTATTTTCTTTTAAAAAAATCATTTTTACATAACCTACCTGCACAATATACAAATATGTTTTTTAAAAGAAATAAAGAACAGTCTCCCTGGACTCCATTGGGCGTACCGCATGCATACTTCATTCTCTCTCTCTCTCTAATGGTATTAAAATTTAAATTATTGAATTACGCAGGGGCAAATCTGAGTTTGATTCGAATAGTCAAGGCGATCAGGTTTTTGATGATGTGCATTAATTGATCGCGAATCAAGCCGCATATAATATATATTTGACGTGACAGCCTACCCACCTCCCGTGCCCATCCGTATAATATAATGTATATATTAATTGCAATTAATACCCAAAATCACCTGCTGACGTAATTCGCATAAGTAATGTAAATAATTGCCAGGAAAAGTTTTTATTGGGAAATCCGACACATAAAGCAAAACAGACGACCCCAAGGCCCAAACTAGCCTACAGCATAACCAAAACAAAACGACCAGCTACACAAGCCCAAGCTAGCATGACTTCACCTTACATTCTTCAGAAGCGCACTTCAATACACATATGTAGACCTATATGGCTGACGGTACTTCTCGGCGATGGCATCATGGTGGTGGTGGTCGCGCCGGAGGAGGCGCAAAAGGACCTGGACCAGGAGGAGGAGGAGGACCGGGTGGCCCTGGTGGGGGATCAAATGGGCCTGGGTGCGGGGGGCCGGGAGGTCCCGGCGGAGGTGGTGGATCAAATGGGCCTGGGTGAGGGGGGCCAGGAGGTCCCGGCGGCGGTGCAGGCGGCCCCGGAGGGGGCGGTGGATCGAACGGGCCGGGAGGTGGTGGATGTCTGTGGTGGGGCATTATCAAAGATGGAAGGGCCAAAATAAAAGTGGGAATTCCGGGTTGGATATACTAGTAGTGGGTTTCAAACGGAGTGAGATCTTTCTTATATATAGATTGCAGCAGAACTGTGTAGAATGTGTAGACTCGTAGGTAAGGAAAGGCAGGTTGACAAATTACGGGTTGCTTAGCTCCATTTCTGCCGAAGCTAGCTTAAGGAATTAGATTTCAATGTCGGCCGTTTTCATGGCTATCTGTTAATTTGATCACGCATCATCAAGCCGACTTCTCCACCAAACTAAAGGACGTTGCGTTTCGCCTTTTGCTTTTTCTTTCACTCGCACATTGATTGCATCGCAAGAACGTTGGTTTTTCTCTAAACAGAAGGCGTTTTTTAGTAAATAAAAATGTATATGCAAGCAAATCGTCTATTACTTGTGACTACCTTTTCAACCAAATCAATTTGATTACCTAACTACAAAAACATTAAGTTATTGATAACTAAGGGTCTATTTAAAAAGAGACGAAATTTTTTTTCTGCTCCAGCTTTACACAAACCCCGCTCCACTTTTCTATAAACGGATTATTATGTGCACATTCTAGTCGTTTTTTATTTATCTACTCTATTTATTTTATTTTTATTTTCTTTTCTCTTAATTATTACTCTTATCATATCACATTATTTTAAAAAAAAATTTCACATAGATATTTTCCTTAATTTTTACCTTTACTAAATGAATCCGAAATTTCTTATTGGTTGCCATATGCCATGTGCTGCCAACTATATATATATATATATTTAAAACAACTAACTTTTAGCTTTTCCAAGAAAATTTTGACTACAAAAGGGCAAATTCCTTGTATACCTACTCATTTTATACTTAATTCTACTTATACTCATGAATTTTCAAAAATTCCTCTCATACCTACAAATTTTCATCTTAATTCCACTTATACCCATGTCGTTAGGGATCCATTAAATGAGCCATTATCCCCCTGTAAAATGACAAATATGCCCAAACTCTAATATAATTTAAGATTATTTTGCATAAAATTAAAAATTCATATTCAAATAATATATAATTTTGTAGTTGTAGATACTAAAAATTCATTATAATATAATTTTTTAGCTATAAAATCAATATTAGAGACAGACATATTCGTCATTTCTCAAAGAATCAACGGCCTCTCTAATGGATCCCTAACTGCATTGATATAAGTGAAATTATGATAAAAATTTATGGGTATAAGTGAAATTATAAGTAAAATTTGTGGATGTATAAAAAATTTACCAAAAAAAAAAAGAAGTTTCGTCGCCTTGGTAGCACGTGGATTGGTAGTTGCTTTGTTGAACGCTGGTAGATTCTGGATTTGACTTTCTGGTTTTGCCGTTGAATTTCCAACTCCTTGCTACGTATATATTTATTCTTGATTTGATGATATATATATATATATATATATAGGGAAATGATCCGGTGCATGCGACTGCACCGTGCAGTCCATGCACTGTGGGCCCCACCTGATCATAAATGGAAAATCCACCCCACCCATTGTATTTAGAATTGTTCACTTTAATAGAATATCAATTTTCATCCAAATCCAACATGTGTGCAGTCCCCATCTTAAAATGGTGCAAAATCAACGTAATAAAATAGTTTAATGTAAATATCAAGTTTAAAGTGGTTTTTTCAACATCTAAACCGTCTAAAGTATGATTTATATATGGATAAATAAGTGTATAAAGTTTTATTACAATCTAACATGTGTGGGGTCCATTTTACAGCGGACTGCACACGATCGGATCTCATATATATATATATATTTATAACTCCTTGCTATCTATATGTTGATGGGAACTCCTTGCTATATATATATATATTTTGATTTCCTCCTTGCTATATTTTTGAATGAATGAACTTCTTTCTATATATATATATATATATAAGAAATATTCAGGTGCAGCATGCTGCATTGGAATTTCCGGTTCAGCATTGCTGAAATGAGTCCCATATGACCATCAAATTACAATCTACTCCACCCATTGTATTTAGAATAATATATTATATTACCGTATCAATTTTCATCCAAATCAGATATGTATATGGGACCCTATCTGAAAATGGTACAAATTCAACGTAATAAGATAGTTGATGTAAATAACAACTTTAAAGTGATTTTTTTAACATGTAAACCATTTGCTATAAAATTTATATATGGATAAATGATTGTATAAAGTTTCATTGCATTCTAATATGTGTGTGACTCACTTTTGATCAAATGTATTGCTGTTGTGCTGCACCAGAACAACTCTATATATATATATTGATAAAATTCCTTGCTATATTTTTTGATAGGTATTTATATACCAGTTCTAACTTTATGAAACTCTTTTTCTATATAACCTCATTTATTTTTAAAATCTTAATGATTGATTGGAAATTCGCTCCTTTCATCATTTAGTATCATTTATAGTATTTTGGAAACTTTTTTTTTTAATTTCTTGTATATGAGTCTTATCTATAAATGTATAAAATCAATGTAATAAAATAGTTCAATGCTAGAATATCAAATTTAAAGTAGTTTTTCAATATTTAAACTATTTAAAATATCAATACTATGTGGATAAATGATTTTGCAAAGTATTATTATATTCTAATATATGTTGAATGAATCTAAACATTTTTCGTAATTTATACATGAATATATATTTTTGAGCAAATGTGACCTATACACATTTTTTCTTGATATTGTACATTGTAACATTTTTATATTATATATTAAGCCTATCCACTATAGAGACAACATGCTTCACTTGTCTAAAGGGAGACTACAAGCTCCCATTTATAAATATGGAGACAAAGCTCTACCAGCAAATACTAGTGGACAAATGCCATTGACGTGAGTCAAACATGGATCGGCTATAAAACATCCACTGTCCATGACCATGTGTGTTGTTCCTGTCATTGCGGCTCATGCACATACTTGATTTGGATAAAATTTAATCTTCTAGATAACACAAGTGATGCTGAATACAATGAATAAATTGAATTTTAAATCAATCATCAATAATTTAAATTTTAAGGGAGTTACATAGGATCGCAACCATTTATATACATCATGATAACTTATGTTATATTCAAGCACATTCATAGCCCTTAGATAATGAAAGAAAATTTTCAATAACACCCCAAGTAGGGGAGAAACTACAAATACTTCTGCCAAAGATAGGAAATAAAATAACTCCTACAATACCAAAATGGGAGAGAGGAGAGTCAAATTCATAATCAACCAACAATGAACCAGCATGAGTTACCATCAGGGTACACCCCTGGTGCCAAAACTCCTTGCTATATTTAAGTGTACATCTAATGGCCATGGACTGAACACCTATTCTCATTATTTATTATTAAATTTTCTTAAGATTTTGGAAAGTTGGGTCCAGTTCTCATGCCTTAAATGGATAGAGAATTTGGTTTTGTCACCAATTTACTCTGTTTGTTACGTATATCATTTAACGATTACTACCCGAGTGCCTGTGTTTAGGATGAAGAAAATGAGTATAAGAAATGCAAAAATATGCACTCAACTATTCAACTTTTTTTTTTCCCTATTTTTATCTTTAAATTCCATATTTTGTCATAGTTTTTTAAACAACTACTTATCTATTTTCTTTTTTATTCTAACCTTACCCCTATAATATCCATTTCATTCTCCATTCTCCATTCTCATTCTTCTCATTTCCCCTTCCATTCTTTATCCTCCATTCTTCTCAAATAGAGCCGAATACTTACATAATCCCATTTTACCCGTTTTGCAAATTTTTTGCATGGATATGTCAAACAAGGTCTTGTTATTGATAATAAATATTATCTTTTATTTTTAAAATTTAAAGATGACAAAACTAAACATTTGCCAACACATGAAAAATGGTTGCTATTATTTTTTAAAATCAAGCAATATTTTAAAAAACAAAAATTTAAACTTCATGTAGTTTTTTTTTATTGGAATATATTTACATACATCTCAACACATATTACATTGAAGGCTTTGAGATATTCTTACAAATCTGGAGACACTGCTCCACTAAATAATCAGGAAACACAACTTCCAACAACTAAACGGGAGACCACTACTCCCACAACCATCCAGACGGGAGACTATAGCTCCCACTTCATGTAGTTAAAAGATCTTGTTTGTGCAAGCATAATTAAGCAAAAACTAAAAAATTAAAATTGATAAAAGTTTATGTGTCCTTAATGCAGCCATTATTTTGGTTACGTATTATATGGATTTGGCTCCATAACTGGTAGAAGTATTAATAGATTAGTTTAAGTCGCTCAAAGCCTAACTCTAATATTAATCTATTTAAATAATCTTAACTGTAATCAATTTATTGATTCATTAAAAATATTTCAGCCATAATATAACCCATTCAATGAACGTGTTAACAGATTATTAATGGATTGTCTATATATGTTGTAAACAAGTTGAAAGCAAGCTAATTTAAAGTTTGATTTAATACTAATATATAAAATAAATTTCATAATCGAAAAATATTGAGCGTTATAATAGGAAGTGAAAGGAGAGAGGAAAAATGAAATTAAGGCTAGGATTATGGCTTGTATATTAGCTTTAATGTGTTATTGTCATTTATAAACCACCAACTTATTATCATTTATTTAATTAAATAGGTGAGCAGGTTGCCAGATCATAACTCCTTTATTCGAAAAATTCAATCTTAACTCATTTATAAGTTGATTGGATGGACAAGTTCATGGGTTAACATAATCCATTAACACTCCCAAAATTAAATTATTTGATTACAATAATATGCAACTAAAATTTTTTATTACGTATACCATTATATGCTGCAGTTGTAATTATATACCATTACGTATACCATGTGGTTTTCGCCTTTACTACTGTTTGCAGCCAACTTTACATTTACCTTCAAAAACATTATTGAGTATGTAAAATTTTCTTATAGTGTTGCCTGATGATATAAGAGCTGCTTTATTTTCTTAATTAAATCAATTCGTTTCTTAAAAATTTCCAGCATGTAAAGTTCCTTGTAGTGAAAATTTTACTTCATATAAATAAATTTGGCTGCCACTGGAATTAATGTAGTATGATTTAAAACTACATGAAAGAAAATTATCATTTGGCCAGAAAACATGGCTGCATATTAGAACTTTTAATTCTACAGTAAAGCGGTGTTTTGGCAGTTATTTTCAATTCTAAATTAGCAGTATTTTATTATTTTTCGATCGGTGCAGTATTTTAAATTTTAATTCTGATTTATAGATGGCACGGAATAGCATATCAGAGTGGGAGTGGAAATAATATAGGATGTAGAAGGGGCGCAGATAAATCTGTACGGTGTGATATAGCAATTGCAAGAACCCATCTTAAGTGGGATCAGGGCAAGAAAGCCTGGGTTTTTCAAGGGATTATGATTGTTACTTGGTATTAAAGGTCCTGTTCGGTATAATTAATTTTTTAAAAAAGTTAGGAAAATGATTCTATACAACAGGATTAATTATTATGAACAAAAAGAATAAAAATAAAATAGATGGAGTAGTCGCATAAAAAGATAAGAAAATTTATCGAAATATAAAAATAATAATAGAAAGGGATTTTGCAAATATACGTATATACTTTAACCAATATTGCATCCATGTCCCAAAAGTTTTCCAATATGCTTTCAAAATTTGCATGAAATTACAAACGTGTCTCTTTCGTTAGGATGCCGTTAAAATTTTCTGTAAAATGATAATAATGTTCTTTAATCCAAGTGATACACGTCCAATTTTTCAAATATTGTAGATATATTTACTATTTCATTATTTTATATATTTTTACATATACTATTTTTAAGATTTTTTTTGCAAATATGGTCATAATATTTGCAAAAATCGCAAGTGTATTACTTGGCATAAAGGATATTATTGTCATTTTACAAAAATTCTAACGACGTTATAATGAAAGGGACACAGTTTCAATTTCATACAAACTTTGTAGACATATTCGAAATATTAGTAAACTTAGAAACGTGGATATAATATTGGTCAAATGTTGTACATGTATTTACAAAAATCCCTAATAGAAAAGTAGGATAAGTTAACATGCAGAAATATGTTAGAAAGTTATTTGTTTTCATTTCTTTTTTTACCTCTTATCGAAAGGGACTAACTATCTTTCCACTTTAGCAGGGAGTATTATAATTTATAATATAAGATGAGAGAGGAACCATGAAATAATACAAAACCGTCCAAAAATTGTAGCATCAAAATTGGAGAACTAGCCGGAGAAGGTATATATTAAGTCCACGAAATCTACAAGTGCAAGAAAAGCTTGGCAATGTACTTATGTAGCATGGAGCCAGTAGGTGATCACGGGGCCAGCCCCGATCTCTTTCTCAGTCCTATATTGTTTTGCAACATCAGAAAGAACTGCAAACGAAACAATAGCCTTCACAATATTTGGTGTCTGTCTCTTCTTCTTCTTCTTCTTTAGTTCCTAGTTCGAATTGAAGTGGATTCAGACCTCCAACTTTGTTAATTCATCAACCCAGCAGTATATCAGAAAACTCAACAACATTCCAAAACCGATCACATAAGGCAAAAAAGGAGCAAAGTAACAACAAATATCCTGCAAAAAGTAGCCAGGATATAATTATATATCTCGAGTCCTATATGTGAGCAGATGTATATCGCGAGGCCTATCGAATGGGGGCAGATTCCATATACCCAAACCAAAGAGATAAAATTACCTCACCATCATTGAATCATCATCATGAAGCACCACACAATCTTCCAGGAAATTAATGTGAGAAATAATAGAAGACTAATAAAATTTGTATCTTCTTTAATTTCACATGAGATGTTATTACATGTCAACGCAAGTCTGACCCCAAATGCCATCAATTTCATTGGAAATATTGTACAGTCCATCCATGTCTCGGATGATCTTCATACGGCAGGTCACTTTTCCACATGTACATGTTTCCAGAAAAGTGTTCGAAATATTGTCCAAACGATCATGGTAGAACAGATGGAGACTACAAATTACTAATACAATAGTATTCAAAATAGCTAACCGGGCTTTGCCCGACTGGTTATAGACATTGACAGTCATGCTGTGCTCGTGTATTTCAATCGGAGCGTTTCAATTATTGATAGGGAGCTTATTGCCTCCCATGGGTAGATGAGAATTTATTATCTCTTGAATGAATAAATGAAAACTTGTTGTCTTTCATGAGCTTGATTGTAATACAAAAATGAGATATAATATTGTATACAACCAATCAAAGAACTGTGCAACATGACATCCAATATAGCCTAAAACATGGTAAAAGCAGTCCAAATAATAGAAACTATAGCCTTATATATTGTAAGATTGATCGAATTCTAAGCCCTTGGACTCAAAAACTAAAAAGTCAATATTATTTTTTTATTGTGTCATTATCTTAGATGGACAAGCATTCAAGAAAGTATACTTCAGCAGTAATGAAGCTACTGCTTCTATCTATCATTTGAAATTTGAACCTCCTGCTCATATTACTTTACACACTCATGTATGACAATAGGCAATATCATTGAGTTAAGCTTAAAATTTGCAAAATTAAAGAATTAAAAAAATGCCAACACTAAATCCTACTCATTCCAATTGACGGATAAAACCGGAGCACGGCATATAAACGAGGAAACTAATCATTTCATACCCGTATATCATATCATTCAAACAAAGTCTCAGTCCTGAAACTTGACAGAACAGGGAAAAGAAACATTTAAAAGATATCAAATTCATCTCGGCTACAAAAATTCGATTTGTAACCTATTTCTTTTTTAACTTAAACATCTGCAACATCCAAAGGGCTGCCTGTTACAGCTTTGTTGAACTGTGAATGGTCGATATTTTCGGCTTTGGGGCCCTGTAGGGAACTCGATCATCTGAGGATTTGCATCCCGCAGGAATGAAAAAGACATCCTCATGCCATGGACATAGAGATCGAGCTTCGCGCTCAAAATTGCGAGAGCGGGTCTGAGTCTTCTACTTTATATAGACAGCAGAATTTCAACATTTTATTCTCTTGCAAATCTGTTGCAATCCAAGTAGAGAAGTCCCTATCATGGCATAGATTTTGCGACCATCCGAACTCTTGTAAATTTGGAATCAACAATTACCAGTTCATATGCATGAATGTGAGGGCCAAATGGCTGCTCAAATACTGAAAGTATGAATAGGAATTGGACTGTATACAGCAAACTGGAGATCTACAGCAGCCATTTTCAATATACTACTGCTGGCTAGTCGCACAAACGACGACATATCCAGGCACCAAAAAAAAACAAAAAGAAAAAGAAATGCTGCTCTATTTGATGAGCTGGTTGGCTGTAAAGAAGGCAAACTTAATTCAAAGAAGTGGGTAGCGAGCATTCACTCATTGATCACAAACTAAAGCATTCATGTCTACTCCTTTCAGTCAAATAAACCATGGATGCCTAACAGCTAGAACAGTTGGTTATCATTTCACCCACCAGTTTACTTTTATCCATATGATTTTAATATAGTTTCTGACCCAATGGAAGAAACAAATTGTGCGACGGGACACACACACCCCTTCTTTTTGTGCACAGTTTTTTGATAGCAACACGGAAACAAATAAGGATGAGAAGAGAAGCTTAATATGCCTTCTGAATGGATTTGCATAATAAATCCGTCCTCCAATGAGTACAAGTATTCAGAACCTCAATATAGTTACCATTTATATCAAAAATATATATGGCTACCATTCCTAGTTCTGTCAGTGATGTCATCACCATCAGCTTAATCATGTAGATTATTTTAAGAACTCATATGCAAAAAATAAGTAGTGTGGCAGCTTTACAACTTTCCTTTCTAATTAAATTGCTAGAGAAACTTTCTCAAAAAAAAAAAAAAAAAAATCGCTTGAAAAACATTATAAAAAAAAATGCTAGAGAAACATGCATGCGAACATCCTCGAAATTAAGGGAAGAGATGACATAGATGAGAAAAATGGCATATAGTTCTGGATCACCGTGCATCCTTGAATCTGTTGGATATGAATATCCCTCGTTTTACCTGATGGGCCCTTTTTGTACTTTCATTGAGGAATAGCTGATGTTGACCTGGTGCTTAAGATATTTCATAAGAACTCCACCTTCCAGTCTTCTTCTTTGTCTTCAAATTTCCTACCGTACCACGAGCATGCATACAACCTTAAGAAATAATGATCATAAAAGGAGCGTAGGTAACTATGAGCTAGCTAATTAGGAAAGGGAAGAAGAAGTCAATGAGAGCATACATTCTAGTAACGAATTGGTAAAAACAATAATTGGAAAAAGAAGAAGAAGAAGAAGAAGAATGATGCAGTGCAAGATGTTCTGCATGACATGGAAAAGAGAAATAAATTAGTTAGTTCAGCACTATTAATGTGAGAATAAATTTTCTTTCTAAAATGGAAGAACTAGTCATCACACAGAAAAAGGCACAAAAAAGGAAGCTAATTAAACAAAAAATTATGGAAATTAAAAAAGAATGGAGCGATATCTTTTGATGACCAAACAACAAAAATGCACTCAATTACTGGTGATGATTAAATAGATATTGATAAATATTGTTGTCAAACATGTATTTATTGTGGGTCCAGACAGAAGAACAACAGATGAATTTGTCTCCTAGAATGATTCATAATTTCTAAACAGATATCCCAAGGGACGGGATGGCATATTTAATTTCTCACAGTTGGCACAGTGAATTAATCTGTCACAGCAATGAGATAACAGTGAGTATTTTAAAATAAATTAGGGTTAGCTTGTCCAGATTAATATGTAACAACAGTATAAAAACATAATTAATTATTGTTATAAAAAAGTTGAGGATGGGAGTGGAGGGGCTGAAGGTGATGACAGAAGCATAGAGAGCACAAAGGAGTGAGATGCTTAGGTTATTTTGCACTTCATCATCTGTGCCCTCTATCTTCTGTCAACAGCATCACACCTTGCCTTGCCGCCTCTCTCTCCCCCACAATTGGGAAACCGTAATATGATCTACTGGAAATGAAAAGGAAAGGAAATGAAGAAGATAGAAATGAAGAAAGCAATGCTAACTGTGGATGGATGACTGAATAGGAGCTTCAAGATCTATCCCTATTTATAGAAGGATGGAGGAAGGCTCTGGGCGGGCGTATACAGCAACGTCCTTTTCACGCGTGGTCGATGGATCTTCCGCCATGTGTAGCCTGCCGTTTTTTTAGAGAGATGGAACAGCTAGCGCCTAGCAGCTGCTGGTATCTAGATATATCTCCATTCATCCAGCAACTTGATCCCTACGCCCGAGGCCCACCAACATTACTTGATAATTGATATTCGAGAATAGGGTGCTTCGTATATATAACTAAACCTTCATCATGAAATGATGTTTCTTCCACTCTCACGGACGGCCTATATATTATCTACCCATTTATGCAGGAATGATAAAACCCTTACAATCCATTTTCATCCTTTAGCAATTGGAGATACAAGACATATAATATATACCGATGAAGCTCAAGTCAGGCGAAGTCTAGCAACCGTGAAGTGAGCGCATGCTAAGAAAAGAAGACAAAAAAGAATAAATTACATAGAAAATGAAGGCTAAAATCCATAAGGAAATATATTTTCATTGTATAAAAAAAAGATATAACGATGTCCTTAGTTAAAACCTGAAGAAAAGCGGTCTTGGTTTTTTTTTTTATGTGTATATATTACAATCATCTCAACTAATATTACAAGCAAGTCTTAATACATTATTACAATTTCGTAACAATAATCTTACAAATATTGCAATCTTTTCTAATATTTTTCCCCAATTGATGGATGTTGGTAGAGGCTCCCACATAATAGGGGAGGAATGACACCTACTATGTGCGACTATCTTTTTCTAGTAAAATTTTAAATGAATCTTTTCCAACCATATTGACTATGTTTGATCTTATTCTAAATATAATCATAATATTTCTAAAATCCCAAATATACTCACTCATTCCATCATAAACCGCTAGTTATTTTTTATAAGTGCCCGTAGTGTTGCTTTTCCCAAATATACTTATTTTGTTTGACTTTGATCTTAATTATACTCATAATATTTTCAAAATTCTAAATATATTAATTGTATTTGCATTTAATATCAATAATGCTCATTTTGTTATCAAATATCTAAAATAATATATAAAATTACTAATGTACCTATAGGCTAAATTGAAAGAGTCAAATGTCATACATTGCCTATCACTAGTGGTTATGCATTTGATGCAGCGCAGTTAGTGGTTACAAGTGGATTGAGGTCATGACATTTTCATTCATGACTGGTAATCAAAATCATGTCTTGTGTGTTGATTGAGTCATGATTAGTGCTATGTTATTGATGGAAGATGTGACATTTGAAGTTATGGCTATAGAAAAAGAAGGTGATGATAGATTGCACTACATTAAATACAAACTTGTAGGTGATAGACAATATATGAAGTTCGATTCTTTCAATCTAATCCATGAGTATTCAATAATTTCACATATTGTCTGATAACATCTAGTCATGGAATGAGAGTTTTTGAGATTAAATGCAAATACAATAAGTATATTTAAGATTTTAAAAACATTGTGGATATATTTAGGATTATGGTTAAACGAAACAAGTAATTAAGAAAACTCTTTATTTTATACTAAGGGCATTTCAATAATTATACATATTAATTAATAATGTTTAGTAATAAAATTAGTATTTTTGGGACTAAATGCAAAAATATAGTAAATATATTTATAATTTTAGAAACGTCGTGGGTATATTTGAAATTAAAGTTAAACACAATAGACATATATAGAAAAAGTTCGTTTTAATTTGGCTGCATTTGATCAAATACAGCAAACATTTTTGGCTTTTGATCAAATGCAGCCAACTCTAAGTTGATAGCAATCTTCTGACGGCTGGCTATCTAGTTCATGAAAAAAGCAATACAACTTGATATTGTGCTTATGCATAGGGGTCTTCAATTTGAGAGGTTCAGGATAACAATTGTGTTCTCAAATTTATAGAAATAGTTACTCTTGGAAAGCATTGAGAGAGGTGTAGGTCAATAGACAACTAGGAGAAGCTTGTTACCCCTCCTTATTATCTTCTTAATGTGATACAGTTCACCTTAGTGCACTTAGTCTTGATGCATCCGAGTGCAAAAATGCATTTTAAATTTTTTTAAGAAAGATTTTATAAAATTGTTAATTTGAATATATTTAATATGTATATCAATTTTTATCATTTTTAGATATTTTTAGATTTTTTTGAATTTTTTAAAATCAGTAGCATTTTTGTAATTCATAACTTACGAAAATACCATTGATTTTAAAAATTCAAAAAAATGTGTACAAATATTCAAAATAATAAAAAATTAATATACATGTTAAATAAATTTAGATGAACAGTTTTATAAAAAAAATATAAAAATAAATTAAAGTGCACTCGAGTGCATTTGGTCATTCCCGCTCAATGGCAGGGCTTGTATCATCTGGGCATCAAGGGCTTCAACTCATGCAGTGTTTAGAGAAATGGTCTCAACATCTCTCAAAAGGATGGTCTCAACAAAGGCTTCAATCTTAGTATCGGCTTAGAGGAGAGCGTTGACGCTAGTCCATAGAGAAGAAGTTATATGACATATTGACTCTATGAGCGGTCTATCTCTCTCGACATGCCATTTTTTAATTTTTGTCTAAAGATGTGGTGATAGATAATATCATTGATTTCACAAACATGTCAAGAAAGGTTGTAGCCCAATTTCCCGAGTGAGCCCTTGATGCCTGATATCCCGAACAAGTGTGGGTATTTAGACTTAATAAACGACATTCAAGGGACCTTGTGGGCCTTGACATATTATTAATGAAATCTCATAGAGGTTCGTTGGGTGTTTAATGAATGCATACAAGTTGTGCAACATGGTGTTTAATGAATGCATACAAGTTGTGCAACATGGACATTTTACTTAAACCTGGTAATGAACTTTAAGGCAAGCGAATTAGTGAAGTTAACCATATCTTGCCTTGCTTAATCAAGGATGTTTTAGGAAGACCAACAGTTGAGACCCTTGAAGACAACGAAAATGTCCAATTGGATAATGTTTTTGATCGTATGTTTCATGGGGTTGAAATTGGGCCCTAACAAAAGCATCTCTAATATATCGAATTTATCGGAGACAGTTAAACTTCTAAGTGCCAAGTTAATGGGCTATTGATGTATATGTGTGTGTGCGTGCGTGCCGCAAGGTTAATTATGAAATATGGAATATACTAAGTTTAGAAGTGGGGGCATAGTTGCTGAAGCCTAAGAAAGTAATAGATTAAGAAATATGTCCATGGAAGCAGATAGAGTACGTAGGGTTGTCCACTTGGACATAAGGAGGGGATTCCCGAGTTTGATGGGTATCTACGGCTAATTTGGCTTCTAGATATGTGGCATTGGCTATAAAATGTGCACCATCGAGGATGATAGTAGTCACGTGTGAGATTTGTAGCAATAACTGTGGGGATAGTATAGGAAATTATAAGCAAGATGATCATTAGAGTAATGACGGAAGCTTAATGGACATGGTCATTGAAGGGATGGCTGAGATCGTAGGTAGGTGCTATGGTTGGCTCCAACTAAATAGTCATAGGATGTCAATTTGAGAGCATGAAAACTTCTATTGAAGAGATTTGATTATCTCCAAATTTTGGTGACCGGCTGAATGGGGTCGAGATTGACGGCTTGAGATGTATGGAAGGTTCCAAGGGAAAGTGTTCTTTATGACCATCCTTTTTTTTTACGTGGAAGGCTGAACATATTGCTCTTTTTTAGAGGATTTGTTGGTCTTATTGTGTAAGGGGAGAAATGAAGAAGAGTTATAATGTTGTTTCCAGAGACGATACCAGACGATGAAGCGCAAGTTGGAAATGTTGACAAGGGTTAGTAGAAGTAAAGAAGATGGAAATTTTTTATGTGAAAAAAGAACACTCAATGGGTCCAAGGCCTGTTTGAAAAATCACGGCTATCTAAAAGAAGAAGTTCAATGATGAAACAAGCTTGAAGGGCAGAATCCCTTATTTCTTTTTCAAGTTCCTTTCCTATCAGCATCTTCTGTGAGTTCCTTCTAATTGAGTGGGTTGGAAAAAATTCTCCATGCGCAGGCGTTTGACCAATTATGCCCTCAGTCAGATACAATGGCCCTTACGCGGCTAAGGGAGCAGTTCTTTTTGTTGAGCATTTACAGCCAAAAGCATACATATGAAGCTGGAATTCATTTTGTACGTGAATTACTGACTGCATTCAATGGCATTGAAGGTAGGGTGTGTTTAGAAAATAATAAAATATTTAATGAAAAGGCCATGACTTTGTAGCGCTGTGGTAAGCGACAGAGTCTTGTATGAGGCAGTACCTGCTTTAAATGTTCACGTGTGTATGTGCGGCGTTATTTGTCCTCCCGTACATTGGAGGTAGTTGTAAATGTCCTCCACAGCGTTGTGGTATTATAGAAAAATCTCTTGATAATATTAAGGTTGTAAAAATATTTTATTGTAATATTAAATTGCCACAGTGTATAAATATATATCAATTAAAAAAATTTTGTTAAAAATTTTTAATATAAGAATTTTGAAATGAGATAAAAATGATGTAATATGATATGGATAATAATAAAGAGTAAAGAGAATAAAATTAAATTAGATAAATTAGATATATGAGTAGTGTAGAGAAATAATTGAGAAGTTAAGTATTTGTATAAGAAAAAATAAAGAAATAATTAAAGAATAATATGATTGTGGAAAATAAAAAATTTTATACAAGAAATTTTAATTTGAAAAGTTTTTGAGATAAATAAATACTGGGGCACTGACATTACTTTGATGGACAATATTTATAATTGTGATCAACTTCATTTCACGTTCTCAAATCGCCATGGGCTCCATTAATATTCCTGCCAGGCCACTCTCAGTCAAAAATCATTTCACATAATTTTTTTAAACCAATCGAACCCGCTCCCTTTAAATAAACTCTTGTTTTTTTTTTTTTTTGGACGAATCGACTGGTGGTCAAATGCGAATTTTCCCACGGCGTCACTGATTGGTGTGGGGTCATTATATAATGACATCAGCGAAGGGAATCCATTAAAAAAATAAGATAATGCCGAGCCAAACCTAAAATACATTATCATCTGCCCAAAAAAAAAAAAAAAAAAAACACACACACACACACACGCAAACTGGACCATTTAATCGGCTCCCTATCGAATTGCTGCAATTTCCTTCGTGTGCAATACTCCGGCAAAACTAATAAATAAAATTCTTTCGTGCGCAGTCACCAATCAGCGGGCAGCTCAGGAGAACCATTTCCTTTTGCCCTGTTTCCTGGCACGCTGTCGCCCTCCGAATGGCCGAATAAGCGGCACCTGTAGTGACAGAGCGATTGAAACTTTTTGATTAAAGGGTGGGCCATACCACACTCATCACAAGATGTGAGAATAAAGTTAATCCACTCATTTGAGTGGATGACAACACCAAAGACACTGAACAGGAATGGCATGATTCAAGTTCTTCGTCCATGACTATTGGGTTTTTTCTTTTTTCCTTTTTTTTTTTTTTTTAAAAAAAAAAAAGGGAATTTTTTTTTTGATGGTCCACTACTTTGCTAGACGTCTCATATGGACAAGGCCCATGCTTAATTAGTAGTGGGTGATTTGTGCCTGGAACGGGGAACTGAGATACGATGTCACGTCTCTAGTTGTTACATGTCACATTCATGCACGCACGCACGCACTCTATCAACCGATCTTTGCTTGCTTGGTTGGGTGATTCGTGGAATCGTCCATCGTTTCCAAATATGCAGAATCACGACGGACGTGCCACCAAATATATGGTTAAAGCATCTTCACATCGCGTCGCATTTTTGACTTTAGTTTTCTGCATTTTGAAATTACGAGAACATATATGTACAGACAAATTGATGATTATGGTTTGCTAATTACAAATTAATACAGAGAGCATATTGTTATGGGAGCGAGATCCCGATCGATCGCCAAAAAGGTATCCACTTGCCACAAAATACTGAGAGTAATTTCCTTGAGTGCAACTGTTGCTGGCTGGATGTCACATGCCCACATGGTCGTGGGTCCCCTTTCCGCCTACAAATACATTACTGTTTTCGGCTCCCCTTTCAAGCCCGTTGTCCGCATACATGCTAATCCATCCAACATCAATTAAATCACACCCACCCAAATCTGTATGTGGACAGAATCCCATCACCATGAGATAAAGTGCGAACCATAGCCAGCCTCATCTGTCGCTGTCGCCGCTCGCCTTCCAAAAAACATCACATCATTTTTCATCCAAATTCTAAATTTCTGGGTGGGTACCTGAAACCGTACTCATCCAAATACTTGGCTGGGGATGGACATGGTTAATTTTGCTCATCGCAAACGCTAATATTTTGGGTGTGTTTGTTTCGGATAAAAAAGTGTCAACTAAAACTTTTCAATCTAAAACTTTTCACTCTCCATAATTACTCTATTTTTAAATTATTTTTTCACATTTTTCTATACAAACTACCCTACTTTTCAATCATTTCTACACAACTACCCATACAACTAACCTATCTATTTTAACTTTATTCTCTTTACTCCTCATCATTATTCCTATTATATCACATCATTTTCTATTGATTTGACAACTTCTACTCCAAAAACTTTTCATCAAAAGTTTTACCTCCAACCAAACACACCCTATATTTATTGGGCTCCGTTTTTATGAATTTTTTTTTAAATATCTCAACAGTTGATGAAAAATTCGTTTAATCTATTGTATTTAGCATTGTTTATATTATTATAAAAATCTTCTAATTTGTTGAGTATCATTGGATATATGTTCCATCTTATAAATGTTAAAATTAATGTAATAAAATGATTTAGTACTTAAAATAATTTTTATGTAGTATTTTCAATATTTGAACCATTTAAAATATTACTGCTATGTAGATAAATAATTATATAAAATATTATCACATGTTAATACATATGTAAATAGATTTAAATGTTTTTCTTAATTTACATATAAATATATTTATTTTTGAGCAAACGCGCTCATGCACATTTTTAATGGACATGTGCCCGCCCATAAAATATATATTTCTTTTATTATTTTCACTTCTATAATAGACATGTAAAATTGAGTGTATTTAATCTATAAATAAGTTTTACATTTTTGAGATGTTTTAAAGTAATTTTTGATTATTAAACATAGTGGTATTTTTATAATTTTCTGGTCTCAAAAATTATGAAAATATCACTATGTTTAAAAATCAAAAAATATTTTAAGACATTCAAAAATGGTAAAATTTAATTTATAGATTAAATACACGTAACTTTACATGTCTATGAAAAAACTGAAAAAATAAAAAATATATATACTTATTAGGCCGGCCTAACTAAATCGCTCCTCTCTAACTAAATATATTATGTTAAATACAATAAATGAAATTGAATTTTTTTTATCAATCATCAACATCTTAAAAAAATTAAGATCACCACCTAAACATCATCGAGAGACCCACTCCCCGTCTGGCGATGGCGACCATCATCTCTGCCACCCCCTGACCGTGATCCGGGTGGGCATCTTGACCACGGAAACTAGCAGGGGAGCAGGGAAGGCACCTCGAGCGGAGAAGGGGTACAGAGCAGCGTTATGGCCGATCTACTCGGGAAGGAGATCCAAACTCTGAAGCTCGACAGTGACCAGAATTGCCGGAAGATCGTCCCTAGTGAAAAATCGGCGGCCCTTTGCTCACTCTGGACGCAAAAACACTACAACAGGGAGGTGTTTAAAGCCACCATGAGGAAGGTGTGGCCAACAGCAGCGAGGGTGACGATCACACAGGTTGAAGACAACCTTTTTCTTCTGCATTTCGAAACAGAGGAGGATCGTGCCATTGTGATGAAGGGCCGACCCTGGACGTTTGATCGGCAGCTGGTGGTTGTGAAGGAGCTGCTTCAGGCCACTACGCTGGGGGTAGTGACGATGGCCAGGTCACTCCTATGGATCCAAATCAAAAATGCCTCGTACCTGCTCGACAAAATGTCACTTGGAAACGCAGTTGGCTCTTCGTTTGAACAGTGTCTCCAGGTGGAACACACGGACAATCTTATCAGAATTCGAGTAATGGTTGATCTCACAAAGCCTCTCCGAAGGGAGATTTTCATCCAAATTGACAATTTGGAGAGACAGTGGCTGGCTTTCCAATATGAAAAATTGCCCACCTTCTGTTATGCATGTGGCAGAATTGGTCACACTTTTAAGGAATGCAGGCACAACCACAATCTACACGCTAAGTTGAAGGAGGAGGACCTCCCATATGACAATCAGTTGAGGGCAGGTTTCCATTATCAGTCTATGATGTCCGAAAAGGGAAATGTGCAGCAACGGTCTCCAAGGTTGTATGGGGATCTGGAGGCAGCGTCGCCCACGCCCCAATCACCAACGACAGCACTGCCAATGCCTCACCAGATGCCTACGTCGGACAACTCCACAGGATGCCCCACCCAAAACTGTTCCCCTTCCTCACCCACTCAGGACAATGAATTCGCATGGAATGCACAACCGGCATTGCCACAAGGCAAGGGGACCACCTCCCTTGGCAGTGTGGAATCTGGGACTTCTTCCCATGTAGTTCTCACTCAATCTGAACCCACTGTGGAGGATGGGCATACCAGTTTCAGGAGAGAACAGCAGGGGCTAACTCAACCAGCGACATCTCCTACTGCCATCGCCCCTCTCACATTTCAAAACCAGCCACTAGAAGGACAGTTTCAGCCGGCAGTGGGGCCCAAGTCCGAGGCGGAGTTCACAATACTAGAACCCACGATGGAGACTGATGAACCTGTACAGTCTTTTGTGTTGGGGAATGGACCAAAACGCCAATGAAAACGAAGAGCACGGCAGTTATCCCTGACTATGGGGGAAGCAAGTCCCTTACACCATAACACATCAATCCCAACAAAAAGACCATGTAGCGTGGAGATGGGGGATGACGCATGCCCCATGCAACTACCGGTCAAGAGAGGCAAGACAAGTGAAGTGGAACTGGTGGAGGCTGAGGATACCCCTCGGCCCCACCTCCACTAATGACCCTCCTAGCTTGGAATTGCCGTGGGCTTGGGAACCCACGGGCAATTCGGTGTCTGCTTGACATTGTCAAGAGGAAAGTTCCCAGTGTGATTTTCCTTTGTGAAACCAAACGTTCGAGTCGGGAAATGGACTTTATAAGAAGAAAACTGAAGTTTGAGTGTTGTTTTGCTGTTGACTCTGAAGGAAGGAGGGGGGGACTGTGCCTTTTCTGGAATGATGACTATGGAGTCATAATCATGAGCTTCTCAAAACACCATATTGACGCTGACATCCGGGGGTGGCGGTTCACGGGCTTTTATGGCCACCCGGAGGTTCGGCGGATGACTGAAAGTTGGAACCTTCTCTCTACTCTCCACGCTCAATCAGGGGCACCCTGGCTTATCATGGGAGACTTTAATGAGGTGGTTGGCCCGTCCGAATACAGAAGCTGTAAGACGAGATCGGAGAATCAGATGGATTTCTTTCGGAATGTAATGGACACATGCAACTTAATCAATTTGGGTTTTGTTGGTCCCCCAATGACTTGGCGGAATAACAGGAGGGGCAGACAGAGGGTGGAGGCACGTTTGGATCGTGGCTTGGCCTCTCCACAGTGGCTAGCCATCTTCCCTTTTGCAAAGGTTTACCATCTATCATCGGCCTCGTCAGACCATCATCCCATACTCCTCACCCTCAATTCTACATAGCACAAAAGAAAACCCAATCGTGATTTCAAGTACGAGCTTTTTTGGGCCAGAGATAAAGACTCGCATGATGTCATTGAACACACTTGGACAACAACCAACTCGCCAGACTCCTCCCCTTGTGAAATTCTATTGAGAAAAATTCAGAAGTGCGGCTTGGCATTATCTAGGTGGAGCAAGAACAAATAGGGAAACCTTGGCAAACTTATAAAGCAAAAGCAGGGGGAATTACATTCTTTAAACTCCCAAACACCTTCTGATCGTAGAGATGCCAATATCCAACGTGTCCAACAACAAATTCACTTCCTCCTGGAAGACGAGGAGTTAGTATGGAAGCAAAGAGCCAAAGTGCATTGGCTTCAACATGGAGATAGAAATACCTCCTTTTTTCACCGTGTTGCGTCCAACCGCAGAAGATGCAATTTCATTGATGCTCTTATGGATGATAGGGGAGCACGGATCACCGATACACGGGGGTTGCTCGCTACCACGCTATCGTACTTTAAGGGGGTGTTTTCAAGTTCGTCTCCTTCCGACCTGCACCGCATCACGGATCTAGTTACAAGGAAGATATCAATTGCCTCACAAGCAAGTCTTATCAGACCTCTATCAATGGAGGAGGTGTTAAAAGCCCTAAAGTCCATGAACCCATCAAAAGCTCCTGGGCCTGATGGACTTCCTGCTGGTTTCTACCACACACACTGGAGCATCATAAGGCGTGACGTCTTTTCCATGTGCAAAGCTTTTATGGCTGATCGATCACCGCTGTATCACTGCCAACATCTCCAAGCACTCAACCACACCAACATTGTATTAATTCCAAAAAGACCGGGTGCGGAAAAACTTGGGGATTTTCGCCCCATCAGTCTGTGCAATGTCGCCTACAAAATCCTGGCAAAGGTATTTTGGCCAATCGTCTGAAATGCTGCCTCAATGAAGTTATCTCTCCTCAGCAGAGTGCGTTTGTTCCAGGGTGCCTCATAACCGATAATATGCTGGTGGCGTATGAAGTTATTCACTCACTTCGTCGGAGAAGGATGGGACAGAAGCAAGAATTGGCAGTCAAGTTAGATATGTCAAAAGCCTATGATTGGGTAGAATGGGATTTTCTGAGTCACATGATGGCAGCTATGAACTTCGGCCCTGTATGGATCAACTGGATTCAAAGGTGTATGCAGTCCGTCCGCTACCAGATCTTGGTGAATGGACATAAAACCCCCCTCCTCACCCCACAACGGGGTCTGCGGCAGGGCGACCCGCTTTCTCCATACCTTTTCCTTATTTGTGCAGAGGGTCTCTCTCTTCTTCTCGCTCAGGCTCAGCTCCACCAATCGCTCCATGGTATTAAACTTTGTCCAAGGGGACCCACCCTATCTCATCTTTTCTTTGCTGATGACGCCCTCATCTTCATAAAGGCCACTGATTCCCAAGCGTGACTGCTAATCTCCATTCTGCGAATATACAGTGAATGCTCTGGACAAGTCATAAATATAAACAAGACAGCGCTCTTTTTTAGCTCCAATCCCAACCCTGCTGTGAGGAGCTCCATTATTGGGGTGTTTGGATCGTGTGCTCTGGAATTCAATTCTTATTTGGGGCTGCCTGTTTGGCTTGGGCGATCAAAGAAAGATATGTTTAGAGAGCTAAAGGACCATGTATGGCGGAAGATCTAGGGGTGGAAAGGACGACTGCTATCGTGGGGTGGTAAGGAGATTCTTATCAAAGCGGTAGCTCAAGCTATTCTTATATACTATATGAGTATTTTCCTCCTCCTCATAGGCTTTTGTAATGAAATTGCGAGCATGCTGAGTAAATTTTGGTGGGGCAAAAGCGATGGAAAATGAAAGATGAGTTGGGTAGCATGGAAGGATATGTGCAAGACTAAGGCTGCAGGGGGTATGGGCTTTCGGTATCTGATCTCTTTCAACAAAGCGTTACTGGCCAAACAGGTATGGCGGCTGGTATCAAACACTGAATCCCTTTGTTTCTCTGATATGAGGGCCAAATACTTTAGTCATGGAAACCTTTGGGCCTGCAAGGCGAAGCCAACAGATTCGTTCACTTGACGGAGCATCCTTCGTGCCAGAGACGCTGTTCTTGAGGGCTGTCGGTGGCGCATTGGCTCAGGGGACCGGGTGAATTTCTTTCAGGATAGGTGGCTCTCTGCCCCACTTTCCAAGGCCGGGCCTTTACCGGCACACATTCCGGAGGACGCGAAGGTCAGTTTCTTCCGAAACGAACTAGATGGTCAATGGGAGGAAACTCTTGTGTTGCAAGCAGTGGGGGAGAGGGGGCGTGACATTATTCTCTCAAACCCGCCTCCAATTGGGGGGGAGGAGGATCTCTGTTTTTGGGAACCGGAACCGGATGGACACTTCTCGGTGAAATCTGCATATAGGATCCTCACACAGAAAGCAGAAGGGTCTTTGGCGAATGGAGAGGCCTACAGTGACCGAAACCTGGAGATTTTCAAATTCATCTGGAAAGTAAAACTCCCAAGCAAAATACTTATCTTTTGTTGGAGGCTGTTCCTGGATGCTCTCCCCACCCTTCTCAATTTGCAGCATCATGGAATCACTGTGGACACATCATGCCTCTTTTGCATGATGCATGCGGAAGACATATCTCATCTTTTCATCAACTGCAACATCACCCAGCCGGTATATCATAGTGTTGTGGATGATCTTCTTCCTTTCCTTCAGGGTACATCCATTCTGGATATCTTTTGGGCTTTCACCACTACTAATCGTATGAATGTCTTTATTCTTTTCCTCCTATATTGTTGGCGCATCTGGCATCTTCGGAACCAACTCCGGGCGGAGGGCACTCCACCGGTATTTTCGGATGTAAAGGAGTGGTGCTTAAACTTCAGAGACCAGTACCGGGCGGCGATGGAAAAAAGGGGGGCAATTTTTTTGGAGAAACCCCTGGTTGTCAGGTGGACTAAGCCTAGGGGGCACATTCAAAGTCAATATTGATGGGCGAAAGAATCTCCAAACCAACTGTACGGGCTTCGCGGCGGTCATCAGGGATTCCAATGGCTCCTTTGTGGCTGCGAAGGGATGGAACCGGCGTCAACACCTGGACCCGCTGTTTATGGAAGCCACTACTTTGTGTATGGGGTTAGATGGGCCTTGGATGCTCACTTCGACAACCTACAGGTGGAATCAGACTCCTCGACTCTCATTGATTTTCTGACGGGTGAACGCTCCATTAGGGCTCCGGTGGGGACCATTGTTTCACAAATACGTCAAATTGCCCTACTGGCTCATTCTTTGTCTTATCACCATGTGCTACGGTCTGGGAATTTCGTGGCCCATCTTCTGGATGATTTCGCATCATCTAATTTTTTTCCTGAACAAGAATGGTGGGACAATCCACCCTTTTTTCTTCAGGAAAAACTCTATACAGATAATTTTTTGGCAATGCTATATGATGATAGCCCTATCCCTTCCACCTCTGATTCTTCTTCTTCTCAGAGGTGGGCGGGATAAGCGCTCATCTTTTAATCAAAAAATTTTTTTTACAGAAAATCATTTCTACGTAAATTGATTATATGTAACCGGAACCTTTATGTATTTCTTCCAAATTTTAGCTATACACTTATGAAATTGTCAATTGCAAATACCCCATGAAATTCTTAACAAGTCTGTCATTCACTTAATGCGGAGCTAACAAAGATTTAGCAGTTCAGGTCATTCTAGTTCTGATTGAGGTCTACTATAACATTGTTCTAAAATGTAAATCATGACCTTAACCCAAATCATAATTCTAATTCAACCTTATTATTATAACTTGAACTATAATTCTATTTTTTGGGTTCAAGTTGGATTATATGTTATTAGTAAAAAATAAGAACTATATCAATAAAAGTATCAAGTTTGATAATGAGACCAAAAATTAATATAGTTTGGCTAAACGCTTATTCTACTGGAGAAAAAGGATAATTCATTAATCAAATAAATAATTAAACATCTTCTCTCGTATGAAACTGAATGTCTCTTAGTCATAATCTCACATAAGGATTCTCACTTTTCCTTCTATATAATTTTGAATTCATAGGCCACATATCTATATATAACTTTTACATATATGCATTCATAGATACAAAACACACCTTAGCAAAAGTAGTTATTTTCATTTTCTCTTTATTCAATCACATAAATCCTAAAATATTCTCTTTTTCATTTTCCACTTTATTCTAAAATTCAGAATTGGATTAAGTGCTCCTAGTTGCACTTAGCTAAAGTGTACCAGGTGCATTCCCCACTTTATTTTTTTAAAAAATTTTGAAATATATTTATGTAGGCCTAAACATGAATGTCCCATCTATAATTTTTATATTTTCGAATATTTTTAATATTTTATTTCAAAATTTAAAAATAAAATATTAAAAAATAGAGACATAAAAAGTTATATCATGAGATATTTATGCTCGTACCCACATATAAATTTCAAAAAAACTAAATTTTTTTAAAAAAATTATGCACCTACGTACACTAAATCACAACTAGGGATGTTAATGGATCGTGTTGGACGAGTTAGAGCTTAATCCTAATCCTAACTAATTTAAAATATCATAACCCTAACTCGTTTATTAACCCATTAAAAAAACTTAATCCTAATCCATTTATAACTCGTTTAATAAACGAATTGGCAGATTATTGACGGGTTATATAGCAGACAACCTGAATGACTAGATTTTGATAAATAATGATTTCGCGGAGAAAAATTTTAATGTAAGAAAAAATGAAAATAGGGAAATAATAAAAAAAATAATATTAGGACAACTATGAGAAAATAGAAATTAAGCGGTACAAGGAAAACTTAACTGAGAAAAATAACAAAAGAGTTTACATTTATATATATTAAATTTTCATACACTAAACAAGTTAAATAGGTTATTAAATGAGTTGAAAGTTTACAAAATCTCAACACTAGTTTATTTAATTAAATTGTTGAACCGAGTAAAATGTTATAAACCATTTATTCAAACATCTCAATCTAAATCCTTTTATAAACAAATTGCACAAGCAAATTAATGTGTTGAAAATAATCATTAACACCTCTAATCACAACTCCCCAAAATTCTTCTAAAATTAACGTTACCAAACCTTAAAAATAAAAAAAACAAAAAAAAAAAACCATCCCGCTAGTCATCCCAGCTCTTCAAGTTGCAAACAACCAAAGGTTGAGGTTCGATCCCTGTCAGATGACGCCGGACAGGACGGGGAGTCGCAAATGGGACGGTGCACGTGAACCTCCACGTGGCAAAGCGGGATCCTTCTCGTTTTCAAGTGCCAATGTACAGTCACGGAGCGCCGGACCACGCCAAAGCTAAAGGACGGCGAAATGGAAAAAGTAGCTGCTTGCAAATGGCTTATGCTTATCCTCCAGTAGAATTACACACTTATCTATATTTATAAAAGAAATATTGATGGGGAGATTAAATTTTTTTACTATTTTACGGGTCTTGTTGAACTTTTTTAATATTCACCTTAAGAACTTCCATATTACATGACTTTTTATCGCAATTAAATATATGGAGAAAAGTATGTTAGTTGATTCCATATAGCTTAATAATGACCAGCCCCCCTTTCGTTTTTAAATTTAGCACATTATTAGCTGCATATAAAACTTTTTAAATTAAAAATTTTTAATCTAGAGATTTTCACTGTACGTAACTATTTTATTTTTTAATTATTTTTGCATATTTTCTTATCAACTAACTAATTTTTTAATTATTTCTCTACAACTATTTGTATAACTAAATTTTTTTTTTTTAAAATTTTACTTTCTTTCCTTCTCATCTTTCCTTCTATTATATCACATCATATTCTCTCATTTTAAAAATAACATTTTAATTTTTAACTACCCAATTAACATATTTTCTTATTATTATTTGTGTTTCAATCATTTTTATATATTTCTACACAACTATCATATGTGACTGTTTTAATTTTATTTTTCCTATTCTTAATCATTATTTATATCATAACACCACCATTCACTTTTTGGAAAAACTTTTTACTTGAAACTTTTACACCTTACAGCAATGTGAAATTAATAAATAACATTTAAAAAAAGCTGGTAACACCAGCGGAGGGCAGGCCAATCAGTTACAGTCCAGCGAGGCAGCGAGTGGCAGGTAGACATGCCGTTTTGGGTCGTGTAGCATGATTTTTGTGAAAGCCTGCTGCTTGTTTCGAATTTCCAAAAATGAACATGGAATATTGCGGGGGAGGATGTCAAGAAGATTGGAATACCTTATCCTGTTATGGGGCCCTTCTCAAGGCTATCTTTATGCCGCCTTTTCATTTCTTTATTGGTAGTTATATTCATATTTCTGCGGCTTTTGCAGGCAGAGGATCAATCGCCCTCCAATTAAATTCCTTGCTCCCCAGTTCCCTTTTGACCATCTCTTCCCTTCTTCCAACGTCCTCCCCCGCCCATCAATAATTATGATCCCATTCCTGAGGACTAGTCGTCTGGAAACGCCCTCCAACAGGCCATGTTAAAAGCCAATGTTACGGCAGATTAACTAATCAATCTTACCTCATCGAAGTTCTTCCCCCAGTCGTTTCTGATTGGCGAACGCGTGTCGCGCACAGAACGGGGTGGAAGTTGACATTATCCGGCTGCTGTCGACGGATTGGAGAGAAGGGAGTGTAGTGGGCTGCGATTAAAGGAAGCCAAAGTTCGACGATACAGAACAAGTGCGGAGAAGAAAGACTCTTGCCAAAGTAGATGGATACAAGTGAAGGTGATCTCCTTGGAGAGGAACTCCAGACTATGACAATTTCGACAACGGAAATCAGGAAGATTGAGCGGGGAGAGAATGAAGCACTTCTCTGTTCCGTGTGGTGCTCTAAGTCATACAACAGGGCACACTTCCTCTCGTCGATGCGAAGGCTGTGGCGGTCGAGAGGAGCGATAACATTCACAGATGTTGGGGAGAATCTGTTTCGGATATCTTTCACCGATCGAAATGACAAAATCAGAATATTGGCGGGAAGACCATGGCTCTTCGAAAGAAACTTGGTCCTAATGGAGGAACTGCAGGAGGAACTGTCGATTGCACAGGTGATGCTTACCAAAACGCCGATATGGGTTCACGTTGTGGGGATCCCACACTTGGTTGACAAGTCCCAAGTCGGGCAAAGCATTGGCAGAACTTTTGAGAGGATGCACGACATCACAGTTACTGAAACCGAATTGAAGATTCAGGTGACAATGGACTGCACCAAACCATTAAGGAGGGGGATTTTCCTCCAAGTGGAATCGGAACAAAGGAAGTGGCTAAACTTCCAATATGAAAAATTGCCCGTGTTCTGTTTCTATTGTGGAATTGTGGGTCATGCTCACAAGGACTGCTTGGAGCTATCCAGATCCAAGATGGAAGTATTTGAGGCAGACATGCGGTATGGCACTTCATTGAGATTTGGAACAAAACCAATGAGACTACAGCTTCAAGAAATGAATGGAAACAGGGTTGCCCCCCGAAAATACATGGGAGGAATGAGCTTTTCTGCAGAGGAACACCAAAGGCAGATGGATCAACATACAACTGAAATGGGAGAGCAGTGTGACCATCAAAACATGTTTTCATCCAAGCATTGCAATATCCGAAGAGACATACTGGCAGGCACATTTGACAGCACGGATGATCAGATGCATGGCAGCAAGAGGGACAGACACCCGGCCCAAAACGAATCTGGTTGTGCCAATGATGATCACCAAGGGAACAACCATTCATGCCCACTGGTCCAAGCGTCTGCTGGCAAGGGCGAAGGCTGTGAAGGGCAGCGCTGCTTTGGGTGCAGCTCAAGCGCTGAAACGACTCCACCCCATGACAGAATCGACTGTTGCTGTCCATGTGCTGAACCGTCTCCATGGCATAACAGCAGCAACAGATGCTGTGCAAGCGCTGAACAGTCACCACCCCATGATAGTAACAATAGCCGAAGTTCAATGGAGGGGATTAATGAGAGTGAACATGGACAGATGCAAGACATTAGAAAGGAAAGGTTTGTGGCCCAAGCTGAGCACGATGTTTCCACAAATGACAGCCATGGGAAACACCCGATGACATTTGATGATGATTTCAGAATCCCATTGTCCCAATGTTCCCCCCCAGAATACAAATTGCAAGTTGGATTGGAGGAAATTCCTGCTGGCCAGCAAGTTAAAGGATGCAGCTTATGGGCAAAGATTGGCACCAATGGCATCCCTTCTGTTCAAAATTACTGCCAAAGTCCTCATCTGAGCGCTGGAACGGAGGCAGGATCAGATGTGTTGTGCTGTCTTGCGGGGACTGAAAGAACACAACAGAGGCATGATATCCAAACTGGGGAATCGGTCCAAAACATGCTGTTATCTAACATTGGTCAGAGGGGTCGCTCTATTGATCGGTGCACACGGGAAGCAGCTGCAATGAAGACCAAGGGAGGTTGGAAAAGGCAGGCTAGGGGCGTGGCGCAGCTTGGAATTGGGAGGATACATGAAGGGGGCACAAGGGATCAGCGTGAAGGGATAGTGGAGAACAGGAAGAGGGGTCCGTGTGAAGACGGCGAGGTGGAACAACAAAACACGAAGAGGCCGAAATCTGGTGTTTTGTGCTATGTGGAAGAGGCGGAGGCTGAGGATGGTCCTCAGCCCCGCCTCGCATAAAATGGCGATATTAGCTTGGAATTGCCGTGGGCTTGGGAACCCACGTGCAATCCGATGCCTCCTCGACTTGGTCAGGAAACAAGATCCCATTTTGATATTCCTCAGTGAAACAAAGCGAAATGCAAAGGAAATGGAGAAAATTAAAGTTAAATTGAAGTTTGATTGTTGTTTTGCTGTGGACCCGGTTTCTAGAAGGGGGGGCCTTGCACTCCTATGGAACAATGCTCAGCCGGTGACTATTTTGAGTTTTTCGTGTAACCATATCCATGCGGATTTTTTGGGATGGCCTTTCACTGGTTTCTATGGCCATCCGGAAACACATAACCGTCATCTTAGCTGGCTCTTGTTGAAGCAACTCTGTGGGGTCTCAGGCATGAAGTGGCTAACAATGGGGGATTTCAACGAAGTCACGGGCCCTTCTGAGTACATTAGTCAAAAGTTGAGGCCTCAAGCCCAGATGGATCTTTTCTGCAACACTTTAGACTACTGCAACCTGATGGATGTGGGGTATGCCGGACACACTATGACATGGACAAACAACCGTTGGGGGCCTCAAAGAGTGGAAGCTCGACTGGACAGGGGGCTTGCAACACCTCAATGGTTATCCCTTTACCCGTTTGCAAAGCTTATCCATCTATCCACCGCCACCTCTGATCACTGCCCGATTTTACTGTTATTGGATTCGAAGAGATGCAAACGAAGACCCCCAAGGGAATTTCGATATGAACTCTTCTGGGCCCGGGACAAGGAGACACACGAAATTGTCAACCAAATATGGAATTCGACCCCAACTGACAGGATTTCTCACACTGATATTCTGGGGTGGAAGATAAAGGAATGCAGCAGTGCGCTAACAAAGTGGAACAGGAGGCGGAGGGGCAACATTCGGAAGTCTATCGGGCGGAATCAATCGACACTGGAAACTCTTATGACCCAACAACCTTCTGATCAGCGGGACAGGGCCATCCTTAGAACAAAATTCAAAATCAACCGTCTGCTTCAAGATGAAGAACAGGTGTGGCAACAACGTGCTAAAACACACTGGCTACACGAGGGGGACAGAAACACAGCTTTCTTCCATCGCATGGCATCCAACAGAAGGCGGTCAAATTTCATCGAGGCCCTTCAGGATGGGGATGGGCAGTGGGTTTATGAACAAGATCAAATGCAGGAACTCGCTCTCCAACACTTCCAATCGGTGTTTTCTTCTTCCAGTCCTTCGGATGCATCATGGGTCCAAGGTTTGATCTCCCGGAGGCTTTCTGATCAGAAAAGACAAGATCTAACAAAACCTCTCCTGATTGAGGAGGTGGAAAAAGCCGTCAAAGCTATGAGCCCTACTAAAGCACCGGGACCGGATGGGATGTCTGTTGGATTTTTTCAGAAACATTGGAACACTGTGAGGCAGGAGGTTTTCCTATGGTGCAAGTGCTTCATGGATGAGACTGACCCCATGACTCGAACCTCAAGTCTTAGGCCAGCAAATTCAACGACATTGGTTTTGATTCCAAAAAGGGCGGGGGCTCATTCACTGTCTCAGTTTCGGCCTATCAGCCTCTGTAATGTGGCCTACAAAATTCTGGCAAAGGTACTGGCTAACAGACTCAAGTTATGTTTGAACGATATTATCAGTGAACAACAAAGCGCATTTGTTCCTAGCAGACTTATTACAGATAATATGCTGGTGGCGTATGAAGCTATTAACTATCTCCGGCACGGACAGAGAAGGAAACGAATGGAGATGGCTTTAAAGTTGGATATGTCCAAGGCGTATGATCGGATTGAGTGGAATTTTCTTAAATCGGCCATGGAAGCAATGAATTTTGGACCGGTCTGGACCGGTTGGATAATGAGCTGTGTTACCTCTGTAACCTATCGGGTGAATGTCAATGGCTTCAAAACGGGGTATTTTCAGCCACATAGAGGACTAAGGCAAGGGGATCCGCTATCCCCCTATCTTTTCATCTTATGTGCTGAGGGGCTATCCGCACTTATCACCAAGGCTGCTGAAAGTTTTTCAATACATGGAATCAATATTTGCCCCCGTGGACCTATGCTTTCCCACCTACTGTTTGCAGACGATGCCATTATCTTTTTGCGAGCATCAACACAGGATGTCAACAATTTCCTCGCTATTCTTCAACAATACTCGGAATCATCGGGCCAGGTTGTCAATGTGGATAAAACTGCCTGCTTCTTCAGTTCTAACACCAATATGGAGACCCGTAGGGAGATCACTTCCCTCCTGGGCGCCGCGGGTCATGATCTCAAATGCTATCTTGGTTTACCGGCCTGGTTAGGAAGATCAAAAAGGGACTTACTTTTGGGTCTTAAGGAGCGGTTTTGGAAGAAAATTCAGGGATGGAAAGGGAGGCTTCTTTCCTGGGGTGGTAAGGAGATTCTGATCAAGGCAGTTGCACAGGCGATCCCGACATACACTATGAGCATCTTCCTGCTTCCTAAATCTTTTTGTTATGAACTCAATGGGATTCTTAGCAAGTTTTGGTGGGGTGAAAACGGCGGCAAACGGAAAATGAGTTGGGTGGCGTGGAATGAAATGTGCAAAGCAAAGCTTGCGGGTGGGCTGGGCTTCAGGGAACTGAACACATTCAATTACGCTCTCCTTGCCAAGCAAGTCTGGCGGCTATCCACGAATTCCTCCTCACTGTGCTACAACTTTCTAAAAGCCAAATATTTCCCGTCAGGCGACATATGGAGATGTCAGGCAAAATACAATGATTCTTTTACTTGGAAGAGCATTCTCAAGGCAAGGGACATGATCCGCTTTGGCTGTAGATGGAGAATCGGGAACGGGAAGCGCGTTCAATTTTTCTTGGATGATTGGCTTGATACCTTGGTCACCAAGGCCGGGCCTCTTCCGATGTCAATCCCGGATGACGTCAAAGTCTGTCATTTTATTCGCGAGGATGGCTGCTCATGGAATAGGGAGCGACTTCTGGCGGCTGTGGGGGAAGATGGGTGGCAAGTCATCAATCAAATTCCCTTGCCCCAAACTGCTCAACGGGATTCGATTTTCTGGAGGTTCGAACCCAATGGAGTTTACACCGTCAAGTCTGCATACAGGGCCCTCACCTCCGGACTTGTCACCTCCCCTCTCTTATCCATATACAAGGAGCTTTGGCGGACCAAGCTACCCAGCAAAATTCTTATCTTTGGATGGAGACTGCTAAAGAATAGACTCCCCACCCTCCTAAACCTGAGGTCCCGGGGTATTGATGTTGACCCTTTTTGTTTCTTTTGCAGGGCCGGGCTTGAGGATACAAACCATTTATTCTCTGAATGCGATCTCATCAAAGACATCTGTTCAAGGGCTGCTGGGTCTATTCCTCATTCGATGCCTGTTCATGAAATCTTCGGGTCCCTTACATCTCGTCCTAAGCCGAAGGTGCTCGCGATCTTCTTGCTTTGCTGTTGGAGGATATGGTTTTTACGGAATGCGCTGAGAACTGATGGGGCTAGACCGGATTTCGCCAACATCCTCAATTGGTGTGAGGACTATCTGGAGCAGCACAAAAGGGCCACACCCATCACCCTTGGTGGGGCTCTCGACAAACCTCTTGTCCCCAGATGGATCAGACCTCCTACGGGTTTTCTCAAAATCAATGTCGATGCCCGATTTCATCATCGTCATGCATCTATTGGCTTTGCGGCTATCATTAGAGACTCGGGAGGGCTTTTTGTTGCTGCAAAAGGGTGGAGACGATGTGGCTTAATGGAGCCACTGCTTATGGAGGCGCATGCTTTTCTTTTTGGAGCAAGCTGGGGCAGTGAACTAAACCTTAGAAACTTCCAAGTTGAGTCGGATTCGCTCCTCCTCATCAACTATTTGCACTCAAATGATCCGATTAACTCTCCTGTTGGTGCTGTGGTTGATTCGATCAAATCTATCCTCGCTTCGTTGCCCCAGGCCACTGCTCATCACGTGCTTAGACATGGAAACGCTGCGGCTCACGCTCTTGCTGACTCAATTTCTTGTTCTTTTATAGATCAACATGTTTGGTGGGGCATCCCCCCCCAAGCCATTCAGGAAAAAATTTGTATAGACAATTTTTTGGAAATGAATCTTGGTTCTTCCTATTACCCATCCCTAGAAAATCCTAGGGATGAGGAATAGGTTGGTTCCTTTCATCAAAAAAAAAAAAAAAAAAAAAAAAAAAAAAAAAAAAAAATTATGATCCCATTCCCTGCTATCCTACATGTATATGTGAACCTTATCTTACGCGGGTGGTGGTGAAATTAATGCAATAACTGAATTAAAATTATAAATAGGTAAACTTATAAGGTTACTTTTGCAAATAGCTCATGGAGAATGTGATATGATTAACGAATAACAGTGATGATTTTGACTAAAGCTAACAAAAATTAGATGAAAAATAATAACTAACTATACGGATGGCAATGAGAACAAAGTAAGATTCTCATGTAGATGAGATATCGAATCAATATCAAAAAGCGAGTGAAAGAAAAAAAAAAAAAAAAAAAAAGTAGGAAGCTCATCCCGTCGCTTTCTCAATTGGAAACAAGGACCGTAAAATTTGCTTTCGAGCCAGCATTTTACCAGGGACAGTGATCTGGTTAGGTTGGTCTAATAGACCTATTTTTTCGGTTTTTTAAAATAATTTTCCAAGAATATTTTATTTTGATGTCAAGTTTTATAATTTAGATACCTGTTCATATTTTTGTTTTCAAAAATCATCATTTGGAGGGGTATTTAAGTCATTTTACCTTCCTCAAACGATGAATTTTTTTTAAAATTTTTTTATAATGAGTGTTAATTATCACAAAATATACAAGCAGGGCTCCCAACCCCCAACCACCCCAACCAGAAAAGCACCAGGAGAGGTTGGGGGGAGGACCCCACGAAATGCTATACGGCAGATGACTGCATATCAGTGAAAAGAGCTCAAAAATATATTGAGGAGCTTCATTAGTCCAAACTTCTCTTTCTCCTCCTAGCCATCTAGTCCATTTTGCTAGCAAGTGGACACAATGGTTACCCGGTCAATGAACATGAGAATAAACAATCTGATCAAAGCAATTCCTCAGATTTCTCACCTTCTCAACTAATATACCCACTTGGGATCTAATTTCTTCATAGCTTTGAAGCCAATTTATAAGAAGCATAGAATCTGATTCTAAAATCACCTTCTTGAAGCCTGTTTTACCAACGCATTCCATGCTCAACAAAGTAACATTCGCCTCCAACCAAATTGGTTGATCCTAGCCTGATTTGCCCATCTGCTTGCTAGTACAAAACAGCCCCTCTAGTCTTGGATCACAGCTGCAAAACTCATTCGAATCTGCCTCATGTTTATTTCTGCATCCACATTCACTTTCACAAAACCAATTTCTGATCTTCCCAATTTGGATGGGCTTGCCAGCACATTGAAAGAGTCATGCTGTACCTTGACAGAGGATTGATAAAAACGGTAATACTAATCAAATGGATGATTTTTTAAAATTAAAAAACACGTACAAATATCCGAAAATCCTAAAACTTGAAATATCAATTAAATGTACTAGTAAAAAATAATTTCATAAAAAATTTAAAACTGAAAAAATAAGTACATTATGCTGGGCCTAACAAAAGCGGAACCTGGTTCAATGCACCCAGGTGCATTGAGCACCTGGGTGTACTTCACCTTTTTTTTCTTATTTTTTTTGAAAATTTTTTTACCCAACTGTTAATATAAGTGTATTTAACATGTGTATAAATTTTTATAATTTTTGGAGATTTTTAGATATTTTTTTTGAATTTTTTAAAATCAGTGGATGATTTTAAAAAAATCCGAAAAAATATCTAAAAATATTTAAAAATGGTAAAAATTTATACACATGTTAAATAGATTTAGATTAACATTTTCAAAAATAAAAATTTTAAAAAAAATTTAAAAAAATAAGTAAAGTACAGACGGATGCATTGAACCAGGTCCAACAAAAGCACTATCCGTTTCTCAGTTGGATGACCCTACCCCTGGTCTAGTGCACGATATTCTAGGCTCAAGTCACTGTGTCCCCATGCAGCAGAGAGGGCTCCATCCGAGCTATTTTTAACTTGCTCTCGAGGACATATAAATAATACAACTGCAACATTTAAAAAAAATATATATTAAAAAATAGGTAGTCAAACAAATAATAAAGTTATTGAAAGTAATTGACGTGAAGATAATGGTATTATGATGATTATGTATCTTCATTTTCTATATCCCGGACGTTAGGCCTCAGAACATTTAGTGAAGGGAGTACCAGAACATTTGTTCAATATTGGTCTAGTCGTAAGGGTGGTCGATCGACAACTAGCGTATTGGATAGGATTGGAAGGAATAACCACACGTATCTTCTTTGGAAATTGTAACTATTTTCTTTTTTATTGGTTTTGTAGAAGATAATATCAGATATTATACGAGATAACCAGCTCACACTTTTTATTACGGGAGAATTTCCCCCAGTTGCACGAGGATCAATGCGAACCTCCGTGGGGCTGCGATATCTAACACCCCCGTTTTAATTATTCTCTTGAGATCAATGCTTTGAAATAATACATAGCTGATCCATGATTCTTTTTACAAATCAAATAATTAAAAAAGTAAAAAAAACGAAATTTGACCTAAGTAAATTGGATAAAAAAATTGGTGGGTTGCATGATCGAAAAATACAAATAAATTTAATCTAATATCCCTTGAATTAATAATAAGCGAAATGAAAACAAAAATGCAATACGAACAATTTAGAAATTATATTTTTCTTTTTTTCTCTCTCTCTCTCTCCGACTTTTTTCAATTATAAAATTAAAAACCGCATTTTTCTAATTTTATTATTTTAAACTACACGATCACCAAGTAAAGCAATTGTTTTATTAATAGTATATAGAACAATTGATCAACTAGTTTTCAAGGATTAAACGAAATATTTAAGAGCAGCCATCTACGAGTATGAGTCATAAATATTTCTATGTGAAATAATTTTAATATATGTATATAACTTTTTGCTTTTTTCTGTGTACAAAATTTAAGCATTCTTAATACGCAAATAAATTTTTTAAAGTTTTTTTTTTTTTCGGAGCGATGTAATTTTCTCAGATGGATTAGATGCCTGCCAGAGTTGTATCATCCAAGCAACAAGCTTTCTTGAGTGGGGGTGGGTCTGTTTTTGTGCTTACTTCGTAGCAAGCCCATTGAAAAAAGGCAGTGACAACGGGCCAGCAGCGTCTACTAGCCTACCAACCGACCACCTTTATTTAATTTATTTTAGAAGCCTGATAAAGATCAGACCGATTAAAAAAAAAATTGTAAAATTTTTATAAAATTGTTGATCTAAATATATTTAATCTATAAATCAAGTTTTTTTCATTTTTAGAAATGCTATATATTTATTTTAAATTTTAAATAAAAGAATATTTTTATTATTTCAATTTGTTGAAACATAACTAAAATATCCGTCTTTAAAATTTTAAAATAAATACATATACATCTCCAAAAATAGTAAATTTTGATTTATTGATTAAACATACTTAGATTTACAATTTTATTAAAAATTTTGACGAATAAAATATTTTTTTGGACAAGCTATTTAAGACCAATTTCAAATGATCATTTTCCTTTATTTTAAGAGTTACGATACTACAAAATGAGTTGTCAACCTCGTGGATTTTGTATCTATTTACTATACTTTTTTTATTTTCTATTTGCTTTTATGTGGTACCAAGTGCATTTATATATTATATATCAAGTGCACATTTATTTAACATGAAAACTTTTCAAACCAAAAGTTTTCAACCTAAATTTTTTACTCTTCATTAAATAAAGTTTTTTTTCATTTTTAGACATGCTATATATTTATTTTGAATTTATAAATAAAAGAATATTTTAATTATTTTAAATTGTTGAAACACGACTAGAACATCTCTATTTTTAAAAATTCAAAATAAATATATACTCATCTCTAAAAATAGTAAATTTTAATTTATAGATTAAATATACTTTACAATTTTATTAAAAAATTTTATGAATAAAATATGTTTTTTGGACAGACAATTTCAAACCAGTCTCAAATGATCATTTTCCATTATTTTAAGAGTTACGATACTACCTAATGAGTTGTCAACCTCATATATTTTGTATCTATTTACTATACTTTTTAATTTTCTCTTTGCTTTTACGTGGGACCAAGTGTATTTATATTATATATTAAATGCACATTTGTTTAACATGAAAACTTTTTGAATCTAATTTTTTTTTCTCTTTATAACTATCTTATTTTTAATCATTTTTTTGCATTTACTATATAACTATTATATCTTTTGATCATTTTTACACAATTATATATACAACTAATCTATGTATTTTAACTTTATTCTTTTTACTTCTCATCATTACCTCTATAATATCACATCATTTTCTCCTAACTCAAAAATTTTTACATATTCAAAAGTTTTAGCACTTCCTAAACACACTCTAAATTTTATCATTTCTGAATTTTCTATATATTTTTTTAGAAAATTTCATATTTTCCATGTGTGAGAGAGTGTGAGATGAGTATTTTTATTTTAAAATTTTATAAAGAATATATAGAAAAATTCGAAAATAATAAATATTGATATACGATATAAACACACTTGGGTTCACATAAAAATAAAAATATAAAAAATATAGGTGATTATTTCTTAGCTAAGTAACAGTCCATTATATAATATCATAATTTTTATTTTAATCCCATTATATTAGCCGGCGTGATCAGGCTAGTTGGACTTAGGAGTGTAGCAGGACACCGCTACCTAATCATGGAACCCTGCACCCTTGTATTTACATTGGAAAACAGCAGGGTCAAAGATTGATCGTGTGACTTGTATCTAATTTCAGCCTTTCAGGTATCATTTGACTGGTTATATTTTGAGTATATTTTATCCCAAAATGAGCAATGATTTAATATAATGGAGATGTGAATGCAGAGTCTTGTTTTTTATTTAAAACATTTATCAAAATTTAAAACTATTTATTTTGTTTAATATTATTTGTTTTATTGAATTACCAAAAGTCAGTTTCATTACAAAATTTATATTTTATAAAAATTAGAAACTTTCAAAAGTAGATATAAAACTACTAATTTTTTTCAAAATATAATGATATACACGACATAGAAAATTTTCATACATGTGATTTTTAAAATTATAAAGAAACGCAAATGAATAAACATGATAAATGGTTTAAATTTAGAAAAAAATATTTTAAGATACAAGAAAATAACCCCATGTCTTCTCAAAAGAGAAGAAATAGAAAATAACCCCATGCAGTCAGCTGCTGCACCGAATCATTGCCTATTTCTTATTTTTCGTCGGGTTGGGTTCTGGTTTTCTTAGCCTAAGCTGCGTTTGCCTGGGCATCTAGGTGTATTTTTTAAATTTTTTCTATGTTTATGAAAATGTTGATTTTTTAAAACAAATTTAAAAAATCAACTGTATTTGAGGGGTTAAAATGACTTAAATACCCTTAAAAGTAGCTGATTTTTAAAATTTAGAAAATATATACATATCCAAAAATTATATAAAATTTAATAGATGAGTTAAATGTGATTAAGAAAATCATAATCATGATCAGTCAACGCTGTATTAGTGTGAAAAGAAAAAAGGAAAAAAGAATGCGGATTCCAGCCGGAGGCATTTCCTTTGACGCCGTACAACGTTGAAACGGCGACGACTATTGGAAGGCGCCCTTATTATTTTGTTGTTGAAGATAAGGGATACGTGGGCCTCCTCTTCCACTGGCGAGTTTAAATTTCTCCACCACTCTGGACGATCATAAACCCATACCACAATATCATCTATTTAATTTATAATTTATAGCTTTTTAGTTATTTTGTTATTGGCCTGACCTTTGATGTTAGATAGTTAGGTAAGATGTACCTAACTGAGACGCTGATCATGTAGTTGACATGAGTGTTTGTGAGCGCAAGAGTGTGTAGTGCAGAAGCTGTTTTTAATATCACTTGATGCATTGAAATTCAATCTATCAGGTGCAGAACTCAATTTTTTAAATGTTTTTTGAATTTTTTTTTTATGAAATTGTTAACCTAGGTATATTTAAATTATGTATTAAGTTTTATCATTTTTGAAGATGTATAAATATATTTTTTAAATTTTTAAAAAAAGCAAAGGATATTTTAGTTATTTAAAAATGACTAATATCTTTCCTATTTAAAAAAATCAAAAAATATATATGCGTATTGGTAAATTTTGATTTATAAATTAAATACACGTGGATTGATGGTTCTATAAAAATAATTTCAAAAAACTATTTGAAAAATGGAATTTTATATCTTGATGCATTGAAATTATAGGGTGCATTGAAACATTATTTATACGGAAAAGTATGAATTAAACACTTCAGTTCATTCATTAATGCTTCGACTAATGACTAATTTTTTATTGTTATTAATGCTTCAACTAATTTTAGTTTCGGAATAACTTGGAATTGTCTTCGTGGCGATCGAGTTCTGGCGACCTCCTGGCTTTGGTGCCCACCGTCTGCCTGGTATATCGGAACCATCCAAGAGGTGGGCCTTCCGACTTTTGTCGTCAGTGGACCATTCAAGAGTGGTTCCCACCATCATCCATCAAGTCTATTATTAATCAATCAATGTGAAATATTTCCGCGTTGAACATGGTCCCCGCATTCAATCACCGGACAAAAGACGGCAAACTTGGCTATTGGTCAAACGAGCAGACTAATACAGGGAGGATGACCTTTCAGTTGCAACCGCGTTCCCTCAGGATCTTGTCTGTTCCCATTTGTTCTTTTCATTATCTTCCGGGCTGGGTGTCTTGAGCGAGATTCGCAATATACTAACGGGCTGGTGTTATTGAGGCTCTCTATCTACCCAGGTGTGAAGAAAATGAAGGGCTCTTCCAAAAACCTGCAGGTTTCTGCTGCAGTCCTGTCCCTCTTGCTCTTTGTTCTGCTGGTTTCTCCAATCCAGTCAAGGAAAATTGCCGAAGATGATGTCCGACCAGGTACATATTGTTGTTTGCTGCAGCATGTTGGAAAATTGTAATCGCTAGTCTAATGACAAAGACAAATATAATTACAACTCCCCTGTTTTTGCTTGATTAGACTGGAGAATGAATGAGCTATTCCACCTTTACTATTCCCAGTTAGACTCAAAAGTAGATACTGTTTTACATTAGGCTGATGCTAAGGTGCTATAGCCATAGCTGCCATTCAATTTCGGATGGTGATATGCCTTTTCCCGTAGCTCAAAAAGAAGATCATCAGATTACATTAGATGCATCAAGCCTTGATGTGAGCACCTCCCCATGAGCTCCAGTTAGTTGGACTCCGCTGAATGTAGAAACCCACAGGAAAGTCGGTGCATTTTAAAATCCAAATCCAATCATATTATTCAATTGGCTCCCCAAGTACAAATGTTTTTTACTCCAAAATAGAAATTTATAAATATTAGCCTAGATCTGGACTTTGGATAAGCAATTTTTTGGATGGCTTTTCAGAAAATTCCAAAATAGTCTTGCAAGTTTACAGATAATATCTAATAAATTTACATAAAATGATGGCAACATTGCCAGAACTTGTTAAGATATAGTCCACATCATATATCAGTAGAAATTTTTTTTTTTTTTTTTTTTTTGAAATTTATATATTAGTAGAAATTGGCCGAACTTGTATTCCCTGCTCTACCGTATATTCTAAGCTTCATAAGACTTTCTTTTCTTTTCAATGCATCTTATGATGCTTTGGTCAGCGAAAACAGGCGGAAATGAGACGGTTGTAGGTACAACACTTGATCGGGGATTAGGCCGCAGTCCACCTGCGCCGCAGGCAAACTCGAACCGCCTAGATCCTCCAGCCTTGCAGACAAGCAAGCACTAGTTACACCACTAAGGGAGAGAGAAGAGTTGCAAATGAAAATGGGAAGACCATCTACTTTCTGCTACGTCGCCTCCATCCATTGGAATGGGAAAAGCAAAGATATACATATCTTGCTCTGACCCATTTCATGATTTTCTTCTTCTTATTATTTTTTGTGTCTGTATTTCCGATCGTATGATAACAGATTAATAATTAAGGGGCTTTTATTACCACCTTTTCATTCGATACTACTGCTTAATTACATGAACTTACAAAAAGGCTATTCCAAAGCTATCTTTGTCTGTTCGTCACACAAACGCGATTATCAACCAATGTCGGATTGAGCCCAGATTATTTGTAGTTTGCCGATAAGCTTGACCAAGGCCAGAACGAATATGGTTGATAGACGACTTGGGCGTCAACAGAAAAGCATAGCCACGCTTATTCCTATCCAAAGTAAAGATGTGGTGCAGTGGTGTCCCATATCCTCGCAAACGATCAACATCGTCTTTTAAAGCTGGAAAATGATATCCTTGGAATCAATCGACCATCAATTCCGCATGCGCAGATGAACCATCTCCATGCTTAATCCTTGATGTTCATCGCATGATTAGCCCTCTTATGATTATCAATGCGTAATTTAATCCTGATTTTGCCAACACCCGGCCCTGATCTCAATCCCCGAAAATCAATCAATGAAAGTGGACTAAAAATTCAGAAACACTCTAATGAATTGAAATTTAGGAATTATGCAAGAACATCCCAACCTCCATGAGATTGGCTGGATTGCAATACCTCGCAATATCCGTGCTTGCTTTAAACTTCCAGGCTCCAGCACATACGTCCAGCAAAAAGGAGTAAGTCAATAGCCTTACGTACAAGCGAATCTCCTAAGAATCTTCGCTTTTTTTCTGGGCCGGTTTTTGTTTTTTTTTTTTTTTTTAAATTGTTCCAACGTGAAATCATATAAGGAGAACCCATCATGTTCAGCAGAAACATCTCACTGTAACTATGATACAGTCCACCCCAACATGGCCACACACATATTAGAATGTAATAATACTTTATCCAATTATTTATCTATATAAAAATCATATTTTAGACTATTTAGATATTGAAAATACTACTTTAGACTTGATATTTACATTAAATAATTGTATTATGCTGATTTTGTATCATTTTAAGATAAGCCCCTTACACATGTTGAATTTGGACAAAAATTGGTATGCTAATAAAGTAAATAATTTTAAATACGATAGGTGGGTAGAATTTTTATTCATGATTACATGGACTGCACAGTGCATGGACTGCACCGTAATTATGATGCAGTCCGTATTCACTCAATTATTTTCCATATATATGTATATATATGAGAAATTTTTTGTGCATTTGCCTGCACCGTAATTAATGGTGCATTTTGCCCCAAATAGCAAATGTATTGATACTTTACATAATCATTTATCTATATATAAATTTTATAGCAAATGATTTATATATTGAAAAAATAACTTTAATGTTGTTATTTATATCAAATTATTTTATTACGTTAAATTTGTATCATTTTCAAATGGGATCCATTCACATATCTAATTGGGATATAAATTGATATGGTAATAGAATAAATAAATCTAAATACAATGGGTTGAGTAAATTATAATTTTATAATCATATGGGGGCTCATTTTCAGGTAGCTGCACAGTAGTTTTCTTTTAATAAAACTGCACCTAAATATCTCTCTCTATATATAATGGATCTAAAATTAGGGCATTAACAAATCAGGATGGATGAGTTGGAGCGTAATTCTAGTTCTAACACATTTAAAATATTCCAACCTATTAACCTATTTTAAAAACCTCAATTCTGACACATTTAATAAACAAGTTGACATGTTGTTAACGAATTGTACAACAAACGACCTGAAGTCCTAGATTTTGATAGACGATAATCTCACAAGGAAAGGCAAGAAGATGTTTTTGGGCGTAAGGGAAATGAAAATAGGACAAGACTACAAAAATGAAATTAGGGCAGCAGTAGAAAAATGAAAATTAAGTAACAAGAGAAAGATTTAGCAGAGGAACATAACTAAGAAATTTACATTTATATATGACCTTAATAGGTTAAATGGGTTGAGCTGGTTAAAGGGGTTAAACGGATTACTAAACGGATTGATAGGTTATAAAATTTCAACCTTAATTCATTTATTTAATTAAATAGTTGAACGGATTGGTGGATTATAACTTATTTATTCAAAAATCTTAACCCAAACTCATTTATAAACAGGATGAACAGATGGGTTGACAAGTTGACCATGACCATAACACATCTATCTAAAATCATCCTTTATGATAAACTTCTAATACCGGAGATTATTACTCCACTTTGAAGTACTATCGCCCTCCTCCACCCGGTTGATGAGGATTAAACCTGTGTCCCTTGGACAATTGAGATATGATCGGTTGGTTTGTTTTGGTGCATTTTATCATAAATATTATGAAGAGTAATGTCTCAATGTATCATTGTATAAAATTTTACTTTTAAAAATATTTTTTATAAAATTGTTAATATAGGTATACTTAACTTATGTATTAATGTTCACCATTTTTAGAAATGTATAAATATAATTTTTTTAATTTGTTAAAAACAGGGGTATATGAAAATATGAGTGCGAAATTGCAAACCGAATTGGTAATTCCAATTGCAAATGTAAATCAGACATTAATTTGCGTATAATGCACGATCAGCTTTTTTTTTAATGTTAAAGGTCAGCAAGTTTGCTAAAAGGAAGAGTATTCCCATCCTAGCTGGTTGACTCCAAGTCAATACAAGCAGACAACAAAAAGATGCACATTTACCAATTGATCATGTTCATGTTCTTAACAAAGGCCAGCAACTCTTTCTTTTTTCTATGGCGGGAAGAAGCTCATTTGCACGTTTCCTCTCGTTAATCTGCATTTCCATAGTCTTCCTTCCTTGTTTGGCTTTCTCGCATAGAAAAATTCTCACTGCCTCGCAAAATCGCAGCGACCACGAATCCAGATGCGGTGCTCTGCACGTAAGATGCCCTTTTTACTTGAAAGGCTTCCTGCCCACTTGCAGCAAGTTATCAATCGACCTCACATGCCAAGGCAACACTGATCTTATGCTCAGCTTTGATATGTCCGGAAGCAACGCCAGTAGTTACAAGGTCTTGGAGATATTCTACGAGAATCAAACCCTTCGATTAGTGGACAAACAACTAGCCGATGCAAATTGCCCCAAGCCAGAGACAGGTCCTGATCCGGAAAAACCCAAGCCAGACGGAGGTCTTGATCCCGAAACGATTGCCAAGCGCGGGTTCCAGCTGTTGACTGACAAGAAAACGAGCAGCCGTACTGGTGCCTTTTTGGAATGTTCGGGCCAGGTCAATGATCCAAGCTACAATCTACTGTCATGCAGCAATAACAATAACCCACCATACTTGTATTTCCATGTCGGATCCAACTCCATTGGTCAAATAAAGAGAAGCTGCAGGTTGTATGCGCACGTCCCTTTGATGGGTGGATCAGCAGCTGAACATCTGACGGCCGAGGATATTACAAAGTATCTACGGACGGGATTTCTGCTTTCCTGGGACAGTCGACGGATAGTTATGTCACCCCCAAATTCCAACATCCCATCACGGCATCAAGGTGAGTATCAATTGCCTGTCCTTGATAAGCAGCATGCAGAGCATCTAGGTGAGCTTTTTCTAAATATATCTTTATATATAATTTGACTTTTAATTTTGTCCTTCCAAACAGATCACAAATTCAATCTCTTGGGTGCTATAGGTAAACCGGCCTTCCCAACTTCCTTCTGCCAAAATCAGATTTTTGATGTTTTCTTACGCATCAGTGTTTTACATTTGCAGAATATGTTGTAATTGTAAGAACGTCATTAGGCATGTTGCACCTCTTCGCCGTGATTGGCTACGTGCTTTATAGAAAGTGTCGACAGGCCAATGCTAAAAAGGAGCTTAGACATACCCATGAAGCCTTGGGCGCATGCAGGTATTCCTATTCGGATATCAAGAAGATGACGACTAATTTCAAGGAAAAACTAGGCCAGGGGGGATTTGGTTCTGTTTACAAAGGCAGACTTGGCAGTGGGCAACTTGTAGCAGTAAAGATGCTGGAGAAATCAAAGAGGCATGGAGAAGAATTCATCAACGAGGTCACTTCAATCGGCAGCATTCATCATGTCAATGTGGTGAGATTGGTTGGGTTTTGCGCAGAGGGGTCTAGATGCGCTTTGGTGTATGAGTTCATGCCCAATGGATCTTTAGAGAGATACCTCTTCTCAAAAATGGGGAATGAGATAGCGTGGGAGAAACTGTTTGAGATTGCTCTAGGCGTCGCGCATGGGATCGAATACTTGCACAGAGGGTGCAACATGCGCATCCTCCACTTCGACATCAAACCTCACAATATCTTGTTGGATGACAACTTCGGTCCAAAAATTTCTGATTTTGGGCTAGCCAAGTTTTGCCCTTCTGATCTCAGCATTGTCTCCATGAGTAATGCAAGGGGAACTCCTGGGTACATGGCACCTGAGCTAATCTCTAAGGATTTTGGAAGCGTCTCTTACAAGTCCGATGTTTATAGTTTTGGGATGTTACTGCTGGAAATTGCAGGGAGGAGGAAGAATGTCGATCTGCATGTGGACCATTCAAGCCAGATATATTTTCCCACATGGGTTTATGAGAAGCTTGCTTTGGAGTGGAACAGGGAACATGGTAATGCAGAACCGAAGGTGGAGGGGGAAATCAGTAAGAAGCTGGCAATGGTCGGCCTCTGGTGCATACAAATGAACCCAGAGAAACGCCCTTCAATGAGCAGAGTGGTGGAAATACTAGAAGGGAGCAACGGGGCTGTTGAAATGCCACCAAAGCCTTTCCTTGCTTCTCCAGAACGACCAGCTCTTCAAGACACTTCTCTTTCTGAGAACGATAGCATGCTTTTTTAACGAACTTTATCACCAGGTTGATCTTTTATCTTTTCCTCTCTTTATCAGATTTCGGTCAATTCGTCTTTACTAATGTAGCTTGGTTATGTCCTAAAGACTGAGATGAGACAAGCTACTGTAATCATACTTGCTATGCAGTGAAATCATTACATGCGTTTCACTTCTTCTTGTTTGGTTGACTGGACAAGGTGGTTGAGTGGAAAAACCAGAGCTCACTACGACAAAGTCACCAACAGCAACGCTGATAAATTCTTGCCATTACCAATAGCAATGCTGATAAATTCTTGCTACTGGGGTTTGATTCATTACTAATAAGCATTAGCATTAGTAACCGAAAATCATTGGTTGCACGTTCGATATGGAAACCCCATCTCAAAAAGTCAGTAGCAATGATACCCTAAATGACTGTTAATTGTACATTAATAGCAATGAATTTTTGGATGCTAATTGTAAATAATTTCGTTGCATCTTTTGCCAATGAGGATACTTTCGCTATAATACCTTAATTGCTAATTGTGATCTAAATTGGTTGCAAATTGTGAATTTTAACCATGGTTTAAAAATTAGCAATGAACAACTCTGTTGCAATTGGTAATAAAGCCCATTGTAATTTGTTGCAATTGATAAGTCTCATGCAATTGGTAATAAAGTCGGTTGTAATCGATAATAAAGCTTGTTGTAATTTACAATAAAGCCCGTTGCAATTGCCTTTAGTATAAAATCTTAAAGAATTGTAAAATAAATAAACTTTATTATTAATTACATGCTTTGTCATTAATTACAACATATAAGGGATAATAAAGCTAAAATCTTTTAAAAGAAGAAATACATTATACACTAACAACATAATTAAAAAATTTAAATGTCTTAAAACTTGGTTTGGAAAAGCATTGTTTGACATGATTTTGAATCCCAACTTACCCAATAAGGTTGAACTCAACTTGGTCCAGGAAATATTTCCTAGTTTTGCTTTTACGTAACCCTTATCATTTTTAATATCTCAATACTTAATTAAAAATCCAATGTCCATTCTATTTAACATCATTCATATTATCATAGAAATTCTTTCATTTGTTTAGAATCATCATGCATGGGCTGGACCTCTACATGTTGTGATATGTTTTTTTTGGAAATTTTATAAAGTAACCCCTAAAAGAACTGAAGAGAAGTGAACAGGTTGCTAGAAGTTTTTGCAAAAGTAAAATATACCAGGAGAAATTGTAAATAGAGCGAACTGGTTGGATTTGGGCCAAGTCCAGAATATTTTTAGCCCAGCATGAGCAGTGGACTGAGCAAATCCTGCCCATACATGACCAGAAAGTGGAGGTATGCTGATGTAGTGAATTTTAATTCCTCCAATTCAATTATTTATAAATTAAGCATTTTAACTCTGAGTTATATGATCAAATAGTTAATTTCTATATTTTTAATGCTTTTGGACTAAATGAAGGGGTTTAATTTTGCAATCAAAGCCCAATTTTTAAGTTATTAAATAAAATAATTATTTTTATAATTTAATTAAGTTTTAAATTCGGTCATTACCCATTTTCAAATAACTTTCTGCTTGTTGGGAGACCAAGGATTGGATCGGCAAAGAATTTTTTCAGGAGATATTTAATTTTTTTGATTAATTAAAGGCATGTATTAATGATGGATATATAATTTTTTATTTTTACTCTCATGCTTAGATGTAATATTGGGAACATAACCAGTATAAGTGGATTTTAATTTTTTTGTTTATAAATTATAATAATTAAGTATACAATAAATGTATGATTAATCTTGAGAATTCATATTAAATACTTGGTCGAGGATTATTTTTTTGGGTTGGTATGTTAGAATTATGATTAAGGTTGAATTAAGACTTTTAAAATAAGATTAGGATTGTGAAAAACTATATTCCAAATAACCCAACCTAATGACACCCCTACATACAAGACAACAAGTTTAGGAGATCTATTAATCACCTGCAAGTTTATAAATTTTATAATTCGGTCCCGCTTCTATGTAATCGGGTTATATAAAAGCGGACCAATGTAACCCCTTCAAAATCTAATATTTTGATCCTCAATGGAAAATCCAATCTATTTATTATATTTAGCATCATTTGTTTATCTAGGATACGAAGTTTCATCTCATTCAAATATATTTATGGAACACATTTGTTCAAAAATATATATATTCATCTGTAAATTATGAAAAATGTTTAAATCTATTTACACATGTATTAGAATGTGACAAAATTTTATAGAATCATTTATTCACATAGAAATGATAATTTGGATGATTTAGATGTCAAAAATACTACTTTAAAATTAATATTTTAGCATTTTTCATAATTTACACATGAATATATATATTTTCTAACAAATGTAGCCCATAAATATACTTGATTGGGATAAAACTTGATCTTCTAGATAAACAAAGGATATTAAATCCAATGAATGGATTAGATTTTCAATCAAAGATCAAAATCTTAAATTTTGAAGGGGTTACATGGATTCGCTTCTATGTAACCCGGAACCCTTTATAATTTACATCTCATAATTTTTAGTGTTATAAATAACACTCCATTTGATTTTTTATTTTTTTTGCAAATAATCCCCTTTTGAACTTTGTTTGTCAATATCCAAATGTGATAAAGATTCTTTGCGAAATAAAGAATCTATGAGTACAAATTACGAATTTTGAAAAAAGTGGGAAGTCTTATGCAAATATTCTGAATTTTATAAGCCACATGAATTATATCTTTTTTCATGGTACATGTAATTTAAAATTCAACCTAATTACAATTTCCATATCTCATTTGGCTCAAGGAGGGTACAAGGGAAACAAACTCCCACATTCAAGAAAGGAAGACATAGTTTTTATAAAGGGATTTTTGTAAATATACCTACAACATTGACCAATATTATATCTGTGTATCTAAGTTTTCATATATTACAAATTTGTTTATAATGTTTGTATGAAATTGCAAATGTGTCCCTACTATTAGCATGTCATAAAAAATTTTGTGAAACAGCGATAATGCCATTTAAATTAAGTGATACACTTGTAATTTTTGTAAATATTTTAAGTATATTTTAAAATAATTTAAATAATATTATATGTAAAATATATAAAATAGCAAATATCTACAATATTTTTAAAAAAATTGCAAGTGTATCACTTGACTTAAAGGACATTATCACCATTTTACAAAAAATTCTAACAGCATCCTAACGGAAGGGATACATTTGTAATTTTATACAAACTTTGTGGGCGTATTTGTAATATCAACAAACTTAAAAACACGGATGCAATATTGGTCAAACTTTATGTGCATATTTGCAAAAATCAATTTTATAATTATCAAGAGATCATAGCCATTTCTATCGAGTCAAAGCCGGCACATGCTGCTAAGGGGCCAACACTCCAACCACCTATGCAGATGACTCATATATTATATCTTAATAGAGCTACCATAGATGTTTGGGAAATGTTTTTGGATGGGGGAGGGGCAAGTGCATGAGTTTACTCAAATTTGTTACTAGTCTTAAAGTAGAGGTGCAACTTAATACTGAGTTAGTCCGAACCCGCCCAACCCGACCAGATTTCAAAATCAAATTTTGGATTTATTTTTTACAAAATTTTCAAATTAGACCCGGTTTTCGACCTGACCCAAGAAAACTCGAAATCAATACTAAGTTTGCATCAACCTGATATCAAAACCTGACACGGTACGAACCCGTATTTTTCATAATTTATTAAAATAATTATATTTATTTATGCATTAAGTATTTTAATTGTAATTGTGATAAAGGTTACTCCATATAATCATAACCTAATTAAATTATAAAATATTTATTCTAAAACCTAAGTGTTATACGCATTTGTCCACAAAAGTTGAATATGTTACATCTACATTACTTTTATTTACAAATAGTTACAAATATATAAACTCTTTAAAATTATTGCATATATAATAATTAACTACAAGATATATAAGTCTCATTTTTATTAAACTTTAGATTATGATTCATGTAATCTCATTTATTTTCTTACCTAAATTATTGTGTAAACTCATTATGTTTATTGTATTTAGAATTATGTTTTAATTAAATACCAACTTTCATCCAAAGAAAGATATCATGAGTCATATAAATATATTTATGTGTAGATTATTCATGTGTAATTGCAATAATGTTAAAAAAAATTCAATATTCTCTATCGGTAATTTCAATTTCTATTGATTTGAAAGTTACCTGAATTTTAACCTAAAACTAATGCCAACTCAGACCATACCTAGCTTTTAATATTAGGGTTTGGGTTTAGGTTCACTTAAACCCGGTACAACCGAACCCGAATTGCACCCCTCTTGAAGTGGAAGCTCGCAGTGGACATCAACAGTTGCCCCAACAATCATGCACATGACCAAACGTCATTTTTTTAGTCGCCTCAAGGCTCTCTACTCATCCAATTCTAGAATTAACTGAATGCACTAGAGTGCATTTTTTCTATTTTTTTGAAAAATTATACAATTGTTAATCTAGGTGTATTTAACATGTGTATCATTTTTTACCATTTTTTGATACTTTTAGATATTTATTTTTGATTTTTTAAAATCAATGACATTTTCGTAATTGATAAATTACCAAAATGTCATTGATTTTAAAAAATTAGAAACAAATATATAAAAGTATCCAAAAATGTTAAAAATTGATATACATGTTAAATATATTTAGTTCAATAGTTTTATATAAAAAAATTTAAAAATATATTAAAAATGGAATTTTGCACCCAGGTACGCCGAAGCTAAGGGCACCCAAGTGCAATATATCGTGATTCATCCAAGTCCTTCCCCTTTTGATGGTACGTGGAGTCTCCGCGACCTAAGAGACAAGTTATCCAATTAGATCTGTTCCCATACAGGGATGAGTATAAGAAATGGAATTCTAATTTTTAAAAAATATTTTTTCAGATCTTAAAAATAATAACTTATTTTTTATTTTCAATGTAATTTTTTTCAATCTCAATGCACCTTTTTCTTTCGAATGCACAACAGCACATTCCTCTCTCCGCAGTTTCATCCCATCTAAGGGCCTCGGGGGTTGAACTGCGGTTCGCAACATTTGAATTGGTTTGCTGTATTCTCTTCAAAACCATTGATCCGGAGGTCGCGATCATTGGCTTTGAATCATTAAGTTAGAACTCATAATCATTGATAGAAACAACTGATAATAATAATAATTATTATTATTAATTATTATTATTAATCACCATTTTATAACTATTTCATTTTTGGATCGAATATATGAGTTTATTTTTGGGTAATTTTCAAATGTATTCACATAGTTTGACAATAATTGCATATATACTTACGCCATTATGATGCTATTAATGCATCGTTGCAGGCTGGGTATATTTGCAAAATACCAACTATGCGAATATATTTGTAAAAACTAAATATACATACTTAATTTTTAAAATTGAAAATATACTTACATACTTTTCAAATTTTCTCAAATATACACACACCGTAATGCAGTAACGGAATCATAATAGCGCGAGTATATTTACAATTATAGTCAAATTATGTAAAAATACTTTGTAATTTCTAAAAATATGTGAAAATATTTGCAAGTATGGTCAAACTAAATATTTGGAAATCCTCCTTTGAAGTTTCGAAGCAATTTGAGGACCCCACCCCACCATCGCAGCATAATTGTAAAAGGAATCATAGACGACATCTGGTGAATAATTCCATGGCTTCCGCAACAGCCACTCATTATGCCTCTTCCTACCTCCCTTGTTATTTCATCTTCCTTGTATCTTTCTTGATCATCTCCCCAAACGTGTCCACTTTCGCAAGCAGCAGCAGAAGATCATGCCCTTCCATCCGATGCGGTGCTGTCAGCCTCATCAAAATCAGCTACCCCTTCTGGATCAGGGAGCAACATCCGGCGTGCCGACGCGGCCCCACAGCTTTCGAGCTCTTCTGTACTGAAGACAATCGGACTGCTGTTCATCTTCCCTCGGCTGGTAAATTTTACGTGAGCCTGATCAACTACGGGCAAAAGCAGCTGATCGTAACAGACCCTGACGAATGCCTTCACAACAGGATTATGAACAGCAGTCTTTCTTGGGGGCCTTTCCATTTGCCGCTTAACAGCACTAGGAACGTTACGTACCTCAATTGCCCGCGGGAACATTTGGAGGGTGATTACTGGCGAGAATTCAGGCGAATCGATTGCATCGAGGGGAAGAATGTTTTCGTGGCGAATTCCACCCTCGCGCTCGGTAAATATCCAACCATATGTAGGGTGATCGACACCTTTCCGCTATCCACCGATGCTTATCAATATGATGCTGTCTTCGGCAAGTTTGTGTACGATAATTCATCGGACGCTGATGATCGCCTGTATCTCACCTGGGATCTTCGTGAAGGTATGCATCGCTGGACTTCAGTCCAATGCTCGGGAGCATGCATCTTGTGCGCATATACCTTTTTTTTTTTTTTGAAATTTTTTTTATAAACTTATTAGCCTAAGTGTATTTAATCTGTGTGTAAATTTCTACCATTTTTGGAATATTTTAGATATTTATTTTTTATTTTTGAAAATCAGTGTCATTTTAGGTAATTCTAAATTATTAAAATGTCACTGATTTTCAAAAATCAAAAATAAATATCTAAAATACTTCAAAAATGGTAAAAATTGATATATACGTTAAATACACTTTGGCTAATAAGTTTATAAAAAAAATTTCAAAAAAAAAGTAAAAAAAATAAGTATATATGCCTGGGAGCATGCAGCACCAGAAGCATAGAATTGAAGTCCTGCGTCTCTCGCCTGTTTCGACCAATAAATTTCTATCTTATTCTCGTGAAGGAATTATTGCTCGGAAATCCGCTGCAAGACTATTCGATTTGAACTAGACTCACGTGGGAAAAAGGTATGGAAAAAAAAAGAATTAATACCACAGAAAACAAAGAGAGATTATTCTAACCTGGCTTAAGGAGGAGTAATGAGTAAAATATATATATATAAACCATATAAATTTTATGCGCGAAAAGATATAATATAATTATTAAAACTATAGAATTCTGAATAAACTGAAATTGTCAGATAATTAAAATGTGTGTCAAATAAAGCTGAACCAATGAGTCTCCCTTTGGACTAAAATATTCAAAGGGTCTTTCTTTAGACTTGACCTCCGCACGCCATCTTACTTTTCGGGCTTTAGACTTTTCTTCTCTGGCTTTAGACTTTTCTAGTGCATGATCCTACGCGCGCATATACCTATTTTTTTATTATTTTTTAAAAATTTATTATAACATTGTTAATCTAGGTGTATTTAACCTATATATTAATTTTTACCATTTTTGGAGTATTTTAGATTTTTATTTTTTATTTTTGAAAATCAGTGGCATTTTAGGTAATTTAAAATTACCTAAAATGCCACTGATTTTCAAAAATAAAAAATAAATATATAAAATACTCTAAAAATGATAAAAATTTATACACATCTTAAATACACATAAATTAATAATATTATAAAAAAAATAGATGTATGTGCCCTGGAGCATGCAACACTACATGCTCCCGGGAGCATATAATCGAAGTCTGACTTTTATGGGCTGACGGTGGAAGGTGGATTGTTGGAGTTGTATATGACCAGAAATCCAACCGTTCAATTTCCAATCTTGTGGGTAGGGTGGGGAACGGATTAGATGTTGTGGCTGTGGGGTCCACATCTTTAGGAATTTCACGCTCACGCTACTCGTCCTCTTTAAGGTTCACTTCATATTATGTATAAATTATGAGGGCAAATTTTACGTATACCAACACATGATATTTTTAATTCTACTTGTAGTCATAAACTTTTAAAATTATAAACGTATCTGCGTATTTTACCTAAAATTATATTTATGCACACGGCGCTAGAAACCCTTTAAATTGGTTGTTAATTCCCTTTGCAAAATAACGAATATGCTCTAGTCTTAATATAATATAAAGTTGGTTGGCTCAAAGTTAAAAATTTATATTCAAATTAGAGTCTACTTTTTGTTGTGTAAAAATTATTAGTAAGGGGCACAACACAGCTCCACAATTAAATAAAGGAATGTAACTACTACTGGATCTCGAACCTAAGACAATACTCAACAAAGCTCCAAGTCACCTACGCAAGTCTCAAGTAGTAACTTTTACCATTTTTTGATGTGTATATATTTTTTGAGATTTTTAGATATCTGTGCATATATTTGTATATAAAAATCTCAAAAAAATGTATACATATATTCAAAAATGGTAAATTTTAGTTTATATATATTAAATATATTTAAATAAACAAGTATATAAAAAAAGAAAAAAGTATTATAAATGAGTTTTTTGAGGTAATCATTGCCCTTAATTATTATACCAAGCTACCAACGAATTTAACTTTAATTCTACTTTTAAAAATTTCAAATCCATGTATTTTACTTAAAATTTCATTTATACCAACGCTTTTAGAAATCCGTTAAATAAGCTATTAGTCCCCTGTGAAATAATAAATATGCTCAAATCCTAATATAATTTGAGGTTGGCGTTTTTAAAGTTAAATATTTATATTCAAATAATATATGATTTTATAATTGTAGATCTTTAAAAAATTCATTAGATATAAAATCATAATTAAGGATGGGAATATTCTTCATTTCAGAGGGTGCTAATAGCCCCGTTTAAAGGATACTTAACGACACGGGTACAAGTAGAATTTTAAACAAAATACATAAATAAATTTAAAAATTTTGAAAGCTCGTGAATATAAGTAAAATTAAGGATAAAATTCATAGATATATAAAAAATTTACTCAAATTATTATTATTTTCAAATGAGAAATCGAAGCTGGGTGGTTGCAAAGTAGAGCAAGTTCAACTTTATGCTCAAATGGACCCCATTTTGTGGATTCATTGAATCCATTTTCTTTTATATTATTTATTTAATAAGTCTCTTTAAATAACTTGAATTAGAAACTTGTATAGATTACGAGCAAAATAAAGATTTTTACAATATATATTTACTTTAAAATTAACTTATTTTGCCCATAAAAAATGAGAGATGATTCTACATATTGGGATGCATGAGGGTAACCATTCGTCCATCTTAAAAGCATATATTTTTAAATTTTTCATAAAATTATCGGGTATATTTAATCCATATAATAAGTTTTGGTATGTTTGGAGATTTATATAGATGGATTTTTGAATTTCAAAGATAGTAGTATACTAAAATACCCCTATATTTGAAATGCATTAAAATATATATACAAATCATAAAAGATGGTAAAACTTATTATATGAATTACATATTCCTAAAATAAAAATTTTATGAAAAAAATTAAAATATATTTTGAAGCCGGATGTAGGGGAGTAACACAAATTATACTTATTTTGTAGTCCACTTATATAAAAAAAATGTAATATATGTGGAACCATTTTCAGCTATATTTGATCAAATGCAGTCAAAGATTTAACTGCATTTACGTTAGTTATAGACTTATAGTAAAAATTTTATTACTAATTTGGTCGAAATTTTAGTGGCAGCTTTAAATATGCTTTTGTTTGCATTGATGTAAAAACGACTATATTACGGTCAAAATATATCTATTATAACCAAATGTATATTATATGTAACAAAAAAATTAACTAGATTTAGTGAAGTTTTTGTTGTATTGATATGTACTCTTGAATCAAATTAGTATATTTTTCATTGAAATATACTATTGTGACTAATGGGTGAGATTAATGTATCCTAAAACTGTGCAAGTAGAGCCCACTGTCTACACAAACGTTGTCCTTTCATTATAATTTCACTTAATAGAACTAATTTTTAGCTACATGTAATATCTATTTAATCGCACTGGGTATATTTTGGTTGCACTTAATTATTATGTATAATAATTAGTTGCTTTTTGAATTTTGTCATTTAGTTAAATGTAACATTTCGTTACATCAAATGCAACTAAAAGAATATTTAAGGTAGCCGTTAAAATTTGGCTACAAATAATAATAAAACTTTTTACTGCAATTAACATAAGATTTGGTTGCATTTGATTAAATGGGGCCAAAAATTTAGTTGCATTTGACTAAGGTAGCGAAACTAAAATTTTAGTTGTAAAAAGTTGGCCACATGTACTATATTTTTTTTACAGTATTCGAAGTTTGATAAGCTTAACTTGGGATCGAGATCTGATTTTTAATTTTTATGCTGAACATTCCGTCAACTTATTTATTATTTTGCTGCGTCGAATACCACTAATATTTACTTGTGTCTTTCTGAGTGCAATACCACATTCGTTTCCCAAACCAATCAATTAATATTAATATATTTGTACGTAATTGATTATGCTACTTTTTATTTCTAGCGTGGGTGAGGCATGAAAATAAATAAATAAATAAAGCCGAATCATTATTTAGTGTACTAAACAATTAACAAAAACTAAATTAAAAAACTCGAAGATTTGGTGAGTCGCGATGCAGCATTTAATAGCCCTGTAAATGTTTTATTTTAAATAAAATTTGATCTCTTAGTTAAATAATATAAGAGTGTTAAAGTATTCATTCATGTGGACCAAAATAGGAGTGATCAAGAACTGAATTCGGTGGTTATTAAAAAAAAAATTTTAAAAAAAAGGATTTGACAGGACTTTTATCTACTGTTTTCGGTGGTTATTAAGACGATTCAGTTGGATATGTTGATTTGACGTTGTGGATGCAAATCCACAAAAGTTTACCAATTATTCGTTGCCTATTCATTGAATCAATCACAAAAGAAAACCATGTGGGAAAAAAGTATACAGGACAGATTATGTCTCTAGCAAAAAGCTAGAACAACTGGCTCAAGTAATTGTAATATTAGGATAAGATGTAAATGTTGGGGGCGCATGGAATGGATACGAAAGTGTTAAAGCAAAAAGCGATTAAAATATTAGGATAAAAAAGCTGAGTAATTAATTCGTTAACTTTTTCATTACACTCTGTTCCGCTCCACTCTCAATTTACCAAACGGCTCTTTAATCATGGAGGATTCGAACAAGATAGATTGGAACAAATATCTATATATTAATTCACCCGCAGGTTTAACACAAAGGCTACAATAAGATTGATTTGCATTTGTCTAAAGATAAATGGAGCTGTTAACGAAGATTGAGGTATTATATGGATTAGTGACCTTTTTCAACACAGCAGTGGATGAAGTCAAAGAGTTTTTGTAGGAGTTGTTAATGAAGTTATTAGATTACCTGGAGTCGTTTGTGTCAGAAGTCTTTACCTCTCTCTCTCTATACATATATATTGGTTTGATGTGGCATTTACTCCAATTTCAGGTTCGAACCCAAACAAACGCGATCAACGCAGCATTTTAGGTTAAACTCAATCCCAGAGCATTATTTCGTTTCCTTCGATCGGCCTAATGTTTGTGAATTAATCGTTATTCTAGTCTGAGTATCGTCGCTGCACATTGTTTTCTCCAGGTATAAGCATTGGTGGCGGCATATTCATAGCGATAACATTGGCATTGTCCTTTTATGTTTGCCACAAAACATACACTGACACTAGAAGAAGAGATCAACTGTGGATCAATCGGATCCTCAAAGACTACAAAGCCCACATGCTCAATCGATACTCGTATGCAGCTGTCAAGAAAATGACCAGCAAATTCAATTCGCAAATCGGAGAAGGAGGTTATGGCACTGTCTACAAAGGGAAGAACCCCAATGGCCTACCTGTTGCTGTCAAGATGCTCAAGAAATCGATGGGCAACGGGCAAGAATTCATCAACGAAATCGCGACCATTGGTAGGATCCACCATGTCAACGTGGTTCGCCTTCTTGGGTTCTGCTCAGAAGGATCCAAGCGGGCTCTGATTTATGAATTCATGCCAAATGGATCGCTAGAGAAATTCATATCCTCTCATCAGGATGCTGCTGCATTGATGCATGAGGTGTTGGGATGGAAGAGGTTGCTGGAGATTGTTATCGGCATTGCACAAGGGATCGAATATTTGCACCACGGGTGCAACCAAAGGATTCTACATCTTGATATAAAGCCGCACAACATCTTGCTGGACTGCAATTTCAATCCCAAAATTTCAGATTTTGGGCTGGCAAAAATATGTTTGAAGGAGCGTAACAATGTGGGCACAATGGCTATGAGGGGGACAATGGGATACGTTGCACCAGAGTTGTTCTCTCGAGCATTTGGAGTGGTTACATATAAATCTGATGTGTATAGTTTTGGCGTGCTGGTGCTCGAAATGGTGGGAGGAAGGAAGGAAAGGCATGATAGTTTGGAGATGCAAGGGCAGTCACATTTTCCCGAATGGGCTTATGACAGAGTAGCCAGAGGGAAAGGAAGGGATGAAGAGGATGAGATTGCAAAAAAGCTGACCACTGTAGCAATGTGGTGCATACAATGGAACCCAAATGACAGACCTTCAATGAAGAGGGTAGTTAAAATGCTAGAAGGAAGTATCGAATGTTTACAACTACCTCCGAAGCCTAATGTTTCTTCCTCACATTCTTCAACGTAATCTTTTGTCAATTTTTTTTTCTTGTCACTCCTAACTCACAATTTCGACTCCTTCCCAAAAGGTATCCATGGTAAAATATTTTTTCTATGCGTTTGATTTGCAAGAATGCATTCCATTGAAACCATTCCTTTTTCAACTCTGCTGTTCAAATTGGTAATTTTTCTTCAACGTAATTGGTTGAATCTATTCAAGATAAAAATTGTATCGAATCCTCGCTTGCCTCAACTTGATCATTTTTATTAGGTTAATTTCAAATAAGTTTTATCCCAATTTTTTTATATGACCACGCATTTACCAAAAAGCAAATATAATCATACATTTTCACTATATTTTTTTATTGGAATGCGATCTAGTGCACTTGAGTGTACTTAGCTTCGGCGCATATAGGTGCAAAATTATTTTTTTTATATTTTTTTGAAAATTTGTATACAACTGTTAACCTAGGTGTATTTAACATGTGTATCAATTTTTACTATTTTTGAAGATCTGTAGATATTTTTTAATTTTTTAAATCTGGCAGTTTCACTGATTTTAAAAATCTAAAAATTTCAAAAATAGTAAAATTTGATATAAATGTTAAATATATCTAGATTAAAGATTTAATAAAAATATTTAAAAATGTGTTAAATACACTTAGGTGCACTGAAACTAAGCGCACCTGGGTGCATTTAAGAAAATCCCTTTTATATTTATAAATAGATATAAAACTTTTGGCTGCTATGGTTATTTTTATAGTTAAACTTTTTTATTCCTACATGGAATCTATGGATAAATATTTTATAGTTTTATCATCTTTAGTTTCATTCAAGACGTAAAAAATTAAAGGTAATGAGGCAAAAATTATATTATACCATTTGTTTGTAAAGATGTAAAAGTAAAAGTGGAAAATTGAGAATGAGAAAATTTTTTAACACAGAAAAAATGATATGATATGGTAAAGATAATGATTAATAGTAAAAAAAATAAAGTTAAAAAAATAACACAATTATTTGAAAAATGTAAAAAATTTAAAATATTGGGTTATAAAAGTAGGATAGCCGGCAACTAAGATGTATAAAGGATAGAGAAATTTTTACCTTTGTATATTGTCAAAAAGACCTAAAATAAATATTTAAAAATTCAACATCAACGCCATTAAAAAAATCAACCCACTAAGTACATTATCATCATCTTTTACTTATTTAGGCATGAGCACATACAACATATTATTTGTACGCTTAACTTACAATTTTAATTTTTTTAATTTTTTAAAAAGAACATGTTTTTCTAAGTGTGTTTAATTCATATATTAATTTTTTTCATTTTATAATATTTTTACATATTTATTTCAGTTTTTAAAAATTATGTTTTTTTAAGGGATGGAAAATGATTTTTTATGCCCCAAAAATTGATGGTTTTGCAAATAAAAAATAAATGTATAAAAGTATCTTAAAACGATAAAAATTGATGTACAAATTTGTCACACCTTGGCAAATAGTAGTCAGTATTGTCCGCTTTGGGCCTTGCGGCCGCACGGTTTTGTCCTTTTAGGTTCACCCCAAAAGGCGTCTCGATCGTTCAACCAGAACCTCTACTTATAACCCAAGTTCTTTCCTTCATCTTAACCGATGTGAGATGTTACATCCACCCCCTTGGGGCTCCAGCGTCCTTGTTGGATGAGTTCCTACTGGACACACCAGCGGGATATCGGGAGTCGGCTCTGATACCATTCTGTCACGCCATGGCCAATAGTCACAAATATTGTTTGCTTTAAGTCTTGCGCCTGCACGGTTTTGTCCTTTTGAGCTCATCCTAAAAAGCACCTCGACCATTCAACTAAAATCTCTACTTATAACTCAAGTTCTCTCCTTCATCTTAACCGATATGAGATGTTACCGAATGAAATGTACTTTGGAAAATATGTTTATAAAGAAAAATAAATATAATTAAAATAAACAAATGAATATTATAAGTTAAGCATATGTACAACATATTGTATATAATCACACCTCTTACTTATCTATTTAGATATATTTTTTTACTTATAATTTATAACGAGGTTCAAAGCAATTCCATATAATCCCCTCCATTTTTTAGATTTTAATGTTTGATGAAAAATTCAATCTATTCATTGTATTTAACATTATTCGTTTAGCTAATAGACTAAGTTTCATCTAAATCCGATTATATGTGTAGGCCGCATTTTCTCAAAAATAGGTTCATTCATGTGTAAATTATAAAAAATACTTATATCCATTCACGTGTGTATTAGAATGTAACAATACTTTATAAAACCATTTATCCACGTATTTACGATATTTTAGATTATTTAGATATTGAAAATACTATTTAAAAATTAATATTTACTACTAAATTATTTTATTACGTAGATTTTACACATTTATAGATGGAGCCCATATACAGTAATATTAAACAAATGAAAGGGTTTTCATAATAATATAAATTATGCTAAATATAATAGATGGAGTGGATTTTACATCAATCATCCACATGTTCAAAATACGAGAAATTACAGTGAAGAGGAGTTTCATTCAAGCACCCCCGAAGATTATAATATGACCTTTATCAACAATAAATGCAAATGCGATAAATATCTTCGACTGCTGTCATCTCCTCGACGCGATCCCATGGCCCACCATAATGGCGAGTTGCGGCACTCCTGCAGTGCAGCATTCATTTGCGCGGGACAGGAACGGTCGAACCGTCCAAGTCGGAGACGGACGTTGTCGGAGACGGATGTTGACATGGACGCGTTACTAGGGTTTCAACACAGCCGTTCTGGACTTGATGGGAAGCCGGCTGGCAGATGACTAGGTGGGCCGGCCTAATTTTAATGAGGCCCGATCTTCTCTGGTCGGACTGAGATAAGGCTACCTCAAATTGGTCTAAAAATTCATTTTTTATTTTTTTAATAAGATAGTTAATCCAAATATATGTATCATTCATAAGTCAAATTTTACTAATTCTAAATATGTATATATATATTTTTTAAAATACAAAAGTATTGTAGTCATTTTTACTAAAGTAAAAATATTGTTAAAATGACCACAATATCTCTATACTTAAAAATATAAAATAAATATACATACATCTACAAAATTTGTAAATTTTAATTTATAAATAATATATACTCAGATTAACCACCTTACTAAAAAATTTAAAAAAAAATAAAAATAAGTGTTATAAGTGGCTGTAATGGTTGTCAACCTGTCATAGGCAATCAGCAAACAATTTTAATGCCTGCTCATCTACTTGAATGCCGTTCATATGCCCGCTACATGACAGGGTGCAATCGTATTCACTCGGGCGTACTACACTGATTTTTTAATGTTTTTGAAAAAAATTTCATGAAATTATTCATCTAAGTATATTTAACATATGCATCGAATTTTATCATTTTTTGAAGCTTTTAGATTTTTTTGCATTTTTAAGAATAAGTAACATTTTTAATAATTTAAAATTACTAAAATACCACTTATTTTTTTAAAATCCAAAAAACATGACTCGCACCAAACCAGATAAGTAGATGAGGGGATCAAAACTTGTACATTTTTACAATTTGACTTAGTCAACTTCAGTAATAATCAATTGAAATCCAAAACTTGTCTTTTTTTTTTTTATATAGTAACAAAACTTATATTTCAATCATCAAATGGAGCTCTTTTTCAAACGGACAGATATCGGAGCAATCATCACTTTCTCTTTCTTCCCACGCACACTACTCCAATTTCCTGATCCCAGAAAATCGGTGATATGACTGTTCTAAGAATCGCAGCATTTCTTACCTGCCTTTCGCAGCTTCTCCTCTTTCTTTCGCTGTTGTTCATCAGCGGCCACGCAAGAAGCCAAGAACCCTTCCCTCGTTCTGTGCCCCTTCTTCCTGCGGAAATCTCCGCAACATCAGCTACCCATTTCGTTTGAAAACCGATCCCTCCGGCTGTGGTGATCCCGACTACGAACTCGACTGCCAGCAAAACAAAACGGTCGTCCTGTCCATCAACGGAGCCAACTACTACGTGCAAGAAATTTCCTACGACCACCAGTCCGTACGGCTCGCAGACGTCACGTCAGCCTGTCCAGCAACGAGAGCTGCAGCCTTCCCCAACGTTCCTTGTCGAGCGATGAAATCGAGGACGACAGTCGCTTCGACGTTCCAATAGTCGCGTCGTCGTGGGCTACTTTTCTCAATTGCTCGGGGCCGGGAAGGGTCATCAACGATCCAACGTATGTGACCGATCCTTGCAGGAGTGAAAATGGGGCGGATGTTTATGTTGTATATCCGAGTGGTGAGCAGCTGTTTCATGAGATTAAGGAATCATGTGCTGTGATTCCGAAGATTCCTGCAAGATTTGGAGACGTGGGCAACCGTTCGTTTGCTGCCGTCCAGCGGATTCTGCAGACAGGATTCGAGTTAGATTGGTCTGTTGGATGCAGAGATTGCCGCAGGTCTGGTGGCTCTTGCCATTCTTTCACCTATGGCATCACTGGATGCAATCGCTGTGAGTATTTTTTTTTCTTCTTCTTCTTCTTCTTTAGCATTTTGGGTTTTAAAGGAAAAAAGAGGAAATTTCTACTCACTAGCATTTTGGGTTTTTTCCTGCAGTGACCAAACGAATATTAAAATCAGCACTTCTTGACATTGGTAAGATCTCCTGAAGAAATCCTCTTTTAGTTTTTGGTTTTTCTCCATAAAGGCATCAAAACCCGCACTCAGATTTCCTTCCTCCTCTGTTTTCATGCAGTGTATATATTGATTGTTCGATATATAGTGGCACCCATTATCATCTTCGGGTTCCTCTTCTACAGATACCGGAAAACGCATTTCTCCATGGACAATATCAAGAGTACTTTAGGGATGGGACAAAAGCCCAAGTGATGATAGTGTTCATGTTAGCTCGGCTGCGGAGCTGGCAAGAGGGAAACCAGATCGCACACTTTTACTGGAAAAGCGCACCTAGCCTAGTCGATATGGACATTGGATCTTTGTACAGATGTTTTTGAAGGCAATAATGTTTGTTGACCCGAGTGATGTATGTATCATAGAGAAATACCACAAGTTCCCCTTCTTCCCTCTCCTAGAGTTCAGATGTTCTTTAATCTTTCGTAACGGTATTTCATTTCCATTGTTATTGTCAGGTTATTGCCACATTTGCCCGAAGATTCATCTTGCATTGTTCAAATACCACGAAAAATATATACCTTTTTTGTATCGGAATCATGTCGAAGTCCCACCTGGTAGCCAGCAAACAATTACTTATGTGGGATCCGATCAGTGCACCTTGGTTCATGGAAACCCCAGCACAGTCTTGTGCACTTAATCGGAACCGTAATACGTGTTAGTTATGTTGAAGTCCAAACAGCTTTTATACTGTCTCAATTTCCGTTATCCGTTTAAAATGGTTTGGGTTAAAGCCATGCCCAGTAAAGCCCAACCCGATCCCGAAATGAGTTGGATTACGTCCACGAACGGACAAAATTGAGTTTTGGATTGGGTTGAAGTGTCCATGACCTATTCAACCCAACCAAATACCAAGTATGTCGAAATTGACATGGGCTTTTATTGGTTCGCCTAGTCCTAGTTTTTTTATGGCTTTGGCCTTTCCTACTATCCCTTCATAAATCTCATCGTGGACTTCATATGGATTGCCACTGATGTCAAATTTTCACGACATCTTTCTAGCATTGATTGACATTTTCATCATTAGAATAATAAGAACCCACAAATCATGGATCGACTCTATCGTCATTATTATCGTTTTTTTTTTTTTTTTCGTAGGGCAGGTCTTCACATCTAATCAAGATGGACAGCCACTTACTTTGCTCAAGTCAACCATTTTGGACTTTTGCGAGCCATATGGAATTCCATACATTGGGTCTAGCTCGATGGAGTGTGTTGGGGGTGAGGTGGGATTGGCCCACCGTGGTTGACAATCCGTCAAGCAATCTAGGGCCCACCCACAAAGAATTTTCTACCGAGTCGATTTCAACCCGATCCAGCGTGTTTTGTAACGTTGTCGAGTGCACCAAACACCGAAATCATGTGCTGGCATTGGAGAATCTCTTAGGAGGGAAAAATCCAATCCTGCTGGAGTGAGAGATGAGAGTCGGGCAATGGGACGGATTGGACATGGGGACCCGCCCTCCAAAACCAGGCATTAATCATGGTTGGATGGGGTTGGACTGTCGGGTCGCTGTCCTAGAATTAGTGGAGTCAATTCAGCTCCGTTGGCTGTCCTAATCCTGCTTGGAAGTTTTGGTAAATTCCACGGCCGCGTGGGCACATCCTCGTCTGCCACCACCACGTGCAATGGACCGGTTCGCTCCCAGTCATCCTTTTCAAATTGCACTGATTTGTCGATCCTCAAGTCCGATATGCTGCCTCCGCATGCGGCTTGCTCAGCCACGGAAGCAAGCTGTCGTGTTCTGGACTTACGGCCAACATCCCCTTTGAAAAAAAAAAAAAAAAGGTTCAATATTTTCTCTATATACAATGTTTCCAGGTTCTTGCTAATATTGGAAGCTGCCATTATGTTTTTACTCCTTTTTGTTCTTTGTATTTACAACTTAACTTAAATACATATTTCGATTTTAATTTCATAAGTATAAATTTAATAATGTTGCTTACAAAGCGGCTATGGATATATTGCTTGGTAAAATGAAAAATAATCTCTTTATGTTAGAACTTAAAGCGCGGATCTTTTGCACTTTAGATGAAACCATATACAATCTTGGGCTGATTTAATTTTAATCCTATTGTTATACTTCGGTAATTTTTTATATCACAAAAAAAGTCATAAACGGAAGAAATTTTGTTCTAATTATCTTCTTACCAAGCTGAATCAGATTTTCAGGACCTTAAAACCCATCCCAAGTTCCAACAGCCAAACTTGGAAGCCAAAACAAGCCCGAAAATCATGAGGGACAATTTGTGTTCGGGTTGACTTAACCCAACCTGCATTTTGCAACCGTAAGTTGTAGAATGGCAGGAGTAGAATATACCGGAAGCAAACTCCATTGGCACATGTCCGTCTTTCCCACGTGCGTAACAGATACGTAGACCACACCTAGGCTGCGCACCCGCCACCAGGCAAAAAAATAGTGGGGATGGGTCCACGAGGGAAGGCTATGCAGCACGCAATGTAGGGCGTTGGATGATCCAATCATTTCAAGAGGAACCCACGATTTTACGGTGGATATGATTCGAATCCCGGCGCACCCAAGCGGACAAATCTCCAAAAGTATGTGTATAAAAAAGACAGACTTGGAATCGGATGGGACCCACCCACGGTTTCCCCATTTCCAAGTCGTTGGCAGCCAGCCCAGCCACCCCCACTCAGCCCACAAATCGAAGGCTGAAAAGGAGAAGCCTCTTCTCTGTTCATTGAGACGTAGCATGCGTCCGCAACAAGGCAACAATTTCCAGCCTCGTTGTCCAAATTCCCCAAATTTAAAGACTAGGTTGAATGCATGTTGAAGAAATCAGCATACCGATCACCCATCCATATAAATGGTATAATCCTATCTAATCCCTCGTGCCATGTCCTAGCTTTTTCATATGCTAATATAACCTATTTTAATGTTCCGATAATATATTAGGCTATCTAATTTTTATCAAAATATTTTTTAAAGTATCAAAATTTTAAGAGCGTTTTCCTAATTTTTTTTTTTTTTTGGATGGCTAAGCATTTTACGTAAGGTGAGGTGACGAAAAGATGGGGGCATAGGGAAGCCTCCCAAGTACCATCCACTGTCGACGGACTGTAACCAAAGAAGGAAAAGGCAAGCGGGAGCGAGATCCAATGCCGAGAGGCGTGCCAGCACCGTTCGACCGGCCCGGTCGTCAGTTCGATTCCTGCAGGGAAAGCGGGGCGGGGCGGACACAGACCATTTTCATGGCATGGAGGGAAGAAATAAAGCGCCGGAGACGCTAAAATGCGCCCCGGGCGGGGTTTCCTCGCGACTTTTCCAGGCACACGCGCCGCTCCGTGTCGCTATTGAGGCGACAGGATCCCGGCACGTGGCACGCGGGCTGGTTGTCGACAGCCGTGGTGCCCGCGAACGAACGGGCAAGGGCCGTCGTCAAGTAGCTAATGATTGAAATTTTTTTTTTTTTTTTACCCTATTGTGCGGGTTTCTTCCTTCCCCGTGCCAATGCCATGGACTCTTGGCTGTAGTGCTGAATACGCACCACCTTCCATGACATTCACTCGGAGACGAGCGAAGAGTTCACACGTGCCAAATGATCAGGCCATGTATTGCATTGGTCTGCGCTGTTCATCCGACAGAAGTTTTGCGACTTTGGGATGGTGTGATCAATTTTATGAACGGATTGGATCTATGAAATTTAGTAGAGTTAAAATTAAATGGAGAATGAGGAAAGTAAATCCGTAATTCTCTTGACGTTAATGAATCGTCGTCCTGACGTAAGCGAGAGTTATACCGATGATGGATGGGTAAATAGTACAGTGCATTTACGTGTACGGCTGCCCCCTGCAGATTTTTGTGACATAATATAGTTTTTGAGCCGTCCGTTTTGATGATTATCGAACCAGATCATACGCTGTAAAAGGTAAAAAAATAAATAAATAAAACCATGTATTCATAACAAAGAAAAGGTGAAGTGGCGAGTAAGGTTGTGACTCAATGGTAACTGCCTTCGTCACCCAAAAGATACAATGTTATTTTTTTTTTACGGGTACATTTTTACATTCATCTCAACACATATTACACTGAAGTTCTGAGATATTCTTACAAATTTGGAGACACACAGCTCCTCTTAAGAAATCCGGAGACATAGCTCCGCCGAAAAATAAGGAAGATACAACTTCCAACAATCAAACAGGAGACCACAGCTCCTACTAACAACTTTTCTACTTCCTGCCGAAATCCCATATACGGTAGTCGAACCAAGCACCGCACATCCAGCGCCCGCTTTATCGGGCTTGCGGTGACCAACCGAGCACGGCTCGGTTGGTGATACAATGTCATTTTGAGTCTCCTAATAGCAGCTGATATTAGTTTCGATTCTTTTATGGCAAGAGTATTATTTGGCTTCTTCGTATTATAAAAATTATGCATGTACTAATTTGTAATATCATAGCTTGATATATGTATATATAAATAAATAAAAAAGGTAAAATGAGGGGAAAAAAAAAAAGGTCTTGAGTGAATAAGTACTGTAGATAAACTGCTTTTTTTTTTTTTTGTTAGAAACGCTTGAGCTATAATATATGCATAGTCAAAATAATTAATGTCATATTATAACAAATAATTAATATCATCCTATTTAAAAATTGAGGTTAATCTTAGTAGTTATAAATTTTGATTCAATTTTATCAATATCCATTTAGCTATTTACCTAGTGATAATGCACATGACTCGTTTTGATGACATTTAGCGTTCAATTTTTGGCATGTGCGTCTGGATATTTTATTTCTCTCTTGTTTAGTGGAAGTTTAATTAATCAAAGTTTATTGTCTCCCTTAAAATTTGGCACAGAATGACCCGGGAATATAAATTGAAATGGTCGTAATGTATATACATAAAAAAATATCATCACAATTGAAGATACACAATAATTATAAATATTAAAATAATTTAGAAATAAAGCTGAGCTCATTAAAATTCTCTGATTGATAGGCAAATCTATTCGCTTATAATTAAATATTCAAACATCCAAAAACTTTTGTCCGTTTCAATTAATAATTGTTTAAAATTTTATAGCATCGTAAACTTTAATTGAATGGATTCAAAAGAAATCTCAAAATTTCCAGTAATCATATGCATGTATTTTTATTTTCAGATATTTTCTTGGATTGAAAACAGCTTTTTCTGGTACTTATCCCTTGGACGCATCATTGCTAACTGGATATATATCCGAAGCTGCTGTAGAAAATGACACATGTACGGCCACCAAGACCGTCGAATAGTAAATCTGAATTCTCTTGGCGTTGTAATCTTCGTAAAAAGAGATCCCACTTCACGAATCGACAAGCCACCACCAGCCGCACGCTGTACACTACACTACATGATAATTGAATAGAATGAAAAGGGGAAAAAAAAAGATGAAAAGACATAATCATGTATTAATTACATTGTAGATTTAGATCACAGAGAGAAGAAAAAAGAGAGAATTTTAAGAGAGGTAGATGAATGTCAACGGTCACCGGACAATCATTAGCATGCATGCATGGCGTCCTTCTTCTTCGTTATCAAGTTTTTAAAAAGAGAAAAAAAAAAAAAAAAACCTGCCTTCATTCTCAAGTAATGAGCGTAGCTTGTGATCGGCATTCAACACTCAATCGCTCCCTTTCATATATGTTAGAATTACCGTCTCATTACAAACTCTTCTCACGTTGTCCGACCGAATATATATATGTGTACATAGCTGATCGGATAACAGTAATGCACTCACAATGAGCATGATTGAAGGATTATATTGTGGAACCAAAACTGGAAATTTTATATATTTCAAGTGACGTACTAAATATTTGCATTCCAATTAGGCATGCAAGTTATGGTCATGATCTATTTAAACAAATGAACACACGGGGCTTCACTGAGAGGCAACCTCCTATATATTATTTTTTTAAAGTCTCAACCATTATATATATATATACATATGAGTAGTAATTCCATCAGCCTGGCTAAGCAAACTACTACTTAACTTTGGGCGGGAAAAAATCTCTTTGTAATATTTTTTGAAATGTTTTATAAATTGTTAATCTATGTATATTTTTATTGGAATTAATCTATGTATATTTAATATAAATTAATTTTTACATTTTTAGAGATGTAAATACATTTTTATTTTTAAGTATAAGGGTGTTTTAGTCATTTTCCATGGTGAACATGACTAAAATGCCCATTTGTTTAAAAATTCAAAAAAATATATACATATTTTCAAAAAAGTAAAACTTAGACTTATAGATTAAATACACTTAGATTAATATTTTATTTAAAAATATTAAAAGATAAGTTTTTTGCCTTGTTAATTAGTGATTTACTTAGCTTGGACTAATGAAATTATTACTCTATACATATTCATTCATAATATCAAAGTTCACCTTCATTGGATACATATATGTATATATTATGAATAGGGTTATAATTCAAAATAAATGAGTATTTTGAATCATGACTCAATAATTTTTTATTTGCCCTTGGGAAGACCAATTTATTGGTAGAAGTATATAAGAGTATGTAAGGTAGAAGATCCAAGTTAAAAGTTGAATAGAAGCAAATATCTTATTTATCTTTCCTATAGAGTTGTTCATATTATTTGCATAGTTATCCATAAGGGTAACATGAAAAAAACCTTTGATTTTCTTCGACAATACCTCCTTTGTGAGGTTAATTTTAGCCCTCCCAAGTTGTGGAAGTTTTGTAATTTATTCTCATATGAGAGTTTCATAGAAATCTTCCCTAAATATAGGGTCGTATAGAAAAATTCTCTCTATGTTATGAAGATTGTGAATATACTTAATTATAATATCAATTGCCACGTTGTATAAACCCCAATAAAAAATACTTAACATTATTTACTTGGCTAGAATACGTGATAACATATTCATGAAAAACTCTTATATTTATTAAATAATTTTTATAGGAATGCAATTATTAGACCATGATTTTATTTTGTAGTTGACACATACCTCCAATCAAAGCAATTTTCTTAATATATCTTAAGATCTTAAAATAAGTATAAGAAGATACAAAATAATTATAAAATCAAAGGTTTTGGTTATAATTGAAGACACCTACCGTTTTTGATTCATAACTTGTATTCGAATTTTAATACCTGTATGTTAACTCTTGAAGGTTGTTACTTTTTTGCAAATATGAGCTGTTAATCAAAATGATTTTTAGTATCATGAAAAAACTAATGGGAAAAAAATTTAAAAAAAATTGTTTAAATTGAAAATATAATCTAAAATAAAAAAGACATGGGATGCATATGAGCAAAGGCCCTTTGGTAGTTTATATTTAACAGATTATGGTTAGTTTCTGCAGCTTAAGTTCTCTCATGATTTGACAAAAGTCATGCCGGGTATTATTATTTATTTTTTCGATGACTACATATATCTGACAAACTGTGATAATTGCAGTGAAGAAGTAAATCGATTCCTGATGTCATCCTGCAATCTGCCAATCTTGACACGTCCAAAAATGATCAGTATATTTATTTATCTATCATTTTTTCGTGGAAGTGGCTTCGCATCACCTATCACTCTCCATTGGATTGAGTATGAAATATTCTCTATGCTCAGTATGAATCAGTATCAGTATTCAAACTCCCAAGAGCCTAGAAGGCCGAGCGAGTGGGATTTGCATTCCCCACAAACATGCCCTTTCAAGAACGGGCCAAGAATCCCGAATTACAAAATCCACACGCAAAACGCCAAAAAGCGGCCCAGATCACCTTTAAATACTCCCCCACTAGCCTCCTCTCCCCTTCCAAGGCAGCTCTTGCTCCTCCGTCACACTCCCTTCCTCATCCCACCATCTCCCACTTCGCACAGCTCTTGTTTTGGATCGTCTAGAAATGGTTTGCAAGCAGAAGCTGGTCGACTCCGGCGGTGGGTTCAAAGGCAGGCGAAGGAAGACCGCATTCTTGTAAATACATGTCAGGTTTCGGCGACGATCGAACAGAGCAAGAAGCAAGCAGTGCAGCTACGCTCTCCTGCATTCTCACTCGCAGACGCCCTTCTCTTTCTCTCTCTTTCTGAATGCCATGGAAAGAATCGGGAGAGCGACGTTGCATTGCGGGGAATTGAGGGTTAACGGTCCGACTTAATTTACTTTAATTTCATAAACAGAATGTTTTTTTTTTTTTTTTTTTTTTGCCTTTCTCTTTTCTATGTTTGGAATTTGGATCGATGTCTGGTAATTAATCTACTGTGTTGTGGTGTGGTGTGTTTGTAAACATGGATGTAAGAGACGCATTCACAGCTCTGGATTTCTGTACCGCAGCTGCGAATGCATCACTTACATGTATCATGTGTTTGAGTAGCTCTCTGTTTAATGTCTTAACCTTTGATTGTTAATGTTAATGGACTAGTTCTTAATTTTTATTTCCAGCTAAAACTAGAACTACCTGCGTAACTAACTCATCCATCCAATTTCATGGCGCCCACGGCCATAATCTTGGTATTGCGTGGGTTTATCCTAACTTGCACGACCCAATTACAGACAACTGACAAACTTTTAACTTAAAAACAAGGGATTTTAAAACAGAAAGTAATGGGCTTTAATTAATGGTACGTGCTCTTTATTTTTTAAGATTTTCATGCATGATACCATATAAGTTCAGGATTTCTTGTAAATAAAAAAAAAAACTTGGAGACTGTCGAAATGATTTTGTTCTGCAGTGAAATCCAATCACCAAAGGCTAGGATTTCATAATCATGAATGGATACATGTACCGGCTTTTTATGGGTAGCAACAGTAGTGTATTCTTGGAAATCGACAGCAGAAAGAATCTTGTGGAGGATCAGACACAGAATAGCAGGAGCATTTCTGGCACTGGGCAAGTCTATTGGCTAGGCCTTCGACCGCACACACCCAAATGGTCGTCCTTGCTCATTACAGGTGAGCCGTCTGCGTCAAACAAATATTCCTTTTGTAAGATCAAAGCAATCTTACACACCAAACCAAATGACCTACCTAGTCTTCTAGCTAGCATGAAATTATTGACTCCATGGGGCTCTTACTTCCATCAATAAAGTTGGACGGTCCAATCAAACACTTTGGGTGCTACTGTCCACCGGTTCCAGAAAACTTTTCATACGAAAGTTGCACCAACCAATTATGGTCTGACCCAATTGGAAATGTTGAACAATATCCTTTTCGAGCCTTATGCCCTCTGCTATCTTTTATGGGATGCATGGCTTTCAATCGTCCAACAAAAGTGGCAACTGAATAACAAATCAACGAGTAGAGACCATAATTATATAAAAGATCTCGAGGCTCCACACTCGTGTAGATCATTGATTCATTTTCATACAAAAGAAGAGAAGATGGAGACTGACAGGCTAGCTAGTACAATATAAATATGAATTAGTTCTTGTAGGCTTAATTGGCAATATGGAAGAGAAATAAAGGCTCCCCTCGAGGCCTGGGTATGAAATGGGGAGATACTTTTTGAATTTGGGAAGAGGGTCTTCAGGTTCATCTTTCAAGATCTTCCACCAATGGGGTTGACCAGTTCTCTCCTTTATAAAAGGGACAGCAGTTTCACTTTCACTAACCTAACCTTCTTTCCCCTTTGCTTTTGCATTCGCCTATATATCTATCGATTGCCCAAAAAAAAAGGAGGGCTGGGCATATTGTCCGCCACTGACACATAAAAAAAAGAAAACAAAGGGAAAAAAAAACTCTTTCTTCCTCCATCCTCAGCCATGCCCGGAGCATGGATGGATGAGATTCAAATTATTCATCTGTTGGCCCATGTGAAAGCCACCCACCACTTTACTTTGGCAATAGAACTTCTCTCACTTTTCCTTTTTGGTCCTAGGGATCGTTAAACACAATCAGATGAGAATGTCATTTGATAGGGGATGTTTGGATAGGTGTAAAATGATGGGATTGTGGGAAATGGTGGGAAATGAAAAAGAGAATTTTTTGAAAAATGTGTGATTGATAGGAAATGATAGATGTATAGTTGAAATAAATAGGGTTATTGTATGTAGTTGGTAGGAAAAATGATTGGAATGTAGGGGTAAAAGTGGAAAAAACAATATGATTGATAGAATAATAATTAGCATTGGGAAACGAAATACCATGTAAAAACCATGGTTCCCATGGTTACACCTATCCAAACGTCCCCATAGTTTGTTCAGTCAAATAGATCTGTGGGTCTTATCATTTTGATATATGCATCACATCATGGCCGAGTATGATCAACTACAGCATTCGTTGACATTAATGTCTTCTTAAAAACAACAGGATGGTGTTCGTTTGATTGCAATCACACAAGTCACCTGCATCCACGTACAAAGATAACCATTCCTACGCAAAGGCTACATTATGTTTTTTTTAAATAAATAAAAAAAAAAAAAAACCTTCGAAACTGAAGGAAGAAACTATGCGAGAGAAACTAGGTGCCTGTAATGAAAAACAGTATTAGATAGAGAGATACGGCCAAAAAGCCTAATTACATCCCTTCTCAGTTAACCAGCTTTCGCTTACCAGCATAGACGACTTAGCTAGCTAGCAAGCTACTAGGCCATGCAGGAAAATACAGGAACCCAAAAACCTAATCTCTTGATGTGATTCAATTTATGACGAAAACCCATGCCTATCCGCATGTGTGGGTATTCACTCACCTATTTCTCTGATAAATTAAATGAAGGACGATTCGCTTATCACGATGGAACCAAGATGCAACACAAGCATTATCTTCACAATGTTTTGTTTGTATTGTTTGCGTTTTGGCTTTAGGCGAATGGGCACATGTGGACGCATAGGGTACTCCACCGCTCGAACTCACGGTATTACGATGTATTTAGAAAGTGGTAAAAATTTTTATGAAAATTTTTTTGCGTAAAAATTTTTAAATTAATAGAAAATAATGTGATATGATGAGAAGTAAAGAGAATAAAGTTAAAATAGATAGATTAGTTGTATAAATAGTTATATAAAAATGATGTAAAATAAGATAATTGTATAGAAATATATGAAGAAATAATTAGAAAATATGACAATAGACGGAGAGTAAAAAGTTTTAGTCGGAAAAGTTTAACGATTTACAAAACATGCCCAGCATTAATAAGTCCTTAAGACCTACCTTTCATCAATTGAGTTGCAATTCAGTTTGTGAAAAGCTAGGGCTGAAAAACTCTGATAACCATACAGGGTTACTTTTTTTTTTTTTTTTTTTTTTAATGAAAGGAAATACCCTGTCCTCCCTCCCCTCCGTTATGAGGGAAGGAAAGGATAAGGAACCATACAGGCTTACTTGAACTGAAATTTCATCAGCTTGAAACAGTACCTATTAGGAAATGGAGCCCACTATAAGATGGGCCCTAATCAAGAGCCTAACGCAAGCACAGATGGTCTCCATAAGCTATCACTATGCCATTACATCTTTGCCTGGTTGGATAAGCAACAGAGTCAACCGAAAAGGATCATCCACATGTACGCGACAATCATTTCTTAATCTCTCTACTGTCAATTCATTATTGCATCCTGAGCAAACGCCTTCGAAGATGGGTAAAAGATCAGAGCCGGCTGTACATTAATTGTTGCTGATATACATTTATCTACATTAATCAGCATATCGGATCCATGAGGTTAGGCAAATAATGTTTTGTCTCTTCTGTCATCAATCAAATTTCCTACTTATCTATCCTAGCCATTCATTCATGGGATCCAACCGAGCCAGATGGCCAGTTCTAGTAAACCTTATCTTGGGCAATTTAGTTAAGGGGCAGGTGCTGGATGATTATTTGTGATCCATCACCCAGGCTACCAAATTAAAGCAAGATGGGCCATGCTTGGCTTGTTTGGACCATTGGAAGCGAGGCCATGCGAGCTCGCTGCTTGCAACTTGCCAGCAACTGGCAGGGGACACGGTGCACTTTTTTCCTCCATCAAAAAAGATGAGACCCTTTTATAGCATATTCCCTAACACGCCCGGCGAAGATGCCCTAGAAACCGATTGGAAGGAAGCGAATGAGCTGCAGACACCGTATATCTCTCCGTGGCCCACCATGATTAGCGTGACATCCAATGAAATCCATCATTTGCAACAGATCATGTTCGGCTGCTGTGGGCCAACCTAATAAGGCTGGTGAAAAGCTTGAGCCTGACAAGTACGCGAAATTAAAGGAAAAACGCAATGGAGGGCCATGCATTTTTCTGATCAGGCCCACCGCCCACTTTCCTATTCAATTGCCTCATCTTTCGTCCTCATTCACCTTAACCCACAAACGTTTGGATGATTAGCTGGCTCAACAACCACATTGATGGCATCTGCAATTAACTGAACCACTGCCATCATTTTCCATTTTGTACTTATTCCAACTAAGCACGGTCAGAGCTCAGAAGAAACAGTGCTCAGTGAATCTGGCCAGGGTGGCGGTGACATTGCATCTGCCTTACCACATTTTTATTGGAATAATAATAGTAATAGTAATATCTGCAAGTGCCACAGGTGGTCAGAGGCAATGGCCCTCTTAGCAAAGGTCTGTATTGAATTTGGGTGTTCCAAGTTTGGAAGTTTCATCTTCTTATCAATATTTGAGAATCTGTGGTTTTTCCTTTGCTACTTGAAAACTTATTATTTTCATTTATAAAATTATAAGAACTTCAATATAATATGAGTTGAGATGTAATATAAATATACCTCAATCAAAAAATAATAATAATAAACTTTGTATTTTCAATAAAACACATTTTATGAAAATCTAACTCTATTTTTTTTTCTGTATTCTTACATATTTATTAGTGTATACTTGTCTTAGGTATCTATTTACCTCACTATGACTTGGTTCAGTGGTATTCTCTTGCAGGCCATGAGATAGTACTGCTGACACATATCTCAACCGATTTTTTGGCATTGTTTACCTGCTGCCAACTTGGCAAATATATATATATATATATATATATATATATATAGGTGGAAATTTAGGTGAGCCTGCCATATAAATATACCCCAATCAAAAAATAATAATAATAAACTTTGTATTTTCAATAAAACACTTTTTATGAAAATCTTACTCTATTTTTTTTCTGTATGCTTACATATTTATTAGAGTATATTTGTCTTAGGTATCTATTTACCTCACTATGATTTGGTATAGTGGTATTCTCTTGCAGGCCATGAGATAGTATTGCTGACAGATATCTCAACCGATTTTTTGGCATTGTTTACCTGCTGCCAACTTGGCCAAAAAAAAAAAAAAGTTGGAAATTTAGGTGAGCCGTAGCGGGAAAAAACGGTGCATAAAGTTTTATTTTAAAATTTTCTAACATTGTAATTAATAAGAGAATAGTTACAAAACTATTTTATTCACTTAGATGAGTAATCACTGAATTTCAAAACTATAAAAAAAATATATATTTTTGCACTCGAGTGCACTATATCACACTCATTCATGATTGCAGTTAAACTAAGTGAGTGCATTTGTAAATCACCGTTCATTTACTTCTACTCTCCCACAGTTCCATGTTAATGCATCCCAATGCATACAAAACTCATATTTTTAAAAGTAAAGGTGGTTTTGGCAATAAGAAAAAATTTCCAAACTTATAACTCTTAATAATTATCTCATTTTTAATTATTTCTTCTCATTTTTCTATTAACTGTCATACATCTTAATCATTTTTGTGTAATTATCCATACAACTAATTTATCTAACTTAACTTTATTCTCTTTACTTCTCATTATTACCTCTATTATATCTAGGGGTGGGAATTGGGGGGTTGACCCGTGACCCGGCTTTGACCCAACCCATTTTAGTCACGTAAAATCAATATTTTTTTATCTGGTATAGGGATGAGTCAGAAATTTTGACCCGAATTCAAAAATAGAGTCGGGGTGGGTCGACCATGTCCCAACCCGAACAGTCCGACCCCGCCTCGCATATATTAATTTATTAAAAATTATAAACCTGTATTTAAATATTATTATTATTTTCTTTCGAAATTCTCACTTTTTTATAATTAATTCTATCAACAATAGAATAATCAATTTATTTAGAAAGCAATATAAGAATCAATAAAAAAAATTTGTACATATATAACCCTTATATGTAATTGTATATTAACTCATTTTAATAAATTTATACGATATTTTCAAATATTTTGTTTTCTTAATTATGTGTTTTTCAATAATGAGTGAAATATTAAAGCATATAATATTTAAATTTAGTATAGATGTATACTTATGTTTGATAGGTATATAAATTCTTAAAATTATCTAATTTAACCCGTATTTTCGACCTGACCCGCTATCCTGATACCAACCCGAAGTTTATCTAAGAACCTATTTAAAAAAAAGTGAGGGTAAAATCGACATTGTCCTGACCTGGTATAAAAAGAGGGTCAAACTCAATTTTTAAAAAGTAGGGTCAAGGTTAGGAAAATCTTGACCCGATATAGCCTTCCCCGATTCCCACCCCTAATTATATTATATCATTTTTTTAATTTAAAAACTTTTTCATCTAAAAATTTTATTACTTCCCGAACACACCATAAGTGTAAGGAATGTTTCAATGCATCCTAATACAATGAAATTCAATTCATCAAGGTGCAAATTTTTAAAATTTTCTTGAAAATATTTTTGTAAAATTATTAACCTAGGTATATTTAATCTATAAATTGTTAATCTGTGCATATTTAATTTATAAACTATTAATCTATGTGTATTTCATCAAAAATTTTATGTTTTATAGATTAAATATATCTAAATTAACAATTTTATAAAAAATTTCAAAAAATTAAAAAAAAAAGTTGTACACTATTGAAATTCCAATGCATCGGTATGCATTGAAACATTCCTCACTAAGTTTTACCATTATTATTAAAGATGTATATGTATATATATATATATTATTTTTAAAAATAAGGTATTTTAATCATCTAAAAATGACTATAACCCTCTATGGATATATTTTCAAAAAATAGTAAAACTTAATTTATAAATTAAATACACTTAAATTAATATTTTTATAAAAAAATTTTAAAAAAAGTTTTGCACCGGGCTACATCCGGATGTATTGACATTATTCACTTTCCAATTCTTGGATGTGGCTAGTCTATTTGGCCTCCTAATACGTTACCAGTAAATTCAAAATCATAATTGCCCAAAAATCAAGGAGAACAGCATTGCCGATAAATTAAGCAGGACAAATTAAATATCTACTAAATCAATTGGGTTGTCCAACTAACCTATGATATCCCCTCTTATGGTTCAACGCTCAGGGATCCCTAAATCATGCAGCGAGCATGTTCTTTGCCTCTTTGTTTTTTGATGTATGGCCCGGAGCACACCTAATGATTTTGGTCCCATGATGTTTACCACATTTCCACAGCATTTTAATCACTAGCTCAAGAGTAATAATATCTTCCTGGGAACTTCTGTGTTGCATTAGTGCACAATTGCTTTATCATACTTTATTGGAAAAGAAAACCGGCTCTTTATCATGATCCACATATTAAGATTTAGGCCCGCACACAGTTTCGAGTTTCTATGTATGGGAATAAGCTGGGAAACTTTGCTAGTCATTTTTGAGTGTTGGTCTAGGAGATAAAAAACAAAAAATAAAAAAGGTTAACATTGGTTAGTATAGACGGCGGTTAATGTTCTCAACTTTAAAAAAATTTAGCATTCACTATGATATTGGCAATAGCTAATTTTCATTATTTCCGGAGTGAAATCTATAATTATCTCTATTCTGTGTAATTAAAATAAAACTGAATTGGTTTTCCAACCGATTGGACCAGCCAACTTGTATGATAACCAGTTCCTGGTCAGACGGGTCTGATCCGACTATGATAACATTGTTTCTATTTTGTGTTAAAACATATATCTAAGATTAATAATTGGAATTATAAAGTTAAAAAACTCAAAGGGGTAAAGTGAAAAAAGTTTTATCTTACAACATTTAAAACGTTCGTGATAAGTGGTATTGGCTTCTTTTGCCAAACAATGGATTAATTTTGAATACTACCACAAGTTTTACCACATTTTCAATTATGATTTCCCATATATTTTTACCAAAATACCCTTGGTTAGAACTTAAAGCTAGCAAAAACTAAGTCATTTGCATATATTTGTTATCAAAATATAATGCTATCATAACTTGTCATAAAAATCATTCTCTATATTAGAAAAGGAGAGAGAAATTTTAGGTTTTAACGTAAGATATCTTGGTAAAAATTCATTGGGGCGTTGTTATATTTGTCATAGGGCAAACTTTTAACATACTCCCAAGTTTTGCTCCTAATTTCAAATATGTCTACAATATTTAAATAATTCAAATATACTGATTTATTTTACCTAAAATTATAATCGTATTCATAATCCTCTGCAAAATGATGAGTATGTCTAAATCCTAATTATAATTCTAAGATAAAAATTTATATCTAAATGATATATGTTTTATGGTTATAAAAGTATTAAAAATTTATTTATATGTGAATTTTTAGCTTCGAATGGCAATTAGACCTCGAGTATATTTGTCACTTCACATAGGGCTATTAGTATGAATTAAATTTTGGGTAAAATACATAAGTAGATTTGGAATTATTGAAATATTATGGGTAAATTTAGAATTAGAGAAAAATTTATAGGTACATTTGGAACTCTTCCAAATTATAGTAAAAATATGTGGTCATATTTGCCTTTTTGATAAAATTGTAGTTGTATTTGCAGACAGTAGAACTTATAGTCATATCTGAAATTAAACTCTAAAAAAAAAGTGCACGTAGGGTGGTTTAGAAAAAATGAGGAGTTGGAATAGGACGTGCACCACATGTATTCCATGCTCCTCCTCACTTCACCTTGATATTCACGCTAACCCTAGTACGTGTCATAAAATGAGACAATATTGTCCCCTTAGAACATTTCACGCTCTATTCTAATCAAAGTCTATTTAGAAAACCACTCTTTTCTTTTCCTATATAAACAGCTTCAATGCCCTAAAGAAAAAATATAAAGAAAGTTCAAGATTAGATCACTTTGGTTGCTTGTATTGAAAAGTACTTTAATGATCTTTTCCATACAAGGAATCATTTGTGACCAATAATGTTCTTGGAATGGTTGTGAGAAATAATAACCTCTTATCATGGAAAGAGCTTGAATTTTTTTTCTCTTTTAGGCTTTTGAAGATCGGCTTGTCATGGAAAGGGAGAGAACTTTTTGAAGTTTGAGGAAAGGGTGTATAAGGATAGATCATATCATTTCATGATTTTTCCTATACCACTCATTCCTGAAATTTCAAAATGCTCATCCCTTTCCTTTTCAGCTCTTATCAAATGTAAGTGTTAGGCGGAGACTCAAGACTTCACAATAGAGAATTCTTCATTCAAATCTATGTTTACTTTAATTTTTTTTTTCACATTCTATCACTAAGGAAGGATAATGAAAGAGTTTTTTTAAGTCAAGAATGAAAGTGTAAAACTAGAGAATATTACTTTGTATTTTCATGTACTATTTATCCTCTTAATTTAAATTCCTTCAAATTTTATTTTTTAAGTAGATTTAATTGCTTTTACAAAGAAATATCATGGAAAGGAGGAAACAACTTTTCGAAGTTGAAGGAATGATAATTCATATTTTTAATGATATATTTAATCATCTCAAATGGATCCTTTCTTTACTTTTCAAAACAATCAAGATGACACCACCGTGTCACTATTTTGGCTAGCAAAAAGTTTTACCTTTGTACAAAGAATCTGAACTTCAAGTCTTGATGAAGAGAGTTCATCTCTTATTTTCGAAGCAATGTCTCTATAGTGTCCATGATAGCAACATTGTTAGAGTTAAAAGAATGAAAAATATGTACTTGGGTTGAATAGCAAAATAAAAGAACAAAAAAAATCAAGACGATTAACTTTAGATGACATTTACTCTTCTTTACACATTCAAGATTATTTGGAAATGGGCATGCATATAAAAGAAAAGGCGGAAGACACTCACAAAACTAGATGAATAGGAGTAATAGCACAAGTAATTTCATGATTTTTGGTACCCTAATTGTTTTTCTAGCTTGATTTCTTTCTTTTTAGATATTGTTAAAGGTTCAAATATGGCCTTAAAAACACACGCATAATCTACTGGGCTTATGCCAACTAAGATATCAAATCGCACAAGTAAAGAAATAGCTAATTTCTGAGGCATACTTAGGCTGAAAGTTTTATTTAACTATAATTAAAATATTCATGTAAAATTTAATATGCAAATATGATGTTAGATATAAGAAATTTTAACATGTACAAAGCTTTTTGACACAAAAAAAAAAGTGGATACAAAGCCTAGCAAAATGAAGGGTAAAGGTGTGTTTGAGTAATTTTAAACGCATGAAAGCCTGTTGGTGCTTACATACCACGCGACCTATTAAAGTATTCAACTTCAACCACGTAGTGCAGGTTTTGCCGTTCCACGACCTGAAAGTTGTCCTTATTGCGCGTCCATAAGGACCATAACCCACGGCGTATTTGCACTTGCAAACCATATAGCCAAGATTTTCAAACTTTCTCCACTCCAATGAGTAATTTGCATCAATTTTTAACCATTTAATGTTTCCAATTAATTCCAGACTCACCCTTTCGACATTTCCTACCTTATTCTTTTCCGCTGATCTTTTTTTACCCATTCTTTCTTTATAGCTAAAGAACTAATTTTGGAAAACTAAAGCTGCACAACATACAACTCTCCCCATTTTATTCTTTTCCGCTATTCTTTTTTTCCCAATTTTTCCTGATTAAAATAGAACTAGTTTTGAAAAACCAAAACCACAACACACGAGATCTTTAAATGATATTTGTATTGAGGAACGGGGATAAAAATTCCATTGATTGATGCTATATCTTTTGAAACAAGCCCTGTTCAGTAAAATCTCATAGAATAACTTACTGGTGGATCTTGCCTTGGAATGAGCAATCATCGTACTCGCGGGTCTACCTATTTGGTACCCTAAATCGATTTATTTCGGTTCCAACTAGGGGTGGGAATTGGGGCGGGTCGACCCGTGACCCGCCCGACCCTATTTTAATACCGAGGGCGGGTCAGGGTGTGTACCTGGCGGGGCGGGTCGGAATTTTCGAATTTTCAAAGAAATGCGGGTCAGGGGGCAAAATTCGAATTTTCACAGGATGGCGGGGCGGGTCAAGGCGGCTGACCCGTTTTCTGATATTTTACATTAAAAAGAAAAACCACGTTCAATGCTAATATTCATGTTTTATTTAATTATTTATATTTACTTTGATTGATTAATAATAGATTCAAGCATATACTAGTTAAATTTAATATATTTTGTCTTTATACTTGATAGTTTTATAAATTTTTAAAAATTTCTTACTTGACCCGCAATTTTTTACCCGACCCGATACCGACCCGAATTTTGTCCCGAGACCTTGTACAAAAAAGTAAAGGTCAAACCGACCTTGTCCCGACCCGGTATAAAATAAGGGTCAAACAAGATTTTTGAAAAGGAGAATCAGAGTTGGGCACACCCTGACCCGCCCCGATTCCCACCCCTAGTTCCAACATGATTCGATTCGGAGTTTGAAATACCTGCTTCGGAGCTTTGATGATGTAGTCCCTAAACAACACCCTTTTGTTTGTTCTCGCTTCCTCTTCAGCCATTTTTTCTTGCCTTGATTACTTCACTTCTTGATCATCTCTCTCAATTTCTTCTTAGTTTTTTCTCTGATTTCCTTGCAATTTTCTAAAACAAAGATTTTCCCCTTTCATAACTCATCTTTAGATGATTTGTATGCATTTTTTTGACAAGGGATTTAACATGCATTTTTACAACAAACAATCTTACTCTCCCCTTCGACCAAGATTTGTTCAGCTTCTAGATCTCATCTCCGCATCCTTTAAATCTAGTCCTCACCTCTAATCAGCTTTCTGTATCTCTCATCCCCAAATCAGCTCTCTTTTGGAACCCTCGAGGTCCTAGTATTCATCGCATCTTTGAATTTATTTCCGTTCTTGCTAAAGTATACAATAATCTTATAGATATTGAACAAGCTTACTGGTATTGTCCGTCATACATCATGACATTAGATATTAGACAATTTTTACCCCAAGATTACGAGCTCAACTAATATATTAAAGAAGACCAATGTCCAATGCCCCATCATATTTTTTAAGGGACTAAAATGCCCCCATCGAAAATTTCGTTCGATATCCTGGAGAGGATTCGAAACCATGACGAGCCTTCCGGAATTTTGATTTCCGTAGCCGAGTCTTTTCCCTTTTTCTTTTTTTTCAAAGATAGCTGATAGCCTTTAGCAGATTATTTACAACAACAACTATCTTACATATACATAGCACGTAATATAATCATATATGTGCGCGCACCTGCAGAAAATTTTATTTCCGTCACCAAGACCTCACAAGCGTGGCTATAAAGATTTTTTAATATAACCTTTCGCAGATCATTTCTAACAGCAACTATCTTACAAATATATAGCACATAATATACAAACATATTCCTTTAGAACTGGAACTGTATCTAACCTCATCTTGAAAAAAATGATAAAAAATAAATAACAAAAACCGACCGTTCTTGAAAAATAAGGTAAGCCAGACTAGAACTGATCTGGTCTAAACTATAAGACGGCTGGAGATTTTAAAATCGCTTCCCATCCCTGATCACCGCCGTTTTTCTTTCCACAAGCTATGTTGCTGCCGATACCGATCCGTCTCTCGGCCGGGTACATGAAAGCATCCGGCCACTCCACTCTCCCTCCCTCCCTCCCTTTCTCTCAGACGCAGGTGGTCAGAACGAGAAAGGGAGAGGAACATTTTCAAGTCATTAGAATGGGGGAATGATTTATCCGAGATAATCCCATCCCCACAACGAGAGCGTGACAGGGAGCGTTCGGATGCTCCAAAGAAAACTACTCTTCAACGTGGACAAAATATTTCGTGAAATTAGCAATCAGAAAAAAATTCGTGAAATTAACAAAACGCCATAACGCCTTTGTATTTCATTTTTGAGTATACTGTAGACCCCAAGCCCTTCTATTATTTCTGTTTTCACCCAATAATCCAATACTAGAAAGTAGAAAAGGCTGCATCATCTCTCCCCCACTTTCTGACACCGAACACACAAGGAAGCACCTTCCGATTCCACGAAAAACGCCTGCATGGCAAAGCCTATGTAATCAGAAAAAAAGAATATTAGTAGATTGCATGCATCAACTAGCAAGATCTTGACTAGGGTCGCAAATCGAAGTAGAGAGTTTCAAAGAGGGAAAGAAAGCAAGTCCTGGAAGTGAGGGGAATGGGTGGAATTGGAAAAGATCCTTCTTCGGAATAGAAGGCTTTTCCTCATTAACCCATTCCTATCATGTCCAGGGCTCCCGGCCTGCTTTCCCAGGAAACCGAATGAATCGCTCGCTCGCTCGCTCCATCAAGCCCAGGCATAAGCGGAAAGAGTCGAAAACCCGAGAGATCGTTGGAATGGGAGGCATGGGAAGAGTCCAAATCTCACCCCCAGAATCTCTCTCGCTTGCAGCAGCGAACGAGATCTTTCCCCTGCTCCCATCTCACTGATTCCTCGGATCTCCTCTCCTTCCACTCCACCCTCCCTACTGCTGCATCAGCGCTTTGGGAACAGCCGGGTATGGGAAATAGCTGTTAAATAAGCTACTAGCAGAAAATCCTATTGCTTTGGTGTTTGAATAGCTGCTACTCTTTACGCTTTCTACTCGTGTGTTACCTCTGGGCTCTGGCGTAGCAGCACCGCAGTAAAAGATATTGCTTTTTAGAAATAATAAGGTTCAATTCGACACCGCGGACGGTTTAGATCATCAAATATTCCAGACCATATAAGATCTTGAATTCTTGTTTAAGACAATTTCTCAATTCATTCTTAAAAGCAGTTTATTTAATTTTTAATATAACTTTATCCATTTCTACTATAATTTTATGCCATCTCAGTACACATTTTTATATTTTCATCCGACACACAAATTCTGTCCACAGATCGTGCATGATTTAGAACGGAGCAGTAACTAATCGAGTGCTTCCTGACGAAGCAATGTGCAGAAAGTTATTCGCCGCGATTCACAATATCTTTTTCCCGAAACCACCGGTTTGGCGCCCACCGATTTGGAAAACCGCCATCGAAGTTTCCCGGAGATCTTTTTTGCGAGGAAATAACGCGGAAAGAAAAGTTATTCGTGTAGGAATTTTTTAAATGGAAATAAATAATAAATAATTTAGCTGTACGAGTAATTATATGGAAATAAGTGATTTTGTTAATTCGGGCTAAATAAATTTCTCACTTAACTTATCTCGAAAAATTTATTTTAAAATATTTTTTATTTTATTCTCCACATATTTATTTATTTATATATTTAAAAATCTCAAAAAAATATATATGCATATCCAAAAATTTTAAAATTTTGTTTATATATTAAATACACTTAGATAAAAAAATTTATGAAAAAAGTATTTTTAAATGAAATTTTTAAGATTGACTATGTGAAACGTTTACCTAACCCGAACTAACAGAATCATTCCTCTCCTACAAAAATGACTGGAAAGTAAAATAACTATATTGGAAGATATATACAAATGATTAAAAAAATAAGATAATTATAAATATTGAAAATTTTAAATGCATCCAAGTGCACACTATAACTTTTTATTTTTCATAACCACTATATTTTTCATGCGACTATCTTATTTTTCAATTATTTTTATATAATTATCCATATATTTATCATATTTATTTTAACTTTATTATTTTTACTCATCATCGTTCTTTTATCATATCACATTACTTTTCTTATTTTTAAAAAGTTTATACAATAATGTTTGTTTAATCGAAAATTTTTTTAAAGAGGTGTGGTCGGAAAATGATAAAACTTTGTTTTTTTTACTTTTCATCATTATCTTTATTAAGTCACATTACTTATCTCACTTTAAAAAAAGTTTGCATAATGTACGTTTGTTTAGTCATGAAACTTTTTAAACTTCGAGTATGCTCAAAAAATGATAAAAAAAAATTATCAATAAATTTTTAGGTACAAGTTTTTAAAGTAAAAAAAACAATATAATGTGATACGGCTAATGATAATGAGTAAATAGAGTAAAGTTATAATAGATAAGTTAATTATATGAGTAGTTGTGTATAAATAATTGAAAAGTATTATAATTATATAGCAATAAGTAAGAAAATTATTTTTAAAAAGAGTAGGTGTAGAGAATGAAAAATTTTAAATTAAAAAGTTCTCGTAGAAATTTTTTTGATAATAACCAAACACTCCCTACAACTTTTTACAATCCACAATAACCATATGTTTAGTTATTTATTTGTATATTTCTATACTGCTAATTAACTTTTCAATTATTTATATACAACTATTGATACCACTAATTTATTTAATTTAACTTTATTTTCTTTAATACTCATTATTATCTATATTATATCTTATCACTATCTTATTTTGAAAGCTTTTATATAAAAATTTTATCATTTTTCAAATACTCTCCAATTTTATTTTTTTAAAAAAAAGTGTTATTAAATGTCAAATGTGTACTGAAATTAAAATTTTATCTCATTTTCTCACCGGTGCGTACAATTGGTTATTGAGGGTTAAATTTTTTATCGTATATTTTAAAATGAGAGGCAACACTAAAATTCATAAAAAATAATAGAAAAATAGAAAAAATAGGATTATTATACGTAGAGAGAGAGAGATAAATTATCCTAAAAAAATTCATTTAAAATATTTTTATTTTTTCTTCATTTAATTATTTATCTAAGTGCATTTAACATATAAATAAAGTTTTACCATTTTTGAATATACGTATATATATTTTTTTAAGATTTTCAAACACAAGGTTATTTAGCCATTTTCAAATACAGTATTTAAAAATTTCAAAAAATTATATGCGCTTATTAAAAAATGATAAAACTTAGTTTATATATTAAATATATCTATATTAACTTAAAAAATTATATGCACGTATTAAAAAATGATAAAACTTAGTTTATATATTAAATATATCTATATTAACAAGTTTATTAGGAGAAAAGAAAACAAAAAAATTTAAATGAGTTGTTTTAAAACTATGATTTTTTTCCATTTTAGAACGAAGAATCTTTAGCTTGAAAACCGAAACGGTTTTCTCATCTTTGCAGGGAATGTTCTCTTTAGTTTGAGAACATTAATTTCAAGAACTGATTCAACAAGGGTGCAAAATCTCATTTTAAATTTTTTTTACACAACTATTAATCTAAGCGTATTTAACATGTGTATCACTTTTTACTATTTTTTAAAGATTTGTAGATTTTAAAAATTAGTGATATTTTTAGTAATTACTAAAAATGCTACTTATTTTTAAAAATTCAAAAAAGTATTCAAAAATCTCAAAAAATAGTAAAAATTAATACATATATCAATTAACACTTGTGTGAAAAAGTTTTGAAATAAAAATTTTAAAAATAAAATTTTACACCCAAGTGCATTGAATTAGCTCCTATTAATCTCACCATCGAAGTAGATCATTTTAATTTGATGCCGATCATATCTTGTTGTAATGATCGATACCTTCGTTTTCTAGAATTGATTGATTTTTCGATAATTTCGTTTGATCTTAGAATGAAGGCCATGATCTGCCTCTGCCATGTGCCGCCAGGAGCTAGTCGCGTGGCATTTTTATACGATTATATCTTAACTACCGTATTAGTTTCTTATCACTTATTATTTCGATCGTTTTTTCATATTTTCCAAGCAATTATTTTATCTGTTCCACCTTTTTAGTTTTTTCTCGTTATTCTTATTCACCACTCACAGGTCACACCACTTACTTTTTTGAAAAAAAAATTACTTCTTATTTCAGGGTGTGTTTGTTAATAACAAAAAGTTGTTAAGTTAAAACTTTTCAATCTAAAACTTTTCACTCTCCACAACTACCTTATTTTTTTAATCATTTCTTTACATTTTTCTATACAACTACCCTACTTTTCAATCATTTATACACAACTACCAACACAACAAACCTATCTATTTCAACTTTATCATATTTATTCCTCATCATTAATCCTATTATATCACATCATTTGACAACTTTTCATCTCTACAACTTTTCATTAAAAGTTTTATCCATTCCCAAACACACCCTCAGTTTTACTCTTGCTAATCGGACCTCGATGTAGAGACTTTCCTACATAGCTCCCTTATTTTTCTAGTATTACTTTTTATATCTTAGTTTTTTTTTTTACATTTCCCAGATAAACTACTCTATATATTTTAATTCTTATTTGTCATATTTTTGAAAGGCTATGTTCGACCTAGTTTTTAAAATTTTTGCTTTTAAAAAAGTATCATTATAAATTTTTTTTTTTTAAAAATGCGATTGCAAAAGATTAAAGAAATGTTTGACTTTGCAATTTAAAAATATTTTTAATAATATTTTAGTGTTGGCCTAAAACAAAAAAGTGTTGGTAGACATGTAAAATGACTATACAAGATAAAAAATATTTTAAACTTCAATTATTTTACTAATAAAAGTCTTTTATAAAAAAGTAGGTTTATATTTTATAAAAAGACGAAATAAATATTTCTAAATTTTATAGCCAATTGAATCGCATTTCATTTTAGAATTTTGAATTTTAATCCAATTACAATTCTACAATTTTAAAATTTATATTTGCTTACTCTAAAGTTTTATAAGATTTTATGACTCATTTTTTAAATCTGGACATTTATATAATATTTTTTAATGTTTAGTTATTTGATTTTCTTTATGTGCTAGCCGTTGAAAATGGATAAGGGTATGTTCCAAATTACATGAGATTATTGGATTAAATCTGTATCAACATTCCCAATACAATTTTTTAATTCTCAATACTGCTTTTTTAATTTACAATGCAACTCTACTTATTCCCAATACACATTATTACATTCTCATACCAAATATAGATTCAATCTAAGAATATCGTATCATTTGTAGCATGTCCTAATCATGTATAAAATGAATATTAATACATCCTTTGTTATCTTTAATAATTTATTTATTGTTTTATAGTTGAAATTTTATTATAATCATTACAATATATCATTTATTATAGTCGTTACAGTATAAAAGTTTTTGAAATTAAAAAAAATAATGTTATATGATAGAGATAATGATGGAGACCGGAGAGAAAAAGATTAAAAATAGATAAATTAGCTATATAAGTAGATGAATAAAAAAATTAAAAAGTATAATATTTATATAAAAAATACAAAGAAAAGATTAATATAATAGTCGTGGAGAATGAAAAGTGTTAGATTGAAATATTTTAACTTACTAAGAGACTTAAAAGATCGAAAAGGCTTAGGAGATAAAAGCCCCAGCGGAAGAGGAGGGTCAGATGAGAATTAAAACACATTATTTTGGCAGGAGAGGAATAGGAGGAGAACAAATTGTATTGAGATTGGAAGCAAATGGCCAGTTTAGCGCCAAATTTGCTTATCGACCAGCAATGGATGACAAACTGGTAAAAAACAAGGAAGATCAATGGAAGCTAGACATGGATAGATTATAGATACTCGAGAGCATTTGGAGAGCTAAAATGCTAAAGAAATTACAGGTTTTTGTATGGAGATTGATAACAAACACACATTCAACAAAAGCAAACCTTATTGAGAGGGAAATTAGAGCCGATCCCCAATGCAATTTATGCAAACAAGCAGGCTCTTGGAAAGACGACTAGCATTTTTTTGGAATTAAACGCATTCTTGTGGGATCCCAATTCGAGAAGATTTTTGTTGTTCCTCTCCACAATATTTCAAAACTATTGGTATATTTGTTAAGAGGTATGAATCAAAATTCTTTCATTCTATTCATAGTTGCTTACTAGCGTATGGTATGTTAGAAATGTGGGAATGTTTTATGATCAGCAAACTTAGCTCAATGGCATTGTAAGCTGGTGCATCACCTTTTTGCAACATTTTTAATGTGCAAACCAGGTGGCTACTATGGAGCTCAATGTGACTGAGAGTCCTACGAGATGGACAAGAGCAGATGAGCGGAAAGTTGAGCTTAATATTAGAGAGAGAGAGAGAGGAGAGAGAGAGAGAGAGAGAGATTGAAGTGGCAATTGTTTGACCACCAACAATTGCTCGGAAAATGGCCTCTCAACACATCCATGGGTGGAAACTTTAAGAAGTTCTCGTAGGCCTAAAGTGGACTCGAACAATGTAGTATAAAAGGGTGATGGTAGAGAGTGATTCTCTACTCTTAATCAACATCCTTCAAGGGAATGTAATTATCCTTTCTAATGTAAAGGCTACAATTGAGAGATAAAGCTCTGTGTCCTCTTTTTGTAAAGTTATCCTTTTAACATGTCCTCAGGAGTGGAAATGGAGCAACTCATGCTTTAGCGCAAGAAGCAATGATAATGGTAGAAAATGGTGTCTTGTGGGATAACCCACAGACAAATTGTAAATGTAGTCAAACTCTTTCAATGGATTCTTTGGTGTCTCCTCCACCCCTCTATTTTGAGGATGGAGATCTCACCAAAGTTTTCGTGTCAGGAAAAAAAAAAAAAAAATGGATTTGAAAAATTCTAAATGTAGTCAAACACACCCCTAGTTGAAAAATAGCATAATATTTCTTTAGATTTCATTGCTTAGATCTTATTTGATTTGAATTTCAAATGAATGCATATCCGTTTCTATCTAAATAATTGAATTTTTTTTGTGGTAATCGTATTGAATTATTAGGCAATAAGTTAAATTAGATTTGGCAAAAAAAATAGACATTATAAATTAATATTATAAACTTTTTAATAAAAAACTTAATGATATTAACAATAAAATCTGAAACAAGATCAATTTCACATTTGTGAATCATGTAAAATAAAATGGTTTTAAGAATAAATATATAAATTCAATAAAAAAGAATAAGTAAACAAATATATAAAATTTCTAAACATATCTGTTCAAGCGTATAATTGTAATTAAAATAAATATTTAAAACCTTTTTAATGAATTATCTTTTTAATAATACTAATATTTAACAATGATACAAGATTTTGTCGAAAATAATTATAGATGTTTATATACATTTCCATCTAATTTATGAAACCATTGGTGTCCTCCAGTTGACTGCAAGTGCCATTCACATCATCAAAAGCTGCGGTAATTTTCTTCCGCCGAAGACTAGCTTCACCGCACGAAACATCTAATAAGTTAAAAATAGCCCGATTGAGAGCATTAAATGCTCGGCCAAACATATCGGGTGCGTGCCACGGGAACACAAAAATCACTCCTTCCACTCCTCTTCGTCTTCCATATTTGTATTTGTAGAGAGAGCTCAATAGAACTCTATGAAAATTATAGCCATCTTCTAAGGGTGAAAACCCTTCCCTCCGAGAAAAGCACCGTATGCATCCACCGTACCGGGTAACTAGCAAATGTTGTTAACATCCGCTTCTAAACGAAACTTCAAGCAGCTCCACAATCGGAACCAGATGTTGATTCTTTGTTTTCGACAGAGAACATCCAATTTATGGTTGCATACTTTCAACCCTGTTTCTCATCTAAAATCCAAATCACAGAAATTACAGCGAACGCTTCATGCCGAAACCGAGACTGATGCCTATTTCCGAATTTCTGCAGTGTCCACCCCCCCCCCCCCCCCCCAAACACCAGAATTAAAGTAACGGAGACAGTCGGCAGGAAACCCACCGGTGGCGGGTGCTCTATCCGCCAAATAAGATAAAATCCACGATTACACGAAACACGTATCATTCAAGAATGCAAGATGACGGAACCCAGCAACTCACCTATTGATTCCAGGTCAGGATTAATTATTAAGTACATCAACCGGGAATCAATCACTGCAACGAGAACCCAATTAATTGTAGAAAAATCCAACAAAACCAAATCACACAAAGGGACTGAAGTTACCTCTTCGTATAAGCTTAAAAGAAAAAAAAGCAGGGTGTTTGGCTGCAAGCAGAAGGGTTTACGGGGAAAGGGAGGAGCGACTAGAAATCCTAGGAATGGGTGGCCTTGGGAAAAAACCATCCGGACCAAAGTCCGGCTCAGCCACCTTCGCTAGAGTGCGGAAGAAATTTCCCGAAACACCCATTCCCAAAATTTCGAGAAGCTGTTTCACCCTTTCCATATTTCCCATGGTCTCTCCCTTGCCTCCGTCTCCTCTCCTCCACCCGAACACCAAGATCCCTCTTGCTTTAAAAAAGGGAACCCTCGTCAGACCGCCCCCTCAAAGAGTCAAGATTTAGGTGTGTGTGTGTGAATGGTTAAAACTTTTGGCGTCGGTTTGTCAATAAGCAAAACCATCTTTTTTTATAAAACTTTTCACGCAAGGGTTTTAAATGCAAAAATGCATCAATTCAATTAGTCAACCCGACCGACTGAGGGTGTGTTTGTTTGGGATATAAACATGTCAACCAAAACTTTTCAATCCAAAACTTTTCACTCTTCATAACTATCCTATTTTTTAATTATTTTTTCACATTTTTCTATACAAACTACCCTACTTTTCAATCATTTCTACACAACTATCTATACAACTACCCTATCTATTTTAACTTTATTCTCTTTACTTCTCATCATTACGCCTATTATATCACATCATTTTCTATCAATGTGACAACTTCTATCTCAAAAACTTTTCATCAAAAGTTTTACCTCCAACCAAACACACCCTGATGCTGAACAATCCGTGCATTTGGAAGAGTAAAATTGTCATGTGTAATATGATAAAGGTAGTGATGAGTAGTAAAGATTATAAAGTTAAAAGAGATAGGTTAGTTATGTGAATAGTTGATTGAAAAGTATAGTAATTGTATGGGAAAATGTGAAAAAATAATTAAAAAATATGATAATTGTGCAGAGTGCAAAATTTTAAATTGAAAAGTTTTAATTTTGACATTTTTTAACCTTTGCCAAACATACCCTTCCTCATTATAACGCCACGTCGGTCTCAAGCCATACCATGCCAAAATCTTGAATGCATGTATTCTGGATGCGAATATAATATAATGATATATATCAAGCGTGTTTTTGTGAAGTAATAAATTTTTTAACTAAAAGTTATTAATGTAAGAATTTTTAAAATGAGAAAACAATAACATTATATAAAATTAAAATTAAAATAAATAAGATAGTTATATAAATAGTTTTATATAAATAATTGAAAAGTTTGTATATGAATAAGTAAAAAAAATAATTTAAAAATATTATAATTAGGAGAGTGAAATGTTCTAATTTAAAGCATTTTTGTGCAAGCAAACACTCTCTAAAAATTAAGAAATACATACTAAAAATTAAAAAATATCTTAAATATTGAAAAATTATCTTGAAAATAAGAATAGGGACTCTGGAATCTTATATGCTTCAAACAAACCTTAATTTTTTTTTCTTTCATATATATTTTTACACGAATAATTTGTTTCTAACTCTACTCTTATATTTTTTACGTATATCATCTTAAAACTACCTTATTATTCTAACTTCGTTTGTATTATATTATATTATTTATATAATTTTTAAAATTTTACTTTTGCAATTTTCCTCATTTTTTCACAGTCGTCTCGTATTCTACGTCACGGAATATTAAAGGAAGGAAAATGGCAGGACACGGTCTCCCGTACACGTTCAATTTTTTACCCATCGTAGCGATTATATTTTACCATTTCTATTCTTATGTTTAGGATGTGGCTGGACGATAGTACAACTTTTTTATGCAAATTTTTGGGAGTAAAAGATTTTAAATTGACAAAAAATGATTTGATAAGACAAAATGATCTGTAAAAAAATAAAATTTAAATGAATGAGTTAATTGTATGATAAGTTTGGTGGAAATGATTGTAGTAGTTATTGAAGATAAAAAAAAAAAAATGATTAAGAAGTTTTAGTTGACTTTTTTTGACCAACCAAACACATCATTGATTTTTTATAACTATATTATTTATTTTATTTTATTTTTATTGTATCACATCATTTTTAAAATTCTTTTCTTTTTTTCCTCATTTTATACCTCCAAGCGCACTCATAAATAAAACCCTCGTCACTAATTGAGTTTAAGTGGGTTGGTAAATTCGGTTATGGTTATGTATTTTAGATTGAAACTGTGCCTTTTGTTTAAGGAGTTTTCATATTTTTTTCAATATGCAAATTGATTATAAAAAATTATAAAATTTCATAAAATTAAGTTATGATACAAGGATGTGCTTAATAATGGACAAAACTTTTAATAAAAATTTGGAGAATAAAAGTGATAAAATAACATGACATTGTAGGGATAATAATGAGGAGAAAAGAGGATTAATTATCTAGTCATTATATTTTTCACTTTTACCCCTATATTTCAATCATTTTTCCTATTAATTCTCTTCCAACAAACCTATTTAGTCAATTTTTATCCCACATCATTTCATATCAATTACATAATTTTTAAAATATTCTATTTTTTTCTTCCACCAAATACCTCATTTCTCACAACTTTCACTTTCCCAAACGTCTCTATAGATAGATTAGTTGCGTAGAAATAATTGAAAAATATGATAATTATATAGGAAAATGAGAATAAATGATTAACAAATACAGTAGTTACGAAGGCTTTTAGTTTTAATTTGAAGTTTTCTAAATTACCAAAATACCTTTATTTTTAAAAATTTGGAAAAAATATCTAAAAATCTTAAAAATAATTTAAAAAATATGTTAGTTGCTGAAGATAAAAAAAATTTTGATTAAGAAGTTTTAGTTGACTTTTTTTGTCCAACAAAACACATCCTTGATTTTTTATAACTATATTATTTATTTATTTTATTTTTATTGGATCACATCATTTTTAAATTTCTTTTCTTTTTTTTCCTCATTTTATACTTCCAAACGCACTCATAAATAAAACCCTCGTCACTAATTGAGTTTAAGTGGGTTGGTAAATTCAGCGATGGTTATGTATTTTAGATTGAAATTATGCCTCTTGTTTAAGGAGTTTTCATATTCTTTTTCAATACGCAAATTGATTATAAAAAAATTATAAAATTTCATAAAATCAAATTATATACAAAGACGTGCTTATGAATGGATAAAACTTTTAATGAAAAGTTTCAGATAATAAAAGTGGTAAAATAATATGACATTGCATGAATAATAATAAGGAGTAAATAGAATAAAGTTAAAATTAATAATGTTTGGTAATGAGGTATGAGAAACTTGGGTGCACAGATTTCAAGGTACTTCATTAACCATCCAATCATTATATTTTTCACTTTTGCTCTTATATTCCAAACATTTTTTCTATTAATTACCTTTCAATAAACCTATTTAGTCCATTTTTATCTCTTGTTAATTCATATTAATTACATAATTTTCAAAATATTCTATTTTATGCTTCCACCAAATACTACATTTCCCACAACTTTCACTTTCCCAAACATCCACATAGATATATTAGTTGTGTATAAATAACTGAAAAGTATGATAATTATACAGGAAAATGAGAATAAATACTACATTTCCCACAACTTTCACTTTTCCAAACATCCACATAGATAGATTAGTTGTATATAAATAATTGAAAAGTATGATAATTATACAGGAAAATGAGAATAAATACTACATTTTCCACAACTTTCACTTTCCCAAACATCCACATAGATAGATTAGTTATGTATAAATAATTGAAAAATATGATAATTATACAGAAAAATAAGAATAAATGATTAAAAAATATAATAATTACAAAGGCTTTTAGTTTTAATTTGAAGTTTTCTAAATTACTAAAATACCATTGATTTTTAAAAATTTGAAAAAAAATCTAAAGGTCTTAAAATAGTAAAATTTAATACACATGTTAAATATACTTATTGATAGTTATATAAAAAAAATTAAAAATAAAAAAGGATAAAGTACACCTGAATGTATTGAGACTCAGTACACACAGTGCATAGTATTGGGTGGGGATATGTTGATGATAACAATGATGTGTAAAAAGAATAAATTTAAAATAAATAGATTAATTATATTGTCAGTTGTTTACAAATAATTGAATATAAGATAGTTTGTATAAAAATGTAAAAAATAATTAAAAATAAGCTAATTATGGTAATAAAAAAAAGTTAGATAGAAAAACCGACATTTTTTTAAGCCCTACCAAAGGCGATATGCGTATAAATTTTCTTTTTTTTAATACGATCCTCATTTATTAAGGGTGAAAACTAGGGTGGGTCGACCCGTGACCCAACCAATTTTTGGCTAAGTAAAACTAATATATTTCTGACCCGGTATTGGGACGGGTCAGAAATTTTGACCCGAATTTAAAAATAGGGTTGAGGTGGGTCAACTATGTCTCGAGTAGAAGAGTTTGACTCGCCCCACATATATTAATTTATTAAAAATATAAGCCTATGTTAAAATATTATTATTATTTTCTTTCAAAATTCTAATTTTTTATAATCAACTCTACCAACAATAGAATAATTAAGTTATTCAGAAAACAATATAAGAATCAATGAAAAGAATTTGTACATATATAACCCTTATGTATAACTGTATATTAACCTATTTTAATAAATTTAAACTATATTTTTAAATGTTTTGTTTTCTTAATTATGTGTTTTTAATAATTAGTGAAATATTGAAACATATAATATTTAAAATTAGTAAAGATATATACTTATGTTTGGTATGTATATAAATTTTTAAAATTATCTTATTTGACTCATATTTTTGAACCGACCTACTATATCGAAACCCGTCCAGCACCGACCTAAAATTTATCCGGAAAACTATTAAAAACCAGTGAGGTTATCCCAACCCGAATATAGGGTGCGTTTGTTTGGCACAAAAAAATGTCAACAAAAACTTTTCAATCCAAAACTTTTCACTCTCCATAACTACTCTATTTTTTAATTATTTTTTCACATTTTCCTATACAAACTACCCTACTTTTCAATCATTTCTACACAACTACCCATACAACTAACCTATCTATTTTAACTTTATTCTCTTTACTCCTCATCATTACTCTTATTATATCACATCATTTTCTATCAATTTGACAATTTCTACTTCAAAAACTTTTCATCTAAAGTTTTACTCCTAACCAAACACACCCATAAAAAGAGAATCAGACTTAATTTGTAACACAGAGTAAAAGTTAGATACACCTTGACCCGTTACGCCCGCGCTGATTCCTACCCTTATCGTTTATCACCCGCCACCAAGTCACGTGACACGCATAAAAAGGCGTGAGAAACGAGAATTCGAAGTATATGCTGGTTTTGGCAAAACCACTTGTCCGCCCATGGTTTTAAGAAAAACCATCTCAAACTGATGGAAAGGCTGTACGTGTGACGTAAGTGGGAGGAAAATGCGCACCGCAAATTAAAGGCCTGTTTCAAGTTGCTTTTAGCAGTTTTTGCATTTTGGTTTATTTAATTATGTATCTTTGCTTTTTCGTCCACAAGTTCTACATATTTCATTTTCAAGTCCTATAAGCTTATCTTATTTACATTTTAGTCTCTAACATTAATGACATACCATTAAATGTATATACGAGTCAACTCGTATTTATGAGTCAGCTCATATAGTTAACTCATATATATACTTAAGGGTACGTCATTACTAAAATGCAAATAAAGAAAATTTACAATGTTTAAAAAGCAAATACATTGAACTTGTGAATTAGAAAGCAAATACGCATAATTAGAAGAACCAAAATGCAAAAATCCTTGGTTAAAAATACTCACTATGTTTGCCGTTAATTACAAATATATTTACTAAGTTCGAAAATTTTTACATATACTTACTAAATATTTCATTAATTTTAAATATATATAATATAAAAATTAAGAATGTTTAATAGTTTTAAAATTCTAAATTATCCCAAATTGAACAACTATTGTCATTAGATAATAAGAGACATTTTAGACATTTCATATGACGAATAATGGTGCTTAATGGAATGATTATGGATGAAATTTCACCTAGACTTAATGGGTATATGTGAAAGTTTTCAAAATTAGTAGATATATTTATAATTAAGGGCAATATAATAGGTATATTCAAAATTAACATTTAAATAAACAAAGTTAAAATAAATAGGTTGAATGTATAGATAGCTGTGTAGAAATGATTGAAAAATATGATAATTATATAAGAATAAATGAATAAATACTCTAAAAAATAAGATAATTATGGAGAGTAAATTTTTTTAAATGTTAATGAATGGGAATTGGTCGTATGCTCCCGGGTGCATACACTCATTTTTTTGAATTTTTTTTCAAGATTGTTAATCTAGGTGTATTTAACATTTGTATTAATTTTTACCATTTTTAGAGTATTTTAGATATTTATTTTTGACTTTTGAAAATCAGTTGCATTTTAGGTAATTTTTAAATCACCTAAAATGTCACTGATTTTTAAAAATAAAAAATAAATATATAAAATACTCCAAAAAGGTAAAAATTTATACACATGTTAAATATATTAGATTAATAGTTTTATTAAAAATTTTCAAAAAAATAAAAAATGCGCCCAGGAGCATATGATCAAACTCCTTAATGAACACCCCTTAATAGTTTAGATGAATTTGTATGCACTAAAAATTTATTAAATTAAAAATGTGCTTGACAAGTGATGAAACTTCTAAAACAAAATTAATATAAAAATTTTTGAAGTGTGAAAAAATGATGTTATAGGGGAATGATAATGATTAAGAAAAATAAAATTAAAACGTATCTGTTAATTGTAAATGTAGTTGTGTATAAAGATTAAAGAGCAAAATAGTTGTTTAAAAAATATATGAAAAATAATTAAAAGATAAGATAATTGGGACAACGAAAAGTACTTTCCACACAATTAACTTATCTATTTTAATTTTATTTTCTTTACTTATCATCATTATTTATATCATACCACATTATTTTATAGAATGTATTCGTTATTTGATAAAAAAAATTTAAAATCGAAGAAATGATATAATATAATTTGGATAATAATAACAAGAAAATAAAATTAAAATAGGCAAGATAACTATATTGTTAGTTGTTGAAAAATGATTGAAAAATAAGATAACTGTATAAAAATATGTGAAGAAAACACTAAAAATTATACTAATCACAAAGGGTAAAAATTTTTAGATTGCATATCTCGTGTAATGCCAAACGCATTGTTATTATGGGTGTGTTTTAATATAGTTTTATTTACATATTTTTCTATAATTATTTTCTCTGTTTTATCTTGATTTTTAATCTTAACAGCTGTCGATATCTTATGACACTGTATCCTTTTTAAACAAGTTCTTATTTTTACCGTGAGCTCTGCTAGCGCAGGTAACTTCACATCAGGATTCAGGGCTTATGTTCTTCACTTCGGAGGCTCAAGTCTCGTCCCCAGCATACTTGGCCCTGTAGTAGGGCTCGGGCCCTTGAAAAAAAGATTTTATTTTTGCTAACAAAATTTCCGTACTTTTTTTTGTTTTCACTGTATCAAACAAACGTTCACTTCACAATAAAAATTACGAAAGTTTGAAAAACTAAACAATTTCTCATTTGTTTTTAAATTACGATTTCTTGCTTAGTTAAAAAGTTAAGTCGGCCAACTTGGTTCTAAAATTGCAATATAATTTTTTGATGGAAAAACTCATCATATAATTAAGTTTGATTTTAATTTGGATAAGATACTGTGAAAGTAGAAGAAACGTGGATAGAGATTCTTGTAGGCCTTCATGAATCCTTGTACCAGGCCTTCAAGTCCTCATGGATTGAGCCGAGCAATGCCCAAGAACATCCTTATAGGCCCATCCATAGATATTTCCGTTCGACCTAGATCTAATTTAAGCCCAAACCTTTCGATGATTTTTGTTTGGTTTGACCATAGAGCATATACACCCGCTAGATTTCCAGACCAAGTCCCGTTTTGTTTACGAGTCGCCCAAGAGCCAGAAACGCAAAAATCACACACTTTCCAACTAAACTTACGGGTGTTAGTTCTAAGCTTTCCAACTAAACATGAAGATCCAAATCTATTTGTTGTCGCAGATACAAGGCCAAACAATTGCTCTTGAAATGTCACGGCCGCCCTCTGTTACTGTAAAATAATGGCAATGGAAGCTTCAAGACGAAAATCACCGGCGTTGTTGAGTGGTCGGATGAAACTCTTTTTCAAACAACTTCCTAGTGGCACTTGAATAGCGGGAAGAAGCCAACAAAAGGCAGACAATTACAAACTACAAAGCCGTGTGAACGAGAACAGCGAGCAATGGGCAAATCGAAAGAAACGAAATAAGAATCGCGAGAGGCATGGGGTAGGGCCATAAAGCGATAACTCAGATCTAATAAGAATTATGGTTGATATGTCAAGAAGTAGACAAATCTTCCGCTAATATGGAAAATGAAAACAAGTTGATGGATGGCCCATTAAGCCCTCAATAGATGTGAAAAGGGAAAACAGCTGGAAGCAGGCCATGTTTATAAATTATCGGGTTCAAAGTTGCCAGAAATGGAAGCGATGCCGAAGAGGACGGACCGGGCATCTGGTCTCTCGCTCACCTCTAGCCATAGACTCCACGTTATACGACTAACCAGGAACGCGGGTCCGTGGGTCACCCTTTCTTTTCAATCTATTATAGTATTTTGAGGACTGTTAACCGATCGTGTTACAGTTTAATTCTAATCTTAACCTATTTAAAATATCTCAATCATAATCCGTTTATTAACCCATTTAAAAAACTTCAATCCTAACTCATTTATAACCCATTTAATAAACGGGTCGACAGATTGTTAACGGATTGTATAACAGATGACCTGAAAGCCTGAACTCTAATAGACGATGATCTCACAAAGAGAGATGAGAGATTGTTTTCAGCTCAGGGAAATAGAAATAGGGTAGTAACAGGAAAATAGAATTAAGATAATAGCAGAAAAATAAAAATTAGGTGACGGAGAGGAAGACTTAGAGAGAGAAAATAACTAGAGATTTACACACACATATATAACTTTAATAGATTAAATGAGTTAAATAGGTTGAACGAGTTATATGGATTAAACGGGTTACTAAAAAGGTTAACAAATTATAAAATCTCAACCCTAATCCGTTTATTTAATTAAATGGTTAAACGAGTTGGTGGATCATAACCCATTTATTCAAAAATTCTAACCAAATATCATTTATAAATTGGTTGGACGAGTGGGTTGACGGGTTGATCATGACCATTAACACCCATAAATATTATACCATTTAGAAGGTTTATGCATCGGCTAAAAAATTTATTTATTATTATTTTTTTTAAATTTTCTTTTATAAAACTCTTAATCTAGGTGTATTTAATTTCAAATTAAGTTTTTATTATTCTTAGAAATGTATGTATATATTCTTTTGATTTTTAGAAAAGGAGGATTTTGGTATTTTTAAATGACTAAATTACCCCTATTTTCAAAAATAAAAAAATGTATCCACATTTGCAAAAATGAAAAAACTTGGGCTATAGATTAAATATGCATAGATTAAGATTTTTATAAAAAATATTTTCAAAAAATAATAAAAAATTGGATTTCTAACCAGATACTTCAATGCATCCGATTGTATTGAAACAAACTCCATTATACCATCTAACTCATTTTGTTGTGCAACCAGTTTCAAAAATATATATAATAATTTTTAAATAAATAATTAATTTCTATTAATTTTTTAATTGTAAAACAAAGCCCTATCTTTCTGGGGTTGAACTTATAAAACTTTTGCATTTAGAATTATTTTTTAAGTAAGTTTCATGCAAACTAAATATTCGTACATGCTACATCTTATAAAACTGTGAAATTAACATAATAAAACAATTTAATTTGTATAAAAATTTAACTATATTAATTTAACATCTAAACCATTTAAAATATTCTTTTTCCGCAAATAAATGATTCTTCAAATTATTATAATATTCTAATTCTTTTGATAAATGATAATATTCTAATTTATATGCGAATGAACATAATTATTTCTTACAATAAGAAAGGATATAATTATTTCTCTTAATTATACGTAATTATTTTTAAAAGGAAAGACCCATTTAAGACCTCAATTGAAATGATTTTAATATCATAATAAAATAAATAATATAAAAAAATGACCATTGGATTTTAATTTTGTCATTAAAGTGGGATTCAAATGGTTAGGTTCCACGAATTTGAATTCATGGAACCGGTGCCATGGAATTAGGGGCTGCAGTTGTATACACTATGCACCTATTTTTTTTTTAAAATTTTTCGAAAATTATTTCACAAAACGGTTAATATAAGTGTATTTAACATATGTATCAATTTTTACCATTTTTGAAGATTTTTAGATTATTTTTTTAGATTTTTAAAAATCAGTGGCATTTTTAGTAATTTAAAATGTTAAATATACCTAGATTAACCGTTCAATGAAAAAATTTTCAAAAAAAAATAAAAAAATTAAGTGTAGTACACCCAAGTGCATCGAGACTTAATGCATGCGGGTGCATAAGATGGCAGTCCTGGAATTAGACCCATCTCTATATATAAGAATGTACAAAATATAAGTACGGAATGAATGACTGCAACCAGTCATAACGAGAGGAAGAGGTTTCAAATTTCAACAAAAACCGCTACCGCGGCCTTTCACTGTGCAAGGTTTTATTATTGCACAAGCTACGCATACGAACTGCTTACCGAGAAATTGAAGGTGTATTTGTTAGGTTAAAAAGTGAAGAAGTAACCGAGACACACACACACACAAAAGAAAGGAAGAAGTTGGTCAGACTGGGAGAGATAATGCTGTTCTTTTAAACTTTCACGTCGTTGTCACGTTGAATTGGATTAGTTTGTAAGTCAATTATATTTTATGGGATAAAATGTTGAGCAATTCAAAACATGTGCATAAGACAGCTGAAAGGAAAATGTTGAGATAGGCCGGTAATAAAATTAGATAAAGTAAATTTAAAAGATAATTTGGGATAGCTAAGAAAAATAAATATGTTGGTAATAAAATAAAATACAGAAAACTTAGCGATAATATAGTGGTTAAAGAAATAATGCTATTAAAATGCAGGGCCATAAACAAAGTCAGGGAAATGTCAAAAAGAACATGATTATAATAAATATTCAAAGATACGAAAATGGTAGAGATTATTAAAAGCATAACTAAAAATCATAATAATGATCCAATAATATTGTTGGACGCAACTGCACCTACTTGCTCAGGTTTAAGTAGTTTATCTCTGCTAACTATACTGATGCGAGAGTGCAAAAAGGCGGCCCTCGTTCCACCCGGCCCAGTGCATGCAGGTATTAACGCCCAATGATCTAAGGGCTGGGGCTAGTCCATGGGTGAGCTTAAAGATCGCTTGCCAAAAGGAGCAGCTGCCATTTCCAACGCGTGTGGATGGGGACTGCTCTTTCGTGGAACTTTAAGTGAAGCGCGATTCATCGCGGCTGTTGTTGTGCAGGAAAGCTACATTTCACCAACTAGCCCCCTTCCAAATTACGTGCAGTGCTTGGAACGCACACAAGCCATGGGTGGCCCACCAACTATCTGCCTTTCAGCTCGGAAACTCTTTTTCATGAAGTTGGACATCGGACTAAAATTGGTTTGGTCCTTTTCATTTGTGAAATAATCCACTGCTAGACTAACCAGCGGAATGCGCGGATATATCTATGGTCCACCTACAGGGCACAGGAACGGGTACAAGATCAAGTAGGTAGGGCGAGGGTTGTGCAGAGAAGGTTTTAGACAGTGGTAAATGCACGAGGGAGAATTGGTTATAAGACATGATTGCTCCAATCGAATGTTCCTTACTGTACCAGTATCAGATATCATCATTGCAGGAGTTTGTTGCGACGGATGTCCAGGATTGACAACCGCAAACGGCACGAGAAATTGCAAGCATTAGAGAGACAAGGAGCCTCAAGAATCTGATTGTTTAAAATTGTCAAACGGGGGGGAAAAAAAAGGTAAAAATAGACCGCCAAGACAAGCAATGAAAATGGAAATCCCTACCTGACGCCACCAGCACTGACCGACGGCCTACCTTTATTCTTACGTGAGATTATTTACACTGCAATTTACCCAACTTAGCCAACCGTTCGTTCTTTCCCTCTGCCTTTGCATCCATCATCATCATCATCTCTGTTGTTGACTAAAGTCGTTCAATTAATTCCTCCGAATGCTTTTTCTTTTCTTTTTTTTAAATTTTTTTTTTTTTTTTATTCCCTCATCGGGTGCAGCAGCTCACGCGGGGCCTGAGAACCTCTCCTGCTCGGTGAGAGCGTGGCGGAAGTGGCAACGGTGGCCATAGGGACAAGTGTCGCCGGCAAGGACCATGCGGCAGACCTCTGTCTTATAGCGGGGATGGCGGATGACGGGACGGAGCTCGTTAATGCCGTGGGCAAACTGACAGTGATCACCGTAAGGGCAAGCCCCGGTCTCCTGCCACTTGTTGCACAGCTCCGTCTTGAACATTCCCTGGTTGTAGACCTCGAACTCCAGAGCTCCCTCATCGCTCTTCTCCCCAGGTACAAACACGCGTTGCTGCTGTTCATTCCAACATCCCACCACTGGATTAGAAATATTCAATAAAATAAATGGCACGCACAAGTTAATCTACAGCAGCTAGCAAGTGGTTAAAAAAAATGGTAGGGCTGGGGCCACCGTTGGGTCTGCGTCCACTTGCGAGAGAGCGCACTACCTTAAGCGTGGCCCATCTTCTTCCTTTTTTTCTGCGTCATCTCTCGCCCTCCAGCCAATTGTATAAGAACGAAACTCAGGAAACCGTCAATAATCCTAGCCCTGGGGGTGTTCAATTATGTGGGGCCTACTAGATTCGCTTCACGTCGTCCACGAGTTCTTGATTCGACAGTGAATACCAGACTCGAAAACGACATGGCCCCACAGAGCCAAATTGGACAGAAAAAATTTGAAAATAGCATACTCCTTGGAACCACTTTCACACGAGAATCTATTTTCAAGAAAACGGGAAAATTTCCCGATCATAACGATTTATGCCCCACAGAGCCAAATTGGATAGAAAAAATTTGAAAATAGCATACTCCTTGGAACCACTTTGACACGAGAATCTATTTTCAAGAAAACGGGAAAATTTCCCGATCATAACGATTTATGCACATACGGAATACGGAAAAAATGACAGATATCGAAAATGAAGGTTACGCATAAAGAAAAGAATTGCAACGTATAGAACGCAAGGCAATGATGTATAAAATATTAAAAGAAGCAAGGATTTTCAATCCTAAACAACAAAATCTTTTTTTTTTCTCCCCGACATCAACCTATAGAAACGACAATAAAATATATTTTTAAGAAAGTAACATGGATTGGCAGAAACTTACCGATCCGACATTAACAGGGCTCGGGGCCTGGAGTCGATGGCCTCGGCTCGATCCGGCGTTAGTTGCACATGGCGGCGGACCGACCTTCAGAAACCCGCTGGATCGAATCGAGATGCTCTTTGGCAGCAAAACCCGGTCTGTGCTCCTTCTCTCGAAACGATTCTCCCCGTAGCCTAGCACACTCGTCGGACTCGTCTCTGGGATGTCGTTCGATGCACCGCCGTGGCGTCCGCCATCTCCCAAAGAAAGGCGGTGAAAATCGTTGAGGACTGACAGAGGTTGAAACCCCGCCGCGCGGGCTCGTGTTGGTAGCGAGCTCTGTTTTCCCGAAAAAAGGCTTAAACGCTTGATGAGATCTCCATTCGCAATCCGCAGCTTGGCGTTCTCCTGGCGCAGCGCTTCCACTTCTTCCATGATTTCGCGCAGATGAGAGAGGCACGCACCATACTTTTCGCACACATCGTGGTACTCTAACGTCAGCGTTGCGAGATAGAGGCGGTTTTCTGTGGTGTTCGCGTTTTCTTCATCGCAGGAGCAAGAAGATGGGCTGATGGAAATCGAAACGGAGTTGTGAAGAGATTCTTTTGGAGAAGAGTAGAGTCTGGTGAAATCGCGGCCACTGGTTCTGTCTTGAGGTGACAAGGGTAGCCGCTGGCTCTGACTGGTAGTCGCAGCTGGTACGGAGTCTTGGACGCCTCCAGTGGCGGATAAGATTCGTTTCTCCATGTGTATCTGAAAGCAGAATCAGGAAATCAAAACAAAAGCGTCTCCGAAAACTAAAGAACTACTGATCTTCTCGAATACGCAAAAGTGCACAAGATGCAATAATGTCGTTTTCTGGGAGATGTTCATGCAAAAAAAAAAAAAAAAAGGGTGTAGAAATCGAATTCCAGAGCATGATGGCAGATTTTCACAAGGATCTTCTACCTATTCCTGGAAGCTTTTACAAAGTGAAAGGAAGTAGGAAGAAGCTTTTTGAGAGAACGAATGGAGAAGGTAGAGCTGGATACCTGAGCTCTAGATCTTGCGAAATGCAGGGGCTCTCTCGATTCTTCTGACAGGGAAAGAGAAGCAAGAAAATGGAGGGAAAGGACCCTTATATAGGCGGAAGTAGCATGTCGGCTACGAGGAGACCGCATCTGAAACCGTTAACATACTCTTAACGAAAGGACTCGCCGTCCTACGTGGCATAACGAAATCGTTACCAGCCTTCTGGGGCTCAGCTGGCAGTGTACGAGTGTTGTCAAAAAGACCAGTTTGATAACCGAAGAAATCACATATGATAGATTAAAATATATGTCCGAACGTCCATTTTCATCAACGTCATTGACTCCAATGTTCAGATGCTCAATTCCAGACAATAACATATATTCGGCAAATAGTCCTGGAATTATGGGGCATCTTCGGGATCGTATGGACGGCTAGGATTGACTAAAAATGTCTTGGCTTAAAAATACTGCAACCCCTTTAGATGCTATCCGCCAGGACAGCGTCGAGTTCTGTTTCTCGAACGGTAAGAAAGAAGATATTTACCCCGCCGTTTTTGGTACTCTGGAGGCGCATGATACGACGGCACACTCATATGCTATGTTGAAAACTTTTCTTGCATGTAGCAAAGAATAGTCGTGAGTTGCGGAATACACGCACGGGCATCGCAGGCGGTCACGAAAATTGAAAACCAGCTGGTGACCTCATCTCCTCGACGACGTTCATGGGGATTTGTCTTTTTTTTTTTGACGGAAACGTTCATGGGAATTAGTCACGTTCACACAGGAATGGAATCAAGGCCCAGTCGAAATGTCCCCAGATGACTGTCCAATCAAAGCAATTTCTGGGCCAGTGGACCATCGATGGTGGATGTACGTGGCGTGGTTCACATCATGGTGCACACGTGAAATCTGCAACATCTGGTACTTGATAAAAAAGCAGCTTCTTGGAGCCATGCATCTCTGACGGTCTGAATCGAATGTCCATCTACAGATGGCTCGGATGATCAATCCGGAGGTTTTGTCGTTTGCTGGCTTTTGTACGTCCGTCCTGCTCGAATGTCTTGTCCGCCAAACTGCACCCCATGCCTCAGTATTGTAGTAGCGACGGAAATAATGGAGAGTCAATAGCTTTTTGCGTAGCTACAACGAAGCCCGCCGTTTTCTAATTATCTATTTCATTTTAAACCCATGCACTGATTATATATATATTTTTAGCTACCATTCGTGTATAGAGTTCTAACTCTATGATATCGTGGTAACAGCATGTGTCGCGGAAACTCTTTGTGTATTTGGATTATTGAATGGCTGCAACTGGCAGTACTTGATGCTGTTTATTCCGCCTTATATTGATGGAATTATGTTCTATCTATCTTGGGGGCGCCTGAATTTTATTTTCGCGTATTCTCTTTGAGAGGAGCCCTGTCATGGGTCTATGACATCAACGATCTGGATTATCACGGCACAGCTGCTTGCATGTTATAAAGATGGCCGGGTATTTAGGGTCATTAAAATGAGAAAGGATGCATTTTGCGTATTTACATCTTACATGCACGTGGAATGTATGTATATATGGTTGCAGTTAGTAATGATAATGTTTGCTTTGCTTGGAAGGATGGATGGTGGTGGTTCCTCATGGTATGATGAGATGACACATGGATTAGGACATGTTATGGTGATATATTATCATGTGTATCTGTTGCTTCCTTGCCAAATCTATAACTAACTTTATAGCTCTCCCATCAATTCCATGCATCGTTTGGTGCATCAAACTCCATAACTTGCACTTGGTCTTGTATGGATGTTGAAATCAAATCTCCCTTTGTACTTCTTTCGATTTATTTCCCAGTTTCATCATTTCATAATTATAAAGGTGTTTCATTTTTTTACCCTTTTTCTATAATGGATATCAGGTTCAACCAGTTGGACAATGGTGTTCGGTGTTTCCATCCTAAAAGCACGAAAGTTAATTCGCAGTTAGGTTATTCCAGAATGTTAAGAGGCTTTTTAATGGGAGGAGAAGGCAATATAGATGGTAAACGAACTCGGCCATGAGCTTATCTTTTGGCTAAAAGGGAATACGCAAAATAAACAGACTTGTTAAATGTACATATAGGTAGTAATGTAGAAAATTGAACTCAGTACAAATACATCACATTTGATAAAAGTGCGGCGATCCCATTTGGCCACAGGCAGCCCAAAATTTTTATATTTTTTAGTAAATGCGTGGCCCCCACCTATATATTTTTAATACATTTTTTAAATTTGCTTATTAATATTTAGTTTGAAAAACAACAAACGACCCCACGCAACCAGTACAAACGTGGAATTGGATCCCGTTACCAATGCAAAACGAGAAGCACCGTCATTTACGGCCGGTCAAGCCCGAAAATCTATTTTTTTGGTTTTTTTTTTGAATTTTTTTTTTATAATTTAAAATGACTTAAATATCTTTATGTTTAAAAATCCAAAATAAATACATACCAATATTTAGAAATAGTAAAACTTGATTTATAGATTAAATATAACTAGATTAACAAGTTTATAAAAAAAATTCAAAAAAGAAAACAAAAATATATATATTTTTGGGCCAGTCTGTAATTTCGTGATATCAAACCCACCGCAAACAATCATTTCGCCAAAACGAGGCCCAGATTGCAATAAGAAAAGGACATCGCAAGATTTGATAAAAACATGAAAAGAAAATAGGAGCGAAGACAAAAACACGGAGCAGGAGCACCAGCTCACGTTGATCCAGATAATCATTCAATGACATTTGAAAACATGACACTTGCATTTCCTCGAAGCAGCGCCAGCATGACCATTTTCCAACTAATAGATTTGTTAACAATGGCAAAACAAGAATCGCTTTTAAAGATGACACAAGCAACAGATAGCACGACCATTTATCCTGTTTCTTACAAAAAAAACAAAAAAAACAAAAATGCAATAAAGAAGGGCCAGGAAGAGATTAGCAGTAAACTGCACAATCCTCTATCTGGTTTTGCTAGACTTAACATGAGCTTCAATTATGTCGTCATCCTCCATACCTAGGCTCGCAGGTGTCATGGTAGGACTTACTTTATCCCCATCAAAGCAAAACACCATGCCTTCCATTTTCTGACCAACTTTTTCAGAGTAGTTTTTGAAGAGTCTCTCGAACTTTTCATCCTACAAGCAAAAAAGTCTCATGCTGTTACAAATATGCAGACTTTCCAACTGGCTTCAATTAAATTTCTGAATAGAAATGTGAAGTTAGAGAAATGCATTCACATTAGAAAATGAAAGTGAATACAGAAGTATTTATCTCAAGCTCTCTGCATATGCAACATCACTATTGCATGTTTGCATTGTAAACATATAAAGAAAACAACGTCCCATGATAGATTAATTGTCCAGCTTCTTGGAAGCTTTTCTAGAAAATAAATTTTGTTGAGTTAAGAACTTGGAATTTCATCATTATTGTGGATTACTGAAAATTTCGTGACTAAAAATGCTGCTTTGCATTCAGATGGGACAAACTTTCCCTTGAAAGAACGAGACACCACACTACTGCCATCCATGGAAGAACTAGAATTGTTACTGAATAACCGGTACTTTGTCTGAAAATCCAACCCTCTTCCTGGGAAAAGGAAAATGGATCTTGAAGAAGAAGAAGAAGAAGAAGAAGAATAAAACAAGCAAGAAAGAAAAATGGTGTTTTTTTTAAAATTTTTTTATTGATAGGTTCTCTTCATAGCATGGCAGTGAATATTGATATTGGGCACTGCACTGGCTCCCAAAAAACCCAATTCAATACAAATGGAATCAGGATCATCAATTTTATTTCACAATTAGTGAACATAAGCAAGCTTCAGAATAGGAGAAATACCATAAACATGCGAAACTGCTTAGCTCCATCCTTGTCCTGGATAGAAATAACAATCTTCGCCCTATTATCACTCAGCTTAGATGGGTGGTTTGCTTCAGTTTCCAGAGAAGACCCAGTTGAGAGGTTTGCTTCAGTTTCTACTGAAGACTTTCCTGAACAACCAAGTTCTTTTTTCACAGCCGCCTCCACTGCTCGCACCACATCTTCGGCAGATTGACTGAATGAAGCCAACTCTTGCTTCTTTAACCTACACATCTAACCATGATGAGAACTAATAGTTCCAATGAACGGCAACATGAACATCAGATTAACAGAGCTACAGCCTGAGTCGCAAAAGTATTAACAGAGTTTGTCTAGAATTAAAATATAAGGTATTTTGTTGTTTTAAATCCAATGCTGAAATGTTGCAGATAAAATTCGACATGGACTTGGCCAATTTGCTCAAGAATAGGTGTGTCACCAAAATGATCCTTAGGCATGAATAAGAATTTTCACATGCAAGGCACACATAAGTCCAATCCTAGCACATAGCATATAGGTGTGCCACTAGGTACCCTAAACATGAAATGAATAATTTCCATATCAAGGAGATAAATATGCTAAAATGACAAGTTTCTGTACACAATTGATGACTCCTCAGCCAATTTCCAAGCTTTCCTCAGCGGTTAAAGAAACCACACTTTGGATATTAAGCTGGGATGATTACTTACAAAAGAGTTTCAATTTCCCCTAGGATTGTGTAAATATAAAAGCAACATAACGAGAATCCTTGGATAGGGATCTACTACATGGAAGAGGGGGTCTGGTTCTTCCATCAAAGTTCTTAAGTTTTTCTTTGTTGCTAGTACAGAAGCCATCCCTCTTAACCATGGCAACCACTTGCAGCAGCATGTAAAAGAAGTGAAATTGGATAATGGCAATGAAAGGTGTGGCTGCTTCTAGGGTTGCACCATGATGGAGTGCTCCTTTTTTAATCATTCAATTGGTACTGTCCATGCTCAAACTCAAAACTTCTTTCCATTCTAATAATATTAGAGTATATCCCATCTGTTATCAACAGAGTGAAAACACCTCAGTTGAAACGAACTAAGTTGCATTTCCATAAGATAGCAACAGGCATTAAAGTCATTTCAGACACTTACAGAGAAAAATGGACATACAAGCACAGTTTGCACAATCTCGAAGCAATGAAAAGGGTGACAGAAACTTTTAGACTAGACACGCCAAAATGAAGAAAGGATTCTTTGTCATAGCTCAGAAGGCATGGAGGGCTCTATATCCACCACATTATGTGGCAATATGGCATTGAACGCTTCCAAAGTTTAAATCTCACTATGCCACTGGCAATGTTTCTGAATTCACATCAAAATCCTAACTATACCATTATTACTTTACATGACTAGGATGCTCTAACCCCAACCATGCTAGGAAGCAGAAAAATGGTTCTGCTGATGACAAACTAGCCAACCAGTAATTCCTTTTTTTTATACTTATTCTTTTATTTATTTAGTGAAACAGCAACAATTTACATAATTAAGAATATGTCCAATACAAAGTAAATGAAAGGAAAAGGACCGATGAAGTCTATTATACAAAAGCAAAAGGATATGTCAATCCATAATATGCACGATCGTGCAGAGTTGGATGCATGCCGTGTCCTGTCAGCATGGTATCTTGTATTGACTTCTTCCATATCGAACACAAATTCTTCCTAGACAATTAATATAAATGACTAAGAGAAAAATACTGCAGCTTCACTGCATAATGGCTTCAAGGACCAAAATCATGGGCCCCGTGTATACAATTTGCAGTCTCAGAAAAATTTATAAACGATTAGGATCACTCTGCACGTATGTGGTTCATAACTTCAAATCAAATCATAACTTTCATACCTTAATTCTTGTATTGTGGGATCCTTTTCAAGTTCCGCTCCAGCAGTACCTACTGGTATCTTGGGTGGGGGTGGCAACCAATCCTCAACTTCATCGACCATGACAAAGTCCTCGGCATCATTCCTTTCCATCTAATAATTCCAACGACATTGGAAATGTTTAAGAAAGAAAAGGAGGAGCTATTATTTGCATCACAAAGTAGATTTGGTACTTGCGCCCACCATGACGAACCACTAAAATTCACTATCATCACATGGCCAAAGTTGGTTCAAGATACAAACAAATTGTTTGAGTCAATCCATCCAAAACCGAAAATACATAAATGAAAAGTTTTAAAACCTCAATTGAAGGACTAGCATACAAAGCACGTACCACCGAGGGATTAGAAACCCCCTTTCGTTTCGCCGGGAGATACGGAGAAGAAACCGAGCAATCATCTGCAGAACAAAAAGTAGTCACTATGGAGATGAAGAAAGAGGTGATGAGAACGAGATTGAGGGATAGGCGCGGGGAATACCGTCGATGTATACGATATTCATGGGCTGAATGCGGCTGTAGTCGAAAAGCGGTTCCAGCTCGTCTTTGAATTCCTCCTGCAAAAACCAACGCAAGGAATTCAGAGTCTGAAAAAAATAATTGGAAGCCCTCAAGACTGGAATTCGAGAGTAGGAAGGGCGGCAAAGACAGAGATGGGAGACTTTTCTTACCATGAACCGAGATTTTGAATTTTGCTTGAGAGGCGAAAATGGAAGGAGGCAGGGCGTTTCAATGCAACTTTGGGGCGAATGCCACGTCACGGTTTACGTGAGACCTTAAAAGACGCTTTTTATAGAGATCAAAAAAAAAAAAAAAAAAAAAAACTGAATTTCAAAAGAAAAAGAAAAAGACGCTGTTTATAAATTTCACCGGTTATATTTACGGCAGTGCTCGTGTGATGTTTTAAACGTTTGTAAATGTAAAAATAGATGGAATTTTGAAGGTAAGATATTTTGAAAAATATGCAATTAATATAAAATGGTAGATATAAAGTTGAAATAAATAAAGTAGTTGAAAAAAATTAATTGTAATGCAAGAGTAAAATTGGAAAAATAAGATAGTTGAGTCATTAAATTATTTGTAAGATACTATGTTAAATCATTTGTAATTCAGGGTTTATATAGGAGTTGTTATCTTACGTTGTACTACCTCATTGCCAAACCGCCTTCCATTTTTGGATGAAACTCTACATCCTAATCAAAATAAGTAAAAATAAATGAGTGATCATTGTACCACTTCATAGCGAGCAAGATGTCGACTGTGTTTGAAATTTTAAATTTTCATTCATAACATGGTGAGAGTTTGGTCCCTAATAATGGGAGGTACGGTCTTTCGTTCGTATTTGTTCTTTTATGTTATTAATATTTAAAAAAAGGAAAGATATTTGGAGGCATATTTGTTAGATAAAAAAAGAAAATAATTGTAAGGGCTCTTGAGCTAAATTGTTATATGAGTTAAGATAATATATAATATTAACAATAAATAAAAAAATTTAGATAATAATAAATGGATTGAATTTTAATTTTATTATTAAGGGTGTATTTGGTTAGGGGTAAAAATTTTTATGAAAATTTTTTGAGGTAAGAGTTGTCAAATTGATAGAAAATGATGTGATATAATAGATGTAATGACAATGAGTAAAGAGAATAAAGCTAAAATAGATATGTTAGTTGTATATAAATGATTGAAAAGTAGAATAGTCTGTATAGGAAAATGTGAAAAAATAATTTAAAATAAAATAATTATAGAGAGTGAAAAATTTTGCATTGAAAAGTTTTAGTTGATATTTTTTTTACCCCAAACAAACATACCCTAAATTACTAAAATAAGACATTAGTACTACAATCTTCTAGCACGGAAGTATTCCCATATTTTATAATCGATTTTAAATTTCTATTTCCATTTTCGATAACTGATTTTAAATTTCTTTCAACAGCTTCTATTAACAACATCAATCATATTAATGATCGAAACGATAAGTTATAAAAGATTTTTTTATTTTTTACTAGAATAAAAGAATTTTCTATTTTTTACCACACATTTTTAATATAATTTAATATTCTAACTATATAACTAATTTATTTTTTGTTATTAATGACTTATATGTTCTATTTATTTTTCACATCTTCTTTCCGTACATCTTATCGATATTCTCTATGCTATCCTTATTTTACTAATGTCACGTTACTCTCCCATGTTTTAACTAATTTTTTTTTCACAAGTTTTTTGTTTTTTTACCTCTCACCAAATACTAACGTCAATCGAATTGATATGTTTGACCGGATGTGGAAAGAGGAAAATTGAGAGCGAAAATGAGATCTACGCCGTCCACTAACTTGGATCAAACATGTACTGATCACACCCATTTTCTAGTTTAGATAAACTAGAGGCGATTTAAAATGTTCAGTGATTCACCAAAGCAATCAGTTTTTTTTAAATGGAAAGTTAGTACGTATGAGCAGAAATAAGCATGAAGTAAGATGAATATTAAAAAGCCTTTAAAATCTAAATTACTTATAATATAAATTAATAGATATACATGTTGTGGCGGTATTTCAATACAGATGCATGGAGTGTCCATGCATGCAGCCTCTTATTTTTTTAATATTGAATTTTTTACTAACCTAAACAATCAATCATGTTTTTCTATGTGCATATATTTATGATTTTAAAAATCATGTATAATGAAAATTTTTATATGCTGTTTTATGTACTATAATTTTTTAAAAATAATTAATAGTTATATATTTCCTTTTAAAAGGTGCTAATTGTTTACAAAATATAAGTTTGCAATAAAAGTTATTTTGCTAATATAATAAAACAAAAGATGTTAAACAAAAAAATAACTTAGATTTTAATATGTATTAAATAAAAAAGCATATATCGAGCATTATTGAATCATTGCCTGAAATATTCATGATGCTAAAAGATCATTTTTACTTTATACTTAGAGGTTATAGACATATAACATCACCGGAGAGTGAATAATTATAAATATATAATCGTCAAGTTCCAAATTGACATCTAGTTTATAAAAGTTTTCAAAATAAATGATTTTTAATAATTAAATATATAAGTAAATATTATAAATGGTTTAAATATTTAAAATATAAAAAGCAACAGCTTGTCAGTAAAACGAAGGCTACAATTCTAGTTCGAGCTCACAAGTGGTGACAACAGGTAACGTCTGCTGCAGCCATGTTTCGCTAGAGCGCATAAAAAATTAAAAATCATATCCTAATATTTTACCTGCTATTAAATGTCCCCAATCCCAATTGAAGAGTCTCAGCCATGCAATTCCTGATTCGATTATCAACCACAACGACAGCGTGTCCATTCTCCGTCGCCTCATAACACGTTGCGACCCATTCATTATGAAGAGGCCCATGTTTCATATCCAATAACTGTCACGTTCAGGTAATTAAATTTCATCAAATTTCATGTATCCAGTATATATATATGGGAAATGATCCGGTGCATGCGACTGCACCGTGCAGTCCATGCACTGTGGGCCCCACCTGATCATTTCCCATAAATCCACCCCACCCATTGTATTTAGAATTGTTCACTTTATTACCATACCAATTTTCATCCAAATCCAACATGTGTGTAGTCTCCATTTTAAAATGGTGCAAAATCAACGTAATAAAATAGTTTAATGTAAATATCAAGTTTAAAGTGGTTTTTTCAACATCTAAACCGTCTAAAGTATGATTTATATATGGATAAATGAGTGTATAAAGTTTTATTACAATCTAATATGTGTGGGGTCCATTTTACAGCGGACTGCACACGATCATATCCCTATATATATATGGGATTTATTCCAGTGCATGCGACTGCACCGTGCAGTCCATGCACTGTGGGCCCCACCTGATCATAAATGGAAAATCCACCCCACCTATTGTATTTAGAATTGTTCACTTTAATAGCATACCAATTTTCATCAAAATCCAACATGTGTGCAGTCCCCATCTTAAAATGGTGCGAAATCAACGTAATAAAATAGTTTAATGTAAATATCAAGTTTAAAGTAGTTTTTTCAACATCTAAACCGTCTAAAGTATGATTTATATATGGATAAATGAGTGTATAAAGTTTCATTACAATCTAATATGTGTGAGGTCCATTTTACAGCGGACTGCACAGGATCAGGTCTCTCTCTCTCTCTCTATATATATATATATATGAAAATTAAGGACAATGTCGTACGTGAGGTAATGATATTGGAGGCCCAGCTAGACTCATGAATTTTGGGCGGAATGAGCCCATTTGAGATTTTATGTTGTTCGGGTGCTAGTTGCTAGGGGTGGGAATCGGTGTGGGTCATACCAGGTTAATATTTGTTCAGTCCTGACCTTACTTTTAAAAATTGAGTTTGACCATCTTTTTATACCGAGTCGGGACAAGATTAGTTTAATTCTTACTTTTTTTTAAAATAGATTCTGGGACAAATTTCGGGTTGGTATCGGACCGGTTCAGGATAGCGGGTTGGGTAAAAAATATGGGTCAAATAAGCTAATTTTAAGAATTCGTATACCTATCAAACATAAATATATATCTATACTAAATTTAAATATTATATGTTTCAATATTTCACTAATTATTAAAAAATATAATTAAAAAAACAAAATATTTGAAAATATAGTATAAATTTATTACAATAGATTAATATATAATTACAAATAAGGTTTATATATGTATAAATTCTTTTTATTGATTCTTATATTACTTTCTGAATAAATTGATTCTTCTATTGTTGATAAAGTTGATTATAAAAAAGTGAGAATTTGGAAAGAAAATAATAATGATATTTAAACATAGGCTTATAAATTTAATAAATTAATATATATTCGGGGCAGATCGAACTCTTCGGGTCAGGACATGGTCGACCTACCCCGACCCTATTTTTAAATTCGGGTCAAAATTTTTGACCCATCCCTATAACGGGTCAAAAATATATTGATTTTATTTGGCAAAAAACGGACAGGGTTAAAGCCAGGTCACGGTCGACCCGCCTTAATTCCCACCACTACTAGTTGCCATCTTTTTCCAGGTATTAGTTTCAATGAAAATTGACCAAAATCAAAATCTTTAGAAATTCGTCAGTCTAACAGTATGCATGGTAATTACGCACGGGTGTTAATATTAATTCTTTAGATTAAGAATATAAATAATACAATTAATCTGCAAAATAGAAATAAATTTATGAAAATGCTTACTTAAGAATATAATTCGAATCCATTCCGTTTGCCCCGTAATCTTAGATGTTTTTAACTGCAGCCGTTCAATGAGAACTTCCATTTCCCAATGTCATCATACTTAGTTTGTAAGACCTACCCGATCCGTAAGTCCTACAACATATATATTTTTGAGTCCAATATTCCCTCATCGTAGAATGACAAATAAGTAGGGGTGCAACTTGGTACCCCGGGTCGGTCCGAACCCGCCCGACCCGACCCGGTATCAAAACCAAAAATGTGTTTTATTTTTAAGATTTTTTTCAAAATAGACCCGGTTTCAACCCGACCCGTAAAAACCCGAAACCAAAACCGGGTTCGCACCAACCCGGTACCAAAACCCGACCCGGTCCGAACCCGATATAGTTTATATACTTTTTTTATCAATTATACATGCTTTTTTGTAATATTAATATATATATATACATGTTTTAGGCATTACTAACTCTAATTCAGACAAATCACCTCTTTCTTCATTATCAAAGCATACTTGAGGTAACTTAATTTCTAGGATGATTTTTTATAATTATTATCTTCTTATTATTAACAGTTGCATGTATTTTTTCGTCTCGGTTGATGCATATTATTTTCAAATATGTAAATCGAGGAGGAAGAACTTGACATTAGAAATATAGATGAAAATCAAGGGAGAAATTACTTGGAAGTCTTCGAATAGTTTTTTAGTTTTTTTGGAAACTTTGGAGACATGAACTCATTTGAAATTTGAATTTGTTTAAAAGTAGATATAAACTTATTTAAACTTGAGATTTGTTTATATTGTCATTTTAAATTTGGATTGCACTTAAATTAGATTGGAATGTTGAACCATTATGCTTAATGTAGTTAGATTTAGTTACTTTGAATAACTGTTATGTGGATTATATTTTAATTTGAGTCGACATGATAAATCTATTTCATATTATGCTTTCTATTAGTACGAGAAATCTGTTAATTTGAATTTCAGATTGTAGTATAAATTTGATTCGTATTTTAAGTTTATTGGTATGACAAGTGGTCAATTTTTACTTTAGCAATTTGTATGATAAATATTCAGTTTGAATTCAATTTCAGCAATTTGTACGATAATGTTTAGTTTCAACTACAAAGTTGGTATGATATGTTCATTTTCTATTTTGTATACTTGAGTCATTTCCATTAGCTATTAAATAAAAATGACCAACTAGTCATAAAATTAACTAATTTGTCATTTATTTGTGTCTATAGGGTGTTGAAAAATTGCTTGCAGAGTTCATTCAAAGAATATTGCAGAATTTAGCATGATGTTGCAGAATTCTTTGAAAGTATCTTGTAGAATTCAGCGTGAGGCTTGACTTTATAAACACATGTATGTATATTTCAATAATTTTCTTTTAGATTACAACTGAATTTGGAAAAAAATAGTTTATTGGTAACCCGAATTCAAACCCGAAACCAAACCAAAACCAATGCGAACCCGACCCGAACCCGGTCCGAACCCGAATTACATTCTTAGGGTTTGAGTTTACTCCAACCCGGTTGGCTTAGGGTTTGGGTTCACTCAAACCCGGTATAACCCGACCCGAGTTGCACCCCTACAAATAAGTGGCGTCTCAGCTTAATGCCGCCTCATATTTTAGATTTTAGCGTGCGCTTGTTCCCACACTCGAGATTAAGAGAAGATTAAGGGATCTTAGCTTTCATCTGTTCTAAATCTTCCACCAAAGGAGATGCATATATGATTTTGATTAAGTACAGACGGATTGCACGATAATTACTGTGCGGTCCACTGTAAATGGGCCCCATTTGATCATGAAATCAACATCTATCTTACTAATTATATTTAGAATTATTCACTTTATTAACATACTGATTTTCATCCCAATCTAACATGTGTGTGTGCCCCATTTTAAAACTATATAAAATTAACATAATAAAATAGTTTATGTAAATATCAACTTTAAAGTGATATTTTCAACATCTAAATCGTTTAAAGTATGATTTTTATATAGATAAATGATCGTATAAAATATTATTACATTTTAATAGATGTGGGGACTATTTACAGTGGAATGTACCGTAATTATGGTGCAGTTTGTCAGCCCTAGATCATATCTTATATATATATATGAATTTATTCAAGTGCATTTGGACTTTACCATAATTATAGTGCAATCCATATACTGTAGGGTCCATTTGATCATGAATAAAAAATTTACTCCACCAATTATATTTAGAATTGTTCACTTTATTAGAATACTAATTTTCATCCAAATAAAAAATGTGTATATGTCCCACCTTAAAATGACACAAAATCAACGTACTAAAATAGTTAATGTAAATATCAAGTTTACTGTGATATTTTCAACATCTAAACCATTAAAAGCATAATTTTTACATGCATAAATGATTGTATAAAGTATTATTATATTTTAATATATGTGGGGGGCTTTTTTTTGCAGCGGACTGCATTGTAATCATGGTGCAGTTCATCTGCACATGATGAGTTCTCATATACAGTTCCGCTTCTATAAAACTCCTTTTCTATGTAACCCCATTCATTTTTAAAATTTTGATGGTTGATAAAAAATTCACTTCATCCATTATATTTAACATTATTTAGATTATCTTGAAAATTCTTTTGTTTTTTAAATTTCATTGTGTATGAGACTCATCTATAAATGTGTAAAATCAACCTAACAAAACGGCTCAATGATAAAAAAAATCAACTTTAAAGTAGTTTTTTCAATATCTAAACTATCTAAAATATCATAAATATATGGATAAATGATTCTATAAAGTATTAATACATTCTAATGCGCATGTAAATGAATTTAAGTATTTTTCTTAATTTACACGTAAATATATCTATTTTTGAGCAAATATGGCCTATGCATACATTGTATTTGAATAAAAATTAGTCTCTTAACTAAACAAATGATGTTAAATACAACAAATAGATTGAATTTTTTGTCAAATAATAAAATCTCAAAAAATGAAAAGATCACATGGGACCACTTTTATGTAACTTTACATAGAAGCAGAACTCATGTATAATAGAGCCCTTATGAAGGTGATTAGCTAATAAATTTCGAGATTAATTCTATCTATTAGCAACAATATTAAACCCATTTGTAAAGGGTCAACTAGCAAGAATTAATTTTACATCGAAAGCATGCATTAATGAATAAATTTCAAATGTATTAATTTACTTCTATAAAACGTGAGGGTGATAGAGGTGTGAAGAAGTGATCAGTGGTCGAATTTCAAGGGCTCAGATCCAAATTAGCCTACTTTTTAATTTGATACTCAGAATCTTTTTTTTTTTGATTAAAAGATTAGCTCCTATCCTGTCCACCTCTGAGAGTGAGAAGGATCAGAGGTGGAAGGGGCAGGACTATCGTCGTATATCAATGCCAAAAAATTGTCTGTACAGAGTTTTTCCTGAAGAAAAAAGGGTGGATTGTCCCACCATTCTTGTTTAGGCAAAAAATTAGAAGAAGCAAAATTAGCAAGAAGATGGGCCACAGAGTTCCCGGGCCTAAGCACATGGTGATAGGACAAAGAATGGGCCAATAAAGCGACTTGACGAATTTGTGAAACGATGATACCCACCGGAGCCCTAATAGAGCGCTCGCCTGTCAAAAAATCAAACGAATTTGCAAGTTTTTCTTTTATTTTGTTACACATGTGAAGAAGGATAGGGTTACTATTTTCAGTTGGAAATGTATTTAATCAATCTTGAATCGTATCAAGTTGAGACAAAAGATGTGGAGAGGTGATATATTTGGTGCCTGACAAAAGCTCAGTTGCTTCAAGAAACAAGACTAAAAAGTAACAAATGACTCTAGCATGGTGTCAATCTTCTTCAAGAAGCGGACTAGTGCTCCTAAAGCTTGCATCATTCACTTCAAGAAGTTTGAAAGCCATTTCAAAGGGCAAAGCATGTTTCAACATCAAGTATGTAGAATTCTAACGTATTGACACATCTAAACACAAAGATAATTTAGTTGAAATTCTAACACTTTCACAAGATTTTCTAAATGCTCGCTCTCTACTAAGAGAACTCTTGACTCACTTTACACTATTATGAATTCGAGTAATGGAATCCTTGATTTAATTAGTTCCCTCCTTTACAATCAGATTTAAAATGTGTGCAACACAACAGACATACAAAGATTCTCCATATAAAAAAAAGCATTCTTCATTTTCAAATTTAAACGCAAAGTGTTTAGCACGACATCATTGGTCGAGACATTGTCAACAACAAGAGTCCACACTTGTCTAATATTCTAAACATTCAAACATTCTTCAATTGCATTAGCAATAGCTTCCCCCGTGTGTGGTGAAGGAAGAATACAAAAATTCAGAATTTGCTTTTGAAGAGTCCAATTCGAGTCTGTAAAGTGAGTAGTCAAACATAAATATCTAATATTCCGATTTGAAGTCCACAAATCTGTTGTCAAGTATACACGATGAATATTCTCACTAAAAATCTTCCTTAATTTAGCCTTTTCTAATTTGTATATTTTGAAGACTTCTTCCACAATTGTGGTTCTAGAAATATGTTTAATAAGTAGCTGCACAACCTTTCAAAATTTTTTAAACCCTTCTTTCTTGACAAATTTAAATGACAATTCATCAAGAATAATCATTCATGTCATTTCTCTTTTGCAAGCTTCTTGGTCAAACTTCCAACTTGATATAACTTTTTGACGATCATCGGTTACTGTTTGAAATGACAATAAGTGTTGACCCTTGGCTCTATTGTTGGTATTATGTTTTTATAACTTTAAGTGTCTTGTTAATGTACTTGTTCCTTGAGTACTTGGACACTTAAGTTTGATATTACAATATTTACAAATACCCCATGCCACTTTTCCATTTTCATCCAAAATTCTTTCAAATTCTTCCCAAATTAGTGACAAAATTTTATACCCTTTCTTTTTTTTAAGAAGAGGCTTATTTGCATATGAACTTTCTGTAAGATCAACTGTGTTTAAGGCAGTTGATATTTTTTTTATTTGCTCACTGTTGATTTCTAGATCGCTAATCTTGTTTGGCGGCATATTATTTGAACTATCCATATTAATTTGATCATCTAAATATCACTTTTTTATAATATATAAAAATAATTAGAAATCATCCGTTTCAGAGCAATAACAAACTAATTCAAAAATCAAAATATTAACTAATCCGTATCAAGTTATCAAGTGAAATAATTTTTTGGAATTGTAAAAATATTTGAATACAAGCACTCAAGCTATAGAAATATCTATTCAAATGAAATAACCATTTACACTGTTTGAAATTTGAATGATTCTGCATGTTGAGTAAAAATAAATATTTCTGAATATCAGTCCATTTTGTTTCTGTTTATTTTATTTCTAACAATTAATTCTCAGATAATTAATACTGTTTTCATTTGTTTATTTCTAAAAATTCATTCTACCTATATATAATCACGTTAAATACATTTTTCTCCTTTTCTTTTGCTTTCATTTTCAAATAGGATTTCATTGAACCAACTTTCAATAATTAATCATGGTACTATTAATTTGTATATTAAATAATAAGCAAGAATTTTTTTAAAAACATATCAAGGACAGAACTGTTATCGGTGGAGGACTAAGGTAGCTCAAGCCGCTCAATGCAAAGGACTAAGGTGTTGAATTTCGAGCTTTCAAGACTAGCTCGTTGGGGTTGCTCAGTCACATGCCGGGGTGGTGCTGCTGGAGGACGTCGCAGCGGGCTGCGGGAGATCAATTTTCGGAGGGATCAAGTGCTGCGGTGGTGGCATGGTGCTGCTAGAGCTATCGACGTCAGGACGGGATGCAGGGAAGCACAACAGGAGGGAGTAGTCGACAGAGGCGCGCCGGAGAAGAAAGGCTAGACTACTGGAGGGATCAGTCTTCGCCTCTTCGGACAGGAATCGGGATCACGGTGCGATAGGATCATAAGTTCCGCAGACAGGATTTCGCGCTTTTGAGGGACCGAGTCTCCGAGCGGGAAGAAAGCAGGAAGAAAGGGGAAAGCTGGAAGCCTGGAAAGGGCGGGCAGATTCAAAGGCTCAAAGTCAAAATTGAAAAGCAGAGAAAGCTGTTATCTGATGCCTACAGCTCTGAAATGAATAGCTATGAGATATTGATATATTATTATAATAATAAAAAATATATTTTATGTAAATAAAATTTCGGGTTCAAGCTTGCCTGAACCTGAAACTGAGATCTGTTAGAATTCGGTCCAGGTTTGGGCTTAGAAATCAGGTTCGGGCCGTAAAAAGATGAGTTTTAATACTAATTCTGGCCAAGTTCGGGTCGAACCCGGCCCAAGTTGCACCCCCAGCTCTCGCTCCATCTCCCGCAATGCACATGTTGATGTATGTACTAGGGTTTACAACATTTAGCATTGGGATGTGGACCAGCCACGACATTGACCACATGTGCAAAATTATTAATGTCAACCATCAAGGTTTATAAATTCCTTATGAGGGTGTCAAACAATTACAAAATTTCATTTGTAATAAATACCATGGAATTTTATTCTGCTCCATGTTATCTAACTATTTTCGTAAAATTGGTTAACCATTTATATAAACTAAATTGCCCAGTATTATTGTAATTTTTCATAATTTAATAATTTAATAATTTTTATAAATTAAGTGTATTTATTTATTTTTTCACAAAAAAATTTGTTAGATTTAGCAACTAAACTTGTTGTAAAAAGTTAAAATTTGGTTGATGCAGCAATTATTAATAAAAAAATTGGTTGCTGACTGTTTGTAATTTTTCTATTTAAATTTGGTCGAGAAAGCATTATCATAAGCAAATAATACTGTCCTTGCCTATGAGAGCATCACCATAAAGTAAAGAAAATTATCATTATCAGCGTAAAAAAATCCCTTACATGAGCATTTTCCTTTCGCAATGGCAATCGTATCCGATTAAGATAATAATATATTTTTGTTATAATAACGCTAATAATTAATTCCATTACAATAAAGGCTGAACTGGTTAATTGCTTGCGAAGATAAATCTCTGGGCTTTACGAATAAAAATTACTAGTTGAACTAGAAAGTGGGTAAAAAACAAATTGATAAAGACATATGGGCTAAGCAGGTTATATTTCAATCTTTTTGAACTACTAATCGACTCAATCGATCTGATTTTAACAAAGAATAAATCCATCTATATTATTAACATAATGGTCTCTAAACATCATATATCCATTCATCGAAACATCATAGGTACTTAATTTGTGATTCAAAATTTCATTTCCGATTCTTGGGCTGGAGTGTTACAGCACAACCCTCGGAAGAGTTTGACACCTGGTAGATAAGGTGGTCATGAAAAACAAAATTTTTTAATTTACAAAACAGTTTTCTGCCCAAACCGCCCGCAGAATGAACAGAACCAGATTTCATTTTGATTTCGTCGATTTATTACAGGAATAGGAGAAAGAAACCGATAACGGCTGTGGCCGGCCATCTGATCAACCTTATCATTGGACTAACTACAGCATTAGTTGCTGTGATAAGATCATCTATGTATGCCCGTCCATTTGGGGCCCATCTTGATGTACGCTTGATATTGTGTCCATGTGCCGAGGCATCAATGCCTGATCAGCTAATCAATCAAGAAACTCTAGATACATATACGCCAAGGTAGGGCATGTGTATGTGTGTGTGTATCTGGGCGAATGGAAATGATAAGACAAGAAGAACAATGCCCACATGCACATGTTTTCCATCCAAACAGTCGAATTCGGAATGCAACGCAATGAAAAGATGATTAGGTGGGATTATGAGTTAGATGGCGCCATCTCTGCCATCCATCTTGGTCGGCACAATTAACAACGCGTGCATTTGGCTTTAACCCGCTGAGCCTCGAGCTAGCTCTGTCTCTTCGCTATAAAAGCTCCTGGTTTATTTCAGGAAGATGTACTTGCCATGCTTGGAGCTTTGGTTTCTTCACTGCTGTGACAGTTTTCTTCCTCTTCTGTGTCGGTAAACTCCTGGCTACCCACCAGCCAAAGATGCCGAGTGGTAAACAAGCTGAAGTGAAGCAGGCTCAGTCGTCCATGCAGCCTCGCCGAGAAATTTCACCCGTGGGTCTTCGGGTTCTAGTCGTGGATAATGATCCTGACAGCCTGAGAGTTGTTGAAGAGATCCTTACTTCACATAAATATGAAGGTATATTGCAATTGCAGATTTCTTCCTTTTTATCCTTTTCTTTCTTTGTTTCTACTTGTTCTTCTTTCAAGTTGAGTTACAATGACCTTGTGAAATTGCATGCATGACCTTCCGTGCCTTCTTTCTTCTGTTTTCTTTTTCCCTTTTGTCATCGTCATTTGTTCATAAGAGAAATTAACATGATTTCCCTTTTGCATTGTGCTCTTTAGTCACCAGTTAAATAAATTTTGAGTGATTCTTTCTTTCTATATTGAAATACATTTTAATGCATGTATTTTGTATCGATGGATGGCTGTTTGGCCTAGTGGGGTTTGTTCTTTCTTTCCTTTGGCATCATCTTTGAATGGATCCATATGCATGAATGTTTTCAATGCCAATTACAAAAGTAGATCTGATGATTCCCCTTTCTCGGGTTTTGCTTTCTTTCTTCTCCTTCTAATGTTTGATATGCTATAGATTCTCTCTTCTGGGGATTGTGCGGAATCGTTTATATTCATGTCGAGGGAAGTCTACCTGGTCCATATATCACTTCCATCTAGGATATCATTGTAATCTAAATTTCTAATTTAGATGCGTCAGTGTTGCAAGAAAAAAGAAAGAAAGAAAGATGCATCCGGTCCCCGGATGGGATGTTTCTGAGGTTTGAAAAGAGAGAATGAAAGCATTATCGGTCAATGAAGGTTGCCAATATTATTTGGGTGGTAATTTCATTGAATTATCTATTAGATCACCTTTCAGGAGTCTGTATTTTTTCAAGGAAATTCAAATTTACCCATCTTTTTTTTTTTTTTTTTGATACTAAGCCTCCCATCTAATTTTTTTGATACCCATCTAATTGATGCAGCGAAAATAGTAAAAATTGAAAACAGCGACAGTCCCGCTGCTCATTTTCATGCACTGATAATTAAGTCGGACACTCATCATGGAGGTTGCTACTGATAATAAACGGTCCAAATCTTATAAATGAAAATTTACTTTCATTAGATTCTTGTAATTAGCTGATCCCAAAGCTTTAGACGGTTTGGATGGAGCAGACCATTAAAAGCATGGAAAAAGGTTGAGATTTATCAATATCGACCTTAGGCAAATCTCCGTAAGACGCATTTTTTGGGCACAGCCGCAAGTGTAGAAAAGTTTAAAATATTAGATAAAAATATTGTACCCTTGATGATATCCGGACCCGATGCTATGCATCCGGGTGTATTAAACCCATTTTAACCTTTTTTTTATTTTTTAAAATTTTTTTTATACAACTGTTAATCTAAATGTATTTAACATGTATATCAGTTTTTACCATTTTTAGATTATTTTAGATATTTATTTTTATTTTTAAAAATCAGTGTCATTTTAGATAATTTAAATACACTTAGATTAACAATTGCATAAAAAATAAAAAAAATAAAAAAATAGGTTAATGCACCCGAGTGCACTAAAGCTAAGTGCAACCGGGTGCACAGGATCGAGATCCGATAATATCCAAATAGGAACCTAATTAACATTAGCAATTTGGACTGTGAGTTGCTAATGGTTTGATGAAATGGTTTTAAAAAATAGGAGTAAAAAGGTGAACTATTTAAAAGATCACTTTTTAGATTTATTTATAATTAAAATATTAATTCCATTATCAATAATATGAGTAATTTGTAAAATAAATATTAATGAAAATACTAACTCTTTTACCTTATAAATTGTAAATATACAACATAGTATATAAATTAAGTGGTCGGATAATCAGATTGAACGGTTGTATAAGCTCACCATAACCAAGACATTTATTTGAGTTAAATAGGTTGGAAACCCACCCTGCAGCTTTCTTAGAAATCCACTCTTGTGGACTCTGCAATCGCTTGTCTTTGGTTAATATATATCCTTCTTTATCAGAAAAATAGGTTGGAAGGTGAAATATCTCAAGCCTAATCAGCTTCGAGCTTCTCCCGGTCAGCCTCGCAGCAAGTTGAACCTAACTAAGTTATACCCTTCTCCAAAAATGGAAAATGCAGTCCAGTGAAAATGGTCTTATAAAAAATAACGGTCATGATGCGTTGACATACATGATACATCCCCTAAATTAAAGTTTGGAGAATGATAATTAATATCAGCCCGATTCTTGAAATATATGATCCGCAACAACAGAAAATGGGTGCATGCTTTGCTTTAAAACTCGGATTCACTTAATTAATGCACAAAATGTTACGCATAGTTTTGATGCAACAACATTAGCATTGTGGATCCAAATGTTGTAATTAATTAGTACTAAATAATGTGCGAATTTGTTAATTAACCAGCTGGATTCTTTAAGCTATGCTTTAATAACACGTGAATTTCATGTGGTATCGAATTCCTCACAAGACGGGAATTTGGTAATCGATGGAGTAATTATGGGGAAAATTAGTTAGGGAACTTTTGTTAGTAAAATTTATTTGATGGAATTCATTGATTTGGTATAATATGTGGGTATTGATAAGAACCAAGTCAGCCATGGAATATATATTTTTTTTTTGGTTTTGATTGATCAGCCATGGAATCATTGATTTGGCATAATGTGTGGGTATTGATAAGAACCAAGCCAGCCATGGTACTTGTCTTTGCCTGGACTTTTATTAATTCAAAACTCCACTTATTAGAACCCCAGGAGGCTGAAGCAAAAGGAAATTTATGAGACTATCGCCATAAAAAACTGTTTTTATAGTTAAAACCTATGAAGGCTTTTGATTTAATTAATATAAATAAGTATTTTATATTTAACAAAGATACTATAATATGACAAAATGACTAAGTTTGGTTGAATTGCTGATATAACTACACAATAATTGGTAAAATGAATACACAACACTGTAATAATTTTATATAATTAGAGCTACAATTTAAAGATAGTTTTTGATTACCTACAAGAATAACTTGTTATTAATATGATTAAAATATGGATAAATGTTTCAAGTTGAGAATTCCTCCCATTTTTACAGAAATACTAGTATTTTGATTTTGTAAGGGTCAATATTTATAAAGTACGTAGTTTGGTTATTTACACCACAATTAAAATAAAATATTTAAATAAAATTGTTTGTAGCTAATCTTGCTCTATTAATAACGTGATTTTATATTTTAATTGTTGAATAACTAAAAACTTCTCCTTATATTATTCTTCGTTTCTTTTCAAAAATTAGCCATTTTATCTTTATTTATTTTATGACATTTCTTCGTTTTTACCACTTTTTGAGTCATTTTTTTTAAAACATAAACCACTTTTCAAATCTTATGTTCTCTATGATTCATTTTCTGGCTATAACTAATGGCATAATCTTTTATATTTGGCTAAGTGAATAGTAGGGAACCTAAATGGGATTCCTCATTAGAATTTGCTAATCTTGGAGTTAGTGCAGTTACATTTTTTATAAGAAAAGTGACGTGTAAATTTATAATTTGGAGGCATATAATAGAAAATTTTTATAACAAAAAAGTAAAATAAATAAATACATCAGTATTAATAGGCTTTTTATTGAAAAATAAGAAGAAAGATTAACTGTGTAGGTGTACAAAAAACAAGAACATACAAGATTATTAAGATTGTTAAAATAGTTATGATATTACATTATCCTCATCCGTCGTGTAAAGGTGTAGTTATTATACTCCACTACAATTATAAAGGCTCACTATTTTTTTTGTCAAATAAAGGCTCAGTATTACATACAAAGTGAATTGAAAAGGTGGAAAAGATGTTTTACATTCCTTTTCCATTTATATAAACATATTCTTCAGTGATATAATTATATGGCTTATTTACTCTCTTAATAAAACTTATCATTTTTGGTACATTATTTATATCTTTTGAGCATGGAGGTGAATGCATCCACAAAAAGTAATATTACCTTGATAGAGAAAAAGATTAGTCGATCATTAAGTATTTGAGGTTATAGTGTATAAAAACTAGAATAATTATTTCACACCCTCTTCTTAGTATTTAAATTTTGTTTGCGATCTTATACAACTACTTGTATTGTGACTAACATACAAGTGGGTGAACATGATATCAATGTACATGAATTAAGACAGATCAATGACTTTCCCAAGGGACATTCCTTAAACCTTGTAAAGCCACAATTAGGGGTGGGAATCGGGGCGGGTCGGGACGGGTCAGGGTGTGCCTAACCCTGATCCTAACTTTCAAAAATTTAGTTTGACCCTTATTTTTTTTACTAGATCTCGGGACAAAATTCGGGTCGGGAACGGGTCGGGTAAAAACTACAGGTCAAGTAAGAAATTTTTAAGAATTTATGAACTTATCAAGTATAAAAACAAATCTATATTAAATTTAACTACTATATGCTTCAATCTATTATTAATCAGTCAAAGTAAAACATAAATCCTTAAATAAAACATAAATATTTATTCACCTATATAAGAACAAGTTAATAAAACATACATTCGGAGTAGGTTTAGAAAATATATTATATAATGAACTTGAACGGGATGGATTTATACGAACGGGGTAAAAGTTGTGTTGTAGTGTGTCTTGTTGTCATGAGAGTGGTCAAAGTGGTTGGAAGAATATTTAATTATTTATCCAAAGTTAGTCTCATCAGTTGCGTAGAGGAGGAGCGACGCCGTGAAAAGTGGTCAAAGTGGTTGGACAAATATTTAATTATTTATCCAAAGTTAGTCTCATAAGCTGCATAGTGGAGGAGCGACATCGTGAAAAAAATTGCCAATATAAAGAAGTTTTCATATTGTATAATACCAATAAAAAAAGAACTTTTTTAAAAATGTGAAATATAAATGCAAAAGATGTATGTAGCTTTGATGTAATTTCAGACAACCATCTACTAATAATACAATTTAATATCCCGTTATCTTTGTTTCATTGTTTAGAAATAGGAAATATTATAATTATAAATGTCATCAATGAAAAGCAAAGCTTTGGGGGAGAGATGAAAATATGTATGAATAATGTTTAAAACAGTATGTTTTGGATGACTTGATCCTAATTTTCCTTTGCAAGAAAAATAAAATAAACATATTCATAGCAGTTCTGTATTGGTGGTGGTGGAAGTGGTATTGACGTGGTATTGAAAAACATTATTTCAGAAAAGGCCAAAAATTCGAGCCATCAAATTCGAACCAGCGACCTCAGCGAGCTAAGACTCATGTGCAGTCCGCTCAACCAACTGAGCTAAGTTCCGTTTGTTTGTTATGGGATGACTTATTTAATATTTATGCAGTTGCTTCATATAAGCGGGTTAGCATCCAGCAGGTCCGCCCCGACCCGCACTTTGTAGAAATTTCTAAATCCTTGGCCCGCCCCGCCCCGCCCGGGTACATAATCCCGACCCGCCCCGGTATAAAATAGGGTCGGGCGGGGCGGGGTGGGTCACGGGTTGACCCGCCCCGATTCCCACCCCTAGCCACAATAGCTTTCTGTTGGCCAACACACCCACAGCTGGCTGTTATGGGGGTGACGTGGAGTTAGCAACTTAAAGGGCAATCATGAGAAGACAATCTTTGGATTGTTATAATCTGTATTCGATATCAACTATTTAGGTTTACTCTCTAGCCACGTGGATCTTCGACACTATCTTTTGATGGAACTTCTATTCTTGGCATAGTTTTTACATTCTGTGTGGATATATAATAATATAGAAATCATTAATGATTAACAAACAGAATTGTCAGTTAGTTGATCATCCATGTTTCTTGGGATTTTATTGTCTTTTTCTTAGTTAATGAGTGTCATGTCAAACGTAACGTATACTATGATTAGAATAATGCTTCGTATGACCAAGTTATATCCCACCAAACATGCTAATGATTTACAAAAGCTGACTAATTTTACTTATTATAACTGTGAATATTCTACTTATCTTGATTTTTAAAAGTTACTTGAATATATGAATTACCAAACACATCAAAAAGAAATTATAGATGATCTTTTCATCTATCTTAACATGTGCTAAATGAGGCTTAAAACTTGTCATTTTCAATCTTGTCGCTAGCTAGTGTAATACAACATATCTATGTGGACCATAGATGTGATCCCTAAGTGGAACTTGCCCTTAATTCTTTTCACTCTCTTTTTTTATTCTTTGATTCCTTATAATAATAACATGGATCTTAGACATTGTCTTTTAATATAATTTTATATTCTTTACACTAATTTCATGTTCTGTGAGAACCAATATTAGGATTTTATAAATGAAATGTAACCATTGCTAAAAGTTAGAATTTCATTGCCAAATATTTTAACAAGTTATAATTTTGTTATCATTCGTTTCAAAAAGATGTTGCAAAAGAGATCCAATAATGAAAATAGAATTCATTGCTAATAAAGAATTTTTAGAAATAACAATTTAAGGGCTTTTTGCAAGGATTTGAATATATTGCTAAAAAGATAGGTTACTAGCAATAAAATCGATTTTTGTTTCTAAATTTCATAATTTCTTACACCAAGGATTAGGACATGTAAACATCATTAATGTCTTGATAACAAAAATGTAAGTTTAATTAATCATTCATGACGGTTATGCATATACACATTATCACTATAATAAATCTTTTTAATTCCTCTTGTCATTCTTACACTACAATAATTTTACTTGATGTAGCTAATTTCTTAGCTACATATAATAAAATGTGGTTGCATTAGATATGTGTTGACTATAGTTTGTTATTTACTTATAAATTGATTACTTTCGAGTTATAAAATTTGATTAAATGTAATTATTTTTGCATCAAATGTAGCAAAAAATACATTTAAAGACTTCATTAAGATTTGATTGCAAATAGTAATAATTTTTTTGTTGCAGTAATATAAGATTTGGCTGTAATTGATCAAATGTAGCTAAAATACAAAACTAATTTAAAATTTCGACTTCAAAAAGTCGATTACGTATACTATGAGTGTGTTTGAGAATGAATAAAACTTTTAACAAAAAGTTGTAGAGATGAGAAGTTGTCAAATGATGTGATATGATAGGGGTAATGATGAGAAATAAATAGGATAAAGTTGAAATAGATAGGTTTGTTGTGTTGGTAGTTGTGTAGAAATGATTGAAAAATAAGGTAATTGTATAGAAAAATGTGAAGAAATAGTTAAAAATAAGGTAATTGTGAAGAGTGAAAAGTTTTAAATTGATAACTTTTTGTTGTTACCAAACACACCCTATATTTTCTTATAGTATGAGGGCACATAATATAACCATATCACTACATCAAATGTTGATATACATAGCTAAAATTTTTGTTGTACATAAGATAATTTTAGCTACATATGCATAAAATATGGTTGTCCACTAAAATAAAAATTCTTATATATGGATAATTTTTTATTGCAAATTTAAAGTTGCAAATTTTAACATTAAATTAGCAAGTCCTGTACTAAATGCAGCTAAATTTTAATAGAGCATTAAACATCGTTTTCGCTGCATTTATGTAAAAAATAGCTATACTTATCTTAAATATCATCATTCTAAAGCAACCGAGCATTTACAACTAAATAATCAATTTTAACCAAATATATTTATACACAACTAAATATATGTTGTATGCTATGTTCAACTAGATTTGTTGTGGTAATCCTTGTATAGTTATCACATGCTGTTCAAAGTCAATAGTACAGATCTGGTTGCATTATATAAGTCCCAGGCCATAGTTGAATTTAGACTGGTTTGACCATCTTTGACCTTCAATGGGTAGATACTTAAGAGCTTGGTTTGACTTCAGGGATAGATAGGTAATTTCATTGTTTTCACCATTTACGAAAATTGGTATAAAGTGTGTTAAAATTCATTAAACTCAATAAGCCCACAAAAAATGAATTTAATGAACTTTAATAATCGGGAATATATAGTTCAAAAACATGAATGCGATTTGAGGCATTCATTTTTTTTTCTTTTTCTTTTTTTTCGTATTGTGCGGCGTTAATCTTTTCGAGATGTTTTGGTGCTCTTCTTTCCAGTTACAACATGCCAAGGGGCCAGCCTCGCTTTATCCAAACTAGTAGAGAAGAAACAGGAGTTCGACCTGATCTTAGCGGATGTTCACATGCCCGATAAGGATGGGTTTAAGCTTCTGGAACATGTTGGGTTAGAATTGAATTTGCCCGTCGTTAGTAAGCAATATTCCCAAATTGTTCTTCTTCCTTTGCTTACTCTTGATTTGTTTTCGTATGTATGTTTGCTTAATTCCTATAGGATTAACGAAAGCAATATTCGTTTCAACATACATAATTTTATAACTTGCATGTGATCTTAGTGATGTCGGCGGACAGGGACGTGAAACTTGTGACTCAAGGATTGGAACGTGGGGCTTGCTACTGCCTTATGAAACCCTTCTGCTTGAGCGAGCTTAAGAATATTTGGCAGCATGTGGTTCGATGGCACAAAGTTCGTGGAAAGGGAAAGAGTGCTGATAACAGTGAACATAATAAGGAAACCGTGGAGGAGGATGAAAACGATTCTTCGATTGATGCAGACAATTGCAGCCAGCCCAGGAGGGAGAAGGAACGTAAAGGGCGCGAAGATGAGCATGAGGAAGAAGAGAATGAAGATTCAGTATGCAAGAGACCCCGCATGGTTTGGAGCGCAGAGCTTCATGTGCAGTTCCTCAAGGCAATTGAAGAGTTGGGATTTGACAGTAAGAAAACTAAATAAAAGTCTTTCCCTTTGTTGAGATTATTGTTCATTTCTCATTTGAGTAGCAATTGGTTTTGTCAGCCCATGTGATGGCCCACCAGAATGGGCGGCCGTGATTTAATTTATCACCATTGGTAACTGTAGGATGTTTTGGTATACATGCTCACCAATATCCTATATGCTTTCCCTTTGTTGGTCTTCAGGAGCTGTCCCAAAGAGAATACTAGAGCTCATGAATGTCCCAGGTCTAACCAGAGAGAATATAGCAAGCCATCTGCAGGTGTGATTTCAACTTTCTGTAGTATATATTCCCCTAACACAGCAATTGCCATAAAAGTTAAATGACTTGTGTTTGTGAAAAAGCTTTTTAGCGTTTCTGTCACTTTTTGAACCATTGGTTTTCTCAAGTAGCATTTCATCTTGGAATCGATGCAGAAATTCCGTCTCTACGTTCGAAGGTTGAATGGCGAAGACACGCCATTACCTCCTACCTCGTCAAGCATTTTCTCTTCTTGGCCTATTCCTCTAAACCTACTCTCCAATATTGTCAAGGATCAAGAGAGCCCTCCCAATCTCTCAGATCAATGCAATTCGATGATTCCTGAGCTAGAGTGGGCAGAAGAAGAGGAAAATATGGAGAGTTTCAGTTCTTTCATGTCCATGCCATCTACCAATTCGACTCATTCTCAGCATGATCTCCAACAACAAAGGGAGAGGGACTTGGTTGACTATGCAATGCCATCAAACAATGAGGTGGAAATGGATTGCGACGAATCAACGCAATGGCCACTTTTTTGCAGTGGCCAAACTGGAGGCCAGTCTAACCATGGGAGCATTGGCGATGTAGGCTTATTCGGTAGCTCCGAATCAACCCCAGTTGGCGATTACACTGGCTTTATGTTGGCAAATACTGGCTCTCTACAGAGACTAACCTTATCTGACTCATCTGGGGAACCGCCAAACATCATCAATTCAAGAAACAACCAAATGGGTCCTGAAATTAGCCTTGGAATAGGTTTGACCGAAATCAGCATGAGAGATTTGTCGGATCCTTACTTCGACACTTTCGATTACGGATATTTTAGTCAGGTGGCTGATTTCCGAAGGCAGGATGATGCCGATGGTTTGATATCGCGTTTGCTGGGGAGCTTACCGTCTGATGAAGAAAGTCATGGGGATTGATCAGGCAAACAACAGGTCAGTACTGCAAAAAAATGCATCTGTCTGAGCATAGAATAAGGACATCAATTCGGTTTCCAATCCCACAAATGAAAAGAAAAAAAATCCATTTCTTTATGAAAAGTGAATCAAGAACCAGTTTAGTAACGAATCGATGCACAAGTTCAACAGTATAGATATAAAGATCGAATGATTTAACTAGAAAAATGCAATATGGAAATTAAAGTTTTACAATCATATATGTAACAATTGCTTAGTGAATATTGCATGCAGCAGCAAGACGCGGTGCAGCTGATGAAGACTGATCTGAACATCGGCTTATTTCATTTAGAGAACGGCCGCCAGGTTGAGTGATTGCTCTAACTAGCGAACCTTCTCAAGCATCCAGCTTAATGTTGTTGCTATATAGATGCATAAAGAAAGAAATAGACCTTATAATACTTTCTGCGCTTCTCTTTATACATGCATAATGAATATTGGGACCATATACATGTATATGGTTATAGTTCTGGAAAAAGGTTAAGGGGGTGGGCGCGGGCACGCACACACACATATATACATCCCTCATATTCGATGCTAATAATATTCGAATGTGGAACATCGAAATATATCATCGGATTATAGAAAGTAGCTGTCTTCGTGAGGTTTTTTTTGGATGATATATACATGCTACGAATCTGTCTTGCGTAATTAGCTCAAAGTCAACATGTGTATCGTTATTTATTTTCCCACCACAGCCCTCAGCGCATGCTCCCCGTTTAATTTCTAAAGATATAGATGCAGCGTGGAAAATGCGCTCCAAATATAGCACCGTACTGGAGAAGATCCGAATTGCACGAGAATGTACCTTTTTTTTTTTTTTTTTTTTTCATTTTTCTGATGGCACATGAGGACGTACTTGGTTTTTAGCATCTAAGGATGGTGTAGATTCTCCAATCAAAAAAAAAAAAAAAAAGGATGGTGTAGATTTCAAGTTCAACTGTATATTTAGTAGCAAGGGTCCGTTTGGCTCATGCCAAGCCTCTTTGCATAGAACTGTTTTTCACAAATCAAAAAGGACTTTTGTGTTGTAGGCGTGATATATGCATAGAGATGATGTCTGCCTCTTCAACAAGGCCGAACGATAGTATTGAATTTGGGCAATATTTCAATAAGATCTTGTTCTTGATTAATTAGACGGATTTTATTACCTCGCTACTTAATCATGATCATGGACACGGTTTCATTTGAATTTGCTTCGATCTAATCGAGGGAACAAACACTAGGAAAGAAATAAAGCAATTAATGAACAATAGACCAGTTTTAGTAAAGGACAGTGCATCAGCAAATTGCCTAAACTGCTCTAATTTCAAAAAAATACAGAAAAACCACCTCCATGAATTAGATGGACAAAGTAATATTGATTTATAGATACTCATTTTCATGAGTGACCATTAAAAAAAGCATCGATCAGCTATTGTAGCCATTAATTTGCCGGCTATTCTTTGCTTTTTTTTTTTTTTTTGGTAATAGGCTATTCTTTACCATTTGAATCGTTTTAACATACATGATATAAGCTTCCACACGAATTGCATTCCCAACAATGTCCTGAAAAGTTCATTGCAGGTTATTAATTTTCCACCAGAATTCACATTATCGGATGACTGAAACATGTCTTGAATTTATTTCTTTCTTCTTCTATGGCACCAATAATTCCAACGTCTTTGGCAGGTTTCATTTCATAACACATGCCTGGGAAACCCTTGATGAGCTAGTAAAAGCAACGGTACTGGAAGAATTTGCCATGTGGAAGCTTTTCATTGTCATGGGAAGCTTTAATGCGCCGCCCACAATAATGACTACTTACACATGTGGGACCCATCTCTGATAATTAGGATATATACGGATGAGGTGAATCCCAACTGCACAGATGGTCTGGATTTTGTACACGGTATATCTTAATTCATTTCCTCATCTTTGTTGTTAGTCACATATATATCCTTCATTTACTGAATAGGCAACGAATGAAATAGCTAAGGTGAATCATCAATAAAAAAAAAAAAATTGAGAATATGATTTCGAACCATTATTTTAAAATAATAAAATGATTAAGCTTATGTTATATTCGCCAGGTTGGGAGGACGACACCTCCTCATGTGAGAGCAAGTGAGAGCTTTGTCTTCGATATATTTGTGGGAACTTATGTGTGGTCTCTCGTATAATAGATGGAGCTTGTGGACTTTATAAAAATAGATGATAAATTATTGACTCCATTGTGCCTAACATAATATAAAATAATAAGATGTAACATTATACCAATAAAAAAAGCTTATGTTGTATTTTTAACATGTGTCAAATGCAAGAAACCCCTTGCAGCCTTGCTAGCTAGCAATGTAAGATTTTACTAGGAAGCCTTATAAGTTCTAGAGCAGCAAATGCTTCTTATATATACATGGGTGAAAGGGATCTTTGGTAGTTTAGCCGGAAAAATATTAACTTAAATTATGTCTAACTTGATAGCAAGGGCATCGCCGCGGCTGATATAATTTTTGGCCTTTTGGGTTCAATTTTGATTGTGGGAGCCTTATTTTTCATTTTAAAAAGAGATATTTCCTATAAACATATTGTTAAACTTATATTATGGTGTGCAAGAATTGAAAAAATATATATTTAAGATGATAGAATTTTTTTTTTTTTTTTGAAAAAAGTTAAAGAAATTTTAAAAAGTTATATCCGACTTTCGGGAGAGGCAAACAATGATCATCTACCGTACTTGTACAGTGCTGGAACAAACTTTTAGAAGCCTATGAGACATGGGAGGATGTTTGGCAACGAATATTTCAGTCAGCGTGACGTATATGCGTGGGTTAGTAGCTATCACTCATTAATTACATGCCCTTGCTGCAGGATCCATGTTATTCATAAAATGGGATTGAGATGAGATGGATTCTCAACAAATACTTTTCTTATTATTTGGAAAATAAAAATCTCCGTTTATTATTCTCACAAGATAACAAATTTTTTTTTTCATTAAACTTTTTTCATTCTCAGTCAACAATTCTGAATTCATTCACATTATACAGAATATAGGGGGTGGTAGAACACAATAAGGAAATGAGATTAATTAATTGGCCGACCTAGCAATATTATTCCATCCCAACGTTTGATGCAGCTTTATCATATGAAACTCATGTCATGGATATGCAATGCAATGCCATTCAAAAATAAAAACGAAACTTTCATACATACAGGAACATTTGATCTTGCTGGGCACAAAAAAAAAATGGGGTGGAGATGAAAATGATTTTAATTTATTCTTGTCGTTTCCAAGCCGTCTCTTTACTAAAAAAGCTTGATTTTTGTCAGGAAAATGCATTTGCTTTTCTAAGAGAGTCTACGAGGTTGGAACCCGTATTTATTGGGCTCTACAGTGGGAGATTTCTTCGTTCCCCTCTGCGGGTGGAAATCTGCCGTGGGTGGTGATGGTGACGGCAATGAAAGGGAAAGAAGTTGAAGGGGCGCGGCTGCTGGCTTTTCCAATGGGTCCGGATGGCTGTCGGGTTCTGGTCGTGGATGATGACCCAATCTGCCTCAGGGTGGTCGGAGAGAAACTCACTTTAAGTAGATATAAAGGTATTACATTTATTACAATTACAAAGTTCTTTGTTTCTTTGTTTTTTGGATGAAATTATTTCTTTCTTTCTTACCTCTGGATTGATTTTGGATTATAAGCTAGCATTATATTCCTAACTTCCAAATGACAGCCGGACATTGTATTGACATCTTTCTTCTGATTAATCATTGTTAGTTTCCATAGTATCTAGTTGAACAGGTCTCGCAGCTGCTAATTCAATTGATGAGTTGCAGTGACAAATGAAACGTCCCTTCACATTCGTTCCGATTCTGTTGAAGTCATACTAGTTGGATTAATGTGGTTTGAATCCCTATCTGTGAGTTTTAGCTCTTCTGCTTTTTTCGTCCTTATTATTTTTTCTCCTTTTTTTTTTTTTTTTATAACTCTCTTTAAATGCGTTTTAATTTGAAACTTTCATGCGAGCATTTTCTTTTTTGAGCAACATTTTTTTTCTTGGTCGCTTTTCATTGTTTTTCTTTTCCGCCTTTTGCAAATGCTCCTTTTAAGTTTTAGTGATTTAACTATTTATATGTACACTTCCACGAATGATCCTCAACCCGAACATTTTTAACAAATTCTCTTCGTGAATAATTTTTTTGCCCTTTTATAATTATTTCTTTACAATAGAATAAGCCAAAAAATCTGTTTATTAGATGGGTTGGTGATTAATTGAAAAAGAAATACACTATTGAAATTTGGAAAATTTTCCTTTTTCTATAATGATTATTATTTTTGTCAAAGAAGAGTAAAATTATGATTATTTATGATTATTATTATTAGATCTGAAATTATGATTATTTTTAACCAGCCGATAAAATATCAGTTTAGGTAGGAATCTGCAATATTATATATATATATATATATTATATAAGTGGGAGACCATTTGCAAAATATATATATACACATACACCAGATATAAATTGTAAAATTGCAAATTTTGGGGTTCATTCACAAAAAAGTTTGATGTAGCTATCCGCGGTCCTCCCTATTTCTTTACCTTTTTCTGTTGGTCATTAATACTTTGTAACCGATTTACTATACTTTATAACTCTTTTCCTTATTTGAGAAAGAAAATGAAAGTATGGATGTATATTGTCATCCTTGTTTGGAGTTTTAAGGGAAATTAAGAAAGAGAGGATAATCATGCTTATTGGTAGGCTACCTTTGGTGAAACGGGCAAATTCAAATAAAGGGGTCGTTATATTATTCGAGGAGGGTTACTAGATAAAAATAATTATATTTTAAATATTTTTTAAAATTAATTTTTTTTAATTTTCAAAAATTCAGCTGGGAATGGCCCCCCCTCAACTCCCTGTGGCTCGGCCTATGACCGTGCGCACGAAATTTTTTGGGACCGATTTCTGTACCAATTATTTACTAGACGATCCCTTCAAATGGAACCTATTTTTACGAGCAAAATTTTCTAAATAAGTAGAAATTTAGCTAAAAAAATGTGCTTCCTGTTTGTTTGATCATTTTCGTACTGTAATTATATGATATATAATTATATGGGACACGTTTGAATACTATAAAAACTTTTTAAATAAAAAATTTTCAATTTAAAATTTTTTATTTTCCACGATTATCCTTTTTTAATAATTTTTTATATTTTTCTATATAATTATCATACTTTTCAATTATTTCTATACAATTGCACATATAACCAACAAATCTATTTTAACTTTATTTTTTATTCATCATTATTACTCCTATTATATCATATTATTTTCTACCAAAAGGAATTTTGAAAAGTGATATAATTTTTGATAAAAAAATTTTAGTAATTTTTTTTTTTAAAATGCGAGAAAATAATTTGATGTGGTAGAAATAGTGATAAGAAGTAAGTATAATAATATTAAAATAGATAGTTATACATATAGATAATTATGTAAAAATGATTAAAAAATAAAGTAGTTGTATAAAAGATAAAAATAATTAAAAAAAGATAATTGTGGAAATTAAAAAGTTTTAAATGTTAGTAAACACCCCCGACCAAAATTTTATACAAAAACTTTTTATCTAAAAATTTTATTACCTCCAAACACACCCATAATTTATAATTTAAAAATAAAATGGAAATTACAAAGATCAGCACGTAATTACATACTCTCGATAATTACAATGTTTGGAAGTGGACGAGGGACGTCAGCGCATAAACATCCAAAAACGAGGAACTGAGCAAGGCCTTAAATGTTTCACGGTAAGAAGTTGTGAAAAGTGAGCTGTGAGCCACGATACATGCATGAATGAAGACACCATCTCTAGTCAAGCGTCTTGCAGTTGCAGGCCAGTAATGCTAACAAAATTAATTAGTTTCCTGCTCTTAAAACTTTTCATATGTTTCTTAATTATATTCCAATGTCTTAAATTAATGTATCGAAGTAAGAATCTATTAAAAGTGAGCTGTGAGCCATATATGAAGACATTTCAAATAGTACTGGAAAATTTAATTTCTGACCCCTAAATCTCATCAAATGTTATTGGCCAATAAGAAAAAAAAAGATTTGTGGGTTTCAAATCCTGTCACAAATATTTCCTTTCAGTAAAAAAGAGTAAAAAAAATAATAATAAAATCTACCAAGATTTTGCAATGCCTAGAAGAATGAGTTGTTATGCGCCCGGTTGTAAATACTCATTTTAAATTTTTTTAAATTTTTTTATACAACTATTAATTTAATAATATTTAACATATATATCCATTTTTATTTTTTTTGAAGATTTGTAGAAAATTTTAAATTCAGTAACATTTTAATAATTTTTTAATAAGTTTTTTGGATTAGTGGTATTTTAGTAATTTTAAATTACTAAAAATGATATTGGTTTTAAAAATTTTAAAAAATATCTATAAATTTTCAAAATAGTAAAAATTAATACACATGTTAAATACATTTTTTTAAATTCACACGTTAAATATATTTAGATTAACAATTGTATAAAAAAATTTTAAAAAATAAAAAATAATGGGTTAAATGCACCTAAGTGCACGGAGCCTAAAAAATGATATGTATGTTAAATACATTTAAATTAACGGTCATATAAAAAAAATTTAAAAATAAAAATAATAAGTTAAATGCACTAAGTTACATGGAGCCTAAGTGCACCCCATTGCTAGCATACCCGTAAAAGAATTCCGTTCACGAGAACATGTAGTTTTAGGTGTTGATTGGATAGGTCCTCATTGGTTTTTTTTTTTTTTTTTTTAATGGAAGTTCTTTTTAATTATAAAAGCCTTCCCTTTCAAGAGATTTTGCTTCTTTTCTATTTGTTTCCAGTTACGGTGTGCCAACATGCGAGGGTGGCTTTGTCCATGCTTCGGGAGAAGAAAGACGAGTTCGACCTGATTCTAACGGATGTTCACATGCCTGAAATGGATGGGTTTAAGCTTCTCGAACTTGTCGGATTAGATCTAGACGTACCTGTAATCCGTAAGTGTCCTGCAGCTACCAGTTGATGATATGATCTTCTTCTTCCTCTTCTTTTATAACCTTCTCAAACATGCATTGTTCAGCTAATCGGATTGGATATCTCTTATTCGTAATGTCAGTGATGTCAGCGGATAGAGAACTAACGGTGGCAGCTCAGGGGCTGAAACATGGGGCTTGTTACTATCTCATGAAACCCATATGCGTCAAGGAGCTCAGCAATATTTGGCAGCATGCTGTTCGAAGGAAGAAGGATGAGCCAAAGGAAACTCATAAACGAGACACGGAACGTAAGAAGGAGATAGTTAAAGAGGTGGAATCTGACTCTTCCATCAAGATTAAGAGAAAGAAGGACGAGGAGGATGTTGACAAGGATGACGAGAACGAAGATTCAGCTAACCAAAGGAAAAAACGCTTGATTTGGACTCCAGATCTCCATGCCCAATTTTTAAAAGCTATTGAAGAGCTGGAATTTGACAGTAAGATCACTTTCCTAATTCATAATGCATGCTACAAATAATTAAAGAGTACGCGATCAGAAAAAAACGATTTCATTGCCTACTCCATAAGCTAAAATAATGGGAGACAATTAAATCTATTTGTTTTGAGTTCTCTTCAACTAAAAAGGCCTTTTATTTATTGGAAAATGATAAATATAATAGTTTACCTTTACAACAAATGTTATTGTATGTTCCTTTTGGCATGATATTTTTAATTTTACTTGCAACTAAATTTCAATTCTTATAAACATAAAAAAAATTCCAATTCTCATTACACAAGATGATGATGATTATTATTATTATTATTATTATTATTTGTATTTAAATATAAATTACTATGAAGACTAAAAAATTTAGTTGTTGCTAATACAAAAATTGATTACAATTGGCTGGATTCAACCTTTTTTTCTATTAGGTGTATAATATTACTTCTCTTTTGCATAGTATAATCATCCTTGAGAGTTCACATGCAGAGAATAAATCTCTACCTATATATACAAGAGACTAACCTGTCACCATAAGAGACGTTCAGACAACGTCTTGTCCAACTGGAATGGTGCCCGGTTATCAGATTCCACCTTTAAATAGTCTAGTGTTTGTAGTTAAATAATTATATATAACTAAATTGATTTACGTGTAGGGAAATTTACTTTATTGGTAGCAAAAGATCTCATAGTAGCACCTGATTTTTTGATTTGTGCTTCATGTGCCTCCTATATCTATAGTATCCTACACCCTTCCTCACTGTTTGGGTTTGGACTTCTTGGTTTCAGAAGCTATTCCAAAGAGAATAAAAGAAATAATGAATGTTCCGGGTTTAACAAGGCAGAACATTGCAAGCCACCTACAGGTTTGAAATCAGACTTGCTTCTATTATTTCTTCACTTGGCAGTATTACTTCTTAAATGAATGACTTGTGTGGAATTACTCAGTATATCACATGATCTTTAAAATTAATGTTGTAATGATTATCTTTCTTTAATTAATTAATTAATTTACTAGCATATAGGCTGATCCACATGATTAATACTTTCATAAATATATGGTTCTTAATGGGGTAGCACGAAAGAGATTATTCAATTGCCCAACAGTGTCTATAGATCAAGAACAATGTTTTGTATATCTAGATTTATAAATGTCCCCTAATATGCTGCATGCATCTTAAGGCTTGGTCCTATTTAAATTAGAATTCTGTTTCAAGACAAATAAAAGCATGTTTTGATGAAAATGGCGCACATCAAGAGCTATTCATGAATTTCGTCCCCCATCTGAATTTGGGTATGCTTAGATTCCCGACTTCAAATGATTTGAAATAACTGTTATTAGTTCATGGAATCCCAATTGGAAGATTAAAAATTTGAAATAACTACTACAAATATTTCCCCTTGTGTTCTCTAAGGACATTCAAGCTTTTCAGCTGTATAAGCCTAGACAATAGGTTTTCACGAGTAGTGTTTCATCTTTGAATGCAGAAATACCGTCTCTACATTCGAAGATTGAATGAGACAAACTTATCCACTCCATCCGGCAGCGCTTCTTCTAAACACATAGTTCAATCTTTAGAACCCCAATTAACTTTTGGTGTCCAAGATCAGATGGCCCATGACGAACTCTCAAATCATTGCGAGCAGATGGTGCCTCAAACCCAGTGGCCAGGAAACATGCAGGACTTCAGCATGATGGATGATTTGATGTGCAATCCAACGCTGATGGATGGTCCAACAAATTTCCAACAATCCCATCTCCAACAACTAATGGAAGAACTGTCGGTTGGGCATGGAACATCCCAAAATCCGATGAGAATGAATCATCCATCCGTTTGTGATGAATCCCTTCAAATGACTCATCAACAAGAAGACTCACAGCTAGAACTTCATAGCAACTACCAACTCGATAACCTTAACATGCAAAACATTCAAGGCCATGCTGATATAGATGAAGGATTCTATGGGTTGATGATGAACACTGCTAGTGAGCTTGATGGGTTAACAGTGTTTGACCCAATTGTGGAACCATCAAATGATATCAACATGACAGACAGTCAGATGGGTGAAATTAGCAATGGAAGAGCAGTTGCAAGCGAAAACATGAATGATTTTCCGAATTTGGATTTCCAAGGATTCGATGATGGTTGTGCTAATGAAGGGGCAGCTTCTTGCGGCGCGTTTGCAAACGGTAATCAGACGCTAGAACCCTTTGCTGAGCCAGTCCAGCACAATGATTTTACATGGGGATATTTCCTGAGGGCTGAGAATGACAACAGCGTTTTGTTGGATATGATAAAGAGTCCACAATTCTGCGATAACAGCCCATTCTCCCCAAAGTCAGATGGAGCTGATATTGCGGATTCACACAGCAGTCAACAGGGTAAGTCGTTTAAGCGTATAAAATTACTTAAAATGCAAACAAAAGGTTAGTGATTTGAAGGTGGTTGAAGCATATAAATCCCAACAATTCTTGTTTTTTTTTTTTTTGTTGACCGGAATCCTAACAATTCTTAGTTGTGTCTTTCTGGTCCAAGAAGCGAGTAGGCCCAATAAACTTTCATGAAAATAGTTGTGAGTTTTTCTGACTTATTCTTTTATTTTTTGCATTCATTTCTTTTTACAACGTAATATTTTTGAGTTGGTTCATTTGAATTTTTCATCTTGGAACAGCTTTGGTCGATGCAGCGGCGAGGAGCAGTGCACTTCTGGGAAACTGACTTCAATCTCGGCTCATTTCAGGTGGACAGGGATAATGGGGCACAGAGATTTCTGTGATGAGATCCTCCATCTTACTTCCACTGCTATAGCATCTTGAATAAAGACTTTTAGAATCTGAAGTTCCTTTCGAGACATCTAGGTTGAAAGAATGTTGCTCATCAGACATTATGTTTCAGATAGTTACAGATCATATACTTGTCTAGAAATCACAATTTGGAAGTAACCCCAAACTGTATATGCATCCTTCTGGGGCAAAACAACAAAGGATTGTTAAGTTGGTGATTTCAAATATTTGAAATGATTTGGGTGACTTCCACTTCTCTCATACTTGCATGATTCTCCAACCTTGTGATTGCAAATTTTCTTATATAATTGGACGTTTTAAATTTAGGAGATGTTTGTTAATAAAAAAAAAATTTCAAACTAAAATTTTTCACTCTCTACCTTATTTTTTAATTATTTTTCACTTTTCTTATACAACTAACCTATGCATTTTAATTTTAATTTTTTTACTTTTCATTAGTACCCATATCCCTATCACATCATGTTCTGCCGTTTCGAAAACTTTAAATAAAAAACTTTTCATCAACAGTTTTATCATGTCCCAAATAAAGGCTCTGTCTGAGGTTCTGCATGAAGAACTACTTCTGTGGAAGAAAATCTTGGGAAATGATATTTTGATCCTTCCATTTTATGTGCTTTCTAGTGTTGGTTTTGCTATAAATAAGCAAAGCGCACACCAATACACGCCGTCATCACCACACTTCTAAAATATCGCAGTGTGAGTGGTTTAAAGCCATAAGCTCTCCTGATAAGTGAAGCCAAATGGACCCTTCGACACAAGGTTACGCCTAGAAAATTTCTATTCCTTTTTTTCTGAATCCACAATGCATTTTCCAGCTTTAGCATAGCAGGGCATTTTCACAGTTGCCTCAGATGAAAGGCCCGTCCTGCAGACGCGTACAAAAGACTAGTAGAGAGACCATCTAATGCTCAGAACTTGATAACACGATACCAGAGGAAAAATAATTAGTGAATAATTCATTTTCTATTATGAGAATAATTCGTGTTCATTTATCTATATTAGTAATGGGGCCTTTGAACCAGTGCCGAGCACTCAAAGTCCACCATGAAACCGTCAGAATGAGGAGGCCGCCAACAGCAACAGGGGTGTAGTTGAGAGTATCCTTGGTGATTGGGTATGCAACAGGCAATGAGAACAGAACTGTGATTGTTGCCACCCAAAGGACTGCAATCCACCCGACAATGATGCTGTAGCGGCCAAGGTTGAATGGCCCCGGAATAAAAGACTTCCTAGCCAATGTCACTCTAAAAAAGATTGGCAATGCATAAGCAATATAGAGTCCTATAGTCGCAATTGAAACCATCGCCTGGAACGCCACCAAGCTCCCCAGGGACTGAAACAAGAGAAGCAGAATTGTTCTGTTAGTTGAAAAAACAAAATCAGGAGAAAATGCGTGCGGAGTCAGGAGAGATGTGGAATGCTCAGCCATCATTTTATTTTATGTGCAGAGATGTGGAATGCCCATAGCTAGATATTTCTCATGTTGATGATTTGATAAGTCAGAAGAAGTGAAAGTTTAAAATTTCTTTTGCACTGTTTGGTAATGATAAGTCCAGTTGCTACTCTAGATTGGGTAATACCTATCAAATAGAACAGAGTGAATGAAGCCAAAAAAAAAAAAAAATTTTAAAGAAAAAGAGGAAACAAAATGGCTTAGTTAATTTCGAGAGCCATGAATTCAGATATCTTTCATTAATGAATAGAACTCACTCTGTTCTCCCTTGAACATTCAAAATCAATGCTATAATGACCAGAGAACTATGAATGCTTAGCTAGTTATTATTCAGAATTTACTTGAGTAGATGGTACTACTTTCAAAGAGCATGACAAAGGCAGGACCAGCAGCATTGATAATTGAGAAGAACTATGCTTACCGTTAGAGCCATGCAGAAAGATATAACAACAGAAAGCCACACTGCATATATTGGGACCTCGTGCTTGTTCACTTTATGCCACAGCCTAGAAAATGGCATTGCTCCATCTCTCGAAAATGCATACGCCATCCTGGAATTGAAAGGATGATTCTTTGTGATGCAAAAGGATGAAGAGACCAATAGTAATAAAATCCTATTTAACACCATCCTAAGAAAAATTTGAGACAAGAAAGTTACAACCCAAAGTTTAATTAATAAAAGTGAAAGGAAAGGGCCCAACGCGATAGCACGGGTTGTGCTCATCGCTGGCACTATGCCCGTAGGACCTGGTTTCGATCCGGATGGGGGAGCATGGTCTCCCTTTATCAAGAGCATCTCCCGTAGAAAATATTGTAAGGTTACTAGAGCAAAAACTGAGGAGAAATATGCTTGAGAATTGAGATGTTGGAGTTGTAATATAAGATATCAAATAAATAAAGGTGAAAGGAGTACCTTGAATTGCTTGTCACTGAACTCATGCCACAGAAGAAAATGGCAATGGCAACCACGCTCAAGCAAAGAATTCCTCCCACGCCACTGCCATACCTGCTCTTGAAGGCTTGGTAAAATACCTCTGCAATTGCATAACCACCAGCATCGTTGTCAGTGCTCAAAAGGTATGGAATGTTGGTTACAGCAAATGTGATTCCGAGTATGTATCCCCAGCCAACAATGACAGATATTCCAATTGCAGTTATAATTCCTTTTGGTCCATTCACATCTGCGTTCTTTGTTTCCTCTGTCTGCAAGGAGAAAACAATTATTAATTGAGAGAATTTTCTACCTACTATGCAATGCATTGGAGAAGTAAGACAGCAGAACATTGCCAGAGAAGAAGCATGAAACATATCAGTTCCATCAATCATCTTCGGCTGGTCTGAGACATCAAACCGAACAAGAACGAATGAGCTTTATCAATTGTCTACTTGCAGATCATACGGCACGTTTATGGGATGTTAACCATCATGCATTTTCATCAAATATTCCATAGCAAATGTTAGAAACTCTTACCATGTGAGCAGATGCATCATACCCAGTAAGTGTATATTGGCTCATTAGAAGTCCCAAAACGAAGATATACACTTTGCTGTGGATACCCTCCCCGTTATCTGTATTGAAGTATGTAAAAACGAAGCTTGTGCTAGCCTTCTGAGTAGCGACTGATGGTATTAGAATCATAAGTACAAATACACCTGCAAATGATGAGAGTATTAGTGCTGTGAGTTTAGGTTGCCCTGAGCAACATGACTTCAAACTGAATTCCGAACAGAACAGGAACCTGAAGGACATTCATAGTTGAAATAATTCAAGTTCAAATTCATTCTAAACTCTGATTGAAGGATGAATGACCAGAAGGAAGGAGACACTAAAGAGAATCGAATAAATGAAAGGAATTTAAGGTCTCTGCCATATGAGTGGGACAAGAGATGACGCCACAAGTTAGAAGGAACAATTTGATTCTAGCGTATTACCAAAATTTGTATAGCTGACCATAATTGTTCCGAGATGGATTCAATGATCATGGTGGAAAAGTGGTCAGTATGCATAATAAAAGACAATGGCCCACTGCTCTTCCAGTTATGAGTTTCAGAATTTAACTGGTCTAACTGCATAAATTTAGCTAACTCTGGTTACGCTTACTTTAAAAAAAAAATTTGTTCCCCCTATAATACAGCACTGTAAGTGTTCTTACCTATGACATTCCATGCAGCAGCAATCTGTCCAAATAAGGATAGCCAGGAGATGGGAAGACTATTTATAAAAGCATGTATGAAAAGAATTCCTCCATGAAAAGCCATGACTACATATTTTGAAGCGACATATCCACCCTCGTTTGCACCGCCTGTGCTAAGACGGATTATCACTTGAAGTAATTGAGCAAGTGAGAAATCTACACTCGTTGTAACCGCCCACTGCAAGCAAAGAAATTACTGAACAAAATTTAAAACTGAAGATGGAAAATATGAGAAGGAAATGTGCGGCATCTCATGGATCATGAAGCTTTTGTACCCAATATGAAAATATATTCAGTTAAGTACCTGTCCAACAATGTTGAACCTGCATGTAGACAGTAACGAATGTCAGGTGGTTCAAGAAATAATGAATGAACAAACTCTAAAAAAACATTCAAAATTGAAGGAATTTTAAGGACTTAGTTCAGCCACTTCCTAAATTGAAAATATATGTCGGCCTAATGGAGTATATCTAAGTGGCACGCAATGGTAAGAAATTCAAAGAGGAGTGAATAGCATACACTGTGAGGCTAAATGAAGTCAGGGCAGCAATACAGGGATAATTTTCTCCAAAAACAGTTAACATGGAGAAGGATGTACAAAATGGAACAGAGTTAAGCATCCCTAGGAAAATCATTACTGGGATAGCCTCATCACTGAAGAAACGGAAATATTTCTCTCAATATTCTACTCTGTAGTTATTCCTGTTTATGGTCAAACAGTAGAAGCAGATTCGTCAGTTGCCTAGATACCAATTATAGGATCAATTTGGCAATTGGGTTGTGTCACCATCTGGCATCTTAATAATAAGAATACATATCCAACGACTTTGGAAAGAACAGCCCCAGAAAATGCCGGTCCCAGTACGTGAATAGCGCAGGCATTGATCCCAGATAAAGCAATGATGAGGAAAACTGCCATAATGACATGAAAACAAGTTACTTGGAAACTTAAATTTATAATGGGTTTAGTTCGAACTTCATGAATGGTATTAAAGCTCCAAAAGAAATTCAGCCAGTCTTTTTTATTGAAAATATATCCTAAGTTCGTGTAAGGATCTGTGTCTGGTTCATTAAATGTGGCGAATGGATAAACAGCAAGACAAGCAACGGAAACTACACCAAACATTTGGTTCATGGACTCCCTACTACCTCAATCAGTAAGAACATAAATGGCATTAAAGCCGCAAAAGAAATTCAGCCTGTCTTTTTTATGGAAAATATATCCTAAGTTCGAGTAAGGATCTGCATCTGGTTCATGAAATGTGGCGAATGGATAAACAGCAAGACAAGTAGCGGAGACTACACCCAACATTTGGTGCATGGACTCTCTACTACCTAAATCAGTAGGAAGCAGAATTTTACTCTCAGAGCATGCATGTTTAGTTGGATCAAGAATCTTGAATTTCAAATTCAAGTCGAAACTGAATTACTAGAGCTTGGAATTCAACCAGATTGGTTGATCGAAAGAGTGAGTCAGCTCCAGCTACATGAATTTGGAAGTCAAGCCGAGCCTTTCAATTGAAACATTCAACAGGACAACGACCAGAGAGGAAGGCATCGAACATTTACCATCCTGTCAGCCAAGAAGCAAATGGTGCCCATCTCTCCCCTGCGAGCCTGGCACTCCAATAATAGAGTCCACCTGATGTTGGGTACGAAGAGCAGATTTCAGCCATAGCCAACCCAACCATCATGGTGAAAGCTCCAGCAATGCACCACCCAAAGGTCATGGTAGCAGGCCCGCCATAATTTAGGCCGGTGTTGTAAAGCGTGGTTATCCCGGTCAGAACGGATATGATCGAAAAGGAAAATGCGAAATTTGATAGCATCCTGAAATTTCAAAAACCAACCATGAATCCAAGTCCCATGGAAGCCAATTAAAGATTCAAAATTCGTTTCCAAAAGGCCTGGAAATCTGATCCTTACGACAGATCCCGCTTCAGCTCCTGCTTGTAACCAAGCTCATGCAAGCGTGTATGACCCGAATCGACGCCGACATCTTCAATAGAAACGGTTGCAGTGGGCCCAACTTCCCGATCCCAAACCATTGCGGATGATTTTCTCCCCCTTCTTTCTAGCCTCTCTTTCACCTGATTCTCCAACCCACAAGATTTAATTTCTTGGTCTGGTGCTCTGAGATTCTCAAGATTGCAAAATCAGCTCTAGCTCTGGCTTTGGCTCTAGAGCTCCAAGTTACACAACTCTCCAACACTCTCCTCCCGCATAGTACCCGAGACTCTCTGAGCAAAATGATTCCAAGTCCAGCTGGCTCAAACGATCAATAAAAACAAGATCAGTCTCACCTCAGAATCCCAAACTAACAGTCTTGACTACGAGGACACGTGTAATCAGCCAATTGGGCACTCGGTATTCTCTATTCGTAAAACTATTAAAAATTTAATTTCATTAAAAAATATATAGTTCTTTATTGCAACTTCTGTTTATTAAGAATTTAGCTATGAAGGAAATTATTGATTCTAGAAAAGACATCAGTAGAAATATAGAATTTTCCCCAGGTTAGAAGTAGAAATATAGAATTTTCCCCAGGTTAGAAGTATCACCCTTCTCCTTTGGGTGAGCGGACCAGCTCCAATTAAACGTCGAGAACATGTCTCCAACTGCACTAACCGTTTCCGAAATATCATCTTCAAGGGCTTCCCTGCTGTGGAAACAGGTGGGTTTTTATTTTTTTTAGATACAAGTCATTGATTTTTTTAAAAAAAGTTTTTAATCTCGATATAAAAAAGCATTTTGATTGAAAATTTGTATAATTTGTATTAATAGAAATCTAATTAACGTTATATTTTGTAATCATACGGACATTCATGAAAGAGAATAGAATGCAGGGCTTAAATCCTTTTTATGCACCAGGATCCATTGCAGCAAAGCACCATGTTTCAGATCGTGGGAAGAAAAGAGGCTTGCAGCCTCCTTTCCTCGACAATCAACGTCTTGTATTTTCCCCTCTCTGTGGTACCGTCTTTCTTCTTCTCATGTACATAAAACGGGGCCCGCGACAAGACACATGGGTACAGTTGTAATTTCGAAATTCCAATGCCATCACGTGCACGTTTAGTACAGCTGTACGCGAGGATTGGGAGTGGGCAGACGGCCGCAGACCATCGGTGGTCGGAGGGCAGGTTAGAAGGCGGTACCAACTCTCTTTTGGGGACGTTCGGTGGAAAAAAGAATATCTTGAAAAATATACGATTGATAAAAAATAATAAGATTATAATTTTTTTTTTTTTTTGATTAAAAGATAGACACCTATCCCACCAACCTCTGGCCGAAAAGACACTCAGAGGCAGAAGGGATAGGGCTATCATCAACTAACATTGCCAAAAAATTATCTATACAAAGTTTTTCCTGAAGAAAAAATGGTGGGTTATTCCTCCATTCATGTTCAGGCAAAAAATGAGAAGATACATAATCAGCCAAAAGATGAGCGACCGAATTTCCAGTCCGTAAGACATGGTGAAAAGACAAGGCTCGGGCCCGACGGGCATTTTGGCGGATAAGGGAGAGAATCACGCCAACAGGAGCCCTAACAGAACGATCGCCAACCAAAAAATCAATAAGATTCAGAGAATCAGATTCCATCTGAAGGTTAGAAAACTGGCAATCCAAGGCCCACTGCAGCCCCTTCCACATAGCAGTAGCTTCCATCACAAGCGGATCCAGTAGTTCACGCAAACGCCAACCCTTTGCCGCAACAAAATAGCCCGAGGAATCCCTGATAACAGCTGCCAATCCCGTGCTGTTGTTTTGGAAATTTCTTCTTCCATCAATATTAACCTTGAGAGCGCCCGCGGCAGGTTTAGTCCATCTGGCGACCATGGGTTTGTCAAAAAAGACTGACTTGCCAATATCCAACGCGGTTCTGTACTGATATAAGAAATTGATGCACCACTCCCTGACATCAGAAAACACTGGCTGGGTGCCATCTGCCCAAAGTTTGTTTCGCATATGCCAGATACGCCAACAGTACAGAAGGAAGAGGAGGAAAATATCTATGGAATTTTCAGAAATAATAGTCCAAAAAATATCCAAAATAGAGGTGTCAGAGGCGGAAAGAAGCAAATCACCCATAATGTTTCTGAAAACCGGATGGGTGGCCGTGCAGTTGATAAAAAGGTGGAGAGAATCTTCTGGGGCCCCCCTACAGAACAAACATGTTGTGTTCATCATGATGCCACGTCGCTGTAAATTTTGAAGAGTGGGGAGGGCATCCCGAAGCAGCCGCCAACAAAAAATGAGTATTTTACTAGGGAGTTTAACTTTCCATATAAATTTGAATATCTCCCAAGAACGATCACCACCCCCATTTCCATCCTCCACAGGTTCGTCAAAAATTTGCGTGAGAATCCTATATGCAGACTTCACAGAGAAATGTCCGTCCGGTTCCGGTTCCCAAAAACAGAGATCCTCCTCCCCCGCATTTGGAAGCCGGTACAAAGATATGATATCACGGCCCACCTCCCCAGCCGCCTGCAACACGAGGGTTTCCTTCCAGTTTCCATCACGCTCATCCCGGAAGAAACTGACCTTGGCGTCATCGGGAATATGAGCAGGTAAGGGTCCGGCCTTGTGAATTGGAGAAGAAAACCATCTATCCTGAAAAAATCGCACCTGATCCCCCGATCCAACCCGCCACCGACATCCCCGACAGATCACATCTCTAGCTTGAAGGATGCTTCTCCAGGTGAACGAATCAGATGGCTTCGCCTTGCAAGCCCAGAGATCACCATGATGAAAGTAATAAGATTATAATTGGAATAAATACGTTTGTTATATGTAGTTGGTGAAGAAAATAATTAAATATAAAGTAAAAATGAGAAAAATAGTGTGATTGATAAAGTAATAATTGATCTTAAAAAACCAAATCTCATGGTTCCGACACTTGATTACCAAATGCCCCTTACTCTCTAGGCTTTCTACCCACCAAATTGTCGGCGCAAGCCAAACACCCTGTCGGTTGGACACCAAAGAGATCCAAAATCATGAGAGCAGAAATCAGAGAGATGACACACTCATAGTGACAAGGGGAAGCAATTGAAAAATACATATTATACGGAGACATTTTTTTTTATATTTACAATATTTATCCCTAATTCATATTATATTTTAAAAATGTTTTCTTATACTTATAAATTTTTACTATAAAATTTTATTATATCCATATAGTCAAAGTAACTATTAACTTCTTTACCCAAATGACAATTTTACCCCTTCGAATTTTTCCTAATTGAAATGATTTAGCTTGATATGATAATTGAATTCATTTAATATTATAAATTGATGTTTTACCAACATTAATTGAGTCGTATTATGGTCAAAATTATTTCAATCAAAAAATTATAGAAGTGCAAAATTATCTTTTAAGAAGATATTTCATATTCATTTTACTAGCATGAGACTGAATTATAATAGGAATTTAGAGTGAAATGTTATTGGAATAAAAAAATTTGAAACATTATGAGTATAATATGAATTATGGGCAAATATTGTAGGTATAAGATAAATTTTTTTATCATTATGTATAACTTATATTTGAGATCTGAACTATTAATTACATTCTAGTTAAAATTTAATAATATAATGTAAATTTTGGTTTTTTATATGAATGAAATTTTATTCTGAATCAATATTAGTTCCGTAAATATTATATCATAATTTTTTTGTTGTAAGTATATTTTATTGTATCTGAACCTAATTTATGGGTTTGCTTTTAAAATAATTAATTAATATTGCAAAAATCAATGCATGTGCGGTTAAAATTTCATGCCCGTGTGCTAGTTATAACAAAATTTATGCACGTCCAATAAATTTAATTTTTATAGTGACTTTAATATGAAAACCATGACTAATAAACGGTTCAGATTTTTAATTACTCATCACAAAAAGCAAATTTTAAAAGTGCTTTTTTCGCTTGAAAAGAACGAGGTGGTCTTCAGCATTGGGGTTGAATCGTGAGGGAGGATGGCTCTTTTGTAAAAAAAAAGACCCTGTAACTTTGCCTACTGATAAAATACCATGAACAAAATTACGAGTCTTTTGTGGAAATAGACCGTGTAATTATGTCAATTTATAAAATACCATGAGCACAGTTATGGGATCTGCTTTAAAACCCTCCGAAATTGGAGAGATTCTGGCTTTTGATGTGAGAATCCGAATTGGGCTTTCTACGGCTCAGAGATCAGCTGGATCTGGATTCTTCTTCTTTTTGCCTTTTTTTTTTTCCCCGGTGAAATCTGGTTTCTGATTTGTGTATGAGAATACGACCGAATATTAGACAACCTAAGAAGAGCATCGATTTTTTTTTTTTTTAAAGCATCCATTTTTACTTCACAAAAAAAAAAATCCATTTTTTCCCTTTAAGAAATAAGAATCAACCTATGGGTGATATTTAAAATAATAATAATAATAATAATAATCAACCTACGGGGCGCATGCGATTTCCCGTTAGAATATTTTTTATAAGCGCGGTCATCACATTCGGTATCTTGATTTTCAAAAACAAAAATATTAAATAAATTTAAAATTTTTAAAAATTTTACGTGAGACAAGATCTAGATAAAACTTGCACATTTATTAAAAAATAACATACTAACTTTTACAGTAGCTCACATCGCTCGATTTTCGAGTGACCATGTACTACGAGGGATGGTTGAAGAATATCTTTCTTTCTTTCTTTCTTTCTTTCTTTCTTTCCTTTTTTTTAAAATTTTTTTATTTAACCTTCTCTCATTCAATAGCTGCATCCAATGGGGGAAGTTCTTGCAATTCTTCCAAAGCTTGCCTACAATACTTAAACTTGAAAATGTTTGGCAAAGGCTAAAACTTTTTACTTTTCATAATTACTTTATTTTTTAATTATTTATTCACATATTTTTGTACAACTGTCATCATTTTCAATCATTTTTACACGTATATTCATATAAATAATCTATCTTTTTTAATTTTATTCTATTTATTTCTTATCATTACCCTTATAATATCGCATCATTTTCTTTTATTTTAAAAATTTTTATACTAAAATTTTTTGATGTAAAAGTTTTATCCTAAACACACCCTTAATTTTTTTGGATGTGTTTAGAAAGTAATAAAATTGTTGAAGAAAGTTTTTAGCATAAAATTTTAAATTTGAGAAAATGATGTTATATAATAGGAGTAATAATAAGGTGTAAAAAAATAAAGTTAAAATGGATATATTAGATATATTGACAGTTGTGTAAAAATGATTAAAAAATATGACAGTTGTATAGGAAGAAGTGAAAAAATAATTAAAAATGCAATAATTGCGGAAAACGAAAAGTTTTGGATTGAAATGTTTTAGTTTTAAAACATTTTTGGTGTAAATGAATACTCCCTTTAGGAGATTAGAAATAGTCATCCAAGGTATATTTAGTATTTGATAAAACGTTTGAATACAATTTTTTTATATATAAAAGTGTTTAGAATGAGAGAAGTGATGTGATATGAAAGAGGTAACAGTGTAGTAAAAAAATGAAGTTAAAATATACAAAGTAATTATATTTATAATTATGGAGAAATAATTCAAAAGTATGACAGTTATATAGAAATATATTAAAAAAATGATTAAAAATAGGAGAATTGTAGAAGGTGAAAAGTTTTAGAATGACAAGTTTTGTGGAATGCCGAATATGCTTTAAATATTTACATATTTTCATTCTTCCTTTGTCTTGCATCGGAACTTAGATGGAGATATTTACCAAAATTAGTTTGACTATCGTGTTTTCAAGGAAATTATTCAAAATATAAATTCACAAGTATAAATGTGTACAGTGCATTAGAGTAGAGGGGTCTCTGATTCAAAGTTGAGTAGAAGCAGTACACATCCGTCATTCACCTACTCATCTACCAATCCAAAGTGAATGACCCAAAAAAATTAAATAAATAATTTAAGAGAGAATGCAAACCAGAGCATAACTTAGTAGTTCACATCCTAATACGTGTGTGATACAGGCATATCTATGATCCAGGATTCAAACCTCGAGGAATGTGGTCTTCCGATGTAATAAAAAAATTTAAGTGAGAATTTTTTAATCCTTTGAAATTTCTTGCACATGGACGTCAGGCTCAAAGATGTAACATCTTAGAGAATTTATCTTTGACTTAAGAAATGGAATCACATCTTCCCAAAACCGCACGAAAACCTTAACGACGTCGGGCGCATAAATTATAAATTAAGCAAACAAATATTAAATAAGATTTCTCCCCATTCCAAAAACGGGCCATGAATATCTCGAAGCCCAGAATGATTAAAACCCAACTTCGAGGGAATGTAGAATTTGAGAATTCCCAGCAGCCCGCTTCCTAAGAGTCGAGCCCATAACCTCATGGCCCATTTCGAGGCTATGATCGCAGCAACTCAAAAAAACTCGAATCACAACCATACACTCATGGGCGGCCGGTGGTCCACGATGAATGGATCGAGATGAAGTGCGCATTGCTCATGCGATTAGCAAATTATCGAAATCATGTGAGATGGGGCAAGCAAATGACGTACGTACCATCCGGTCATCCAAGCCGCCAGAGGACCCCATTGATTTCCGCAGAGCTGATAGCTCCAGAAATAAAGACCCCCAGAGGTGGGATAGGCAGAGCAGATCTCAGCCATTGAGGCACCCACCATCAGCGTAAAAACACCCGCGATGAGCCATCCGTAGATCATCGTCACTGGCCCACCAAACGTAAGGCCGGTACTGAAAGTAGTGGTGATCCCGGTCATGACCGATATGATTGAGAACGTCACGGCGAAGTTTGAGATGGCCCTAAAAATTGCAAAACAGCCATCCCATTCATTCCAAAGAGTCCTCGTTAGAAATTTGAACAAAAAACAAAAAACGAACTGTAGTTTTCTCTTTGCCCCTGGCCTGGTTGGAAAGTCAAAAGCATAGATGTGAAAGATGGGAGAGACGTACGGGAGTTGGCGTCCAAGCTCTTGTTTGTATCCGAGCTGTTTCAACCGAGAATTGTCTGAGCTCTGTGCATCTACTTCCGCTTCCACTTCGCTGCTCAGTGGAAGATATGTTCCCGCCTCCATTTCTTCTGCTTGTTGCTGCCTTGTGCACATTTGCGGGTTTTTGAAAGCGGGCTGGGTTTCGTAGGGAATCCGTGATCCAACGGTCAAGGGAACCTTTTGCCCTTTTCAGATTGTGACTTGTGTTGTGAGTAGAGGGCGCTGACGAGTTGCTGGCAAAAGCAAAAGCAGATGGGGTAGCAGCAACAAAGCGACGAGCGGAGCAATTGCTCCACTCAGCACACTAGCTTCCAAGTTCCACGTAAATGCGGATGGACGCTTCTCAGTGCCAAGCAGGGGTGCGCTCCGGGTAATATGAACCCATGTCAGCCATCCAAACCCAAATCAACCAAAACTCGGATATTATTCAAAAAAGTCAGGTCAAACGTGTGTGTGGTGGGAGCTATTAGTCTTTCCAAATAATGTAAAAATTGATTAAAAAACCAACCTAATCTTAAGGACCCGTTTGGAAGGATTCGTGGGCTTAAATGGGATGGAAAAATGGATGAATTAGGGGGGTGTTTGGTATTTGATAAAATTTTAAAACTTTTGAATGAAATTTTTTTGTATAAAATTTGTTAAAATAGGAGAAATATTGTGATATAATACAGATAACAATATGAGCAAAAAGAATAAAATTAAAATAAATAGGATAATTATATAGATAACAATATGAGCAAAGAGACTAAAACTTTTTAGATTGACAATTTTATGAAAGTGCTAAACACACCCTACACGCATTAAGAATGGAAAATTTTGCATTAAAAATATAAAAGGCTATACTTATAATTGAAAAGACTGTTTTAAGAATGATAAATCCAATCTTATATACATTTCATTAAATATTAGATCTTTTGGAACACCCCCTAACCAAATTTCTAAAAGCTAGACTAAAATTTTAGGATAGTATTTTACACGCTTTAGTTTTTAATTTGTAGAATCAATTACAATAAAATAAAAAAAATTCCCCGAGACTCGTTGAAGCCTAGTTGTTGAATTTTCTTAGGCTTAAACATCTAATCCTAATCCATGTGGTTTTTTCTTTTTCTGTTAGAATTACTTTCGGGGAAAAAAATCTATACAAGCTTTAGAAGCTGGAGCTTGTGTTACATAATACTTTTTGTAACAGAATCCTTTTATCTACTTCTATCTTAAGGCCAAGGAAGATGCTCATCACCGCTGTAATGTATTAACTTCTACATTATTATGTTGTTGAACACATGAGAAATAAAGTAGCTCGTGTTTTTTTTTCAAAAAAAAAAGCGTTACGGCGCATAGAACGTGCCATATCTAATTTTGAAATTGATGCATCTGATTTCGCATTTGATTCTGTCGGATGTATGCAACTTAAAAAATAAAAAATAAAAACTGGTTCGCTAATTAAATCGATTAATTTGTTATGGAAGATGTCAGGCATTCATTGGTCTCAAACCACAATTTTTTTCATTATCTTACAGCTCAAAATATTCTAATGTGTTTAGCAATGTGAAGATGTCAAACTAAATTTCTTTAAAATAAATTTTTTTATTTTTTATAATTATTCTATTTTTTAATCATTTTATCATATTTTCCTATATAATTATTTTACTTTTCAATCAACAACTAACATATATTTTAACTTTATTCTATTTAGTCCGTATTATTATAACATTATATCACATTACTTTTATACCAAAAGCTTTTCATTCAAAAATTTTATTAATTCCAAAACACAATTCAATTTGTGCCCAGAAGGTTTAACTATGCAACTAAAACACGGAAGGCAATAAAGAAAAGAAAAACCGAAAAACTAAAGCCGTCAGCAACCGTGAAATCCTCTCACCAATTCCGAGAGATCGGGCTGCTGCCATCGCCATGTATTTGGACCCGTTTGATATGAGACAACTCCAGCCGCCCATACACTCCTTCAGTCCAAAAGGGACAGCCAACCGCAGCATCAACTTCATAGCATCAGCTCAGACTTTCCTCTTTACTGTTGTTATCGTTGATGAAGAAAGTGTCGAAATTAAAGGATTATTCGGCCAAAATTCATGCACCGTTCTTGATTACATGTGGCACAGAATGTGCGGTCTAACGTGAAGGATAGTGAGAGACGGTTTCATGAATGTCGTTGTTCATGTGCACGATCTTAACGCTAGTCCATTTCATATGCCACCATAGAATAAGATCACAACACCTCAACCGTTTGCATTATTGAGGTGGGCCATAAAATGATGGAAGCCATGCTTCCACTCTAACCCTTTTTATAATGTTTTTTCGTCCTCTTCAGTTTATAGATACAAGCTACATCTTTGACTATTTCTATAAAATGAATAAATATATTTAGAAACGAAAACCACTACAATGCACGTAAATTAAAGAATCATGATTCGCCATAGTCTACAGGGAAAAAAAGCAATGGGGCACTGTTTGGTGATTAAACTAGCTGTAAAATTGAGCCCATTCTCCGTATAACAATTTTTTTAGAAAATGGTTTAATAATTATAAAAGAAAAATATATTTAAATGTTTTTGGGGTGTTTCAAATGGTCCAAGATCTTGAATAGAATCTATTTTCAAAACATCTTTTCTCATTATTCTCTATATAACTTTTTTTTTTTATTCTTAATATGCATCATTACATTTTCATTCTATTTCTTCATCTCATTGGACATCCTTGTAAAGTTTGGTCAAGCATGAAAGTTTATTCAAGAGGGAGAAAAGGCAAACTCATTTTTTCTTAATTTTAATCATTTTACCCATTTCAATTGTCATATTTTCATTTTTATCTTTATATTTTAATATTTTTTTACACAATTAACTTAATTATTCTCATTTTACTTTCTCACATTATTCTCAGATCTTACAAAAATTTTCACGCTTTCTATCTTCCCCTCCTTGTATAAGTTGCCAAACGTCGCCTTAACATCTAAAACCTCTTCCGGGGACTTGTGGGGTCTCAAAATGAAGAACTACTACTAACAACAACCCATGAACCGCGATGCTGCTTTGCTTGAAATCATCATAAAATTATGAAACAAGCCGTCTCAGTGTATTCCTTTATACATCTTGAACTTTACCGACACGATACAAGGGACCAAAAAGAAAACAGCAACGAAAAAAAGAAAAAAATAATAACAGAGACAGACAGAAAACCCCACAAAAGGAAGCGTTTGCAAACCTTCCATGAAAACTCAAAAGGATCATTCACACCCAACCCACTGTTCCCAACTACCAACAAAGCGACCTTGTTCTTCATTTCTCTCTTAAAGCACATCAAAGCTTATACGTCTTAACGGAGCCGGAAGGGTTCAGTAAAGGCGTTCTTGTCTGGAAAGGAGACTTGGGCCAAACAAATTAGCATATCTCCCAGTCAAACTGCAGCTGCTAACTCTCTCGAAGCTGCTAATTCTCTTGAAGCAGCGATAGACCTGCAAATCTCCAATATCAATCGGGTCTCGAAGTCCCCTGATTTGGGGGCAGGGGCTCTTCCCTTTGGGATTCTCTTCCCCCCAAAAGTCCCAACTCCGTTCCCCGCCAGCCTCAGCATGGCGTCCATGTAGGCGTCCCGAATCCGACGCAAGATCTTAACAGGCGAAAAAATCTTCAGCCTCAGCTTTCGAAGAGCACCCAGTCTCCAAACTCGCCTTCTGTTGCCGCCGCTGGCGTTCCCACCGAGTCGCACGACTCGCATCTGCCTCTTCCCAGCTCCATCTATGCGCTGGTACCTTCTCCTACGCCAGTATCTCCTCAGCCTATCGAACGACAGAATTTCCATCTCTTCTTCTCGCGTCCTCGAGCGACTGCGCAAGAAGGAATTGGCTTTGGAAGTGGTAAGGGGTTGGCTTGTTTCTCGCTCTGTTGCTGCTGCTGTGTTGTGTCGAAACTTGTATATCAAAGCCAGAAAAAGCAGCTTTTAGATGTGGTGAGAGTGCCCATCGACGGTCAACAATGCCGGTCCAGCGTGGGCCCTTTGAAACGGAAGACGTTTCCAAGCAAGTAGTATATATTTGTATTTTATTTTTGACGGCTATGATTGTCCTTGTAGACTCGGTGATGGATGGAGATTCTACATCTACAAGGAGCATCTTGGAACTTACTCGGAAGTCTTTGAGTCGAGTCATCGGGCTGGAATTTCTGAGTCGATGGATAGCGGTCAAATTCATCCAGCCAATCTTGGGCCTTACGTTTTGTTCTTCTCTCTCTCTCTCTTTTTTTTTCCCCCGTAACATCTTTGGTGGTCTGTCGGTTTTTGAGAGTAGAAAGAGGACTGGAGTATTGGACAAATAAGGAAATAGATTTAGGGGCCGCAGAAGATTTCACTGTGCCACCTGCCGTTTTGGGCCCATGAAAATCTAAATCCAATTCACTCAATCCATCGTATGATTTTATTTGAAAACGCATAAAATAAATGTAATAAAATAATTTAATTCTTATGTGAATTTCAAAATTATATGTTCATTTCAACCAAAACATCTTTCTGATGTTGATAATTTATTGTGTTTTAATGCTTTTATGAATGGGGTATAAGCATTTTTATAATTTGCACATAGTAATGCATGTTTTAAACAGGTATGGCTCACACAAGAATTTAATTAAAATAATTTTTAGTATCATATTAAAACAAATAATGTTAAATAAGACGAATGGATTAGTTTTCTATTTAGTCCAAAATAAAAACGAATGGATTAGATTTCGATTTAGTCCAAAATAAAAATTACTTGATACTCGCGACATAGTGTGAGTATCAGCAGTCGGGTTCATGTGTTATTTATTCCTTTTTTTTAATAGAAGGATTCTGTTTTTCCTTTTGACATTATGCATGCGTTCGAGAGCATTATGTCACCCCTTACCACAGAGCAGCAATGGTTGATTTGATTGGAATGGGACGTGGGATCGATGGAAATCACACAAGTCAGCAGACGAAAAAACATAAACGAATGAAAGTAGATAAGTATGTTCGAGTCGCCATACAGTGCACTCCGATATCAAACTTATTTTTTTAAAAAAAATTTGAAAAAATTGAATTACGAAAAATGTCACTTATTTTTAAATTTTAAAATATATATTTAAAAATAGTTAAACTTGATACACATGTTAAATGCATTTTGATTAACAATATTATAAAAAAAATTCGAATAAATAAAAAAATAGGTTAAATATACCTAGGTGTGATAAAGTTAAGTGTACCTTGATGTATTTGGTCAAAAGCCAACATGTTTCATAAAAATATAGATAAATATGTAAGAGAAAAGTATATCAAATAATTAAAAGAAGAGAAAATATCCATGCAAATTCAAGCGCTAGTAATTTCATTCATCTGAGGAAGCCTTCCGACGATCTCACTGTTACAAGATTTTTCACATGAGCTGTTACAAGTCACTTTATTTTCTATTTTTCTTCTAATACCAAAACTTGCCACGTTGCTTCGGAAGGCACATGTATGCTTGCTGCGCCCCCACTAAATTTTAGTACATATTTGTTTATCATAAAAAAAAAATTCAAAATAAAACTTTTCACTTTTCATAACTATTTTATTTTTAAATTATTTCTTTACATTTTAATATACAACAATCATACTTTTTAATTATTTATACATTACTACCTATATAATTAACCTATTTATTTTAACTTTATTCTCTTTTTTCTTCATTATTACCCTTATTAGATCATATCGTTTTTTATTAATTCAAAAAATTTTAATTTAAAATTATATTACTTTCCAAATACACCATTAGTTGAAAAGTTTCTTTTTTAAAAACGAGCACACCCTATATATCGTTATATATTTGTAAATTATATAAAATAAATAATTTTAAACCACAAGACCGATATGATTTTGATTTCATTATTAATTGAACCTTTCCTGCCACGCATCCCTTCACACTCCTCCCAGCGCCCAACTCCTAATAATCCGCTTCCGAACAAATTATCATCAAATCTCCTCGTCATAAGTCCACTTTGATTGTACGCTTACCAACCCCCCAAATGAATTCGCAGCAATGGAATTTGAAGAGATTTGTTTGTGAATATGTGGTTGTTGGCGCTGTCTCCCACGTGGGTTAGTACCATTTTGACTTTCTCAGCGCTCTGAATCTCGGTGTAGATGAGCCTTGACTCTTCGAACGCGAGGCGCCAGCGAAATTAATGCGTTCTCACTCACCTCTGGCAACGTGTGGACTTCAGATTAATGTTTGGCACTTATTAAGTTCTTTTTAATGCTAAAAAAATTTCAAAATTTTTTTAATTTAAAATTTTTTATTTTCCACAATTGTCTTATTTTTTACTTCTTTCTATATAACTTCTATACTTTTCAATCATTTCTACACAATTATTAATATATTTAATTTTATTATATTTATTTTTTATCGTTACCCGTATCATATCACATGATTTTCTGACATTTTAAAAAAAATTTACATACAATTTTTTATCACTTGTTTGTATAACCATAAAAGTTTTCACATTAAAATTTAAAACTTTTTACTCTCTGTAACTACACTATTTTTTAATTATTCCTTTATATCTTCATATACAACTACCTTACTTTTTGATTATTTCTATATAACTAAAATATCTATTTTAACTTTCTTCTCTTTATTCCTCATTATTACTCATACTATATCATATTATTTTAAAAACTTTTACACCAAAAATTTTTCATCAAAAGTTTTATCACTTCTCATACGTACACTAAAACTTTTTACTCTTTATAATTATCTTACTTTTTAATTATTTTTTTACATCTTCCTATACAAGTACCATATTTTTTATCATTTCTATACAATTATTTTATAACCAATATATCTATTTTAACTTTATTTCTCTGCTAATTATTATTACCTATATCACATCATGTCATTTTTTACGCATTAAAAAAACTTTTACACTAAAAATTTCTTGTCGAAAATGTTATCACTTTTCAAATACATGCTAAGAAAAATATTTAAAATAGGATAAATTTTTAAAAAATGAGAGAGTGATGTGATATAATACATATAAGTAAAGTGATAATAAAGTTGCTACTAGGGGCTTGCCCTGGTGGTAATGCGTGGGGCAAAAGGGAGGCAGGGCTGGTTAGGTGTTCAAGTCTTCTCTCTCTTGGTGTGGAGTATGAGCTTTCACAATTTTTCCTTTATGTGAAGGTATTTGCAAAATTTCCTAGGAAGGGGTGTTATTGAAAAATTTTCTCCATCGTGTAAGGGTGCTGAAAGTGCTTGATTATAATATTAGTTATCACGATATATAAATACAAAAAAAAGTGATAATAAAGTGAAAATAGATAAAATAGTTGTATGCATATTATAAAAATAATTAAAATACAAAGGTAAAAAATAAAAGGAATAACAGTTAAGTAATTAAAAAAGGACTCCCCTTATGCTTAACTAGGTTACATAGAACGAAGTCATGTAACCTCATTAATTTTTAAGATATTGATAATTTATATAAAATCTAATCCATTCATTATTTGTAACATTACTTGTTTAGCTAGGAGACCAAGTATGTGCATGTGCTATATTTGCTCAAATATATATATATATATATATCCATGTGTAAACTATGAAAAATATTTAGATCAATTTACACATGTATTAGAATATAATAATACTTCATAGATTATTTATTTACATAATAGTAATATTTTAGATGATTTAGATATTGAAAAAACTACTTTAAAATTGATATTTTAGCATTAAACTATTTTATTACGTTAATTTTTCATATTTATAGACGAACCCATATGTAGTGAAACTAAATAAATAAAAAGGTTTTCAATATACTATCAATAATATTAAATATAATAGATGGAGTGGATTTTATATCAACTATTAATATTTAAATATGCAAGAGTTACATGGAAACGGAGTTTCATAAAAGTTCGGCCCAATAAAAAATAATGAGTAACAAAAAAATGAAAAAAAATTCATTCCCACTTACTACATCTTCCCCAATTGGAGCAATTTTATAGTGTCATAATGTAAGGTAGTTAATTAAGATCCATTCTTATAGATTATAATATTATAATACTTCATAAAATTATTTATTCATGCGGGAGCGTAAATGAAATAATTACATTGCATTGATTTTATACCTATTAATTAATAGGACCATGCATGTGTTTGATTTTGATGAAATTTTAAATCATTAAAAGTAAATGCGACAGGTGGTGTATTTTTATTTTATCATAAAAATAAGCTCTGTTGAATATGGTGTAGCCTAGCATGTCCGGGACGTGATTTCCTGCGCCCGGGAGCAGGCAGCGCTCCCTGCTCCCGGGCGCATATACTTATTTTTTTTTATTTTTTTTTCAAATTTTTTTCATAGAACTGTTAATCTAGGTGTAGTTAACATGTGTATAAATTTTTACCATTTTTGGGGTATTTTAGATATTTATTTTTGATTTTTGAAAATCAGTGGCATTTAGGTAATTTAAAATTACTAAAATGCCACTGATTTTCAAAAATCAAAAATAAATATCTAAAATACCTCAAAAATGTTAAAAATTTATACACATGTTAGGTACACCTAGATTAAGAATGTTATAAAAAAATTTTCAAAAAAATATAAAAAAAAATAAGTATATGCACCCGGGAGCAGGGAGCGCTGCCTGCTCCCGGGTGCAAGAAATCACGTCCCAGCATGTCCTATATCATTGAAAATAAGCTCTGTAAACAGTATCAAACATACTGCTGTGCTTCGAGCGAAAATTTATTAAATTTAATTATTCTTAAAAAGTAAGTATTTGTCCTGAAGACAATGCGCGGAAGGACGCTCCCCATCTCATGCCGTCTCACGCCACGTCAACATCGTGGTTGACACGTTCAACACGTCCGATGATCCCATCCCTTTCACATGATATACAATGGTTGCGTGAAAGAATTCCCCAAGCGTTACGATTAGCAGAAATCTCCGCCAAAGTTTTGAACGAACCATCTTAATTTATTATTGTAGCTGTGTGGAAAACCTCAAAACCATGTCATTTTTCTACTGACTTTTGACCGGAAATGTTGCTGGGTGTCTCGGCTTCAAATTTTCGGGTTTTGTGCTTATGGTATTGAAAAATAAATGCTTAATTAATTCTCTCAATAAATTTCAAAGCATTTAATCTCTTTAACCTAGTCGGAAAGATATATCACAAAAATATTTTACATTATTTACCACACTCTGATTTTACATCTCTAATGAGAAAATTGTTGATTAAAAGGGCTACATACCATAGTCCATAGAAATTGATAATTTATTAAAATGATGATAAAAATGCGTAGAAGGTCTTTCTACAACTTTACAAATGCGCGAAAAATTATGTCTGACAAAAATACAAATATAGATGAGTACGCTTCGTCCCTCGTCATGACTCAAAAATAGGTAGCATATGATGCCACGCGCCATAACTTAAAGTGGGTTGCATATCGATCACGTGATATTGCTAATAAAAATAAATGTAGATCACTTCGCAGCGCGCCGTGACTTGAAAAGTGTGAGTACACTACGCCACGTGCAGCGACTTAAACAAGGAGGGAGTACATGATGCCACGAGCCATGACTCAAGTGTGAGTTTACACTTAGCCCGTCGACCAGCGATTGAGACCCTACACAATAAGCTAAGTATGCTTTCAGCTTTTGGATTTACATAGTAGATCAATGTGTCCCACATTCGGTCTTTAAATTTACACAACAGGCCAGCGTGTTCCACATACAGCCTTTGGATTGAAAATTGGATGGTTTCACCAAAAACTGGATTTACCTAAGTGCTAGTTACATAGAAGCGGGTCCATGTAACCCTTTCAAAATCTAAGATTTTAATCTTTGATGAAAAATATAATTTATTAATTGTATTTAACATAATTTGTTTATCTAGGAGATTAAGTTTCATCCTAATCAAGTATGCTTATGAGTCACATTTATTGGAATATATATATTCATGTATAAATTATGAAAAATACTAAAATATCAATTTTAAAGTAGTATTTTCGACATCTAAACCGTCCAAAATATCGTTTCTACATGCATAAATGATTCCATAAAGTATTATTACATTCTAATACATGTGTAAATAGATCTAAGCTTTTTTATAATTACACATGTATATATATATTTGAAAAAATGCGGCCAATAAACATAACTGATTGGGATGAAACTTAGTTTTCTAGATAAATAAATGGATTGAATTTTTACTAAAAGTCAAAATCTTAGATTTTGAAGGAGTTACACGGGACCAATTACATAGAAGCGGGACTGTGAGTAGATAGATATATATCTATATGAGAAATATTCAAGTGCGGCTTCACTGCACCATAATTACGGTGCAATTATCTCAAAATGACTTTCATACGATCATAAAATTATAATTACTATATTCGTTGTATTTAGAATTATGTATTCTATTAACATACCAATTTTCGTCCCAATTGTATATATGTATAGACTCTATCTAAAAATGGTACAAATTCATCGCAATAAAATAGTTTAATATAAATAGCAACTATAAAATTATTTTTTCAATATATAAATAAGTTGTTATAAAATTTATATATACATAAATGATTGTACAAAATATCAATATATTTAAATACATATGGGGCCTATCTTAGATAAATGCATCGTTAATTATGGTACAACTTCACTCAACGTATATTTTGCTAGTGAACTTTGCTCCGGGCGGCAAGTTGAAAAAGCCTGGACTTCATTAGATAGAACCGGCTTTTCATCCCTCTTGGGTTCGCATTGTGCTTGCTGTTTTTGCCCACATACGTCTATGTTCAGAAGGTTTACATCTTGCCGGTTCTGTTGGCTCCCTTTAGAGCATTTTTCGGCTGCCATTGCTGTATAATAATAATTATTATTATTATTATTATTATTATTTGAAAATATACAGCATTTGCTTTCCATGATTTGTTTAGCTGCTAAAATTTGTCGCCCTTTTGTAGTCCTGGAGACGCCTAATTAGACTGCCGTCATTTTTTATTTTTTATTTTTAATTTATATCATCATCATCATATTCTACCTGGGCATGGCTGTTTCGCCCAGTGGGTTCTCGGCTCACCCATTCTTTTTGGCACAAAACACTTTTTTTTTTTCTGCAGTTGCTGAGCCAGGCACACCACCGTCCATTCCTGTTGATGACGGTCAAGCTTAGCATTTTTTTTTTCCTTGTGCGGGTGGCTTTTTGCCTTCATCCAGGCATGCTAAAAATGGTGTGTGAATCATGCTGCACACACACATATATTTGTTGTCGCATCCACCGACTTTTATATATATGCATGTCTTTTGGCCATGCATCTATTGCCCATTTACACCTCAAGTCCTCCCTTTTTTTTTTCCCATCCCGAACGCTTTTATGAAACATTTCTTCGGTGAAAATCCCTCTATTTTTAAAATTGTAATAGTTGATAAAAAAAAAATTCATTCCATCCATTATATTTATCATCTTTTATAGTATCTTGAAAATCCTTTTATTTTTTTAATTTGATTGTATATGGGTCTCATCTATAAATGTGTAAAATCAACATAATAAAATAGTTTAATATTAAAATATTAATTTTAAAATAGTTTTTTCAACATCTAAATCATCTATAATATCAATAATAGATAGATAAATGATCATATAAAGTATTGTTATATTTTAATACAAGTGTGAATTGATCTAAGCGTTTTTCATAATTTACATATGAATGCACCTATTTTTGAGCAAATGTGACCTATTCGCATATTGTATTGGGATGAAACTTAGTTTCATAGCTAAAAAAAATTGTGTTAAATACAATGAATGGATTGTATTTTTTTAAATCAAGGATTAACATTTCAAAAATAAAAAAGATTTCACCAAATTACTTCTATGAAACTTGGTTTTACAAAAGTATTTCCATTTTTTCTTTTCTTTTTTATATATTTTATTTTTTTATTGCTGAATGGCATTTTAATTCTTCTCTTTCTTCTGCTTTTTTTTTTTTCTGATTTTGGACGTCCAAATCGTGGACGTCCATTTTCGTTCCTCTTTTTTTTTTTTTTCTCTATCTCTTTTTTTTCTTTGTTTTTTAGGGTCTACGTAATGGACATCTCTGTTGCACGTCCATTTTTTTTCCAATGCAATATAACATATTTTAAGACCCTATGATCTTAGTGGGGCCCATAGGTTCCCATCACTGGGGCTCACAGCTGACAGCATGCAAGCCATCGCTTGTAAAATGGAAGTGATTTTGCAAGTATTTGCATTTATTCTTTGTTTGATCGAAAGTATTTGCATATATTCATGCATCGGTCCATTCTATTTTCTTTATTTTCAAAAAATATCCTCAAATTTTTAGCAATTGATTTAAGGATCGTTCTTTTTTTTTTTTTTTTTTTTGAGAAAAATCGTTCTTAGGTTAGTGTGTAAAATAACTCACATATCTTTTACTTTTTCTAATTTTTTTTTACAAAATTATTGATCTAGTTAAAGTTAATCTATAAACCAAGTGTTATTATTTTCGAAGATATTTATATATTTATTTTGAAATTTTAAATACATGGATATTTAGTTATTTTAAATTGTTAAAACATGACTAAAAATGCCCCTATTTTAAAAATCCAAAACAAACATATGCACCTACAAAATTTGTAAAATCGGTGCATAAATTAAATAAATTAGATTAAAAGTTTTGAAAATTTTGAAAAAACAAAAAATATTTTTGGGCCGGTGCATTTCACATAAAGAAATTTGTAGATTTTTCTGCCAAGAGTTGACAACATACAACTGGTATTTTCTATTATAACTTAATACATTATATATAAACATATTAAACATACCGTTTGAGGCGTGTATAAATATAAAGGTCTTATTTTCATCTTCTCTTTATTTCTTTTATTTATTGTCATATTCAAAACTTTCGTCTTGCTCTTCCGATTTCTTCTTAATGAAACTTCTCCTAATGTTTTTAAAGTAAATATTGAAATTAGCAAATATAATTTCAAATTGGTCCATAACATATATTTTTTTATTTTTTTAAATTTTTTTTATAAAACTATTAATCTAGTTGTACTTAATCTATAAACCAAGTTTTAACAATTTTAGAGATACGTAATATATTTATTTTTGAATTTTTAAATGCATTAGTGTTTTAGTCATTTTAAATTATTAAAACATGACTAAGATACTCCTATGTTTAAAAATCTAAAATAAATATATACACCCCAAAATAAAATCAATGTATAAATTAAATATAATTAGATTAACAGTTTTCAAATAATAAAAAGTATTTTTAGATCGGCTTGAAACGATCATTTCACGGGAAGAAATTAGTGGGTTTTCCCGCTAAGAGTTGACAACATACAGCTTCTATTTTTATTATAATTTAATACGTTATACGTAAACATATTAAAAATACCTATTGAGGTCTATGTAAATGTAAAGGTTTCATTTTCATCTTTTCTTTCTTTTCTTTTTTTATTTGTTGTCGCATTTTAAATCTGGGTCTTGCTCTTGCTATTTCTTCTTAATGAAACTTCTCTTCATGTTTTTTAGGTAAGTATTGGAACCACCAAATCTACTTTTTTTAGCCGATTGGGTGTATTTGGGTTGATATTAGCACTCGGCACGTATGCCGTTGGTCATGAGGTCTAATCCCATGTGGGAACTTTGTCATCCAGAAGTGAGAATTGTTGTCTCCAGGTGAAAAGCGAAGAGCACTTAATCTCATCTTTTGTTTAGCAGGAAAAATTGCAATAATACTTGGGCTAGATTTATAATATAAATTAAGATTATATTTATGGATTTTCAAGCTTCATTTGTATTATGAGTTAAGATGAGTTGTAATATTGCATGACTAATAAAAAATGTACTTTTTCATGTAAAAAGTTCTAATATTTATTTCTGCAACCAAGCTTTATCAATGTGACCCTAGATATTTTGCCTTCGGTAGTTTTAATAACCAAATTTTAATTTAAAAATAAACAGTGCAGCAAAATAATCTTGACTTTAATTTGTACTAATTTTATTATTAAATCTCGAATTTAATTTTTATTAATTTTATTATTCAATGTCTAACTGTATGTGTTCTTGTATATAAAAATCCCAAAGAATAAAATATTAACGTTTATTATTTATCTTTTATCATATAATTATTTTTTACATTTTAACGTCAGTTAAACAGTTATATTTTAGTTTCTTTTTAATAAAAATTTGCAATTTAAAATTACAGGACACTCATGAAATTGTATTTTGTAAACGCTCGAAAATAAAAAAATAATTATTTTACTCAAATGCTTAGATTGCCATCCCAGAGTTTGCCCAGATAATAGTAGCGCCTGTCTCATTCATTTCTAGCGTGAGGTCGACTCCTGTTAGTATGGGAGTTTTTGTATCCCAGGGTGAGCTACTATCTGTCGTGCGTGGAATGTTTAGTTTCCCCTATATAACTAATGGGAAAAATTATAATGGCACTCAGGTTTGATGTGTAATATCAATGACATAAGTTGTAAGGATTCTTGGTCTTGATTTGTAATACGAGTTGAGGAGTAATGTTGTAACATTGATAAAAAAAAAAAAAATAGTTGAAATAATAAAATTTTGTAATTAAATATTGCAAATAATTCAAATATATTTACTTGTTATGTAAACATATTAATTCATTATATGGTTGTAGAATTATTTAATTTAATAAATTTAAGGTTCATAAAAAATTCAATTTACAATTTAAATCATATTTTACTATTTTGTATCTACGGCAGTGTGCATATGCATGTGCAAAGCTCCACTGTGCAATTTCTGCTACACTGGGCTTTATACTCCCAGATAAACCACGTCCGTTTAATGGAACGATCCAAAACGCACGCACGAAAGAAAAGAAAATATTAAAAAAAAAAAAAAGGGATCTGGACAAAGACCAACTCACCTTGGGCTGGGCTCGCCCACTCCTAAGCCGACTGTTGGAAACTTTGGGCTCCAACTCGATCCGTCCTGCGTCCTAAGAACCTCATCAACTGCTGTGACGGTTGGACACGCAAGTGACCGATGTTACTTCTTGGGCTGGGGCCTGGGCTAGGTTGTAACTGGTCAAGATAGAAATACATAGACTAAGGTTCTACATTACAAGAGTTTTCTCTTTTTTTTAAAAAAAAAAAAAAAAAAGTCCACTTATTTCTACCTTTCTTTTGATATATTTTCTTCAATATAATACATGTTGCAATCAAAATTACTAATAGGGTACTACAACGTTGGTGGGATGCTAAGCCAGTAAAAATGAAACTAAGATTGGATCAACTCCCACGCCACCGATCCCACACAAGTTGCATCGTCCCGTGACCTGAACCGAGTACAGATTTAGGTATTATCTTCCAATTTTGTTCGGACAATTAGGAAAAAGCAGGCCAGCCGATAGCTTGGTTTTACTTCTTTTACGTGTCCTTCACGTGTTTGCCCGATTCCGTTTTAAAAATACGGTAATAGGACGATCTTAGGCTGATAAAATAGATTTAGAATTTTAGATACATGACAATACCTGTCGATTCGCCCTCCATCAGATTCCGATAGATTATGAAATATTCTTCCGAGGGATGGGCCACATCAACACGAATGCTGGGACAATAACTAGACCGAACCAGCAAATGATTCCAATGGTACAATTGTACCATGACACCACGTGGTCCACTTTATAGTAGATTGAGATATTTTGGAAGGGATGAAAATAATGAAAAATTTCAGATGGTCATAACTTTTATTGACAATTACAGACCAATCATAAGTGTCTTTTAAAAAAAAATACACTTCCAAATAGTTCCGGTTGTTAACAGGTTTTATATCACTAATTAAAACAAGATAACACTTGAACCTAAAAGCAAAAATAACATTTCCGTTCCGTAAATTAATTAAAGTCAGCAATAGTTTTGTCTTGCCATGGTTTTGAAAAAACTAACCAAACATTAGTGGCTAATTTCGAATTTTTGAAATTAGTTTGTCAGTGTGTTCCATAATTGCCAGTCAAAAGTTAAAAGTTTGATGGCTTGTGACTTGCGCACGTGGTAAAAGACGTGTTCTTTTAGGCAAATAATCCGGATTCGGAGTCCGGCGTGGAACATTTGTCTCTTTTTTAATATTTGAGAGCTTGTAGTTTTCTTATTTCAATGTTGTAAAAATTATTTCAAGGTTTGACTGTAAGATATATTGAGATTTAATGTAAAATACCTCAATAAAAAAAAGTTAAAAGTTTAATTCTTTTGAAAATTTTCCTAAAAATGTTCGAGCCGATTGTATTATATTTTATTTTCTTTCAAACTTCAATCAAGTTGCAACCAAAGTTATGGTGCTGGTACGCATGGTGGGCCTATTGCCCAGAGGTCTCGGTATCCACCCTCCTCTCCATCCCATAGGTAATGAGAGTTACGGAAAAAATATCTCCTAATAGGGGTTATGAAAAAATGTTCCTTGGTTTTGGGGATGATACAGAAAATATTCTTTTATATCATGAGGATTATGCAAGTATTAGATTGTAATATCAGATGATGCGATGTATATATAAAGAAACGAAAAAATGAAAAAGAAGTTTCAATCAAGTTAGGTAAGCCGGATTGTGCGAAATTTGGAATGCCATGCGCCCAATCGTCAGCCTACATTTTCGCAAACGTGGAAACAACCAAAATTTAAAAGCCGGTATTAAAAAATTAGTGAGCCAGAGGCAGCCACAGCCACAGCCACTTTCAAGTCGTGAATCTCGTGTTTATGTGATTTCGATCTCAGACCTGGATCCAAACACACGTGTAAGTCTACCAAATGATTATTATTGTTATTATTATTAATTTTATACGACCTTGGAATAATTGAACTCATACATGCATGCATTATTGCGCGCGAAAGCTGTCGTTGCCAAACTAGCGCGGTATTTATCTCCGGGGACCTCATATGGAGCAATACGAGCTCTGGAAAAAATCTTTTTTGCTTTTTTTACGTTTCTAAATATGGGAGATTTATCTCCGTTTTTCTATGAAGTTTGATAATTTTTAATTTTATTTAATATTTTATTTTAATTTTCAAAATAATAAAATGTCCTTATCAGTGCATGTACTCATACTTGTTTATTAATTTTTAAAATTTAAAAATAAAAATACTAAATAAATTTTAAATTTTATCAAATTTTAAAGGTACGAAGATGTAAATGGGTCTCATTTATTTATAAAATTTTTTTTTTTGGCACCCGCATAATACGGACCTAATGTTTATTATTACCGTCCATAATAAATAACATATGTGTCAGCTTAAAATCTTTACCGTATCAAAAGTTGAAAATGGAACTTGAAATGTGTGGAGTTGAGTTGTACAAGTGGACGCTTGGTAACGTTTGTGGGGAGAGGTAAAAGGAGAAAAGTGATTTTTTTTTTTTTTTGTAAATATAAAAGTGATGTGGTATGATAAAGGTAAAATGTGAATAAACAGGACAATTGTATGAAAAAGTAATTTGGATATAAAAGTAAAATAAATAAAACTATAGGTAGAATAGACAGGGAAAAGAGTTTCCCCTTTCCCTCCTCCTTTTACTGTACCAAATGCAGATTATTTTTTTTTAGTAAGCGTAACTTCTTACACGACGTATATAATATGATTTTTTTTTTTCTTCGACCCCTTTCCTTTTTTGAGAACCATGAAAGAGATTACTCATATCTATCGGTGTGACGCAGCTCTTTGATTTTTGGCTAGATATACAATTAGCTAGTGTCGCAGGAGACATTACCTTTTGTCCGGACGCCCTAATCGATGTTGAATTTCATGAAAATCCTATGACAAGAGACACCTTCTTTTACGCATACTGCCCAACCGCCGTTACATTCCATGGATTTATCATTGAGTAAATGGTATTGATTCTCCACCCAAATTCGAGAGTGCCAAAATACTTCCCTGGTTGGAGTGAGATGTTGAAAATAAGCTGTTTTGGAACAAACAAACAGCCCAAAGGACAAAACTGACGGCTAGTAAAACAACTAAAGTCCTTCCCAGTTAATCTAGTGGAAGAGGGCCAAATTTACATAGGACAGCACCATTTGGTCCAAGGTTGGTAACGCGCATGTTAATTTTGATAAAGGCCTCTTGATAAACGATCCTGATGATTAGCTTGCCCTGCTACTTTCTTTCTTTACTCGCACCTATCTGCCTTTTAAAAGCCTAACCCTGTCATCCATCACCCAATTTCACTTGACCCATAAGTAAGACTAAGATGCTGACTATGAAACCAAGGTTTGAAATTTGGGAGTGGTATTAATGACTTTTTCATTCCCAAATAGACGCAACTTCAATTGTTGTTCGATTTCGTAATCATCGAAGATTAGTTAATCTAAGCCCTTAGATTAAGCTTCTTCAAAAGTTTGGCTCTCCTGTCATCCGTTTCTATCCAAATTAAACCAGTAGGCCCACTGGCCATCATTACGATCAGGACTTTAATTTCTCTTAATCGGCTCCCCAAGTGTCAATGTTACATAGAGATGTTCCCCGTCCTTGACAGAGCGGTCGCTTCTTCTTCTACGTCATCAATCGGTGTGAGCGCGTCCGCTAGCTAACCTGTTTGATATGCTACTCGCTCACTGGAGAGAAATAAAATTCCAAGAGTCACAGAGGGTAGAGAGAAGAAGGCGTAAGAGAATGACGAAGAAGGAGAGAGTCAAGCGAGTGCTGAGTTGAATATACAATTTTTATAGTTATTCTCTCTCTTTTTTAATGGAATTGTTCTTATTTTTTTATTGATATTTTTATATAATGTAATATTGATATTACAAACTAGGCTTTTCATAACCCTTAAATCATGGGAAAAAAAATTTCATAAATACTTTCACCATACAAGGGAATCAATAAGAACTCCCATTAGGAGGAATGATTTTTGTGACCACAAAAGATCACCTTTTCAATTCAAGCCACCGGTCATGGTTCCAGTTGGAGAAATTGTTCTCATTTTAAAAACATAATTTAGCTTTTTTTTTTGACATAAGTTCCTTCCTCCTTCCATATCCAATAATCCTAATTTTTATCTGAGTTCCTCTTCCATCCCCACCATCTAGGAGCAACGCAGCGAACTCCAACCCCAAAACAGTACCTCACGCGGGAAGCCGTATGAGATGGGGGCCCAATAAAGTAATAAACGCACGCAACTACCCCTCATTGTCCAAATATCATGAGTATTTGTCCTATTCTATGCGGCGCTAATTTTACAAATTTTTATTTCCTGCCCCGATGACGTTGCTTTTTATATCCTATTCCATGAGATTTTTTGAACCCCCTGAATTTGAAATAATATGTGGGTCATGTAATCAAAATCCTGGGGGTTTTAGCTAGATAGATCAAGATTCAATTGAAAATCGCTTAAAATCCTCCCACGGTCGGATTTGACATGGGCATATTTGGTTAAGATGAAAACTTTTTGACAAAATTTTTCAATTTAAAATTTTTCGTTTTTCGTAATTATCCTAATTTTCTAATATTTTTTACATTTTCTGATATACTCCCCGTATTTTTCAAATATTTTAACACAGTTATTTATATAATTAATTTATCTATTTTAATTTTATTATTTATCATTATCATTTTATATCATATCATATTATTTCCTCACATTTTAAAAACTTCTGTATAAAAAAAATGTTTTCTTTCACAATTTTATCACTTTACAAACACGTGTGCTGTTCTGCCGGACGATTGATCACGACAAGATGAATGTCGGCATGCATGTGGGCTTCAGTCTCCCTCCACGTCATCAAGAAGGGTGCGGTCCAGTTTTCGTACGGCTAGGAAATCAAGATATTTTGGACGCTGACATAGCACTCGATCTCATCACGTTCTTTGAATTTGGGCCATAAGGCCTAGAAAATTCAAACTCGCATGCGGCCAACGAAATGCTTCCATGTTTTCCTGGCATCCGACGGACCGAAACTACGGTGAATAGGTTGCCACGTGAGACATGGATTTATTCATTTGGTTGGACCGTTGCTCTTTGGCGCAACGAGACGTGTAGGGCTCTGATCGCCTATTTGAGCACTACGTTGGACTGACAGCCATTAGCCAGGTGTATGCCATGCGCACGAAAGATGTCATTATCCGAACTCGCGGATTAAGACTACGTTACGGCCGTTTGGCAAATTGTCTTCCGTTTTCATGATTTTTTAACTTCTCTGTATTATCTTATAAATAATATAGCTATTTAACAATCCTATTTTTAATTTTAACTTCACATTTTAATTATTTTTTCTTAGAATTAATCTATTCCAACTTTATTCATATCACTTACTTTTCATTTTTTACCACTTATATAATTTTCAAAATATTCTTTTCAATACTTTTCATATTAGGATTTTACTAAAAATTCATATTTCCAAACGCACCTTAAGTTCGGACGTGTACCACAGCATTCCAACGACTAGAAATTGAATTTGAGCTGGGATGAGTTGGACAGCAGGGGCTTGTTTCGTATCCAATCGGTTGTCAATAAATACATGTCTATACGATGACATCTATGGTTGCCGACACAATTTCGCCTTGATGGATAAAATAAAAAAAGAAAAAAGATTTAAAAGATGATTATCTAAATCGTACAAGTAATAAGAGAAAATTAAGATTAGTGAATTGGTAAAAATCACAGATTTAAAAGATTAAAATTTTGTATATCTGTAGTTTTTATATGATTTGTCCAAGCATACGAATTAACCCAAAATTTATCAAGATGGAATTTCCTAATGCGAAAAAAAAAAAAATTGCTAGAAGCAACTAGCCAGCCAGTCGCATTTTCTGCCCTGCCTCTTAAGACATCGGAGTAAAGCCCTGGCCATAAAATATATAATATTAAAAAGAAAAAAAAATTTGTGCTGCAGTTTCTGCCCTGCAGAATAGGAAATCTCGTAGCCAATCAATTCCTGGGGCTATCAACGTCAATTTGATTAATAATATTTCTTATGCAACTCAATCGGTCATTAAATAGAACTAATCCATATGAATATAATTATATCGGATTGACTTCGTAAGTTGTTCGGTTGAGTTTAAAAAATGCTTCCAACGTGATTTTCCTTTTATTCAAAAAAATCATACAAATCGCACGTTGGCGTGAGTGAAAATTATGAATTGAGTAGTGTTATTACCATTGAAAGTTATTTTATAATTGTAAATGGTGTAGATTACATTTTTTACTTATTATTTGAACCTTTAAGTATATATTTTAGCGTATACGGAGACAAATAATTATTCCTAAAAAAGGAAGTCTATTGCCATGTATAAAGATCAATTTTAAATTTAACATAATTTGCAAATAACTCTCACATAGTTTTGACCATAATTGCAAATATACTTATAATATTATGCCGTAGTGACTGCATTATCATAGTGTTGTTATATTTGCAAAGATAAACATACACCTGTAATTTGTATATTTTTGCAAATATATCATATCGTGATGATGTACTAAAAACGTCATAACAACGTGAGTATATTTATAATTATAGTCAAATTATACGAAATCATTTGCAATTTTTATAACTATATAAATATCTTTACAAATTACCCTTAAATTAGTTAATTCCCTTGGTGTAGGATGATATATAGTATATACCCATAATAATTAATACAAGAAAATTTTAGCGCTATGCGTCTAAGTCTTATCATAATCACAATGAGAACTCTTCTAAGCAATCTCATGAAATTTTATGAATTTTTAAATCTTGACAATGAATAAAAATCCACTTTATTCATTATATTTTGTATCATTTGTTTAATTAGGAGTTCAAGTTTCGTCTAAACTAATGATAATCATGGTCATATTTATTTAAAAGTATACATAAAAATTCTAAATTCATTTGCATGTGCATTAAAATATAATAAGACTTTATAGAATTATTTTTCACAAAATAATGATACTTTAAATAATTTAGATGTTGAAAATATCACCATAAATTTAGGATTTATTTTGGAAGTGATAAAATTTTTAATGAAAAATGTTGATGTAAAATTTGTTAAATTGATAAAAAAAAATAAAACAATATTATTCGGGGGAAGTGATAAAATTTTCGATGAAAAAATTTTGGTGTAAAAGATTTTAAATTAATAAAAAAAATGAAGTGATATTATAGGGGTAATGATGAAGCGTAAAGAAAATAAGGTTAAAATAGATAGGTTAGTTATATGGATAGTTATATAAAAATGATTAGAAAATAAGACAATTGTATAGGAAGATGTAAAAAACTAATTTTAAAATAGGACAGTTATACATAGTAAAAAAATTTTAGCTTAATATTTTCTTCTCATTGCCAAACACACCATTAATATTAAGTATCAAATTATTACATGAATATTAATTTTACACATTTATAATGGAGCCATACGTAATAATACAAAACAAATTATAAGATTATTCCCACTAAATAAATAATATTAAATAAATAGATAAAATAAATTTTCTACCAATCATGAAGACGGGGCAAATTGAATGAGAAGAAGCGTAACTCAATAAACAATGCTAGAAACATGTAAGACAACCCCCTTCATAAAAGGCTTAATTGCAGCCAATATTTTTTCTTTTTTTCACATATTCCCCATTTAAAAGATATTCAGAAGGCAACATAACATGTTGCACGCTCCAATACTTTCTAGATATGGATGGTCCAATATTATGTACGTATGATAACTCCACCGATCGAAGCCCTTTCACGTGGAGAACGCCGCCGACAAGAATTCATGCACCAACGCTCGTTTGGGAAAATTCCAGTTGTCACTGTTCGATGCTTTCTCTTTTTTAAGAAAGGAGGAGAACAGCACAGGCAGAAAAAATATTTCTCCTTAAAAATGGAAAACCAGTAAACATCAAGGAAAAAAAAAAACCCTCCTCCACCACTAATAAATAATTAAATTGGAGTCCTAAGAAAAATGATTATTTTCCGATCGAGGCCGATTCTCCATCCAAAGACGCAGCTCTAGCTGCCGCAGAAATCAAATACTCGTGCTGGAGTACGGGTGCAACTTGGGTAGGGTACCATGGGTAACCACCAATCTGACCTTAATTTGGGTAGGGTAGGATAGAAAATATTACTCGTGAGTATGAGTAGGGTACAAACTATTACCTGCCTCCTCAAATAGGATACGGGTATGGTAAATACGTTGGATACCCAGAACCGACCTGCATAGGTACTTATATGGAAAATTAATTAGATGCATAATTATATACATGTATACTATATATTATATAATACGTATTATGTTTTGTCTTTGACATCTTATGTGTGCCCATATTTTAACAAATTCAAATTTAAATGAATTTTGTACCTTGTGAAATATAAATTTTAATGAATTTATATATAAGTCATTAACTTCCAAAAGACTTTCATAAATATGTTTGTGACTTATGATTATAATATATTAATAGTTTTAATGATTGGGTCATGATGGTCTATACTTCATATTTTTATATAATAATATAAACAGTAATATATGTACTTATGATTTTAAAACATAAACGAGTATTATTTTACATTATTTAAAATAACGTAGAATTTTTTAAAAAATATTGTATTTGAGTATTAAAGGAACCAATTTGGAACCGAAACCGGAACCGACCCTATGGGTAATGAGTTAGATAGGGTAGGATAGGGTATACTAAGAACCAAACCAACAAATGGTTAGGGTAAGATAGACCTTTTAGAAATAGGGTATGAATAGGATAGACCATTGCCCGAACCGAATCGACCCGAGTTGCACCTAGTGTAGAGAGATATGGCTGCACCAGGGGGAAAAGGGACCCAAAGTAATTATATATTTGGGAATTCTAGATACGTCTGTCAGTGATACTCCGCTCTGATGAAGATCAGTACCGCATAGGATCTACCACTGCATCATTTTTGGGTAGGATTAATCTCATCTGATAATTAGTGGCCTAAAAATTAACTAGAGAGGCTTCGTAGCTTTTTTTTCCCGGTTAATGACCATGCTCATTCATTCAAAACTAATTAATTAGTACGTTGCACAAACTCACGCATGTAGTCTTGCACTAAAATTCAAGACCAAAATCCGACGCAATTTAATTCTGCCTCTCTTTTACCTGCCAGCTTTTGAATTACTTCATCGTATCTATTTGGAAACTAGGAAAATCCTCAAACACTAAGTGTGTGTTTGGTAAGCAATCAACTTTTGAATTAAAAAAATTTTAAATTAAAAGAAAATAATATGATATGATATGAGTAATTATAAGAAATAAAAAGAATAAAATTAAAATAAATAGATTAATTGTATATGTAGTTGGGTAGAAATGATATAAAAGTAGTGTAGTTGTGTAAAAAATATAAAGAAATAATTTAAAAATAAATTCGTTATTAAAAGTAAAAAATTTAAAATTGAAAAATTTTATTTAAATTTTTTTTATAATATCCAAACATGCCCTTAATCAAATGATTGTACCTCCCCTTGTAACTCAGCATGTAGTAGTAAGACTCTTACAATGTTTATATAAATAAAATTTGACTTCAAAACTTTCATAAAAGATATTGTTTGGACTCATATTAGAATAAGGCGCAAGGAAACTGTTCATACTCCATGTGTCAAAAGCCCCCATGGCTAGGGCGTGAAAATCAAGGGAGACATGTCAGAAGGCTGATGCAGATTAGGATAGTACATGCATTATCTTCAAGTGATAGTGCATGGCTTCCATGTATCCGCACCGTTGTTGGTGTCTCGTGATTGCCTTGGAATTCACGCCAACAGGTGACATGGATTAATGGAAATCATGCACAATATATGCATTGTTATAATCTGTTTTTAAGAAAGACATAAGTAGTAGCCACCAAAGGGGGCTTGAACTATTCTCCTTAGATTAGTTAACGCCTTTGTTCTGATCCTTATTTGTTATAATTGATTTTCTATTTAAGACTTTATGCCCAAAGGACTTTATTTTTTCATACAATATAAATTTCTTAATGATTTTGAAAGGAAAGGAGTGGTGTGATGTGATAGAATAGTTGTTGAAAAATAATTAAAAAATATAATAATTATGTGCAAAGACATGAGTAAATGATTAAATGGATTGATGGTTGAGGAAAGTAAAAAGTTTTAGACTTTTTTATCTGAAAAGATTATGATAATGTTAAACACACCCTAAATTTATATATTAGTTTAATATAAGTTGAAAAATAATATACAGAGGGTCATTCGTGTAACGCCCCAGGCCTAACAGTAAAGTATTGTCCGCTTTAGGCCTCGGCCTGCACGGTTTTGCCCTTCTGGGTTCACGTGCATCCCGTCCTTCCCCAAAAGGCGCCTCACAGAGGTATCTGACGGCCTCCACCTATAACCCAGGCTCCCCCCTCATCTTAACCGATGTGGGATATCACATTCACCCCCCCTTGGGGCTCCAGCGTCCCCGCTGGACACCATCGGTCAGAGGTCGGGAGTCGGCTCTGATACCATTTGTAATGCCCCAGGCCTAACAGTAAGGTATTGTCCGCTTTAGGCCTTGGCCCGCACGGTTTTGCCCATCTAGGTTCACGCGCATCCCGTCCTTTCCCAAAAGGCGCCTCACTGAGGTATCTGGCGGCCTCCACTTATAACCCAGGCTCCCCCCTCATCCAAACCGACGTGGGATATCACAATTCGCGTGGGCCCTCTAGAATAGGGTAGTGCCCATCAAAGGAGCTGACGACAAAAGTATCCTCCCTAGCCGAGAGTTGAGCCAATGCTTTGAATTTCAAAGCCAGCCGATGCCTGATTTCCGTATTTTTGACACCAAAGCTTTGAATTATTTTTAAAATGTTTTGTGACGTGGGTGAGCAAAAATAAAATAAATTGGGTCCCACTTACGACGCTTCCGCTCTCGTTTCAGAGCCGAGCAAAATTAAAAATCCTGCACAGTTTTCCAGGTGTCGGTGCTGCAGCGTTCGGCCAACCCCCACCCGTGTTCTTCGTTGCATCATTCTAACTGCCCTACTTTTCATTTAAAACTTTTTAATTAAAATTTTTTCACTTCCTATAATCATCATATTTTTAATTATTTTTTCACATTTTTCTATATAAATTATCTTACTTTTCAATCATTTTTACACAACTACTCATACAAATAATATATTCATTTTAATTTTATTATCTTTATATCTTATCATTATTCTTATCATATTATATTATTTTCTATCAATTACGTAATTTTTACCTCAATAATTTTCATTAAAATTTTTTATCTCTAACCAAACACTCGTGTCTTAAATTGATTTTCACAATGAATTATCCGATTTGAAGTCAGCATGAGAACATGCGTCAGTGTACAAGGTTCGGGATTTCAACCCAATTGGACCGAAAAATTTAAAAAAAAAAAAAAAAAAAGTATGTTTTGCACAGTCACTTTTACTATTTTTTTAACGACCAGATAACTGATGCGTAGCTCAAGTTGACCCGTTATGGCTGGTCATAAGTTTGGCCCTCATCTCCTTCATTTAAGTGGTGCAGCAGTTTTTCTATTTCTTTTCTCTAATCGAGGTATTTTCAATTTTACTCAATATACAGGGTGTTATTAAAAAATTTTCCTCCATGCTTAAATGTAATATAAATTGTCATAATACATATACATAAATACCAATAAAAAAAAACTGATGTGAAGCAATGACCCCGACACTTCTGCTAACATTTGGAAAGAGGAGAAAGAAGTTGAAATCTCTTTTCCTGTTTTTCTTTAAATTGCCAGTTGCCTAACCTAGTCTAATTAATTAGTTACTTACCTCGGCAATCTTCCATTTGCTGTTATGGACTGGGACAGAAGCATCCACGTGCGAACCTCATGTCGCTGCTATGATGTAACGGGCTGTAGACGTAACACCTCTTTTCTGTCGCATGTCAGAGTAAAGTGTATACACTAACTACGCTCCATGTGATAGTTACATGGTCTGAGAAATAAGGACGATACACGAAGAGGAAGATGCAGTGTAGTTGGATGCTTTTTAACGGCTGTTACTTGACGGCAAAGCGATAGAGCTCGTGGGGGAACCTTTTGCTTCCTGATCGAGGTACTTCATTTCCCAATTGCCTCTTGTGAAGATTACGTTAGCATGCTCACATATTTTTCATGAGAAAATTAATCCCGCCCACGTGCAACTTCAAATGGTAAACTGGCACGTGTCTGAGCTAGGGACTCATCAACCATTCCAATAGCGTTACTTAAAATGCAAGCAACGTATGAAAGTCTCAAAAGATTTATAAATAACCCTGAAAGTAATTTGAAAGTCAGGTGGCAATTTCCGAATGATCTGAAATGGCCTCATCATCATTTCAGACCGGTGCCAAAAAAATCCTTTTTATTTTTGTCAAAATTTTTAATAAAATTATTGATTTAAACATATTTAATCTATATACCAAATTTTAACATTTTTGAAAATATGCATACATTTATTTTGAATTTTTAAATATAATGGTATATTAGTCATTTTAAAATATTCAAAATCGATAAAAATTAATTTATAAATTAAAATATATCTAAATTAACAATTTTACGAAAAAATTTTGAAAAATAAAATATAGTTTTTAGACCAATGTAAAATAAAGTCATTTCACAATTCACATTGGTTTGAAAAGACCCGACCTCAACAAAGTGACCCTCGCTGTGCAAAACCAAAGCACTTGCGCACCGAGGCTTGGCAAAACGAAGGCAGGTGCAGATAGTGCAAGCTGCAAAGGACATGGAAACGAGTTATTTTCATTAAATTGCCTGCGTCATTAATTATATAGCTTTGATCAACTGCACCGAGCAGGGGCAATTGCTATTTATTAACTTTAAAATCAATTAATGCGACCTAATAATTAAAGAGAAGTGATCCTGTTAGTTCGGGCTAAATAAATCTCCCACTTAGCCTACTTTAAAAAACCTATTTAAAATAATTTTTTTTTACTTTTTTCTTCGTGCACTTGTTTATCTAAGTTTATTTAACATATAGACCAAGTTTCACCATTTTTGAATATGTTTATCTATTTTTTTGAGATTTTTAAACATCTATGTGTATATATGTATTTAAAATACCCTTATTTTTAAAAAATCTAAAAAATATATATACGCATATCCAAAAATGGTAAAACTTAGTCAATATATTAAATATACTTAGATAAATAAGTATACGAAGAAAAAAGCAAAAAAAGTTGTTTTAAATATGATTTTTGAGATGGGCAAAGTGAGACATTTACTTAATTCAAGCTAACATCACTCTTTATAATTAAAAGAGGGGCTAAAGAAATTTTAATTTTTGGATTCTATACCCATAAGAAGTGGTAGAGGCTGATTAAGGGAATATTCTGCAATGTAATTAAAGCTGGAATGGTGGTGGTTCAACCAATCCACTTTTCCTGGTTCAACCGTCTGGTGGCGGGCTCCAATCCCGTTGCTACCAAATCCTAGCTACACTCTCTGCATGCATCGCTATTTCCCATTACCCATTCCTACTCCCAAAATTAAGTTGCTGCTTTTACGGTTTCATGTAGAATTTCAGCTGTACTTTTTAGCTTTCCCAAAGAGGCCTGTTCTGACCTAAGAAAGGCATCGCAGCTTGTTGCTTACACCCGCGTATGATTCCATTATTTTATTTCATTGCATTTCCCACTACTAACGCCAAACAATTAAATTTACAGAGCACGGCAAAAAAAAGATTTCGTAAAGTACGTGATTGATCTTACCCAAAAAAAAAAAAAAAAAAAAAGGATTTAAAAAACAGAGGGTACAACGGGGATGGAATTGATTTCCCTGGACTTTGGTAGGTTGCAGCCAGCCGCCCAAGGGAAAAGGCCAGAATCAATACCCCCCAAAAATCCAGGTATTTATCGATCTAGAGCCGAAATGCGGGGAACTTGTGCCGGCATATTCTCTTTTCGAGCATTGATGCGGATGTACAGTACAGGTTCGAGCTCTTTAATTGGAGATCGAAGGTTGGAATTTTTATATGGCTGCAAGTTGAAGCTCCCCATTCTCTCTTCTATGTATATATATATTTTTACGACACCAGTAGTATACATTAGCAATACAGGAGAGACAAAAGCCAGAACTTTTACCAACCGCGTTAAAGATGGGTTATTATTATATATATGATTTAAAATCTTAATTATCTAAGTATTACATTTTTCTATTATTGCCTTTATATTCTATTTATTTACTTCATCTTTTCATACAACTCTCGTAACTATTTTATCTTTATTTTCATTACTTTAAATCATTGCCTTTCTTACATAGGTATTACATCACTTTCTTTCTTTTTTCAAAAATTTTAATTACAAATTTTTTCATAATTTTTTCAACAATTGCAAACACATCTGTATTTAGGAACATGTAAATGAGGGGAAGATTTTTTCTATTTTACTAATTCAATTTTAGGGGCATTTGGTATTTACAAAAACTAAAACTTTTTTCTCTTCAAAACTATCCTATTTTTCAAACATTTCTCAACTTTTTCTTATACAAATATCTTAATTTTTAATTATTTCTTCACAACTTTTATATTACTATCCAAACTATTTCAACTTTATTTCCCTTACTTTTCAATGTTACTGCTATTCTCTCATATTATTTTTTCAATTCAAAAATTTTTTCATCAATTTTTTTTTAAAGTTTTATAAAATAACAAACACACATTATTGTAATTTGATATTTTAACGATTTATATATTCTAATTTATTTCTTTTATATATGTTTTAATCATTGTTTCAAATCTTTACATACAACTAACTTTTTACTGCTTGTCACTATAACTATTATATCACACAAATCTCTTATTTTTAAAAAAAAATTTGATTCACACTTTTTTTTACTTTTACTTAGACTTTCACAAATACTTCCTAAACACTTTGTTTACTTTTAAGTAGTGTTTGATAATATGATTATATGATGAAATGGTGGGAAGGTGTGACAAGTGTGAAAAAATATTTTAAAAAGTGTGTAAATGATTAATATGATAGAAGTAAAGTTAAAATAAATATGATAAATTGTAAGAAAAATGATTGAAGTATATACGTAAAATTGGAAAAAATAAAATTATTTGATAATTAATATGTCAAATCATTTATAAGAAAATGTGTTAGAGAGAAGAAAATTATGTGAAAACTTCTGGTGGAATTAACAAACGTGGCCTTAATCATTTTTAATCAAATGTTGAGCTATTGAAGTAACATTTTTTTTTATATAAAACTTGTAGTAACATCCTTGATATCATCAAAATTTACAATTTTAAAAAATATCTTTATGGTGTGACAATAAAATGCCAACACGTGTCCAACATATTACCCAAATGAAAGACAAGGAAACCTTGACTTGGACGGGTGAAGGATAAAATCCAAGCTCAACATCACGTGGGTCTAATCACGGTTTTACGACGTGCAAGGAATAAAATTGTTATGTGGTTGAAATAAAAAAATAATAATAAATATTGTTATGTGGTTTATAAATAACTATCTCGGGCTTTTTGACTTGATGCCGTGGATAGGCTTCAAGCTTTTGAACATGTCATAAAGTGACTGCATCCATCCAATTAAATGAATAATAGCTAAAATCTCATCCGTGAATCTGCTTGATAAGATGCCACCTGAGCCTTCCGTCCCCACTTCCAGCCATGTCGGCAGAATTCATTGAAAAGCCTTCGAAAACCTTAAATGGTCAAGACTATTCCAGGCTTTTGAATCATCGAAATGAAAACTTCCTACACAATTTCTATTCGACATATATATTACATGTGTTAACATTGGTAAAAAAAATTGCATATTATTTGGAGGAAGTTTAGAGAATATTCTTATTACTTGTGAAGAATAGCTTTTGGAAATATGAAAAATTCTAAACTTGGGGTGTGTTTGGCAATTAATAAAACATGTCAAGTTAAAACTTTTCAATTTAAAACTTTTTATTCTCCACAACTATCATATTTTTTAATCATTTTTTCACATTTTCCTATATAACTACCCTATTTTTCACTCATTTCTACACAACTATCTACACAACTAACCTATCTATTTTAACTTTATCCTCTTTACTACTCATCATTACCCCTGTTATATCACATCATTTGACAACTTTTACTTTCCAAAACTTTTCACCAAAAATTTTATTTATTACCAAACACACCTTATAAATATAGAGCAATTTTGAAATAAGGGGTGAAAATAAGTAAGGTTAAAATAGATGGAAAAAATTATTGAAAATATATAATGATAAAAATTAGAATAATAATGTAAACATTGAAGATGAAGCTTAAGCTATGCAAAAGTTGGCAATTGCAAAATAAAGGTATGCTAAAGTAAAGAATTCTTACAAGAGGTGTGAGTTTCGCTATTTTGAAAATGATCAAAGTACAAGTTGTCTTCTTATATAATAAGAAAATTACTTTACTTTTATAACAGGACATGAGTAGGTTGAGGGGAAAAAAGGCGAGATAACAATCCACGATTTTCTATTTTTGTCCATCACGTTGTCATCATAGTTAGTTATCACGAAATAACATATAACACATACAAGTAGTATGCAATAACTAGACAAAAATTGCATTCTTTTATTATTCAAGTCCAATATTACATTGGAATTTTATACATCTAGCATTTTATTTTACATTTGAAAAATCCTTACAATCCTTTAATTCAAAAATAATATAATGTACTTCATCAAAATAATAATAATAAAATAATGCATAAAGCAAAAAAAAAAAAGAGAGAGAATGGTGTATGAAAATTAGATTGCAAATTAAGCTGCTTATGATGTGAGACAAAGCAGACGCACAACCCAGAGCACAATTTAAGCTGCTTATGATGTGAGACAAAGCAGATGCACAACCCCGAGCACAATTTAGAAAGGTAGTTCGGTTGCCAAGAGACTAACTAATAGAGGATCTCTAAGGCTGCCTTGTTGGTCTCGAGTTTGTGGCAAAATCTAAGAAGAGAGGGATAAATTGAGTTCTTTTTAAAATTTTAAAAATTTAACCTCTTGTAAGTTATGTCCCCTTGAATGAACACTTGGAGAGCAATAGAACAAATAGAATAGCAATTAGTAAACACAAAAAATTATAGCGGTTCGGGACAACCTTTCCTACTCCACTCTTCCAAAAACACACTCTTGTGCCTTGAGTTCTACTGTATCAATCAAAGATACGCTTAAAGCTCTTACTCTCTTCTAAATATAGCTTAGAGGGTCTTTACAATCATAACGCAAGTAGATAGTAAGTCACACTCTAATTGTACACTACTTATCTTTACTTGATTTTGGTCTCAAATACCAATCCAAATAGCAATACGATAAAAGAATTATAAAGAAATTCTACACGTTATAGGTCATATAGAGAAAATTCAGCAGAAAGAAAGAACTTTTAGAAGATTGAAAAGTTGAAACATTGTAGCTCTTGTAGTGAATGATAGAGTTCTTGTGAAGAGCATCTATTGATCACTTTGAATGCTTGTAGGTGAAAATGTTAAAGCCTAATGAATGCTCTAGTTAACATTCTTCACTCTATTTAACATGTTTTGAATAATTAAGAAGTTATTTTGAATGTTAAGAGAGCATCTATTGATCACTTTGAATGCTTGTAGGTGAAAATGTTAAAGCCTAATGAACTCTCTAGTTAACATTCTTCACTCTATTCAACATGTTTTGAATAATTAAGAAGTTATTTTGAATGTTAAGAGGTAGGTAGCACGTAGTAAATGCGCTAACGTTCGAATTTTTTCGACCATTATAATATAAGTCGCAGTTGGAGTTGACTTCGGCTGCAACTTTACCTAAGTCACACACTGGAGTCGACTTGGGGTGTAACCTCAATTAAGGCATTTCTACTTATTAAGTCCTCCTTTGAAATGTAGTGCTTCTTAAGTTTCAACTTGGGTCGATTTGGTCCTCGACTTGACTTAAGTCGCACGCGGAGTCGACTTCATGTGAGACTTTGCATGTAGTTTATACATTCAGTAGGAATATGCAACCCCTAAGTTAACTTTACTCTAAAACTTAGCCCAAGTTACTGGTGAAGTCGACTTGGCTATGTGACTTCATTGTCCGTATGAAACATCAAACTTCATGAACTATGCTTTTATTACTTTAATAATCTAAGTCCTCGAATTAAGTCAACTTGGTCTTGGACTTCATTCAAGTTGTAGGCGGAGTCGACTTGGATGTGCAACTTGATTTTTGGTACTCAGTGTTTGAAATCTTTCTCAGATATTCAAAAACGCAAGTCAGAGTCTAAGGTCAACTTAATCTTCTACTTCGCCTAAGTCGCAAGATGGAGTCGACTTGGGTTGCAACTTTGCTAGTTCAACTTTGAGTTAGTAAGTTTATATAACCTCCTAAGTCGATTTGGCTATCGACTTCGCTTAAGTCGCTAGCAAAGTTGACTCGGACCTGCCACTTGACTTGTCTGTTCTACAGGACTTGCATTCTTTTCACTTAAGTTGTATCCTGAGGTCAATTTAGGTATAGACTTGACTTAAATTATGTGTCTGAGTTGACTTGGACATAGGACTTGGTCTACTATGCTTTTTAGCACTTGAAATCACTTTACCAAATATATTAGTCCCTTTAAACATTCAAATTTAGATTGTTAATCATCAAAACATAAATTGCTTTAGGTTTTCTAGTTGAGTTCACAACATACATAACTTATCAGTCAAGCGTCACTAATAGTCTTAGTCTATGAAGACTGTACTATGAGAGGCAATATGCATTTCTTAACCTATACTAACCCAAAGATAGACGTTATCTAGACAATAAGGGGCATGACAACTATACTATGGGTGTGTTATTTTACTATAAAATTTTTCAACTAAAATTTTTCAATCTAAAATTTTTCATTCATCACAATTATCCTACTTTTTAATTATTTCATTGCATTTTATTATACAAACTATTCTATTTTTTAATCATTTCTATACAACTGCTTATATAACTAATTTATTTATTTTAACTTTATTATCTTTACTTCATGTTATTACCCCTATAATATCACATAATTTTCTCTCATTTCAAAAACTTTTAATTCAAAATTTTCTCACTTCCCAAACACACTTTATATATCAAAGAAGAGTCATCGTGCATTGGCTAATATCCTGAGGGAGTGAAGGGGAATCTCACTCTTTGGAACAATAAATCCATTTTCTCTTGACAAACTTCTTGCTAAGATAAATGTGTGATGGTCGTGGCTTGAATGAGGGTTGCTCCTAGTAATGGCTTGAATGGCATGTCGTCCTGTTGATGATAGCTTATGGAAGGTGTCACCTTATTAGTGGAGAGAACATGAATGATCTAGAGCAATGATAATGGCTCAAAGGAGTTAGTGCCCTTAATAGTTGATCAAAGGGAGTGTCAACCCTAGTGGTAGAGAGAGCATAGAGTGTTGGCAAAACAACAAAGGAAAAGAGTGTTATATCCTCATGTTAGGTGGTGAAGGACATAGTATATTCTAGGAAGGGTACATGACCTCAAGGAGTGTGAATCACTACGGGGAGGAAATATTCATTTCTATCTGTATCCATACCTAGGTCAAAGAGATAAAATACAAGCATAGATTCAATCATGATAACCTCCACAAAAATAAAGCTAGGATTGATTATAAAGATCCACCTTAATTTGATTGTTTGGATCGTTGAAACTAGATGAGTGTGACAATTCTATTAGCATAATGACATAACTTAGATTATGTAGTGACATGACTTTGGATGATGGATAAGATGGTATCAACTAAGGGATTATGAAACTGAATATGATCAATTCTCTTCACCAAATCACTTTGTTGTGTTTTTGTGAATAAATCAAAAGACTAATGAAGGAGAATGAGTCTTTAAGGAAAGTGGAATTCGACAAAAGAGGACAAGGAGAGAATGGAGCAAAGGCATCAAGGTAGGAGGTGAGTTGGTGTGCCCTAATGGTCACCCGAGGCCTCTGTTTATAGGCCTTGAATGCGCCTTGTGTTAACATCATTAAAATGATGACAACCTTAACTCAAAGCATCAACAAGTAATACAACATTTCTTTGTTCGATAAACAACATATGCAAATACATAAGGCGTGTTTATTTATACAAAAATTTTCAATTTAAAATTTTTTTATTCTCCACGACTACCCTTTTTTAATTATTTTTTTAGATCTTTCTATACAACTATCCTACTTTTCAATCATTTCTACGCAACTACCTATATAACTGATTTATCTATTTTAACTTTATTCTATTTATTCTTCATCATAATTCTTATCATATTACATCATTTTTTTTTGCATTTTGAAAACTTTTCATCTGAAAGTTTTATCACTTTCCAAATACACTCATAACTTGTGTAGGCAGGGATGACTTATTTGCACAAGCTGCATTAGGCAACCAATTGTTTATCATCTCCTTCTTGTGATTAGTGGTACCCACTTGTCGGTCTAGCTGATCAAAGCCATCTATGAAATGTCATGGCAAACAAGAAAAAAACTGAACAATTTAAGCAACCTACAAAATCTAACTACAAAAAGTTTTCATCACATTAGACAAACGAAGCAATTATACTTGCATACATAAGAAAAGAAACATAAGCAACTTTTAAAAAATGTATGTCCACTAATCATAAAGATATTTAATTTAAAAATCTAAACAAATCTAGATATTCTATAAAAAAAAAACAAGATTATTCATCCTTTCTTGGTATCATATCTCATTGTGGCATTCGAAACACTACCAATAATGACATTTTTGGGTCCTTGAAAAAGAAATGAGTTCTTTGTAACTCCAATGATGTTTAATACATATGGAGTTTAGAACTCTCCCATTAGTAGATGACTATGATAATAATAATAATATTATAATGTATAGAGTTCTTAATATTTCTTTCTCATGTAATTTTCTAAATGTTCTCTCTTTGTATCTCTCGACAATGGATAAATACCTTTTTTATAAGCCTTTAGGTTATTGAAATTCCATATAGAAGCCCACATTGTGCCTTTTTGGGGAAGATGTGGGTACTTCTAAAGCTTTTAGTGTCAAGGGATCACATTCTGCTATCTTAGGGAAGATGTGAGTACTTATAAAGCTTTTTAGTATTGGGGGATATCCCCTTGGTAAATATTAGATGCAAATGGGACTAAGTTTGGTTGACATTTGAGATTAATTCAGGCCATGTGAAAGTTCTGTGTAGAACTGTACAAGGTTAATTCGAGAAACTCAATGCTTAGATGGCCGGTAGTTGACACTAGCACGCATGTGTAAGGTTAATGTTTGAATTTGAATGAGGGCATTAGTTCGTATTCAAAGAAAATAAGATCTATCAATATTTATTTCCTTACAAGTAGTCCACTTCTTAGTAGCCCGAGTAACTTAAAGTCTAATGTCTAAGACTTTTTTTTTAATGGTGTGTCTAATGCTTCTTTGATAACAAGAAAAAGAAAAAAAAATTTATTCACCTTATATGCCCTTTTCTTTTTATGCGAAGTAATATCTTTAACAGCTTAATTACCTTATTATTATTATTATTATATTTCAATCATTTTTATATAATTATTTTATTTTATTGGCTGTATTGATAATTATTACTTTTATTATATTACATTACTCTCTAATTATTTTTTTTGTAAAATTTTCTCTATAAATTTTGTCTGATTTTTATTTCGTCATTACAAACCGACACTGCGGATCTGCAAAACCCGCCGCTCGTATTTTCTCGCCTCTCGGCTAATGCGGACGAAGGGCCGGGGCATGTTGGTAAAAGAATAATCTACCGAACCGAAACTACCCGACAGAAGCCGTTTTAAAAGCGCCACGCGCCCCGTGCTTTGCTTGACGGCACAGCCACTCCTTCGTCTTTCCTACCTCAAATTCCCTCCTCTTCTTACGCCGTTATAACTCTCCTCCTTACTCCCTCGCAACAGTTCTACTCAGATCTCTCTCCTCTTGAGAAAGAGAGGGAGGGAGGAAGGAAAGGAGAAAGGACGACGACGTCTATGGAGTCGGCGGCGGAGTGTCAGATTCCAGTCGACAGCGTCGGGATCCCCCCGTTCACCGTCCACCAAACCATACAAATGCTCATGCAATCCGGCGACGACGACGACAGAATCCAAGCCGCCAGAGAAATCCGGCGCCTGACCAGGACCTCCTCCAAACACAGGCGCCACTTCTCCAACGCCATAGAGCCGCTCGTCTCGATGCTGGCGTCTGACAACGGCGACTGCAGGGAGGCGGCGATCCTCGCGCTGCTCAATCTCGCCGTCAAAGACGAGCGGTCAGTTTCCGTCTTCATTTCCTGTCTCGAATTCTGATTTTCATTGGTTTTGGTTGTTCCTTTTAATTTCTTGTATATTATTATATAAGTTATTCCTTTTAATTTTAATTTCTCTATATTACTATATAAGTTATTGGTCGGAATTGGGGAATTAAATATTGAAATCCTGTTCTGATCTTCTTTCTGTAAATTTAAACATTCGGAGAGAGAAAATTATCCAGCTGGCCTGTTTGAGAATACGCGCCCTTTTGTAAATTTCTGTCAGCAGCAACAAAATACCGAAAGTTGAAAAGAAGAAAAAAAAAAATAAAATTCTAGATGAGTCACATGAAAGGGAAAAATATCTGCAGCTGTTAAACCACTGCTGTTTTTTTCATTGCAAGGAAAGTATATTCTTTGCTTTGATGCTAAACTTTCTTGCTTTTGCTCTTTTCCCTTCTTTCCATCAGAAATCAGTTCTTTTTGTGATCAACTGAAATTCACTTTATTAAATGTATTTGGGGAATTTCATTTTTGTTGTCAATTGCAATTTTTTTTTTTCGATGGGAAGTCGATTGCAAGTTTTGGTTTCAAAACTCAACAATTGAATAGCGAATGGATAATCAGCCACACGGCGTAGCCAGGCAATTCGAATATTTGACCCATGGACTAAAATTCGAGTATAGGTGTGATCTGGACGTACTTAGCATCATATTGGCAGCCATAGCAATGTTACTTGGAAAAGGAAAGCCGTTAATTTTTCAAGAATCATGTTAGGTTGGATGCCTGTGGTTTATCTTGCTCTGCCGGTTGTAGGCTTTTATTATTATTATTATTTTAAAACTATTTTTGTTGCACACTTCTTCTATGGTCTGTTGCTTGGGCATGTCAAAGAAGAGGATGGGTGATCTGTAGTTCCCACCAGCTGGCCAATGATTAGCGGAATACAACCAAAAAAGTATAACCTCTTGGGAGATGGAGGAATACCGAATTTGATGTTTATCATATGAAATAATCTGTGGAATGTTCAAAAGGCTCGATCTTGATGAAAAATCTCTTTCCCGTCAGCAAGTAGGGGCGTTTGATTTTGAATCAAGCTCAAGCTATTTCTGAAACTTGAGAACTATTGGATGGTTTGTTTGGTCTCTCGATCTGAAGAGCTTAAGCGATATGTATGTGGTTTTCTTGTCGAACGAATCATAGGTTGGTCCATGGGCACAAGAGTCAATTTTGCATGCTCTTATGGACTCGAAGACTGTCTATCGAGGGTGGTGTTTTTCCACTTTGATGTCTATCTGGATAGACGACCGTTTTGGAATTTCTACTGACGCCTCCCACTTCTGATATAATTAAGGCAGTTGGATTATTTGTGTAAAAAAACGCAGTTGGATGATCTTTATCCAACTATTGGTTTGACCTTCCTCCCAAATTTGACTGCTCATTTTTCTGATAATTTCAGTTCCCTGCCCATCAAGAAGTTGGGAATTCTTGGGCTTTGACAATCAAATACGCCATTGGTTTTTCAACTTTGGCTGCCTGTACAGATAAAATTTTCATTTTATTCTGGAATATTTTGTCATCATCTCCATGCCTTTGATGGTTTGTTGAAAACACTGCCGCTATAATTAAAACTTACCAGAGTGAACGGGCAAACCATTGTTCTGCTTGGAACCGTTCTAAGAAAATTGAACCACTCATCACAGCGGCCAGGGTTCTTGAGCCATATTCGTTTCATCATTGCTTCTTTCTGCAGTTGACTTTACTGTTTTGTCTTGACTCCTCAACTACTCCACATCTCTTTTTGTGGGATTACTTCTTGTAGAAATGAGTTGGAATTTCGAATTATGAGTTTGGAGATGAGATGTGTTTGGTGCCGTATGCGCCTTCAAAGATGAAAACATCTAACTTTATATGCTCATTGCCTTTCAATTGAGCACTTGAAATGAATTAGAGAACTATGATTAAGGAATTCCCCCCAGCATGATTCCAGTTATGGTACTGCTATTGATTCCCCCTACCTTTTGCTTGTTGATGGGGAAAGATAGGATTAGGCAAAAAAGCAAATCTTTCAATGGGTTTTTGCAAATATGACATGTCTCCAGCATGCTTGCCAGCCTCTTGAGTTTTATATCAGGAAACATGCCCTAAGTTTTTCTTTACAGTTAATTAGGATTTCCATCCATTTTGAAAAGGCACATAATATGAACTGTTTCTGTTACAAATAAAGCCCTATCCAGCAAAGAGTCTTGGCCTTGAAGCTGATCCTTGATGAAGTCCTCACAAGAAACTTCCTTCATCATTATGGTTTAAGTATAGGTTACTGTAGTCACAGATGGTCATAAATTTATTGTCATGAATTCGTGCAGGCTAGCCTGCCTGCATTTTAAGATCAAACTGTGTTTGTCGTGTATCACCTTTCCTTTTTTCTGTTATATCTAATATCCTTGTAGGGTTTTCCTCCATGAACTTTTATCTTTTCTTCTTACAGAAACAAAATAAAGATTGTGGATGCTGGTGCGCTTGGACCTCTCGTTACCTTTTTGCAATTACCCAGTTCAAATCTTCGAGACCATGCCACAGCTGCTTTACTCACCCTCTCAGCATCCGCAAGCAACAAGTCAATAATCAGCTCTTCTGGAGCAATTCCTCCCCTTGTTGAGATCCTCAGAGAAGGAACCCCACAATCCAAGGTTGATGCTCTGCTGGCTCTTTACAATCTCTCAACACTCCCTGACAATCTGCATACTATCTTGTCAGTCCATGCCATCTCCCCTCTAATCAATGTGCTAAAGAGCTGCAAGAAATCTTCCAAATTGGCAGAAAAATGCATTGCCCTTTTGGAGTCTTTGTTGAGTTTTGATGAGGCAAGGAACGAGTTGACTGCAGAGGAAGGGGGAGTGCTCACGATTGTTGAAGTACTAGAAGAAGGGTCACTCCAAAGCCGGGAACATGCAGTTGGTGCTTTGTTAACAATGTGTGAGAGTGATAGGTGTCGATTTCGAGAAGCAATTCTAAAAGAAGGGGCCATCCCAGGCCTACTTGAGCTCACAGTTCAGGGCACACCGAAATCACAAACCAAAGCCCGGACAGTGCTACAGCTGTTGAGAAACTCTCCCTCTCCAAGGTCTGAGCTCCAGGCAGACACATTAGAAAACATTGTCAGCAACATAGTTTCACAGATCGACGATGATGATCGATGTGAGAAGGCAAGAAAGATGCTGGCTGAGATGGTACAAGTTAGCATGGAGCAGAGCTTGAGACATCTGCAGCAGAGGGCACTTGTTTGCACCCCATCCGAGCTCCCACTGGCAAACCATCCAGCCGAAGTGCCATCTAAATGATTGTTCAGGATATAGGTTTGGTCCTCTTTGGGAGTTTATTCAGAAGATTATTCAATAGCTTAGGAATAAGAAAAATAGTTAAACATGCAATGCCAGTCCAGGCCGCGATGGTATCTGGTGATTGGTGAGTTTTTATTCTTTTCTATGAAACAGAAGTCCTTTTTTTCCCCTTCTTTTTTTTGGGTTTAGTTTTGGCTTGTACAATAAAAATGTCTGTTGTGTTTTAACTACTGTGATCTTTTAGGCCGAAGAAAATTGTGATATACTGTAAATAATAGTAATGGAGTGTCTCCCCTACTCCTCTTCTTTGGCTAGTGCACGTTTTCAACTTGCACATAGTAGTATGTTATCCAAAAGAGACTCAAGCCAAATTGGGTTTCAATGTGGTCCTGGAAAGGACACTGAAAGAAGCTGATTTCATCATCTGACAACGTTTTTTTCCCTCTTTGTTTATCTGGGAATACCGAATACCGGCATATTCAGCTGTTTGGTGGCCGGTGGAGGCCACAGCTATTATGAATTCATTTACTCCCGTCGGAAATTTATGCAAATGCAGGGCCCTCGAACATGATGGCGGTGGCTTTGGTTGATGCGGTGGCCCTTGTTCCCATCTGCCTCAATATTTTTACAACCAGAGTTTCTATTTCTTAATTCGTTTGTTAATATTCAAATCATATTCCACCTGCTAATATGGACGGACACCATTACAAAGTACAAACTACCATGAGTCCAATATTCTGGTGGTTGGAAGTCTTAGCTACGAGCTCTTGAATTCCAGCCATTTTATATGTTTGCACTTTGCGCTGCTAACCAACCATCCCTTTCACTGTTCGTTTGTGGACCGCAATCAATTTCCCTCCCACTACAACCAATCAATCTTTGATAGCACTTGAGGGAGTAGAGGGGGGTAGTTTCCCTCCCACTTCAAATTTTGGTTACCCTCCTCATAGTTATTGCTACCTGCTTAGATAGAGGTAGGAATTGATGCTTAGGAAAGGGGTAACAAATCATACCCAGTTGTTACAACTAATTTTTCAGTAGCAGGTGCAGCTGCCAAAGGCACACATCTCTGATGAATGTTAGCACCCACGTTGGTATTTCACAAATTTTCGACCTTTGGTATGCGTGTTAAAGATGTTGCACCGCATTCGCATGCTGTTTATGCAACATTCTTCTTAGGCATGCGAGCAGCTAATCGGTGCTTTTGAGGCCTCAAGATCAAGTGTGGCCTGAAAATCTTATCTTTATGAGAAAAGAAACTCTCAACGGCAATCGGATGTGACTGATGCGAGTCACTATCATCACGTGGATGATTAAGATGTTAGCCCTGATGGTGTTTTCACCTTATCAGTGCAGTTGTCAGATTCGACCCTTTTATCTTTTCGGTCTAAGTGACGGGAATAGAAATTACAGTCTCGGTTGTCCACTCTTTGCAGCTTCTCATTTCTCTTGCATCCAAACCTTCATCAAACACTTGGTCACAAATTCAGCCCCATCTCTAAATTGGGTTGGGCTTTATTTGGGACCCTATAATAACTCCATAACTAGTAACTTCTGTAATATTTTCCCTTTTCGTGGCAGTTTTAAGCCTAATTCCTTCTTGGTATAATCTTCTTTTTTTGTGTAAAGAGGCTTAAGTGTTTTTCAATTTTCCTTAAGCATTGAAAAATAAGATGCTTTGTTTTTAGCATATACCTTCTTTCTTTGCTTATATTCGTTTAATATTTAATAAAATTATTTATATTCATTATGAGACTTGTCATGCACTTCGAAATTATTTTGTTCAATTTCATGTTATTATCCACCTATTTTCACCACCATTTTCAACATCAACCCTGCCTGAATTTCTTGGCGTTTTCGCCCCACCGATGAGATCATTAAGGACATCGCACTATGGCAACGAATGTTCTGAGCTCATCGAACGGCTCAGATAATCAGACAATCCCTTTGATGTTGAATATGGCCTTAAATTGAGTACGCAGTGTCCAGATAGATAGGCCTTTAAATCAGAACCATTAGTTGGGATGATTTCACAAGGCCCTCGGCATCTATTTCCAACTTTATTCGGTGGGAATTACAATTCCAGTGTACGAAATGTCATTATATTAACATTCAAGGTGTGCTATTTATGGGCCTCATGGGAAATGTGTTTAAAGAAAAACTCCCACCACCTTTTTTTTATCAGCCTCGGGAATTGGCCGGTCCGAGCAGCCCGAGCTTACCATGGACCTGCGCTTTCCCGTAAAGGTAGATTTTCCATGCTTTAAGTTAATATATTATTATAAAGCAGGTTTTCAAGAAATGGAAACTTAATGCACTGGACTATAAAGTTTTCGATGATAAGCTTTTTATATTGAAGAGAACACCATCGGACCATTGGAGAAACTACAAAGCTCACTGAGAATCGGTTGCAGCAGGGGGAGCCTCTCAGCTAACCCAGCGCCAGCCAAGGCCCAGGGAGCGAGTCGTTGGTGCTCGAGTCGAGCACGTTGCACGATTGGCCGTTAAGTTACGACAGCTGGGTTCGTGGGCAGAACGGCCCAATAGCAGGGGTGTGTTGCAAGTCTCCGCGAGACTATAAAAGGAGACTGGGCGTTCTTTATAAGGAAGTCCCGTGATCTGGTTAATAGAGAAGTGGATATTTACCTCCATAATCAGAACCTTACCAATCGCAAGCGGATTGGTGATAGTAGGTTGGGTTAGATCGCAATAGATGTTCACATATCTCGAGTGGTGTCTATTCACAGCTTGGATGGTATAAGAATATGGGATGAAAAAAGAATTATTCTGTAGGAAAATGTGAATGGTATTCTGGGATTGAGAAAAGATACAGTGAAGACTGAAAATAGAAGTTTGAACCTGTCCACATATTAATTCTTATAACCCTGTGATTCTCTTTGTTTGTTTGTTTGTTTTTTTTTTTTTTTCCTTTAGGGAATTCTCTTTGGTTCTTGATATGATATATACTGCGGCTTGTGAGGCAGCCAATCACAAGCGACTGGACGAAGGGATGGCAAGACACTCGTAGCTTTTGTTGCGTACTTTTTTTCTTTCCTTCGATTTGGCAAGCTGCTTGGTGCTCTTCTGCATATGGGCCGTGGCTCATGAAACCTGGAAATTTTTCTTGAATCCGATTTGCTTTTTTTTTTTTTTTTTTTTTTCTTTTTTATGGCTTGTCAAACCGAGACCATGCTCAATCAGGTTCTGATTAGACTCTTTTAGCATCTTAATCGTATTTTCTTTCTCGCATCATTTCTTGATTTGAATTTTTTTTAAAAAATAAATTTTTCTATAAAAGATGTAAACCTTTTTGCACCTTTTCTACACTGAAACAATTACATGCCTTGATTGAAAAGACAGTCACTCTAGTGAGTGACTGATAAAAAAGTTGGTATGAAAATGAATTTTGGTGTCTTTTACGATTAGCTCAAGTTTTTTTTTTTTTTTTTTTGTAACAATTTTATCAGAGTTTAACAGATCTAAAAGTCATGAGTTCAACTTTAGAGCTTAGAATAAAATTATGGATAATTCCTCTTATATTCATAACAATCACACATAATTTTTAATATACCCACAACATTTCGTAAATTCCTTTTATACCCATAACATTTCACCTTAAATTCTTTTCATACGCATGCTATTAAAACCACCATTATCTAGGGGTGCAACTTGGTACCCGGGTCGGTCCGAACCCGCCCGACCCGACCCGGTACCAAAACCAAAAAAGAGTTTTTTTAGATTTTTTTCCAAAAAACCCGGTTTCAACCCGACCTGTAGAAACCCGAAACCAAAATTAGGTTCGCACCAACCCGGTACCACAACCCGACCCGGTCTGAACCCGGTGTAATTTATATAATTTTTTCATAAATTATACATGTTTTTTTTGTAATATTAATATATATACATGCTTCAGGCATTACCAATTCTAATTCAGACAAATCACCTCTTCCTCCATTACTAAAGTATGCTGAGGTAACTTAATTTCTATGATGATTTTTTATGATTATTATCTTCTTATTGTTACCAGTTGCATGCATTTTTTTTGTCTAGGTTGATGCATATTATTTTCAAAGATGTAAATTGAGGATGAAGAACTTGACATTAGAAATGCAGATGGAAATCAAGGGAGAAATTACTTGAAAGTCTTTGAATAGTTTTTTAGTTTTTTTTGGAAACTTTGGAGACATGAACTCATTTGAATTTTAAATTTGTTTAAAAGTGGATGTAAACTTATTTAAACTTGATATTTGTTTATATTGTCATTTTAAATTTGGATTGCACTTAAATTAAATTGGAATGTTGAACCATTATACTTAGTGTATTTAGATTTAGTTGCTTTGAATAACTGTTATGTGGATTATGTTTGAATTTGAGTTGGCATGATAAATCTATTTCATATTATACTTTCTGTTAGTATGAGAAATTTGTTAGTTTGAATTTCAGATTGTCGTATAAATTCAATTCATATTTTAAGTTTATTGGTATGACAAGTGGTCAATTTCTATTTTAGCAATTTGTATGATAAATATTCAGTTTGAATTCAATTTTAGCAATGATAATGTTTAGTTTCAATTACAAAGTTGGTATGATATGTTCATTTTCTATTTGCTACACTTGAGTTATTTCCATTAGCTATTAAATAGAAATGACCAACTAGTCATAAAACTAACTAATTTGTCATTTATTTTTGTTTATAGGGTGCCGAAAAATTGATTGTAGAGTTCATTCAAAGAATATCGCAGAATTCAGCATGATGTTGCAGAATTCTTTGAAAGGATGTTGTAGAATTCAGCGTGAGGCTTGACTTCATAAATACAGATATGTATATTAAAATAATTTTCTTTTAGATTACAATTAAATTTGGAAAAAACAGTTTATTGGTAACCCGAATTCTAACCCGAAACCAAACCAAAACCAATGCGAACCCGGTCCGAACCCGGATTAAATTCTTAGGGTTTGGATTTGGGTTTACTCCAACCCGGTTGGCTTAGAGTTTGGGTTCACTCTAACCCGGTATAACCCGACCCGAGTTGCACCCCTACCATTATTTACCCCGTTGAAAAGATGATTTTGCCCATTTAAAATTTTTTAATTGAGATAATTTAACCTTAACATGAATCAATTGATTGTAGTAAATCATTAATACAATATATTAAATAACTTGAAAGTCATATTAAGGTAGATTTATTTTAATTAAAAAAATTTAAAAGAACAAAATCTTTTTTCAATGAGATAGATAACGGCGATTTTAACGGCGTGGGTGTGGGAGAAATTTATGGTGAAATGTTACGAGTATAAAAGAAATTTATGAAATGTTGTGGGTATATTATGAATTATATGCAATTGTTATAGGTATAAGAAAAATTATTCCTAAAATTATTGATAGGTTAATAGTAGAGGTTGGATTAAAATTACTAGCAGGTAAATGGATTTTGGGTGGGAAAAAAAAGTACTATTGAGCCAGTACCACTCCAGCTTTTCATAACAAAAGCCCCTGTACAATTTACGAGTGAATTTTGAGAATCATTCTTCAAATTTGGTTGACAGAATCTTATCCTAACCTTCACTCTAAATTTCACTTGCAATCTTATCCCATCATATCAAAACAAATAGCGTTATGTATGACAAATCTGTTTTCCACCCATTTTTTAAGAATTACGAATTCGACATTTAATAAACTTCATTTACATCATCTTAATTATCCATAGTTAAGCGAACCAGAAGTAATTTTTAGGCCGAATTCTTTCATTGTCTTGGCATGATCTACATATCATGGCCGGCCACGTCCATGTGCTTTGCCACATATTCGAGACGCCCAACTTGCAAGGCATTCATGCATGTATCCGACTTGTATGCGGTATTCATTGGACGACTTGTCTGTCTGCGCCCGTGTGACTGAAATGCCTGCCGCCACATGACGCCATGCGAGCAATTCAAGAAGCCTTTGGTATTTTGGCTGTAGATGCAAAATGAGGATGGGAATGCGGGTCTCCTTCGACGTGTTCCCTCTTTTACATCCGGGCTGCCCGCTGGATATGCCTGGCTACACTTCACCGATAATGACAAATACTTGTGTATTAGAAATGAGAAAAGATTTATCAGAATTAGAAAAGATTATATTGAAAATAAAAAATGAAAAAATTTCACTTATACTCACTACACATGATCATTATTCATTTCGCACCCGCAACCTTTTAAAAATTTCTTCAACATCCACAACATTTCACCCACAATTCTCCATATGTCAATGTCGTTAGTCTCAGCCCAAAACTGACGTTAACCATGTAAAGATGAAGTAGATTCCTGCTATGTTTTTATTATAATTTAAACAAAAATACATCAAATTTTTTTTTATGAAAAATATAATAGAGATTATGTTTCAAATCTTTTTTTACAAATAGTGCGGGGGCAAAAATGACATTTCCATATTTTTTGAAGATATTTCAATATATTTTTATTTTTAAAAAAATAGGGATATTTTAGCCACTTAAAAATATTTATTTTTAAAAAATCCAAAAATATATACACATATCCAAAAATGGTAAATTTCGGCTTATAAATTAAATGCAACTAGATTAACAATCTTACAAAAAATTTTCAAAAAAATATACTAAAAAATAAAGTTTTACACCCTGGTGCATTGAAACATCCCTCATGATTTGATATATGTGAATGTAACGAGTATTAATACATATAAGCTTTTTGAGATTTTTTAAAAATTTGTTGTTCTTTTTATTTTTTTTATATGTCTCCGCACGTATTTAGTTTATATTTCTAAATTTATTATTTTAAACTTTATATATTTATAATTTCAAAATCAATAATTTTTAATGGTTCGAAAATAGTTAAAATTTAAAAAAATATACAAAAATAGAAAACAGTAAATTTTGAGATATATGCACATATCCGAGCTTTGCTTTTGTATAACTAAGTTACAAAGAAGTATCTCAATGTAATCCCTTTCATTCAGTGGAATAATATTTTCCCACAGTGACAAGTACCCCGCCCTCATCAAAGAGTCCTCTCCGCCACTGCTTTCATTTTTAATATTTGATGCTTAATGAAAAATTTACTTCATTCATTGTATTTAACATCATTGGTTTAGCTAGAATACCAAGTTTTATCAAAATTAAATAAGTGCATGAGTCACACTTATTGAAAACATATATTTATCCGTAATTATGAAAAATAATTAGATTCATTTATATATGCATTATAATGTAATAATAAATCATAAAATTATTTATCCACATAGTAATGGTATTTTAGATGAATTAGATATTGAAAATACAACTTTAAAGTTGATATGTAACGTTAAATAATTTTATTACATTGACATTACACATTTATAAATAGAGCTTCTTTTGAGTGATACTAGATAAATAAAAAAAATTTCATAATGACGTAAATAATATAAATATGATAGATGAAGTGAATTTTTCATCAAGTATTAAAATATTAAAAATGAAATAGATTACATAAAAGAAGGGTTTCGAGAAACATTCTCCCGTAAAAATTACATAGGAGCCAACATAAAATCGCAAAAATTTTTAAAATTAAATAGAAAGGGTAAAATACCTATATGTATTGAAGCTACATATATATATATGTATCAAATTAGTGCCTATATTTTTTTAATAAGTATTTACAGTCATCTAAACAAGTATTTCCAACTAAGCTCTAAGATATTCTTACAAATTTGTTACAATATACTTACACAGTTAATAATATTTTAAAATTTATCCAAACGGTAGTCTCTCCTACACACCAGTGGAGATCGATGTCACCTAAGTCATCCACTCCACATGCCACACACAGCTAAAAATTGCTACTAGTGAGGTTTGAACCCGGCGGCCCAACATGGGGGCAAATCAGGTACCCATATATGTATAGAGAGACAAAGAGAGCCTTTCCTGTGCAGTGAAGCTGCACCATAATTAATAGTGCATTCAACCAAAATAGGCCACATGTACTTAAATGTATTGATATTTTATACAATCATTTATCCATATATAAATTTTATAGTAAATGATTTACATGTTGAAAAAATAATTTTAGAATTGTTAGTTACATTAAACTATTTTATTACGTTGAATTTGTACTATTTTTGAATGGGATCCATACACATATTTAATTGGGATGAAAAGTGGTATGGTAATAAAATACAAAATTTTAAATATAATGGGTTGAGTAAATTATAATTTTATAATCATATAAGACCCATTTTGAAGTAATTGTACCGTAATTGTGGTGCAGCAAAAGCTGCACATGAATATTTCTCATATATATATGAGACTCATTCCTATGCAGACGGACTGCACCATAAACTATGGTGCAGTCCGCTGTAAAATGGGCCCCACACATATTAGATTGCAATGAAATTTTATACAATCATTTATCCATATAAAAATCATACTTTAGACGGTTTAGATGTTGAAAATACCACACTTGATATTTATATTAAACTATTTTATTACGTTAATTTTGCACCATTTTAAGATACGGTTCACACACATGTTGGATTTAGATGAAAATTGGTATGCTAATAAAGTGGACAATTCTAAATACAATGGATGAAGTGAATTTTCCATTCATGATCATGTGGAGCCTACAATGCATGGGTGGGCTGCATGGTGCAGTCGCATGCACTGGATCATATTACTCTATATATATATACATATATATATACATATACATATATACATATATGATGAAATCAGGTGCCCATATTTAAGTACGAATTGTTTGCACAAGATTATACGATAATGGGGAGAGACGTGTAACAGAGAATATGGACTACTCGCGAATGGTATTTTAATGAATTCAATTTTGAATTATTATCTTAAAGATTTATTGCATCGCTTCCATCAGAATACTCAAATCAAGCAATATCCCAATCAAATCAATCTGGCGGCAAATTTTTTCGCTTTATCTCCAAGTTCAGAGAACATAAGCCATCGCTACGTATGGTTTGCACGTTTTAACCCACACACAACATTCAACGAATCGCCATAGAAAACCAGAATTAACTGGATTTTAAATGTGAAAATGCGTCCAAAAACCAGTACATAATCAGCAACGTAATGAATAGCAGTAGCATTAATTGGAATATCGTAATAGTAAAAAGGCGACCAATAAGACTAATGATCACAAAAGTTGGCTTAGGTCCAAATTGCATGGCGGAAATTCAATGATCAGGTGTCCTTTGTCTGTTTGTTTATTTGATGGCCCTCTGTGGCATGTCTATCGCGAATTTAAGGTCCAAGCAAAATGCATTTAGCGTGTGTTTTTAAATGAAAGTATGATTTTTTTTTTTTTTTTTTTTGCCAGTATGATATTTCATTACTCTTACTCAGTTTTCTTTTCCTATAGTCTTATTGGATTTTAAAAAGATACTTATTTCTTGTGTATCTATTTACTTTTTTTTTTTTTCTATTTACTTGATTGGGCTTTCCTTCACGAAACTCTTATTTTATGCAACTTTTTTCATTTTTAATGTCTTGATTTTTTATAAAAATTCACACCATTTATTTTAACATCATTTATATAATTATAAGAACTTTCTGATTTGTTTAGTATCGTTGTGTAGGCCTTCACCTATAAATATGTAAAACCAATATAATAAAATTATATAATACTAAAAAATAATTTTTAAGTTTATATTTTTAATATCTAAACCATCTAAAATATTATTATTATGCAGATAAATGATTTTATAAAATATTATTACATTATAATATATGTACAAATAGATCTAAACATTTTTCCTAATTTATACATGAATATATTTGTTTTTGAATAAATGTATTTGGTGAACATATTTAATTTAGATAAAACTTAATCTCCTCCACTTGATTTATAGCTAGAATTATGATTTATGATATGTGCAATACCACTACAATAGAAGTTAATTCATATAGCTACCTTTTCATAGCTAAATTTAAATTTTATTTGCGTTTGACTATAAAAACTTAAATTTCAATACTACTTATGGCCAAATAAGTATCATTATTTGCAACTAATATGAATAACTATCGGCAATGTGACATTTGGTCGTAAATAATATGAAAATTGACCATATCTGATTAAACGTCACGACTCTCATATAGTCCAATACTGAAGGTTAAATTAATATGTACAACCAATCTCATAACATAAAAGAATGGTGAATTTATTAAAAAAAATTTAGTGTACTGATACCCACACTCCTTTTATATTTTTTCTCTAAATTATGTTCTCTTTAATTTGCTTCAAATAAAATATTAGCCACAAAATTTGCAAGTAAGGAAAAAATATTTCTTGGTTCTTAAGATAAATCAAGTGAGATGCTTAAAGGCAACCAAATTAATAATGAGTAGCAAAAAGTCCCGCCTAGAGTGTGAGAGGTTTGAGCTTTGAGTGTGAAAAGGATAGTTTATCTTTCATTTTTTGAAGCAATGCCTCCATAACTACTTTGTTAAGAATATTGTTAAATTCGCACCCTTGAAGTTATGACTAAAATGTATATTTGAATTGAGTTCTAAGTGCAAAGAATAAAAAAAAAAAAAAGGCTGATAAAATGAATTTTGTTTGTTTTGATGTAAAAACAATATATATACACACACGCCATTCTTTGTTCCCTCATCTTAAAGATATGATTTAATATATTAACTGTGAAATTATCCTATTACTTCCATTATTAACTTTGCACTTTGATTATTTTATAATATTTTTCATATAATTATTGTCGATTTTATATTGTTGCTGTTTAATACCAATGATTACCCGTGCAATTTCAGATCAATCTCGCTCGGGTAGTTAAACCGTCACAGCTGCGTCGAGGTGATGTACTCCATCTCCATCTCGTCAACTATCTTTTGAGAGTGGCCCACGGGATCACTGATCTCTCTTATCTCGATGTCTGCCATCTCGTCATCAGCCGCTTCAGGCAGTTAAAACTAACACGTCTCTCTTTACAGCAAAGCGCAACCACATGAAAATAACAAAAAAAGCGCAAGCGCGTGCTCGTCACAAAACATGCACCGAATTATATAGGAAACGAAGATAGTGACGTAATAAGGCAGTGCCTGTAGACAAACACATGAATTCTACTTTTGCTGACGTGTGAAATGAGATTCCGCTTGTGAATGCAAATTCAAATAAAACGCATAAAATAATTCTCCTTTTTTTTTTTTTTTTTTTTAATGTCTCAACGCCTATTATTAAACTGAGTGCCTTTTTTACTATTTTTGCACAGTGCTAACTGTAGTAGCGAATTTATTCATTCTGTTTTGGAAGCTATCACCGGACCCACTAAGCTGTTTCTGAAAATCTCTGGTACCCCGATGAAATAAAATAATATCATACTATCGTATGTGATGTTCCCAAAAAAAAAAAAAAAAAAAAAAAACCTCACATATTCTTACACAGCCGAACGAAAACATTACAATGGGTCAGGTGGCTTTTTATCAGAAGTCTGTTGGATTTTTCAAAGTCATAATAATCGCGACCGCCCATATATCTTGAAACGCGATTATTAGAGTTGAAGCTGATGATGAACGGTCCATATATGTCGATTCGCCCAGACAATGGGAATCAAGCCATCTGACCAAGTGGCCGACCCACTGATCGGGACTCCGTGGCCTGCGCTCGTTATATGTTGCTGGCTCGGGAGTTAAATCTAACCTTAATTCATTTTAAAAAAAAATTCACCCCGATTTTTTTATAATTAATTTATAAAGACTTTAATGGTAATCTTAATTCATTTAACATAAATGGATCGGGTTGCAACCAGATTGGTAAAACGGGTTATCGATTGTTGAATAAGAAAAATAAAATAATAAACTATTTAAAATGTAATTCTACATAATCAACAAACTTTCTAATATTAGTCATTTAGGGTGTATTGAGAAGTGATAAAACTTTTGGACGAAAAAATTTTAGCGTAAAAGTTTTTAAAATGAGACAAATAATGAATATGATAGGAATAATAATGATGAATAAATAAAATCAAATTAAAATAGACATGTTAATTGTATTTGTGTGTTAAAAATAAGATAATTTTGAAGAATGAAAAAATTTATATTAAAAAGTTTTATTTTTAAACAAACACACCGTTAACTAAATTTAAAATTATCAACTTTCATATATCTTATTCACTAAAATATTGATTTATTATTAATTATCGGGAATACTTCTGTGAAATCATCCTCATTTTAATATCTAGATAATTGATCAAAAATTCACTTCGTTTATTATATTTGGCATTATTTATATTATTATGAAAATACTTTCATTTGTCCAGTATTACTACTATATATGCACTCCATCTACAAACATGTAAAATCAACACGATAAAAATAATTTAATATTTAATATCAATTTTAAGTAGTATTTTCAATATTTAAACCATTTAAAATATCTGTGCTATGTAGATAAATGATTCTATGAAGCTTTACAAAATTCTAATACATATGTAAATAGATCTAAGTATTTTTCTTTATTTACATACGAATTTACCTATTTTTGAACAAATGTGACCTATGTATATATTTATTTAGATAAATTCACTTCATTTATTATATTTAATATTATTTATATTATCATGGAAACACTTTTATTTGTCTAGCATCACTATATATTGGCCCCATTTGCAAACATGTAAAATCAACGTAATAAAATAATTTAATATTAAATATTTTTAAGTAGTATTTTTAATATTTAAACCATTTAAAATATTGGTACTACACGAGATAAACGATTTTATAAAGTATTTCAAAATTTTAATATATATGTAGACATATCTAAGCATTTTTCTTAATTTATATACAAATTTATTTACTTTTGAGCAAATATAACCTGTGCATATATTTAAATTGAATAAAATTTGGTCTTGTAGCTCAATACATGATGTTAAATAAAATGAATAGATTGAATTTTATATCAATTATCAACCTCTCTGCAAAATAGATGAGGTTTCAATTGCAAGCAAGTCGATGCTATTTATGTTGCACCGGTGAATGCGCATCACTGCTTTTTCGCAGATAGTTAGATACGGTAATCCAAAGTGGGATATATTTTCATGTACCTTCCCGCATGTCGTTGCCATTAATTATACATGTTCTGCTTCTGCACATACCTAACTCCTTTTATGTATCTATTTATTGTTATTGACGTGAAGCCATCCGTAGATTGGGACTTGTCCCACCCATTTGGCAGCACGATTGAATGGCCATCCCTGTCGGATGTGCCCCGCATGCATCAATTTGCTTTTGAACGGATCCGATAATGCAGGGCATATATACCATTCACCCACCTCATAGACTCATAAACATCATCATCGCCGTCATCCTCTAACCAATAACGAATGAGATGTATGACCGCAATGCTTATCCGAAGCTAAGGCCGCCCATGAACTCAATTCTTTAAATCTTCTTGATTAACAAATGAAAATATGATCATCCAACATTAAGTACTTGGCTTATCATATTAACATTAAAATTTTATCACGCAATCATTTGGAATTTAAGGGTAAAAGCGTGTTGGACCGGAATTAATTAGTTAGGCCTGTTGTGGACCAAGATTGAGTTGGTTTCCCAGAGTTAGGCAGGCAGGAGGGACTGCAAATATTATGGTAAAGTCGGGTTGACCCGGGATTATTATTCAATCCTACTCTGATCATTAGCGAGTTGACCATTAAGCTCATTTCATCGTCCCCGGAACTATATTTGGTAGAAAGGGAGGAATAAAAGTGGAAATTTCCTTTTGCCATTTTCAGCGCCTTGTTTCTTACCCGGCATTTAATTAATGGTCTTAATACAGCCTTGTTAACATTCATTTTTATCTAAAGAAAATATTAATTTTACTTTACTTGCTACACTCTGCGCCCCTAATTATTGCCTATGTTCTGAAATGGTTTTCTTCTTTTTATTCAACAAAATTCAACAATTTTGTTGAATAAAAAGAATAAAACCATTTTTCCATCATGATATTACATTTCGATTATCTAACTAGATATCATATTTTTTATTTTTAATCTTATATTTCAGTTATTTTTTCTTATCTTTATATGCAGTTTTTATCTTTAAGAGAACTGATCTCATTAATTCGGACTAAGCAAATATCTCATTTAGCTCATTTTAAAAAACTTTCTTATGATACTTTTTAACGTTTTTTTCCTTACAATCAGACAAACAAGTGTACGAAAAAAGTGTTGTGAATAAATTTTTTAAGGTGAGTCAAGCGAAATATTTGCTTAGCCCGAACTAATGAAATCATTCATATATATTTAATGTCACTTTATTTCAACTTTATCCTTATCATATTATAGTATTTTTATCGTAAAAATTTTATATCATTTTTTGCTTTTCCATTCCCACAAAACCCTTCATTAAGAAGATCAAAGTTTTGACAGCCGCTCCACCAAAAAAATGAATAACATTGCCATAAAAAATAGATTCAGACAATACTGAATATTTTTATATATCCATTATGAAAAGAAAAAAAAAAAAAAAAACAGAATTATTGTTAGAAATACATGAACCAATCAACCAAGACATCCCGAGAGGGTTTCGAAAATCCCTAAACTGAATGTCTACATCTATGAAGTCGCTTCCACCCATCTTTCATAAAATCATTTTTTAATAATACATTTGTAGTAAATTCTTTAAGAATGCAGACGCCTTAAATATTCAAATCATGGGAGAGCATATCATAAATTCGTGCATCCTATCACGGTGATGGCAATTCAATGCGGCGAAAACCCTACAAAATTGGGCCCAAAAAAACCGCAATAATGAGATGGGGACACAACATCACAGCGTGAACTACCAAACAGTGCAAATGTAGGGGTCTGCGTATGGTGCCGCATATGGGGGAAGCATCGAGGGTATGTTGTCCTACGTGTCCGTTGATCAAAATTGGTGGGCCGGTAGATGACAAACATGCCCAATGGGGTGGGCCATCAGCCACGTTCTTCGAAATTGTCCATCCCAGCGTCGCCTTCCGTCTCGAGGACTGCTCCAAATCCCCGCAACGCAATCGTGATCCAGGTGGGGCCCACTCCCCGCAAAAACCGGACGGCCGTCCAACCTGGCCAAAATTGACAAATACCGTCCTAAGTCGCTGCGCTTTGTTTTGTACTGGTCGAGAAATCCACAGATTCCGTTGCCGCAACACGTTTGGGTGTATGCGGCTGGCTTGCGGTCAAGATTGGGTGCATATTTGGGTGGTGGGATTTGCACTCTAGGTTTTTAAGATTCAACTTTGAAGATGACCAAATGACCTATTTATATTTTTAATAATTATTTTTATTTAAAATTTTATAGAAAAATCCAATAAAAAGTGGCCTAAAAATTTCTACCGAATAGGGTAGTCTCTTTAAGGTTGAAATAAAATTCGATGAAGGGCATTTTGGTAATTTTAAGTTAAAAATTAACAAAATTAAGATTTTACATTAGTAGGACCAAGACTAGCAATTTTTAAAATTCGAAGTTATCTAGTACAAAATATTCAAGGATAAAAATGCAAATTTTTGAAACTTAAGGGACCTATATGCTAATTAGCCTGTTTGAGCGTGGATGATGAAGGACGGACTCATCAGCAGCGTATCAAGTGGCCCCCGAGGGTCTAAGTATCGACGAGGAGATCTTGGGGAAAATGATCTCCTTTCTTCGAGAGATTTACAACAGTTCATGTCTGATATGTGCGTCTGTGGCTCTCCTCTAGAATGGCATGACCCGTACTCGGCCACAACACCGTGGCCCACTCTCTTATGTCGGTGGTGTTTGACGTTTACTCATTTGCTTGGCCGGCTCATTTGACTTGGATCATCTACGGGTTATGACACGTAAGATTGTGAATCTAACACGAGTTTTTACAAAAAAAATCGAGACCAACTCAAAGGGTATTGACGGAGGATTTAGAAAAGTTCCCAATAAGTTGGGATGAGTTTCAGAGTCTAAGACAAATTTTAAAAGGAATGAAACAAATCAAAGAGAAATGTGAGACGAGCCTTCTAGAGTTTTGCTAGACGGGCGCTGGAATGTTATGAAATTGTAGTAAGAGAAGTGAGAAATATAAAATGAGTAAGAGTTTAGTCTACTGGGAATATTATGTCTGAGTAGAGTAGGAGTGTACCCACATTTGTAGCTCATATCCCTTGTTTTGGGAGAAATTTTAAGGCTGCTGTTAGAGAGTGTGGCAAGATAGTGGCTTATGAACCAATGTTAGTGTTTATATGTTATGTCACATATAAGGTTTAGATTATTTGTCAAGTTAGGTGTATATTTTGTTATAAGTGTATCCATACATGACTTATGATAAACTTATCTACCACAGTCCTTACAAATTACTTACTTCGTTATATTTTTATATGATTTTCTATTCTTAAAACAATCTTGGTCATTAGTCATGACAGCGATCCCCATCTATCATCAAGAACAACGCTGGTTCAAATACCATGTTTTTTGTCAATAATTATACAGCTTAGATAAGCTTTTCTCAAAATTGTATTACATAATTAAAAATAACAATAATAATATTCAAAAAGTGGGCCACTGTGAGTTGTGTGCAGAGAAAGTCCCTGTCAAGAAGGAGTTGATCAAGTAGTTCGTACCAAGAGTAGTATCCTATCTTTTCAAAAAAAAAAAAAAAAAGAGTAGTATCCTATGCATGAGCGTGTCTAAAAGTGCATGAGTCAAAACATATATGTGGTCTCGGGTGTCATCATTAGTTTTTTGAGGCATTGCTATTTTAAGATGGAATGTGGACAAAATGATTATGCAAATTTCACTCTCTCTCTCTCTCTTTTTTAAAATTTTTGTCAGGTTTGGATACAATAAAAACTTTTTCAACAAAAAAATTTTCAATTAATTTTCTAAATTCATAACTATCATATTTTCAATCATTTTTAACCTTAATTTTTAATCATTTCTGCACAAATACCTATACAATTAACATATCAATTTTAACTTTATGTTCTTTATTCTCCACTATTACTTTTATTATCTTGCATCTTTTTCTACCAACACCATGTATGGCTAAACATAAAATTTTTCATCTAAAACTTTTCACTGGAATAATTTTAATTATTTTATTTTTAATTATTTATTCATATTTTTTTATATAATTAACTTATTTTTTAATCATTTCTACACAACTAATTTATTTATTTAACTGCGTTCTTTTTAATTTTCATCACCGCACTTATAATATTACATCATTTTCTTATATTTCAAAACATTTAGGTGATTTGGAAATACACCTACTTAGTTTGACTATAATTGCAAGTATACTCACATAGTTTCAAAAATTGCAAATTACCCCATATAATTTGACCATAATTACAAATATACTCATGTCATTATGACGTTGTTACTATACCATTACAACGTGGGTATATTTGCAATGTCAAAAATTAAGAGGTTATATTTAGTTTTTGCAAATATACCTATGTTGTGATGGTGTACTAATGACATCAAAACAGCATAAGCATTTTTACAATTATGATCAAACTATGTAGAAATAATTCACGATTTCAGAAACTACGTAGAGATATTTGTAATTATTGTCAAACTATATAAGTATATGTGCAAATTAATCAAAACATTTATACTAAAAACTTTTTATCCTACAATTTTATCACTTTCCAAAAACACTCTCATTTGGTAAAAACTTTTTGTCCAACAATTTTACATCCGTGTATTGGTTATGGAAGGATATACTGGAGAGTAACAATTTGTTCCATGCAAGTACCCATAAGAGTGATTGGATAATGAGAGTGTCGGAATAGAAAACGTCAGGCATCATTACTTCGATTATGGAAGTGCGCGAGCATGAGAAAAGGCCAAAAAAAAAAAAAAAAAAAAACAAGACTATACTGAAGGATTTTAACGTGAAAAAATTGAGGCATCATATTATACAGTATTGTAAATTTTCTTGCTGTAAACTGTCACACCACGCCTATACAAGAACAAGTATTGCACTACCATGCTCTCTGAAGAAACGTGAAGCATAACTAAATCTCAAACTTTTATAAATATGAGGGATAATTTCTCTTATACCCATAACAAATGTATATAATTTTTCTTATACCCACAACATTTCGTAAATTTCTTTTATATCCATAACATTTCACCCTAAATTTCTTTCATAACCATGTAGTTAAAATCACCGTTATCTACCTCATTGAAAAAACGATTTTGTCCATTTAAAATTTTTTAATTGAGATAATTTAACCTTAACATAACTCAATTGATGGTAGTAAATCATTAATACGAGACATTAAATAACTTGAAAGTCATATTAAGGTTGATTTATTTTAATTAGAAAAAAATTTTAAAAGGGTAAAATCATCTTTTCAATAGGATAGGTAACGGTGGTTTTAACGGCGTGGGTATGAGAGGAATTTATGATGAAATGTTACGAGTATAAAAGAAATTTACGAAATGTTGTGGATGTAAGAGTAATTATCCTTAAATATAAAAAAGATATTCTCAAAAGAGGATAAGATACTTATTGCAAAATACACCAAATACAAATAATTGATACATTTTTTAATTATCAAGGCATATAACCGTAATGCACTTTGATATAAAACTACAAGTAATTAAGGAAACTAAAAAGTCTTCAATTAACATATGATACTTCCATTTTCATCTTAAGGATACTCTAGTAACTAAAGTTCCGATCTTTTTAGACGGGCTTGAAATCTAGCGATTTCAAACTAGTCCAAAAACATATTTTTTGTTTTTTTTGAAAATTTATTGATAAACATGTTAATCTAGTTATATTTAATTTATAAACCAAAATTTACAAATATCTTAATTTCGATCTTCCACAACCTTACTCTAAATCTAACATACGGGTAAGAATATTTTAATACTTTACAAATATCTTCCCGAAAAACTAGAATGGAAGAAATTTTCATTATGCCAGAAAAATGATATAAAAGATAGTCCTAATGGAGTTGCGTAAGTGATTCTCCTAAATGAGAAGAAGATAGCTAGCAACACAAAGCAGAAGTTAAGAAGAAAAGAGAGAAGCGTAGGCACTTCTTAATCACAAGGCATTTCTATGAGACACTTTGCCACATTTTTTTCTAAACCACAAGGCATTTCTTAATGCACGTGTCTCATACCACAACTATACAGTAAGATATCCTGGGGGTGCTAGTGGCTCATAGGTGCCTCTATATTATAATGACACCTTCGGAACTCTGTCCTTTTGAGTTTCATTATAATACCTTTTTGTATTAAGTCCCGATAATTAAAACCTTGCTTGGTGATTACACAAGAAAGAAATTTTTTGTATCAGGTTTTTGTATTAGGTCCTTATTGTTGGACTGGTGTTAAGTGATTGACTTAAGGAGATTACTTAGGAATTTGTTACCCTACGGAGAAGTTGTCCTATAGTTACTAGTCACTGATCAGTTCAGATCGATCGATGATTTCAAATTAGTACAAAAATATATTTTTTTTTGAAATTTTTTTTATCAACATATTAATCTAGTTATATTTAATTTATAAATTAAGTTTACCAATTTTAGATATGCATATATATTTATTTTGAATTTTTAAATACAGGGGTATTTAAGTCATTTATATTTAATTTATAAATATAAATACCCTCGTATTTAAAATTTTAAAATAAATATGTACACATATTCAAAAGGTAAATTTTGGTTTATAAATTAAATATAACTAGATTAACATGTTTATCAATAAATTTTCAAAAAAAACAAAAAATATGTTTTTGGACTAGTTTGAAATCGCTAGATTTCAAGCCCGTCTAAAAAGATCGGAACTTTAGTTACTAGAGTATCCTTAAGATGAAAATGGAAGTATCATATGTTAATTGAAGACTTTTTAGTTTCCTTAATTACTTGTAGTTTTATATCAAAGTGCATTACGGTTATATGCCTTGATAATTAAAAAATGTATCAATTATTTGTATTTGGTGTATTTTGCAATAAGTAAAAGTTGCAAAGCTAAAATTTCCAATCTAAAAGTTTTTGCACTTCATAATTATCTTTTTGAATCATTTTTCTATTTTCCTGTAAAACTATTTACTTTACAATTATTTTTGTACAACTATTTATATATTTTTTTACTTTTTATTATTACTCCTAACATATCACATCATTTTTTCTCAATTCAAAAACTTTTATAGCAAAAGTTTTATCACTTCATAAAGACAAGCTTTATGTTTTATGTGATTTGGTAACTTAATTCATCATTACTAACAATATTACTTCCCGTTATCATGGATTTTTTAAAAGTTAATATCCATCCACGTACTCCATTTATTTTCTTAATTTGAAATATTTTTTCCAAATCCAAAACATTTATTATGTATATGCACATAAGTATTTATTCACGATTGGAAATTTATATATCTATATACACACTTTATATATCATTTTCAAATATTAATATAAGTAATTTCCGATCAAAATAAATTTTATTATTATGAAAAATTAAATACAAATAAAGATAATAAATCATTTATATTTGTGTAGAAATTTTAGAATTAGAAAAGTAATGGGCTGCATAGATGTGTCCATGCAACCTTAGCAATTTTTTTGATTGGTTTGAATAATATTTATCTCAACAACTCATGTTACAATCAAGCTCAAACTTAAGAATTCTTAAATCTTTATCTCATCATTTTATATTACAAATTAATTCTTAAATTTTCTTACCAATATCTATCAAATTAAAGAAAAGACTAAACACTTTCTACCCAGAAGACCACAGTTCCCATTAGGGGGGCTGGGACGAAACTGCACAAAGTAGATTCAATTTCACAACCTCCGACTAGCAGTGCCTTTTTTGCCACACAATGGTACCAACCAAGCTATGCTATGATGAGTACCGAAGCGATTTTCTTAAATTAACCTCTTAATGACTATTCGACATATCATGTTGTGTAGTGTTGGTTCGTTCGTTTCTCTCAAATAGCTAGGTAGGTCATGTATTCTTTAAGCCTTTCGAGTGTTTTTCATATAAAAGCAAGCTAAATTCATTTTTACTACCACCACTTAAGGGTTATCTAAGTAGTAAGGATGCTAGCATACGCCTAAGGGACGCAAGTTCGAATCCCGTCGCTGGCGTAGGAGCATTTCATCTTCCTCTTGTTAATTTAGGAGCATGTAGGTAAAAGTGTATGTGGCGCCCCGAACCGGGGTGCCTAGAAGCCTTACTCCAGGATCTTTATCGATTGGTAAACGTGACTCAGGATTGTTGCCCTGATCACACGGCGGGATTTTTATTTGGATCTCATCCAATTTTTTTTTTCTTTCATTCATTTTCTTTCATCATATAACAAACATTCGTCATCAATTTTACACATGATACTCGTAATATATCATCACATAACATCATGTCATCATATATGAACATATCCTTGATATCAATTTCACATATATTATTCATATCATAATAATTGACTTATCTACATCACAAGTTCTTTCAATCTAAACATTTCATACATACATATTTTGAATATTCCATATAATCATTCATACCATATACAGACCAACTTGTTGAAAAGTTTTCTTCGTACTCTTTTCCTTTCCTGCATGGCCTGCGGTACCTGTCTATGGTTGGGGAAAACAAAACATGAGTCGAAACTCAATAAGCAAGCACTTTTCATTTTAAATGCATTTCTCACCTTTTAGTAGTAGACGCTTAACAAGCGTTCGACTAGCAATTGGAGGAAACCTTTTCATAAGTACCTTTCACAAACATTTCATAATCCCAATTCATGGCAAACATATGCTTGTAAAACTTGGCATATAAAATCTTTTTCCATAGACATATTTATGTTCTAAAACATTTTTCATTGAAGCTCCTTTTCTCATAGGACATTCTCATGTCCTAAAATACTTTTCATAAAACCTTTTTTAAGCATATGCAACATGCAATACGTCTCTGTCCATCTGGCAGGTGACACTTATCAAGTGATCATCTTTCCTTAGGAGAGAAACCCTTCCAGGTGATAGCCCACGAGCCAGGCGGCTATCCGTGTCCATCTCCCATTGCAGGGAGGGCGCCGCCGGCATTTAGCCTTATTCAAGCGACTCGGCCTATGCAAAGGGGGCCCAATTTGCAACCGCGTCCGGTATGCATATCCTCTACAGTAGACCTAGTACATAACCCTTGTGCACACGTTTCCTTCACATTCACATGCTAGCATGATTTTATAAAAACCACAGACCACAGTCTGTGTTCCTTTTCTAAAAGCTTAATGCTATCATGCTTTTATCAAATACTACAGACCTCAGTCTGTATTTCTTTCAAATCTTGAAAACTGGGCTTAACCCATGTTAACGAGTTATATACTCAAAACGTTTTGTAAGGATGGGCAACCTTAAAACATTTATATTTCATAACTCATTTGAAGTATTCAAGGAAAATATTTAAAATAACAATATTTTCCAACCGTTTTGGTAAATAATTTCTGAACGATAAAACGTCTTTAAAAAATATTTGAAACCAAAAGATTTTTCTTATAAATGCTTTTCCCATTTATGGTTTTTTATGATCAAAGGGCATGTAAGTACATGCTTTCATCTAATATCATATACTTTTGACTACCTGTCTTATTGTTCATTTCTATATGTGATAGACTTGTATAATCCTTTGAACATTACTCAAATCGTTTTTCAAATTAATTTATCGTGTTGGCCTTCCTTAAATCCTGCTCGAAACAATGGATTTTGGAAATTCCAAAATAATCCAATATTTAGAGAACCTTTGAAACATATCCTTAAAATACTTCAAAACCTTGAAATAAAACTATTCAATACATTTATTTCAAATATCATTTTAAAAAAAACTCATTTTCCTTTCAACACAACCTTTTCAACATTTGCATTTTAATATTTTTCAACATTAAAAGGATTCGCTTTTAATGAAGTAATTTCCAAGACAATTTAAGATTTCAGAATAAGATCGTATAAAATTGTATTTTCAAAAGGTTTGCTTGCTTACCTGCGTAGTCAACTTGTATCTTTCACTTGTACCCATTTCCTTTCCTATGCAAATGAAAAGAACCATTTTTCTCATATAGACATAATATTTCATGCTTGCACATTTCTATTATTAAATTTGAATTCATATTAGGGTTTCTAACCCATGCATATGTCATAATCACTTTATTTTTCTTCATAACTCTCATAGAGGTTAATTTAGTCTCTATTTTCACATATGGATTTTTTATCCCAAAAATCTTCAAAAATTCCATTCATACATCCTTATAAAAATCAATCTTATTTCTGCCCAAATCACTTTGTTTACTATTCATGATTATTGTTCATGATCATGTTCCTAATAACTGTTTACATTTGCTGAAATCAGGTGTACTAATTTCTCTAAATCTTGATTTATAATCAAATCAAGGTATTTAACTCTGAAATTTCTATCATACATCAATAACTACATTAATTAACACTCATAAAAATTTCAGCAAGAAATATTAACATTATATATTTATTTCGACATTTTCACTGTCCTGGACAGTGTTGTAAAATTAGGAACAGCCCTAATCACGTTATTTTTAATCCATACTTATGTCATCCAAAAATCATATTTAATATTTTTCGAGTGATAATAATAATATCTTGTACATCATATCAAAATTTTAGAGTAAAATTACATCTCCAAAAATTATGAAAAATCATTTACTACAGCTGATCCTGTCACCCGTTTTACCCTGTTTAAATTAATATTCTCGGATTTTTAATTTGCAACCTGCTTAATATTTTAAGCTGAAATTTTGGTCGTTCCTTAATGATAATATAATGAGCTTGTACAAAAAATTTTATGGCAAAAATCAATCGTTTATTATCTCGTTCATATTTTGGTTTCTAACATCACATAACCTTCAGATTTGAAGCAATAAAATAAGATTAACTTATACTTATCAAATTAATCATGAAAATATCCCTAATTTAGTTTAAAGCTGCATTAGTTTAAGGAAATTAATCCTTACCCATCTTTTCATTATTCATAAATCATATTGTAAACATGATTATAAAAATCTGTTTGGAAATTTACGTTCAACAAGGATATAAATACTGACATTTAGGAATTTCAGAAATACAAAATCTGTATATGCATGTTTAGATCTAATCAAAACAGCAAGGATGAATATGAGCCCTTAATTAGAGCCCCTAATTAGCCCAAAATTTTCCATTTATTTTTATTTTTCCGTAAGGTCCGTAAATTTAAACAGTTTCAATTTGTATAATTCAGAATTTTGAAATTTCTTCTTGAAATATTTGTAAAAATTCATTTTCATGACTAATCTTAGTGTGATCATAAATTACCCTCCATTTTCTTATAAGTTCCAAATATAACCTTTGTAATTTCCACTAAGTGCACTTCGTGCCTCCACTCTTGTCAAAATTACCAATCAATCATCTTTTCTAAATTTATAATTTAATCTCACTTTTGTAAAATTGTAATTTGGTCTTTTCGTGATTAAGTTAATCCAAAGTGATTAACTTATCATTTTATCTTAATCGCATGATTACTATTCATGATTACTATTTATTAAATTAATTATTCGGTCCTTCAACTCCATATATTACAAAATTATATATTTAAAAAAAAATCAATAACCTAGGGTTCATGACCTTAGGGTTTCATACATGGTCCCAAAATTTGGGGTTTCACAGTGTATTTGTTTATATTCAAAACTTTCTAATACTACAAATTTTATTATTTCTCCAATACACTTTAAAATTAAAAAACGAGATGTGGTGTGAATGCAAAAAAATCATTTTATTACCTTTAATAATTTACAATCACTAATTCTTTCACGTCATATCATTTCACCCTCTACTGTTTCGTCTTCTTATAGTTCGAAAACTAGCCTTAATTAAATACACCGATCGAAAAGGGTATAACCGTACGTTTGAGTAAAACAAAGATTGCGAAAGCCGCACCAAATCAACCATGATTCTTTCACCAAAAAAAAAAAAAAAAAAGCAAAAAAAATCAACCACGATTCATTCGATGGAACCTGAACAGACGACTGATTTGAAGATTGATCGGTTGCACATACAAAAAGACCAAAATCTACGTCCACTATCAATTTATCATTGCCTAACACAAACTTAAAAGTCTCATCACCCATTCATCCCTTAAAATACCGCGGACGTCGAACAGACACCGATGGACGATGGCCGGACGTCTGGTATAGATACATTTCAGCAGGTATCCGTATGCCTACTTCACGTGGGTAACAGGACCAGGACATTTCCGTCGTCTTCTTTGATATTTTGGTCATATCCCTTTCGGTTTGGCTGCTAGCGATAGATCCCCATTTAATTTTCTTGCACTGCCGGTGGCAGCCATTAATATGAACAGTTCCCAGGCGCAATAGAAAATCACACCAATTTGAACGAATAAATCTCGATATAGACCGTAGAAACTGATCGTCTCGAAAGTACCACGAAACTGAGATAGAGGAGAAAAAAAAAAAAAAAAAGCCATGGAAGTCTGGAATAGAGCATCAAGTGGGACCCTTTTACTACCATTCCACCTCTCATCCCTGTTAGTGTGTCACATCTCGTATGCTATTCTGGGTCCCGTCCGAAGACTGGCAACTTCCAGTCATAGTTGTCTCGCACGTGGGAAATGCATTCGTGGCGAAAAATTACCCACGCGTGGGCGAATTCTAGGATCATGTGCGGACTTAAGAGACGATTTCTGCCTTCCAAGTCGTATTACCGGCTTAGAGGTTTTCTTAAATCAACTACTTAAGTCGTCTCGTGCCGGTTATCCTAGATTAGTCGTTGGTTTCTGAAATAGCTAGCTATGCTGGCCATATATTCTCCAGGCGTCAAAGCTTCTCATAATTTCCTGGAGAGCACAGCCTCTTGAAAGTTGAAACAGACCGCCATGAGTTGACCAGCTTGTTTGAAGGCAAGCCCCACCACAAAACCATGAATTATATTTATAACACGTAATTCGTGCGGGCGGCTGAGATAAAACGTGGCTGATCTGGGAGCTTGCTAGGACCTGGCCTATATATACAGGTGAAGGTTTAAGGTTCTTGCATAACAAGCTTTCGGCGACTTTACTTTCTCGTCTTCGGCTTCCACTTACATTCGGACCAACTCTTTCTTTTCCTCTCCTTTTTATTTGGAAAATCTCCCCCCTCCCCTCCCCTCCCCTCTTGAAGCATGGCCATGCCGATCATCGACCTCAGCGGTTTGCAAGGAGAGAACAGGAGGGAAACCTTAGCTCAATTGCAGGATGCATTTGAGAACTGGGGCTTTTTCCAGGTATATACAGATACGCTACAAGAATCTTGAATCGGGTTTGTGTGTTTTCTGTAGTCATGCAAGTTAGCCAAAGGCGAAACCAAAATTCAGCTGCTTTTTCAGAAACTGTTGTACAGTTCATGGACCAAGTAGTCCTCGCAGCATCAGCTTGTCAGCACGATCCTGATTTTCTGTCTTTTTTGTTATTATTTTCTTTCTTTTTGATGATCAGATAAGTTCTAGTACATCTTTTACTCGTTTTTCTGTGGGCCACATGCAACAGAGCTACATCATCTTTTCATATCTAGTGGCCAAGGACCGCATGCGACAGAGCCACACCATTGCCAATATCTAATTAATTATTAAGCATGAAAGATTAATTGTATAAGAGAGGAAGAATTAATGATTACTTGGTGTTTGTTCATAGATTGTGAACCATGGGATGCCCCTGGAAGTAATGAACAAGGTGAAGAAGCTGGCAAACGCCCACCTGGATGGCCTGTCAGAGAAGTTCCAAGACCCAGACGCTCTGAAGAAATTGGAAGAGGTGAAATCTGAATCGGAGGCGTCCAAGGTCGACTGGGAGGCCTGCTTCTTCGTCCAGAACCTGCCCACTTCCACCCTCGCCGATGTCCCTGATTTGTCGGCTCAGCTCAAGTGAGTCTTTCCCTCCGTCAGAGCGGATAGAAGCAGATGCACAGGGAGAGAAATGAAAATTCCTTGTATTATTTTTCTGGTTTCTCATTTTTCGACCCTCGATTTCAGGGAGGCTGTTGATGAGTATGTGGTGGAAGCGATCGAGCTGGTCGAGAAGCTGCTGGGCATTGTGGAGGAAAACCTGGGACTGGAGGAAGGCTACTTAAAGAAGGCATTCTCCGGTGCCGAAGGCCCATTCATGGGCACCAAGTTCGCCAAGTATCCATCCTGCCCAAAGCCCGAGCTGATCAAGGGCCTCCGCGTGCACAGTGACGCCGGCGGCTTGATCATAGTTCTCCAAGATGACGAAATCCCCGGCCTTCAGTTCTTGAAGAATGGCGAGTGGGTCGACGTCTCCCCACTGCCAAACTCCATCTTTGTCAACACTGGGGAACAACTGGAGGTGGGTTGGTGTGCGAGGACAATTTCATCATGGGCTGATTTCCAAATTAATCCAACCATTAGTCCAATTTCATTCCATGGTCTGTGGTAATGATGCTAATTTGCGCCTGCAGGTGATAAGCAATGGAAGAATCAAGAGCATTCCCCACCGTGTGATAGCTAGGGAAGAGGGAGGAAGGCTGTCGATTGCGTCTTTTTACAACCCTGCTGGTGACGCTGTGATCAGGCCAGCTGCTAAGCTGGTGTACCCACAGAACTACCGCTTCGAGGACTACATGAGGGTGTATTCAGGCACCAAATTCGCCCCCAAGGAGCCACGCTTTGAGACCATGAAGAATGGCGAAATCGGTGTCGTCGCCAACGGCCATGCTACCTACTGATTACTACGAGTTTTGTTTTTCTTTGTTACTTGGCCCCCGCTTCCCTTTCCCTTTTTGATCCCTTCAGCTCGAGTACGGTTGTGTTGGTTTCAGATCTCAATATCTAATTTATCAAGCAGTGTTCGATTATCGCAGTTGGACTGCCTTTGCATTGGTTTGCCCCCTTGCTAAAATATCGTTCTTTGTCGTGTTTTGGTTTTACCTACCTAATCAATGTCTATAATACTTGTAAAAGTTTAATGATTGGAAGAAATATTCAGCCTCGAACTCTTTTCCCTCTCTTTCTCTCGGTGTGGTATGAATTAGTATTTAGTTTGGTTTGGATTATTGGTTTCACAAGATCATATCTGGCTCTCTGGCCCATGCTACCATGTATGGGCAAGGCCCTTTTTTTTCCGCTGGAATTAAAGACCTCATCTATTCGACACATTTTAAATATTATGAATTCATTTCATACAACAAGTAGCTCAGTCGAAGGTTCATGTACTCCGTACCCAGTGAAACTGACTCACTGAGTCTGTAATCCACCGTGCTCACTCACGTGCTTTTCATCTATTATGGAGCTTCATTTGGCAGCATGTCCTACTGCATGCAATAACTTTCTCATGGCTACTTTCTAAAACCTATTTTGGATGAATAATTATTTTAAATCCTTAAAAGTTACTTTCTTTCTAAAAACCGTTGCATTTCTGATTTCCGAACCACCGCCAGCCAAAATGAAGCTGAGTAGACTACCAATCCACTCGAGAGAGCCAAACTAAAGACTATTAATAATCTATAAAATCCTCTTTTTATGTAATCTTTTTTTATTTTTAACATCCGGATGATTGATAAAAAATTCACTTTATCTATTGTGTTTAGCATCACTTGTATTATTACAAAAAATCTTTCATTGGTCTTATATCGTTGTATATAAGCCTCATTAACAAACATGCAAAATCAACATAATTGAATAATTTAATATTGAATATTAATTTTTAAATAGTATTTTCAACATCTAAATCATCTAAAATATCATTACTATATGGATAAATGATTTTATAATGTGTTACTGCATTCTAATATATTTGTGAATTGATTTAAGCATTTTTCTTCATTTACACATGAATATACTTATTTTTAAGCAAATGTGGCCTATGTGCGTACTGAATTTGGATGAAACTTGGTCGTATAATTAAGCAAATGATATTAAATATAATGAATAGATTGGATTTTCTTTCAAGCATTTAAATATTAAAATTTGAAAATGTTACGTGTAATTATTTCTATATAACCCGATTAAATTGAAGTGAACCTTATTGACAATATAGTAGAGGTATGGGTAAATTTTAGAATGCGAATGTGTTTAAATTATTTATATAAAAACAGGATTTTGTTCTAACCCAATTTTTAGCCCACTTGAGCGAATTAATGAGATTCAACACAATTTTGCGAATTACGTTATATTAAACTTGCTTGAATGAGTTTTATAAAGTTTAATAATAAAGTTTAATTAGTTTATTTTGTCTATTAAATTAGATTTAACTCCACGAAAGCTCACGAAAATTTAAACAATTCAATATAAGTTTAACAGAAGCCAGTTCAAGCTTAGTACTTTTTAATAAAATTTAACGGAAAGCTCATTAATTTGCATAAAAACTCATTAAACTCTATAAAATTCTTTCACGGGCTCACCGTGCTTTAATGTTAAATACTATTAAATTATAATTAGACTTTATTGAAGAAGCCTTCATGAGTTCTTGAGCTTTCTAAGAGTTTAACAGAACTTAGAGTGTATTCTTTTAAAATTAAAGCTTTTTCATCTAAAATTGTTCATCATTTATAATTATTCTATTTTTTAATTATTTTTCACATTTTTTATATTATTATTTTACTTTTTGATTATTTCTGTACAACTATTTATACAAGTATAATTAACTTATCTATTAAAATTTTATTTTCTTTACTCTTCATCAATACTCATACCGTGTAATATCACTTTTTCTCATTTAAAAAACTTTTACATTAAAAACTTTTCGTTCAAAAGTTTTATAACTTCTGAAACACATAATTTATAATAATAATACTTCTATCAATCTAATCAGAATTTGCTCTTTTTAACACAATTTAATGAACTATATGAAATTATATAAAAAGTACATTATTTTCCTCGTCGATGATGAAATTTTCGCCCACTTATGTCCAACCGCGGGGTACATAACCTTAAAATGTTTAAGAAGTCTTGAAGCATAACACGGCCCTTTTGCCTTTCGCAATAGCAAAAATTCGCAATTCTGGTGATTTCTTACCCTCTTTATCCTCTCTGTTTTAAGGGATAAGCACCAATTCGAATCTTATTCTTATAACGTTTATTCCAGCTTCTATCACAAAAAATTTGGACGGAATTGATAATCCACACCAAACATCCTAACACTTTACTGATTTTGGTAATATTAAAAAAAAAATCCAAGAAAAAAGGATAGAAAAGTTGTTGAAATAGACAAGGTAACAGTATGGTATGAAAAGGAATTATGATTAGGAATAAAGTAAATAAAATTAAAATAGATAAAGCAGTCGTATTAAAAAATTCAAAAAACTGATTATAAATGAGTGTGGTTGTATAAAAAAATAAAAAAAAAAGCGGAAAAGTTGCAGAAATTTCTTTTCTTGTTTGCCAAATATACCTATAATTTTTCATTCTAATATTACCTTTTTTCATTTTTCAAAATATAGCAAACATTTTCCGTCACGAATCTAATTTCTTAATTTAAAATACAAAACAACCACTTCTTGTCTCAATTTCTCATCGAAGCTCATTGGATGATTCCCAGCAGGACCACGAGATATCTTGCTAGTAAAGGAAAGAATAAAGTTCACCCGCCTGCACTGATGTTTAGCTTTCAATTCACGAAGCACGATACGATAGATGATAGTATCCCTCGTGGAGTAAGATGGTGGAATGAATTATCAATGATTCATGCCTGGCTGACATCGCTGCCAATGAATGGCCGCAATCTTCATAAAAAAAAAAAAAAAATTATATAGACGCAAAATAATTTCAACTAGTAAATTTTATACTCAAATATGAAAACTCCACTTCCACAGAGTTATCACCAATCAAGTGCCAAAGGCACCCAACATGTTCAACACATGTCCGATTTCAATTGCGTTACCAAAAGGCACTTTCATCTTTTTACAGTTGGTACCGTGTAAAAAAATTTATCACATCTTCTTACACCCCATTTTATATAATTTTATGTTTTAACAATCTAATTTTATATTATAATTTTTTAATGCTATCTCTATATTTTAATCATTTTCATATATTTCATACAATTCTTGTATTTATTTTAACTTTATTTTCTTTAGTTCTAATCATTATTAATATTGTATTATATCATTCTCTCACTTTAAATTTTATGTTACTCCCATCGGTAATTGAATAAGTACTTACATAGGAGGTAAAATGCGAGAAATAGAATCAATCCAATTTAATTATTGAGGTAAGTTTTTTCTTCAAAAAAAATGGGGTAGATTTTTGGGGAAAGTAATCCTATGAACCCGGGTGCATTGAGCCTCAATGCACCCGGGTGTACTGCACCTTTTTTTTGTTGAAATTTTTTTTATGAAGTTGTTAATCTAGGTTTATTTAACATACGTATCAATTTTTACAATTTTTGGAGACTTTTAGGTATTTTTTTTAGATTTTTAAAAATCAGTGGCATTTTCAGTAATTTTAAATTACTAAAAATGCCATTGATTTTTAAAAATCTAAAAAAATATCTAAAAATCTCCAAAAATATTAAAAATTGACACGTATGTTAAATATGCTTAGATTAACTGTTGTGTAAGAAAAAAAAAATTTAAAAAAAATAGGTGCAGTACACCCAGGTGCATTGAGGCTCAATGCACCGGGTGCATAGGATTACGCTCCGATTTTTGGGCAGTTTTAAACGAATATGTAGATCGTTATGAAGTTAAGATGTACATCATCATGTCCATCATCCAATGAGACGCAAAGTCATATGGAGGGAGACAATCATATAAGAATAATTATATTTTTAAATATTTTTTAAAACTTTAAGATTCTTTAATTTTCATAAATTCTTCCCTTCGGCGCCACATGGCTTTGTCATTGTGTGTCTGAATCATGAATATTATATCATTATTAGATTTATAATGCATAGTTAAATTAACAGTGTTATTAAAAGTTCATTTGGTAAAATGTAAAAGAGAGAGAGAGAGAGAGGAAGTTTGTGAAAAAATTTTAAAAAGTAAAAAAAATGAGGGGGTATGATAAGAGTAAGAATTAGAAATAAAGAAAATGAACAGAAAAATTATATAAAAGATATGAAAAATGATTGGAACGTAGAGAATATAGTGTTTAATTAGTTAAAACATACAAACGGGAAATTTCTTGAAACATGAATCATGTGAGTAAGTTATATTTTATTGCATGATGAATTATACTAAGTCAGTGATGATTTGATGATGATCTACTTCATTATCAATACAATAAGTATGTTTAAAAAGTAATAAAACTTTTGCATAAAAAAAATTTAGTGTAAAATTTTCAAATTGAAAAAAAATAATGTGATATAATATTAATAATAATGAGAAGTAAATATAATAAAGTTAAAATAGATATATAACTTAGTTGTATGAGTAATTATGCTGAACTAATTAAAAAGTAGAATAATTATATAAGAATATGCTAAAAGATAATTAAAAATAGATTAATTATAGAGAATAAAAGTTTTAAATTGAAAAATTTTACAATTTATCCAAACACACATATGGAAGTCCTATTAGAATCTTACTCATTCAACAGACATCATTACGGTTTTAGCATGCTACGCCGTACTCACTGAACTCGACCTACACGTATAACAGCCTTACAAAAATTGAATAAGCAATCTCTTCGTTTCGTGTTCTTCCACGCTCCTACCGCTAGTCCATCTGCCATTCATTAGTTTCCAAAGTCCAAATTACAGTACGTATATAGGCATTTTCAAAGTGCCAGCAAAGAAATCTCTGTCCATATATAGGTAGATCTTCAGTTGACGGGAAATTTCAGCTATAGAGGCGAAAATAACCCGGCCCCACTTGCCTGATGCTCGTGTTTACCCATAATATCCTGCATTCGTTAGCTGTCTTCGAGCACAACTAATTAACTACCACCCTAAAAAATAATAATAACTATGGGCTCTTCAGAACGGTGTATTTGCTTGGAATGGAATTGAATGAGAAGGAAATTAATGCTGACAACACAATAGAAATGTCGGTAATATGATAATAAATAAAAAAAGCGATCACTGCAAAGTGAAAACGATGGGCCTTTTTGCATGCCAACTTCGGATTTTGGATTTCAATCAGAAATTTTTTAAAATTCTCTTCATTTCTTATGAAACTCTCATTTTCCAATGAACAAAATCCTTATTTTTCTTATGATTACTTATATTTTTTCATCTTTTTTCTATAGAATTATATAATTCTATGTATACCTACTACATCAACCCTGCTTTTCAAAATTTATTTTCCTTTCTCTACTAGCCCAACAAGCCCATTATGTCAAAATTTCTTTCCACGCAAATTGCCGTCAATCTGATTTCTGACCTCTTGAAAATATGCCACCTTCCAATGTTTCCGACTGCTCATTACTGCACGCAGATGATGCGGGAGATTGCACATGGATGATTTGACTTTCGAAAGAGAGTAACTGGACCATATCAGGGAATGGAATTGCCTGTGAGACACCCAATCAGTCATTCACCACGGGTCTGTCTCAGGAAGCCTGGGTGTCTTCGCTGTCTCATCTCCTCCCGTTGCATACATACACGCCAACAGCTTTCTCTAAGTTCGTTTTGGTTCTACAATCTCCCAAAATGGCCATGATTATCGTCTACCTCGGCGGTTTGGATGGAGAGAAGTAGAGAACTGGAAAGAAACATTGGCCCTCCTGCATGATGCGTTCGAGACTGAGGCTTTTTTCAAGTATATGTGCTCACATGTTATAAATATTCTAAATTTTTTAGTTTGTCCTGTCAAAATCGACATTGGCTATCATATGTCTCTTCCAATAACTGTGCCTGAATGATTATACAGATCTCAACTACAAATATGTAAAATTAAAATAATAAAATAATTTGATACTATCAATTTTAAAATAGTATTTTCAATGTCTAAATTATCTAAAATATAACTACTACATAGATAAATAATTCTATATAAATTATTACATTTTAATATATATATATATCTATATGAATCAATCGTTTTCTCTCATTTACATACAAATATATGTATTTTTATGCAAATGCAGCTCATGCATATATTGGATTTGGATAAAACTTAATTTTTTGCTAAATAAGTGATGTTAAATATAATAAATTGATTGAATTTTATATTAATTATTAACATTTCAAAAATTAAAGGGTTACATTGAGCCACTTTTATATAACCCGATTACATAAAAGCGGACCCCAATATAAATTATATATACTATATGATAATTTTTATTTTAATGTATTTTATAATTATATGTGCACGATATATAATAAAAAATTATGTATTAAGATTATTTAATTTTATAATTATTATGTATGTAGATTAAAAGATATTTATATAAAAATAAAAAAGTGAATTTTGTTTCAATAATTTCAAAGTTTTTGGGTTAATCAAATTCATAAAGATAATTTGATTAATGTATTATAAATTCGATTTATACAATTTCATTCACAAGCATTTTTATTTTGTCAAATATATTGTATTTTATTTGGAGCATACCTACTTAATTTTTTCTTCGATGGAGACTTCCTTCGTTAATTTTTTTGTCAAAAACTTACTTTCTTAATTTTTTTCTTTGACGAAGACTTACTTTCTTAATTTTAACTTGTCTAATTATATTTATTTTTTAAATTAGCCCTTAAAAATGGTTTGATGAATTTATTTACTAATTATTTTTAAGAATATGTGAATTTAGAGTTTAAAAGAAAGATATATTAATGTAACAAAATTAAGTGCTAAATATTATTTATAAATTAAATAATAGTTATTTTCATTATTATACAATCAATTTAAAATTCAATATTAATAAAAAATTTAATTTTATTGATAGCTTTAATAACTTAGAACTATTATTTGATTCTTTAGGAACACTTTTCCAGTTCTACCAAAATAGTGACGGTTTTAAAATAACTGTCGATAAATACCCGACTATTGTAAGGATTTTTAAAAACTATAGCTATTTATCTACCTAAAGCGACAGTTTTAAAAACTGAGTATATGTTAGCTTTATAGTAACGAGTTTACAAAATCGTTTGCAATTACAGTTTTTAGTCACAATTTTACAAAATCATTTGCAATCATACTTTTCAGTCACAATTTTCTAACGGTAACTAATAAAGCCATTATTACATGGCATTTTTGCCGTAATGTAATAGGCTTGACCCATTTATTTAATTTTATATATTTCCTGTCTTATTTTTAATTTAATTTTTATATATTATTTTAACAACCCGTATAGTTTGATTAGTATACAAGAGTTCTAGGAGAATTAGAAGTTTAGAGTCTGGATACTATTAAAAAAATAATAAATAATAATTTTATAGGCTACCAGTGGTTCCTAACTTCCCAACAAGTTCTCGCAGCCAAAGGGTTACGCTATAATTATAAAAAATAATGAGCAAGTAGATTGTTATTTGGGATTTGATATTAGGTTCCAATAAATATTTATTTTATATCTCGGTTAAAAATATCAATTGATGTCATTGTAATATTTGGTACAATTAATTTTGGTAGCTTTAAATTAATTGTACAGAAATTTTATAATATGTATGTAAAAATTTGGGAAGTGTATTTAATATAAAAAAATGTATACGTTTATGGAATTTGAGTGATGTTAAATTATATGAATTAATAATGCTTAAATTTATGCCCGGAAATTTGCTCATAATATGCGGGCTTATCATGCATATTACGTTAATATATATTGGTTCGCATGTGAAGTCTCTAATAGATCGTAGTGATGCATGGTTCGTCAGAATTCATTAATATGGACTGCATAAATCGTCAGAGGCATATTAAGTTTTTAGAATCATGCATTGATGCCTTCATATGCAACGGAATTATTTAGTTGCTTTTAGTTTAATTAAATGAAGAGCCAAGACCATCCAGATGCATGTGCGATGCTTTAAGAATATATAATATGTATATACATATACTATAAATGGCATGCTTTGGCAGATGGACCAACCAGATCGGTTGGGTACAATTTTTCCCAAACCTGAATTTCATCTTTGACGTACCCAGTATTTTCGATTTTTGCAAATAACTTTATTTTGAAAATTTTGCAGGAAATACTAATTACTATATTTTTTTGATGGAAACTAATAACTATATTAATTACAAAAACATATAGTAATGATAAATTGTACTTTATCTTTTTGTCTGGGCTAACGATAGGGCCAGGCCCAGTGTTAAAGGAAGCTCAATCGAAGAAGACAATCTCAGGTAGATCCAGTGATGACGTCGCAATTTCTTAGCCCTCTACTCCATTTTGTTGTAAATTGATCATTTTAATTTTTATTTGTAAGCTTAGGTACTATTTTTTTTATACTTTTGGATTCTATGAAAGGGTTGAATTTTGCATTTGAGGTAAATGTTTTGAATCAATAAATCAAATAATTATTTTATATCATTTAATTAAATTTTAAATTGGTTGTTATCCGTTTTCAAATAATTTCCTACTTGTTAGTCACGTTAGAACTTACCCATTATTTTACAGGTGGGCTAAATCAAGTTGAACATTAAATATTAGATCACCAGAAAATTTTCAAGAGACAAGTAGACAACTGGTTTTATTTATTTATTTATTTAAAGACATCTAGTGGAAATATTGGACATATATTTTTTATGCCTAGGATATAACATGAGTATATGACTAATTGATATGGAATTTTTTTAGAGTTTATTATTTATAATAGTTAATTATGTCATTCATGTGTAATTGATTTTGAGAACTTACGTTAAATAGATGGAAATTAAGTGCATGATGATGTTACATATACGTACACTCTCTGTAGGCGTAACAGTCGTTCGTGGACACATTTTAATCCTTTGAATTTTTGTAGTATTTTACAATCATGCATTTAGCCAGAAGACGATTGAATTAAAACCAATATTAAGATGAATGATAATATGTGCAGTACTTGTAGCATAAATTTAAATGAAAATAAGCACAGTGGCACCTTGATAATCAAGGCAACACAATCCTGTGAACTTTTCCCTCTTCGTTTCATATGAACATACTGCAACACATTCTGTTTATGTTGTAGGCTCACTCAACCAGTGATAATAAGCTGATCGATTTTTTGTTTTTTTTTATTTTTCTTTTCAAGTAAAGTAATAAATGTAGTTCCTCTGTTCCACCTCTTGACCATCTGGACATTCTTGAGTTGCCATAAAGTAATCAATTAATATACATATGCAGTCTAATGGCAAAGGATCATTGATACAAGTTGGATAAGTTTGAAGGGAATCGGGGAGCAGAGCTGCATCTTTTTCGCGTATTTAGTTGCTAATTCATCAGATCGATATTAATAATGACGGCCGTCTGGCTGTTGCTTGTTTCCAGACTGTAAACCATGGGATGCCCTTGAAAGTAATGGACAAGGTGAAGAAGCTGGGGAATGCCCACCTCCACTCTTTATCTAAGAAGAAGTTTGAAAATCCAGAGACTGAATACATTGGAAGAGGTTCAATCACCACCACTCCCGATGTCCCTAGTCTGTCAGTCGAGCTCAAGTATATACGTCTATCATCACCAGAGAATGACACATACACCCAATTATCATACGATCTAGATAAATGTGCTTTTTGTTTCACCCAAATGAGTATTTTCTGTTGTTTTCATAATTTTAGTCCATGCAACCTTCTTGGTGACCTTTTCCTTTTTATCTCCCCCTTTTCCTTTATATATCAATTGCACGGAGGCTATCGGAGAATACGCTCATTGAGAAGAAGTTATTTATCATCGAGGAGGACCTGGGCTTGAAGAAAGTCTACGTGGAGAAGGAATCGCCAGGTGAAAATAGCCCATTCATGGGCACCAAGCTTGCCAAGTACTCTCCCGCCATAAAGACCAATCTCATGAAAAAGAGTCCACGCGCCCACGGCGATGCCGGCGACCTCATCGTAGTTCTTCAAGATGGTGAGATCCCCGGCCTTCAATTCCTAAAAAGTGGCGAATGGTCGACGTCACTCCACTGCCAAACTCCATATTTGCCAACACTGGGGAACAGCTGCGGCCTGCAGGTGTGGATACACGTACGCATTTTATTCCATGGTGTGCTGACTTCAGGATGGTTTAATGCTCCATATATACTTATTTTTGCTGCTGAATGAATAGGTGAAAAGCAATGGGAGGATCAAGCGCATTACCCACCGGGTGGTCGCTGGGGAAGAGGAGGAAGGCTGTCGACTGCGTCCTTCTACAACCCAGCAGGTGATGCTGTGATCGGCCATTCTCAGAAGCTGGTGTATCCGCACAATAGTGGCTCGAGGACTACATGAAGGTCTACTCGGGCACCAAGGAGCCACGCTTTGAGGCCATGAAAAAGGGTGCAATTGCGATCGCCTCGTGATAGGGTCTAGGAGGTAGGTGGGCCTGGGCCGGATTTGTGGGCTGGCCTATTTGTGGATCCAGTAGCTATTAGTCATTAGTATAAATAGAGAGTGACGTGAATGAGAAAGGGTGCTTGATTTGTACTGCTTCTAGTTCCTGTCCATTAGTTTAGTCAGAGAAAGAACATTGTCATTGTCAACTAGAGTCGATGCTCAATCTCATTCCTCGTAATTTCTTCCATAATGCTCCCATCAAACAAGAAACAGTACAAATCAAGCACCCCTTTTCTTTTCCATCACTCTCTATTTATACTAATGGCCAATAGTTACTACATCCACAAACAGGCCAGGCCCACCTAGCCTCCAATGGCCATGCTATTTCATATTGACTATTTGATTCTAACAAATCCGTTTCCTTCTGCCTATGCGATCAATATCCACATGCAAAGTTTAATAGTTTTTATAAAATCGTTGCAATTAATCACACCGTCCAAGACAAGACAGCCCAGTTACGTTGAGGGCCTCACCCAAATACATTCAAGGCCCCATCTCTGATTTCAGATTCATCATCTTTTCACCCCCCAAGAAAAATGTCTAACAGTCACCTCATGTCCTCCTTGTCCTGTAACGTACGTGTGCGTCACGAGAATTCGGCCATGTCCGAATCCTGTATTGGCCATAAGTAGGCATAGATTGCCACCTGTGCGACTCTAGAATCAGGTGGATTTTAGTTTAGGGGATGTTTGGATAGGTGTAAAATGATGGGATTGTGGGAAATGGTGGGAAATGAAAAAGAGAATTTTTTGAAAAATGTGTGATTGATAGGAAATGATAGATGTATAGTTTAAATAAATAGGGTTGTTGTATGTAGTTGGTAGGAAAAATGATTAGAATGTAGGGGTAAAAGTGGAAAAAACAATATAATGGATAGAATAATAATTAGCATTGGGAAACGAAATACCATGGAAAAACCATGATTCCCATGGTTACACTTATCCAAACGTCCCCTTAGTCTCACTCCTAATTTAGCCTCTGATGAACCGTGCCTCCGCTGTCATCCGGGAAGAACCAGCTAAGGGACACGACTGAATCGCGAAAGGTCGTTACTGAAACCACATAAACAGCGCGCTACCGTTTTTTGCCAGAAAAAGCATAGCACTCGATTGCGATTATAAAACGTCAAATCTCTGCTTCAATATCTCCACAGAAAGCAAGACGAGGGCACGCCAATAAAACCAACACCTCTATCTTATCCAACTCTTCACTTGCAATGCCCACAGATCGCGTCAGTGAGGATTGCATCACAAAGATGGAACAAGGTCGGAACAGAAAAAACTCCGACGCCGATTTCTACAATTACTCGCCACCATGGCTGTGGAACACTGCCCAGAAGGTACACCAACATATCTTATAATAAAAGAGAACTCCAGTGTCTAATGAGTACATGGGTGTTTGTGTTCTTTAATTCTTTCATTTCTATCAATCAATAATCATCAGGTGGTTGCTGAGATGGTGGGTACGTATTTTGTGATATTTGTGGGATGTGGGTCGGTGGTCGTGAACAAGATGTACGATGGGGTTGTGACGTTCCCAGGGATTTCCGTCACCTGGGGTTTGATCGTGATGGTCTTGATCTATACCTTGGGTCATGTGTCTGGCGCACACTTCAATCCAGTGGTCACAATCACGAATGCAGTTTTCGGAAGAATGCCTTATTGGGAGGTGAGATGGACAGCCATATATGACTCCTAACCGGCAGATAATCAATCAAATTTTAGTAATCCCAAGTTTTGGAAACTTGAATTATCTGCAGATTCGAATTCCTAGCAATTTGTTTTTGGTTACGAGAACCCTTTTGAAACAGGATTCTCTAAGCAAAATCTAATAAATTTTCAACTGTGATCAAAATCGAGTGGGTTCATTCTCTCTGCAGGTGCCTGTTTACATCATCGCTCAGTTGCTGGGGTCCATTTTGGGTTCTGGGACGCTGCGCTTGGCGCTGGATGCAAAGCCCAAGCATTTTTTTGGAACGAATCCAGCGGGATCAGATATTCAGGCCTTCGTTCTTGAGACAGCAATCACCTTCCTATTGTTGTTAGTCGTCTCCGGCGTCGCCACCGATAATCGCGCGGTGAGCAACGGTCCCAACAACGACATTGCGTCACAAGCCCACTCTAATACGCCTACGCCACCAACGCTGGCTGAGAATAACATTAGAATGTGGCGGCGCCTAACGCGTGCACAATCCTGCCATATAAAGTTGTACTTAGGATATTCTTCGATGTCACGAAGATTTCGTAACGCCACTCCCGCTTTAGGCAGGGCTGCCTTGTAGACGAATCAAACTCCCACAAAACATATACATTTAAAATCATTTATTTACTGCATGGCAGGGAAAACAAAAAATTTTACATACAAAAATTTTCAATTTAAAAATTATCATTTCACATGATTATACTATTTTTTAATTATTTCTTAGCAGTTTTTTGTACAAATTATTTTACTTTTCAATTATTTCTACACATATACCTGTAGAACTTACATATCTATTTTAACTTTATTTTCTCTACGCATTATCATTACCTTAATCATATCATATTATTTTCCCTAATTTCAAAAATTCTTATCCAAAATTCTTATCATTTTTCAAACACACCTTTAATTTTGAAAATTATGTTTTTATCCAAATAAAAAATCTGTATGGCCCCATTTAAAAATATTTTTTAATAATTTATAAATGAATTTCAACATTTTTTAATTTGCACATAATCAAACACATTTTTAGCAGGCACACCGCAGACCAACCCAAGAATCCAAATAATTTGTTTGTATCTTATCGAAATAAACAATGTTAAACAAAATAAATAAATAAGATTCTAGTTTGATTACCAAAGCGAGCCCAAATGAAAAATGTTTTCGGTTGATACTATAACCTACGTTTTTTAAAAAATATAAATCTTCTTAATTTAGTTGGTGATTTATCTATCTGTTTATTGTACTTGAAGGTTGGCCAACTTGGAGGAATTGCAATTGGATCTACGGTAGTGTTAAATGTCTTTGTGGTGGGGTAAGTTGCTTGAATAACAAACCTTAGCAGATGGAATTGCATTTAGTTATGTGAATTTCTTATGGTTGTCAATGGCGTGCAGGCCTATCACTGGAGCATCGATGAATCCTGCAAGGACCCTTGGACCAGCCATCGTCATGAACAACTACAACGGGTTGTGGGTGTACATTGCAGGTCCTCTAATAGGTGCCCTGGCCGGTGCCTTCACCTACAACTTCCTCAGGACAACGGATACGGCACAAGATGAGCATATGAAAAAAACCCCTTCCTTCCTCAGCAATTGACAATGTCCAATCATCCTCATTGACAAATAATACATTCTATCCATTCTTTTTATTCTCTATTTCATCACTTCCGCAACTTGTACATGGCCTGCTTTTGTTTCGTTCTGTTTTTTTTTTTTTTTTTTTTTATTAAAAAAAAAGTTAGAAGCATTGAGTGGATCTCGTTTGTAGCTTTTGGTCATTACGAATCTATTTTTACTTTTTACAATGTACGTCGAGTTCTTTCTTCAAACGGAACCGTCCTTGAAGGTTGTACTGCCACGATACAAATACAATATAGGGTGTCTGTTGCGCTGCCAATACAACTGCCGGCTGAAGTCATGAAGGGGACGTGGAGCAATACATTTGAAGGACTGTTGTGAGCAGGCATTCTTTGGACTGTGCTAATACGAATTCTCTTCAATGCATGGTCTAGTCATGCTCAAGAGATTGGCATCGTACTCGCCTAACCATGCAATATTTTTCCTTGTGGCACAACCACAAAATGTTTTCGATCGATTATTTAGTGCTATTCATGGCTAAAAAATATTACATTATTAAGATTATTGGGGTATAATAGCAGATGATTGCTACCCTCAAATGAACTGTATTCTTGTCACACACTGCTAAAAACAATTATATTGTTTTTTAATGATGTTCCAGGATTTACAACTCTGGACCTATCACACCACTTCAAACTCTCAACCTTAGAATCTCACGCTCAAAGATACTAACATTAGGCTAGAATTTGATTAGCTTTAGTTTTCCCAATCATTATAGATGTGGTAATTACCAACCGCGTAAGATGCTCAACCTATCTTTTAATCTGCAAAAAGTACGAATAAACCTGTTAAATTAATGGAAAGTAGATCATGGGATATCAAAGACTCGAAGTGGGGCCACGAGTCACCAAATTCTTTTGCATGCGATGTCCATTTTAAATTTATAAACAAACCGAGTGCATACTACCCCTTACAAGTGCAAAAGCATGATATTCTTTATTATATTTTTTAATAATATACAATTATAAAAAAACAATCTATTTAATTTTTTGATATTTAGCGATGTCTGTTTAGCACAAAAGCTTTTCAAACTAAAATTTTTAAGGTGCGTTTAGCAGATAGTAAAATAGGTCAAGCTAAAACTTCTCACTTTCCATAATTATTATATTTTTTAGTCATGCCTGCATATCTTCTAATACAACTATTATACTTTTAAATTATTTTTACATAATTATCCATATAACTAACTTATCTATTTTAACTTTATTATCCTTATTCATCATCATTATACCTACCTTATCAAATTTTTTTTTTCATATTTAACAACCTTTATACTAAACTTTTCATCCAAGGGCCTATTTGGCAAATACAAAAACTCGACAAAGAGTGCAGAACTTTTCAAGGACGAGCATCGAAATAAAAAACACGTCGTTTCATGCTTTCACACCAAGCATGTTTGTGCACTAGGGAAGTCAGGGATGTAGAGTTTGAGAAAGTGCAAATGAAGAGAAGAAACAAGAATTTAGGGATCAGGATAGCAAGCCTTTCCATGTGTTGCAAGTGTGACCCAATAAGTAATCTCAACCGTTGCATGCGTCTCCCCAACGTTGCATTGTCAACAACAATTAAATTCATTTTCGATTGTTGTTGCCCACTAAGATTTAATGCGTGTGACTTGCAGTAATGCGCACACTACCATGCATGTTGCACACAGCCTCCATGGTAGTGGACAGCAACTCGATTCTATGAGCGAAAAAATATTAAAAAATTTCGGACATTGCCAAACAAATCCTAAATGTTGTTTTGAAACTTCCCTTGGCAATGAGTATAAAATGTTAAGTTAAAACTTGTCAATCTAAAACTTTTTGCTCTCCATATATTTTCTTATATAACTATCATACTTTTCAATTATTTCTATACAACTACTCATACAACTAACTTATCTATTTTAACTTTATCCTCATTACTCCTCATCATCACCCCTATCATATCACATCGTTTGATAATTTTTACTCTTTAAAGCTTTTTATCAAGAGTTTTATCCATTCTCAAAGACACATTTCATCTAAAGCTTTTAACTCTTCATAATTATTATATTTTTAATCATTTTTATCTTCCTATGCAACAACCTTATCATTTAATCATTTCTACACAATTATACATATAACTAACTTATCTATTTTATAATTTCTTTACCATTTAAAAATTTTGATACTAAAAACTTTTCATTTAAAAGTTTTATCACTTTTCAGAAACGTCTTAAAGTGAAATAGTCAATTTTTAAACATAACTCGTGCCTAGAACCTTAAAAATTAAATAAAATAATGAAAAATCTAAGGGTGTGAAGTTGCACGTCTTCATAAAGATAATTAAAGCGCTTTTCAATCGGATCCGGAAGCATATTTCATTCCATGACTACCATACGAGCTACTGGTACGCCGCCTTCTTCCGAGTTTTTGAGTGTAGATACACAGCAAAACTTTCTCATATTCGCATACATGGAAAAGATTCGAAGAATTTGGACGAGCCACTGCTAAGCATTTAAATTCAGAAAGTTGCGGGTTTTATTGCAATTTTATAGTGCACGAGGCATGGCCTGAAGATGCGGATTAACACGCTGTGTGTCTTTCTGCATTTGGCTATTGTTAGCTAGGACGAACCCTCTGTAATAGCCGGGGTGTGGCAGTGGAGCTGGCGCATGGCATTGAACGATTGGCTACCAAGAAATTCCTGCTGACTCAGAAGTATCTTCTTTTGAAAAGGACGTCCAAACTTTTTATTATTATTATTAAAAAGGGCATCCAAACATAATATTCTCCGAACCATCACGGAATCAAAGCTGTCGATGCTCTGTTTTAAAAGTGCACAGTTTTTTTATAGCGTAGGTGAACCTCGAGGCCAATCATAGATCCATCCCATGATTCGAGGCACGTCACCTGAACCGCTCGTTCGTCAGTAGTATCGTCAATCACTCATAATCAAGAGGCTACGCCGTCCACCAACCGAGCTACATCACGACTTCGCGCCCTTGGTTTCCGGTGCAACTTGGTTTCGGGTGCGACGTGGTTAGGGTATCATGCGTATTCACCTGCTCGGCTTTTATTTAGGTAGTATAAGATAAAAAATATTATCCATGGATATAAATGGATACGAGTAGTATATAAATTATTACTCATCTCCTCAAATAGGATCAAATAGGATATGAGTATGGTACATACGTTAGGTACTCAGAACGGACCCGCATAGGTACTTATATGGATAATTAATTAGGTATATAATTATATATATATACTATATATTATATAGTATGTAATATGTTTTGTTTTTGACATCTTATACTTACACATATTTTAATAAATTCAAATATAAATGAATTTTGTACCTTGTGAAGTATAAAAAATCAATTTATCTATACGTCATTAACTTCCGAAATACTCTTATAAATACGCTTGTGACTTATGATTATAATATATTAATAGTTTTAATGATTGGGTCGTGATGGTCTATACTTCATATTTTTACATAATAATATGAACAATAATATATGTACTTATGATTTTAAAACATAAATGAGTATTATTTTAAATTATTTAAAATAACATCGAAATTTTTAAAAATATATTGTATTTGGGTATTAAAGGAACCGATTTGGAACCGAAACTAAAATTGACCCTATGGGTAGGGTGGGGTAGGTCTTTTACAAATAAGGTACGGATAGAGTAGACCACTACCCGAACCGAACCGACCCAAGTTGTACACTTACCCTTAGTGGGTCTTCTACCCACCTATCGGGTGTTTACACCGGACACTTCTTTTTTGAAAATTTTATTAAATGTGAAACATATCCGGAATGTTTTGAATATTTTCAAAGTACAATGTAATTTTTAATCGTTTGCAGGGAAAAAATTAAACTAATAGTTCAACTAGAGAAACCGGATTGTGAACGCATTGAAATCTTGGATTAATATTTGAGAAATGTTTGGAGTGAGCGTTTCTTCCACGATTGATGAAAAATCAAGAGGCATTTTAGAAAAAGCTGAAAAAAAATCATGTCCCTGTTGATCACAACTGATTTTGCTAATTCCAACTCCTTCCTCGTCAACTAGGATTGACTTTCAACCATTGGAACATAGGGTTATTTGCAAAAAAAATTATATTATAAGGGTATGTGAGAGAAATGATAAAACTTTTCGATAAAAAAATTTTTATTTAAAAATTTTTAAAGTGAAAAAAAATAATATAATAGAATAAGAGTAATAATGAAAAATAAAGAAAATAAAGTTAAAATAAATATGTTAGTTGTATGGGTAATCGTAAAAATGATTGAAAATATGATAGTTTATATATGAACATATGAAAAATAATAAAAATAAGATAATTGCGAAAAGTGAAAAATTTTAATTAAACATTTTTTTGAAAAACAAACGCACCATAAGTTTTCTTATTTATAAATTTTACTTTACGATTTTGATATTTGTGACTATAATCTTTTAACTTTTGACGATGTACAAAAACTAGACTGTGAGTCGATGATATTTTCCATGTCAAATAATCTATTTTTGTACAAATTTTCGTATAAGGCGAATTTCACATATATCTACAAATTTTATTCATAAATCCGCTTATGCTCATAAATTTTTTTAAAAGTCATCTTTTGCCCACAAATTTTTGCTCTAATTTCACTTATATCCACGCCATTAGAGATTCGTTAAATGAGGTTGTTGATCTCCTTGTAAATGATGAAATGCCTAAACACTACGGTTATTTTTCTTAAAGTTAAATATTCATATTGAAATAATGTATGATTTTATATTATATAATTACTAGAGATTCCTTATAATATGATTTTTAGCTATAAAATAATAAATAAGGGTTGATATGTTCGTCATTTCTCAAATAATTAAGGGGGTTTTAATGGATCTCTAACAACATAAGTATAAATGGAATTATGATGAAAATCCGTGAGTATTAGAGAATTTTTAAAAATGTATGGGTACAAGTGAAATTTAATGTGTAAAATTCGTAGGTATATAAAAAATTCGCTCTTTTATGTATGTTAAAAATCTCATATGTTTGTTGTCTACTTCACTCCCATTTTAGAAATCTAATCAAGTGCGTATCATTATTTTTGATAAAATCATAAGTTGATATCTACGAATATCAAAATCACAACGTTAAAGGTCATAAATAGCAAATTTAGAATGTTATTCTTGCAAATAACTCGTACAACAAATCTTGAGCTTAAGGTGCATCTAAGATTCATTACAATGTCACTACTGGACCACCTTATCTTGGTTTCCTCCCCTTACATGAATTTTAAAATGAGATTTTATGTAGTATTGTCATGTTGTTGCACCTAATAGTATTCTTTCCCCTGTTATTTTCAATAATTAGTCTCCAATGTCATAACATATTATGTTATTGACTTATTTGACAAATTGCATGAGTAATCTAATATTTGCTATCCCTCGTAAACGTTGAGTATGGATCTTTCAATCCATGTTCATCAAATTGGATCAATGCCACATTGAAGAAAGGTCTATAAAATGATCACCATCCAACGATAAGAAAAAAAAACATGCATGTGCACACAAAAGAAATATTAGATTACGAGTACTATCTGGTTCATAATATATTTGGTCCAAAATCCTCTCACTTTGAAAATTGCAGTTTCACTCATATTATCTATTCAATTAAGGGGCATACTTTATACTAATCTGTGTTTTATTGGTGAAATCTCATTGTTTTCTTCTTTTAAAGTGAAACTTAGACCAATTAAATCTCGTTTTCGTATAAAAGTTGTCTATTCATTCTTCACATTCATGGATAAGTTTTAACAACCTAACCCGATTCTTATTTACAAGGATTAGACATTTTCGATCTCATCATCAGCATCATTAATAAAAATAATTTATTTGAATTTTAAAATATTAAAACGAAAGTTAGAAAAGATTTTACGTAAAATTGCCATATCCTTTGAGTCCGTCATGATAATAATAGGAGAACGACATATAAAATAGATAAATTGAGACTCAAAAGGTGTGCAACTTAAACAACGTATTTATAAGTATCTACCATTTGAACTTTAATTTGAGCGTGACAAGATTAAAAAAAATAATGCATGAGTACGAGCATGGGTAGGAGTATTGGAGGAATCAATTTTGAATTGGAACCAAACCAAACCAAATTTAAAATGTCTAAGATAAGGTCAGGTAAGATGGGAACCATCATATGAGTGGAGTATATAATTTGCAAATGGGGTATGAATAGAGCATGTTAATAACCAAACCACATTGAGTTACACTCGTGAACTTAAATGGTTGACGCTCCAGAGCATTAGAATCATGACAACTAGGACACCCCATGCTTCACACAGGTGTATTATTATCTCAAAGCAATCCTTTATTATCTCCAACATAAAGTTCATAGCTTTGACACATCTTATTATAAATATATAATAACTAGTTGAAGCCTGTGATGAGCCCACCTTAACAACTTTGATATTAGCTCTTACTACAACAGGTGCTTGCCAGTCTTTCGTGGTCTCCCTCAATATCCCTCAGCCACTCTAATATCACAGAATATAATATCGTCTCCAATCATACTCTTCTAATTATTTATTTGGTCTCGCTTCTATAAAACTTATTTTCTATGTAACTCTTTTCATTTGTAAAATCTTAATTGTTGATAAAAATTCACTTAATTAATTGTATTTAGCATCATTTATAGCATATTAAAAACCCTTTTAATTTTGTTAATTTTTCCATATAGGGATCTCATTTATAAATATGCAAAACTAATGTAATAAAATAGGTTAATACTAAATTATAAATTTTAAAATAGTTTTTTCAATACCTAAATTATCTAAAATATCACTACTATGTAGATAAATGACGTTGTAAAGTATTATTACATTCTAATACTTGTGTAAATAAATCTAAATATTTTTCATAATTTACACATGAATATATATATTTTAACAAATGTGGCTCATAAGTATACTTGATTACGACGAAACTTGGTCTTATAGATAAACAAATAATGTTAAATACAATGAATAGATTAATTTTTGCATAAAGAATAAAAAATTAAAATTTAGAGGGGTTACATGGCTCTGCTTTTATGTAACCTGGTTATGAAGAAGCGGAATCCTTATTTATTAACTCATAAAAAATATTATATATTATAAGATGTAAGTTCCAAACAAAAAAGTATTGTCGACAAGATGATAAATAAAAAGTGATAACTACAATAAATGATTTAGATTTTTAAAAATGTTAAAATCATGAGTTAGCATGAAGGTTGCATTGTGGTAAAACTTAATATTTTCTCAAATAATGGAAAATCCCAATTCATGTCATCAAATTCAGGGATAATCTTGAACACTCTAAATTTACTAGTTGATTTAATGGATTGGAAAGGCGATTGAATGCGAAATGTTTGTTTTGGCCAAAGAAAGGGAAATGGCCAGAGCTCGAGGCTTCACGAAGATGCGGCGGTCAAGTCGATTAAAAAATAACTTAAATAGAGAACGTCTTGTGTAAATATAGTAGCAAAAGAGAATGTTTGATAATGTGTAAAATTTTAGAATGGTAGAAAATGGTGGGAAATGGAAAAAAATAAATTAAGAAATACATGATTAATGGAAAATAATAGGAGTATAATAGGAATCGTTGTTGTGAAAACCAGATCAGACCAGCAAGGTGGCGGGACCGGTTTCCGATTGGGACAAATAGATTGGTAGGAACCGGTTTAACCGAGGCAGTTTTCAATTTTTAAACCGACCCATTAACTTGGTTTGGTGGTGACATATACATTGAAAAAACCCATTGCAAGTTCACAAATCCTACTTTGAATTTTCGATCGACCGGCAAAAACCGAACACCTCACAACCCATCCGCAGCTCGTCTTCCTCCAGATCGACTTTTTTTTTTTTTTTATGCCGCCAACCTCCCAGCATTGCTTCTCTTTGCTACTTTGACTTGGTGAAAAAAACCCATTTTCCCATTTGCGGTTTCAATCCAAGCTTGTTGTCCCTCTTTGCATTTTCGATCCAAGCATATTGACGTTGCTGACACGAATCTTCATTCATCTACCTCCTTCAAGTCTCTGGTCGACACCATACAGGTCAGTAGATGCCACTTCTATTTTTCTCCCTGCTTTTTGCTCGAATTTAATGGTATGTCGAAACATTGATTATTATCTTTGCTGGTGGTTTTCTATTTGGATTTCTGCTTGTAAATTTCATCTGGTTCGTATAGATTTCTGCTTTCATCATTTCATATGTCTTTTTTTTTTTTTTTTTCTGATTTCATTTGCTACATACTGCCGGTTATTTTATTTTTGTATTGGTACATGCATATTGCCGGATGGGCAGTTTTGCCATCCTCCAAAGGATCATGTGGCTATTTGAATTTTGAACATAAAAACCTTGGAATCGAATAACGCATTTTACATAAATAAAATTCCCTATCTTTCAAATATAAAAGATCACACATATGAAATTAGGAATTAGAGATCATGTTAACACAACAAAATTTGAATAAAGTCAAATCTAATTAAATTAATAAAATAGATTCAAATACGTTAAATTGGTGTCACAACAAGGGAAAGATTTAAAATCAATCACCTTCTCATCTATTCATTGCTTTTTAATGTGATTTTCTATGCTTTTATCTTATCAATCTATGATATATCTTATGGAAATTATTAATACACTGATTCAATCTGATTTTCAGAAACGGTTAAATTGGTTGAAGTAGAATTAATCCCTTGACTAGTTCGGTTCTATCAACTTGGTTAGAATAAATAGATTTTTTACATCTAGTTGATAGGAAAACAATTAAAATGTAAGGGTAAAGTGAGAAAAATAGCATAATTGGTCCAACAATGATTGGTCCCTCACTTGAGCGCTAACAAACGTGCCTGCGCGTTATTAAGCTCATGCAGTGAAAACACGACAGATGATTTTGTCAGTACATGTAAAACACTCTGAATGGACTCGATTACGAAATAATCAAAGTCGCACATTCGCGTTGCGTTCCCAAGGTAAAACTGTACCTCTTCGGAATAATCTATTGGGATGAGATTTGGACGGAGAGAGGGAGGGGTGGTTGGCTGGCTTGCGCACCAAGAAACGAAAAAAAATCTGAAAAGAGCTTTTTTCAATGGAGGAAGTCTCGCCCCATTACAATGGGATGATCCCAGTAACTAATAAAGAAACCAAGAACAATTCCCAGAATGGGCTAGCCAGGCCCATCTATAACCGTCGGTAGTCAGATTCAGCAACATGGCAGGGGCAAAGCGAAAGATTGCTCGCTTGTACGTGCGATTCATTTCGACCATCGATCGAGGTGGTCCATCTTTCGCTGGTCAAGTCAGGGTTATTTCCATCTTTCGGAGCCCGTGACCAACGGTTCAGATTACAGCTCCGCAGGGGCCTGGACAGCAGATCCATGCCTGAGTAGATAATCTCTCCCATCTTCCAGCACATTTCTGCCAAAGGCAGGGTGAGTTTCGTCCTTTCAGCATAAAGACTCCCCCATGCTTTTTCGGAATTCAACGCCAAAAACCCCTCCAAAAGTGCAAAAAGCGGCATTTAAGGTCCGTGTCCGAATCTCATTCTCCTTCCTCCCGTGTTCAAAAACCCCAGCCTTTTCCAAACCCTCGCCGGAAAAGTTGCCTGGTTGGGATCTCCGGCAGTCGGACGCTAAAACTCTGCCGGAGTCTGAAAGATTCCTTCCAGTCATCTAATTCTTCCGGTGGTAGATCCGTCTCCAAAAGACCTAATATTTGTTTATTTAGAGTTTTCCTGATGGGAGATCCATTGGAGCGGCTCGGATCGGAAAGGGCAAATGGATTTGAATCGTGCATGAAAGAGGAACTGAGCATGGATATCGATGCCCCTTTTCGAGAGAACATCGCTACCGCAGAGGACTGGCGGAAAGCCCTGAACAAGGTGGTCCCCGCCGTGGTTGTGCTGCGGACGACTGCTGCTCGCGCGTTTGATACGGAGGCTGCTGGTGCGAGCTATGCAACTGGGTTTGTGGTCGACAAGCGGCGGGGGATCATACTTACAAACCGTCACGTTGTCAAGCCTGGTTGGAGTTTCTGCCGTGAATTGCTTTCACATTTCAATGTAGGAAAAGAAAAAAATATATTAATATTTCACTCGTTTGTCTCTTTCTTATCAGGGCCCGTGGTTGCTGAAGCTATGTTTGTCAACCGTGAGGAAATTCCAGTTCTTCCGATATACAGGGATCCGGTGAGAGAATCTTTTTCGGTTGTATTAGTTGTGGTTGGGGATGCATGATCGACTCTGACCCCCCCGTGGGAGATTGAACTATGGTACTGTTGGAGCCTGTGGGCTCAATCATGCAGTTACAAAGCCTTCCTTTCAGACTTGAAAGTAGGAGAAGTGCAGCGGAAACTTTCTTGGGGTTGTTATGTATTTGATTTATCACTGATTAGCCAAGCTTTACATCGTCATTCAAAATTTTTTTTTTTTGGGCAAACCGAGAGAGTTCGTTTCTACTGACACACACAATTCTTTAAAAGGTTCATGATTTTGGATTCTTCCGCTATGATCCTGGCGCTATACAATTTTTATCTTATGAGGAGATCCCTCTTGCTCCAGAAGCTGCATGCGTTGGGCTAGAGATTCGGGTGGTTGGTAATGACAGTGGTGAGAAGGTACGATATTCATATGCATGTCTTTTTTTTTACTGGGAAACTGACTTTTGTTTACGCTTGAGAAAATGGGACGTCTTAGCTAATTGATCGCAATGAACTTCTGTCAGGTGTCAATTTTGGCTGGTACTCTGGCTCGCTTGGATAGAGATGCACCTCATTATAAGAAGTATCTGGACGCTGTTCTTTCTTTCTTTCTTTCTTCCTTTCTTTTTTTATTTTTTGCTTTCCATTTGGTGGTGCTGCATGCTTGTTTCAAAGCTTGAGCTCTTATCCTTGGTGTCCACTTTCTGTTGGAACAAGGGGATAGTAGAGAGGGTATACTTACTTAAAGGGATGGCAGCCATTCCAAATTCCCTTCCCCACACTATCAATTTTGTGTATGCATAATTCATATGGAACCACGCATAAGATGTAACGCAATCAGAAACCATTTGTAAAAGTATCTGCATTAAGATTAGTTGTTCTTGTGGTGGAAACTGATTTTTATCAGACTGAGAAGTTCAAAGAAGCTGCTGCAATGTGCTAAAATAGCAGCTTGGATGGTCGGTTATCATCTCTTGAAGGGATTTGTAAATAACACAAATCGAAGAGTTGTTTGGGTTCCATTTGAACTCTCTGCATTAATGCATAATGCAGATGCAAGCTTTCAACTAAATGATATGATTTTTCTGAGCCAATGATATAATCATGTTTTTTTTTATGCAATGAAACATAGTAACATACTTGGACATTTCGCATCCAAATTAGTCGTCATCTCCTGAAAGGACTTGTAAGTTACACAAATTGAAAAGCTGCTTGGGTTCCATTTGTACTGTCTGTATTAATGCATAATTTTCAGATGCAAGCATTTGATGAAATGATATGAAATTTCTGAGCTAATGATTTTAGGATGTGTTTTTTAGCAATGAAACATACTCATACAAGTACCAAATTTCCATGATACTGTCAACATTACTCACAGCAGAATGACTCATTTAGATTTACCTTCTTTATCATGCAAGATTTTGAGCTGTTTTAGCCAGATCTTTTACATATATCTAACGGCCATTATTGTAAACGTAGTGTGGCGCATTCCTACGTTGTCTTCAGGACTCAGATACTAATTAGGGGGAGTTTCTAATTTACATCTAATAGTAATCTTTTCCTTGATATTCAAGACTTTATAGGCAATAAGATATTTCATTATCTTGTAAGCCAACAATATTTCTGTTATCTTTGCAGGGATGGATATAATGACTTCAATACCTTCTACATGCAGGTATTTTTTTCCTCCTTGCTGAACACCAGTAACAATCTTCAATCACTTAATGTCTAATCAATTTTTTCAATGGCATTTTATATTTTCTGCTATCAGAAATTTGAAAAAAAATTGTCTTTCTTCTATTATTTTCTGAAGCCTTACATGGTCATGAGGTTGTCAGGGGAAGGCCCAAAAAGGCCACATATGGGTGTAATTACAATAAGCGTTACGATATGAGGACATTTCCTAGGACAGACAGCAGTGGTGCATCTGATATAATGCCCCTTCAACTAAAAGTCATTATCCAATATATGGTGGATTCAGTTATTTAGAAGCTTATTTTCTTGCATGGATAAAAACTATGTTAACCCTGAGATGCATGTTCATTGAGAACTTAAAATACGCATTGAGATAATGATCTTATGGATTATACAACAGTATTGAGATAATGATCTGCATTGCATCTATTTATCTGGTTCTTATGCATTAGACAGGTTGTGTTGGGCTATTAGCTGTCTTGGAAAGAGAGGCCTGCATCAGACCATAAACTTATAAATGGATTTATTGATCTGCTTTTTATAAGCCCAATATGATGCCTTCCTAATGCCTTATTCAACTGTTATTTGAGCATGAGGGTTGCCGCAAGTCACACCTGCTGGGAGATCAAAGTACCAGTTCGGAAGTAGAATTCATGAATCAAAGTACTTTAGTTTTGCAGTTGTGATCCTGCTAACTGAGATGGTTGTGGGATTTGATAGTCTTTAATTTTTTTTATTTTTATTTTTTATTCTGCTTGTTTCCTTGAACTAGTTACAACTTATCATTCTTGGCTTGATGAAAATTTATAGTTATATGGATTTTATATGATGTCTTATAAAACCTAACTTGTACATACTGGTCTGGTGTTCAAATCCTAACACTATTACTTACTCAAAGGGAATCAAGGAACAATCAAAGCTAGTAAATTTGATTGATTTGTCTCATATTCCAATGGATTCATGTTAATTTGTTGTAGTCCAATTTGTCTTCCACCAGGCTGCATCTGGAACAAAGGGGGGCTCAAGTGGTTCCCCAGTTATTGATTGGCAAGGAAGAGCTGTTGCCTTGAATGCTGGGAGCAAATCTTCAAGTGCTTCTGCCTTTTTCCTGCCCTTAGAGCGGGTGAGATTTAACTCCGTTCTAGTTTTAATTCCTCTTGGTTTCTTATATTCTCCTGTTCTAACTTCCTGACATGCTCTTGTAAAACTGCAAGCTTAACTAATGCTTGATTTTGTAGAAGAATGAAGCTTAGGAAGCAGCTAAATGTGGCCAGCATCTCAATGAAATAAACAGAAGAGCTAAAATATAGGGCAAAGCAGCTAAACACGGCCAGCATCTCAATGAAATAAAACAGAAGAGCTAAAATATAGAGTCTTTACCTTGGCCAAGTGCTAAATCAGTGAAAGTGTAGGGTTTGCATTATTTAAATGATTCACTTTCCTTTAATGATGAAAGTGCATTATGGATGAAAACCGAAAGTCAGCATGTATTTCTCAGACCATTTTTAACATTTCCATGTTTCTGTGGTCAGATACGGTTTTTAATTTTTGATTTTTCTGTTGGCTAGAAAATATCTGAATCTAACTTCGTTAAATGCTGTTTATTGTAAAGGAATAGTTTATCAGGTTATGGTGAAGTTTAGGACTTGAATACAGGTATATCTAGTTGATAATGCATTATTCCGCGATGAGCAGGTTGTCAGGGCATTGAAGTATCTGCAAAAAGGAAGGGATTCATTTGAAAGTAAATGGGAAGCAGTAACAATTCCTCGTGGTACGCTTCAGGTTTGTTGGTTCTTATTCTCATGGGCTTCGCATTCTTAAGATGTTCTGCTGAAAATTTGACAGCTTTAGGTATCAAGGGACAGCTATTAAATTTCTTTGTCTGGAATGATAATCATGAGACACAGCTTCAACTTAGTGACCTAATTATCCTTTATATTGCCAGTTATATGAATACTGTCTTGTTCACATACTGTTTTTACAAGCAAGTTATATAGTTCCATTATAGGAAGTGTATTCTGTAACTCTAATTATAATTATCTATTTATTATTTCGAATTCCATTTAGCAATATTGATAATGTTGTTGACATTTCAAAATACTCATTCAGATGCTGTAGCAGTTCTGTTGGAGTAGCACGCGTAGGTCGTTAAGATTTTCTATTTAATAAGCAATTCTAATTGTTTGGAAGTTTACTTTTCAGTGGATCTTCTGTATCTTTTTCTTTGCCTTCTTTTTACCCCTTTTGTCGATATACCACCCTTTTGTCGATATAACATTTATGTTTCTTATACTACTCCTGTCTAATGGATATCAATGTCTAGCACTTGAGACCTAAACCTTGAAAGTGTTTTTCTTATGCTGAGTTAAAAAATTTTGCAAAATTGAAACAAAGTCAGTAGAGCAGAGATGTTCTCTCTAGCTTGACAACTTTAGAAGATATAAAGGTTTAGTTTTAAAGCCCCAACATGTTGTCTAGAGTTCCATTTTCCCCGAGAACTAATTCAGAAGGTGATTGGGGTACCTGAACTTGATGCCATGTTATGTATGTTCACTTCCCACCTTTTCTCATGTATTTCCTAAATATCAATAGAATCATACAATTCTCATTGTACTTCCAATTTTTGCAATGTTTTTCCCATCTGTCAGATGCATACTTGATCTTTCAATTTATGCTTGTAGGTATATTAGTTGGCATGGGCTTCTGTTTTCTGATTGTCGAAAAAAAATCTGTATTCTTCATCATTTTTAGGATAATTGTGAATATGTGCTTGTCTCTGTAGCTATCATGCATCCAGTGACATTTTTCTATTCAGATCTTCGCTGACGTGTAAAAATGGAAAAACATATTGATGATGAAAGTTCTCTTAGATAGGGCTCATATTGCCCTGGATTCGGGGGATTTATCATCTCATAATGGTAATCTAGGATATATGTTTTATGAAATATAATTTTTTAGCTCCATGTTAATATTCACTTCTACCATTTTCTGAAGTTAATGTCTGTGTTATCTTGTTTCTCTCTCACATTATCTTACTGTAGGTGACATTTCTTCATAAAGGATTTGATGAGACTCGTCGTCTTGGACTCCGGAGCGAGACTGAACAGGCAAACCATTTCCTGTGTTGAAAGTTGAAAGTTAAAATTTGTTATTCTTGAAGAACCTTTCCATAAGGAATGCTTATTTATCTATATGCGTGTCAGAATTCCCTTTCGTGCCAGTCTTCTTTCTTCTGGTCGTGTAATTAATGTTTCATTTCATTTGTGTTAACATGGTGGTCTAGATGGTGAGGCATGCATCTCCTGCAACTGAGACTGGAATGCTTGTTGTTGATTCTGTGGTGAGTGCTACTATTCTCTCTGCCATAGACTCTGTCATCAGCCTACATTAAATAGGGTAAATAGTTTTTACTGGAAGGCATCTCAGACTATGTACTTATGACAGGTGCCTGGTGGTCCTTCTCACAAACGATTGGAGCCAGGTGATGTGCTAATTCGGGTGAATGGTGAGGTAATGCTAATGTGAATATTTGGTATATTTTTACTTATGTGATCATTTGCAAACTACTCCCCATTATGGTCATCGTGTAAATACCTGGATTTATTGTGCTGTGACTGCCAAGACCATGTAATCTTTGTTAACATAGATTTTGATGTCAGTTTGTGAGTTTTGCAATTTTTTTTCGTTGACAGAATCTGCTTAGTTGTTCAAAGAAAAATATGGGTTTGGGAGCTAGTTTGCACATTATGAAATAACCTGTGGGTTTCTGATGCATAATTGCTGCAGTAGACCTCAAACCTATTGCCATTAAGAAACTTAAAATGTCGAAGTTTTATTTTTTAAAAAATTTTTGCAGTAGGTTACAAGCAGGTCCCCTTGCATTTGTAACAATGTCACAGGAAAGAGAGTATTTTTCATCTTTGTTTTCACTAGTTGCATAGTACGATATGTTCATTGGCAAGTTCATGTTAAATGTGCAAATTGTAGGAATTGTCCTCAGTCAGAGGATGCTCTTGTGGTAGTTATCAAGGTCCTCCCTCTTGGCTAAGGAAATAACTCATTTTGAATTATGGACATTTTAGTGCAGGTCATTACCCAGTTTTTGAAACTGGAAACATTGCTTGATGATAGGGTCGGCAAGAGTATAGATTTGGAGATTGAAAGAGGCGGTGCTTCTTTGACAGTAAAATTGCCTGTAAGTTGATGTCCTTGTTCTATTCTTGCATTTGATTTTGTGGCATGCATTTTTTTTTTTTATGTAAAATTTTCTGTGGTATGTTTTCTTTGGCCTTTCATTGCATCAAAAGTTGTCATCATTATCATATATCACATGGAATCATCAAGTGAATATGTAAACATCTTATCATGATTCAGGTGCAAGATTTACATTCCATAACACCTGATTACTTCTTGGAAGTCAGTGGCGCTTCTATTCACCCTCTTTCCTATCAACAGGTGGGCCACATTTACTTCTTGAATTGTCTATATGCCAATCAACATATATCATGCCATTACAGCTGCTTGAGACGTTTGATAATGCCAATAGCCGAAGTGCATGAAGCAATCCGTTGACAACCCAAATGAGTAATTTAGCCAAACCATACTTTTTACCTGTGTTTTCTCAACTAAGAGGAATTTGCATTTGAACTCTATAACTATGCATATTTGTATTTTAAACCCTGTAAAGTTTAATTCTTTGCATTTTAGACCTTCAACCTTTATGGTTTTAAAAAATGTCATTAAGATCCAATGTTGTCAGAACCGAACCGGTGATTGAACCGGTAAAGGAACTGGTCTGGTTAGAACCAGTTTGACCGATTAATCAAACTGGTTCGAACCGGTGACGTCAGCATGACATATTTATGATGTCATAAATATTAATTTTTTAAAAATTTTAAATAAATATATTGATAAAATTTTATTTTTATAAATCCTAAATATATATGTTAGATTTTAATGACCACAATATAAGTACAAAACATGCGGAAAAAATTAATAGCAAGTTTTAAAAAATCTTTAAGCATGAATTTTAGAAAAATTAACTACATTAACTAACCTAAAATACTTAACTTGTAATAAGCCATGACCATTGTTGTTTGGTTGTTGGTTCTTTAATTCTTCCTCTGTATCTCGGTACCTTGATGAATTGCTATAAACATACCTGACAAAATAAGAAATAAAACAAATCAGTAAGTGTTGAAAATTTGAACAATCAAATAACTTATTATAATATAAAAATTAAGAATATCTCCTATGTTCAGCTAAAAATAAAAATGTAGAAGTCTATAAAGTATAAACAATTAAATGCATTATTTTCATAAAACATAGATTTTAACATGACGGCGATGAGAACGAGGCATGCAATGGGAGCCTAGCACAGGTACAGTTAGGCAGAAATGACGGCAAACGGAAATGGGGAAAATTGAGAATTATTGGACTTCCTAGTTATCTATCGGCGATGAATGATTTTTGACGTGGACGTACGGACCACTGAAGTTGGCCTTTTCCCATCATCGAGGGGAAAGGTGTTAGGATTGGCCGATTGGGACAGCGCGGGCGGGCGTGCGTGATGAGAACGAGGCTTCCGGTGAGAACGACGCTGGCGGGCACGCGTGATGGCACGGTAGACGAGGCGTGCGGGCGGGCTGCGGTGCTGCGGACGGCGACGACGACGACGACGATCTCTGCGCGGGCGGCCGGCGAGGTGAGTTTCCCGTTTCCGATGATGGCGGGACTCGGGAGCGGCGGGCTAGGTTTATTTTTCGTGTCTTCGTGAAGGGGGGAACAAGGACTAAGGAGGGCGAGTGGGCGATTCGAGTATTCTACGGAAATATTTTTGGTTTGTTTTTTTTTTTAAATATATATTACCCGTCCAATCGGTCGAACCTGGTTAGACCGGCCCTTCCGGTTCGATCGCCGGTTCGGACGGTTTTCAGTATTTGAACCGAACTGTGCAGCATTGAACCGGAAATTGGACAGGTTCCCGGTCCGGTTCTGACAACACTGTTAAGATCATGTAAAATATCCAAAAAAAACTTTTGCATTTTAAATCCTCTAACTTTATATATTTGCATTTTAAACCCTAAGGTTTGCCATAACATGTGCGTCATCTTATGTACAATGCCGGAGTACCAATTTAAGCATTCTATCACAAATAATTTGCATATTTTCATATTTACTCATATAATATTATTACACTTAAATACTTTTAACTTAAAATTTATTTGAAATTATTCTAAAAAATGTTTTTCTTTCCATTTCCTTATTACTAAACGGTCACTTAGTTCATTAAAACATGCAAATGAATGAACAAAAACAATGTGAAAGATGAACTATTTTATTATGGCAGTGTTTGACAAGTGATTAAACTTTTGGATTTAAAGTTTTTTAAATGGTAGAAAATGATTTGATATGATAGAGGTAATGATAGGGAGTGAAGAAAACAAAAGCGCGAATAAAAGAAAGAAAAGAAAACAAAGTTAAAATAAATTTGTTAATTGTATGAGTAGTCGTGTAGAAATGATTGAAAAGTAGGGTAGTTATATAAAAAGATGTTAAGAAACAATTAAAAAATAAGATTTTTTTTTTTGAAGGAAGGAAAAAAACTAAGGTAGTTGTTGAGAGTGAAAAGTTTTAGATTGAAATATGCCAAACATCCCCTATCTGAAAACAAGCAGTAAGAAAAAGAAAAGAAAAAAGAGAAGGACGGAAAAAAGGAAAAAGGTCAAAATGCCTATCCACTATCTTATAAAGTCATATGTGGGTTAAAAGCCAGAAGAAGCATGTTTTAATTTTTATTGGACTCATGTTAGATTGTAAAATAGCTTGTGCCTTTTATTCTTACTCTCTAATAATGATATTTTTGTTTAAGCATTGACATTCCTATTATATAATACTATGATATGGATTTTATCTGTTCTTAGTTAAAAATTTAGTAAAGTTTTCAATTCTGATTTTTGGTCAAAAGATTTGTACTTGTCATTTTTTTTGTCGCTTAATATAGCTAGAGCGATAAGTCCAGTGCTGTTTGCGCGGTGGTACTCATCCGGGCTTTCATATCCGTGGTCCTAGTATCGAGTTTTGGGTGGAGCAGTTGGCTTCTTCTACTGAATGTAATAAAAATATATATAGCTAGAGTGATTGGACAAAATTTTTGAGCTTTATATTATTTTTGCACAAATTTCATGAAATTATTTTCTAAAATAATTTCAAATAAAACTTTTAGTTAAAAATATTTAAATGTAATAATATTATATGAGTAAATATGGAAATATGCAAATTATTAATGATGGACTACTTAGGGTGTGTTTGGCAATGAGTATAAAATATCAAGTTAAAACTTTTCAATCTAAAACTTTTCACTCTTCATAACTACTATATTTTTTAATCATTTTTTCACATTTTCCTATACAACTATCCTACTTTTCAATCATTTCTACACAATTACCTATACAACTAACCTATCTATTTTAACTTTATTCTCTTTACTCCTCATCATACCCCTATCATATCACATCATTTGACAACTTTTTCTCTCTAAAACTTTTCATCAAAAGTTTTATCCATTCCCAAACACACCCTTAGATTGGTGTTCCGACAGTGTACATAAAATGATGCACATGCAATGACAAACTTTGGTTGTTTAATATGCAAATATGTTAAGTTAGAGGATTTAAAATGCAAGGGCATTCTAGACATTTTATAAGATTTTAACTGTGTTTTTTAACACTGTAAGGGCTAAGGGTATAAAATGCAAATAACTAAACTTCTCAGGATTTAAAATGATAAAGCCAAACTTAGGGGGTTTAAAATACAATACATAGTTGGACTGTTGGAGGGTTTAAAATGCAAATTCCCCCTCAACTGACAATGTGAATAAATAATGTAATACTTTTGTTTGTTGGGTGCCTCTCAAGTTATTTAGTTTGAAGAGTTGACTTAATTTTGATTAATTCTGGTTTGGATCATTGTAGGTGCAGTTCTCTTGATCATGGCCTAACAGTTTGTTTATTAACATGCAGGCTAGAAATTTTCGTTTCAACTGTGGTCTAGTATATGTTACTGAACCAGGGTAAGTTTCATTTTTGGTTTTTTTCATGTGTATTGACAATCAAAATATATGTTCTTCAGTCAAGTCAGATATTTTCTTCTCTCACCAGTCTTCCGTTTATATATCTTTCAGCACACTTCTGTTGCAGTTGTTTTTCTTCAATTTATGCATTAATTTGTGAGATTTTATGATCCATTTTATGCACACAGGATGCTTTAGAATGCTTCAAGGTCCATTTGGTGTTGCATTTTACTGGAGCTCAGGCTCTTATTTAGACCTCTCTGTGATAAATTGGAGATGGAGTTTGGATATGAACAACTTTTATGTTCTGCTTTTTGCTATTTTCTATGTACAATTACAGAAGTGCGTATTGTGGAAGTGGGAAAATATTGCTTCTGAAACAAGCATTGTGTGAATCTCTCTTAAGCAAAAGTGCCTGATGGGACACAACCCCAAACAGACCTTCAGAATGCTTCCTGCAAATGCAAATTTAAATTGAGTTGTTGACACCGAAAAACACTATCCACTTTTGGTTAAGAACTCAGCATGACTGCTCGTACATAATAGGATTTATTTACTTTCATTCTGAATACTAAATTATTTTAAACCTTGGTTTAAGCGATATGTAACTATTTTTGTTGATGTAAGGATTAGTGATTGTAATACAGATTAACTTGATGAACAGTTTAGGTGATTGTTTTTTTTCTTTAGGGCTTTTGATGCATATGCAGATGTGTTTTTTTTTTTTTTTTGCATCTGTTTTCTGTGTATAAGTTGAACTATCTTGCTCTCTCTCTCTATCTCACTCTCTCTCTCTCTCTCTTGCAATTGTTCTATTCTTCTTTCTCCCAAATTCTTGGACTCTTCTGTTTAAGTGGGTATTCCTTTCTTTAAGAAAAAAATCTTCCATTCTATTTAATCCATAATTTCTTCTATTCTTTTCTCCTATCTGTATAGCATTCTATTTCTTCTGAAGTTTCGTTTCTTTGTCTTATATCAACCTCAATCCTTTATTTTTAAGTCTTTTACCATTTTGATATGTTTTTAAGGGATGGATTCTTGGAAAAAAAAATGCAGATATATGCTCTCAAGGGCAGGTGTTCCTCGCCATGCCATAATAAAGAAATTTGCAGGAGAAGAGATAACAAACCTGGACGAATTCATTTCAGTTCTGAGCAAGCTGTCCAGAGGATCTCGTGTGCCTTTGGAATATATAAGCTACACAGATCGTCATCGAAGCAAGGTGCATTGGTGCTATATTTCATTAATTTATTTAGTAAATATCATATTTTTGCATCATCAGTGATGACTTTTTATTGTGCCTATACATCTCATACTCGGCAATTTGACTTTTTGCATTACTTATTTATATATTTCCTTTACTTCTATTGCAGTCTGTTCTGGTCACAGTTGATCGACATGAGTGGTATGCTCCTCCTCAGATATACACTCGTGATGACACTACTGGGTTATGGACTGCAAGACCCGCAATACCCCCTGGATCACCACTCCTATCTACTATTGGTCTTCTTGATGGCAAAGGTGCATGTCATATGTCTGGACCAGTTGTTGCTGAAGATGCTCTTGCAGAACCTATACATCAAAATTCAGACAAAGATTGTAGGGATACTTGCACCAGAATGCAAATTAGCGATGAGAATGTTGGTGAGGAATCCCACTCTCAAGAGGAATCTAGTATTACTGATAGTAAAAGACGAAGGTTGGAAGAGGATTCAACAGCAGAAGGAATTGTTATTTCTGATGGTATTATGCATGAGCCAAGAGAAGAAACCATCGAGGATCCCCGAATGTTGGGAACTGTAGACATTTTAGATCAACAAGGAGCAGGAGCTGCGAATGCTTCCATGGCTGAACAAGCAATAGAGCCCACACTTGTAATGTTTGAGGTAGGAAGATATCTTGAATATCAGATGTGAAATTCTGTATGTGGGCTTTCTTTTCTTATGTTGATAGTTCAGTTTCTACTTTGCTATCATGAACGAGGATCACCTTTCATAAATACTGTTTTAATTTTTTGAGTTCCAATGTGCATAAATAGCTGTTTGCCTTGACAATCTTCTTTGTCATGAGCTTATGCAGGGAATGAAGATACATCATCTGAACAGCATATTTTCTTACAAACAGCTCTTTAATGGATTCTGATATTCTCCTCTCTACGATTTTTTTCTGAATTTTTGATTTTTCAATCTGGCTGCTCTGCTGTTTCCTTCTATTGCTTTTCTTTTTTCATTTTGTTTGTTGATTGGTTTTTCAGTTTTCATGTTTGTTGCTATGGTTGGCAGCATTTTGCATCCTCTGTTCTGCAATCTCTGTATGGTTTAGGCGTTTTGACTTGTTTCGTTGAAATTTGCAGGTTCATGTGCCACCATCATGTATGATTGACGGTGTCCATTCTCAGCATTTCTTTGGAACAGGTGTTATCATACATCACTCTGAAAACATGGGATTGGTAGCCGTTGACAAGAACACAGTTGCTATATCGGTTTCTGATGTGATGATCTCATTTGCTGCATTTCCTATTGAAATTCCAGGAGAGGTACTGTTTTAATTATATGTTTGACGTTCATCATGATGGGCTAGTAGTAAGTTTCATGGGTAAATTACTGATGTAGAAATATTTGATTCCCAGGTGGTTTTTCTTCACCCTGTTCACAACTATGCGCTAGTTGCATATGATCCATCTGCCCTGGGAACAGCAGGAGCCTCGGTTGTTCGTGCTGCAGAACTTATTCCTGGTTGGTACACCAATTCCTTGTTAAGCAATCTTCTAGCTACATGCTGATCCAAAATTTCCACAAAGCCAATGAATGACAATATCCAGAATCTTTTTCAGTTTATATATCACATTCAAATGTTATTCCTATCTATAATATTCGAGATTGTGAATGTATTATCTTTTGAGTCAGGAGTAAAAGATTTTACACAGTTAAAGGATACTCTTTCCTTTTCCACATTATTATGTTTATATATCTTAAAAGGGTAGGGCCTATTTTGTTTGATGATGAAAATCAGAATCCATTCCACCCATTGTATTTATTATCATTATTCAATTTGAATACCAAGTTGCATGAATCAAGTATGTGCATGGCCTCCATCTAGAAAAGGGTTAAAATCAACATAACATAATACTTCAATTTACATATCAATATTAAAATGTTAATACTACATCTAAAGATTCTAATCCATCTGTAAATGGGTAATGATTCCATACATAAATATGTACCGAGCCTTGATATAGCTAGGTGTTTTGAGCCATTTCTTTCATTTTTGTTTTTCTTTTCATTTTTACATGGGCCCACATGTAATCTTTATGTCTACTAAAATTTACCATTCTTTCATTTCGTATACATATATTTTTTTTAATTTCAAAAAATCATATAAAAAATTTATGAAAAAATATGAAAACGGTAAATCTTAGTATACCAACTAAATGCATGTGAGCCCCCATAAAAACGAAAATAAAAAAATGGCTCAAAGCACTTAGGTTTATTGTGGCTCAGTACATATGTATGTATCGAATCATTACCTTCTATGAATATATTTAATTATTCTTCATAATTGCACGCAAGTATATGTAAGTTTAAAAAAATGTGTCCTGCCAAAGACTCTGATTGAGCTGATTTTTGGTACTATGATAAAATAAATGATTTCAAGCCATGTGACCGGTTGGATTGTGATTTAATGTGCCCCATTTCATCAATGCAACATGGTGCACCCTAGCATACCATCTTTAAAATTTTTTATTTATTCGTTTTTTCTATTCTTGATTTGACTGAAATCACTCCTGTTATTCATTATACGACTGAAATAACTCTTATGTTGCTTACATCGTCACCTCCTTTTTCATACTTTCCCTTTTCTTTACCTCAAACTGGGCACACTAAAGTTGTTAAGGCTGATAAGATTTTTTGGATTTTGTTCTTGCTTGCTTCTGTTTGGGATGCACGCTGAATTATATGCTTGATAAATCACTCAAACATCCTCCTAAGAAAGCATTAACGTTTTATTGATGTTTCTTCAGATTTCAATTTTCTTAATGTTGCCTTGTTAATTCAATCTTTTGAAAAAAAAAGATAAAGTTGTTGTTAATTTGTACTTAGAAAATGTTGTAGGCTATCTTTATTTAAGGAACAGAATTGGTTAATGCCTGCACTTACCATCAATTTTTATTGTCCAGTTATAATACCTCATGAAAGTTGCATGAATTTTCTGCTAGCATTCTTTTCGTTTTTTGAAACTTCAAGGTTGGTTATTCTTCTGGTATTCTTTTTACAGAGCCTCCTTTGCGTAGAGGTGATTCAGTTTATCTTGTGGGGCTAAGTAGAAGTCTTCAGGCAACATCAAGGAAATCTACTGTCACAAATCCTTGTGCGGCGTTGAATATTGGTTCAGCTGATTGTCCACGTTACCGAGCGACTAATATGGAAGTGATTGAGCTTGATACAGGTGAACTTTTGGAACCAGAATTTCCATGAGTTTAGAAAAATTCAAAGTCCTCATTATTGTTTTCTATTCGTGAAAGATTTTGGCAGTAGCTTTTCTGGTGTGCTTACTGATGAGCGTGGAAGAGTTCAAGCACTTTGGGGCAGTTTTTCCACCCAGGTTTGATTTCAGAATAGAAAAAAAGTAAAAACTAAGACTAAGGGCTTGGCTGCTGCTGATTTTCTCTACTGATTTGTCTTATCTTTGGTTTGTACTTTATTTTTTATTTCCAATTGCAGCTGAAGTATGGTTGTAATTCCTCTGAGGATCATCAATTTGTGAGAGGTATACCAATCTATGCAATCAGCCAAGTCCTTGACAAAATAATTCGTGGGTCGAAGGGATCACCCCTGCTGATCAACGGCATTAAAAGGCCAATGCCTCTGGTCAGGATCCTAGAAGCTGAACTTTATCCAACATTGTTGTCAAAGGCAAGGAGTTTCGGGTTGAGTGACAGTTGGGTTCAGGTGCATTTTCACCCTCCAAACCAATTTCTTATGATGTTTTTGTTTTGTTTCTTTGGCTTTCCATTACTTGTTTTCATCTTCTATTATTTATTTATTTTTTAAAAATCTTCTTTCATGGACTATTGGAATTATTTTGCAAAATGATATGGTTGCATTTATTTGATTCCTTGAGAAGGTCACTGATCGACTGAACTTTTTAGAAAAGTATATGTTTTCTGTTTAGTTTCTAATTAAAATCAAATTACTGAAAATTTAGTCTCTAATCGCCAAGAATGGCACAACATAGTCCATGCAGCTGACCTCACCGAGGCGGGAAATGGCTTATGATGATGATGATGATGATGATACGTTTTCTGTTTAGATATGGGATCTTATATTTGTTAATGATTTTAAGCCAGTCATTTTATGCATTATTTCTGCCTTAGATAATTCTGATATCCTGGTATTTCAACAGAGAACTCGGTCGCTTTGTTTGCTAAAATATGTTCTTTTGATTTTTCCTGATTGTCTATTAGTGAGCCAATTCCAATTTTTGAACAGGTTTTGACAATCTTTTTTTATTTACAGTTCAATAATTCTCTACGTGTTTTGCAATTATTCATCTGTTCTCAGTGGCTATAATCTCGTTTAATGATTTCTTTTTGCTGCACATGCATCAATTAAGTCTACTTGATTTCCTTCGATAAATTGCAGCATTGCTAGAAAAAGTCAAGAGCCTTTTACCTAAATACAAGATAATGTGAAATAGTACTTCTTTGTTTAAATCAGTGTTTGCAATCTCGCTGGAAGGGGAAATTTCGTTGAATTTGGAAGGAGAGAATTTCCCTATTTTTGGTGAAATTATTGCTAATTTTGGTGAACTATTTGCTAAAATTTTGAAAAATAAAAAATTAAAATTAAAATTTTAATTAAAATTTCAGAATAAACAATGATAAATATAAACATATTTAAAATAAAAAATAATTTAAATTCCAATACATAAGATGTAATGACAACATCTGTGTGACATATGCTCAGGATAAAAAAATTAATATAAAGAAATTATTAAAGACATTTGTAGTGCATTAAAAAACTGAAAAGAAAAGCATAAATTTTTTATTATAAAAAAAATTTCCTTGCGGAAAATAAAAGCAATAAAGTATTAAAAGGTTCTAAACATATTTAAAAATGTATCAAACAATATCTTAATATCAAATATCCATCTATTGCTGCAAAATATCTCAATAAAATATTTACTAGGAGGTTGAAAAGGCTAGATAAAAAGGTTACAACCACTAGCTTCATTACTACTAGCGTGCCCATTTGCAGTAAAGTTTTTTAACAAGAAAATTTAACATAGGAGTGTGTATATAGGTTGAAAAGGGAGGAACCAGAAGCCAAAAATAGTAAAGGGAGCCTAAAACAGCATATTCTGCTGGCTATGTAACAGCAGTTAATCCTTCTTGCAATCAAATGCATGTGTTCACTAATCCAGCTTCAAAAGAGGTGTTCTTTTTTGGGCATATTTCTTCTTCAATATACATTGCAAGTGTAATAAGCCTTGACAAGATTGAGCCCGACTCCCCCCCCCCCCCCCTCGAAAATTGCCCAATGGGTTTTGGAAATGGGATGCATGGTAGACGGTTTAAAATGGTCATGGTTCTGAACTCGTTTCTGATTCTATTCTCGAATTAGGAAATATTGATAAAATTGGCTAGAAAAGCATCCTTTTTTAGATTAAAAAGAAAAATTCAAAACGTTCTCCTAATCGACAAATTTTTAACTTCCCCAGCAATATTATGCCACTAGCTGTCCATTATGAAAATTTCGGTGATATTTTTCAGATTTTTTATTTTGCAAGCACTGGTTTAAATAAGGTGCTATATGTAATCTTAAAAAGCTTGCTCGAGCGGTGGGTTTAATTTTAAAAACATCGGCCTTCAAAATAAATTTATTAAATTTTAAAATGAATGTACTATGATTCTTAAGGTTTTCCTTTTGTGTAGAAAATACACGCACAAAGCTCTCATTTGTTTTCCTTGAGGCACATTGGAAATGGGTAAGTTGGACCTGGACTCTTGTTCCCCAGCCGGACTCATTATGGACTGCATTGGTTCTTGGAATCCTGAACTTGATCACCTGAATCACTTTTCAACCGTGTACGTTTGTCTGTGAAAGCTCATTAGGTCCTTCCATTTTTGTACCAAATTAATTGTTAATGCCTTCAGAGGCCAAGATATTCATGCTCCTGTTGCATTCTTGCCGGTGCATGGAGTTACGTAGTAGTCAAGTTGGCCAAAAAAAATGGCAGCAATTGTTTTGTACCTGCTAATAATTCTTTGCATAGGAGTTCCTAGAGGGTCTATTTGGGATGAGGAGAATGGGGAATGGGGAATGGGGAATGGAATGGAAGTTTCTGTCTTTAGCATTCCCCATTCCCCATTCCCTATTCCCCATTTACATTCTTCTCTAAATGAAAAGATTCATCTAGACAAACTTTGGTCTTTCTTCTCTGTTTAATTTGAGAAACTGATTAGAAGTTTACTTCTTAGTTTTTAGATCTGTTTGCTAGCCTCTGTATTGACTTCAAAATTTCTTTTACCACGTGTTTTCTATTTTCTCTGTAACATGTATATATGTAGGTCCCTTATATATGGCAATTTGCCTAGAAAACTTCAGTTTACCGGAGATTTAACTTCTATTGCTAAGTTAGGAGTACCACAATTATTTAAAAAAAAAAAAATTCCCATTTCACATACAACCTTTTCATTCACAACACAGAACAATACTTTTTCATCTTATCTCACGTCCCATCCCCACCTCGAATAGAGAGTTCTGTTAATCTAGTGGCAGTATGCTCTGGTTACATGAATTTTTTAACCTTTAGATGAAAAATCCATGAATGAAATTCTTGCGCAGGCTCTCGCCAAAAAAGATCCTGTGAGACGGCAAGTATTACGTGTGAAAGGTTGTTTGGCGGGTTCAAAAGCCGAACAATTGTTAGAGCAGGGTGACATGCTCCTTGCAATCAAGAAAGAACCAATCACTTGTTTCCGTGACATAGAAAATGCATGTCAGGAACTGGATAAATCCCAGAGCAGTGAAGGGGAACTCCTAATGACCATCTTTAGGCAGGTGAGAAGGCTCACATATATTTTTTCATGTTGGTGCTGACAATCTCCCTGACTCGTGTGCATGCTGTGGCAGGGTCGGGAAATTGATCTGCTTGTGGGCACTGATATCAGAGATGGGAATGGTACAACAAGGATGGTGAACTGGTGTGGATGTATCGTTCAGGACCCTCATCCTGCTGTCCGTGCACTTGGATTTCTTCCCGAAGAAGGTCATGGTGTGTATGTGGCAAGGTAATCGACTTATTTTTCATTATTACATGCATTCAATTTTTTTCTCCTTCATTTTGAAATTCTAGAACTTGGGAGCTGGGCAATCAAATAAAATGCAATGAGTGGATTGTGGTTCTGTGTTTTCACTATTCTTTTCCTTAACTAGATGCTTAATAGCTGAAAGTTGTGTATATTGGACTTTTAAAGGAATATTAAAATACATACCATGCGCTTATCATTTAGTTTCTTGTACACATGATTTTTTTTTCCCTGTTGATTTAATGTATGGTATGAGACGTACACTATTCAAGGGTAAACATACTGCTAGGACTTTCACTTCAAATTCTTAAACCCTTCTCTGCCTACACAATTACCCAATTAGGTAGTGAATGTCATAATTTTGTTCGACATTGATTATTGCTGTCTTTAATGCAGAAAGAAGAGATTTATTTGATTTTTCTATTTGCTATTTAGTCCCTGATATTATTTGAATTTGTTACTATGCAGAGATTTATTTTCCCAGCCCTTGTTGTTGCCAATGAAATTTAGAAGGCTTAATTCTAACATCTTTCTTGTTACCAATGCGACACTTAAAATTAGTGAAAGATCAGTGAAAGTTCTTTCTTTCACTAAGATAACCTCAGTGGCAGATCATGAAGTGGTTAATTATGGAAAATTTTCTTATAGCACAGTCTATACAAATTATAAGGAAAATTTTATAAGATTGCAATTAGACCTGCTATGCTTTATGGGGCAGAATGTTGGGTAATTAAAGAACAACATATACGAAAAGTGAACGTAGCGGAAATGAGAATATTGAGGTGGATGAGTGGTAAAACAAGAAAACATAAAATTAGAAATGAAATAATTTGAGAAAATCTAAAGGTGAGACCGATTTGTGATAAAATGAGAGAAAATAGATTAAGATGGTTTGCTCATGTTAAAAGGAGGCCTGAAATGATGCCGGTTAGGAGGAAAGAGTCTATCCAAGTAGAATGTGGTAAGAGAATGAGAGGAATATCAAAAAAACATGGATAGAAGTAATTAAACGAGATTTAAAAATATTACAAACTATTAAAAATTTAGTCTTAAATCGCCAAGAATGGCGCAACAGAATCCATGCAGCCCACCCCACTTAGGTGGGAAATGACTTATGATGATGATGATGATGATGATGATAGTCTATACTATTGGCAGATGGTGTCATGGAAGTCCAGTGCACAGGTACGGGTTGTATGCTCTCCAATGGATTGTCGAAATTAATGGAAAACTCACTCCTGATCTTGAGACTTTCGTGGATGTTACAAAGGTACAGTTCCTAAGTTCCTCTCTATTTTCCGAAATTTATAACAGCAGACAGAAATCTTTTAGTTGTATATTGGCATGCTGCATAATCTCTTTATTTCAATGTTTCAACATTCAATGGGAGTAATAAAAGACATTCTTTTCATAAGGGCCTGCCTTTCAGAAGGTTTTTCACTACTAAACCAAGCAGACACGCAAAGCAATGCATTATGAAGCATTGAAATGCAAGTCATATTTTGAGGCAAAATGTTTAAAATCCCCCAAGTTAAAAAGCTTGCTAAATAGATAGGTTTGGATTTGTCTAGAGTAAGAAATCAGACTCAGGATTTGCTGATGATGCAATGCCTCAGTCGTTGAATCGAAGCTTGCTAGGTGGTTGTCAAATCACTTTTGAGCAATGTTGGTTCAATTGAGTTGGGTCAGACTTATTTACATTGACTTCATTTGTTGATCAATTAATTTTGCTTGCACTCAATGCAGGGATTTTGAAATAGAGAGACCTGCTACTCTTTCAGAACTCTTATCTGTATTGAGTTTCTTAGTAATTAGTAGAGAGAATTTGTTGTAATTGCATGATAGATTATGAATTTGTGTGAAGCGTAAATAGAATTTTGAATTTGCTATTAGTGTGATGTGGTGGTGGCATAGTAGCTGAAGTGTAGGTAAGTATTATGCATTGGTGTTAATGAGCATGTTTCATTTCTGATACACTTTACAGATGCAGGGTATGGCAGAAGGTAAATTTTATTTTTCCTTGTTGGTTTTGACATTCTTAATTCCTTACGAAGATGACATGTCAAATAAATCATGTGGATCGCCCCACTGTTTTGGAATTTTTAAATGTAAACGTTCTTTTTAAGTGAAGCTATGTGATGCATTGCATGATCACAAGGAATATAATTATAATTATACATGGCGATAAACGTTTCTTGCACACAATGCTGTCAACATCATAGATTTGTAGACAGACACAAGAGAAATAGGTCTTTCAGAAGCATAATACAGAAGGAACCTGGCTAGACAGCTTTGTAGTTCCGATTTCATTGCTTGTCAATTATTTTTCATTTTGAATTCGTGTATGCCTATGAACAGGGATTGAAACATGGAGAATTTGTTCGTGTAAGGACTGTCCATCTGAATGGTAAGCCACGGGTGTTGACATTGAAGCAGGATCTTCACTACTGGCCTACGTGGGAGCTGAAATTTGATCCAGACACTGCTACATGGCGTCGCAGCATGATTGCTGTGCAGCAAGACAGCAGTGACAGCAGCAGTTGATAAATCAGCATCTGGGATGTGCTGTGATGTGAGCCAAGTGAGTTTCGCATCCTGTTAGAGAGACCTTTGGTGGTCCATGTAACACTGGGATACGCTCATGAGCCCTCCTAATCACAATTCCACACGCGAGCCAATAATTTGGGATATACTCACACATTGCATTGTAGCGTTTTTGCTTCCATACGTAAGTTTCTAGTCAGAGCAGTGGAGTAGCGTATTGTAAATTAAATGATTTTGTGCCGACAATAAATATTGTTATTAAGGTAATGATGAACAGTTTTCTTGTGTATATTTTCCTGGTGTTTAAATTTATTTTTTTTCCTACTCTTTTTGCGTGCTTATAGCAGTATAGCCTAGCCGGTGAATGCTGCTTATCACGCTCAAGGCATCCCCTCTCAAGAAGACTGATGCACGTATCTATTTATTTATTTATTCCTTTTTTTTGAAACAAAAAAATGAAAACTAATACAGACACCTCGGCGTTGCTGCATATTGTTGAGGCGGGGTGGTTTTACAGCACAGCAGGCACTCCTACCAACAGACGAGTGCGAATAATGTTTCACGGTTGTGGACGATGCGGTACTGAAACGCCTTCTGGATGTGTGTTGCTTTTTATTTTCCTGAATTAACTACTCATTTTGGCCGCTATGCTTGATTTCTTTAGGGGGGATCGTGGCCGTTTGAGCGCCATACATATCACATTGATCTGATCCATACCATGGATTCTTATGGTGACAAGGTGGTATCCAATGGTCTATGAAGTTATTATAAAAGAAGATAATGTTGGCTTACCAAATACTTGGCATATTCTCCACCAGTTGTTATATGACGGCCAGTCATCGTCTGTTCCCTCACCACAAGCTTCTCAGAAGGTGGTGACAGAGAGGCTGTTGACTGGATCTTGGATGGTTGCGTATGGTACACATGGGTGGGCCTTCATGCATAGACCATAGCTTATCCTTTGCCATCTCCTGTTTGCTACCAGTTGAGGGATTCAAGCATGGCCAAACTTTAAAAAATACTTCTCAGAATGTTGGAAATAGTGTCGTTGCTGGTGCGCTACTTTGTTGTACTTCCGCGTGTTTTTTTTTTTTTTGATAACAAACATGAGAAAACTCTAACCCTCTTCCCTTTCAAGATGAAAGGGATTAGGGATAGAGTTACTCAAACTATGCATTGCTAAAAAATTGTCCTTACACAATTTTCTCCTAATACACTGAGGTGGGTCACCCCACCAGGACAAATGGTCCTCATCAGAGGACAAGACAAATTCTGCCAGGGAATGAGCAACAACATTTCCAAGCCTGAGAACATGGTGAACAGAAATATGGACATAGCTATTCAAAATAGACCGAATTTTTGATATAAGGATACCCACCGGAGAAGTAATGGCCCGTTTCGAAGAAAGCAATTTGCACAGGGTGAGAGAATTAGTTTCAATTTGAGCATACCACACCTTTTGCTGGAGCGCCCAAGTGAGACCCAGCAGAAAAGTCGTCGCCTCCATTAAAAGCGGATCCGTCACACCCCACCGTTTCCAACCATATGCTGCAATGAACAAGCCATGAGAATCCCTCATAACCGCTGCACACCCAAAGGAGCCTAGACACCCCTTAGTCCGTGCATCCACATTTATCTTCATAAACCCCACTGGCGGTTTTTCCCATCTGGACACAAGAGGAGAGTCCAATAGACTTGTATATGATAGCATTTTCGCATTTCTCCGCTGACACAGAAACTCCGCACACCAAGTCCCCGTATTCTCAAACTGTGGTTGGATACCATCTTCTCTCAACTTGTTCCGTAAAAACCAGACCCTCCAACAGCTTAAAATAAACAGGTTCAGTTCCTCAGTTCTCCCCCTCCGCACCAGAGTCACAACAACCTCCTTCACTGTGACTCCCTGGGATTCCATCCTTGCCGCTTTCCTGCATACTCCCCCGATCCTATCACAATCAAGAAAAAGATGGTCCCCATTTTCAAAAGCATTTTTACATAGCACACACATCGGATCAACCTCGATTCCTCTCCGTTGAAGGTTTTCCAAAGTAGGAAGGGCATTCTTGATAAGACGCCAGCCAAAGATAATAATCTTACTAGGAATATTCAACCTCCATATTGCTTTATAGCATCTAGGAAGAGTCGGGTCTTCATCATTAGAGCACATCATTCTGTAGGCCGATTTGACCGTGAAGAAACCATCCGGTTCATGTTTCCAATACATACAATCCTCCACCGGATCAAGAGAGAGAGAGAGACCCGACAAACATTCCCCCAGGTGACTTCCCCCGCCGCAGCCATCACCTTATCCCTGTTCCATGACATGTTCTCATGGTCAATAAAAAAGTTAACCCTTACCTCCTCCGGGATAGAGAGCAGAAGGGGTCTTGCCTTTGTCACCTTGGAGTCAAGCCACTCGTCGCCGAAGAAGCAGACTCGCCTTCCATCGCCAATCCTCCACTTGCAGCCCAACCTAATTACATCTCTTGCTTTCAGAATACTCTTCCAAGTGAAAGAGTCCGATGATTTTTCTTTGCAGCTCCAAATATCCCCAAGTAGAAAGTATCTGGCTTTTAGGACTTTACAACAAAACGATGTATTGGAAGATACCAGCCGCCAGACTTGTTTAGCAAGGAGAGCCATGTTGAATTTGTGGAGGTCCCTAAACCCGAGTCCCCCCGCACGTTTTGGTTTACATATATCCCTCCATGCCACCTAGCTCAGCTTCCGTTTCCCCTCCTTCTCTCCCCACCAAAATTTACGGATCATTCCATTTATATCATTGCAAAAAGATTTGGGAAGTAAGAAGATACTCATTGTATATGACGGGATGGCTTGAGCAATTGCTTTGATTAATACCTCCTTTCCCTCCCATGAGAGAAGCTTTCCATTCCACCCCTGGATGCGATTCCGCGTGTTTTGTCAAATAAAACAGTGATCCGGAACATGGAAATTGTTGGCCACTTCTAATGACATAACGGCCACATTTTAATCCAAGCAATCCCCACTCTGCCGATGAATTGAAGGTCATTGAATAGGACAGATGGCCAATAGGCTTAAACCATAAAGATAGGGTGATCCATAATCTCTAAAACGGCCGAAAAACCACCGTATTACGGACCGTCCGTCCATGTAACAATTAGCCATTTTGTGCCGGTCAGCTGACCTATGTGTAATGTCACGACTCTTGGGTGCATTAAAATTCCATCTCCCAAAAAAGCATACAAAAAACACGCAAGAAGCGAGATGTTGGTTCCATAGTGACTCTCGAAGTTCATCCTACAGGCAATCTTATGGTATTTTCTCTCATCTCACCGAAAGATCCAACGAGTTGGGCAGTTGGGATTAGAGCACATGTGGTCCATATGGGTTACCAGCTTCATGCACGTGGATTCCGTAATCTCTTCTGTTTTGAAGAAGCTAAATGTTGGAGTAGGCAGATCCGGAGCATGGTCCGGGGTGGCCATGTCTACCGATGATACTTCATATGTCAACCTGTCCCCCGCTTGCCGTAATTACTAACTATTACATGAAGCCAAAAGAAGTCATCCCCACTCAAGATTTCCTTGACAACTTCCAATTTTCTACCTATACCTCAAAATAATTAGAATGTTAAATCATGACTTCCCTTTTTATTTCTATATCAATATTTTATTTTTCGAGTGCATAAATTAAATTTCCCTCCATGTTTTGGAGAAAATTTCCCGAACCTATTTTGCCTCAGACGTAATTCCTAAAAATCCGAAGTAGGTACACCCATCCAAAAGGTCTGATCCAACAACAATTCAACAAATCAACGGCTCGAATTAACAAATCAAGATTTTGGGTGATCGAAATTGAGACGTTCGCAGCGGCGGACTACATGCATCATCAATTCATATGAATTCATTATTCATGTGTGGAAGCTGGCACTTCTGCCAAAGTAGTTCATCCCGCATGGAAAACTTGCTTCTTTTTCTGATTGGTCTGCGCAAAAGCAGAAGATATGGACCCCACAGAAGTCAAATTGGAGTGAATTTGTAGTATGGACGGTGTTACTCTGCACTCATGAAATCCTATAATATTCCCCATACCATGCTTTTCAGACTCTTTTTGTTAAGATGATTTATAAATATATCTATATAGTTTGACATAAATTGCAGATATATCTATATAATTTTACAAATTACATATTATCCTGTATAATTTTACCAAAATTGTATGTGCACCCGTGAGCTCATTTTCCCGTTAACTGTAGTGAGTGCGTGGCTGGATATTTTGTAAAATGACAAAAATGATCTTGTTGGAAAACGTCATCAAGAGACTCCACAATCACCTCTCCATGCTACATCATTCATCAAGAGTCACAGGCTTAATTTCATAAGCTTCCGTTGAGGTGGGTTTTCACCAGTTTCAAGGAAGATGGAGGTCGAACGGCTGGTCAGGTGTGCGTCGACCATGAGGAACAGGCTGATTGGGTCGGTGGGATGATCGCCAACTTCCTTTTTCTTTGGCAGCGGTAGCAGCAGCTACTGTGAAATTTCTCTTCTTCCAAACCCACCTAAAAACCAAGAATAGACTTCATCGTGGATCTCATAGGCAGAGCGCAAGGCTTCCTCATCATTCTCGCTTCCTTTTGGGCAGGAAGCTTCTTCGTGACCTTCATTTCTGGCGCGATGATGCTCTACACAGTGGTGGTGGTGGCCATCCTTGCCTGCTTTCTCCTTTTTGAAAGCTTCTTCATCAACCACGGCCGAATTCCACACCACTGGATACGGTTCCACTACGTCTCGCATGTTAAATATCCATACGACGCAATGTTGCAGAACAAAAAAAATGCAAAATTGTAAGAATACTTAACCTTTCCAAACTCTCCTCCCTTTAACTAGAATCTTCATTTGCAATAGGCCTCTTTGAATACCAGTACGATTTTTTGCTGCTTGGGAGACGCTACTGCAAAGTCATCTTGATGCCGTGTTTAGAAGATTACTTTTGTCATTTTACAAAATGTCCAACCATGCGAAAAGTGAGCTCACGAGAAGATGCATGCAATTTTAGTAAAATTACATTGAAGTAATATAAAATTATCCTAGAGTAATATGTAATTCATAAAATTACGTGGATATATACAATTTGCGTCAAACTATATAAATATATCTCTAAATTATCTTTTTTATTATTATTACAATAATAAATAAAAAAAATATGAGCCATGCATCAGGAAGGGAAAAAAACAGTAGAATGATGCTTTTTTTTGGGGTTCGATCAATGAAAGATCCAAATTTTTTATTTCACGCATCTCAAGAGTGTGTACGTTTGTGCGGGCGCGTGTTTTTTTTTTCCATTTAAAAGCGTCAAGTAGGTGGAGTTCAAAAACAGTACATTATAGAAAAATAAAATAGTGGGATGATTAAAGTATAGTAAATTATACACTGAAATAGGTGGAGAGACAATTATATAGAAAGATAAAATAGATAATTAAAAGGTCGAGATAGTTATTACGAAGCAAGAATCAAGCACTGATTACAAGGTTTAATGCATGCACATTATTATTTGATTTGAGTTAGTACAATACATATAATATAATGTACAATTTTACAACCTGATCAGATGGGGTTATATATATATATTGATCTCTTTTATTTTCTCGCTTATTATCTCCCATGTAATACTTTAACAAGATACGCCATATCATTAATCTACTAATTCTTTTTATTTAGGCTAATTTTTATTTCCAAATACCATAAAATTAAATTATTTAAGCTACTCATAATTTGATTTCTACTATTTAAAACAAAATATCATGTATTGATGGCGAAAATTTCTAATAACTTATTTTGCAAATACTTTCACTTATTTGTATTAGGCCTTGATGGCAAAGATAATATCTTAAGTCTTTTATTTTATAAACTTTCAAAATAATTTAATAAGCCTGATTAGAAATGTTTATAATTAATACTTTGAAACTTTTTTTAAAAAAGAATGGAGGAAATTTGATATGATAAAATTTAACTCCATGTGTACCCTTGCAAATAGTTGCAAATAATGAGTGTAATTTGCCATTTTCAGAATTATAGGATAAATTTGTAATTATGATCAAATTATGTGGAAATATTTGCAAATCACCTGACAAATAAATTAAACATACTATGATCATCTAAAATACCCAGATTAAGAAATCTTACACTACTTTCCAATAAGACAACTAATGCTTATTATCCTCTCTCTCAAGTCTCGACTGTGAGATTAAAATTTAATTACAAAATATGGATAGAGGTGAAGGAAACTTTACTACATGTTCTTCTCTTGAGTGTAAGGGTGGGAATTGGTGACCCGCCGCCCTTGACCTAATTTGCTTTTGATCGGGTAAGATAAAATATTTTTTTGACTTGGTATAAGAATGGATTAGAAACTTTGACCCGAATTCAAAAATAAGGTCTAGGTGGGTTGGTCTTATCTCAATCCAAAGAGTCTTGACCCATCCTGCATATATTGATTTATTAACAATTATAAGTCTATATTTAAAATCGTGTTATTATTTTCTTTCAAAATTTTCACATTTTTTGATAAATCATTATATCGATAATAGAAGATTCAATTTATCCAGAAAACAATATAAAAAATTAATAAGAGAAATTCACACACATACATATAATTGTAAATTAAACTATTTTAATAAAGTTATACTATATTTTCTTATATTTATTTTAGTAATGATGTTTTTAAATAATTAGTAAAATATTGAAGGATATAATATTTAAATTTAATACAAATGTATTTTTATATTTGATATATATAGAAATTTTTAAAATTATCTTATTTTCACCTATATTTTTTACTCCATATGTTGTTCTAAAACTAGTGTCATACCAATCCAAAATTTGTTTCAAAACTTATTTTTTAAAGAAGTAAATGTTAAACCAACCGTGTCTCGACTTGATATAAAAATATGGTCAAATAAAATTTTTAAAAATTAATGTCAAGGTTGCACAAATCATGACCCAGTCGAGCATACCCCGGTTCCCACCGTACTTAAGTGTTTTATTATGTGTGTGTCATTTCTTGAATGATTAGATAATTAAGAGAGGAGAACTCAAAAGAAAAAATAAAAAAGCTAGTATCTCTAACTAATTCCGAACCTGTTACCTCCTACCGTACACAACTTTACACACGTTAACGTCAACCGCTAAAGTCATGCAAGCGGTGACATTTCGAAGGGTGAAGAGAAGATCCGGAAACGGTCATTAATCATCTTTTTAAAACTTAACGTCCAGAGCATATCTGAAAGACAGACAAACCCTCGGATATGCTTGTAAAGGCAAAATTATGCGAAATCGTTCATTAATGTGAGGGGTACCTATGACAATTGTCCCTCCAAAGAAACTTCGAACCTAATAAATGATTTTTGGGCCGTCCTAATCTGCTTGAGCTGTCAACGACCTCAGTATGGTATACTCAATTAAGCTGCTTGACTTCATGCAGACCTATCAAATCGAATGCATTAGTTTAAATTTATTTTATAATTAATTCTCCCAGCTAACCACTAATCATTTTTTCTAAAATCCTGCCCTAATCATGAAAAGTCAAGAGACCCATCTATGGTTCTCTGCCTGATTCCCATTTATGATACGCATTTAGATATTGCACAGGCCTTTAAGGCGTATACCATATATATAATGGGCGCACCCATTTAAATAAAAAATAAAAAATGAAGAGTTTTTCATGTGCTCTTCCGGCGCCATATCAGACCGTCATTTTCTTTCACTGCCCGTGTATGGAGCTTGGATGCTGCTGAGGATCAGACAGATGAAAAACACGTGACAAAGTTTGTCACGTGTGAAAAGCCAATCAATCTAACTACTGTAAAAATTTTAACAGCTACGTACCCCAGCTTTGTTCAAATTACATCTCCCGCCAAATAGTAATTATCTTTGATTCTCTAACGTCACCATCGTCCGATGTTTGTTTGAGTTTTGCAAATCACGATAAAAAAAATTGATGAAAACACTTCCAAATTTTCACTTATGATGAAACTAATTATAATTTTAAAAAAAACTCCTTTTATTTGTCTATAAAATGAAATTTTAATTTTCTGGATTTTATTATTCTAGGAGTTACTTTTCTCAAAAATGATCATTTACTAAGTTATTGTAATATCAGAAGCACCTCTGGAAACTACCTTTTTGAACTTCCCGCAGCTAATAGGCCTGATAATACCTAATACAGTCGTACTTGCAGAGCACAGTCACCGACGAATCTGAAGCGTGCTAAACGTCCGTTAAGGTAAGTGACGTCATACGAAGAACGCCGTTTGACATGTCTTAATAAGACAAAAAGCAGCTGACACTGCAAAAGCTACTTTTAAGCATCTCTTCATGTGCTTATCATCCGCTGTAAAAAAAAAAAAATTTTAAAAAGGAGGAGACAAAACGCCGATTTTCCGCTCTGCTTCAATCGCTGCTGCGAGTTGTACGAGCTTGGCTGGATTGTCATTGATGACTGAGTGTTCGCTCTGCAATCAAATTCCTGGAAATCGCACGGATCGCTTCTGATCCAGCTCTGCTTTGACAGATTTGGTTGACTAGACTTCGAGTTCTTAGAAAATTCCTCATTTCTCATTGGAAATGACGACGCATTTGAGGATTTCTATACGAAAAGGCGGAATCCTGCTGGTTCAGAGTATTTGAAGGTATTATTTCTTGACTCTGATGTAAATTAGCAGGAAGTTACTAATGGTGGCATAAACAGTGCCATTATCGTTGCGTAACAATCAGCATATTTAAAAAATTCCCAACTTTTTTGATGAACTGATGTCCGGAGTTTGTGATGTGGCTGAAAATTTAACCCTGTTGCACTTCTTTGCAGAGTTGCAAATGTTTCATGTATAGCTTTTTTAGCTGTATTGGTTCCAGAATTATTAATTAAGCTAAAGCTCATACTGTGATTAGCATCGACGATCTTAAAGTTTTTAGAATTTTAAAACCATTCGATCGACTTCAATTCGTGTTTGTAGGTGGTTTTTGGATAGTCAAATGGCTGGGGAAATTGAAGATCGGATTGGACGTCAGGTTCGTCTTCCAACATTTCTTATGTTGTTTAACTTAGTGATAAATGAGGATGATTTTTGTCTTGGTTAAAATTTTACAGCTCTTTTCTGTCTATGCATTGTTTGGTAGTGCTTCAAGAAGCGTCAGTGATTGACATATGGATCGATGTAGGTATCTGCAGAACACCCAGAATTGTTGGCTTCTGAGCATACAATATGACCCTGTGTTGCTTCTGAAATCTTTGTTGTTGTTGTTATTAATATGGGCGCTTTGATCCTCGACATGATCTGTGCGGTTATGTGGTCGAATGTTAGTCTAAGACACTCAGATCTGGTCTGACCAGTTTCAGCTGGGAAAGCTTGGGAGCGGAAAGTTGGATTCTGCTATTTAATTGGTAATTGCTTTATGGTCATAGGTTGCTGTTTGATTGGTGATAGCTTTATAGTCATAGATTGTTGTTTGATTGGTGATTGCTCTATGGTCATAGATTGTTGTTTGATTGGTGATTGCTTTATGGTCATAGGTTGCTGTTTGATTGGTGATAGCTTTATGGTTAGACAGATTGCTGTTCGATTGGTGGTGGCTTTGGCTGCTGGTTAAAATTGCATGTTGCTTAGTAGAGCACTCATCTGCATCACTGGCTTGCCTCTGATCTGAGCATTCGAAGTCCAATTTTTGTTGATACTTTATTTAAATTTTTATCCAAGTGGTAGATTTGAAAGTAGGAGAGCTGCATAATCCGATTGGATATTGATCTCCTCGTCAGTTTAGTCGCGAATTTTTAGCTCGGTATAGGTTGTTCACGATGAGATACTTTGTTGCCTGGATGGATCTCAGGTGTCTGGTATGCTTTTTGGTGCCACCCTTCACGACATTGACGAGGTTGTGCTTAGATTGTTTGACAGACCTGCACCGTGGGTCGCCTATGGTAGGATTCACATTTTATGGATACATAGGAATTCTTCTCCCAGGGCAATCACACTTACAATGTGGGTGAGATTGCCTAAGACTTTGTATCATGAGGGCCGTTAAAAATAGTATCACTGTACTTTTATGCATGCATGACCGCTTCGCACTCGTGTGGAATCACGATGTTAAAATTGGAGGCTCATTCTGGCATTCAAAGGATAGCACTAGGATTTCACAAAAGGAACAGCGGACAAAGCTTATTGCAAAGGATTGTTTCCTGGAAAACTTATTTTATATTTATTTTATCGTTTTGTTATTCCATTTTACCAACCGCATTTCTCTTCTAAATCTGTGTAATGGCAGGTGGACTGTTTGCCAAGTGGGTCCATATCATTTGGACAGTTTGATGAAGAATCATTATGCTGGGAAAGAAGGTCATCCTTTTCTCGTAACAGGTACTTAGAGGACGTTGAGAAATACTCCAGGCCAGGTTCAGTTGTTGAAAAGAAAGCGTATTTTGAAGCCCATTTCAGGAGAAAGGCTCTTTTGCTCCAAGCTGCTTCATCTGATTGCCAAAATGGTATAGGATTACAAGCTTCCGCAAATGGCACCGAGGTTGACGTCAATTATATGGAGGATTTTGAGCATAGTGACAGCGAACCAACTCATTACGCCCACTGCAAAACTGGCTTTGATTGCAAAACATCTGAGAACAACATTGCAGATGACATGAATATTACAAAAGATTTTGAGATTAACAGTAATGAAGAAAACCGTTATTATCAGTACGATAAGACTCCTGATTGCTCAGATGAAGAAAATGAACAACAGCATGAAGTAGAAAACATCTCTCCCAGTGCCACTGCAACAGTGAGTAGGGAGACAAAGAATGTAGAACCAGAGGAGACGGTTACAGATAAAGCTGGATTTAATACTTTGCTGTTAATTAGTGATGATTCAGAAGTAAAACCAGAAAAGGAGCTTGAAAGTGAAGCGACAAGCTTGAAATCAGACGAAGATCAAAAGTGTGCAAGTGAAGCTGAAATTTCAATAACAGATCCAGGACATATGCACACAGGTCAAGCTGAAATCTCAATAAAAGATCCAGGACACATGCACACAGGTCAAGCTGAAATCTCAATAAAAGAGTCGGCACAGAAGTGCCTAAGTGAAGCTGAAATTTCAATGACAGAAGAAGAGAATTATACGGATAAAGCTGAGACTTCAATATCAAGAGCAAAACAGAAGTGCACGAGTGAAACTGATGGTTCAAATTTTGAAGTAGATGATAGTGAAGTGAAACAAATAGAAAATGAAGATGAATCACTTGAGCAGACAGATGAGATGACAAAGAGTTCTAAGAATAGAATGGATCATGCCGGTGTGAAAAGTGGACAAGAGCCTTCTCTGAATGTGAGATTTGATGACTTCATTGTCTATCAGCTCCTTTTTTAAAATATGTTCTTGTTCTATTCTGTCTACTACATGGATGTGATTGTCCTAATAATACTAATATGCTTTCAACTTCTTTGCAACAGAATTTTTTTCTAAAGCAAAATAAGCAAAGGAATGTGTGGTTTCAGTATGGAGCTTTGCTTTCAATTCTTTGGAGACCCTACTCACTTTATTCTTTATTTCCTTGAAACCTTGATTTATAGGTAAAAGCCAAGCTGGAATTGCAATCCACCAAGCCCAATGCACAGACCCGGGATTCTGGTGCGCAGATTTTTCCAAAGAAATCAAATGGAAGAACCTACCTTTCTTCTGCTAAGACATCCAGCAAAGCTCCAGTCAAGATGGGCAAAGAGATTCCATTGATAACAAATAGGCAGAGGCAATTAACTATGAAGGCGTCATTAGCTCTGCCGAAAAGTATGAAGCTAGAGGTGAGAATTGACACAACGAGGACTGCGAAAAATGATTTTCCATTTTTGCAGTTGCACAGGCTGCACTCATGAATGACAGTGATGTTAAAAGATGGTGAATAAATTGATTTGTAACCTAATAGCCATTCTTTGAACTATGAAGCTAATAGTTAAGGAAAACTATAGTGATGTTTCTCTCAAGTCAAGGGTCCAACACATGAGCTCAATAAACTACAAAGTGATGTAGGATGGGTAAAGAGGAAGATAGAAGAAAGAGGAAGGAACCTCTAGAGAGATGAGAAGTGAAGAAAGAAGGTAGAAAGAATAGAAGAATAATGGGAAAGATAAGAAAAGGGAGGTAAAAGGGAAAACCAGAGAAACACTTCTTTATAATTCTCAAAATTGATGCCCTTTAGAGCTTATAAGAGTGATACTTATAAGAGAACATGTCACCTTATTTTAGCAACATTTATTAAAGATCTAATCTTTTAGAAAAAGAAATGGCATATTTTAAGTAAACTTCTAGAATATGTAAACTTAAAATAGATATAAATTTATTCTAAATATATTCTAAGATATTCTAGGAGATCTTCTAAATATTCTAACAAATCCAAAATAGAAATAAACATCCTAAAACAATCTAAACCCAAATTTATGAAAATATCTTCACGTCCCGCATTACAAAGTCACTGTTGAGTTTCCTCATTGTTATTCTTCTTCTTCTTCTTTTTTGATACACTCATTGTTATTCTTAATATAAAGGCCGCGGCTAATTCATTTCATCATGCAGGAACCAGTAACTTCAAAGACAAAACTGGATCAAGAAAACAAAAGGTATTTCAGATTTCTCTATCACAAAATGGAACGGATATGGAATATCAAATGTATAGGTCGTTTGTTCTTTCTCATTAGAAATGGTTTCTTTGATTAGAGACAAGGATCTGAGGGTAAAGCTAGTACAACCTGTTGCCAAAAAATCCGATTCAGAAGATTGGAGATCTGCAAGCAGGTACGCAGCAGGCATAACATAGATAAAGATCCTCCTATGCTTTCATTTTTTCGTTTCTTTTGTGGACCTTGCACTAAATATCTTTTATGCAGACCAAAGGAAATTATAGATTCAACCAGGATAGACTCGAAAACCAGGACTGCAATCTTCAACTTCAAAAGTCGTGAAAGAGCTGAAAAGAGAAAAGAGGCAAGCAGTCATCTTGCTTTTTTGATTTTATTTGTTATTTAAGAAACCTAGACACTGACCCAGGTATTCTCTGTTCAGTTCTACATGAAATTGGAGGAGAAACAGCACGCTAGAGAGACTGAAATGAGCCAGCTTCAAGCTAGAACGCAGGTGTGTAGGATATCTTCCGTTTCAAAATTCTTTTCCTTAGCCTTGTTGTCGATTTAATTGAAGATTATTTTTCCAGCAGTCTAGACATAGGAAGTACTAGTGATCAGTTTGTTTTCTGTCCTAAGCAGTCTGTCGATAGGTTACTATATGGCATGGTCTTAGCAATGTTGATGGAAAGTTTGACAGCAGAAAATATGAATCAGTCTCCACTTCGTGGTACATACAGTGCAATATTAGCGAATATGATATTGGTGTTTGGTATCAGATCAAATTCCACTGGCTTCCTTGTGAAAATCAAAATAATATCCCTTTCTACATCGTAGAAATCGTTGTAGATTTGAATACATCTGTGACACTGTTGCATGATCATAGTTAGCTGGTATAGAGTCATGCAATTCTGACTGCAAACTCTTTTTACAAATATCAATGCCGGTGTAAATGGCTAATCGATGTGATTTGTCAAACCTCCTTTTACAAATATTAATGCCAGTAAACATGGCTAACTGATGCATTTGTCAATTTTTTAATGTACAAAAACATTCTGCAATAATTGTGGTTTTATATACCATTCCTCTGTTCTATTGTGCCCTTGTATCATCAACTTGTGAACATTTCAAAATCATATTCTTCCATATATGTGACTCCACTGTTACTCGGCACTTGTCACTGTAGGATTAAGTTTGCTGTTGCTAATCTGACATTCAAATACTCTACAATGGGGGTGATCTGCTTTGCTGCCAAATTAGGTGCTACGGATCTAGGATATCTTTTTTTTTTTTTTTTTCCCGATGGTTTGGTTATTATGTGATATGTGTGCAGGAAGAGACAGAAGCTGAGATAAAACAGTTACGAAAGAGCCTGAACTTCAAAGCAACACCGATGCCCTCTTTCTATCATGAAACAGGCCTACTCGGCTCTAATGGCAAAAAGGTATCGTTACTACTTACGTTGTGTGCATAGCTTCTTGGAGTTGTCCTCTTCATCCAAGGTGGTGACATGGAGAAAAAGAAGGGGGGGAAAAAACATGTCAAGGATTCTGAATTCTAGATTTTAACGGTCCCCTGAAAGACACGATACGTACTGATTTATCCTCTTAGCCTTGTGTCGTGTCAGCGTTCCAGCGTACATGCATTTCCAAAGGCTCTCAACAAATTATAAATCATATGATATGGTGCTCAACATCAAAAATCTGTGACCTGATAGCATCTGTCATTTTATTTCAGGATGTCTTGAATCGTCAAAAGTCACCGAAACTACAAAGCAAGCCCTCGAGTTCCGGACAGAGAGTTTCAGCCCCAGATAAATCCCAAACGCTTGCAAAAAATGGGAAGAAGGGTCTCCAACCAATCGGGAAACCTGCCATGAACACTCACCAGCAAACTGAGGAAGCTAAAGACTGCAATGCAACATCAGAAGCTAATGTTAACTGTCAGTCCCTAATCAACAGAAGAAATGAGTTGGAAGGCATGGGAGTAAAGGACTATGCGTTGGAAGCTATAAAGAAAACTAGGATGGGTAAAAAAGAAAGAGATAAAGGCAAACCAAGCAGTTCTACACAATGCAGGGATGGAGACTCCATGGGTAAGGTGGGGAAAGGAGAGAGAGCGAAGCAAAAAAGACCAGGAGTCAGCAGAAAGGTGATAAAGGATGTTGTTGATCAGAGTTCAGATAAGGACCCGTTGGCAGCTCATGTTGCATCGTGAAAACTGGTCACTATATTCATATTCTGTAGGACAGAGAAACAATCATGGCAACTTGATTTGGGAGTAAGAGCTAGAAATCCTTGCCATTGTTGGATCTTCCATATTCCTGGATGTTATCCTGTGATGGAGTTTCCAGCAAATTTTACTTGTTTTGAAAGCAATTCAAAATCACCCTGGCGTCCCACCTTTGGTAGTAAGCTAAACAGCATTCAACTTTGCTACTTATTCATCTCCTCGCTTTTTCATGCACTTACATAATTACCTTCAAAACCGGAACCCAATCGTATGCACCCGGGTGCATTTACTTATTGATTAAAAATGTGATCAGGCCAATAATAATAATTAAACCAAAAGAAGCATTTATTTATCACGGCCTAATTTCAAGGTTGCACGTGCTTTGACAGCAGGAAATGAATGTTCCCACCGAGATAAGACAACAAAAGAAACTTCAAAAATAAAATAAAATAAAAATAGATGGTTCTTGCTGGATTCAACTAGAATGGGATGGACGCGGGTTGGAACGGGTGCTATCAGGTGCACCCAGCCTGGGCACATACACTTTTTTTTTTTTTTTTTTTTCAAAATTTTTTCATGAACTTGTTAATCTAAGTGTATTTAACAATTGTATCAATTTTTACTATTTTTGGAGATTTTTAGATATTTATTTCGAATTTTTAAAAAATCAGTGGCATTTTAGTAATTTAAATTACTAAAATGCCACTGATTTTTAAAAATTCGAAATAAATATCTAAAAATCTCCAAAAATGGTAAAAATTAATATACATGGTAAATACAATTAGATTAACATTTTTGTAAAAAAAATACAAAAATTAGGTGTGTGTGCACCTGAGAGCATTGAGGCTCACTACTCCCGGGTGCACCCAATCAGCATCCGGTTGGAACAGGGTGGGCGGCCGTGCTCCCTCCACGTCCCACCTCAACTACCTTCCTCCATGCAATGGCGGCGTCTCCCTTATGTGCATGTGGTAAACACAACAGTAACAATGCATGCACTGTTTTAATCAGCAAGAAGAGTTTGTGATTTGATTTATCATATTTTATACGCTAATCTAAAATTAGAACAAAAACATAATCTGAAAATCACCTCACCGTTTTAAATAGCCTCCCCAAGTACGGGACGATGATCAACTCCAATATTCGTTTTGGATATGAAGAATATCTATATCATGGACTGCTCTAAATTCCCACTTAATAATTTAACATCTGTATCATCGAATGCTCTAAATTTCCAACTATAATTTACTGATGATTGTTTTCTCGGTCACTGTGTTATCAATACCGCCAAGAGAAGTCAAATCTTGATTCCCTGCAGAAATATGTTCATTGGATTTTATATACAAAATTTTTAGACTCCAAGAAAGTAATTTTTTCTGAATTCAAAAAACATCGTTTCAAGCGAGTTTCTAAGATTGATTGTCATCCGAATAGTATAGTAATGCCCAGAAAATTAAGCCAACAAAATTCCGCATCCCCATTTTTTTTAAGCTCATCTTATCAAAAATAATAATAATAATAATCTTCTATCTTTTTAGCTACCAAAAAAAAAAAAAAACCCACCACCACCACAACTTTATGAAAAGATGATGTCACGCAATGCGGATAGAAACTCTATTAATCAACATCAGTTCTAATTTCATTGGGTGAACGAATGCATGGAAAAATAAAATAATGACAACGGATTCTTAAAATATTCGAATGTAATAATATGACAATAGAATGCACAAACCTCTCTACCTAATGCCTATAACTTAGCTCTTAGTATATATCCCTTCGCATCCGCACAAAGCACATACAACTGGAAAAATAAGCAACACAACATACATATGGGCGCCCTGATGCTCATGGCTCATGGCAAGCATCCATCCCATGCTAATGGAGTCACATCTGAGGATGCAGCTGGACTGATGAAGCACAACATACACGGTTACTGATGGCAGCAGAGCCCGCACAAAAGAGCTCTGTCTGTTTATTTATTGGATGAAAGAATATCACGGGTGTGGTGTTCCAGCTTGAGGCTTCCGAGCATAGTTCAGCACCATCACAAACTCTTTTGCCGAATTCCCAACAGATGCAGCCATCTTCTGTGCTGTTGGCACCATCTGTAGCCATGTGTCTACAACGTTGTGAAGTTCTGTTGCTGGCGTGACCACTTGACCTTGAAAACGGATCTCTACCTGCTGAGCATTCAGCCAATTGATTGAGGACTAAATAGGCTGTATGCTATCTGAGCACCCTATAGACACCCATATCATCAAAGCAGCAAATCCAAGCACATATCCATTAACTATCAAATGGATAGAAAAGAAGTAAACAGCACGTGATTATTTAAAATATATATATATATATATATATATATTTGAAATTGCACCTAACAAAAGCACATGCAGGTGTATTAGCAAAGTAAATCCTCATGCACTCTGCAAAACTAATTAAAGCATCTAGCCTTTTTTTTTTGTTGGCACATGCACGTGTATTAGCAAAGTGAATCCTCATGCACTCGGGTGTACAACCTCAAAAAGTAACACATGCACTCTGCTGTTAAACATTGCTCATCTTTTCTTTACATGCAGGATTTAATACTGACCTCAGCTTCACATGTGAGATCAAGTTTCTTTGCAAGGTATTTTTGGATGAAGGAGACAGGTACACTGCCATCCCTGAAACAAATATTAGGCAAATCAATCACATATAAGAACTAATTCATTAGGTCCAAAAATTTTCTTGAAACAGTGTTACCAAAAATTTAGTTCTTTAGATGCCAAAATAACATGAAGAGTGAGTTAACAAATTAACACTGCAAACAAACTCTAGTAGTCAACAAAAAGAGTGATAAGCAGAAAACAGAACTTACAAATCTACACCAACAGAATGCATAATATGGGATGAATAACAAAATTCGTTAATAGTGAATCCCCTAGCTACATGGAGGCCTAAATTACTTGTTTTTCCCATAACACATACAAATAACATAGGGCATAAATTATTTGTCTTACCGCATTCACGTAGAGTACATTAGTATGCTAGCTAAGCTTCACCACAGACAAAAATACAGAGATGCCAGGGAAACCAGAGGAGGCCCACATGACATTGAATATATAAAAAATAATAGGAATTGGATATAAATATATGCAACTCGATTGTTGTGCAGATGTACCTAAAAACAACAAACGTATTTCAGCACAAAGCTCATTTGTAATTGTGGATGAGCTTCAAAAAAATTTTATTTGTTAAGAAGCATTCTTAAGGACCCTTTCTCCAACTATGGTCAATTGCACCTACTAACAGACTGATTAACCATATCATGGACCATCACTCCATTCTCTTACAGCGCCTTTATGTGTCACCCTTACCCATTTAATTTTGAGCCTACTCTTCTAAAGGCTTCAGCATTCAACCCTTCCAAATAGCAAAGTTCCATGCTTTTCATGGACATGGCAAAACCATCTAGACGATTTTTTTATTTTTTCCTGTACTTCAAGAATCGACCCAAAATGTCACTCAGAAGTATCCATTTGCAACTCATCAATCTTAAGAGAGTCATTTTAACCATACCTAAACATCATAATTGTCACAATGTCATGAAGTAGATTCTTGTAAAGTTTATAACAATGCTGTTCCATCCCCATCCCAGCAGCTACTAATTTTATGAGAAAGCAGATTCAGTTACTGTTGGTAAATGATCAGTTTCGCCATCCCCATCTCAAAGAAGTTGAACAGAGAAACTTTGAAAGAGAGAGGAAAACAAACGTTTAAAATGCTTGTTGGCAATCTGGAAAAATAATATTTAGTTTGCCAGTGACAGGCTTCGAATTTGCGTAGTGGGTAGTAACTCTCATGTGGTTGATCAAGCAATTTCTAGGCCAGTGCCACCACCAGGAAGACAACATTCATATAGCATACATACCATATTTCCTAATTGTCAACAACTTGAGAAGCCTAGCTTTTCATTTGGTAAAGGCTAGCGAGCCAACTAGCCAGTTGGTGCTGGCAGCATGGGTGGCAAAGAACGGCAATTTGGTTTCAAGTTACATCATTCATCTTCGAAGTGATAGAAAAAAAATTAGTAAAGATGCATCACTTAAGTCCTCCATTTGTAAAAATATGAAAATGGCTAAATCATCCAATTAGAGCTTGACACCTGCTGCTTGAACTGAACAGCAGAATATTCAAATGAGAGAGAGCTGCATTGCTGCTCTAAAGGACACAGATGCATGTTCTGAAGTCTTCCATTCTGTAAATACGACAAAAGGGACACTGGATGCCAGCTAAAAAATCTCTGGAATAACTGGCTGGGTGCCATTTGGAAAAGAGATGAGCAAATAGGATGCTAATGACTAAACCAGCTAAAACTTCGCTCCACAACAGTAAATTCGATGTTCAAAGAACTCCAAGCGTAATAACTTTGGAAACCCATGGAAACTGGAATAACAGAAAGCCTCTTGTAGGTATACTTCTAACTCGGCATCCTCATTCCAACCACATTCATTTCATAGAAATGTCATACTTCAACCAACCAACCTTTTTCCGAAACCAGACCATAATCGACTGTGTAAAGCATTGTATGCTATGTAAACAAATTTAGCTCCAGTAAGGGATCGTTTTCATTCTACAATGCTCCTTCCATTCCTCTAGATTCAGATTATGCTGCCTCCACGTTCATTCTTACTATTCATTATCCATCAAATCTATTATTCGTTGCATTTGGAGTTGAGCCTAGTGCGGCCACACACCTAGATGTCTTAGCATTCCTTTTCCAGTGAATTCCCAGGGCCCTTGTTACATCTTTCAGTAGCATTTGAATGAAGTTTAAGATTATCCCCAGAAAGAAATCTCCTCAGTGTGCTTTGATCATCAGGCATTTCAATTGACGTAGCACCAGGTAATAGATGCATTTGACAGAGAATAAAAAAGAATTAGATTATAGATGCATTAATCAGAGAATGAAAAAAGAACTAGATTATACATAGTATTTGACAGAGAATGAAAAAAGAATTAGAGAGTCAAGAAAAACCGAAAACCAGAAAAATTTCAACCAGTAACAGGTATTGACACGAAAGACACTCACTTTATTCTCAAGTAACAAGCAGAAATCTGAGGCAAGCGTGTTTCTCCTTCTCTGTAAGGGGAAGTTCAAATTACTGTGATGTCTAGAGTAAAGAAACAAAACAGAAAATTTATCCAAAAAAGGACACAACTCTCTAACTTTCAATTTTGCAATGGTTCCTTACTGTTCATCAGACGCCATCAGTGAAAACCAAATTGGGCTAGCTCTTCTTCCACGTCTAATGCCTGATGCGTTGAGCAAGGCCTGAGCAGAGGAGCCAAGTTCACCAGAAGTAGCCCTCCTCTTACGACTAATTTTATGCAATTTTCTAGCTTTCACCAACTGTTCTGCAGGGGCAGAATTCTCATTCTTGTCATCTTGGATTTTTGCTTTGTGAATCTGCTCCTTCGCCTTCTTTCTTGGAACATGTGCTTCACTATTGGGTGTATGAGGTTGCTCTGTCTTAGTAACAGAACCCCCTTGAATAGTGAATTTGTAGCTCTTTGTCCTGTTTGCAGCTTCAACAAGGCAATTTAAGGGCTTCCAAAGATCAATCTTCCCTGGAATTGATTCGCTTCCATTTTCTGTATCTTTATTAGTTGCATGATTTGATGGCTCCGTACTAGAAGAATGCTGCACCAAAATAGTCATTGTTAAAGAGAGAAAAATGCAAGAAAAAAGGTACTAATGGAATGGATTATTTATGGATGCCCCCTATTTGCAGGACCAATTATCCTGAGATGTATCCTAACAGAATTATGAGCCTTAAGGAAAATGGTGGAAGCACCAGAAATCAAAAAAACTGGAAGACCTTCAGAAGTTCCTGAATGGGCTGCTAGCACGAAAGTCATAGCAATGATCAAAAGAAAAACGGCAAAACATTTAGGGCACCCAAAAGGTTATGTTGGCAGACTGTATGTTTAGGTCATCAAGCCATTTGAAAAAATGGACAAATGAATCAGGAAACAGAAGTTCTGCATTGAACTAGCTATAAACCCAAGTACAGTGAGATCAGGGACCATCATTACTTTACCTGTCTTTTATTTTGTGCAATCTTGTTAAGGGTCTCAGGGGAGCTTGAGCTCTCCAGTTTATCTTCAGCAACATCATCCTCTTTCTTAATAGACTCTTCAATGGAAAAGCTTGACCCTCTAGGGGCAGCAGCCTTCCTAGCAACAGATTTTGTTCTCCTCCCAGTCAGGCCAGTCTGCGTTGACACTCGAGGAGTGCTAACGACCAATGAAGACAGCGACCTTTCCTTTCTTCTAATGGGCAATGTAACAGGAGCAACTTCAGGTGCTTTGACCTTTCTCCTTTTGAAAGGGAAAATCTTTGCCCTCACATCTTGCAAATTATGATCCGGCCTGAAGAAAACCAGCACACCACTCATTTGAACAAATTATGTAGAAATAATAAATGGCTTGGTAGTTGTGGCAGGGGGGATCTCCCCATTGGAAGAGCTTTCATTGACAAAATCGTTGTCATTGTTCTTTTTCTTTTCAAGGGCTTTTTTTTTTTTATGCATCGGGATGGGAAAACCATTTCATTACCAAGTGAGTTCAAATGAGGATAAGAAAAAAGATGGTAATGACAATGATAGTGTGTTGGCAGCACAAGGAAAAAGTCACAACACAATGTGCAAATAAAAATCTTCGCCGTGGTAAATTGGCTTGCCTCAAACAAGTTGGGTGCCAAGTTCAATCCTCCACAGCCACATATTATCAAAAAACGAGTATTGGTGGTGGCATTGGTCTCCCCCTGGTGGGTGGGACTGTCCACCATAGAGTTAAATTTAGGAATATTGTTAGTATTTGCTAGCTGTGGCTTAGAATATTGTAAGAAATTTGTAAGAATGTCTCAAGAGCTTAGTTAGAAAAATATCAGTCGAGATGACTATAAAATACCCATAAAAAAAATCTTCATGTTCTCTCGTTTTTAAGAAAACAAAACGCAGAAAATATAAACTTGATTTTTTATAATATGTTTCCTCTGCATTGATCGTTTTCATAGACCATGCACGCAAGTTTTGATGGCAAAGAAACTTCTCCATAGTTATTGGGACTATGATCTTATGCTCCCGAGTGCATATACCCATTTTTTATTTTTTCGAAATTTTTTTTTACAGAAATGTTAATCTAAGTGTATTTAACATGTATATCAATTTTTACCATTTTTTAAAGATTTTTAGATCTTTTTCGAATTTTTAAAAATCAGTGGCATTTTAGTAATTTTAAATTACTAAAGTGTTATTTATTTTTAAAAATCCGAAAAAATATTTTAAAATCTCCAAAAATAGTAAAAATTGATACGCATGTTAAATACATGTAAATTAACAGTTTCATGAAAAAATTTTAAAAAATAAATTTTTAAAATGGGTATATGCACCAAGGAGCATTGAGGCGCCTCAATGCTCCCAGGAGTATAGGATCACATTCTTAGTTATTGCACAAAATGCCATACATGCAACATATAAAAGGGAAAAAACGGTCCAGAAACATCAATACAAAATGTTAACTTTCATCTATAACTAGTGCTTCTTTCCCCAACGTATTGTTTAGCTAGCTTTATTTGGATACACTACTTATTTGCCATCCTTTCATTCAGAAAAAAAATAATTCCACTGAAGCTAACTTCCTCAATATATAAATGAAGTACTAGGATCCAAACTACTATTGCATGATTCTCAAACAAAGTTCAACATAAATGCACCATAGAAACTACTCAGATGAATTAAACCTCAAAGGCAAACAACAGCTGAAAGGTGTTGAATCTCTTTCCTTTTGGAGGATATATTGAATTCCAGTTCATTTACAACTTAATCTACAAAAAGTTAGCATACTTCGATAATATATAAATGAAGAACTAGGATCCAAACTGCCGTTGTATGACTCTCAAGCTACTTGTATGAATATGCACTATAGGAACAAACTACACCATACGAATTAAATTTCAAAAGCAGCCAGCAGCCAAAAGGTGTTGAAGCTCTTTTCTTTCATAAGGACATATTGAATCCCATCTCAGCTACGACTCGGTCTACAAAAAGTTCAGCCCAATTACATACATAATACCAATAAATACTCAAAAAAATCAAATCTAAACAACATGCTCCATTTGATTAATATTAATCATTTTGCATAAAACAAATTAAAATAGAATAAAATCTAGCGGAAAGTCACAGAGAATAGGTATACCTGAGCTTCTCCACTGGAGTGCAGCCAAGATCAATGTTGCATATGGGACAGCAATCAAGTTCCTCGTCATTGAGTTTATCATATATGCATTTCCTGCAAACTGGCTTAGAAAACAACAACAAATATCAGGACTGCATTACTATCATGTCAAGCATACCAAAAAGCAAGCTAAGGAGCATGAAGATGAGTCAAAAACAAATTCAGCCAACTTGCGTGCATATCCCCAAAAAGAAACAAAATTCAAAAATAATAATGATGACAATGGTAACAAGCCCTTGATGTACAATCTTTTCATACATTGCTGACATATAGAGGATCAGGATGGAGCACTTCGGTGCATAGAACAGTAAGCAGCACAACAAAGTAGGGCCAAGAATATGTCACGTCATGTCTTTCATCAAAAACAAAAAAGAAGAAGAAGAAGAAGAAGAAGAAGAATACATCATGTCTAACCAGTGAACAGAACTTGGTGTTATCTCAAGATCACCAACAAGAACAAAGGGCAATGACAAAGATGAACTAATGACAAAAGTAGCTTCCAACTGAAGGAGTTAGCTGCAAGATTCTTACTATGTTATTCCTGTCCATATTGGACCATATCCTTGTTTATCCCAGCATTCATAATTCTAATATTAAGGCCAATAAGAAAATAAACATATCAAGGACAGGCACAGACTCACACATGAGAAAGGCCTTAATTCTAATATTAACAATGATCAACAACAATGAGAGCAGATTGGTAGTAAACAAATAACTATCTAAAATATAGATTAGCACAAGCTTAGGTATCAGAAAGAGCATGCAGCATGAACTTACTCAGGGACAGAGGACCAGGAGCCCATTTAAAAGCATGTATCAGTGTGGTTACTACAATTCAGCCACACTGCAATCATGACCAGCCTAAAAGCACAGTAGAATGTCCCACAGGCCAGACCACTACAACAAAATTTGGATGGTTTAAGCATAGAAATTTCCTGGATTAGCAGCCTGACAACAAAAGTGGTCTGCTAGCAAACAGGCCCTGACAAGAAAATCAGATACTATCTAGCTTGTAAGCAGGACAGCATCACAAAGGATAGGACCAGCAAGACTGATGATCAACCTAATGTAATCCAGGGCCTGATCATTTCAGACCAGTCTGAAATGAGGCTATTTCAGACCGGTCCAAAAAAAATACTTTTTTTTGTTTTTTTTTTATTTTTTTTTTATAAATCTATAAACCAAATATTACCATCTCTGGACTTGTGTATATATTTCCTTTGGATTTTTAAAAACGGGCATACTTTAGTTATTTTAAATTGTTTTTTTCTTATCGCGTCATTTTAAATTGTTGAAACATGACTAAAATACCCCTATGTTTAAAAATCCAAAATAAAGATATATACCTTTCCAAAAATGATAAAACTTGGTTTATAGATTAAATATATCTAGATTAACAATATTATTTTAAAATTTTAAAAAAATTATTATGTTTTTTGGACCAGTCTGATATGAGGTCATTTCAGATCAGTCTAAAATGATCATTTCCCATGTAATCCATAGGTCGTTTTAACACAGAGCAGATATGGAGAAGAAAGAGGATAGCCACTATTCAATCTTCTAGAGTGTATAATAATTCAGTTACCAAGAAGGAGAAAGAAGCCGAGTCCAGAAAGAAGAGGCATCATCCTCACCAACATTTCGGCACCTGTAAAAACTGGTTTCTACCATAGATCACGCTTGAGTTGAGTGCCTACTAATTCCAACAAGACACTTTTGAGATTTTCCCTAAAGTTGTGACTCCTTCAGCTTAGAGAAGTTTATTTATAAAAGGTTTAACTGAATACTTCAAACATCTACTTTCAGGGGGAAAAAAAAAACTTCATAAAAAGAAGAAAAAGAAAGCCTTCAGAGACAACACAGACAAGTCCCTGACAACATTAACCCATCTTCCTGGGTTCCTGTTGTAGAGAAAATTTTACAGCCCAGATTCTATTGGAATTCTGAAGTATCATCAGACAATTTCTGAAACCTGACTCCTAAGGTTGAAAAAATCTTGCACAGAAAAATCATACCTACAGTTGAGAATATAGGCAATAACGAATGACGTTATATTCATAAGGACAACTAAGTCCCCAAGTAGCCACAGTTGTAAACAATGACCACCAATGTGCAAGCATAGGAAACATTGTTCTGAACTACAACTGCTTCACATTTGAAGCTTCTAAAATCAACAATCATCCATTTTGTATTGCTGTAATTCTCAGCATTTTCTGTTACACTGTTCTAATCCACAAAAATATTAATCAAAGGAAAGTTCTCAAGTGACGCCATTTGATAAAGATTACACAGCTCTGGATTCTCTTCAGAAGCTTCCAATGATGATAAATGACATATTGCAAAAGATGCCTGCAGGGAATGTTTCCTACAGCAGGCAGTAAGAGGATGCCCATGAGCACAGTCCAGTATGCATCTAGTGCCATAAACCTTATACTTCATTTCCACGGAAGGAATTTAATGTTGTATGTACTTTTCTATGATAAGGTGAGTAAGCATATATCAATATTGGTAAATCTTTTGCTTGCATTCATTTTGGGGTACCTCTGTAACAATATCAATTCGAAAATTATGGGACAAAGCAATCTACTTGGTGTTTAAAAAAAATTATTAAAAGTTATCACCATAGTGCCAATAATAACATGCAAGCAAGAATACATAAGTACATCATTGGTGAGCAGTGAGGACATATCATTTCAGAAGCACATCCTGGAACAGGAAATCTAACCCAAAGTCCAAAGTCAGATTTCTGTTAAGAATGAAACCATGACCATCAGGTTATCACAATAAAAGCACCTCCAACCATACTTCCTAACAGGAATTCAGAGTAAAGTTTGAACAGCTAAGCATTTTTGAAAGTTCCCATCCCCACTAACTTGTCCATACATATTGTAGTGCCAAACAGTTAACCTGTCATACATACAAGTAGATCTATTTTCACAAAGACTATCCCAAAAGCGCCACAGCAACTAACATGTTGTCAAGAAACCCCTGAACCCACCACCTTATTAAGGAATGAACTATTGCCACTCTTTTGACAGGTGAAGAGGCGAATGCCAACCCAAATTTTCTTCTTTTTTTTTTTCTTTTTTTTTTTGGCTAACATGAGTGATATGGGTTTTTGATAGGCTGATCAGAGCAATTATCTTGCCAGCCCCAAAGTCCAGTTGGTCTCTTGATCAGGAGGCACAGCATTTGCAAAGGAGAAGGTAAATTAATTGGAAAGAAAAGCAATTGTGTGCCTACATTTCGTCTGCATTATCTGATATGGCAGTTTTCATTTCCTGGACAGACCCCGTGCACTAAGGAAGCAACTAGGAAAGTTGCCAACTTTATTGTTCTTCATCATGTGAGAACATGTCAAGTATTTGACACCAGGTGCCTAAAGAGAAGCATGAATCATGCAGAGACATCATACTGCATCATGCAGCAGCATCTCAATTTAGTTGACACTCCAACGTTCATGCAGCTGCAAATCCCGCAAATGTGAACCGTGTCTGAGTGACGCAACCAACTTGGATGTCAACAGTAGGAAATCGACATGGATGATGAAGTCCCAGCTGCCAAATGATTTTCCTTTCAGAAAAGAAGTAGAAATCGAAGCGCCCAAACCCCACATTCAAAAGGGAAACTACTCCAATCGGATGGATCGCACTCATGTACCATCGGCCACCCATGACCAATTCCACCAGATGGACAATACGGATCCACTTCACGTATATGTACGTCTGCATGGAAGGGCAATACCACTTCAACGCCCATCGAACGAGAATTACCTCCAATAAATCTTGTCTTCATGGCACAGTAGAACCCAACACAAATCCTACAGCGCGAGCTGGAACGAGCAAATTTTATTTTTGGACCAGAACTATAAACCTTTCGAACATTGTCCGATACCCAAAGAAACAATCTTTAAAACCATGAATAAAAAACAGAACGGAAAGAAAGCAAGCTTCAATTTTCTTTAGCATTTTCTCGAAATCTAAGCCTCGAATCACCAAACCCAGAAATACCCAAATCAAAGAATCGACATCCACGCAAGACCCAGATCTCCAATTTGCGAAACGTAAATCCAAGACGAAGTTGAAAAAAATCAGAGAACTCACACGTATGAAGGCATTCCGATATGGTAGTAGCTTCTCTCAGGAGCTTATTGCAGAGAGGGCATGTCATGCACGCCGCAAGCGTCTCCTTCCGCACTTTCACAGCCTGGGACGCCATATTCAGACCTTAGGGGCGGGTAAAGGAGAGCGCACACGCGGTGCATGCTATTATGGGGCGAGGACCGCGGCTCCACGTCATGGGTTCCGCCCAACAACTGCATTCACCGATGAGAAAACGTAAAACACATGCAAAGAAACGCGGGATTGAAGGAGCTCAAAGGATGGCTATCTCTCTCCATATATCTCTCTCTCTGTTTCTTCATGGGCTTGCGTTGGTTTGGTACCTTGATCTGCTACAAATACGCAGGAGGGGGGGCTTGCTGGGTTGATTTGCAGGTGCGATGTTAAATATCTGCGATGAATCGACGTGGGTTTTGTTGGATTTGGAGAGATAAGAGGCGTGGATTTGATTTGGTCGAGGCACGGAATCGACGACAAAACATGGAAAAACAACGAGCTCGAGGGAGCGCTTATTTTTCTTTTTCTTTTTTTTTTTTTCTTCTTTTTTTTTTATTTTTAAAAACCATTTATGGAGAAGGGGTGCTGTCTAAAGTGCGCCTAGGGTGCTGCCGCACGCAACCTGCCGCCACGGTCTTACGAGCGGAGCACGGATAAGACGACGGCGATGGTTCCCCTTGCTATTTTCCGAACTTTGCGGTGTCCCCTGCGCTGTACACATGGCGCAAGAACCCCTGCCCGATAGATCACATGATAGCCTAATCACATCACGATCTATGGATCGTAGGATTTCGTCCCTGATCGGACGGCGAAGATGCCTTGATCAGTGATCTTCCAGCGACGGGATGCAGTTAGAACCCGCGTGGTTACTATTTCGGACATCAAAGTGCATGTATGCCACGTTGCAGTGCGATTTTCTAGCATTCTGTTTGTGGCGAATTGGCTCCGCAGCGACGCTCTTCAAGGACTTCACTGCGATGGGCCCGCTAGATGTTGATCGCCTACGCCCACGAGAGGCTAATTCGCCGTGCAAGCGACCTGTGTAGGAAATCTCACCCATCGAAAATGCTGGTCCCTCAGTGGGGCCTCTTGGCTTATTTTAGTATTTGCTCCAGCCGCACGGTTCACTTCATGCGCGAGTCGATTGGGCCGGCCAAACTTGGCGTGGGCGACGCGCAAGCCAGCACGAATCATACGTTGGCTCGAAATATATATATAGGCCTTCACGTTTAATTGTCGGACAGCTAGCTCAGGTGACAGTTTTATTTTCCCATTGATTGATGCATTTGTCAATGGTCTGGATGTTTGCTATATGGGTCCCGCAGCCGCAGCATTCCCATACCGAGTAAAATATCTTTGGATGAGAGCTACATGCATGTGTTAGTCGGACGATCTCAACCGCTTGATTTTCCATGATTATGATCATGCGAATGGCAAGGTTGGACGGTCCAACCATCTCTGGCGAGTTTAGCCTCGACCGCTGAAAAATTCTGGCGAGTCGCAAGCACGCGTTCGCGGCCGTGGGGGTAAGGAATCATCGCATCACGTGTCTTGGCCCGCATTATTAAAATGCGCAGGGGGTGTACGTTAGCATACCCATGGGGCGCTGGAGAGGAAAGGGTGGGGCGAGAAGGAACAAATTCCGTTTGCGAAGCAAGCGCCGGGTTACTAGTCAAAAGCAGCAGAAACGAAGTGAAAGCTGATGGATAGAGAAAAAAACAATAAAAATGAAATGGCTGATTCCTGCACGCCATCTGAATTCGTAGCCACGCAACGTGCCCCTTTGAGCGAATGGCCCACATGATGAATGGCCTGATCACACACAATTGGGTTTTGGTGGTTTGCTTTCCGGGAATGGTCTCGTTGCTGACTCTAACGCTATGTGGGCAGCATTTTTAGTTGATGTTATTGTGTGTTTCATGAATGCTATAAACTAATTTACAAGAATCTAAATGTCAAAAATAAACTTAGAGGATGCTAATAACTTGTAATTTGAGTAAGAAATAAACTTGCAACATATCAGTAGGACAAAAAAAAACAAGTAAAGTCATCACCTATCCATAAAGGTAGATTAGGATTCATTGCATGTTGATTATTTAAAACGACATTGGATTATAAATATGTGGGTTCTAGCACATGATCGAATAGTGCAGATGCTTTTGTATCTCCTTTGTTTGATCATGAACTGTCAACCATGATTTTATTTTAGCTTGAAACAAAACATAGATTTAAGAAATATAAATGGATGCAATGAAGAAAGTTTGAAAGAGGGGGATATAGAGAAGTAGCATTTAAGAATTTCACACCCTTGCCACCAAGAAAAGAAAAAAAGAATTTCACACCCCTTAACGATAAATAATAGTTTTCTCTCCTTTCCTTGTACTTTCTATCTTGAGTATTATTATTAAGAATGTTGACTATTTTTAATCCTTTTCTATTAAGGCAAGCTACCACTTCTCACATCCTTGTTAGTTATTAATGCCAAAAGCTTAATATGTTTTCAAATATTAAGGGTGTGTTTGGGAATAGATAAAACTTTTGGTGAAAAGTTTTTGAGAGTAAAAGTTGTCAAATGATGTGATATGATAGAGGTAATGATGAGAAGTAAAGAGAATAAAATTAAAATAGATATGTTAGTTGTATAGGTAATTGTGTATAAATGATTAAAAAGTAAGGTAGTTGTATAGGAAAATGTGAAAAAATAATTTAAAAATATAATAGTTATGGAGAGTGAAAAATTTTAGATTGAAAAGTTTTAAGATGACATTTTATACTCATTGCCAAACACACCCTAAGATTATTTGTAGGATATTCCAATTTAGTGTTGGTTTTCTTAACATAATCTAAATATTTTTATTTCTCTCGCATATTAAAGATTAAGTTGGGTTGCTTTGCTATAAAGTATCTTGCTAGCTTAAATTAATATAAAATAACTTGTTCAAGAGTTATTGACATTAGTCGTACCTTGGGTGCATTTGGTTCGCAGCTAAAGTTTTTGACGTGTTTTGGCTGAAAAACACGTCACTCACTGCAGCCATTTCGACGTGAATGAATGGTTAATATCCGAACGCATTAATGTCCGAGCAGTCAAAGGTCGTTGGAGAATTAACGTGTTGGCGGTAACAGCAGCATCACCGTCGCGCGCGTGATCGTTCTCTACCAGCACGACAATGCAGTAAGGAACGATGTGGACCACTAATGCCAAACCAATTCCAAGATACGGCCTCTGTTGAGAGAATACGGCCTCTGCAAACAGTACCCACATTATGCTGATAGACATTTCATCCACTGTGAAAAGACTAGTTCACCCCTACTGTGAAAAGTTTTCGATGGAACCAAAACTTTAGCTGCGAACCAAACGCACCCCTTGTTTGTTTTGCTAATTTTACATTTTCTTATTACAATCAAGTATTTGTTGTTAAATTGTTGATGCCTACTGCATTGTAGCAAGTGATACTTTGTTAAATGAAGTTACTAAGGAGATTTATTGGATCATATAGCTTATGTTCATATTCTCTACTTAGTTATCATGATGTATAACTGTCTCATATTCTTGGTGTTATATTCTAAATGCATCTAAATTTATTTGAAAGAAAAATGTATCAAATTTTTATATTTAATTTGTTTTGAACGAACTTTTTTATATTTAAATTTTTGAATGTACAAATAAATGCTTTATATATAACTAGGTATTCCTCATATGAAATTCATGCTTCTATTTTTTTTTATAAATGTTTTCATTTTCACTTTTTTAGAAGTTCTTATGTGTACTTGCCTTTTTTAGTTGAGGATCCTGTTTGAAACTTTGAATTCATCCTGGGAGTGCTGGTTAGACCAATCTGGCTGAGCAGAGTAGACTGCATGCACCGAAGCAGCAGTAGCGGAGCACATGAACTACGGGATCGCCAAATCGGGTGGCACGCGTGCTCGTGGAGCGCGTCTCACGCCTTGCAGCCCAGATGGGTCCCACCAATTTAACTAATGTGTCCGGGCGGAGCCAACCGGATTCTATAAAATTCAGCGGTGGTGCAGCTTTTTAATCATGGTAATGAGAGGTAGTCAACCGTGCGCGCAAACGCACCGGCTTGCGCTCCTCTCCTCTCGCGTGCACACGTCCCTGCTGCCAGCCAAGGAAAAGGATTACATTCAAAAGGACTTTGGTCGCAATTGGGTCAAATCCTAATCCACATGCGCAGATTATGAGGTACATGTTTGGGCAAAATGTACTTACTTCCTATGAAAAGCCACATAAAACAATTAATACCACAAAAATTACGTCGCATCAGGTTGAAAACTATAGCCAGGTGTATAAATATTTTGCACCGAAAAAAAAAAAAAAAGCCTAGTCATGAAAAGTTTCTATCCGCTCATGTTAATTGCAAAGTAAAAATCTATAACACATGAGCCATGAGCCGTTCTGGAGAATATGTTGATAATAGCGTGAAAAATTAACAATAAAGCGTCTGTGGTATTTAAAATTTGAATAGATGATGTTCAAAATTATTTTTAAAAAATTGCACTTATTTGCAATTAATCCAGCAATTACAGTAAAAGCACCGCGAACCAGACAAAGCCTCATCCAGAGACCCCAACGAAAGGGCATATATGAATGGAGCATCATTACGAGCACCATGATATGTTTTAAACTAAAATACGATATTCATTTTATTTTTATTTAATTTTTTATTAATAAGTTTTTCTAATTGTATTTAATATATATCAAAATTTGCTATTTTACAATACTTTTGCGTAATTTCTTTTTAATTTTTTAAAAATCATCAATTTCAAGAGCATTTAAGTCACTTTTCACTCCTTAAAAAACTTAATTTTAAAACTAAAAAATAAATATGTAAAATGGCAAAATTTAGTATATAAATTGAAAATACTTAGAAAAACATATTTATGAAAAAAATGAAAAATACAACTAGTTATAAAAATAAATGAATGTTGTATTTTAGAATAAAATATATCATGATAGATATAATTGGACTCCTATATGAATTGAGTTGTGATCTTATCTTCTCGAACTAGTCTAGAATATCATTTTTTTAATATTTTTTGAGAATTTTTAAATAAAAATGTTAATCTATATTTTGAAGATGTATATATTTATTTTATTTTTTAAAATACGAGAGCATCATGGTCATTTTTATCAACCACTATGCCTATATGTTTAAAATATAAACTAAATATATAAACATTTTAAAATTAGTAAAACTTGATTTATAGATAACATGCACATAGGTTAATAATTTTATTAAAATTTTCAGAACAAACAAATGAGTGCAATGACTAGTTGATCGGTCGTAAATGATCATCGTTCATACAACTTGTGCTTTTTATAAGGATATATGTAACGCACATGCTCAAAAAATAATCTTAGGCCCATGCATTGTAGTTTTTATATTGTGATACTGTTCGCTACTGCCTAGCAACTCAACCACATGACCTTAAAACTGAGATCCACGTATAAACCTCTAGAAATTGTCTCCCTTTTGAATGTTGGATTCAGTTCTGGGTCATTATAAGTTTACTAGTTTTGACTAATTCGTACTCGAATCATAATCTAACTTTGGACTTTTGGCTTAGGGTGTGTTTGGTAATAGATAAAACTTTTAATAAAAAGTTTTGAAGAGTAAAAATTGTTAAATAATGTGATATGATAGGGGTAGTGATGACTGATGAGGAGTAAAGAGGATAAAGTTAAAATAAATAGGTTAGTTATGTAGATAGTTGTGTATAAATAATTAAAAAGTAAAATAGTTGTATAGAAAAATGTGAAAATTTGATTAAAAAATATGATAATTGTGGATAATGGAAAGTTTTAGATTGAAAAGTTTTAACTTTACATTTTCTACTCATTGCCGAACACACTCTTAACTTTCCAATTATTCGAATCACATCTATTGGGAGTTTGATCTGATACTACTTATAATGCATAAGCTTAGAAAAATAATCTTACACCTACAAGCTATGAGTCTTATAGTGTAATATCGTCTATTGTGATCTAATAGTTTAGCCACACGGTTTAAAATGCATCATGTTATATTCAACTTATCCACATATAAACTCCTAAGAACTTTCTTCCATTTTCTATGTGAGATTTAATTTTAGACCATTACTATATGTGGGGAGAGATTTTTCTCTCATGGAGCTCCATGATTTTGTTATTTTATTGTTTTTTTTCTCAAGTTGTGTCTCACATTTAAAATATTTATTTAGCCTACATATAAAGAATTTAACTTGAACAGTTGCTTTATAATTTGTAAAATTAAATTATAAAGAACCACACTTATTATGTAGTATACATGACTTTGGCAAAATTAATTTCTCCGATAAATGATCCTGTTGATCAGGGTTAAGCAAATGTCCTGTTTAGTCCACCTTAAAAAACACATTTATAACAACTTTTTTGATTTTTCTTTATACATTTATTTATCTAAGTGTATTTAACACGTAGATTAAATTTTACCATTTTTTATATGTGTATATCTTGTTTTGAGATTTTTAAACATCTATGCATATATATGTATTTAAAATACACATATTTTTAAAAATCTAAAAAATATATTCATATATCCAAAAAGGGTAAAAATTGATTTATATATTAATTATACATAGATAAACAAGCATACGAAGAAAAACTAAAAAAATTTATTGTAATAGGTTTTTCGATGTGAGCTAAACGGTAAGTTTGTCTAACTCGGACTAACAGGACAATCATCAATTTACCTATGAGGGATAATATATTATATGACAAACGACTTGCATCTAACAAAAATTTAAAGAGGCAAACCGCGGTGGTGAAATCTACACTGGGCTCTACGGCTCCACTAGAAAAAGGGCTTCTGTATTAAGGGTGTTAACGGATCGAGTTAGACGGATTAGAGTCTAATCCTAATTTTAATCCATTTAAAATATCTCAACCCTAATCCGGTTATTAACTCATTTAAAAATTCTCAACTCTAACCCATTTTCAACCCATTTAATAAATGGGTTGGCGAGTTGTTAACGAGTTGTATAACAAACGACCAGAAGGTATAAATTCTTACAGATGATTATCTTACAGGGAGAGACAAGAGAGTGTTTTTAATGCAAAAAAGAATAGAAATAAAGCAATAATAGGAAAATTGAATTAGGACAACAGTTGATAAACGAAATTAGGTAGCAGAAAAAGACTTAAAGAGAAAATAATCAAAAGATTTATATTTATATATATAACTTTAATAGGTTAAACAAGTTAGATGGGTTGAACAGGTTAAATGGGATAAACGGATTACTAAACGGGTTGACGACTTATAAAATTTCAACCCTAATCCATTTATTTAATTAAATGGTTAAATGGGTTAGCGAATCATAAGTCATTTATTTAAAAATTTCAAACCAAACACATTTATAAATGGATTAGATAAGCGAGTTGAGAGGTTGACCATGATCATTAGCACTCCTTCTCCATGTTTGGTGATGAAGAAAAAGGATAAGTGCAATCTAATCATAATAAATTTAACTAACAAATCAAGCTTTCCCAGTTTTGAGGTATCTGAGCAGTCTCGGTAATTAAGATGTCAACTGCGTAGGAAGGTCGGTTTTGATGATTGAGGGAAGCGAGGGAAAGCTGACAACACGGTAGCCCACTAGATTATAATTAAGTTGGGCGACATGGATTCCCGCCGTAAAATGAGTGGGATGATCTGAATTCATTTAACCCAATTTCAATTTTCCAAACAGCAAATATGAGTTGGTGGCTTGATGAAGCATTAATACTATCTAGCTCATGCTCGTGAATCGTGCATCTTGATTCTTCAATTTCAGAAGGCAGATCAAATGAGAACCAACGGTCGGGGATATCCAACTCGGAATGGCCGGCGATGGCCGGAACGTAGGTCGCAACGAGGCGGAGCCGCGGAGGAGGTCGGCGTGCCCAAGCGAAATGGATTATAGGATCATAGGCCTGTAGCAAGGCTTCTAGCCTTCCCATAGCGGAGCGACTACAAATAGCAATTGGTAAAACCCCTTTGGGCTTCGGCTGGCTGGATTGCATCATCATTGTCGCGCACCAGAGACAAGGACAGCAAATCCGCCCTCAAGATTGAGGGAGTGCTCTGGAGACTTCCTTTAGAAGTCGACCGAATGCGCTACTAATGCGTGCATGACTCCGCTTAGCTAGCATGCACCTCATGACAAAAAGCGGCTATAGCGGTTATCATCTGGGCAAATTTCATGCACGCTCAAGAATTTTACCTTTAACCGATAAAGAAAATTTTACTGTTAATTTTATTTATATTTATAAAATTTCAAAAATTCCACCAATGCACACTATTTTGTCTAGAATTTCATTTATATTCAAACTATTAGAAATATATTGAAAAGGTCATTAATAGCTCTGTAAAATAACAAATATGTCTAAGTTCTAATATAATTTAAGATTATTTCATTCAAATAATATGTGATTTTATGTTATAAAATATTAAAAATTCATTTGAATATTAATTTTTAGCAATAAAATCATAATCATGGATGGATATTTTCGTCATTTTACAATAATGCTAACACTCCTTTTAACAAACCGTTAACAACGTCGGTACAAGTGAAATTTTAAGTAACATACGTGGGTATATGTGGACGTTTTGAAAATTCGTAAATATAAGTGAAATTAGAAATAAAATTCATTGGTATATATGAGTTTGCTCTTGTTATTTTGATGATTTCTTTTTCTCTTTTCAAAATTTAAGAAGATCATCACTTTTCAAAAGAGAAATGTAATGCTCTTAACAACAATTGAAACCTTGATCTTTTAAATACAAGCCAACATTTTTACCAACGGGCGTATTGGCTTGCTCACTTATTAGAAGTGATAAGCTCTTTGTAATTTTCAATATATATATGCATTTTAATTCTAAGTGTTTGATAATCTTATTCTAAAAGTTGGGTATTGGCTTTTACATAAAGTAAAGAATTCTAGCTTCCAAAAAAATGCAATGCTTTTTTTATTGACTTCATTTGAAGAACACTCGTTTGGTAATCTACACAGGTGGAAAACTATGAGAAATGGTAGGAGCACGTTTCCCGATGTGGTTATTAATTTCACCAATCATTATATTTTTGTCACTTTGACTCTACATTTAAATCATTTTTCCTAGCAACTAACTCTATCAAATCTATTTATTCCAACTTTATCTCTATAATTTTCCATCAATTACACTTCTCGAAAATATTTCATTTTTCATTTCTCACTTCATCCCACAATCCCACAAAATTTCACCTATCCAAACGTCATCCAAAACTCGTTACTCTCCACAATTATCATATTTTAAAAATATTTTTCACAATATTCCTTTACAACTACTATACATTTCAATTATTTCTACAAAACTATAAATATAACTAACCTATTTATTTTAAAATTATTTTCTTTATTCATCATTATTACCTCTGTCATATCACGTCCTTTTCTCTAATTTAAAAAAAAATTATACAAACAATTTTTCATCAAAAAGTTTTATTACTTCCCAAATATACCCTTAGAAAAACGGTAGATTAAAGCAATACTACAAAGGCAATGATTAAAAATAAGTGGAATAAAATTGAAATAAATAATTTAGTTGTATAAAAATATGAACACATAATTGTAAACTAAGATAGTTTTATAAAAAAAAATTGTTAAAAAAATAAGAAAAATATTTTTTTTCTTTTCTTACTATCAAACACATAACTAAAATGATATTTTCCTCTACTTCTTGCTCTTCTTTTTACGTTAATGTATCAACTTTTAACTAATCTAGTTTTATATTACAACTTTTATATTTCCATTATTTGTCATATCATTATCGTATTTATTTTATCTTTTTCTACTTACTCATAAAAATTTAATTGTCTCCCTCACATTACATTATTGTCTTATTTGTTCAAAAAAATTTCTTATACTTATTTTCTCATTTCTCCCCAATCTTTGACATTTGAACGGTCAATATTAACTTAGAACCTAGTTCTAGTACACATGTAAGCAAATGGTGAGTGGTGTAAGTGGACTCAACTTGTAATATGTTATGAAATCTATTTTGCAATATGTATTTGAAATATGAATATGTTAATATGTTAATTTAATTTTAAAATAGCTATAAATTTATTAACATTTTATAAGTGATGACAAATAAAATAAATTAATTAAATCCATAAAATAGTCCAGATGAGGGCTCACTTGAACCAGTAAACGTGAACAAGTTCCAACATTGCCCAGTGTTTTGGTTATAACCTTACCTACTTTGAATTCATATAAAAAGTGTGGAGAAGAGAATGTGATTAAAATAGACTATTGAAGATACTATAAAAAACAGTACAAGACACTCAAGAAACATGAAGTTTATTTACCCTCCTTTTATTTCCCCTAAAATGACTAATTATATATATATATAAACATCATCATTTTATGAAGTTTGTTTGTAAAAATATCATAATATTTGACAAATGAAACATTTAATTAATTAATTAAAATAAATTTCACAACCTAAATAAACATGCATATCTATTTTTATGGGAATTTTACAATCATCTCAATTGATATTTACCAACTAAGAACCGCGACATTCTTACAATATCCGAGACGGTGGACGCTCCTACAACACTAGGGGAGACAACTGCTACCAACTCCACACAATGCAATTTCTTTGACCATCGTGATTTAAACTCTCGTCTGCACTGTGGCAGAAATGGAGGTTATCAACAAGGCAAGACCTCGTCGCCCATGCATATCTATTTTTAAATGTTATTTTATATGATTTTAGCCGTCGATGTGTCATGTTATATATAATAATTCAAAATTTTATGCTAATAAAGTTGTGCAGATCGTGCAGGAGCAGACAACCACAAAGCGGACATGTACTAAAGTAAGGGAGATTGAAAAAAATTATATGAAAAGGGAAAGATTAAGTTGATCTTCCTGCAAAATTATGAAAAATATGTTTTCATTATTTAAGAAAATGCAAATTTAAGATACTCTATATAGATCCTATAATAGAATTAGGTGAAATGCCTCAAACAACTAGGCACGCTTGTGACTTCAATGATGTAAGAGCTTTAAGATTAATTTATTCAGCTTTACATGTTAATAAGGTACTGATCTACTTGGCCTTATCATATAATGTACTATAGATGGTCAATTAGATATGTACGCTGTATACGCTGTACCCGATTATATTAATAAGCGTTAGGGCCTTTACTTTATGTTAAGGTCAGGTTCATAAGTCAAGGCAAAGGCAAGCCTAGGCCGAGACAGATTTATAGCATCAATATCTCATTAATTCTCATTTTTGGGAAGGCTATTTGTATTTCCCCAGTCAAATATATGACAGACTTTTAAGATATAAGAATGCATACGGATTTAAGAATGCCTTTGCATGAAGTTATATAGATTTATAAGATTTAAGAATGCCCCCGCATAAGCATAATTATGGTTCCTTTTTATACTAAGAAATGGTAGGCTCACCTCTATTCCCATGTATTTTTCAAAAAAATTATATTTAGTATTTTAATTGCTCAATTATTATACCTTTTATTTTCATCAATATATTTCAATCAATTTTTATGCAAATGTCATATTTATTCAAACTTTAATCACCTTCATCTTTTCACACAACTCTCCGCTTTTTCCATAAAAAAAACTCTATACTTTTAAAAAATACTAATTTTCTCACTTTTCTATTTTCAGACTTTCTCACAGTAACCACACCACCAAACACACCTTATAGTCAAGTGGCCATTGAATTTGGAAAATGCTTTCTGAAAATGTATAAATTATAAATATCATGGTTTTTTATTAACAATTTGATACAATTATTACAAATTACTTGAGTAGATGCAGCCTAGGACAATTTGGTTGTGTAAGATGAGATTTCGATTACCTTTTATATTTTTAATATACTTTTCTTATTTTTCATGATGTTTATTAATTTTTTGTATGTTTTTATAGTGTTATATCTCTCTTTGGGTTGTTTGACATACAACGAAATTTGTTTGTTTAAGAATTTTCACTTTTCATGAGTATCATATTTGCTTAATTCATTATTTATTCATATCTCCTATATAACTATTATATTTTTTAATCTTTTTTCCGTAATTACTTATACAACTGCCGTATATGTTCTAACTTAAATTTGTTTGTTGATCATTTTTACTCCAATCACCTTGCATTACTTTTTCCATTTTAAACATGTTTACACCAAAAACATTTTATTCAAAAGTTTTAATTATAACAAAAGCACCCATTATATGACGGTTATCAATGCTCTTTGCTTATTCAACCTCCTCCGGCAAACGTATTGTCAATTTTTCTCATTCATCGTATAAATTTTCATCTGACCTCATTGTCCAAATCCCAGTGAATGCTTACGCTAATTAAAATGACACTGTCGCCGTGTGCCCAGCGAGCGGTAACCTCACAAACAAAACTGGGGTTGGGGTGGGGGGGGGGGGGGAAGGAAATCCAATCAAATATATATATAGTTGAGGGTGGGGGAAGGGGGAAGGGTGAAGGAAGGAACTGGAGGAGGAACACATCGAACAAGCTGGCTCCACGTGCGTGCAAGAAGAATTGCACGAATGGAAGGTTGCTTTCGGATGCAACGATGCACGCATGGAGATAATAGAAAACTGAAAATTAAACGCTCCGTAAAAAATTCAAAAATAGATCATGTCATGCACCTACTGGTTTCAGAAGAATGTAAGGTTTAGATGGTATGGAATGCCTCTGCATGTGGCCACGAATTGGCTGCAGGGTTGTTAATGACGTAAAGTCACCGAGTACCGTACGTTTTTCTCCTTATCCATGCAGCCGAACACCTGCGGAGCACGTGGCGCGGCAACAGGCTAAAGGAAGGAATGAGGAGGTGAGTTTGTCTTGCAGCAGCTAATGACGACCAATCGAAGCCGTCCAGCTTCCGTAACGATGCAGACCGGACGTTGCTAGTTTCCGCTTCGTGCCCAGAAATTTACTCTAACAAAATCAACAGATGTGTACATAGATCCTATGCTGGGCTCACCTGCAATTTTTTTTTTTTTTTTCTAATTTCCTCTATTTATACATTTTGGAGACAAATTTTGTTTTTGAGAGGGTTTATTTGGCATGTGGGGAAATTTTTTATAAAATTGGGGGGTAGAGTAATGGAATGCGATAGGCCGACGAGGGTGATGACTGTAACGTGTGGTGGTTAAGCATGGAAATATATATATAAGAGCTGTTCCGGTGCAGTGACGCTGCACCGGAACAGCGGTATAGTGGGCCCAAAATGAGCCTCACATGATCATGAAATCATATTCTACTCCACCCATTGTATTTAGAATAATGTATTCTATTACCACACCAATTTTCATCCCAATCAGATATGTATATGGGCCCCATCTGAAAATGGTGCAAATCCAACGCAATAAAATAGTTTGATGTAAATAACAACTTTAAAGTATCTGATTGGGATGAAAATTGATATGGTAATATAATACATTATTCTAAATACAATGAGTGGAGTAGATTATGATTTCATGATCATGTGGGGCCCATTTTGGGCCCACTGCACCGCTGTTCTGGTGCAGTGACGCTGCACTGGAACAGAATCCTATATATATATATGAGATCCGATCCTGTGCAGTCTGCTGTAAAATGGACCTCACACATATTAGATTATAATGAAACTTTATACACTCATTTATCCATATATAAATCATACTTTAGACGGTTTAGATGTTGAAAAAACCACTTTAAACTTGATATTTACATTAAACTATTTTATTGCGTTGATTTTGCACCATTTTAAGATGGGACTACACACATGTTGGATTTGAATGAAATTGGTATGCTAATAAAGTGAACAATTCTAAATACAATTGGTGGGGTGAATTTTCTATTTATGATCAAGTGGGGCCCACAGTGCATGGACTGCATGGTACAGTCGCATGCACTGAATTATTTCCCTATATATGTATTTATATTGGAATATGCATATAATAATTGAAATGTAAAAAAATATTTAAATAGTTGTGAACATTAGAGATTTACTATGTTTATCATCGCTTAGACGATTAAGTGGTTGATATAAGTATATTTAAAGTATAAGGATCGAAGGTCCAAGAATGGAAGTTGGATTAAGACATGCCTCATGTATATTTTTTTCTGAAGTACATCCCTGTTATTTGTCTAATCGTACCAGTGACACAAAAAAAAATTTTCACTGTACTTTTTTTACATGGCAAATTTTCCATCACAAGGAGATGATGCTCCCACTGAATTTTAGAGTTAGCATCTAACACTTTAGTTAACTATTTTACCACATTGTATTTGATAAAGTTGCTCAATTTTGGAAGAGGAAAAACTCGTTTTATAATATATTTCAATCATTTTATTACTTAAATTGCTCTTTTTATTCATTTTTATCCTTATATTACAAATTTTTTATGCGACTACTATATTTTATTCTTACTTTACCTATGCTAAGTAATACAACTCTAAGAATTATAATATTTTTCTTGTTGTTTTTTCCAAGGATATTTTCGCACAACCACAAAAAATGAAAAATAATTACAAAGCACTAGAAATAAAAAAAATGGAAAAACAATATCAAGGGTAATTGAAAATAAATAATAGTTGTCAATCAAGCTGCAAGGTGTTGTTGAAGACCTCAAGGTTTCAAACTCTATCTCATCTTTGTGCATAATGAGTCTAATAACTTAGGGTGTGTTTGTTTGGGGCCAAAACTTGTCAATTAAAACTTTTCAACATAAAACTTTTCACTCTTCATAACTACTCTATTTTTTAATTATTTTTTCACATTTTTCTATACAAACTACCCTACTTTTCAATCATTTCTACACAACTACCCATACAACTAACCTATCTATTTTAACTTTATTCTCTTTACTCCTCATCATTACCCCTATTATATCACATCATTTTCTATCAATTTGACAACTTCTACCTCTAAAACTTTTCATCAAAAGTTTTACCTCCAATCAAACACACCCTTATTCTCTTAGTGAGAGTTATGATCTTCTTTACTATGATATTAAAGAATTTATAAGAATGTATAGGCTTGATTTTCATGGGAATTGTAAGGATTGATGAATTTGATTTGTAAAATTAGATAAAAAATGAGATATTATAAAGTATAAGATTCCAAATTAAACAGTAAAAAATGCCGGGAGGCAAAAATTGAAAATAATTAAGGCAAGTTAAAGTAGTTAATAATTAACATGAAGGAAAAATCAGAAAGTCGTGTATCCACTATTTTTATTTATTTATTTATTTTGTAATATTTTTATGAATTTTTTTCTACGTAACTCATTTATTTTTAATATTTTGATGGCAATAAAAAATCTATTATATATATATTATATTTGGCATTATTTACTGCATTATGAAAATTTTTCATTTATTTAGAGTGTGTTTAGATAAACATAAAACTTTTTAAATTAAAAATTTTTAATCTCCACAACTATCATAAATTTGATAATTTATTCCCATTTTTCTATAAAATTACTATACTTTTAATCATTTCTATGTAACTACTTATATAACTAATCTATCTATTTTGATTTAATTTTTTTTACTCTTCATTATTACTCATATTATATTTTATAATTTTAAAAACTTATATAACAAAAATTTTTCATCCAAAAATTTTATAACTTCCAAAACACACCACTAGTATCATTGTATACTAGTATTATTTATAAACGCGTAAAATCATAGTAGAAAAATAATTTTATACTGAATATCAATTCTTAAGTTGTACTTTTAACACTTAACCCATTTAAAATGTCATTATTATATAGATAAATGATTGTATAAAATATTATTATATTCTAATACACGTGTGAATTGATCAATATAATTTTTGCAATTCACACGTAAATATACTTATTTTTGAGCAAATATGACCTGTACGCATATTGGATTTAAATGAGCTTTAGTTTATTTACTAAATAATTAATGTTAAATACACAAATAGATTTAAATTTGCATTGATCATCAACGTTTAAACAATGAAAAGAATTACATCAAACCATTTAGACGTAAGTAACCCGTTACATAGAAATTAAAGGACTTCTCATTTAACTATTGTTTAAACTGACGAGAGGTAGTCTACCGATGGAGTTTTTGATCCAATTTTTTTCTATCAATTAATCACCATAATAAATGTCAATAAATGCAACCATATTTTTTTGCTATACACGAAATAAATTTTAGTTACATAACATCAGTCTGTTTTTAAATTATTATTGGGTTTCATCCCATGCAATTGAGCGCCTACTTTTTAATCTTTTATTTTTAATAGAAGTATGAGCCCAATTGAATTTACATTATTGTCCACTTTTACATTTTTCTAATTATTCAATTTTTAAAATTACAAAATTAGAAAAATATTAAAAATGGGTAATTACAATTTTATAGAAAAACAAAAAAAGAAAAAGTAAACACAAAGACTGCAACCGGTCACTTATAATATTTCAAACATTTGGCTTCACATGGTTAAACGAAATTTTATATTACTTACGGCCAAATTTTACATTACTTCTGGTGACTTATATTTAGGGTGTGTTTGTTTGGGGCCAAAACTTGTCAATTAAGGGTGTGTTTGTTTGGGGCCAAAACTTGTCAATTAAAACTTTTCAACACAAAACTTTTCACTCTTCATAACTACTCTATTTTTTAATTATTTTTTCACATTTTTCTATACAAACTACCCTACTTTTCAATCATTTCTACACAACTACCCATACAACTAACCTATCTATTTTAACTTTATTCTCTTTACTCCTCATCATTACCCCTATTACATCACATCATTTTCTATCAATTTGACAACTTCTACCTCTAAAACTTTTCATCAAAAGTTTTACCTCCAACCAAACACACCCTAAAACTTTTCAACACAAAACTTTTCACTCTTCATAACTACTTTATTTTTTAATTATTTTTTCACATTTTTCTATACAAACTACCATACTTTTCAATCATTTTTACACAACTACCCATACAACTAACCTATCTATTTTAACTTTATTCTCTTTACTCCTCATCATTACCCCTATTATATCACATCATTTTCTATCAATTTGACAACTTCTACCTCTAAAACTTTTCATCAAAAGTTTTACCTCCAACCAAACACACCCTTAGTAGTAAATAATAATACTACGACTAATGATGAATTTCGAATACGAGAAATACTGAAATTTGGCTACCAATTGTCAAATGGAGATTGATATTTGACTACAAATCATAACTTTTGTTTTAGTGACATCACGTTAGAAAAAAACAAATGTAGAGTAGTATGCAATTATGCATTGGGTCGTGGGAATTTGGAAGTAAGAAATAAGGAAGTACAATGGCTGTGTTAACAATATTTCTTCTGAACAGTCTTAGAAGTTTCCATTTGCTTGGCACTTAAGAGTTCTTTCTATAATTTAAAAAATGCATATAAAAGGTATAGCAATTATTGGCATGTATATATCTGAAACAAGAAAAATTGAAAAAAATAAGGGAGGTTCCTCGACATGCCCCAGTTCTATGAATGATCGACATTTGACGGCACAGAAATTCGAGTTTCACTTCTATTTCGAATGTCGGACTTGTTCATTCAAACCCATTCATTGCATGATTGGGTCGAAATCAATCCGAAACATCTTTGAATCCAATATTGGAAAGGAAAGAAACACTGAAACAGGTCTAATAATCTTGGTGGGTTCGTGGCGTTCCAACCCAACTTCAATGGACAGTCCAAGTGCACGGCCAAGAGTCCACATTCGGCAGGGTTGAAAAAGACAATCTTCATACAAAATTACAAACACGATGCAACAAACCCAGGAAACTTCCGCCCACCATCTGTCAGTAATAAGGGCCATCCGCCATCATATCAACGCCTTAGATCATTGAATGACGGGCCCCACTTCAAAGAAAAAGCCGATGGCCGGCACAGACGTCAGGCGAGGGCCGTGCTTCTCCTTAAGATGTGGCAAACATTCAGAGACAGCTGAGACCTGTTGTGTGAGAAACTCACATCCAAGTCCTTCTCGTCAAAGCCCATCAGCTAGCTTCCTCTGTCTGTGTAGCAGGGGAAGAAATCCAATCCGTTGAAATCGCGGCTCAGATCTTCTGATTCCGGGTAAATATCTAATTTCCCCCATTTTTTTTTTAAAAAAATTAATTTTTATCCTCCGGGTTCTCTTTCCTAGGGTTTCATTCTCCATCATCCTCGTTGTCTTGGAGATCAACGTCTCTGTTTAGGTTGGAAATGGTTTCGGATTTTTTCAACCTGTAGTTGAATAATTTCTGTGGATTTTGGTTGTTGGGCGATATGGTTTTTAGGGAACATAGGGCGGGAACAAGATGGAATTTTTTTAGGATCTCGAATAGGGATCTTCCCCGATGGAAAATATGCTAGTGTTCAGCGCTGTTTGAGTGGTTCGATTCTGGTTTTGGGTTTTTTGTGCTAGCCTTGGGTTCCTGGTCTTGGCAGCTGCTGCCTGGCGGCATCTCGGTTGGATTTGAATCCGGAAGAAGCTGCATTTCTCACTCAAATCATGCGCTTGATTCGGGTCAGAATTGATTTGTGCACGATCTTAGCGCTTGGTTTGAGCGAAGAAATGGTGGCTAAAAATGGCTGACCGCATTCCGTCATCCATTCTGGCAGCTGCGGTTTCCCATTAGGTTTCTGTTTTGGGCCTGGGTGACGACTGTGCTTTGGCAAGAAGGTGCGTTGTTTTTGCTTGTGCGTTCTAAACGGTTGGTAGTGATTTCGATCTGACTTTTTTTTTTTTTTTTTTGCGCTTAGATCTGTAGCACCATCTTGGGAAAGAGGAAATTTTGGTGGTTGGAGACCGTGTGAGTGAGGATGTTGTCATGGATGGCCCCACACATCAAAGTCACAGATTGGAGGAACACCATCCTGAGTTCAGAGGATGAGAGTGCTGAATGCTGTGCCCCACTCGACGTTGTAACTCATGTCAGTGACGAAAATGTTGCAATGGAAAATCCAGTTGAAAACCTCCCGGTTGTGCCCATGGATGATGGGAATGCTCCATTGGAAAATCCTGCTAGTGATCCTGTGGGCGATAATAATATTTCAACAGAAAATCCGGCTGCAGCAGAACCAAATGAACCTGCTGTGGGCATGGAATTTGCTTCGGAAGAGGATGCAAAGACTTTCTATAAGGAATATGCTAAGCGCGAGGGATTTGTTGTCCGCACCAGCAGTTTTTACTGTTCAAAGTTGAGTGGAGAGAAGATCTCCCGGGAATTGGTGTGTTCTAAACAGGGTCACCGTAAGAGCAGCGAGACAAGAATTGGCAATGATGCACCTAATGGAGGCAAGAAGAAGCGAAAGAGGATGACCAAAAGAACAGGCTGCAAGGCAATGGTCGTGTTGAGGAAGCAGGAGAAGACTGGAAAATGGCTTGTTGTTAGGTTTCACAAGGAACACAATCATCCCTTGGGCCCAAATGAACCAAAGAAAGTTAAACCAGCTAAGCCAGTACCTGATCCCTCAAAGAAAGCTAAGTCAAATAGGAATAAGAGAGCACGGAAGGGAGCATCGGTGCCAAAAGAAACTCCTGGCGGGCCCAGTAATGCCATCACAGGTGATATCATTGCTATGAATTATGTGACAAAGACAAGGCGCTGGAATTTTGGTAGGGATGCTGAGAGTGCCATGGAATACTTCAAACAAAGGCAAGCCGAGGATCCTGAGTTCTTTTATGCCACAGAAGTTGATGATAAGAAATGTCTGACAAAAGTTTTCTGGGTTGATGGAAGGTCAAGGATGGCATATCAATATTTTGGTGATGTGGTTACCTTTGACACGCGATATAGGACAAATCGTTTTCAGGTGCCATTTGCTCCATTCACAGGGGTGAATAATCATATGCAACCTATTCAATTTGGTTGTGCACTGTTGGTAGATGAATCCACGTCTACTCTTGTATGGTTGTTTAAAACATGGCTAACAGCAATGAATGGGCACCAGCCAACCTCTATAATTACTGACAGGGAGAAGACCATTAGAGCTGCAGTGGTACAAGTTTTCCCTGAAGCTCATCATCGTTTTTGTCTACGGCACATCTACAGAAAGCGCAATGCGAAATTGCCTCATGCGGTTACAGCACATCCGTACTTCGATGATGATTTTCAGAGATGTGTCCATTCTGGTACAATTGAAGAGTTTGAATCAAGTTGGCATGCACTTGTTGAGAAGTACCTGCTTCGTGAGAATGAGTGGATTAAGTCATTGTATGCAGATCGTCAGCAATGGGTTCCAGTCTTCCTGCAAGACAAGTTCTTCCCAGATGTTACTGCAGCTCAAGACAGTGAAAGTGCAACAGCCTTTTTTGATCGGCATATGAATGCGAATACTACTCTGAAAGACTTTTTCACACGACATGAGGAAGAACTCAATGATTCTTATGAAAGGGAAGCACATGAAGATTATTTGCCAGTTGACACCTCACCTCTCTTTCTCACACGGTCAACCATGGAGAAGGAGGCTGCAAATGTTTATACGAGAAAAGCATTTGAAGTCTTTCAAGAGGAATTACTCGAAGAATGCAATTATGCTGTTCATAGATTTTATGATGGTGGAGCAACCAACACATTTAGGGTGCTTAGATATCAGCAAGAGCACAGAGAATTCACTGTTACTCTTAATGTATCTGAGATGAGAGCAGATTGCAGCTGCAAGAAATTTGAATCATTCGGTATATTATGTAGTCATGTATTAGCAGTTTTCAGAGTAGCTAATATTTTTAGCGTCCCTTCTCATTATATTTTGAAGCGGTGGACGAAAGGTGCAAAGAGTGGCAGTGGATCAGATCAACAAGGCAATGAAGTGCAGGCTACCGTTCGTGAAGTCATGATGTTGCGATACAACATTTTGTGTCGTGAAATCTTCAAATGTTCAGACGAAGGAACTTTGTCTATAGATGTCTTCAATGCGGCCATGGATGCTATGCAAGATGCTGTGAGAAGAAATGCTGCAGCAAAACAAAATGCTTCAAAAGCTGAGAAGTTAGGCAACACAGCTAATGGAATGGTTTCCTCTGACAATTTCGTAGGCAGTGAGATATTTTCTGCAACAAGTCATACACTGCTGCGTGATTCAGAGCCTTCTAAGACAAAATCTGCAGTGCCCAGGTTGCGATCTGGGGGAGACAGATCGGGTAGGACATCAACTTGCAGCCTTTGCAAAGGACCAAAGCACAACATCCGCTCATGTCCACTAGCAAAGGTAACCAACTTACTTTTGACAAAATTCCTGTCGTGGATATAATACTATTTTTTAATGATACTCATCATCCTTGATGCCTTTCTATTGTTGCAGGCTCAAGCAGATCAAGAGAATGCTACTGTACCTGGAATGTGGACCATGCAAAACAATATTGTGCAGTGATTGCCACTGAGGTTTGCTCTTTTAAGATCAGTGTAAATAAGAAACTTTTGTTTGATCTTGTTCATTTTGAACATTCTTGAAAATTCTAGCCTGCAGTTTTTGACCTCAGATATGTTGATATCTTAGTGAGGATGGAAGGGGCCTTGGAATGTCACTTGTTAGCATTGTCACGGCTTTTGTAAATGTACAATTTTTATCCTAATGATGTTCAAGTGCAAGCACAGAATGCAACAGGCCATGCATAATTTAGAAAATCTCATGTTGTTTCTCTTCTGATTTCTGCTCAGGCCTGGGATTTTATGTAGAAGTTCTACAATCTTCATCCTTGGAATCTGTATAGTTTTTTGGGTATTTTATGACTCACAACAATAGTGACTATGTTGGGCCGTTGGCTGCACTGATGGACTTGTCCCAGCAAAGGTTCTTTCAGGTGAATAAGCTTGTCGTGTACTTGTATGCATTAGGAGCTATTGGCTGTTGTGAACTATGGCTGTTGTGGACAGTCTGTATATCATTATTTTTTATAATTAAACCATCTATTCCAGTTGTACAGAACTGAAAAACTAAGCCTGTGCCAAATGTAGATATTTTTATGTTGAGAATTGTGTACAGTGACAATATTATATCCAGGACAAAAGTTTGTGGTAGTTGCAGCTAGGTGATTCGTGGTTTAATTTCTGACCTGTTTAAATACAAAAATATTTAATGACTCATCCACTAAATTGTAACCACCTTAATCTTTGTGTTGGTTACCATCAGGGTCATCATTCGACTTCATCGTATTGCAAGTTTGCAACTCCTGACTTCTGGCGTTTATTCCCTGCCTTCCTTCCCATTTATAAAGTAAATTGATAATCAAGCATGCACTTACTTTCTGATACCATGATCTTTTGTGCGTTCATCTCATTTTTTATTTCTTATTATTATTTTTTATAACCTTCAACCTGAATACATGCTTTCTAACAGTACAGGTTTCCTCTGTTTCAGATAGCCTAACCCTCTATTTTGGAAGGTTGACTTAGATGCCTAGAGTTTGATGGAATTTGGCTGAAATGTAATTAGAGAATTTATTGTTGTATAGGAGAAATCTTTATTGGTCTATGATTCCAAATTTATTTCCAAACAAGGTAGAAAGCCTGGAGAAAAACCTACTGATTTGGCGAACTCCGCGGTGCTGCAAAAGACACTTAGGTATGGATGAAGAAAGGATAACTACTTAAAAGATTATTTTTTATTTTTTGCCAAGGTAATCTCACAGGTGGTTAATAAATAGGTAGGTAAAAGAGATGAGCGTTGTTTTCCCTTTTATTTTCTTACTTATTCTTTGGTTCTATTAGAGCTTTTCTCTCGGTTGCTACCCATGGTCTAATAGGATAAGGCCTGGATGTTACACATATTTTATTTTGAGAAAAAGCCCAAATTTGCGTTGGACATCCATGTTGGGACTGCTTGGGTTACAAACCATGGGGCTATTTTTTACAGATAGAATCATAGAAGTGCATCCACCTTTTCTTATTTTGTTTTATAGAAATGTTGTATGCTGGTATGTTTGGGAAATCCTGAAATGTCTGATATCTGGTGCAAAAACTTCAAAAATATCTTCAGAGAAGATTCTCCATGTACAAATACAACGAGTTTGAACAATCTCCTCTACCATTACTACCTTGGTTTGACTGTGAAAGGACCTGGCATTGCCCAGAAAGACCACTACCATCACTACCTTGGTTTTACTGTAAAAGGAATTGGCATTGCCTGGAAGGTTCACCATGAACAGTTCAAAATGTGCAAGTCAGGATGACCTCTCGGTGATTTGCGAAATTTGGAAGCTAATTTTATTTTGGATTGCCAAAACTATTATTCTGGACATCTTCTCTAGCGCATAATGGCTAAGCATTGCAGGTCACATATGCCTATTTTGCCTACTGTTTGTTACCAGTTCCAGACGTCGAATATAAGAACCTATGGACTATAGTCTTACATGGCAAGTCCACTTTGTTCATCTGGTAGATGCTCTACCTTAAAAGAGCTCACATGTGACATGCCCACCGTTAGTTTCGTAGGACCCTGTTTTGATTCATGAATTGTAGCATCATTTTCGTACTGATATGTGTGCTGCCCTTCTGCAGTCGTTTTACCCCATCCGTACATGTTCCTCAGATTGTCATTTGGGACAACTGTGTTAGTTCAGTTGTCTGATCAACTAATGGGGATTTCCATCTGGGATTTTTTTTTTGGTTGGGATGAATCCTTGCACAGAAGGCCATTCCGTTAGTGGTCCACTTGTTTGGGCTGTGGACAAATGGGCGCTACGTGTTCCTGGGGTTCAACAAGGAATGATAGTATTTCGCTCTGTTGCTTTTACATCTAGTTGTATCCTAGCAGGACGCTTGGATGAATGATGAATACGGTCCCATGAGGTCGAGTTGTGGCTCTTTGTAGGGTATGGCCGCAATATTCAAAAGTGGATTTGAAATGGTGCTTTGGACGCGTGTGATTCGAGTACAAAATACATTATGGCAAGAAGACCGTTTTCATGCCCAAATCTTTGTGAAATGAAATTTATTGAAGAACAAGAAAAATGAATTGATGCGTGTTAAATTTTTTTTTAAAAATAATTTCAATCTTTAACACGGGCATTCTTTACTTTCCCTCCCACCTGTTGATACTTACCGAAGATTGATGTTACATTTATAGTTTTTCTCCTTGTGAAAGAAGTCATGATGGGTGGCCATCGATCAAATGATAGACAAACCACTTGAAAAGTTTCAACGGCGACAAAGGCATCTTTTGGCTGCATAGTCTGGAGGCGCAAAGCACGCTTTGGCCATTTCCTTCTAAAATACTGTTTGGATGTTTCGAGTTAGGAGTTTTATATAGAAAACAGCCTGTAAAAAATATTGTCCCAAGAAGCATTTTAAAACTGCTGCTCTATTAAAATAAATAGGAATAAAAAAAAAAACTGCCGCTGTATTAACGCTCTACCAATTTGAAAGGAACTAGCGGTTTTCGGCCATGCCGAATTAATTTCATGTTGGGATGTGTTGGAACTAATTGCTGATGTCTGCTGAAGGTGTTCGCGAGTGCACTAACTAGTTTGTGTTAATTAAATAGTTGCAAAGTTAAAAATAAACCAAAAGGACGGAAAAAATAAACACTGCTGCAATACTAGAAATAAACCCAGAAATGCATTTAGGGTACGTCAAGATGTTGAAAAAAGATACACTTCATTTTGATATGATTTGATATTTTAATTATTTATTTGCGACAATAAAATAAATAATGTTAGATATAATGAATGAAGTGGATTTTCATCAATTATCAATCGTTTAAAAATCAAAAAGGTTATACAGAAGAAGAAGAGTTTTATAAAAGTATAGCTGCTTTTAGTATATTCGAATCATTTTTAACATATTTTTATACTTTTACATATTTATTTTATCTTTGTTTTCTTTATTTATATTCATTACTTTTATCATATTATATCACTTTCTTACTTTTTTTTTTTACCCTTCAACAGTGGACCCTAAATCAAATGAAAGAGCCTTAAAATCGTCTGAATCTTCTGTCTCAGTTGAATTCACTCGCTCGGCTTTTTAACAGGATTCCTTCTTGTTCCCTTGCCTCCCTCCGATCTCAATGGAAGGTTAAGAAAATAAATAAATAAATAAGTAAAACAAAAAACTAAAATGTTTATTAAAGTTGAAATGCTTCTGCAATAAGACTGCTGTCAGCTTTCTTAAGGCAAAGTTAAAGATAAAATTGAAACTAATTTTTAATAAGTAAAAGTAATAAATTTTAGGAAAGTAAAAAAAATAAATCTAAATTTACGATTAGGAAAATGCATAAAAAATAAAAGAAAGAAGTTAATTGATATAAATAAATGAATAAATAAAATGAAATATGCTTTCATTTAGAGTTGAACTCAAGACCTCTGTAAGCGGGTGCTCTAACCAACTGAGCTATGGAAGCTGACAAAATTTATTAAATAATTTAAATTTGACAAAAAGCTTGAAGTTAATGCAAGTATACTACAAAGAAAATGTAATACATTACATATGAATTAACATTTTCTTAGATAAATTATTAAAATGTAAAATGCAAGAGAATAATTTTGGTTACCTTGGTAATTTCTAAATCATGTGAAAAGAATCACCGGAGAATCACAAGCAAAAACTAAAATAAATTTAATCACTAAAATTGGCCAATTTGGATCTACGGCCAAATCAACTCTTTGACTAGTAATATTTATTATGATGAAACTTTGACCAGTAATATTAGTCAAATTAAATAAGGGCTTACAATAAGAGAATTGTTTTTGGGTGCATTAGTCTTTTGTTCTTTTTTTGTAATTACTTAATTTTTAAATCATTTCTTCTTATTTTTCTATACAACGATCATACATTTCAATTACTTCTCCATTACTTTTTATATAACTATCTTTTTTATTTATTATTTTTTTTTTTTACTTTTCATTGTTATTCTTATTATATTACATCATTTCTTCAGTTTCAAAAACTTTTCTACGAAAAAAATTTCATTAAAATTTTTATCAAATACCAAACTCACCTTTTTATAAATTTATTTACCGCTTATTAATCAAGTTATTAATGGTGTAACTAAGAAATCAACGCGAAGATGACATAAAAGAGTTCTGCTATTTTCTCATTATTTGAGCCAAAGGAACGAAATATATCCAATAAGAGGTAAGAATGTAAATGATATTTTCAAGACTAAAATATTATCAGATAAAAAAAAACAAAGTAAATTTTTTTTATTGAATTGATGATAAGAAATCAGACAGTTATTTACGAAAATGGGTAGAATTGATCATGTGTAAAAAGAGAGGAAAATAACTTTTTGATCTTAATTCTAATCCGTTTTAAGATTTTAATTAAATTGTAATCCAAATTTGAAAATCTAAGGTTGGCTTCTGGTTGACGATTCGGTTGATACTTCAGTTGCTTTATTTGTGCGCCATAATTCATTTGTGTTAAATAGCATTTTAACTTTAAATTATAATTTATTTAAGTCCAAAAATACTTAACATTTTGATTATTTGATTTATCTCAATTCTTTTAGTTGTTTTACTAGGTAAGACTTGTATAAGTTCATCGCGCCATAGAGAAAAAGCCGTGAAGTCTGTACAAAGCCAGGGTTCTTAAGCACCGGATCGGACTATTTGGTCCAATTGTGATCTGTTGAATGAGCGGCCTAATCTGACGAAGGTTTAAGATTTTTAAGAAAAAAGCGAGTGAACCGTTTAAACCCGCAGCTCAGTTCAACCAAATTTAAAAAATTCAAAAATAAAAAAGGAAAGCCCACCCCCTTCTTAAATTGTTAAAATACTGCTACATATATTTTTATGCCTCTCAAGTTTTTATTTTAATTTTTGCATTGTCGATTACTCAACTTTATTTGCATTTAGACTTATTGATGTGTAGGCTTTATCATAGATGAGGTAAGTTAATCTGTAATTATGATACTATACACAATTATACATTTAATTTTATTTTTAAATAAATTAAAATAATTAATATATTTGCTGCATCATAATCATGCCATACTAACACGACTATTTCAAAATGATCTTTATTAATGGTTGAACTGGTTAACGACTTAAAGCTCAACCTGATATAAAAACGGTTCAAGTTAATGATTTGTTACTTCGTCTCAGATCACATTTTATAAAGCTATCATATTGTAATTAAACTTAGGGTAAATAGCAAACCCTCATCTATCTCCTAAAAGCTTCCATCACAAGTTAAACTTACATAGGGGGTTGAATGCGTGTTTATGACAAATTTGATGTCGTCTCTAGCAAATCAGGATAACGCCCAATTGGCTATATCATACCTATTTTAAGGTGTAATTCAAGAAGTAGCTTTCAAGAAACTTAAATGGGATGTAAATGAATAATATTTTTTATTTTTAATATAATTTTTTACATTTTCAACGCTACTTTTTCATTTTTAATACAAATGATTACATCTTTATTTCATTTTTACATCATATTCAAGCCCGTTGTATGTAATCAAACCAGTAAAACCTACAATCGCGATAAGACAAAAGTGCAAATTCTACATATGGGCATGAATTTTACACATAATTTGGCTGATATTTATAAACTTTTCAAATTTCAAATATACTCATCTATTCTATTTTGATTGAAATTTCACTTATATTCACGTTGTTAAGGATTTGTTAAAGGAACCATTAGCTCCCTACGAAATGATGAATGTACTCAAGTTGTAATATTACTTACTATTGGTTTACCCAAAGCTAAAAACTCACGAAAAAATTCATTAGAAAGCGAATTTTAACTAAAATCATACTTAGAATATGGATGTATTAGTTATTTTACAGAGGGCCAACAACCTCTTTAATGCATCACTAACAGTATGAGTATGAGTTACATTTTATTTTAAGCAAAATATATAAGTATATTTGAAGTTTTTAAAAGTTTATGTGTACAATTAGGATAAAAGGTAACATTGATAGGGTGGTTCAAATAGAAAAAAAAAAGAAAAAAAATAACATTGGTAAGTTATACATGGGATTTTGCCCTCAACAAAACAAAAATCATATTTATCAACCACTTCATTCTGCCTGCGCTTGTGGCAGTTGGAAATTCTTGTCTCGTATGGCGGCAAGTTAGCGTGGATTCTCCATTATTATTATTATTATTATTATTTTTTTGGAATTCCAGATCGACGTGGGTCCTCTTGAGCCTCGTCTCTTCTGCCAGAGTCCTCTGCGATGTCTAGGAATCAGGATATCATTCGATCTTTCCCATGTAGTATGATGGATCCGGTGGAATTTCCCTTTCATCCATCTACTCGGCTGGAAAAAATGTACAAACATCCAACTGTGGCCGTCTCATTCCTGCGTCGACCTCGACACGAAACAGAATCTCCCGTCACCGTTGCCTCTGTATCGCATGGTCAATATCGTCATCTCCGCATTAAGCAAATCCCATCTCCATCAGTCCAGCCAAGTACCCACAAAAGTAATTCGAACGTGTCCAAGTTCGAGTGGTGGGCGGATCGATGATCCAAGCTAATTAATTCCATACTAGTACAATTTTTTTTTTTTTATTTTTTTTTTGTAATTTGATACAGCAGGTTAGCATCGTTGAATTATTTCCGAGTTCTTCTGTGCATGAGATACGAACAGGTTAGCATCGTTGAATTATTTCCGAGTTCTTCGTTGAATTATACAATTTTTTTATTTTCCAATTCAATTTTTAGCATCTATTTGTGCTTTTTCCAATATGTATCATGACATCCTTATTGCATGTCTACACCATATTTAAACACATTGAATACTTCAGAACGGACAAATCGAATCACGATGTAATGTGATCATCATTTTTATGTCATGCTACTAGCCTACCTAGCTGATGAAGCTCATTAAGACGGGGTATGGCCCAAATGACTTGAACTTAATATTTCGTTCGGCTTCTATTTAATTAGATTTTATGGAAATGGTTTTATGTAATTTGTTTTATTTTTTATCCTAATGATTAATATAAATTCCCTTTTTTGCATTATATTTAACATTGTTTGTTTCATTAAAAGGCACATGTTATGGGCCACATTTGGTTATATATATTCGTATATAAATTATGAAAAAATTTAGATATATTCATACATATATTAGGCTATAAAATATTTTATAGAATTATTTATTCACATAATAATAATAATATTTTAAGCTATTTCAACATTAAAAATACAAAATTTTCAGTTAATATTTAACATTAAGTTATTTTATTATGTTGATTTTACAATTTTTAGGCGGGCTTATGCACAATAACAATAAAAATATATGGCAAAATTTTTATGATGGTATAAACAATGTTAAATAAAATGAGTAAATTAAATTTTTATTAATCATGAAAGTACAAAAAAATATGAGGTTATACAAAAGTAGGATTTCATAAAAAACAAAACTATAGAATAATTTCTTAAACTTGATTAACCCTATTCATTGACCCTTTGAAGATATGGTCAAGTCCATAAGCCTGTATTTAACTTTGTGAAATTTAATTAAAAATTATATTGGTAGTACAAATAAAAAAAATATTAATAGCAACAAAAATTCATTATATTTGTAAATAATTATACGAGTGACCAACTGTACTTGGATGGTCACAATGGCACCATATAAAGTGTTGGTGGCTACTATGAGTGTAATCCAATCTTACCAGGTGGTATTTTTGAATTGAGAGTAGTGGTTTCTAACTATCATTAATTGTAATACAAGTTAAGATGTGATGTAAATATATACAAATAAAAATAACTTCACCAGTGAATTTTGAATTTTATTAATCCTTGATCAAGTTTAATCAAACCCGATTAAAACTCAATATAATTGCCGAAGCATGCCAATAAAATGGATGCTCTCAAATATTCAGAAGCAAAATGCGGACGACACATGAAATTCGAATTTTTATCATCATTTTCAAATAATGGTGACTTAGGGGATGTTTGGTAATGTGTAAAATGGTCGGATTGTGGGAAATGATGAGAAATGAAAAAGAGAATTTTTTGAGAAATGTGTGATTGATAGGAAATGATAGATGTATAGTTAGAATAAATAAGTTTGTTGTATGTAGTTGGTAGAGAAAATGATTGAAATGTAGGAATAAAAGTGAAAAAAATAGTGTGATTAATAGAATAATAATTAGCATGTCTATTGAAGTGACAAACATAGAGTTAAAGGATAGAACTTGAGTATGTCTCTACTTTGGGACGAACCTATCTTTACTTCTTTACTTATTTTCATAAACTCTTTCTCTGCTCTATTTTAGGCAGTTTAATTTCGGTTTAAAATTGATTTTTTTAAATAATTTTTTATGTTATATTTTAAAATTTTAATTTTACTTAGAAAGCTCCAATTAACATGATAGTTGTATAATTCTAAGATTATTTATTAAATATACTAATTAATAGATGAATTAAACAACTTTCTATGTGTAATATTTTTATATCTTTTTTAAAATCGGGCCCACTTCTATGGATTAATTTGCATTGAAATTTCAATGTGTTAGAGTGCAAAATTCTTTTTTAAATGTTTTTAAATTTTTTATAAAATTGTTAGCCTAGGTATATTTAACTTATGTATTAAATTTTTCTCCTTTTGAAAATGTATATATATTTGATTTTTTTAAAAAATAGGAGTATTTTAGTCATTTAAAAAGATTAAAACCTTATATTTTAAAAAATAAAAAAATACACATCTCTAAAAATAGTAAAATTCATTTAATATACTAAGTACATCTATATTAATAGTTTTATAAAAAGATTTTTAAAAAATAATTAAAAAATTATGGTTTCGCAATGTGAGACATTAAAACATTACTCGCTTCTATATTCCAGGATTACATAGAAGTGGTTTTATGTAATTTCTTAAATTTTAATTTTTCGATGTATGATGAAAATTTTAATTTATACATTGTATTTAACATTATTTACTTATTTAGAAAACTAAATTTTATCCAAATCAAATATGGGTATAGGTCACGTTTGCTCAAAAATAAGTATATTCATGTGTAAATTGAAAAAAATGCTTAAATTCATTTACGGATGTATTAAAATATAAAAATACTTTATACAATCATTTATCCACATAAAAATAATATTTTAAACAATTTAAATGTTAAAAATATATTTTTTAAATTAATATTTAATATCGAATAATTTTATTATATAAATTTTATGCATTTGTAGATGGAGTCATGCATGATAATACTAGACATTGAGAAGAGTTCTTAAGATATTATAAGAATACTAAATATAATAGATAAAATAGATTTTACATTAATTATTAAAATATTCAAAATAAAAGGTAAGGTGGAATAAGAGTTTCATCCAAGCATTTCCGATTTGAAATATATTAATATGATTGATTTCAGGCGGAGGACGTCGGACCTGCCCAAATTGCAGCTTTTATTTTCGCTGGGAGTCTAACATACCGTACAGGTAGTGAAATAGTGAACTACCCCGTCCACTTCAGGGATCCCCGTGCGTTGACACATGGGTAGCCTATCCGAGCTGCACCCTGACATGGACTGTGTTCAAGTAGCCGGCCACGGCCCGAGCCGCTCCATTGCTGCCGTCTCTACACGTGGACCGCCACAGCGAAACGAAGCAATTAGAAAAAGCGCACACGCTACATTCCCGTTCACGTTCCTGCTCACGTTCTGCTCCCATATTCCGCGTGATTCGCTCTTGGGTGTTTCTCCCCGCTTGTTTCTACTCTCACGCAATTCCAACCTTCTCAGGATTTAGCGAAGTAGATCGAGAGCGCTGAAAAGGTGGCCGTGACACCTTCCCAGATATCTACCCACTCATCGGACGATCGAAACCGTCGAATTTTTTTTTTTATCTAATTCCCAAGACGGCCGACTTAGGGGTGTTAATGGTCATGATCAACCTATCAACCCGATTGTCTAACCTGTTTATAAATGAGTTTTTGTTGAGATTTTTGAATAAATTGATTATGATCCGCCAACCCGTTTAACCATTTAATTAAATAAATATATTAGGATTTTGATTTTATAACTCGTCAACCATTTAGTAACCCATTTAACCCATATAACTTGTTCAACTCGTTCAATTCGTTCAACCCATTTAACTTGTGTAACTCATTAAAATTATATATATACATGTAAACTCCTTTGTTATTTTTCATCTCTAAGTCTTCATCCAGTCATCTAATTTTCATTTTGTCACTACTGCTTTAATTCTATTTTCTTATTACTGCCCTATTTTCACTTCCCTTATGCCGAAAACACTCTCTCGTCTCTTCCTGCGAGATCATCGTCTACTAGAGTCAAGACTTTCAGGTTATTTGCTATATAATCCATTAACAACTCACCAACCTGCATATTGAATGAGTTGTAAATCGGTTAGAATTGAAGTTTTTTAAATAAGTTAATGAATATATTAAGATTAAAATATTTTAAATGCATTAAGATTAAAATTAAACTCTGCTCAGTACAGTCCGATCCGTTAACACTCTTGGGCCGACCCGATGTCGACTCCCTCTGGAAGCCGCGAGTAGTATTCCAACACTCCACGCGCTGGAAAGGCAGCAGTCCGAAGTCGAAGAGGATTTACGAAAGCTCTCCGTGATGCCATTTCTTCCCCGACGGAGAAGAAAAGCGAGGCCAGAAGCAGGAGAAAAAAAAAATAGAGAATCTAATCTCCTCGTCTTCTTCGTCAGAAGCGGGCAACGGAGACAGACAGACGAAAGTTTCGTGTATTGATTGATGAAGAAAGTGACTGTGAAATGGCAGAGGATTTTCATCCTCTTGTTGTTGTGTTGCTGTGTTGTCATACCGTTGCTCCTCCTCCCGACCACGATCAGTACCTTGACATCGTCGCAAGGTGTTCCGTCTTCTCTTAACGATCCTTTCTTTTCCTTTTGGTTAGCTTTTTCTGAATTCCTTTCTGATTTCATCACGTTTCTGTCGTCGTCGGCAGCTCGGCTAGAGCTTCAGGAGGATATCTCCAGATTTGTAAGTAAATCTCTTTCCTTCATCCTGTGATTTCTGTATTCGCTTTCAGTTATCATTACAGGATTTTTAGCAGAATAGCCTTGGATTGTCGTTCTATAACAGTTTCTGAAAATGGGGCCCGTGGTTCAATGCTCCGAATTGTTTGTACAAGTGGTAAAAATATGCTGGATTGGGAATGTGATTTGCTTTCATGTGAAGCGTTGCACTGTAAATTCTGTTAGATATTTATTGGCGGGTGTCTTTTTACCATGATGTTTGTGGATGGATGGGCCATCGACGGTGGCCCTGAGATTTCAAGTTTTCGACTGCTGTTGTTAGTGAGCCACGGGTCCCACTTTCGGTCTTTCCAGAAAGTGAAATCCGGAAGTGTGTACCTTCGCTCCCAAGTATTGGATAATACCTTTCTTCTCTCTCTCTTTTTTTTTTTTGGCCTTTTCTGTTTATTTCATGCTAGATGAGAATTGCGGATACGTTTTCGTTTTGAATGCAGAGGCATGCGGGTGACGATGTTTGGGAATTGAAAGCAATTCGTCAGGTTTTTCTTCTGTTCTCTTTCCTGTCCTTAAAAAAAATTAATTCTTTTCCTTTCTTTGATGGGTCTATTTTTATTCATAATTTTCCCCTGAAAGATAAGGAAAATTTATTTGAATAAATAAAAACTAAAATGGTATGCTTCTTTAATTTTTTTAAAAAACGTATGCTTCCAAACGGTTGGCAGCAAGTAACTATTCCAGTGCAATCAGCTTATCCAGGAGTTTGTACAATTGGAAAGCAACCCTTACATCTCTTCCCAAATGGATTTGATTCTTGAAATTAAACATGTCATTTTGAGCTTTTTCCTCCTTTCGGATTGTTGAATATATAATAAATGAAAAAAAGAAAGTCCATTTATGGTCGCCTGACCTGATAGCCAAATCTTCTCATTTGGCAATAGCCTTCTCATCTTTAGTGGACTTACTTTTGACTACTCAAGAATGTGACTACCATTTCTAGGTCTCCAAACAGAACAGTGAGAACACCTTTCAAAGCTCAGATTGGTTCATATTTTCTTCAAGCATTCTTCTACTCAATTCTTAATGTTTGGTGCTTCCTGTGGCTCAATACCATGAACCGTTCTGCATGGCTTTCTACCCATGACAAGGAATTTTTCAAACTGTCCCTGAAACTTCACTCATTCATGTCCCGTTTTTTATGTACCTCCTTTCTGTTTTTGTGCGTCGCTTATCTTGTGGCTACTGCCTCTTTACAAAGAATGAGCTGCGGATTACTCCCAGGCTATGTCCCTCTAAAGCAATTAGCAGATGGTCCATTTGAAAATGAGAAAAAAGAGTCTTTCATTCCATCTCTGTTCACAGTTGAGCTTGTTGTTTCATGGTATCACAGGCATTGTTATTTAAAAACCCCACCTGGCTGTATGGTGTGCTTCTTACCTACATTACAGTGCCGGTCTTTTTTTTATGCATTTCATAACATGATTTATTCATTGTGCTGACTGGTCCGGCTTGTTTTCTTGCAGGATACTGGTGAACATGTAATGGGGCCTGCTGGAGTTGTTTATAGAATTAAAAATGATAGTTCTATAATTGGCCGGATTTCTCCCAGTGACAATGCCATTGCTGATGATGCTGAAAAGGGTCATCATGAATTGGAAGGAAATGGTACCTCTATTTAGCATTTCTTTATATGATAAGGAGGCTAAATTTCATATGAGATGTTCTTCTTGAGAGTGGTTGAGTTACATTTTTTATTTGAATATTCAGATTTTAATAGTGGCATTGAGAGAAGAAATCAACGCACAACAAAAATGGTGTCTTCTGGCAGCAAGGTGCAGTCTTCTTGGACTCAATATTGAATGAGGTTGCTTATTTTCCCTATCTTCTCTTGTTAAACTGCAAGTACTACTGAGCTGTTGAGTTGGGCTTCTACGAGTTTCTTGTTGATGAATTGGGGTAGGTCTGCAAGAAATTTGCTTCAGTGAGAAAATGACTTGAGATATGGTATGCAAGGGGACAAGTGTGAAGAAACAGATCTGATAACCTGAGATTTTAGAAATGTTGGTTTAGATTTTAGAATTTCAAAACTAATAAAATACGCATGTGCCAATCTGCCAAACACCCTCTCCATTTTAGCTATGCAATGTGGTGAACACGTTATTCTTTTTCCTCTGAGCCAGTAGGAACATTTGTGCAACAAATATATGTTGTTTTTGTCACATTCTTTTATTCTCGTATTTTACTCGCGCTCATACCTCGTTCATTGATTTCTGCCTTTGTACACATGAAATATGTGTTATTCCACATAAAATCTACTATTGCTAACGTATCTGTTATCAATCTCCACTACCCTTAGCAGCAATCTATTGAATATTGACCAAATCACAAATCTTGCTGAAGATAAATAGATGCCCACGGTTGAAAATGCTTCATAATAACTCATGGATCAATGTCATATTGGTTCCTTTAAAACATTGAATTGCCATATCAAAATTTTAGATGAATTCTCAACACTTTATTATTGAGGATCACAAGTTTTGCATAGTCTTGGAGACTCATTGTCCTCAAAATAAAAAATTTCTGTAGTTCCTTGAAACATTCTTCTTTGATTAAATTTCTTTCAGTTATAGCTATGGTCATCTTGACTGCCTATAAAAAGTCTGATCCATCTTAGTCTTAAATCAGGGGCAACCTAGATGGATGTCTAAGGAAGGAGAACTAAGTAGGCCTTTACAGTCTTGGAGAGGAATAGACAACAAGGTAAGACGGATGAAGGATCAACTCATCATGGCCAAGGCATACTTGAATTTTGCGTTGGAAGAGGGTAACTCACGTTTGGTGAAAGAGTTAAGACTGCGGATAAGAGAGGTAGAGCATGCAGTTGGTGAAACCACAAAAGATTCAGATTTGTCTCGGAGGTAAGATATGATTCATAATTCCTTTTCTGCTTAAGGAAATTGTTAATGCATATTTTTGTCTAGAAGTGATAACTGCGTCTTCTTGGTTGTGTTGATGAGATGTGGGCATTCTTCCTCCATTCAACATTTCAGCAAGCAGGCCTCTTTTCATCAAATTATTATTTTTTTCATTCATCTTGCATGTAGATCAGCTTAACATTTGATTCCATTGCTTCTTGTACTTTTATTGCTCGACCCATTGTTTCTCTCTTTATTTTCAGCTGAGCCAGTGAATTAATCTTTGTTCCAATGGCTCGACCGACACGCTTAGCGCGACAATTTTTTTTTTAATTTTTAAGATGAACCTTTATCTGTGCCAGACCTGATTAGTGAGAAATGACTTATATGATGATGTCAATGATGGAGATATATTTCAATCGAGCTACGACATGTAAATCGTTAATGTCTAGGATGAACTTCAGAGGTGATCAATGGCAATTCAAATTTTAACAAGATGATCATGGCGATTGGTTTTACTTCTTGGAGCTGATTATGTTCAAGTTAACAATGTCCAGGATCACCTAGGATGTTCAGGTTTGTTGACATACTCTTGTCATGGGTGCATTATGTGGCTGGCATCTAGGTGGTTCTGGTGACCTTAATTTGATCTAGAATGTTGTACATAGGAAAAAGCTAAACCAATCATATTGATTAATTTGGAGATCTGTCTAGGGCTTTGCAAAGGTCGAGATCCATGGAGTCTACGTTGTCTAAAGCAAGCCAGTTTTACAATGATTGCTCTGCAATGGTCACAAAACTGCGTGCTATGACCCACAATGCTGAAGAACAAGTTCAGGCCCAGAAGAATCAGGCTACCTTCCTCGTTCAGCTTGCTGCAAGAACCTTCCCAAAGGGTCTGCATTGCTTATCTATGCAGCTGACTGTTGACTACTATTCTTTGCGGCCAAATGAGCAGGAATTCCCCAATAGACAGAAGTTGCAGCAGCAAGATCTATATCACTATGCTATTTTCTCTGACAATGTCCTTGCATGTGCAGTGGTGGTTAACTCCACTGTTTCCACATCTAAGGTGAGGGGAGATTATCTGTTTTGGTTTGAGAGTTTAACATATTCTATTCATGCTATTGCGCTCCTTAATTGCAATTGGCATGCCTGGCCTGCTCATTCTGTTGATTTGAATCTTGAATTGACTGGTTTTCCCACTAAAGGTTTTATACCATTCTTCAGGTAGCTAGGCACAAGCATCTATCCTTCATTGCCTGGGAATATACGCTTTGGTTCATTGCTTTCTCTTGCTGGTGCATGAGAGAATAATTACTTTCTGAGTTCTTATTTAGTATTTGATATTGAATCAGTTGAATGCCTTCAATGAATTTAATTGTTTTAAGTTTTAACTACAGGTAATAGAATTAGCCAGAGAATACAAAACATACACGCTACCTCATAACTGTGATGAGGATTGTGCTGTGTCTACTGTTTAACAAAACAGCACTGGCTGGATAAGTTATAACGTTTTCCCTTCAGGATTTAGGCAAAATATTAAAATATCAGATTTTAAAGGATTATCCAGCCAAGGCAAATGATTGTGGTGGAACCCTCGGAGAATGTTGGTAGAGTGATTTTGTTTTTTTGTTTTGTTTTGTTTTAAAAGTTGTGCCTGTACTAGCAGTCTAGGTGGTAGGCACATGTTTGCTAGCAGGATGGTTTCTGTTCTGTTCTACTTATGATATTTCAATTCATTTACCAAATGTGCGTTTGCAGTCTTCTATTTTGACTGGTTAGGGATGCCTATTCATGCAGTCCTTCCAGTCTTCTGAACATGGAATGAAAACATTCCAAAAGGTGATTTCTACTTTTTTAAAAATTAAAAAAGCTAGTTTCCACACACACACACACACCAAAAAAAAAAATTTGGATTTCATTAGGCCCTCCTCTGATTCTGGACCAGCCTTGAGTCTTGGCCTATTCTACCAAACATCCACAGCCTTAGCCCAAGCTTATGAGATTTCTTGTGAATCTTCTGACTGGAACTCGTACTTCTAAATAAATTCCTGTAGAAAAACTAACAAACAAACATAAGAAAAAAGAAAGAATAAGACAAAAACAAGTGCTGCAAAGAACTTGAATGCCATGCTCCTTTATGCAGAACAATTTTATGTCTGTGAAAAAATCTAACAGTTTTAGTTCGTTTGCAGGAACCACAAAAAATTGTTTTTCATGTGGTAACTGATTCTCTCAATCTACCATCAATCTCAATGTGGTTTTTGGAGAACCCACCTGGTCAAGCAACAATCGAAGTCTTAAGCATGGACAGCTTTAAGTGGCTGCCTCCTAATTTTGATTCAATGTTAATGCAATCAAACTCCATAGAACCAAGATTCACTTCCAAATTGAACCATCTGCGTTTCTATCTTCCAAGTGTCTTTCCTGCTCTTGATAAGGTTGTTCTCCTTGACCATGATGTGGTGGTGCAAAAGGACCTGAGGGGATTGTGGAAAGTTGGTTTGAAGAGGAAAGTAAATGGGGCAGTTGAGACTTGTGGACACAGCAGATCATCACATAGGATGGACATGTTCATTAACTTCTCAGATCCAGAAATTGCGAAGAAATTCAATGCGAAGGTCTGCACCTGGGCTTTTGGTGTGAATGTGTTTGATCTGCATGAGTGGAGGAGACAAGATTTGACAAATGTATACCACAAATTGCTGCAACTGGTAGGTGATGTCGTTTGCATTTTGTCATATATGCATCCGATGTGCTTTATGTGGATTTTGTAAGTATGCTAATATCTTCCTTTTGGCAAATAATGATCTTCCATTTTGCATTTTCCCCCTTTACTGCTCAAAGGAAAATTGGATATCCTTAGTCAAGCTGATAAAGAATTGAGACTAAAATATTCCTATTGATGTGATTTCTTTTCTCTGGGGGGTCCTCAGTTTCTCAATTGGAATTTTGAACTGGTGTTTCTTTTTTTGCCTTGTATATCTGAAAGATTGCCTTGCTATTGGATGGTTTGAGTTTCTACTTTTAGAATTCTTTCTGATTACATGGAAGCGTTTTGTTTTTTTGTTTTTCGTTTTTTTTTCCTGACCCATGAAATTATTTGGTGCTTTTTGTTTTCCATTTCTCTCCTTTGTCATTCCTTGTAAAGAAATTCCTCAATGATGGACCTACTAGCGTGCTTCTCAGTGGCTTTGTTTCATAAAATCCTTGTTTTTTCAATCAGTGCGGATACATGCTTCATTTATCATAATGCTTCATGACTCATGAAAGGTGAGATATGCTGTTGTCACCTCAGAAAGGCTCTATATGAGAGAGGAGGGCCTAGAAAAAGATCTAAGATGTGTAAAGATATTTTGAATATGCATTGATGAAATGTGTATAAAATGACTCATGCCAGAGTTAGATTTGATGGGAACTAGGAAATATATCTAGCTGACTTCAATTAATTGTGCTTACACCATCGTGTGTCGGGCCATTGAGTAAGTGTTTATTTTAGCTGTGCGTTTATACTTGCTGTTTTATGGGCATTTCAATAACATCTACTTGCTGTTGTCATGATTTCAGGGACAGGGAAGACAATTATGGAAGGCTGGGAGCTTGCCATTAGGTCTCCTTACATTCTATAATAACACAGTAGCCCTGGAGCAACAATGGCATCTCCTTGGACTTGGGTATGAATCAGGTGTGGGCCGTGGCGAGATTGATAAGGTGGCAGTCATACATTATGATGGAAACATGAAGCCATGGTTGGATAGTGCAATTCCAAAGTACAGAGGGTATTGGAGCAAGTTTCTCAAATATGACCAGCCCTACCTGCAGCGGTGCAATATCCATGAATAGCAACCGTGGTGACCGACGTCAGTTCCCCTGCTAGTTCCCATTTTACAAATGGTAGTCTCTATTGCACAAAATAGTCATCTACCTGTCAGTCTAGGGTGTTCAAATGTTGGGCTGAGAATAGCCGGCCCTTCGAGTCGAGGCAGAAATTATTTTTCAATTTCACTTGCCCGTTGAAGGGGGAAATCAAATTTATACCTAGTTATGTACTAGGATATTCATTCCATTCTTTTTTCATTGGCTGCCACGTTCAATGGGCCTATCTTTGAATACCTTGGATTGACTGAACGTGCATAATGCATCTGCAGTGAATAAGCCACTCCAGGAAGCACGGGTCAAGTCACACTAAGGGCTGGTTTTCTTGTGTGAATTCCCGTTCTGCGTTTTAGCTTTTGTGCCCATACTTCTGATTCAGTTGTAACTACGATGGTCTCATTTATTATTTTTTAAATTGTTTCATTTTTTTCTTTGGGCCATCATGTGGCAACAGCTTGTACAGAAGACAGATTCCTAATGTTTCAAAGTACTGACGTTCCGTCTCTCACTCCCTTTCTTCAATTCCATTGTTGTTGTTGTTGTTGTTGTTGTTTTCCCATTTAATCCGATGGCAATTTGCAAAGGCAACTGTTATCTGGTGATCTAGCATGGAAGTACGTATGATTGCCTTTGCTAATTATGCTTTATAACAAGGCCCTTTTTCTGAAATACACGTTGGAAATTATCCTTACCCAAGCCTTATTTGAATAATTGCCTTTGAGAGGATGCCTTGAAATCTTGCACGGGGACCTTCAAATTCACCTCCGTGATTAGTTTTTCTAAAAAGAATGTAAAAAAGTCCAGCAACAGGATGTGGAAATGGAGCTGATGCATGGAAAGATAAAAAGAGGGTAACGGGCCTAATGATGAAAGCATACGCAAGGTTGAGAAAACGAAATAGTATAGTTGGATATTTAAATGCCACATATCAGTAGATTGGGACGATTTCATCCCGGATGAGACTGTTGAGTAAATCCTCTGAGCGATTAATCTTGGTTGATCTATATTCTAGCTTAATGCTTTTTGTTGGCACATAACATCCAAGAGCCGACGAATTGCCGGATTCCCTCGAACGTGGAGGAATGTGGTTGGCGATGCGAGGATGGGAATCTAAGGCAGCTATCCGTTATGGCCTTGGTTCGCGTGTGGTGCATGGCCTATGTAGGTCCCCCCTTCGCTCTCTTTATCTTTCGAATGTCCACGGCCAAGTAAACAATTGCTTCAAATTACAAGCATAAAAACTGCCTTCAGCAGCGCATACACAAAGTCAGCTGGTCTTTGTTCTCATTTCCTACTCCCTAAAAGAAAATGGCCACCTCTTTTGCAACCCCTCCAGCTTCACTTCTTGTGGGTACTGCTGCCTTTGTCAGCAAGGGCAGGACAGCTTCATCATCGGCTGTTCTGAGTAAGTGTAAGATTTTCTTTAAGATTAGTTAGTGGGTTCTTTCTTTAGATTGGTGGGTGCATTAGCTTATCAGACCAAGAAACTCATCTTGTCATCTGAGTTTCTAAGCCAACTTTTCCACCTGACCTCTTGAAGTTGCCTCTATGGATGATCATCTTCGTGTTTAATTGAAATGGGCTCCAGGTCTACCCACGGTTTTGAAAAGAGGAGTGAGGTGTTGTGCAAAGCAGGAGTCGTCCGAGCACACCATGGGTGAAAGGATGGGCATGGGCGCGTCGTTGATCGCTGTTGCATGCGTTGCAACCAGGTCTAGCCCTGCCCAGGCTCTGGTAGATGAGAGGATGTCCACAGAAGGGACTGGACTGAGCTTGGGCTTGAGCAACAACCTCCTTGGGTGGATCTTATTGGGTGTCTTCGGTCTCATCTGGTCTCTCTACTTCGTCTACACATCTACCCTTGATGAGGATGAGGACTCAGGATTGTCACTGTAAATGGAAGAATTTAGACACCTTGCATGTCTTCCCGAGATTTGAGATCATGTATTTGTTATCGGGAATTTTTGAAAATTAATAATAATTAAAAAAAGATTTATCCCAAATATACCTCCTATATTAGACCCATGCTAGGTCTCAACAATGTCCCACATATCTACCGACTATTGAACAAATTCAGGCATATACATTCGGTCAAGAACAGAAATACTAAATGACTCGAAATGTCCAAAATATGTGTAATTACGGGATGGAAGTGTTGCGTCTGGCGTGCGCACCTTCAAAGCGCCGTCCAAGTGCGCCGGCTGAATTTCATCCAATTGTAACTTCAAGGTAAAATGGCCGAATCACTTTGGAAGATAGATTTATAATTATGATTTTTTTAACTTTTCAATGTAACACCTTATGTATATATTTTTTTACTATTGTGGTACCTCTGATGGTAATATCGGATTATATAGAGGGAGTAGATGAGAAAAGGAATATGATAAGAATGAGATTAGATTTCTCATTACCAAAAAACCTTTCTATCTTCAATTTTTTCATTTTTAATACATAATAATCCCACTTTTTAATTTTCAATTTAATTTCTCATTTTTATAAATGTATAGGCACACCTGGATTGACTTTTTAAAAGTAAAAAAAGATAAATACATGGATTGGTTTATATGCATGATACGAAAGCTGGTTTTCGGCAACTTTTATTTGCATTCAAAAATATTTTTTTAGCAAGAAAATGTATATACAAGTAAACTGTTTCTTACTTATAATAATATTTTATAAAAAAGGAATTTTTTTTATGGTGACGCTCTCATACGTAACGAATATTTTATTTCATATCACGATACTTCTACAATCAAAATAAAATCTGCCCGCGTAAGTATTAAAGCCATGAACTATCCAAAACTTCTCTTTTCGGTAGTTAACTATATGATATGTAATAGAAAGCATCAGTAACCAAATTTATCTTCAGCAATCAAATTTCCAACTTTTTATAATAACATTTTGATTCTCAAAAATAATTTTTTGTAGTGATGTATTCATGTCCTTTTTATTTTCAAAAATTAAAATAAAATATCGAACCATGAAACTAATTCGAAAATTTCTCGGGGTAAGGGATCTAATTAATAGGGCTCATATATTTAATAAAAAATTTAAAGATATTTTTTCAGTTTTTGCCTCTTTTCTGTTCCCAAAAATTGTGTACCGACATATTCAAAAAAAAAAAACATAAATATTTAATATTAAAGTTAAAAAAAAAACTATCTTTCCAAAATTTAAAAAAAAATTGTCTGGAATCTGGATCATGGAAAAAAGAAAAAAGAAAAAAAATACAGCGGACGTTACACGGGAACGCTTGGATGATCCTCATGTGCATTGGAGCGCTCGTCGTCTCGCCGAGAGCAGATCGAACGGTTGTCACAATTCCGGTTGGGTGGGCCCCATCGCCAGTCGTAGCAATCGCATGGGCATGGCAGGTCTGATTTCCTTCCCACTTTTCTTCTTCCTTGGCTGCAGAGGCAACTCCTTCGCCGGTTTCCTCCAATCCCCATGCCCGATGATTCCTTTCAAGTCCCACCAACAATCCTTCTCCCATCCTCGCTACTGGCCTGTCTCTACGGTTAGGGTTTCTTCCCTCCCCAACCCCTGGAATTCCCCATAGCCATCCCTCCCCTCCTCCCCATGGATTTCGTCGAGCTGGAATCCATGGAAGGCCTCCGATGGTCGTGGAACGCGTGGCCGTCGACGAGGTCGGAAGCATCGGCACTCGTAGTCCCCCTCAGCGTCATCTGGACCCCGCTCATGCAATTCCCCGACCTCCCATTGCTCTCCTACGATCCCCTCGTCTGCACCCGCTGCCGCGCCGTCCTCAACCCCTACGCCCGCGTCGACTACCAATCCGCCCTCTGGATTTGCCCCTTCTGCGCCCTCAAGAACCCCTTCCCCCGGTCCTACGCCGGCATCGGCGAGCACAATCTCCCCGCCGAGCTCTTCCCCACTTACAGCACTGTGGAGTACCAGCTCGGCCTCCGCAGCGGGATATCCTCGTCTTCTTCCTCGCTGCTGACGACGTCGTCCGCTTCATTGAGCTCATCAATTTCGTCGGCGTCGCTGTCAGCGGGTTTGGATTCGCATGGGCCGGCAGTTGTTTTTGTTGTGGACACTTGTATGGATGAGGCAGAGCTGCAGGCGGTTAAGAGGGAGCTGCTGCACATCGTTGCCCAGCTGCCGGAGGATGCTTTGGTGGGGTTGGTGTCTTTTGGAGCTATGGTGATGGTGCATGATCTTTGGTTCGGGGAGTGCTCGAGGGTCGTCCTCTTGCATGGCGGGAGGGAGCTGTCTTCAGCTCAGGTAATTTCAATTTGATTGGTGCTTACACTTTGGAGTTTTGGATTGTTCTGTACTTGCTTGGCACTTTCCTCATTCGCGAAGAGATGGTACATGCATTTGAACAAAATGGTGACGAGCGGTTGAATAGCAAGTGACACATCGTAATGCTAATCACCTTCCGTTAACTACAGAACATTGCCAGAATGGAGATCTCTGCGTCAGATGCAATGCTTGGATGCTGTTTAAAGTCGCCCCCTTCATATTTCATACCGACAGAACAGACTGACCCCACCTCTGAAAGATTGTATTCTGCAAGGGACTTGTGTGGGAAACTTAAATTTTGATGAAGAGAAGCTAATTAAATTAGCCCACCCTCTATATTAGTGCAATAATTCCTGCAATTGGGGCACATTTATTCTAAATAGAGTAAACGTGAGCCTTAATTTTGGAGGACTGATGGCTCCAAATGCTAATGTCGAACTTATGATTGATTGAGCAACGGTCTCATCACATCTCTACTCTTATTACTTGTCAACCAGGTCAAGATGCACATAAAACTTAAGATTAGTGCCTTGCTTTCCCTGGAAAGATTGGTAAAAAATAATCAGCAAATTAGAAAATAGTTTATATGATTGATTGAAGAATGAGAAATGTAGACAGCAATGGCATTTAAGAAAGTGGTGAGCTAATGGCCATCTAAGTGGTCCAAACATTAAGGGACAATGGATAAATTCTGATCATACTTCATATGAGGGCTTTCCTCAAAGTGTGCCTGGTGGGAAAGTTCTTTAAAAGATGGGGGAAATTGATGTAATTGTTCCACAGTCATTTTATCTTGCATGTAATGCGTAAGCACCACATGTGACTTCTCATTGTTCCAGGAGTTAGACAAGTTGGTAGCATCTCTATATTTCTGCACGTGTAGACCTCAAGTCTAATCTTTGTCAGTGGTATCCTTTCTGGTGTTCAACTTCGTTAGGATTATCTAGTGTCTGATTGTTATTTCAGTTCTTAGTGCCAGCACCTCGAGTTTTCTGATAGTTTCCATGGTCCTTTCAGCTATTGGTCTCATGATGGGGACTCTACTGGATCTTCCAGTATGAAAATCATGTAAACAGATAGATTTGGCACATTTTTCTAAGACTGGATGCTCTTTTTCTATCCTTAACGAAGAAAATCTTTATAACAGTATTAAAATATTCGTGTTAGATTCGGATTGAAACATCTGATTTTTTTATTATTATTATTTTTTGTTCGTTATTGATTTTGACGATTAATTTTGATGACCTCCAGGAGTGTGAAATTTACCTTGAACTTAATTGTCAATGATAGATGTGAATGGGTTGCTTGTTCATTGATATTTTCTTGGGCCGCCTGACTGTTGTACATTTCTTCTACATTATTGTAAAGACCAATAAAACTTTTGCCCATGCAAAAATAGAATATGTTACAATAAAGCATATCGGATATTAAGCAAAGAATGAGCCGATAAGTAAAAACCAAAAAAATGAAATGGTTTTTGACAGTTTTTTCTCTTTAGTTGTCAAACAAATCCCTGGTCAGTTGTCATGTACTGGAGCATGTATTGTACATCAAAATAGATTCAGGTTGAAAACATATATCTGCACTTCCACAAAAGAGAAAATACTGCAAACTGTGACTCATGGCCAAGAAGAGGGTAGTTCTGCAGAGGGCACAGCCAATTAATGTGGGAGAATTGCATGATCTTCACAGTATTTGTCTGCATAGGAGACCCACAAATATCATAATGAAGTCTAAACCATCACAAAATTATATTTTCACATATATAATGCATGTAAACAAAAAGATCATATCAAATCGACATTATATTTAGATCTTAACCAGATTTGATAATGGGGAGATTCCCTTATTTAAATTTTGCTAGTTTGTAAAGTCAATCTGACTTTTTTGTATGGTTAAAAACATAATATTAAAGTTTATATGAGAAAATAAACCTAGTTATGAAAATATATTATTTTTCATGGTTTATTTGTGAATTCAGCCTAAATGAGTTATTGCCATTGTATTGTCTCTCTAAATATATTATATATAAATTAATATTATGGATGATTTTGATTTTCTTGTCATGTGCATAGGCCTGATGTACACTCATTGCATCCTCTGGACAGTTGCCTAGAGTGCCTCTGATAACCTTGCCATGCATCCCAACTATCGCTATGCAATATGCATCATTTTACTTTTCCATGGATGCATATGGGTACATTTCCAATTCAATTCCATCAAAATATGCTTTTCCCTTTTTTTGTCTATTTACATCTGCTTACTAAACTGCAATCTAATTGACTAACTTGGTGTGATGTTGGCTATTTTGTAGATTCAAAACTTCTTAGGCATTTCTCACCTTCATCACCAGAGGTTCATAAAGGCATCATCTGTGCCCAAGCATGGCTTTCTGCTGCCTGTTTCTGAATGTGAGTTCAATATTACCACAGCAATTGAAGAACTCTGTTCTTTGCTGCCAGGCATTCCTGGTCATCGCCCTCAAAGGTGCACTGGTGCAGCCATTTCGGTTTCAGTGGGACTTCTGGAGGCATGCTTCCCCAATGTGGGTGGTCGTGTCATGGTTTTTACCTCTGGTCCTGCAACTGTTGGTCCTGGGATTGTTGTAGATACCAATCTTGCCAAAACAATCCGGACGCACCGTGATATTATTAACAACCAAGCTCCTTATTACACAGAATCTTGCAATTTCTACAAGAGAGTGGCTAGAAGGCTATCCAATTCATCTCTAGTTCTCGATTTTTTTGCCTGTTCTCTAGATCAGGTTGGAGCAGCAGAACTAAAAGTAGCAGTAGAGAACTCAGGAGGCTTCATGGTACTTGCAGAATCATTTGAAACAGATCAGTTCAGGAAGTGCCTGTCCCAAATATTCAAGTATGATAGCCATGGCCATTTGGACATGAACTTTGATGCAACAATTGACATTGTGACTACAAAGGAGGTAAAAATTTGTGGGGCCCTTGGTCCATGCATCTCTCTCCATAGGAAAAACAGCTTAGTGAGTGAACAAGAGGTGGGCCAGGGAGGCACCAGTTCATGGAAGATGTGCACACTTACTTGCAAGACATGCATCACTTTCTTCTTCCAAGTAGGCCATGATCAGAGGGATGAAGCAGGTCCTGTGTTTTTCATTCAGTTCGTAACTCGGTACCGTCATGGGAATTCTGGAATACGATTGAGGGTTACAACTGCAGCGAGAAGATGGGCTGCACCACAGTCTGCAGAAATCACATCAGGGTTTGATCAGGAAGCAGCTGCAACAGTAATGGCCAGACTTGCTATTCACAGAGCCGAGCAGTGTCATTCTGGAGATGTTGTCAGATGGCTTGATAAGAGGCTGATAAGGTTTGCATCAAAGTTTGGTGAATACGTTCAGGAAGATCCATCTTCCTTCCGCCTTTCTTCAAACTTCTCACTTTATCCACAGTTCATGTACTATCTAAGGAGGTCCCAGTTTATTGACACCTTCAACAGCACCCCAGATGAGACAACTTTCTTCAGTCTGATGTTGAATCGGGAGGGGGTTGTCAGCTCTTTGATCATGATCCAGCCCACCCTCTTCCGGTATTCGTTTGACGGGCCTCCTATCCCAGTTCTTCTTGATGTTAGTTCAATATCTCCTGATGCCATTCTGCTCTTTGACTCCTACTTCTATGTGGTGATCCACTATGGGTCAAAGATTGCACAGTGGAGGAAGCTTGGGTGTGACAGGGACCCAAGTCATGAGGGCCTGAGGAAGTTGTTGGAGGCACCCGAGCTTGATGCTGAGGCTCTGATAGCAGAGCGGATTCCAGTTCCAAAGCTAATAAAATGTGATCAGCACAGTAGCCAGGCGAGGTTCTTGCTGGCAAAGTTGAATCCTTCCGTTACACAGAAGAGCCAAGTTACAGAAGGATTGGATATTATATTGACAGATGAGATCAGCTTGCAAGATTTTATAGAGCATTTGCAAGCTTTAGCCGTTCGGGGCTGATTCTACAGCTTTTGTTGTATATAGGGGATTGGATTTTTTTTCTTTTCAAAGGAAATTATGTTGTATACTAGAAATACTGAAAGATGTGGCCCTAGGGAATGTTCTCAACTGCATCTGACGGTTGGATAACAGGATACAACATTCGTTTTCAACAGTGTTTTGGTTGCTTCTGTTTCTTTTTTTATTTTTTATTTTTATTTTTTGACGAGTGATCAAGAGCGGTTGGAATGCGAAATTGTGGTTTTCTTGAGGAATGGACTTTTCTCACGTTTTGGCACCGGTGGGAAATTTTAATTGAAGCGACTTAAACCAATATTTCAGTAAAGGCCGATCTGGGTCGAACTCAATAGCAGGCCATCTACATATTATTATTTGTTCCTTGGGCCCACATTCTTTTTCCTCGTGGCTATAATAAAAATAAAAATAACCTGCAAGGGTAAAATAAATTCAACGATCATCGTACATAGCTCTCCCAATCGATGCTAGCAATTACTTCTAAAGATTTTTTTTTTTTTTTTTGGGAAATACGGAAATGCAGTATTCCACCACCAAACACGAAAAAACGTTACCCACGCCCAATTTCCTCCTCATCGGAGACGAGTAGTCTGGGTGACTGAGTACATGGAAGGAGAATAAAAGCCAAGTCCCTTTGCAGTGGGTTAACAAGAAACTCCGGTGGGGCATCCCACCACAGCTTGTGTCCCTCACTTCTTGTGCATGCCCACCTAGCAATCTCATGTGCAACTTGATTCGGACTTCTCAAAACATGGGTTAACGAGATTCCATCGAAGGTTTTACCCAACTCTAATATGTCATTAATTACGACTTTCAGAGGGGTCTCAATCTCCAATTGATCCATGATAACAGCGACTAACATAAGCGAGCCGCTAGCTAGCTCAAGGAACTTAATTCCTAATTCTCTGGCCAGAGTATACCAAAGAAACACGCCATAAATTCCATACGCATGGGGTCAATACCTCCCTCGTCCGACCAGCTTCGTGCAGCAATAAACCAGCCGTTCCAATAGCGTATGACAGCCCCATAACCCCTTAGCCCGGATTTCACACTTCCCCCAGCATCCGCATTCATCTTCGCCCATCCATTCTTTGGCAGCGTCCAAAACGCCACTCTCATTGACAAATTACTTCTAAGATTTAATTCAAAATGTTTGGCCATAGCCCACTAACGATTCAAAATGAATGAAAAGGGTTTAGTCCATTAATGATTAAGCTAGCTCAGCCCTTGCAAACAACCCACCAACATAGATATCTTGCAATGAATTTGCTTCCGTCCAAAATAATCCTAGAATCCACCAGAAGCAGCGCATCACTCTCAAGTCTCAATCGAATTTTCCCAGTTAGCCCTCCGTCAGAGGCACAATGAGCTTCGCAGTTCGTTCAAGTCATGGCTAAATACAGCCCCTTTCCTAATATGGGAATCGTCTTTCCTCTGCTCATCTTTGTAGCCTTCTCTTGCTTCATTTTTCAGTGTTATCTTTCCCCTTGTTTCCATTGTTTTCCTCATCTCAAAAACCCTAGTGCGGAAAAGTATGGAACTGAATACGCGACAAAAAAAACGACAACAAAACACCTGCCCGTGTTTCACTAGACGAAATTTAACAGTACAGCCTTCGGGGAAGCAGTCAGCAGACCTTAGATCAATCTTTAAAATTTTCTGAAAAATTGAAAGATCATAAAGGATGCAAGAAATTACACAGGATCATCATTCATCAATAGGCACATCAACAGTTCTATAGGCTCATTTCGTGTGACAGATTTGCCAAAAAGACGAAGGAATGCGGCAAATTTCTTAGCAGCTATTTCCGATTGCAAGAGTGAGGGGAAATATTTTGATCATAAAAGGACTACTTCAGAGCTGAGCCACATAAATATACAACCATGTACGTCGGAGGGGGGTGCTCTTCTTCATGCAAGCAATCTACCGAGGATTTCTCATCGCAAGGAAATCTCCTGTCTTCATCTAGTACTTCAAGTTCTTGAACAGGCAAAAGCAAGAGACATAATTGCCGAATGCAGGAACCTTAGTATGCTTCCAGAACAACTCTGTCAGCCGAAAAATGCAAAGAGAAGGGGGAAAATAAACCATAAAAACATCAGTTTCCCATCAAAGGGCGAAATTATTCATTCTACCCCGAACTATGAAGTATAAAGCTTTTTGAGTGACCACCATATGCATAAAACTCCAGTCACAATCACAGCAGTTGTATATCAGTAAGGACTTTTTGCACATATAGTACCACAAGGAGCAACATTTGCGGGCAAATCAAAATTGTGCGATCATATGCAAGGAAGACAAACTGATAAAATGTAATACTACCATCTGTAGCAAGCAAATGGTCCCGAACTGGAGTGACACAGATTAGGAAATTGAGATGGACTTGTAGCATGCAAATGAAACACACAAATGACAAGTTATGCTCTAATCCGAAACAGCCAACAATCACAATAAAAGCAATGCCACGGAATAGATCATGATTTTTCTAAATGGAGAGAACACTACAAGGACTTGAACCTCAAAGACACACACAAATATATTAGCAGTTGAATCTAGATCTAACTAGTACAAAGAGCGGATGCAGTGCTACCATACTAGTCTGGAAAGGAGCAGTGTTCAGAAACAGACACGTAATAGGACGGTGCCCACAATGTTGCAAGATAAACAGTATGGGCATCTGCAATTGCCACAAGTGGTGGTTAGGGCAAAATACAAGGAAAGTACTGTGAGTGAAGAGGGTGTGTGGCATGGGGAGGGGTGGGCACTGTTTTATCTAGAGGCCCTCAATCAACAGGATAGAATGGAATCATCACTAGTGCCTTTGGCCAACTTCCCAGCAAACGATAAGACTTATCCCCCAATATTGTAATGTTGGATTTTTACAAGAGACATACAGGGCATGGTTTGGATCCGAATTGTGTAGGTGATGCAGTCAAAATCAGTTACTGCCATCCCTAACAGCAGTCCAGAGAACTATGCTTTGCACATGGGTATTAAAACACAGCCCTAGAATCTTAGCCTGCTGAACTGTGCGGATGAAGATTAATGAATCCTAGAAAAGCATGCAATTTTGTATGGAGATGTTACCACTAAAACAGTGAACTAATGTCTGGCAATGCAAAAGACCCAGCAGGGTCGAAGACCAGAATCTATACATGCAGAAGTGTCACATTAGAAAACATCAATCGGTCATGGATATGGAACTTTGTTCACGGAACTCACATTTGCAAATAGAACTTAACCCATTAAGCTGATTTCGAGGCTCCTGTTACTGCCTTTTCAACTTCAGATTTATCCTGCTTCAGATCCATAGAAAAGGACCAGTTCAATAAAACAAGGGTTAAATAAATTGATGCCACGAACAGAGAAGAAATAACAACAAATTAATGAAGGATGTTCAATCCCTTGAAGGGTATCTGAAATATTAGTTAAGTCATATCTGGAAACCTACGAAGGATTATGCAAGTTTCACTAACTACTTTCAGCATAAGCAACTGAGGTCAACTGAGGTCACGCATTTGTAACTGTCCTAAACTGATGATATAGGTACAGTTTTAAGAAAAGAATAGATACATTAACAAAAGAAGGCAAGAAGTAAGATGACACTGAATATTAACAAACAAGAGAACATCTTCTTGATTTACAGCAGCAGCATGCTAGGCGACCAAAACAATTGGAATTGGAGAGTGGTTAGTTGCTACCACTAAAGCTTGATCCCAGTGAATATGAACCACGCGACAATAAGAAGTCTAGAACAAACCTCAGATTGAGAACTATTTCGAATTTTTCGAGTTGGATTCCTCATTGTAACAAATTCCTCTGATGATGTCGGATGAATGCCAACAGTAGCATCAAAATCTGCCTTTGTCAATCCAGCTTTCACAGCAATTGCAATCCCCTGACAGTTAAGAAAATTATTTTATGTATAAGAAAACCAGAAAGGCAAAAGATAATTTTCAAAAGAGGGCTCAGAGGCACAAGTGACATAATGCAATCACTTTTTATTTTTCTTTAAAAAATCCCATATCGATTCAGAAAAAGCGCACACTGAAGAAAATAAACCTGAATAATCTCTGGTGAGTCTTCTCCACACATGTGTACGCCTAGAACTTTGTTTGTATTTGCACATACAATAACTTTCATCAGGACTCGATCAGGAAGACCAGAAAGTGTAGCCTTCAAAGGCCTGAAGTTTGCTGTGTAGACATCAATGTCACCATATTTTTGTATTGCCTGCAGTATAGGACGCTTATAATGAAGGAAAGAAAACAATCATCACTAGCAAAAATGCAAGTAGCAAAGGAATCCTAATTTCATTGAACAGATCATGCTTAAGATGTCCCAAGCCAACTTTCTTGATACGCTGAATGTCAATAATCAACTTCTTTGAAGGATCCTTGACATCTACCCTTTGGTATTTATAAGACTGACACTACTCTTCCATCCATTATCATCTATTACTCATTTTACATTTTAATCAAGGTTCAACAGCCATCTTGTGAAATCAGGAGAAAGCAATTCCTCTAAGAAACATTCACCTGTTCTTCAGTAAGGCCAACTTGCCCTATAGGTGGTTGTGAAAACACAGCTGAAGGTACAGCTCTGTTGCAAACAAAACAACAATCTATTAAAACGTCTCAGATAATTTCCAGACATATGTATGGAGCAATAGAAAGTACAATTATTCAGTCACAAGGGGAAAAGTACGTGCGAGAACATGAAAACATTGACTATTCACTAATATCGTGACAATGAAAACATGGAAGCATGAGACGTATAGAACATAAATATATTGTGCCCTCTACTTGTTGAGCATTTCTACATGCTGATATCAGAGCCAGCACTTCTGAGCAATGGATTTGTGAAGCACTGCCAGCTAAAGCTTCAAATTCAAGGATCTGCAAATGCACATAGCAAACACATCTTTGGACAGAAGAAAAGAAATGATGTCAAGTGCATTCTCCAGTTTGAACTTTGAAGAACATATCTGAGTAGGATATGTTAACTTTTTTTGAAAGAAAAGGGAAAAAAAAAATTTAAAAATAACTCAGCTCATCAAGTCCATGTCAAGCAACACATAGTAGGAAGGCTGTCAAAATTTAAATCAAACAGCAAGAAAAAGAAAAATTTTACTCAAAGAAAGAGATTAAAACAAAAATAATGCAAAACCAACCAAGCAAACTTTTTCATCTTATAGAACAAGCTATATTTTTTGTTGTTCTGCAACAACAGAAAATTGACTATCTGTTGCTGAAAATTGAGAATGTTAGCAATCATAGAGATAGGGCTTCAACAACACAAGCACATAAGTTCTCTTCTTCTGTGAACTGCAGTGGGACATGTTAGGGGAAGGATCAGCTGTCATCTGAGAGAGCAACTCCAAAGGAGAAAAATTCAGGAAAGTCATCCTTTCTTTAAACTCCCCTTTCAGTGTTGTATAGCTTGATACACGCTTTCTTTTCTAGCCTCCTTGGTCATTTTTTTGAAATATCAATAACACAACAAACTTTGATGTCACATCACATTCCATATGAATGAAAATTTTATGCAATTTATCATTTTAAAATTATTTAGAAAAAAAAAAAAGCAACACTTTTTCATATTACAATTATGAACAGGTTTGAATTCAGCTTCCTTTAGAAATGTTCAGCCTGCTAATGTTCATGTGCAATTATTTAATTTTTCTTTATCATGTACTTGGAATAATGAAGGGTTTCGATATGAAGTTAAAAATTATTGCATTTTGAAAACAGTTAATGCTGCTGGGATTCTCATCATAACCATTGTCAGTTGCCTTTAGGAAAATAAAAGGATATTATCAACTATTATAGAGTCATTCAGTGCTGCAAGAGGAGATGGGATCCACTGCTTTAAAGAATCTATCAAATGATATTAAGTTACCATTTTGAATATACAGAATCCCCTCACAAGCCTGGATACCTGTAATCAGGTTTTATGGGTTCATTGCCGAAGACAGTTTTTGCTAGTGCTCCTCCTTCCATCAATGCAACTGGAGTCAAATTTATCCTATCCGTAACATCACCAACAGCCCAAATAGAATCAACTGACGTCCTTGAGTATTCATCAACCTGAAGAAGTTATTATGTTACAACAAAAAACAAAAGAAAACAGGAAAATGTGAACAACATCTGTAGATTTTTAACCAAGAGAAGATTCATGAATGAGAAATGGATCCAGTAAACCAATTCACCTCAATTGCCCCATTCTTGGCCATTTTCACTCCAACTTCATCCAACCCCAGGTTCTGCCATGGAATGAAATTCATTAAGTATTTTAGGGGGAAAAAACTACTGTTTTGTCTTTTGATGGAAAATTTTTAACCAGTGCTGATATCCAGACTGAAGCCACAGCAATTCTTAGTGAGACAAAGTCAATGTGTACCATGGGGGGAAACTTAAACAAGTATTGTCCAACAAAACCAGCTTTCTTTTCCCAATTCCAACAATTCAGCTTTTTTCATAATTATGGAAACCAAAAACCAAAAGAGGTGCATATCATTTGAAGACATGGACAAAAAAACAAAGAAATCATTCATCATCAGGGACAGATCAGTTCAATTTTGTCTCACAAATGGCCGGCGAATTTGTGACATTACTCTGCATTAACTGTACAAATTAATGTTCTGCCCTTAGCTGCCTTCTGCACTTGACAAATAAGATAACATGGATTCATCACATTGCGTACACAAAAATCCCTTCCATTTTACATGTCACACGCTAAATTCTCCTATCAATATTGTGATGGCACAAAATTTAAACTGAATGCCAGATTGACTAGGATGCTATTGAACACTAATTATGATAGCAACGGCAACCAAAATTAAGTTGTTTGCATCTTCAAAAGACAGAAAAGTCTTTGGAGTAGTTAGGACTTAGGATGTGGTTTCATGAAAAATCCCATCTGCATAATCAATGGTTCACTTGTTTTATCAAGGCCCATACAAATGGGTCCCACAAAACAGATCAATGAGTTTCTGACTTTTTTGATTAAATTCTAGGAACAAGTCAACATCATAGACAAGGGAGAAGAAGTAAGTTCCCAAAAAATCAAACCTGAGTGTTTGGTCTACGTCCTGTGGCAAACATGACATGAGAGAAACCATTAATGGTTCCTTTATTGGTTTTCAGCGACAGCAACCCATCAGATGATTTCTGGATTGCTTGAGGGGTTTCCTCTGTGTGAAACTCAATTCCTCTTAGAGACATTTGCTCGCCAACAAAATCTCTAATCTGTAACGACAAAACATAAGGACGATGAACTGATATCATAAGAAAATATTCTAATCATACACATGCACTGAGAGAATAAGCACATGGCAACTCATATGGAATGCCACCTTCAAAAGAAAGCAGCTGCAGCCAGAATGTTAATCAGAAACCACATAGTTAATGGCTCCAAACATGGACCAATGTCACATATACACTGAAACATAGCCACATGCAACAATACATGCAAAATGTGTCACCGCCGATAAGAAGCTGTGACCAGTACGTTAATCAGTAATCACATGGCTGGATAGGCAGATGATCGCAGCATGTCTATTGATGGTAAAATAAAGTGGTCAGTTATCGTTCACATGAAAATTGAGGTCTGCTGCTGAATGGACTCTAAAGCACTTCACTTGTGTTATAGGTAATCATGCATGTAGAGGTGCCTGCTGAACTAACCAACCTACGTGTACCATTAAGCATCAGTCTTGAGTACTAACACCCAAATAAAATCCTCACCTCCTCATCAAAGCCTCTTAAAACCTGTTTCTGCCTGATAAATACGTGAACTTCACTCTTCAGGCCATTGAAAATGCCTGCAAACTCCACAGCAATATACCCACCCCCAACTATTGCTATCTTGTCAGGTTTTGAGGGCAAATCCAGGGCAGCATCGGAGTCAATCACATATTGACTTCCAGGAATATCTGGGATGAAAGGTCGTCCGCCAACTGAAATAAGTATGTGTTTTGCAGTATAGAGTTTCCCATCAACATCAACTGTGTGTGGCCCCACAACCTGAGTGGCAGACATAAAAATTAAAATTAAAATTAAAAAAAAAAAAAAATGTATACGCAGAGAGAGAGAGAGAGAGAGTAAAAGCCATGTAGTCATTAATAAACTCAATCAGTCAAGTAAATTTCTTTAATTTAACCTGATCTAAAAATGTCATCCAACCTTTCCGCGACCTTCGAGTAGAGTGACACCTGCACTTTTCAGAAAATTCTTGTAGATCCCAGTGAGACGTTGTAACTCGGCATTTTTGTTGGCCATCAAAGTGCTCCAATCATGCTTAGGATCAGTCTCATAGCTCCATCCAAAGCCTCGACTCTCTTCAAAATCATGTGTGTATTTGGATGAATAAACAAGCAACTTCTTTGGAACACATCCGCGAAGAACGCAGCTGGATTGGTAGAGAGAAAAAAACTGATTTAGGACATTCATCCAATAAAATTTGATAGCAAACCTCAAACAGCATTACTTAAGAATTTGCAATTATTAACTAGCTAAATTGTGTACTTGAAAGGTCATTAGGAGTCAGGAACATAGTTCATTTTGTTGTTGTCTTACCATCATCTGAGTCTTACTGTAAAACACGGGGCTCAGTTCGTGGATCCCATTACATGATCAAATTCCATAAATCCAATTCACTGAGATACAGTCTTAATTGCTGGATTCATTACCACAACTAGAAAACGAAAACGACAAACTCGTCTTTGGTCTGCGTATATTGATCCGTCTTAAAAGTGAGTGTGATTTCTTAATAATTCGTTAGTTTCGAACATCTAAGGAAGCACCCAAATCATATCCGACAATTGCATCACCATTTTTCATCCAACAATTTCATCACCGTTTTTCATCCATAGGCAGCGAACGTGCAGCGTTCAATGAAAACGACAAACCAGAGACCACGAAAACAATCTCCAAGTAACACTTACGTTCCGCCAACGCCGCCTGTACTCTCGGAAGCGATCGTCGCAAAGGGAAGCTCGCAGATTGCAACCGAAGCGCCATAGCCAGCAGCGAAACGGGAAGCGCGGACACCGCCGCTGCCAGCGCCAATAGTAAACAGATCGAAATCGTACTTTATAGGCTCCGCGCCATTGTCGGACTCGACTCCGAAAGCAACGAAGCGCCGATGAGGTCGAAACGGCTGCCGAACAGCGGAGAAGCGAAGGGAATTAAAGGATAAGGTGGGGAAGCCCGCGGAGTCAGGATTGAGAGGGAGAGAGATTGGGAATTTCCTTCTGATGCTGTGAAAGGCGGAAGGGGAGAAGGATAGCTTGGGAGCTCCGAGAGCACTAGCCATGTTGGCTTTGGCTTGCTTATCTCGCCGCGGCGCTCCCCCTTTTGTATGAAACGTGGAGAGAATTAAAAAACTCATTTCCGATGCCACAGCAATCTGACTTGACACGTGGAGCCGTTCGTCCTGGATGTGAATTCCTCTCGGTGGGTCCGACAGACCAAATCCGCAAGAACTGTAACGTGGGAAGCTAGTGCCATTAGCGGCTGAGGAAATTGATAAAAATACCAAGATAGCGAGGTAAATTGGTTTTGTTTTTTCCATTTCTTCTCATCTTAGGTGTGATTGATAATGGATAAAACTTTTGATAAAAAGTTTTAAAAAGTAAAAGTTGTCAAATGATGTGATATGATATGGGTAATGATGAGGAGTAAAGATAATAAAGTTAAAATATATAGGTTAATTGTGTAGGTAGTTGTGTATAAATGATTGAAAAGTAAGGTAGTTGTATGAAAAATTGTAAAAAAATGATTAAACAATATGATAATTGTAGAAAGTAAAAAATTTTAAATTGAAAATTTTTAAGTTGACATTTTTTCCTTATTGCCAAACATACCCTTAGAAAACATATTATTAGATAGTGGGACAAGCGCTCTTTTCCAGTAGATAACGGGTGTGCATGTTTACGCAAACAAAATGTGTGTTTGAAAAATAATAAAACTTACAAGAGTATTTGTTAACACAACAAATTATTCAAATTAAAACTTTTCTTTTTCACAAATAACTTATTTTTAATTATTTATTTACTTCTTTTTACATAACTATTATACTTTTTAATTATATTTTTATAACTAGTCCTATAGTTAATTTGACGATTTTAACTTTATTTTCTTTATTTTTCGTCATTATCATATTATATCACTTTTTAAAAAAAAATTCAAAAGCTTTTGCACTACAAATTTTCCATTAAAATTTTTATCATTTTCCAAATACAAAATTAGAGAAAAGTATTTTTTATAAAAGTTTTAAAATTTATAGAAAATAATATTATATAATATAAGTTACAATGAAAAATAAATAGAATAAAGTATAAGTATATTGACTAATTGTATGAGTAAGCTGTGTAAAAAAAAAAAAAAAAAAAGTATATGGTTGCGTTGAAAGAAGTGAATAAGTAAATTAAAAATATAGTAGTTGTGAAAAGCAAAAAAAAAAACATAGGGCTTAGTTTCCACTAAAATTATTCAAAATAAAATATATTAATCTAAAATTTTTCACTCTTCCCAATTACCCTATTTTATACATAATTATCATATATTTCAATTATCTGTACACAACTACTAAGACAATTAACATGTCTATATTTTAACATTATTTTTTAACTTTTTGTCATTGTTGCTATCACACCACATTATTTCTTTTTTTTTTATTTTCACATCAAAAAAAAAATTATTTAAAAGTTTTATCACTTGTCAAATATAACATTAAATTGAAAAAAATTTGTTTGAAAAATTGTAGGCGTATTCAAACATACCATAAAACTTTTTAGTATAAAACTTTTCTCACTTGATATTTAATTTATTTTTCAATCATTTTATTATATTTTCTATATGATTACTTTACTTTTCAACAATACATCGACGCATTCCATGTAACTAATGTGTTTTGCAATCATTATCTATGTCATTTTACATTATTTTATTTCATTTTAAAACTTGGATACTAAAATTTTTTCTCGAACAAGTTTAATCACTTCTCAAATACATTTAATAGGTTATTTTCATCCACATGAAATGCACGTGGACAGGTACTGCAGAAAAAATTTACTTGTTTTCTGTGGGATATTACTGTACTAATTATTCTTCTTGCTTTAATTTTAAACAGTTTCTAGGCATTTTCTTTGCAAAATTATCCATTTACCATTATTTGTGTAAACTCTCTCTTTTTTCTTTCATTGGTGTAAACTTTCGTTTTTTAATTGCAAATAGCGTGTGAAATGGACTGGGCAAAGCCACTAATTTTAATTCAATTTCTTCGTTGGTGATCTTTTAAAATGAACGTATCGTTGCTAGTCATTTCGGACACATTGCCATCTAAAAATAACCAAAAGGGAACATTTTTCTGAATTTTTAACGAAGAAGGATGGACTTCGCTCGTATAGCGATTTTGCCAAGAACGTGCCTAGACGGGGTTACCCGTGAGTCAAAATTTTAACGGGGTTGGTATGCGGAGGAAAAAGCTAAATTTCATTACGTTCAAGCAGTTCACGCTATATGGATCGTGCGTCAAAGCCAGCCCCGCAAAATTCCGGTTTCGCAGGTGCGCAGCTGACTTATGTAATTCCGATTTCGCGTGGCTTACCCAAGATATGTCAATATGTCCCTTGAGGCCTAGGTGACGTTTGGAAATATAAAAGTTGTGAAAAATGTGGTATTTTGTGGTAGTAGAAAATAGAATATTTTAAAATTTGTGTGATTGATATGAAATGATAGGAATAAATTTGGAATAAAGAAATTTGTTGGAAGGTAGTTGATAGAGAAAGTAATTAGAATATAGAGATAAAAGTGGAAAAATATGATGATTGATTAATTAATGATGTGTCTTGAAATCCGTGATCCCATCATTTCCCTCCCACATTTCCCACCCATTATTCCCAAACGTCCCCCTGGTTGCAGTGTTGCACTCGCACCGTCAGTCAGCCAAACTAGTCTCTCAGCTGCTCACGACAGAAATTAGGCCTCGTTCTGCTTGCTTTTTAGCTATGCGACACCGTCAGCCGCAGGAATCGCTTTGGTGGAAATGGAGTGACTGTTTTGTGAAATAAAAGGGATGTGTCCGAGAAATAATAAAAGCATTTTTGAAAAAAAAATTCATATAAACAAATTTAAAAGAAAAGAAAATGGTATGATATGGCTAGGGTAATGATGGAGAAGAAAGAGAATAAAGCTATAACTTGTTTAGTAATTAACATAGGAAATGTGATGCGATGAATGGTGGGAGCATGGTTTTCGAGATTCACTGTGAATAAGTTAATCATTATATTTTTCATTTTTATCATTGTATTCCAATTATTTTTTCTAATCAACTACCCTTTAATAAATTTATTTATTTTAATTTTACATCTATCATTTTATATCAATCACACAACTTTTAAAATATTTCATTTTCTACTCTCACTCTATTTCACAATTCTCATAAGTTTCAAATTTACAAATATCCCATTAAAACAAATAGATTAGATGTATAAGTAATTATGTATAAATAATCGAAAAGACCCAACTTAGTACGCCTCAAAAGACTCATTTTTTTTTTTTCACGCATGTGTTTATCTAAGTGTATTCAACATATAAACTAAGTTTTATAATTTTCGAATACGTGTATGTATTTTATTGAGATTTTTAAATATCTATATGTATATACGTGTTTAAAATACCCTTACGTATAAAAACTTTTAAAAATATATACATATAACAAAAAATAGTAAAACTTTGTTTATATGTTAAATATACTTAAATAAACAAATGTATAAAAAAAGAAAAATATGTTTTTAAATAGATATTTTGAGATGAGCTAAGCGAAACACTTGTTTGGTTCAAACTAAAAAGATAACTTTTTTTTTATATAAACATATTTTCATTTAAAACTTTTATAACATCTTAAACACACCTTAGGGGAAATACCAAAAATTTTCAATCTAAAACTTCATATAAAAATGTTCAAATGGAAGAAAATTATATAATATAATAAAAATAATAATAAAAGTAGAGGAAATAAAATTAAAATATATAGTTTAGTTTTATAGATAATTATGTAAAAACGATTGAAAGAAAATAATTGTATGAAAAATATAAAAAATTATAAATACTATAATTATGGAAAATGAAAAAATTCTTTTATAATATACCCATGAATGGAAAATGGGTGATTATCAGCAAAAAAAAGGCAACGAAAATCGGTCATTCGTGTTCACTTTCCGATCAATTACGGAACTTTAAAATCGCGGGCTTTTGCGTGCATGATGCACCTTGGGGAAAATTACGTCATAGACCTTTTAACTATGCGTATTAGCATTTTGGACCCCGAAGTTTGCATATTAGCATTTTAGACCCCCGAAAGTTTTGACCTTTGCATTTTACCCCCGCGCCCTCACGGCGTCAAAAAAGCAGTGCCTAGCCGTCCGAAATGACGAGAAAAAGACGAAACTAACCTCATGTACATGTTTTAAAGGGAAGGAAGGGGTGGAGTGGGTTGGGTTTCACTCACCGAAGGTAGAAAAGCTCCTTCTATAAATGCAGCAGTAGCTGGGCATGATTTCCGTGGTCACATGCCCTTTTGCATTCTCCATTTTTTTAGCGGTTTAATGCTCTCTAAGTACAGCGCTGGTGGCGACTACTAGCACGAACTGAGTTTCAAAATCCGGCGGAAAGCAGAGAGAGAGTCGCAAATTTCTGCTGTGAAGTCCGACCACCTGACCATCACTTCCCGAAAATCAGCGGAATTCCAACATCCTTTCGGTTTCCTGAGAAGCGCCCGAAAAGCGGTCTTTCCCGGGGGAGAAGTAGAACCGGGAAGATGCTTTAAAGCAAAGAAACCAGACAATGATTCAGCCAAAGATGCAGGGTCCTGCTCTTTTTCAGTAGAATCTGAGTCTCCTGGCCGATTTCATCAATCCTCACCTTTAAAAGAGTACAAGAAGTCTAATTCTGTGCTCTCAAACCTGGACAATCTCAAATCGAAAGTTTCAGCTGCAACGACGCCGGAGACCCCTTTCCCTGAAACTCCCAAGTTCACGACCAGTCCCCAAAATACCCCGAAACCGAAACCTTAACGCGCCACAGCCTATCGAGATCAACAATCTCAAAGCCGAAATCCATATTTGTTGAGCCAACGTACCAGTCTACTATGAAACGGGTGGAAGAGCACATTCCCCCAAAAGGGTCGAATTCACCTTTCCGTAGTTCGCCTCACTTCCCTCTCCCTGCCACTCCCAAGGAGAATATCAAAAGCACCGCACCAACCCCGCGGGCAGTTGCGGCGGAAGAGGAAGAGGAAGAGATATATAAGATTGAGGATATTCCAGTGAGGGAGAAATGGCGGAGGAGACTGAAGTTCTGGAAGTTGGTGGAGTGTGTTGCGTTGGTCTCTGTGGTCACATTGCTGGTGGCGAGCTCCACTGTACACAGATTGCAAAATTGCGTGATATGGGGTCTGGTAGTATGGAAGTGGTGCCTGTTGGTGATTGTAATCTTCTGTGGCCGCTTGGTTACTGATTGGTTTATCTGTCTCCTTATTTTCTTGATAGAACAGAGTTTTGCAAAAGGTTGAGAAAGGTCTGATGTCGTCGCCTCTGCCTTTCTGTTCTGTCATGGGTATTCTCGTCATTTCGGACGGCTAGGCACTGCTTTTTTGACGTCGTGAGGGCGCGGGAGGTAAAATGCAAAGGTCGGAACTTTCGGGGGTCTAAAATGCTAATACGCAAACTTCGGGGTCCAAAATGCCAATACGCATAGTTAGAGGGTCTATGGCGCAATTTTCCCTGCACCTTGCGTGTCCCCTTGACGAGGGGCTACGGTTAGTGCGCAGATGGGTCCCACAGAGTTCTCAAGGGTAATTTCGTCTTCTTCACATGATGACAGCTGGCAAGTTGTCAATGGACAATGCACCGAAAAGTGCAAATGCAACGAATGGACAGAAGTAACCTCGAACGACCGCACCCGCGGGAGCAGTGGGAGGGACCATTCAAACTGAGAGGCCGTACTGCCATCCACTAGCCACTTAGCCAGGCCTGCATCCTCATCATCGGTCCTCCCTCCCATTGGCTGTCGTCTGTCGGCTGGCGTAGAAAATCTCATCGCCAATCCTGGCCCTTGGTTTATATTTTCGTTTCACTCACTAGAACGACGGAACCGGGACTCCTTATGATTGTCGGTAACCATGCAGCACTGTGGATGCGGCCCATAGACCACATTTGGCCCACCTGGATGGCGCGCTGCTGTCCTCGAGTTGGGGCCCGCTCGTGAGCCGTGGTGAGCCATGGAAAACTCGATGAAAACTTCCGAAAACGAGTAGAACACCCGTCAGGCCTGCCGGAAAGACAGCCAGGATCTCGCACGTGCCAGCCATGTCAGCCCTCGCAGAGGGAGCGTCGTCGGCGGGCACGGAATCTGGTCGGCCCGTTCCATGCGGCGCGCGCCACAGGCCCTGGCGAGGGAAAAGAAAAAGCCGCCCGTCTTGGTCAGTTGGTGCACACTTGCTAATATAGGTAAAGTTAGAATAAATAAATTTGTTAAAAAGTAATTAGTAGGAAAAATGATTAGAATATAAAGATAAAAGTAAAAAAATATAATGCTTAATTGATGAATGATGTACTTTAAAACTCGTGCTCTCAACAATTCATTTCCACGTTTCCCATATGAAATTTCCAAACGTCGCCTTGAATATAAACATGCACGGTGTAATGGCTGTTCATACTTCATACGCTGGCATCCAAACTAAAGGGTCCACAATGTTAAATGCAAAACCTAAATCGAACTTCTTCTCTGTTTTACGACTTTCTCGATATGCCGCTGTTTTGGTTTGATAATCATAAGCCATTCAATCCAATTTTCTTATTCGCCCCAGCTCCAACGGAGGAACTAATAAGTGAACGGGCCAGGTCTTGGACTGATGAAGGACCCGCGTATCACGCATGCCGACGCGACTGAACCAACCAACCAAATCAGGGGCATTTTCGTCGCTTCAGGAAGAAAAATTATTAAAATAGTGGGCCAACCCTAACGCCTCCCGCTCTGGTTTAACCTCGCACACGTGAAAAAATGGCGCGAAAATCACTCCAGTCTCCCGCGCCTTCCCGGCGCCCCTCCTCCCTATCTCCTCTATTTCTTCCGAACTCTCGTTTCTCTCTCCCTCTTCCTTCCGATCTGATAAAGGAAAATACCGCAGAAAAAAAGTGCACGAGTTTGCAATGCTTACGCCGAAGCATCACCCCATCACGCCAACAAACCTCGCCGTCGCTGTACCTGCCAAGCGCGGCAAGAAGCGCGGCAGCTATAACTGTGGCCGTTGCGGCCTTCCCAAGAAAGGCCACTCCTGCAACGTCGTCGTCGATCCAACCGCCGCCATCACTACGCCTCCCCCTGCTCGCCAGCAGCTCCGCCGCTCCCTCTCCTTTGACGACGATGACGCAGCAGTATCTGCCGCTACCCCGGCGGCGCTGCTCTCCGATGAGGATGAGGACGACACGTCGTCGTCTTCTGCCGGGTGCCTGGCTGAGGTCCTCAGGAGACTTGCGCCGTCGGCGCTGCTGTCTGCGGCGCAGGTCTGCAGGGAGTGGAGGGACTGTGCCCGGCGCGTGTGGCGCGCTGCGGAGGAGCTGCGGCTCTGTGTTCCACCGAGGGCGAAGGCGGGATTCGTCGGATCGGTGCTCCGGAGGTGTACAGGGATCGTCAGGCTCTCTCTGAGGGTCGAAAGGTTGTTTGGTGATCCGTTCATCTTGCATACTTGTTTGCGAAGATAGTGGACTGAGAAAGACTAAAAATGCATTGACGATGTAATGTTAAGTGTCAAACATCTCTACTCGATGTTAGTTTCTGCCTCCTTACGCTGGCATTGCAATTGCCGCTATCTGGTACTCGCATCAAAGCCCGTACGTGGGGATGTAAATATCCAGAATAACTCAAAAAGGGGGGAAAAAAGGAAAAACCCCTAGGTGGAGATTTATTTTTCCACCTCAATATTTTCTTTTTCGTCGACTTCTAAACGGACATGATGCGATTTTTTTTTTTTTTGCTTTTTTCTATTTTTTAGATGATATTTGCTGGAAATAATTTCAATAATAGTTGGATTCCTTCACAGTGTATCCTTTTTGCGAGAAGATCGAGAAAGGATATCAATGAAGCCATTTTTTTCGTTACTCGCTTCTCAGATTTTTATACATTATCGATATTTTTCCTGCAGTGACCTGGATGCCACCATGCTGGCGTGCGTCGCATTCTCATGCCCTAATCTCGAAACCTTGGAGATCAGCACAGCCGATTCTGCCGTGAACCGGATTACTGGGTAATTTCTGCAATTTACTTATCCTGATCGTAGGAATGTTTTCATCGGACTTTATTAGCTAGATGATGCTTTTAGATCTACATTTGGATGGTTTTTATTTTGCTATTTTTCTTCGTTTTTTGTTAGATTGCGGAGCTAGCTCGGTTGCATACTTGCATTTTTGTTGTGGGAGACTTCGAGATCCCCGAAATAGTCCAGGTCTCGTTGATCTGGAAGGTTAATCCGATCTGTGGCTGTGGATGGTCAAGATTTTCTATAAGTGAACCTCAAGCGTTAAGGATAATCTGGGAGTCGAGTAAATACCAGATGGCTCGCGTATCTGAATCTTTGAGATTTTTAATTTTTTTCTTTCGTTGCTAACTCATGATGGCGCACGTCAGATCTGATGGCGCTAATTAAGTTTGGTGTCCACCTGATTGTAATGATCCACAAAACCATTTGAAGCCCACTAATGGCGAGGGAAGTAATGGGCTGCTCCTAGTTGGAAAGCTTCTTCTTGTGTGGATCGGGATCAGTCCAACTGTGGATTGGGCTTCCAGGCCTCTGTGCTTGTCAGCTTTGGGATCATTTTAATGTGCAATGAAATCTGCTGCCCCGATGATGTGATTTGAATTTGTGGCTGTCCCTCTTGTGAGAGATGGTGGATGTCTACAGTGACGGCAGTCTGGCCGGTTCAAAGGCGAACGTAAATATAAACGCATATCTTCTTTGTTTCGCTCAGCTTTTAATTTCTGCTAAATTATTTTCATTTCAACGTGCAAATATGCTGTGATGAAGTGTGGAATATAATTGTTTATAATCAAAACTTTTCGCTTTTTATAATTATTTTATCATATATTCTTATATAATTATTTTATTTTTTCACTTATTTTTATACAGTTATCTGAATAACTAATTTATTTATTTTAACTTTATTTTTATTTTTTCATAATGATTTATATTATATTATATTATATCATTTTTCTATTTAAAAAATTTTAATATTAAAAATTCATCGTAGATTTTTTTTATCATTTTCCAAACACATTCAAAAGCTTGAAATCTAAATTTTTTCTAAAAAAAAATTGTAGAGCCGTGTGGGTTTTTTTTTTTTTTTTTTATACCGCCGCCAGTTAAACAGAGTTTTTTTTTTTTTTTTTTTGGAATAGAAAGTTAACAGAGCCTTAGTCAGGGCTGTTTGGTTTATTCTTCGTAGTAAGCGCAGAAGTGTTGTTGGACTCGTTTGGCTGATTCATTCATTCAGCGCGAAGATTCGCGGTAAAAATCTTAAGCTTGAATTCAGAGCTTTTCAGATAATGTGCATGGTACGGTAATCCTACCGCCTGGCCATAAAAGCCCTCCGAAGTGCTGATTTTGAGCTTAGCATTTTATTTATTTATTTATTTGTTTTTGGTTTCCAAGGCAAAAAATTTTAGAAAAGCTGGAAGTTGAGCAAAATACTCTACTGCCAACACTTTTAGCTGGTGAATGGCATTGCAAATAGGTCCATAGTTTATCAAAGTTCGGTTATCGTGAATCTTTTTGAGTGGTCATGTCACTTAACTGTTAACTGGCTATCTGGCCAAAGCTGTTATTGTGTCCTTTGATGGTGTTCCGATTGTGAGAATTTACAAATTCTGAAAACTTTAGGTAGCAACTGGTTTAGAAATGCTTGTTTAACGCACGCGGATGTTTCAAGTAGTTTGAGACTTTGACCTGAATAATCATATTACCGTTATGGAATTGCAGGGATGAGCTGGGTCGTTTTGTAGCAGAGAAACGATGCCTTTCAAGCCTCAAAATTGAAGGATGCAGTAACCTTGGCTTTCTCAGCCTATGCTCTTCAAATCTGTCTACACTTTGGCTTTCGGACCTCCACTCAATGTCCAAAATGGTACCTGCTCATTTTACATGTGAAGTTTTTAATTTTGGTTGGTCGTTTTTCTTGTTCATGCTCTAAGCGAGTTCTCTACTGTTGCATGGGTGCTTGTAGGCCATCAACTGTCCTAATTTGAAGGAGCTTTCTCTAGATTTCTCCCGCCAAGAAAATGATTCAACTGATCTTATCTCTATGGTGGATAACTTTGGAAGGACCTGCCCAAAATTGAGAAATATACATATTGCTTCTGTTCGACTGTCTCATGCAGTTGTCCTTTCTTTGACAAGCGCAAATTTGAGGTCTGATAACAGCTGTGATTGGGTTTGTTCTACTAAAAGCTATTGTTCTTGCTTTGATAACAGCTTTCTAATGCTGCTTCTGTTGCTTTGATAACAAATTATTGATTAAGTGGAAACGTTTCATTTTACTTCACCCAGTGCCCTCTTGATTAAGCTCAAAGCCTGCATTTCGCTCCAATTTGTCCGTTGAAATGCAGCCTTTTGAGGAAGGAACCTCCAATTTATATCATCGCCTTCTAAATAATTATTGTGGCTATTTGGATTGCTTATTGCAGCAGCAATAACAGTCTACCTTAAATTACTTCTGTTGGCTTCCAAACAGAATTTGATCTGCTGGATCCGTTCTACTAAATTTTTTTATTTTTGTCGGTGGTGCTATTATCGTTGCTTTCACAAATAATGCTTAGTGATATGATGCCAGGAGCTTGCGGTTGCTTTCGTTGGTACTGGGTTCAGAAATCACGGATGCCTCTGTGGCTGCAATAACTTCAAGCTATGCAAACCTTGAGTTGCTAGATCTGAGTGGGTATGTTTTTGCATTCAAATAATTATTTCATTCATACAGCCTACCCATCATGCCTGGTGATTTGTTACGAGTGGCATCAGATCAATTCCCAGACTAATTTATCTTGCCAGAGTCTTATGCCTATCAATAAGCTTTTTTTTTTGGTTTTCAATGAACCTTTAAACCATAAGAAAATGATGACGGATCTCAGGATGTAAAATCTGCATCTCTTTTTTTCTTTTAACGTGACCTGCAAACAACAAAAAACTAGTGATAGTTGACCCATGTTAGTCCTTTTGTTAAATGAGATAATGGAAATTTTGAAGTTCTCTATTCTTAGATGTCACTCATACAACAGGTTGCTGCTGGAAGTTGCATAAAGAATATGCTTTTGCAACTGCCTATTTTAGTAATCATTATGGCTTGGAGTACTAAATTAATTCTGGTTTCAGGTCAAGCATTAGTGATGGTGGAATTGGAATGATCTGCAATATCTTGACTGATTCCTTGTCCAGACTACTACTTGCCCTTTGCCCAAATGTCACTTCAAGTAATCAGATTAAGCCCTCAGCTTTCTCAATTGATTTGTTCTGTTTGAATTTTAATGCTGCTAAACACTTCGACATCATCTTTAATTTTTTTCCACTGTTGCCTACTTCAGGTGGCATACAGTTTGCAACTGCCCAATTGCCGCATCTACAGCTCATTGACTGTGGTATGACCCTTTGTGATTCTGGTGTTCAAAGTGAATCCAGTGGTCGAAGTGGATCAAAAGATGGTAATGCTGGTAATGAACAAAGTAATCAGCAAAAAGTAACCACCACAAAGCTGCATTCAATGTACCAGAAGCTGATTATCAAGCATGCAAGGTTGAAGAAGCTCAGCCTATGGGGTTGTTCGGGTTTGGATGTATGCCACTGTGATAAAATTCTATTGTTGCTAAGCAATGTGTCAGTGCATATGGGGCATCCACTTGACATTTGCATCAACATGTTGTTTTGTATGAACTGGCCAATAGTTTAGCTGGTCTTGTTCTGCTTGTTCAGCTGTCATCCATGTAGAAAAGTAGAGAAATCCCTGTCTACTTAATGCGTTAACCTTATGGGTTGCAAACCTTATATATTGATCATATCCGCAATAGGGTTGGCATTTGCAGCTGCTTGAAGTAGGTCCATGAGGGCCTCTTGGTATTCCTCTGCGGTATGTTATATTTCCTAAGCTTTCAGTTTCTGAAGTAGTTCATTATGCTCTGCAGGCCCTTTATCTGAACTGCCCCGAGCTTAATGATTTGAATCTGAATTCATGTAAAAACCTGCATCCAGGTATTTTTATCCTTTCCTATGCTCAAACCAGCTCTTGCAGCTAATGTGCTCCTTTATTTGACACGAGTGACAAACTATAGCTGTTCAAATAACTTGTTATTTATCTGTTTCGCATACTTTTCAGAGAGGCTGCTACTTCAGTGTCCCAGTCTGGAAAGTGTACATGCCTCTGGCTGTTCTGATAAGCTGATTGGAGCAATTCAAAGCCAGGTAGATGGAATTTGCATGCGCTCTCTTACAATAAAGTTTCTTATTTTATTCTTTCATCCTTCCATATTACTTCCACAACTCATCTAAGAGGCGGTTGGTTGAATGAAAAGAAAAAAAAGATGCACACTGCTTGGTGGGGTTGGTGCCAAGAAGAACTAAGGTTAAAGATAAAGAGTAATGATTGAATGTAAGGGTGGGGAAAAGATAAGATTGTTATGTGCATCAACTCCTAAGAGGAATTTTTTTCTTGAAAATTTTTGGGGGATTTGCATATTAAGTCTCAAGTTTGTAAAATTTGCACCTTTTGATTCTTTAGTTTAAAATTTGCAGTCGATGGTTTCAAGTTTCATAAATATACAGATTTGGTCCCCCCTAGTTTAAAAAATACTCAGTTTTGGTCCCTAGTGAACTCCCCAACACTTAATTTTTTTTGTAAAATTATTAAAATGCCTTTTAATGATTTTATCCAAACCTTATAGATTACATTGTTGGGTTAAAATTTTATGTATGCCTTTTTTTAATGAGATTTATTATTTAAATTTTAATTGGATTGTTAAACGTATTAATTTAGGTCATTAGAAAGGGTGTTTTGATCATTTTAGGTTAAAAGTAAACAAGTTCAGTACTTTATTTAATTGGAGGGACCAAAACTGCGCATTTCTAAAGTTTGAAGTAATTTGCTTCAAATAAGAAAGAGTTAAAAAGGTGCAATTTAGCAAATTCCGAGGAACCAACTTACAAATCTCCCTAAAATTTTCTCCTGTTTTAAACCAAGGTCGACCCAACCCTAATTCTACTCGTAAAATTTCAATTGAGTTGGGTAGAATATAACTTCTCAAATTTGGGTGCCAAGTGGATGATTTTGGTTAAGTTCTTTTCTATTAACATTTAGCCTAGAAGTTTAGTAATTTTTTAACTGCATTTGGTGTGTTATAAGTAGTGGTGTAAATGGGATTGGTGTCGCTCGACTAACCCAACAACATTTATAATAAGGTTGGATTAAGTATTTTGAAAAAAATTAAGTTATACGACTCCACTTGAACCGACCTAATTTCAAAAGTAGGTTGGTTTGTATTTGATGATTATCAACTCGACCCCGTTTGATTTCATACATTAGTGTAAAATATAATTATATTATTAAAAATAGTCGTACATTAACATATAATACGTAAAATTAACTAAACTTTCTTGCTTTAAAATAAGATTATTTAGCTATTATATTATTGTATAAGTTATAAATTGGAAAGTATTTATATAAAAATGATTAATTTTTATTCTTTTATATAAATTTATATTTTAAAATAGATTTAATTAAGCAAAATATTTGTAAATATTCTATATTTATTAACTCGATTTCTAACTGGAATCAAATTTATTTCTATAGAGTTAAAATAGGTAAGTTGAGGTGCAAAAGATGTGATTGAACGTAAAGTTATGTTGAGATTTTACAAGGTGGGTTAGAGTTGTGTTTATTTCAACCCGAGTCAACATGACCTGATTTACACCTGATTTACACCCCTAGTTATATGCTCACTAAATTTAGATCATGAAAGAATTCAGTTTGATGCACACAGGCTTTGTAATGAACAGGTTCTCAATGATTTTGCTACTGAGGAAGAAAATTTTCCTAGCAAGCGGTTGGCAGATGGTTCTAAGAGAGTGCAGGTTCCCCGTTTTGTTGCACAACAGGTGAAACTCGGAACTACAACTACAGGCACCTTGCATTGAAAATTTGAGATTGTCTTATATCTGTATTACCTTTTCCGCTATTCTAAAGATCACTCTTCTGCCTATCGCAGTTGCCAGACGATGGGAAAGGGAGGGCCTGGCAACCCAGGTGCACTGTGCACGTTGGCTGAATCTGCGCCTATCTGCTTGGCTTTTCCTCCATTATTTCTTTATTCTTCACATTTACTTAAGCATTGTTTGCAAGCTCTCCTGCGGATTTCAAGTCTTTCAATGCAAAGGGAGGTCTGCGGAGTGCTGTTGCAGCGATGGATGGTTGTTAATGTCCATGTGATGTCTAGTGGCATCTGTATCTTCCTTCTGGGTTTTATTGAACCAAATATACTGGAGAAAACATTCTCATGGACAAGTTAGAAAACGTTCTCTCGAATAAACTTGAGGCTCACATGGGCCTGCTCACTTCCAAAATAAAGTGTCTTTTCTTTCGTGTATACTGTATTTTCCATTTAAAAAGTTTAAGTGGGGAAATTGCTCCCCCTCTGCTGTACGCGGCTCCATCTATGTTTAGGACTCGTGATCTCTAGGAAATCGGCATATGATCTTCAATTGGAGATTCATAATTACGGGTGTTAATGCATGAGTTTAGATGGATTTGAGTTTAAATATTCAATTAATTTACTTGAAAAACTTTTGACTCTAATTTGTCCATGACTCATTTAATAAATGAGTTATGTATATATTAATCACAACAATATAGTTTATAAACTATACACCTCATAATGTTAAAGAGGGGGTGAGGGATTTTTTTTTGATTTTTTTTTGATTTTCCCATGGCCAGATGCATGGATTCACCCCTCATAGTTAAATAGTGCATAAATTATACTTGTAACAACAATAGCGTGTAAATTAACAACACAGTGAGTGGAGATGAAGCTCTGGTGATAGAATAACAACCAATTGATATGGTACGCGGTAGTGGGAGAAAATTACGTTGTTGAAATTGCGGTGTTTCTTGCAGTTTTCTCTTGACGCCCGGTTCTCGCTTCTCTCTGACCAACAACTGATGCACGAACTCCATGGGCTTCATAGAATAAAAGATATTGAATCCAAACAATATGATCTTGGGCGAGGATCTGTCAATATGAAGTCATTCTAAAGTTGAAATTGGTTTTGCAATTGTCGTCTGCCCTCGCGCTTGACTGAGTTTTTGACTCCATTACTCGCGAGGCAGGCAGAGGTTTAATATTGGAGTAGGCAGAAAGCATTCAGTGAGTGGCCCACTTCGGAAGAAGTTCATGCAGAAAGCATTCAGTGAGTGGCCCGCTTCGGAAGAAGTTCATGCACCAAAAAAACTTAGCAAGGCTTGAGGAGACAGCTGAGTTGATATGGAGCAATAGAAATTAACAAAAATGCAAAAATATTTTTCAGGTAATTTCATATCAGGATATATATTAACGAAAAAAAATATTCATTCGGCTTATTGCAGGTTTTTTGCATAAATGCAAACTCACGGGGTCTAAAAATTAAAAAGCATATACTTAGAAAATGTAAAAAGCTCGTTTGTTTCCGATAGCCAGTCATCCATCCTTATTATTTATTACTATTTTTTATGAAAGTCATCCATCCTTATTATTTCTACTACTTATACAGCGTTATTTGTAACTTGGATGAACTGTTCTCTCTTCTTCGATGCGCAGGAGCAGGATCAGTCGTTGCAGTTGACAAACTGGTAGTTGACGGTGAGGAAACCCCGAGCATAACCATTTCGATCGGTGTCAATGCGGTCGAAGACGGCCTTATCCAAATCCAGCCCTCCGTTCTGACACTGATCAACGATCCTTGCCGTCGTCTGCGCGCCTGTCCTCGTGTTGGTTACCTGGACACCACCAATGCATTCATTTCATCACTCACGAAACCCAAAAGAGAAGAAGTAGAAGTAGAAGAAGAAGAAGAAGAAGAAGAAGAAGAAAGAAACATGAGCGAGCAGAGGCGAACATACCCTGATGCAGCGTCCACAGGCGGCCCGGCCAATGGGGCCCGCTGAATGGCAGAAGGCCGTCCATCCGTACTTACTGCGCCATGCCAACGGCTTGTTAGCGTCCCACGTGGCACAGAAAGCACTAGCGCGGAGGAGGTCGTATCCGATCTGCGCCGGATTGTAGAGATGGTACGTCGCCCGCACGTTCGAAGCTTGCTGCGCCACCGCCGCGGCGACAATGCACAGGAGTAGAGCAATGCACAGCCTCACACGAGCCATTGTTGATTTTCTGATGCGTAAGGAGGATGGATGGATGGGTGCCAACGGTGGCTGCTGTTATTTATAGAGGTGTTAATGCTACTGGGTGGGTTGAAAGAGAAATTACATGAATACCTCCCTCTGGCTTTTGGAGGGAAATGAAATAATGAATGAGGTTTCCATGCCGTGTACAATCGGGTGGACAGCTAAGCTAAGACTTCACATTCCATGCGCTCGTTAGTCGTTACACGTATCGCGTCGATGTGCATAAGGCCTGGAAGGTTCGGCTTAGAACTCAAGGGCGCCTGTCGCAACTTATCTGGCATCTACAAGTAAATTACTATGCCATAAAAGACATATATCTTTTTAAAAAAGAGTACGATTTAATTCTGACTAACGGCCAACGGGGTGCTGAATAGAATCCAATGGCTTGAATAAGATGTGCACAGATGAAATTACTCACTTCTTTACTCATAAACTTTTTACATTCTTAATTTATATTTCAACTTATTTCTCAATTTTATTCAAGCCTCTCAAATCTTTTCGAACATACACTGAGAATTCCTTTGATAGTATACAAAAGTAAAGGCAAAAGATTTCTAGTCTTTACCACACATCGTTTGGAATAATTTGATTTCTTGATTAATTAATTACCTTATCTTTTCTATTATTTTCTTAGAGCTTGATTATATACATTATAATATATTTTAGACTAAAATGCATCACTAATTTATTTTTACGATTAGTAATATTTTTCACTTTTTTCACAAACATGTTTTATAAAATGTATTTAATTCATGTATTAAGCTTGCCGTTTTACACTATTTTCATATCTTTCTTTTTGATTTTTTTAAAATAATCAATTTTTGGAGCATTTAAGTTATTTTCCACCCATTAAAAATTTTGATTTCTAAAATAAATATGTAAAAGTATTGTAAATAGGCAAAACTTAGCACATAAATTAAATATGCTTAGGAAATCATGTTTATGAAGAAAAAATTAAAAATAAAATTTATAGTAAAAAATAAATGTTGTGTTAAAAGATGTTTATTTGTTTGGATAAAAGCAAAAGTAGACCAAAAAAATCTTTATTTTCTTTTGATTTGTAAAGTGAAAAATAAATATATAAAAATATTATAAAATGACAAAACTTGGTATATAGATTGAATATACTAAGGAAAGCATGTTAATAAAAAAATAAAGAATATAACTAATTGTAAAAATAAATATATGTTGTATTTTAGCCTAAAATACATCATGATATATATAATCACACTCCTTCTAACTATGCATATATTATGAGTAGTTTAAGTTTTCTTATTTAAGGCGCATTTGGTAAGATGTAAAAAAATTCCAATTTATTTTATATAATTTTTTATACAATTTGATATTTTAATAACTTAATTATCTTACATTTCTATTGCTATATCTTTATTTAAAATTTTTATTCCATCTTTTCATACAAGTATGAGATATATATTGTTTTATTTTCTTTATTGACAAACATTACCTTAATAGATCGCTTTGTTTGTTGTAGTCATTATAGATTTCAGGGAATACTTTATAGCAACTAAGGGGTGGAAATTTTGAAATCCCTACTCATGGAAGCCATAACTTTACGGTTGGGTACCGAGTGGGCTTCGACTTCTCATAAGTCTAAACTTGAATATGATTTTATTATTCTTATCAATTTTTTGAATCAGGATAGAACAATTCTCTCTCTTATTGACATAATGACTTCTAACATCATGTCCTTGTTATCAGATGGTGTTTCGTACTCTTTCCATCATGTAGTGTGATTGGGTAATTTTTTTGCTCACAACCTAGTTGATTTTACAACTTCTCATATTTTGTTACACCAAGAGTGGTGGGACAATACACCACCCATTCTTTCGGAAAAATTATGTAGAGATAATTTTTCGTCAATGAAATACAAGAACAGCTCTATCCATCATCCCTCTGATGATTGCCGAGCTTCAAAAGAAGTTGGGATATCATGTTGTTCCATATTCTCTATAAAAAAAATAGATCACTCTGGCTTTTCCTCCACTTTTTTTTCTTGTTTTTTTTTTTTTTAAAATTATTTGAAACATCATAACAAATGCACACTTATATTTCTAAATTTTGGGCTGCATGTGTGATCTTCTTCGGAGTAGGGACACGGCCAGCCTTGATGGTGAGGACGCTGCACCTTTCAAACACGTTTTGTCGAGAACTCGGCCAACTTGCCTTTAATGGAGAATTTGTCCGTAAAGAAATTCAACAGACGGCGGCAGCCGCGGCACACGGATAGAAAATGACTTAAAGAAAAGAAAAGAAGGATCCAAGGAAAGAAAGACCCAAAAGATAAGATTGCCACTCCAATAAAGATGCGTCCAAAGAACGAACCGCCACAAAAATTTGCCAGGTCAAACAATACATAGAATAAGGGCTAACAATCAATAACAACAGTGACAACAGGTGTCTAGACCCACTTAAGAGAGGATTCAGATATGAGCAGCATATCGACGGTTACAAAAAATTAATGGATGCTAATCAGATTGAGTGGTAGAAATGTTTCAAGAGTGGGGATCAAGATTATTAAAAAAAAAAAAAATCCTCCCTAAACGCATGATTAAGACGGACCATTCACAAGGTAGTAATCTAGGGTGGAACTCCCGATCATGAAACTCATGTTTGCCTACCTTAACTCTATTTGTAAAATTTTAATTTTATTTATAATAGCGTGATGGTTCACATCTTAGTCTGCATGTAACCTGGATTCGAACCCTGAGAGGAACATGGTCTCCGTATAATGTAATAAAAACTTTATTTATAAAGACTAATCTCTAACCTTACTTATGTAAATCGTGTTTGGGTTAAAAATTGAATCGACAAAATTTTATTTAAGTTAAAGAGTGATATGTAGGGGTGGGAATCGGGGCGGGTCGACCCGTGACCCGCCCCGCCCGACCCTGTTTTAATACCGGGGCGGGTCGGGATTTTCGGGTTGTCAAAGAAATACGGGTCGGGGCGGGTCGGGGCAAAATGCGAATTTTCACAGGGTGGCGGGGCGGGTCAAGGCGGGTCGGGGCGGGTCAACCTGCTGACCCGTTTTCTGATATTTTACATTAAAAAGAAAAACCACGTGTAATGCTAATATTCATGTTTTATTTAATTATTTATATTTACTTTGATTGATTAATAATAGATTCAAGCATATAGTAATTAAATTTAATATAAATTTGTCTTTATACTTGATAGTTTTATAAATTTTTAAAAATTTCTTACTTGACCCGCAATTTTTTACCCGACCCATTGACCCGATACCGACCCGAATTTTGTCCCGAGACCTTGTAGAAAAAAGTAAGGGTCAAACCGACCTTGTCCCGACCCGGTATAAAATAAGGGTCAAACAAGATTTTTGAAAAGGAGGGTCAGGGTTGGGCACACCCTGACCCGCCCCGACCCGCCCCGATTCCCACCCCTAGTGATATGTTTAAATTTTTAGAAATAAATTTAAGAAAAACACAGCTATATAATACTTTTTAAAAGAAAATTTATTTTTTCAAAAAAGATGATGGAAGAGAACCAAGAAATGTAAAAGAATACACATAAATGATATATTTGACTTATAATATAATTTCAATATGATTGTCATCTATGCATAAACATAAATAATTTAAAATACATAAATCTGAAAAGATATTACTTACAGGGTTCCGCTTCTATATAACTTAATGTAACTTAAGATTTCGATTTTTGACGAAAAATCTAATTCATTCGTTTTATTTAATATCATTTGTTATCCAAGAGACTAAGTTTTATTTTGATTAAGTATGTTTATGGGCTACATTTGTTGAAAAATATATATTAATATATAAGTTATGAAAAATACTTAGATCCATTTATACATGTATTAGAATGTGATAATATCTTACAAAATATTTTTCTATGTATAATGATATTTTAGACGGTTTAAAAGTTGAAAATACAATTTTAAAATTGATATTTAGCATCAAATCATTTTATTATATTGATTTTCAATAGGGCATATTCATAGTAATATTAGATAAATGAGAGAATTTACATAATAACATAAAAAATGTTAAATACAATGGAGAAAGTGGATTTTTCATCAACCATCGTGATTTTAAATATAAAAAGGGTTATATGGAAAAAAGATTTCATATAAGTGGGACCAAAATAAATTCATGTACATAATATATTTTGTATTAAATATGAATCGAAAAATTGGATTTGAATTTAGTTGGACCCTAGCCTTAATCCTAAATTAGATTGATTGGGTTTGGATCCCATAAACATGAAAGTATAGACATTGATTATTTCAAAAGATGCAACTTGGGTATTTTACTAGTGTATTGACCCATTGAGTACCATAAAATGGATTAAATATATATTTTTATTTTTTTACCTATAGGATGGGGTAAGTTCTAAACAAGAAAATACCTATGTAATTAGGGTAAGTTAGGTTCTAAAGTCTTGGTACTTAGAACCAATCTGAATTACTAATATGTATTCAACATCTATTTTATAAAATATATCTTTGAAAAGATAGAAACTTATTTAATTTATCTATTATTTACTATATTTAATAAATACATTTTAAAATTATGTTATTATTACGTTGATTATAAATTTTAAGTAAAAATTATATTATGATTATAATTTTCAAATATAATATGAAGACAAATATAAAGAAACGATTTGAAACTAAAACCAAAATTGAACTGACCTTTAAAAATAGTTTAAGGTTTGTCTAAAACTGACGTGAATTAAAATTGGGTGGAGTAGGATTTTTAAAGAATGCGGTAAGAGTAGGGGTGCAACTTGGGTCGGGTTGAGCCCGAACCTAATTTTTTACGGTGTTAGAACTCGTTTTTCTACAACCCGAGCCCGAAGAACCCGAACCCCCTGGTGAACCCGATTTGTAAATGTGATAAGGTTAGGGTTCGAGTGAACTCGAGCCCGATTTCTATTTTATATGTATTATAAAATATATTTTATATATAATATCTAAACAATATTTCTTTATATTTTTTGTATTTATGTTATTTATATTTATAAATACATGTTTGGCATATTGTAATTATATTATAAATAAAGTATATTATTTTCATTTATATTTATCTTTTATTTCTATAATCTTTTTCATTTATCTTGTTTTTTATATTAAATTTTTCTAAAGATACTCTTTATAGATGAATGATTTTATTAACTCGGGCTAAGCAAATGCTCCACTTAGCCTACTTAAAAAAACTCATTTATAACAATTTTTTATTTTTCTTCAAACACTTGTTTATCTAACGTATAAAAAAGGTTTTACAATTTTTGGATATATATATATTTTAGATTTTTAAAGATAAAGGTATTTTAAATACATATATACACAAATGTTTAAAATTTTCAAAAAAAATATACTCACATATACAAAAATGGTAAAACTTAGTTTATATGTTAAATACACTTAGATAAACAAGTGTATGAAGAGAAAAATAAAAAAAAGTTATTGTAAATGAGTTTTTTGAGGTGGGCTAAGTGAGACATTTGCTTAGCTCAGGCTAACCAGATCACTCATCTTCTTTATATTGTTATATTTTTTAAAAATATATGGTTATTATTATGCTTACTTATATAATTTGTTATTATTGTATATTAATATAAAATTTTAAACCTATCACTCTTAAATAAAATGTAAATTTATCAACCTAAATTCCAACCCAAAACTCAACCCGAACCCGATTTTCAAAAATAGGGTTAGCGTTTAAGTTTTACGCATAGGATTAGAGTTAATATTTTATAAATAGGGTTAGGATTAGGGTTGAGGTAAACCCAAGTTTCATGAGCCCAAGTTGCACCCTAGGTAAGAGTAGATTTGCCCGGAATTGAACCAACCCGGCTGAAATGGCACATCTAATTTTTTAGAGATCGGAAGCCGAAGTGGGCTCAACCCCCAATTCGGCCCAAACTCGGCCCAAGTGTACATCTAGACAGTGGGCATGACAACTGCCACCGCAGTGAACGGTGTTCGTGGTGTGTGCAGTTGCGGGGGTCGTTTCCAACGGCCACTAAGATGCGACTACTTTCATTTATAACTTTTTCTTTTCTTTTCTTTCTTTTTTATCTTTACTTTTATTCTTTCTAAGACATCGCATATTGAAGATTGATTGTGATATGTCCTGTGAAAAATTAGCCATTGGGACATCGCGATCGATCGAGAACTCCTGTATTATAATCAAATCTTTACACGTTCTCATGCCATGAAATGACAACGCCTTTATCTTCTAGACTTTTGCGTAAATTTTATCTATTTGCTTTAGAAAATGTTGTTGCAGGAAAAAAATTGGAAAAGGTAAGAGAGATATGATGATACTGGAGTAATATTAGGAGTAAAGGACACTTGGAATGTATATAATTGGAAAGTAAGATAAATATATAAAAAATGTGTAGAAATGATTCAAAGTATTAGTTGTCATCTACTGCACTTAGATGCAATAAGCTTCGATGCAGTCACGTGCAAAAATTCATTTTTTATTTATTTGAATTTTTTTTAGAAAATTATTAATTTAAGTGTATTTAACATATAAATTAAGTTTTATTATTGTTGAAGTTGTGTACATATTTTTTGATTGGTTAAAAATAGAAATATTTTAGACATTTCAAATGACTAAAATACATATTTTAAAATAAAAATATGTACAAATTTTCAAAAATAGTAACACTTAATATATATGTTAAATTTACTTACATTAATAGTTTTATAAAAAAAATTTAAAAAAAGGAATTTTTGCACCCGGGTGTACCAAAGCTTAGTGCATCCGGATGCATTAAATCAAAAATTCAAAAAAATTACATGATTTTTATTTTAATTTATTAGTTGAAAATTTTAGATTTTTTAAAGGATGAATAAGTTTAAAACAAATATTTTACTTATTTAGTAAAAAATATTAATAATAATGAGAGAAACAGACGAAAATAATTATTTCCTCATGTTGATATGATTATTGATCATTAAATGACATACTGCATGAGCGTTGTCGAGAACATAATATTTTCGGAAAACTTCCACTAGCATTTTAGCTCAAAAATCTGATATGTACCTCAAACATTCTCCGCCAAAGTGGCAAAGATGGGTAGGCACTGTTCGTGTAAAAGGATAAGATAATTTTATTTTTATTATCTTTTTTTTTTGTTTTATTTTATCGTCTGCCATTATCTTAAGCGTCAGCAAACTCGGTAATTCTCGACAACCTCAGGAATGTCGTTCAACCTGCATATCAAATTCGGGCTTTGTGTATTGCATATGAAAAAGTGGCTACCCAATCCGGGGAGGATGAAGATGGATGGTGGGAAGAAATTCCAGATTGTATTAGAGATCCTCTAAATAAAGATGTGCAGTTTCTTTTTATATAGTTGGAGTTGGCTCCCACTGCAATCCTCTAACGTTGGTTTCAGGGGATTGTGGTTTGGGAGACAAAAATACCTGGGAAATGAACGAATTGCTGTATTAGCAGCTACGCAAATTTCTAAGTTATTTGATGCCTATGCTATAATGCTGTAGCTACGGAAATTGCAAATTATTTGGTGATTAACCAGGATGCACTTGCACTCATAACAGTCACGTCAATGCACACGTATTTGCGTTGCCATTCAATCTATCTATTTTCGTGTTGGATCATCAATTTGAACCTATTAAATGTGGGCAGTGTTTACTTGGAACACGTTTATATATTGAAGGCTTCTATAAACAATAACATCTAAAAAAATATAATTATACAGAATCTTATGCATTCGTGCTTTTTGTAGATTATATGTAAATCTGATTAAAATGGTTTTTCATGCCATACAAATATTAACGGAGGAGAATAGGATGAATGACTTAGATATTTTTTTTAAAAAAAAAAAAAAAATTAAAAACAGAAAAGCGAACAAGCACCCCGGTTTCGAACCATTAAAGCTCTTTTCTTATTTGTTAAAAATGCAGGCCATCAGATTATATACCTATTTCACATTTTAAGTTGTGACCGTGTAATAGTATATTGCACCCCTGTGTCTTTTTTTAATGTTTTGCATTTCACGGATAAATTGGGAGATGAACCATCCATGGACTACATGGGCTTCTCCTTACGTCCAATTTCCTGCTGTTTTGGGTCTCTGTAAAATATCTCAAAATACAAATGACATCTTGACGCAAGTAAGTAAAACTTTCACGGTAATTCGGAACAAGTTTAGTTTTTTTGTTTTTTTGTTTTTGTTTTTGCATTGTATCAAGGTTACTGCGTTGAAAGCATGTACGGACTAGAGCTTCTAGTTTGGTTTGGCTTTGCATTAAAAAATATATTATACTATAAATTAGATATTTATATTGAAATAAGAGAAAAAAAAATGCAAGAAGAAAACAAGATGATACAATATATGAAGTTGGTCGCGAAACAAATTGCACATGTTAACATAAATTATTATGTAACCAGGACGAAGGCAACTGTTCTATTTGCATCATAAATATCGAACATGATAGAGAGAGTCATATCCGTCTACCCTTATTTTTATTGCGAGTAATTATATATTATTCGGCAGCAATCGCATGTGCATTACACATTCTAGTCGTTGCAGTTCACGAACTGGTAGTTGACGTTCAGAAAGCCCTGTTGATAGCCCACTCCATCTGTGTCGATCCGATCGAAGACAGCCTTGTCCAAATCCAGCCCTCCATTCGCGCACTGGTCAACGATCCTAGCCGTCGTGGATGCGCTCGTCCTCGTGTTTGTTACCTGCGCGCAAACAGCATCACAAATTAACGGAGCGATCGAGTCACAAGAGCTCCACAACAGTTATTCTGGGAGAAAAATGAATGGCCGGGATCATCTCGTCTCAACTCACCTGGATGCATCGGCCACAGGCGGCCTGGCCAATGGGGCCCCCTGAATGGCAGAAGGCCGTCCAGCCGTACCTGCTGCGCCATTCCCGCGGTTTGTCTGCGTCCCACGTAGCGCAGAAGGCGCTCGCACGACGGAGGTCGTAGTCGATCTGCGCCGGATTGTAGAGATGGTACGTGGCTCGGACGTTCGACCCGCTCTGCGCGGCTGCTGCCGCGACAATGCACAGGAGGAGCGCTGCGCACAGCTTCGCACTCGCCATTTTCGTTCCAACTTCCGATCTGGAGAATGGAATGGATTGGTGCCTGAAAATTTATAGAGGTATTCAGTGGTTTGAAATTACGGCAATGCCTCTGCATTTTCGTGGGAAATCACGACAGTGCCATGCCGTGTAGACATTGCCTGTATCCATCGATCAGCTTTTGGCTTTGGTGACCTTTTTCCGCAATGCAAGGCCAAACGTTTCAATGGACATATAGCGAGTCCAGGACTCGGTCAGCCTTGGTTTGGCTGTCCGCATGGAAACTAGAAGGAGACTATTCTTTCAATGATGGGACGTCTGAATACATTGCTCGCAATTCCACCGTAAGGTCGGCATATGCACCCATCAAAATCTGCAGGCGCGGCTAGCCTGGCGTTTCTGTCATATCGTACGTACGATATATGATAATACGACAGTGCATGGATTATACAAAAACATGCACGGGATCTTCTGGATATGCGTTCCTTGTCTCCTTGATAATTTAAGTCTATACATGTGATCCGGCTAGTTAAGTTTGGGACGACAATACACGTACGTACGTACGTAGGAGGAGGGAATTAGCCGTCTCGTTGAAGGTTGATGAAATAAAGAAGAAATGATCATGCTAACTAAGAGTGTATTTGGTTACACACAAAATATGTCAATGAAAACTTTTCAATCCATAACTACTTTATTTTTTAATTATTTTTTTACATTTTCCTATATAAACAACCCTACTTTTTAATCATTTCCACGCAAATACCCATATAACTACTCTATCTATTTTAACTTTATTCTCTTTCCACCTCATTATTATCTCTATCATATCACATCATTTTCTATCAACTTGACAATTTTTACTCTGAAAATTTTTCATCAAAAAGTTTTATCTCCAACCAAACGCATCCTAAAAAAGAAGAAGACTTCGGTTTTGAGAAATTAATTACTTGCAATAGATTTTTTTTTTTTTTTAAAATAGAGTTTTTTTCTTATAGGATTTGAAAAAAAAATTTAAGAAGAGTTGATGTGACGTGTAAGGCTCCATCGAAGGTTAGAGTCTTCGATGCTTAAGAAATTGATTGTTTAGAAGATAAACATTGAATTTTGTGCTGGGCTTTGAATTTTGAATTCTCGAGTCTAGAGCAGACATGGCCTGTGCTGATAAAGAAGATAGAACTTTTAAACTTTTGGACATTGCAACCTCATACTCTAAACAATTCTTTATGTTGTGCTTACTTTGATATAAATATAAAAACTCGTTTTAGAAAACTCGACCATTTTAATTTTTTAATATCATGTCGAAGATTTTCATATCTTCAACGTTTATTTATATAAGGTTTACTAGTTTCATTATCCAGTATAAAGTTTAATTACGCCCAACAAGTACCGTAGAACTGTAGAAGTTGACACGTGTCTTGTAGGCCACACGTCCACGTGCGCACTCTAGAAATTTGAGTTGCGGTCGTCAGACGGTAGGCAAGAAGAATTAGACGTGACGGCGGCATATTCAAAGGGGTGGTCGAAGTCTGGCGTCGTGTTCATGTGGCGTTAATTCCTTCCGTATTTTCAAAATTCAATTTTAAAGTTACGTGCTGTTCAAGTTTTCTTTTTTTTTGTATGAGTGAATTTTACAATTTTTTACTGATTTGAAAATATTTACAAATTTTTCTTTAGTATGATTTTCTCTACAGTACGAGAGTTGTAAATATGTCTGATTGTAATATAAGTTGTCATGATATATAAAAACTAATAATAATAAAAAAAGTTAGGTGGTGAAAAGATTGATCTGTTGGGCACGGCTCTGCTTGTGCCCATTGCTTCTCCTAATGCTCTGCCCGAGGTATCTAGATTGAAGTATTCAACTGTTTAACGGCCTTGTCTAGGGTTTGAAATGTCAGATTGGGTAATTATGTTATTTTACAGGGCTTGGACATACATGGTGTCTTGTGCTGTTCTCTGGGCCTGATGCGCTCTGATATTGTTGCGACAGGCCCAGCTGTTCTGTGGCTAGCAGGAGCGCATCAGGGAGTTCCATTCGCCCATATTTTTTTCTACGGTGCCTCATTCAATTCTGTCTTTTGATTGGTTGTTCTTCAAGCAAAATTAACCTGGTACGTTTAATTATAATATTATTATCACAGGGCTATCTACCTACCTGGAGTCGAAGTTATTTCATTGAAATTTCGAAAAATATTGAAAACCATAGACATATAATTGCCGCCTCTCATATTAAGAAAAAGGTTATTTTCAAACTAGGTTAGGGTTAAAAAGGCTAAGGCATGAGTCACTCGAGCACAATTTCCATCCCGAATTCCACTTATTGAAGATTTTAATTAACTATCCACTTTATGGGAAACAATCACGGTAGCTAGCTTACCTCCTCAATTACTTTATAACCCGCACAATATCCGATCTATCAAAGTGTGGCCTTCTATCATTACTGTGCAACAACAGTACATTTGATCATTTTTAGGCCCTATATATATTAGAATGCTACGAAACTTTATATAATCATTTATCTATATATAAATTTTATAGAAAATAATTTACATATTAAAAAAATTACTTTAAAGTTGTTGTTTATATCAAACTATTTTATTATATTGAATTTGTACCATTTTCATATAGGGTTCATGTACATATCCAATTGAGATAAAAATTGATATGACAATAGAATACATTATTTTAAATACCATGGGTGGAATATATTATAATTTTATGGTCATATGAGTCCCATTTTGGCACAATTGCACTGCACTTGAATATTTCTTATATATATATATATATTATTATGAACCATTCAAGCCTGTGACATGAGTATGTGGGGTTCGTTGCCAGGAGGCGTTCCTTATGTGGACATTATTGAATAGATTATTTTTGAGATGGTGCTATTGTCACATGTCACCTGATTCTTTAATCATTTTAGGATGTATTTGAAAAGTCACGAAACCTTCAGGATTTGTTTGGAAAGTGATAAAATTTTTGAAGAAAAATTTTTAGTAGAAAAGTTTGAAAATAGAAGAAAATAATATGATATAATAAGGATAATGATGAGGAGTAAAGAAAATAAAATTAGGTTAGATATATGGATAGTTACGTAGAAATGATTGAAAGGAGGATAATTGTATAAGAAGAATTGAACAAATAATTAAAAATAGGATAATTGTGAAGAGTAAAAATTTTATATTGAAAAAATTTGGAGTAAAACAAACGCTGCTTAAATGAAAATTTTTTTGGTGTAAAAGTTTTTAAATTTAGTGAGAAATATGTGATATAGCAGGGACAACGATGAGGAGTAAAAAAAATAAAATTAAAATAGATAAGTTAGTCGTATGGATAATTGTGTAGAAATGATTAGAAAGTAGGATAGTTGTACGAAAATATTTAAAAGAATAATTAAAAAATATGATAGTTATGAAAGGTCAAAGTTTTAAATTAGCATTTTTTTTTCTCACCTTTAGTTTATATATATATATATATATATATATATATATATATGAGAGCTTTCCGGTGCAGCGTCACTGCACCGGAACAACGGTACGGTGGCCCAAAAATGGCCCCACATGATCATGAAATCATGATCTACTCCACCCATTGTATTTAGAATAATGTATTCTATTACCATACCAATTTTCATCCCAATCAGATACTTTAAAGTTGTTATTTACATCAAACTATTTTATTACGTTGGATTTGTACCATTTTCAGATGGGGCCCGCATACATATCTGATTGGGATGAAAATTGGTATAGTAATAGAATACATTATTCTAAATACAATGGGTGGAGTAGATCATGATTTCATGATCATGTGGGGCCCATTTCAGCGATGCTGCACAGGAATATATTCCTATATATATATATATATGAGGGCTGTTTCGGTGCAGCGGGCCCAAAATGGGCCCCACATGATCATAAAATTATGATCTACTCCGCCCATTGTATTTAGAATAATGTATTCTATTACCATACCAATTTTCATCCCAATCGGATACTTTAAAATTGTTATTTACATCAAACTATTTTATTAAGTTGGATTTGTACCATTTTCAGATGGGGTCCATATACATATCTGATTGGGATGAAAATTGGTGTGGTAATAGAATACATTATTCTAAATACAATGGGTGGAGTAGATCATGATTTCATGATCATGTGGGGCCCATTTGGGGCCCACTGCACCGCTGTTCCGGTGTAGCGTTACTGCACCGGAACAGCATCCTATATATATATATATATACAATCCTATATGAGAGTTGTTCCGGTGCAGCGTCACTGCACCGGAACAGCGGTACAGTGGGCCCAAAATGGGCCCCAGATGATCATGAAATCATGATCTACTCCACCCATTGTATTTAGAATAATGTATTCTATTACCATACCAATTTTCATCCCAATCAGATACTTTAAAGTTGTTATTTTCATCAAACTATTTTATTACGTTGGATTTGTACCATTTTCAGATGGGGCCCATATACATATCTGATTGGGATGAAAATTGGTATGGTAATAGAATACATTATTCTAAATACAATGGGTGGAGTAGATCATGATTTCATGATCATGTGGGGCCCATTACAGCGATGCTGCACAAGAATACAATCCTATATATATATATATATTAAAGAACTGTTCGTCAGTGCGCTCTGCTGGGATTCGTGAATTCATACTCCGCCACAATCTCATCCGTCCGTTCAGGTAGGAAACGGCTACAGAAATTTCGCTGGTTGGCAATTTATTGGAAGTTTGTATTGAGATGGTAAGCAACCAACCAAGTACTTTTGCTTTTTCATAAAATAGACAATTGAAGTTTGGTCAGTAGCAGCCTATGGCTTTTTAATTAAAAAGAGTAATTAAGATAAGATGCCATCAGCCGCCAGCCGTCGGGCCAATCCCTCTTCTTCTCTCCTTTAGTCCTTTGCTATAAATCTCTGAACGTGGCGCAGGGCGCAGGTAGGCAGCGCAACCAACGAAGCAATGGCGATGGCACTTGAGCTGGGGCTTTGGCTAATTTTCTGCGTGTGCTACGTCTCATGGACCGGAGCCGAGCAGTGTGGGAGGCAGGCGGGCGGGGCCCTATGCCCGGGTAATCTATGCTGCAGCCAGTACGGGTGGTGCGGGACGACCGACGAGTATTGCCTGCCATCCAACAACTGCCAGAGCAATTGCAGGGGCGGCGACGGCACCACCGTCCGAGCCACTTACCACGTCTACAATCCCGAACAGAACGGCTGGAGCCTTTACGCCGTCAGTGCCTTCTGTTCCACCTGGGACGGCGATAAGCCCTACTGGTGGCGCAGCAAATATCGCTGGACAGCCTTTTGTGGCCCTTCTGGGCCCACCGGCAGGGACTCTTGCGGCAAGTGCTTGAGGGTAAGTATAATAGTTAGTGGCCCGAAGAGACCCATGAAACCCATGGTCTGTGTATTCTTTTGGAGAAATTTTTTTTTTTTTTAAAGAATTTATTTCTTTTTACATTATCCTTCGTATTTTGTTACAATTGAAGCACAACTCACCTTATAATTTTCATCTTATATATAACTACCAATAATATAGATCAGTAGGGCAGGAGAGACACAAGTCAAAACTTTTATCGGAGATTATTGATCTGTAGTAATAGGGGGTATGACTTACGTGCAGGTGACGAATAAGAGGACGAGAGCTCAAGCAACGGTCAGGATCGTTGACCAATGCAGCAATGGAGGGTTGGATCTGGACGAAGGGGTTTTCCGGCAATTGGACACGGATGGCAGCGGAATAGCACAGGGCCACCTCATGGTCGACTATGTTTTTGTAAACTGCAATGATGGATTGAGCCACGCGATCGATTAAAAGTGTGCCTGTGTTGTATTGGAAATTAAACATATGGACACACTCGTACGTCTTTTAAGTTTTACTAAAGTAAAAAATAATGGCCCACATATATGTATATATATATATATATCGTGGGCAGTAATTATGTCGATATAATATTGTACTACGAAAAAGTCATGAAAAACCAATGCTAGCAAAGAATCTTGTGCGTTGTAGGGCCTTTCATTAATTTCTTTGAAGATGTAAATGGCAAGGTAACAAACAACCTAGGCATGTTCCTAACTATTTTCTGGAAGCGCCTCTAAAGCATTTCCAGCAGCAATCGAAATATCATCTTTAATTTCTTTATGTCCCCACAAAAAAAATATTGATGACGAAGAGACCTTGCTATCATTGACCCGGTATAATCAGCTGCAGTAAAGGGTTCGACGACTTTGGGGACAGTGGGTCCCAACCTTACCTATGTCATAAAGACAGCAGAAATGTGCAATCCCAAACTAACCTTACAAGCGAGTCTATTTATCTACAATTTCCAGCGTCCAAATCGTGGGTGTTGGCCTAAAATGCAGCAAGTTATAAAACGGGTCTAATGCGAAAGGGGTATAAAGTCGGTTCTATTCCAAAGCCCACTAATTCCAACTGTATTAGACTTTTTTTTTTTTTTTACTTTGGATTTAAAATAGTGTTTATGTCGGTTAATAGTTGATAAACTCAAGTTAACTTTAGAGTGCGACTTCAACTGAATCTAGATATCGGTGGGTTAACTATTGAGTAGTATAAAATTGGTAAGATAAGTTCCTATTTTTGTACTTGTAAGTAAGGTTAGGTTTTAAGTAAAAAATATTTGGTTCAATTAGAATATAGTAGGTTTGGAATCAATCCGAATTAATAATATATATTTTATAATTTTTTTCATATTGAGCCACATAAAGGCACCAGAAGAGCCTTTTGTGGCGCAATAAAATCATTAGACTGCTGTTGTGGGGCCTTTTGAAGATGTAACTTTAAAATTGATTTTTTATGAGTTTTTACGATCATCTAAACTAATGTTACAAATAAGTTTAAGACATTCTTATAAATTTCAAATAATATTTTAACAAACATACAACCATATTGCTAATTATTCTCACTATAATAATGAATAGACGGCGGTCATGACTTTAACCCACGTAGCCCTATTCTTCTACTTGGTGGATTACCACAACGATGCGCGCATCGTGGCCAAAATTAATTTTTTAATTAAGCTAATTTATTGCATTCATTCTGGACAAATTTCAAATGTGATATATATATATAGTTTGGATGAAATTTTTATTACGCTACTGAAGCAAAAAATTTTAATATAATATATGAGCTAAATTTTGATTTTCAGATCAATAAAGGACTCATTTGCAGTAAGGCATTACCGTAACTAGGTTGTAGTCGATTACATGGAGCATTTTCTTCTAACAAGATAATAAGTATATGCTATATGGATCTTTAATACATGTTTTTACTTTTATTATACAATACAAAATATTTATTTATATGTGGAATATAAATAATTTGATTGATTTTGAATGTATTTGGATAAAAAGTATGTATAAGTTAAAGGATCATGATAATATCAAGTATTATTTATGTATGTATATTTTTATTTTTATTTACTTTTATGTGAACCTAAGTATATTTAATTCTAATTTTAAAATCTTAAAAATTAAAATTTGACTTTTTTATGGGCCAGAGAGTGTGATATGGGTGAAATTTTTTATTTGGAAATTTTATAAAAAATATATAAAAATCTAAAAATAGTAAAATTTGATATCTAGCTAGGTACGCATGGGCGAACGTAAAAGCGAAGAAAATTTTTTAAAAGAAAAAGAAAAAGACATGAGTAAGTAGCAGTCAATTGTACAATATCATTTGCCTGAGTTAAATAGTTTGCGCATATATCAACTTGCTGGTAATATCAATATTTCTTCTAATATTCCGTTTTTATCTTTATATGCAATCGTGATCCATAGAGCATAAAATTTTTAGATGTCTAACTTTGTCTGCTCTCATTTTACTAATCCGAGTCCTAAATGAGTCACTCTGGCCGAATTTGCATCCCAAATTCCAATTACTGAAGATTTTAATTGACTATCAACTTTATGGGAAACGATTGGTAGCTAGCTGACCTCCTCAATTGGTTTATGATCCTCACAATATCCAATCTATCAAACTCTGTCCTTCAATCATTACGAGCGGCCGCCGTAGCATTTTAGACTTCTAGTCAGGGTGGGAATCTGGTTGATTCTATTTTTTTAAAATTTTATTTAACTCTAATTTTATCCTGCATCGGGATAAAGCTTTTTTAATCCTCAATTTTTATTTTTTTTTCAATGGGTGTGGGGACAAAATTCGAAATTGACATAGGATTTCGGAACAACTAGTCGTGTAAAAATTGTAAATCAAATAAGGTAGTTTTAATAATTTATATACCTATAAAACACAAAGACACATCTGTGCTAACTTTAAATGTTGCACGCTTCAATAATAAAAATACATTTTTACTAAAACTACATATAAATGAGGCATGATTATACACAATATATTGCATGTATGCTTAAGCTATAATATTCATTTTTATTTTATTTTATATTTTTCTTCATAAATATTTTTTCCCAAATGTATTTAATCCATATACTAAGTTTTGTTATTTTATAATACTTTTATATATTTATTTTTTATTTTTAAAAATCAATTTTTAAGGGATGACAAATAACCTATATGCCCCTAAAATTGATAATTTTCAAAATAAAAATAAAAATGTAAAAATATTATAAAATAACAAAGCTTAGTGTATGAAAACAAGTTGATAAAGAAAAATCAAAAAATGAAATAAAAAATAAATATTGTAACTTAAGTATATATAATATATTGTATGTAATGATGCCTCAACACAAATAAATATAATGTAAATTTATTAAAGTATGTTAATCAAACATATCTAATTTAGAACAAATTTAGAAATTTTAAGAAATATTTTTTCTAAAGTACTAGTATTTTTTGCGGATTTTCTTAAATATTGAAAAAACTACAATTATGTATAAGAGTTATATAAATTATGAAATTTCTCTAATTGATTCTTATATTATTTTTTGATGAATTAATTCTTATATTATTGATATAGTTAATCATAAAAAATGTAAAAATTTTAAAAGAAAATGACGATATTATTTAAAAATAGACTTATAATTTTTAATAAATGAATATATGCAGCGTGAGTTACGATTTTTCGAGTAGGGACATGAATAACTCACTTCAATCCTATTTTTGGAATTTGAATTAAAATTTCTAACCCATACTCATATTGGATCAAGAAATATTAATTTTACTTAGCTAAAAATGAGTTGGGCCAAAGGTGGATTGATCAGCCCAAAATATGCCATACTGTTGTAACATGTATTTTTATTTTAATGAAGTATAATTCTGTTAGCCTGGGTTAAATCTAAAAATTTATTTATAAATATTTTTTCATTTTTTATAAATTTGTTAATCCAAGTGTATTTAATATATAAATCAAGTTTTATCATTTTTGAATGTATATATTTTTAGATTTTTAAAAACTAGGTTATTTTTTTAATTTTAAATTATTAAAATGGCTAAAATTCTTATATATATTTAAAGATCTAAAAAATACATACCTATATCTAAAAATGATAATATTTGATTTATACATTAAATATATTTAGATTAACAAGTTTATAAAAAAGTTACAAAATAATTAACAAATAAGTTTATTAATGTAGACTACGTCATTACTTAACCTAGACTAATAATATATCATCCTTCTCTTTTAATTATTCTAGTTTTCATAATTAAACTGCTTGTTGGTACGCTGCTGACCTTCGTGAATTCATACTCTGCCACAATCTCACCCCGAATTTTATAGTCACATGCTAGTTGAGGTAGGACCGTAGGAAATGAGGGCTGCGATCGTATGCATCACCCGGGTGTACTACACCTATTTTTCTAAAAAAAAATTTTGAAATTTTTTTGATGAAGTTATTAATTTAGGTGTATTTAACATATGTATTAATTTTTACCATTTTTGGAGATTTTTATATTTTTAAAAATCAGCAGCATTTTTAGTAATTTTAAATTACTGATTTTTAAAAATCTAAAAATCTTCAAAATTGGTAAAAATTAATATCTATGTTAAATACACTTAGATTAACCGTTTTGTAAAAAAAATTTTGAAAAAAAATAAAAAATTGGTTATATGAACCCGGGTGCATTGAGGCTCAATGCACTCAGGTGCATAAAACTGCAGCTCGGGAAATAATTGAAAATGATTAAAATAATCTTGTGTTTAAAAATCTAAAAAAGTATATAAGTGTATTTAAAAATGACAAAACTCGTTTTATATATTAAATATATTTATATCAGCAAATTTATATAAGAAAAAAGTAAAAAAAAAAATTTAAATAATTTTTTTAAAGTAGGCTAAGTCAGAGTTACTTACCTTGGCTACAAAACCATTTCTCTTGCATAAAATATGAGGAATTTGCTCCGTAAATTCTCTAACTATGCATATTAGCATTTTAAAACCCGAAATTTACGTATTAGCATTTTAAACCCTACTAAATTTTAGATTTTGCATATTTAACCCTCATACATCACGGGGCCAAAAAAAACTCCGTCAAGTTGCACACAATGACAAAAATACCCACGTTTAAGTGCTACCAGGAAGTATAGCTATGAGTAGGGGTGCAACTTGGGCCGGGTTTAGCCCGAACCCGGCCCGTCGAACCCGAAAAATATAATATTGAAACTCTGAACTTTTCAACCCGACCCCGATTTTTGAGCCCGAGCCCGAGCCCGAATTCAAATAGGGCTCGGTTTCGGGTTCAGGCAAGCCCGAACCCTGTAAACCCGAACTCGAATTTGCATTTATATAAAGGGTCTGTTTGGCAATTTAGAAAAGTTGTCAAGTTAAAACTTTTCAATCTAAAACTTGTCACTTTTCATAATTATTATTTTTTAAATTATTTTTTACACAGTTTTCTATACAACAACCCTACTTTTCAATCATTTCTACACAACTACCAATACAACTAACCTATTTATTTTAAATTTATTCTCTTTACTCCTCATCATTACCCCTACAACATCACATCATTTTCTACTAATTTGACAAGTTTTAAAAAACTTTTCATCAAAAGTTTTACAACTTCCCAAACACACCCAAAATATATAATTTATATAAAATATATAATTTATATTATAATGATAACATATTACTCATGGATGGATGATGGACAACAGGAGTACGGCATGGCAGGCATGGACAGCTCATCGTCGAGACAATCTAACATCTTAAGTGATTTCAACAAAATACTTATTCCCAATTTACATTACGATACAGGTCCAACGGTTTTTTTTTAAAAAATTACTCTTCACGCCTTTTCTACTGAAGCCTTTTGACCAACGAAATCCTGTGATACTAAATATTAAATTTTTTTGAGATCTTTTTTTCCAACAGGAAAATTTATGAGAACTTTAAAATTATAGTTGTAAAATAAGCTTAAAACAATAGAGGAGTAAAAAAATACAATTAATGATTAATAATACAATTTTATTGACAACGTTTACACATAATCCATATTCTACTTGATACAAAGAGAATGCTCAAAACAAGTTTCTTTCTTTCTACTCTTAAGCGGTATTTGAATTTTTCTTAATTTCATACAATAAATTATTTTTAAAACTTTTTTATATAATAGATTGGTGATAAAAAATTATATATAAGATGAGTAACAAAGACATATTAATAGAAGATGTCAACCCGAAACTCAACCCGAGCCCGAATTTCAAAAATAGGGTTAGGGTTGAGGTTTACAAATAGGGTTAGGGTTAGGGTTAGGGTTGAAGTTTTACAAATAGGGTTAGGGTTAGGGTTGAGGTGAACCCGAGTTTCATGAGCCCGAGTTTCACCCCTAGCTATGAGGAGATGGGCAGTGAAAGCAGGCCAAGCGCAGGAAGTGTGTTTCCCATGGAAAGAAATACAGTAAGATTAAGTTAGAGTTTAGATTTGAGCTAGGTAAAATCAACATGGTGAGTAAATTAGTTGATATTAGATGCGGATCCATGAAATTTGGCAGCCACCCCATGCTTGAACTCAACTAAGATCTGATTTTTTGTTTGGGTGGATAGGGGCGCTGCCAGATCTGTGAATGCCAGATAAGATCTCGAAATCAACGACAAGGAGATGCGTCCTGCATGTGCAGTTTTTATATAGACATTTGAATGTATAGCTTGATCTCTAGATAAACAATTGCTGGCATTCCAATCTAAAATGACAGAACGAGGCAACGTCAATTTGATTTCGATGGTATCCCACTGGAGCCGGGGAAGATGATTGGCTTTGGTTTTGATTTCTTTGTGTTCGGAGACAGTAATTATAGCGTCTGGTCTGGTTTGATGCGGTCGTCTGCAGTCCAGTTCAAGACAGCCATGGCTGTCCCATAGGATAGCCCGAGAAGACGATATTTCCATTTTGGTGCTCCAGCAGTCTACGTTATTTCATGCATACACAATCCCCATTTGGGAATCTTAGTCATTCTCCTACGTCATAGGTCATATTGCTTCGACCCAACGTCCTTCCCCAACATCCCCGTCGACCAGATTTGGCTTGCAACAACTGGTCATGACTATCGGATTTTCGTGGCTCAAGGAGGAGATGACTATCTATGCAGTGGCGTTGTTCATGGTGCTTTTCATGGCCCGCCTGATTTATTGTGGACGACGGCTTCCTAGCCGAAGGAGATAAAGTAGATGAGGATTGCTATTCATGGCCGTCACTAAACGCCAGCTCCCACGCCCAACTCCTCCGCGCGCCCCATCATGAAATGGTTTATGGAGGCCCTTTCATCCCGCTACCCGACCCAGATGCGGTTGCTACCGTCTTTCCAATTGCTCCCTCTTTACATCTCCTTGTCCTCGCGAATGCCCACACCATCGCAGAAGCACCAACCATAGCAACCGCTAAGCTATAGTCCTCCACTGCAGCTGCCACGACGTTCATCATTGCTTTTGGCAGCACCATGCATGGGTATTTTTGGCATTATAGATTAGTTAACGGTGTTTTTTTGGACCCCAACGGAAGAGGGTTTAAAATGCAAAATATGAAACTTTAGAGAGTTTAAAAATATTAATACATAAACTTTGTGGTTTAAAATACTAATTCATAGTTAGAAGGTTTATGACCGAAATTCCCCACACAACACTTAAGTTTGGTGAATAGCAGCCTGCAGCAATATTAAAAAGATAGTTAAAATACGAAGCCGTCAGCCGCCTGCCGTCGGGCTGATCCATCTTCCTTTCTCGTTTGCGGTAAATTTCTGAATGTGGCGCAGGCAGGCAGCAGCAGCGGAACAGACGAAGCAATGGCGAGGGCGCCTAAGCTGGGGCTCTGGCTGGTTTTCTGTGTGCGCTGCCTCGCATCGATCGCAGCCGAGAGGTGTGGGAGGCAGCCGAGCGGGGCCTTGTGCGCAGGTAATCTATGCTGCCGCCGGTACGGGTGGTGCGGGACTACCGACGAGTATTGCCTGCCATCCAACAAATGCCAGAGCAATTGCAGGGGTGAGGCGGAGGCGGCGGTGGCAACACCGTCCGAGCAACCTACCACTTCTACGATCTGGAAGGAACGGCTGGAATCCGTACGCCGTCAGCGCCTTCTGTTCCGCCTGAGACGGCAACAATCCCTACTCTTGGCGCAGCAGCAGGTATCGCTGGATTGCCTCTTGTGGGCCTTCCGGCTCCTCTTGCTGGGTCCCTTGTGGCAAGTGCTATAGGACAAGTAGGCTTTGTCGCCTGGAAGCCCATGGATTGTGAACTAAGACTCATTTGTTTCGGAGACGATTTTTTGGGAGCTTTTTTCTTAAATATACGGGTTATGTTTTGCTCTAATTTTAAATAGAGGAATGATTCTGTTAGTCCGGGCTAAGTAAATGCCTCACTTAGCCCACCTCGAAAATTTTATTTAAAACAACTTTTTTTTTTTGCCTTTTTATCAGTACACTTGTTTATCTAAGTATATTGAATATATAAATTTAATTTTTACCATTTTTAGATATGTGTATATATTTTTTTTTAGATTTTTAAAAACAAGGGTATTTTAAATACATATATACACATAGATGTTTAAAAATCTCAAAAAAATAGATAAACATATTAAAAAATGGTAAAACTTGATCCATATGTTAAATACACTTAGATAAACAAGTGTACGAAGAAAAAAGTTAAAAAAAGTTGTTATAAATAGATTTTTTAAGGTGGGCTAAGTGTGACATTTATTTAACCCGGGCTAACAGTATCAGTCCTCTTTTAAATATACTTATTATGTTTTCAAAATTCTAAATATACTTACTACATTTGTATTTATTCTCAAAAATACTCATTTTGTCAAAAACCATTAGTTAAATATTTGTAAATACCCAAAATACCCCTATTATAAAATAATAAAAAATGAATTAAATAGAAATGAAATGAAATTAGGGCTTTCTAATTTAGAACTCATGTGCGATTAGGACATTAGTAAGTTACGACATTTAATTTTTTCAATTTTGTACTAAATTTGAAGGGCACATTAGTAATTTCACACATTCGCTCACATTGTTAACTTATGAAATCAACGTTTTTGGAATTAAATGCAAACATAGTGAATATATTTGAGATTAAGGTTAAAATCAACTTTTTTGGAATTAAATGTAAACATATTAGATATATTTGGGATTAAAATCAAACATAGTAAAATATTTTTAAAAAAAGGGATATGTATTTATGTGTGTAACGAACGTGCAGGCCACGAACAAGCAGACAGGAGCTAAGGCTACGGTCAGGATCTTTGATCAATGCAGCGACGGAGGGTTGGATCTGGACGAAATGGTATTTCGGGCAATTGGACACGGGTGGCAGAGGAATAGCACAGGGCCATCTCATGGTGGAATATGTTTTTATGAACTGCAATGATGGGCTCGGCTGCGTGATCGATTAAGATTGTGGCTGTGTTTTATGAGAAATGAAATATGTGGCACACTCGTACATCTTTTAAGTTTTAATAAAGCAAAGATAATGGCCCATATATATATCATGGGCAGTAATTATGTCGATAGAATATGGTACTAAGAAAAACTCAGGACAAAACGATGCTAATCCAGAACTTGTGAGTTGTCTGGCCTTTCGTTAATTTCTTTGAAGATGTAAATGGCGAGGTAACATACAAGTGCAGGCCTGTTCCTAACTATTTTCTGTGCATAGCTCCTTTTTAAAATTTAACATGCAATCGAAATATATTGTCTTCTTTAATTTCTTTATGTCAACTTCAACAGTCAACACTTGTATTTCGTTATAAAAGCAAGAAACTTATTCATTAATCATACTTAATTAATACTATTTGCTTAATAAAGTTAACAGCTTCGTGACATGGTGTCAAATTCATATATATATATATAATATTAGATATCCAATACTTTGGACGGCCTAGATTTGAGTTTGTGGCGTGCTAATTCAAGTGAAACATGGAAATGTTGGAGCCAGGAGTCATTTTGCAGAGCAGCAAGTAAAGACAGGAACATCAAATCATGTACACGAGCACGCTCACGTCCAATTAAGCAAAGGTCTCATATATAAAAAGGGGTGGGATATGTCATGTGCATGCCCTTCCCATCATGGCTGTCGGTTGAGTGGGCCGTTGAATTTCTATCTCTTCTCCAAACAAAACGTCTCAAAAAGACAAGTAGCTGATGCCCTTTCTATCATGGTGGTCGCTTCAAATGGGCCGGTGTACGAAAGCTTTTAAAGCTAGATAGAGGAGGAATAATAATTAATTAGTCACCACAAAATCTCATCACCATGTATACACTACACCATCCATCCTATGATGTTCCACACGTTTCCTTTGCCTGTGGGTCCGGTCCCATTTGTCATTTATGGTACTAGTTAGATGTTCAAGACGTGTGAATAAATCATGACGTTGTCTAGTGGCATCTCATCCTAGGCTAAATATTGAGACGTTTGGATGGATGAGGTGCTCCATTTTCACGTCATTTTAATTGGGAGTTCGTATGCTAGCATTATGTTGGATTTCATAAAAATAGAAGCTTAATTGAATCTAGTGTCAATGAATGGATGAATGCTGCCCATAATGTCGAGAGGGGAAACCACCAGAGTGCAAGGACTTTTTTCTCTACGCTTCTCTTATGATATGCGGTTGTGGATGAGAATCTCGAAGCAGGTTTTCGTTGAGAGAGGGTTGTCCATCATAACTCATATTAGAAAAGTCTTTCTATCTTTTTTAAATTGCAGATATGTTATTATACTATTCGACTTCTTTAAATTAAATCTAAGAATATTTTTTAATTTTGGGCCACCTTACCTGATTAATTTTAACATATTAATCATAAAGTGGATGGAAAAGATTTTCTTAATTTATTAGAATGGAAAGATCAAACATGTTTGAATACAACAAATATTTTTCTAAACCAAACCATTACGATCCACCTTAAAAGCTAGCGTGAGAGCTAAGGCTTTCCCTCACACTTTGATTGTACACCTAGTTTCTTTCACAACCGATGGAATAACCTAATAATCTTTCCCTTTACTTATGGGGCCCTAAGTTGAATTTTCCCATCAACTTGTTTTCTTGGCTCTAGGGAAAACTATTTCATCATGAGCTTTAATATTAGTTATTAGATATTTACACGTCTTCTTAGCCCCAAAAGCTAGCTTAAGAGATAAGGCTTTTCCTTACACTTTAATTACATACACAACCCTTTCCACAACTGAAGCAGGTTAATCTAAAAGTAAAAATTTGTACTCTCTACAATTATTTTTAAAATTATTTTTTATAATTTTCCTATACAACTTATGTAATTTTTAATCATTTCTACGCAACCATCTTACAACTAACCTGTTAATTTAAACTTTATTCTTTTTATTCTCCATTATTATCTCTGTCATATCATATTCTTTTATCTTATTTCAAAAATTTTTATACTAAAAATTTTATCACTTCTCAAAACACATCTTATACATGGAAAAACAACTTTCATTGCAAAAAAAATACATTTTTTGCAACTGTTATCAACAATGAAAAATCTTTATTACCAATGAAGATGCATATGCAAGGAAAAGTTTTCATGTTTATGATAATACTTTTATAGGCAATGAAAAAGTTTTTTGCTGACGGCGCTGCTTTCATAGGTAAGAAAAATATTTCATGCCTGTAATAACATTTTGACAATTAACTCAAAACTTGGTTGCCTAAACACAAAAATGATAAACTATTGCAGCCAATTTTTTTCCTTAATATCACGTTTTATCTTTTTGCAAGGATATTTTAGTTGCCAAAATTTTTACGCTTCTACCGTAGATTAAAGTGAGTCTTTTATAATAAAAACTCGATACATGATGATCTAAAAATAAAAGCTTTCGTGGCATGATTAATGAAATTTGGATAATTCAACAAAAGCAATGAGTGATGGCCCAAAGGAATCAACAGGCATGATGGAGATGGCATATGGTGATTCTTTAGTCCGCATTCCTCACTCATTTTGAAACCCCTTGTGAGGACAGAAGAGATAGAGAGCATCAATTCCCATGATAAGATTTTGAAAGTACTTGTCTAATTTTCCCTTCCCTTTCGCCTTTACACGCTTTAGTTTGTTGAGAATCACATGCTGCTCTTGCAAAGTATGGGATCATGTGCGTGCCATGGTGACCACGAGAGTAAAATTGGAAATTTGTAATATGGGATGTTGCCGATCCACAAATGGAAACAAATTGGACGGTCCAGATTCAAGCGGACTTGTGCATACTCATTTGAGAAAAGATGGGGGGGTGAAATGCTCGGAAGGTAGTGTTGTGGAGTATCATACAATTATTTCCTCTTGTTTAAGATGGGTTCCACTTATTACATTGCTTGGCCCACTATTTTCCTTCTTGACGGGTAGATTCAAGACAGAAATGCTTTTGCTTTACTTTTCATCCTTTCTCTCTCGTGCAATCACAGCAATATCTTTCATGATGTGAATTTTGGGGACAAAAGGAGACATGGCTCATGGCCGGTTGTGCATTTGGACTTTATATTAGCTCAACCATTCCTTTTTTATCTCTTCTCTTTTCTTTGTAAAAGATACTTTGGTCCGATCAGAAACGTTCATTCTACAAGTATCACTAAGATGACCAGGACGGCATGAGAAGAGATGGCTTACATCGAGATAGGGGAGAATACCATGCTGCCGGTGTGGTTCATTTTATTAGCATCGAACTGAATGAAATAAACGTAAATCGAAATAATAGAAGAAAAATGTAATTTAAAATAGACTGATGGTAACTCTTGAAAATCTAAATACTCATGCAACAAGTATTATTGTGAACTACGTTAAATTAGCCTTGTCAAATGAGTTTTTTAGGTAAGATAAATTGAATTCCATAGAGATGTTCAAGCCCTACATATGGATTGGGATCTCCAAAGTATCTTAACAGTACTTTGAAGTCGTTTCAAATTCGTTGCCATCCTTAATTATATACGTTTCCAAAGCAAGCCTAGTAATTTGTACATTCAGGCAGGAAATATGGGTCCTTTTAAAATGGTTTTGAAACTTTTGAAGTAATAATTGAATCTCCTTAATATGGCTTTAAAGTAACATATGTTTGTCGGTTTTAACATCACGAATTAGGTCCTACGTAAAAGGTTGCTACTCCAAAGTAAAACCTTCTTCCGTTGATCAAGATTTGGAGGAGACACCAATTTAATCAAAGTGATGATCTACGGCTGTGCACGTATTGCGAGAAGAAATATTTCACTACGGCAAAAATGCCATGTAGTGACAGTTTTATTTGTGACAGTTAAAAAATCGTCACTATAAAACAAATTTACTGACGTTTTTTTAAATTAGTCCATAAAAGCATAATTTATTCTAACAGTTTTAAAAACCATCAATATTACTTACTGTATACCTACGGGTTTGTACAACCGTCCAAATACTTAGATATTTTAGTAACAATTTTTAACAACTGTCACTATTTTAATAATTTATAGAGACAAAAGCAAGAAATCGTTACTAAAAATCTAATAATGATAATTAATAAAACTATCATAAAACCTAAATATTTTATTGGTATTTCATTTATAAATATAATAATTATTATTTAATTTATTTTAAATATCAATTCCAAAAAGTTATAATATATTATTATTATTATTGAATTTATTTAAAATAATTATATTATTTTACTTATTTTATTCTATCACCTATAAATTATTAAATATATAATAATGTAAGAATAGATTATAATATATGAACTTGATACTATAAAGTATTATCTTATAGATAGATAAACAATTTATTTTAGATATTTAGATATTATTCATATTTTTATTATAGATATTATTCATCTTTGGATAAACAAGAAATTTCAAAAATTGGAATTAAAATCTCATAAATCCTACTATCCAATAATAATACTGGTTTTTTGTGCTCCAATTTATTAAAGTATACCTCAACTAAAATATAGAAAATAATCCTAAAAACTAAAAATACTCAGGAAAATATTGAAAAAAGTATAAGATATATAATAGAAATAGTAGAATGACATTCAACAAAATATTATTAAAGCGTATAAAATTTTATAATAATAATAATAATAATAATAATAATAATTGTAATTGGTTGAATTCATATTTATATTTTGGCAATTTAAATTGGCAAATAACATTGTTCGATGAAGAATTAAAATTTCTACATCAACACGATCAATGAGATTTTATTAAAACAATTTAACTAAAAGTAACTCTCAAACTCTTTTTACAAATCAAAATTGCTCTCATACAATTGAAAATTGCAAATTAAAAGTTACAACTGAAGATATTTGCTCGATATGGTAATTTTGCAACTAATTAATTTTTTTCAAAATAATATCACAATCATTTTCACATTTTCTTTTCACTTCATTTCGCTTTTTGAAGTTCGTCATTGTGCAAAAATGCTACGATCTTTGCCATCAAGTCAATAGCCTGCAAATAAAAGAAAACTTCAACTTTCAAATAAATAAACTGAATCTTTAAAAAAAATTAAGTAATTTTAAAAGATTGTAACTTACATTCTTTCCACCAGGTCTGCATCATGTGTTTGTAATATTTATTCTTCATCAACAGTATCAATATCATCTCTTATCCAGAATGGATTTTCTTGTGTGGAGTCAAATCCATCATTTTCAGATACAACCCCATTATGCTGCTCTCCTCCGAGAAATATTTGTAGAGGATCCTCACATGGTCCAACACCCATATCATATAAATCTCTGACTTTGGCATTCAAAACCACATGCCAATCTTTATTCACATGATCCTTGACATAAAATACCTTCTTAGCTTGAGATGCAAATATAAAAGGGTCATCAGAAAGGTTAGCTCCTGTATGTATCAAATGAGAGAAATTTACTAATGTGCATCCAAACTTGTCTTTTTTATAACCCCTTCCTCCATTAACATCAACCCAATCACATTTAAATAATACAATTTTATGTTTACCATGATAGTTTAATTCTATAATATCTCTTAAAATACCATAATAAGTGACTTCTCCTTCAACTAGCCTTTGATCTCTTGCACTTGCATAACTCATTATTTTCGCACTCACTACAACTCCACTATTTTGAGTTGTCATATTTTTCTCATGTTCTTTTGTGTGAAATTTGAAGCCATTGATGACAAAACCTGTATATCTTTGTGCCACTTTTCTTGGACCGCGTGCTAACCATCTCATTTCTTCAGTAATCCGTGCATCCCCTTCTTCATCTAATTGTTTAATCTAAATTATACATCAAGATTAATTAATACAAAATTAACACTCACAATATATTTAAATTTATATAGAAATATGTAATCAACATGTTGAATATACTTACTACTTAAATACTATACTCACATAATCACGAAACCATTCATGGAATGTTTGACAATGCATTGCGGCTATTTCATTTTGAGATGGACGTCGAGAAAGACGACGATTTTTCCTCGAAATTTCAGCTTCATGCTCTCTGTAAAAAAATGAAAGGAATAAAAAAGCACTACTTGAATTTAAGAAAAATTTTTACTTTGCATATAAACAAAATAAAGAAAATTTTAACTTACCCTTGAAATGATGTGATGGCATCAAAATTAAAAAGCACGTACCGATGTGCTTGAATCCATGTTTTATCATCCAATTGACTTTCTTTGGCTCTAATTCGCTTCTTCACTTTCAAATTTCTTTTTCTTTTTATTCCAAGAGGTCTTCCTAATAAAGGAATGCAGGAAAATCCTTTATCTGAGTATATATTAGAATGATCTTTTCGTACCAATCGATTGAATTTTGTCTCAATGCCAGAAAGATATCTAGAGCAAAATGTTAGACATTCTTCAGCTAAGTACCCTTCCGCAATAGAACCTTCTGGAGAAGCTCTATTGCGCACATAAGACTTGAGTGTATAAAGATACCTACATCAAAAAGATATAAAACTTAAAATCTTATATCATATTGTTAACTTCTGAATTAAACAATAATTACAAAAGTAATGTATAAATTTACCTTTCGATTGGATACATCCATCGATATTGTACAGGTCCAGCTACCTTTGCCTCAGTCGCCAAGTGAATCACCAAATGCACTTGAGTAGTAAAAAATGACGGAGGAAAAATTCTTTCCATACGACATAATGTTAAAGTAATTTGTGTTTCAAGCTTCTCAAGATCACAAACTCTAAGAACTTTGGAACACAATCCATTAAAATATTGACACAACTCGATAATTACTAAACTCACTTTCTCAAGCAATAACCCCCTCACTGCCATAGGAAGAAAATCTTGCATCAAAATATGACAATCATAACTTTTAAGCCCCATAATTTTACGTTGTTTCAACTGCACACAGCGAGCAATATTTGTTGATATCTCATATGGAGCTTTTATGTTCTTTAATACTTCACAAAAGGAGCTTTTCTCTTTCAAGGTCATTGAATAGCATGCTTTTGGGAAAAATTCTTTATCACTACTAACATACTTTTTCAAGTGCAAATCCTTTCTAATACCCATATCTTGAAGGTCCAATCGCGCCTTGCGATTATCTTTTGTTTTCCCTTCCTGATTCATAATGGTTCCCAAGACATTATCACAAACATTTTTTTCTATGTGCATAACATCAAGGTTGTGACGAATGAGATTGTGTTCCCAATAAGATAATGTAAAAAAGATACTTTTCTTCTTCCAAGGACCTTCTGTTTCTGAAATTTGAGTATTTTGAAATATGAAGTCAATGCCCTCAAGTTGCTCTAATACAGTTGAACCAGATGGAGGGATTGGTGCACAGTCAAAATCTTGATGTCCATCAAAAGAAAGTTTCTCATATCGAAATTTATGATTAGGTGGTAAGAATCGACGATGACCCATATAGCAATACTTTCCCCCATGACGCAACCATTTGGAACAAGTTTTAAAATTGCAAGCAGGACATGCATATTGACCTTTAGTACTCCAACCTGATAAATTTGCATAAGCTGGAAAATCACTAATAGTCCACATCAATGCTGCATGCAAGCAAAAATACTCATTCTTATGTGCATCAAATGTTCGAATGCCAACTTCCCACAATTCATGCAATTCTTCAATAAAAGGTTGTAAATACACATCTAAATGATTTCCAGGAGCATCTGGACCAGGAATAAGTAAAGACAAAATAAAATATGGTTGCTTCATGCACATCCATGGAGGCAAATTATATGGTATCACAATAATTGGCCATGTGCTGTGGTTAAGACCTTTAGTTCCAAATGGATTAAAACCATCACAAGATAAGCCCAAACGAACATTACGAGGATCTGAAGCAAACAGTGGGTACCGAGAATTAAAAGTTTTCCATGCTTCGCTGTCAGCAGGATGTCTTAAGAGTCCATCCTTAGTACGTCCTTCCTCATGCCACGTCATGAAAGAAGCTGTCTTTGAAGACATAAACAATCTTTGTAACCTAGGCTTTAAAGGAAACCAGCGTAAGATTTTAGCACCAACTTTTTTAGTCTTTCCTGAAGGCATCTCATTTTCTAAAACGGTTGTCTTTATTTTCCATCTAGAAGTACCACAAGAAGGACAAGCTTCCATCTTTGAATTTTCTTTCCAATATAGAACGCAATTTTTGGGACAAGCATGAATTTTCTCGTAGTTTAATCCCAATTCAGAAATGAACCTTTTCGTTTCATAATAAGATGTAGACAATGTATTTCCTTTAGGAAAAGCATTCTTCAATAACTCAAGCAACATAGTGAAGGACTTCTTACTCCATCCATTGAGACATTTTAAATGAAAAAGTTTAACAATAAATGAAAGTTTTGTATATTCCTTGCACCCTGGATACAACTCCTGTTCGGCATCTTTAATTAAATTTAAAAACTTTTCTGCATTTGCATCTTGCTGTCCAATATCAAGATTATGCAAAATATCCTCTCCGGTATCTTCATTCAAGTCTCTAGACCCATCATGCACACCAAAAGCATCATGCAACAATTTATGAATCTCATCACCCATACCTTCAATAGGATTTCGACTAGAAGTAGACTCTCCCATAGACTCTCCATGATTGTACCAATCTGTATAACCCTTAAGAAATCCATCACAAATTAAATGATCTAATACTTCTTTTCTAGAACATTTATATTTAAGAACACATTTCACACATGGACAAAGAATCCTTCCGTCTTGAGATGCTTTCTCAAATGCGTTATCAAGAAATTGAATGACACCCTCAACGTATTCCTTACTTGACCTTGATGCATAAATCCAACTTTTATCCATTGTTGCAAGAATAGTTTAACTGCAATCACATATATATAACATTTGGTATTAAGGACCAACTTGAAACAAAAAAAGACAAATTTTAATGATGAATAATGAAAAAATAATAAAAATATCACAAATAATATCATTTACCTTACAATCTAAGCATTAATTTTATCTTCTGTCATTATATACATGTATTCTATTTAATAATAGAAGTTAAAATCCCTAGATTTTAAATTCTAAATCTGCAATTAGACATAAGCTATTTGAAATATGGATAGTTTGGTAAGAACGATATTTTAATTTTAAATATATATTAGATAATTTATATGTGATTATTAAACTGTTTGATGAATAAATTTATATTGGCTGTGCGATGGAATTTTAGCATAGCTTTGAATCAGTACCTACGACAGATGACCAATAAGAAAAAAATTAAAAAAAAACTCTCCCTTAGACCATTAAGAGGTGAACAACGGCAACGACAGATGGCCATATAATCATCCAGAAACATATCATACAAGTGCGTCGGCGGGTTATGGATGACTGGATGGCCCTAGATTTTTAAAATGAAATAAAAGCTCTCTCACTTACCTGCAACCAGTGAAGGGTTGAACAGCAACAGTAGCTTACAAATGGGACGGCTGGGTTATGGATGACAGTGTGCGCTCTTCTCTTCCTTCTCCCTCGTCGTCTTCTCTTTATTTTCTCTTCCTATCCCTTTTGCCGTTCCGGTTCGCTGGCCTTTGCTGGCCTTCCAAAATTGCTAAGGGTTATTGCTCTTTGCGATCCCAAATTATGATAGTCCACACGTACTCACGTGTGGCTATCTCCTTATGTGGTGTTTTTTTTTCTTTTTTATATATATCCATATATATATTGCATGTCATAAATCGTAAAATTTACATACTAAATCGTTAAATAGTTAAAATATATACATACTAATTTTTGTCATAATAAATTATTTAATTTCTAATGAAATCCAAACATAATGCTCAATATAATAAAATATAATTAAAATGAAAAATTAGGATACCATAAAATATTAATAGAACTAATATCAATTAAAATAAATACTAATCCTCATTTTGGCCCATTTTGATGATTAAATTACTAAAAATAAACGCATCCATTTTATTTGAAATAATTTATTGCATTGTTGCGTTCAAAAATTTTTTAATCAAATTTTTTAAATGAAACAAACTTATTTTTAAATAATTATAAAAATATGAAATTTTTTACGTACATTTATGAGTGTATAGATTTAGAAGTTTATTTATAAAATATTTTAGATGATACACATGTTGAATTAGTAGTTTAAAATAAATATATAAAAGACTCTGCTTCTATATGATCGGGTGACACTAAAAACGAAGCCATATAATCCCTTTAAAATTAAAAAATTTACTAAAAAATGAAAAATTAATATTTTATTATATTAATATAAAAATTTTACTTCTTTTTCACCTAAATATTTCTTTTTCATGAAATTTGATTTTTCAATCAAAATAATTCTCCAACTAACAGGTGAACTGATTACTTAATCCCACTTAACTATTTTATAATATACATTTTAAACTTGTATTACTTTTAACAAATGACGCCCACATAACTATTTAATTTAGATGAAATTTAGTTTTTCTACTAAATAACTTTAATGTAATAGGTGAATTGAATTTGTGCATTAAGGATCAAACTCTTAGATTTTGAAGGGGTTACATTGGTCTGCTTCTTTGTAACCCGATTACATAAAAACGGGATCGTTTATGTAAAATAATTAGTTTATTAACGTTAAAATAATTAATAAAATTTATAATATTAATTTTAAACTTATATTACTTTTATCAAATTTTATAATATTAATTTTAAACTTATATTACTTTTATCAAATAAGGTCCACATAAATATTTAATCTAGATGAAATTTAGTTTTTCTGTCAAATAGCCTTAAATGTAATATGTGAATTGAATTTTTACTTATTTATAAAAGTGGGTAAAATCATCCAATAAAACTAATTTTTTTCTAATATTAGTGCTACATAAGTATTTTCAATTTAAAATAATATCAATTTGATGAAACTAATTATACATGATTAAATTTGTAAAGTCAATTATTTAATACCTAACTTGGTAATTGAATTATAGTTCAACCCAACTATTTCATCTAAAATTAATTTATTTAGCTGGTTGGATGAAGTTTTATTAATTATTAAAACCTTTGTTATAATATTTGGATAAATTTTATTTAATATTTAGTTGCATTGGTCGCATGGGCTATTTTGCCCGGGAGATTTCGCGCGCGTCTTTTTCCCGGGAACGATGAAAGATGCTCTCACCGCTGTTTGCCGTTTGCCTAGGAGCGATGAAAGAATTAAACGCTCGCACATGCAGTTTTACTGATAAGGTTGGTTGCTCGAGATCGTCCGAATAAATCGAGTCCTATAAATATGAATTTCTAGAATTTGAAGTATATCTCCATATTGGATTCTGAATTCGAAAGGAGAAGAATTTGAGCTTCATCAGAATTCTTGATTCTCCTCTTTCCAGGTAACGTACATCCAGAATTTTACTCTTTATCAAATAAGAAATCTTCTTATGACAGCAGCTTCATACATACGTTTGCACTAAATTAGCATATTTTAGAACGCCCCCTCCCTCTTACCTTCACCCATTCGGCCCAAACCCCTCTCCCATTCCACCCTAATAAACTAAGTTATATATTTAGTCATCATGATTGGGAAATCTGTTGTGCTAACATTTGGCGATGGAGTGAAAAAGCAATACATGTGCTGCCTATTCATGCTGTCAAATACAGAACGTGACGTGGCAGACATTGCTGGAGAGAAGAGATGGGACCAACACCATGCTGTCACCGGAAGGGAGAGGGAGAAATATATGGCAGACAAAATGTGGAAGACCGAGTGAACGAGACATTTCTTCATTTTATTTTTTTTAAAATCGCTTGAAGTCGTAGGGAGGAAACAACAAATTTTTCATCACACCACCATCAATTTTTTTGCCCAATCTGACGACAGAGTTACTTTTTTAGAGTTATATTGCTATTAGGATAAATATGAATATTTTTTAATTTTAGGTTTACATTGGCAAAGCGTAAGCGTATGAATATATTTGAAGAACCAGAATGTCAACACCAAGTGGCAACCTCAAATACAGAAATTGACGAATCATTAGAAGATCAACCAGAGATTTTATCTCAATCAAATACTCAACCGACGTGTAAGTTTTTCCCTAATAATATTTATAATTTTCTATTTTAAAAATATTATTATAGCTAAAGTAAGATTATGAATTTGATTTGACTTTTTCAGCTAATACTAGAACAAGCAAGAAAATTAGAGGCCCAACACGCATGTCAAGTGTTTGGAATTTACCGAAAGGTAAAAAAATTGAGGTTGAACTTAATGCATTTTACCAACCCGTGGAAGATGAAGCATGCACTCTCACTCGATTTCTTGGTGATTTAGCAAGAAATCCAGAATTTGCACCGATTAATTTTGTTTCATGGAAGAAGTTGCCAAAGAAGTATAAAGATATGCAATGGGATATTGTGCAAGTAAAAATCAATGTTAGATTATTTACTTTAAGTTACACAATAATTATCACTTTTGATCCATGTATGGTTATATGTTTCTTATATATGTACCATGTATTTTATTTTCATGAAGCTTTTATATTTCTTGGATGCAGGAAAAATTTAAATTCAAACCATGCAATGATCATATCAAAGCATGGGTGATAAAGGATATTAATGACAAATGGAGAAATTGGAAGAGTTCTTTGAAGGCTGAATATTTTGATATTACTAAATCAGAATGCATGAATGTAGCGAATGTAGCAAATGTACCTCACCGAGTGGAAAAAAATCAGTGGGTTGATTTAGTGCATCATTGGTACTCAACAAAAGCGAAGGTATAAATTTATTCTCTTTATTTCATGATAATTTCTACAGAGATTAACTTCAAAAATATTGATTATTTTAATTTTCATTTCGTATAGATAATTAGTGAGATCAATAAAAAAAATCGAACAAAACACAACGAGCCTCTTACCATTGGAACAAAGACGCTTGCAAGAATGATTCACGAAAAGGTATTTTTTAATATTTATTGATTTATAAAAATGTTAATTTGAATGATCTAATATCATGAAAATGTTATGTTTTATTCTTAGACGAAAGAAAACAATGGTATACAACCATCTCGTGCTCAAATTTACATACATACACATATGCATAAGGATGAGAGAGTTATAAATGATGAATCTGCAAAAGTTATTGTGAGTTTTTCTATGTTCAATATTTTATTTTGTGCATTATTTTATAATTATTGTAATTTACATTTTGAAATTTCATCTTCTAAATTATAAACTGTGTAATTAAATTTTATGCTTGTATATAATTGCAGGAACTGTTGAAAAAAGAAGAGGAATCATTAGAAAATATACAAGAATGTTCTAATTGGAAAGGGGATGCTTATTCTAAAGTAAAAGGGCCAGAAAAAGCAGGACGTATTCGGTGTTTTGGAAAGGGCCCTACTCCTTGTAAAAATTTAGAAAAATCTCCTCAAATAGAAAAATTTCAATCAAACAACCAAGAGACTCATCAATTGAAAAAACAAGTGACAGCTTTACAAGGAGTACTTAGTGTTATTGTATTGCATATCAAAAATCAAAGTCCGGATGATCCTATCATGCGAGTATTAGACGCATATCCACTATTTGATAATAATAACCAGGTATCTTGATTTTCGATTATTATTGTTTTTCTATCAGAACCATTCAATAAGATATTGAAAATAGCATTATCATAGAGTTTTATTGAGATACTTATCTTTTATGTTTTAGGTTCCTGATATCTCAAGTTCTCAAAATAGGCAATCTTGTAGCTCTAATTTGGGTGGTGAATTTTGCTCTAACCAAGCAGGTAACATTGAATTAAAATTTTATTTAATAAATATTTTATACTTCAAGCATAAGGTATTTATGTTATTTAATTTTTAATGTTTGCAGGATGATGGATCGTTGTTGAAGATTGCAAAATTTTGGAAGATAATAGATTCATTTGCTCATTAGATGCAAAGTTGGTTTTATGTATTTTCATGTATTTTTTAAATATTGTGAATTTTACTATTGAGAAGTTGACAATTTGAGGATTGAAGAATTGGTATCTTTATATTAAATTTTGATTATTAATGAATGTTATCTTTTTATTAATTTTGATGTGAAATTAATCATGTGAACATTGGAAATTATTATGTCACTAAAAATTCTACTGATTTTATAAGCGATTAGAATGCAAAGAAAAATCATTGCTAAATATAGATAGTATCAATAAATTTTAGAGTAGTTTTTATTATATATTAATAATTGACTAAAATAGACATTATTATTATACATCTAAATTACTATCACTATAGCTCAAAAGATTTTCATATTAAATATTTATAAATTATTTGATGCTCCAATTTAAAATTTTTTGTTATATTTATAGTGACAAATAAAAAGTGTCACTATCTAATTGTTGTTAAAATCATAATGATATTTTTATTGTTGCTTAATTAACATTATAACTATTGTGACATTAAAAACTGTCACTAAATAAGTATCATTATAGGGCACTAAGATTTAGTGATGAATACAAAATGTAAGTATATATATATGAAAAATATCACTAAACATAGTATAATATTGGTTTTTAAAAGTTACACTAACAGATTAAAATCGTTGCTATACGTATATTGTGATGGTACAAAACTATCACTACGTAATCGTTACTATAAATATATCTATACACATGGTTTTCAAAACCATCCGTATAACCCTATAGCTACGGGACTATTACTGACACTTTAAAAAACCATGTGTATAGATTTTTTATGCCTATATGAACAGTTTTTAAACTTTAGCAACAGATTTTTCACTGTCACTACATGGCATTTTTGCCGTAGTGTTTGTCATAGTAATCAAAAGTCTTTATTATAAAGAAATATTTTCTTGTTTTTAATAATGCTTTCATGAACAAGAAAAATTACCTTGTTTAGAATGATGCTTTCATAAGCAAGGAAAAAATAATGAGTTATTAGCTACAAAATTTCTTCTTAATAATTGATAATGACATGTTCTAACAACTATTGTCAACTAAAATTTTCTCACACAATCAAAGGAGATTTTTTGCAATTATACCTACAAGGTTTGACTAATGTTGCATCTGCATCTGCATCTCTAAGTTTGTCAATATTACAAATATGCTTATAAAGTTTGTATGAAATTGCAAATATGTTCATTCCGTTAGGACACCATTAGAATTTTCAATAAAATGATGATAATATCTTTTAAGACACGTGATACACTTACAATTTTGCAAATATTATGAGCATGTTATAAAAAATGTAAAATAATAATTTATGTAAAAATACATAAAATAATAAAATAGCAAATATGTCTACAATATTTGAAAAATTATAACTGTATCACTTGGCTTAAAGGGCATTATTGTCATTTTATAAAAAATTCTAATAGCGTCTTAACGAAAGGGACATGCTTGCAATTTTGTGCAAATCTTACGTGCATATTTGCAATATTGGCAACCTTAGGAATACAGATGTAATATCAGTCAAACTTTGTAAGCATATTTGTAAAAAATTTCAATTAAATTTTAACCTCTTGCAATAAAACTTTGGTGGCCAAATATCAAAATTTTCGTAGTGATGGTAAATTTCCCAATTGGAAGTATTAAAGAGGATTTAAAACAACACAAAATTTTAGACCTGATGACTTAAAAAGAAACCTTGAATTTACAGGACGTGATTATATAATGACAACAACAAATTTTATAATTAATTGAAACAATATTAGCAACCAAAATTTGTCCATATCTTTTCATCAGCAACAAGTTTGCTAAAATCCTTGCAGATGTTACCATCAACGATATTCGTCACAAGTACATTTTCTTTTAGTGAAACTTAAAGAAAGAGTTATAATAATCTGTATATATCCACGTACTATAACATTCAAAATTACATAATGACCTACTTCAAAAAATTACAAAATGCCCTTGAAAAACAAAAGAAACTATAAAAGTTGGAACAACTGGGCAAGAAATGATGGAAATTGTGGTGTTGGAAACATCGTTGTTGCTGGATAAGAAAAGAAGGTAGTAAGGAAAGAAAGTGCAATAAAAGAAGGTTCATAACTGTGTAGCAAACAAATAATAGTTTCATCAGGGAGAGGAAGAAGAAGTGTCGGTAAGCTTCAATGGCAGTAGTGATAGTGAAAAAAAAAAGAAACAAGTGATGAAAGTTAAAAGAAAGAGGCATGAGAAATTAAGGAAAAGTGGAGATCGAGTGGATTAGCAACTATCGTCGATAGGAAGTTTACGGTGGTGGGGAAGAAAAACAGAAGGGCAAAAAAAAGGCAAGGCTTAATTACTGGAAGAGGAAGGCCGACTAATTAAAGTGGTGATGGTAGTCACTAAGTGCTCCCAATTTAAACGAAAAAGTTGACAGCATTGTGTCATGGGCCAATGATTTGGGAAATAGTAGCATGGATACAATGTTGATATATTGGTAGTCAGATATGTTCACTACAAGAAAATGCATTTTTAAAAACCCTTATTACAATTTAAACTTCTTTATTAAAAGGAAAAATGTATATGCAAGGAAATTTTTCCTTATTTATAATAATGCTTTTATTACGAAAGAAAAATTTACTTACTTATGATGATATTACTTATAATAATACTCTCACAACCAAGTTAGAATCTAGGCTACGTTTGGTAATTCACTCCCATGCGGTGGGACAACAAACCCTAAGGGGTACAGTTTCCTGACCAATAATTTCTTCAATTAATAATTATTTTTCTATTTTTATTTCTATATTCAAATCATTTTTCTACTAACTCCCTTCAAACAAACTTATTTATTTTAATTTTATCATTTTACTTACTATCAATTACAAATTTTTTAAAATATTTCATTTTCTACTTTCCATTCCCATCCCACAATCCCTAGAAAATTCAAATTACCAAACATCCCTTAGTTACATAGATAAAAAACTATAAACTATTAGCAACCAATTTTTATGGCTACTATATGAAATATGTTATAAATTATTAGTAACAATTTTTTCAAATGACTACTTTTAACCTTTTGCAATATAATTTTATAGTTGCCAAAAATCAAAACTTCATAGTGGGTAGATTAGTTGAGTTATGAAAAACAAAAAATTATGGATGGCTACGAAGAGGTAATAACTATCGTCATTGAAGTGTTTATCATATTTTTATCAATTTAGATTGTCTACCTACCGAATTCATCTATTGTAACCATCAAGTCTTTTTTTTTAAAAAAAAAGAATTGCGCATTTTGCACTTTAAAATGTCTAAATTTAAAGTTCAAATATTTTATTTAAAAATTAGAAATATTCTGTTTTCGAATATTGAATTCATATCTAGATATCAATTCTGAATTCTTTGTATGTTTTTTATTTTATTGAATTAGATAATGAATTTTTGACATTTGTGAAATTATGATATATTGAACTTTTCTATTTGAATTTATTATGTTTTCCTTTTCTGTTTTTAATATTTTGAATTTATCTTTTCTAATTTCTCTTCTTTATTAGTTGAGTTTAAGTCACAGTAAAATTCTTTTTTTTTTGTGCTTTACATGGAGTTGTTCACTCCCATCAAAATTTGCATGCACCCATAAATATGAAAAATCACTGGATCATGCCTTAATTAGCTTAATTGTAAACTTCTTAATTATAGGAAAGTTGTCAAGGATTAATATATACTAGATAAGCAATTGGATGCACGTGTCCTTAGTCCAAATTTAGTACACCTTGCTAGTGTTCCTAGAAAATATTACCATTCCAAAGGCAATGAGTACTTATGAGACTTTTTAATATTTCTTATTTTACAACTCAAATCATCCTAAGTACATATTTTTCTAATCTATACTCAATAGATGTAAATCTAATACTGTATCAAATTTGCAATTAACAATGTATCTACAAAAGATATTATTCTTTTTTTTTTTTTGATAACGGATATTATTCTTAAGAATGGAAGAAAATCTTTCCAACCGAGATTGAATCGGAACACCTCACCAATGGTGCTAGGAAGTTACTAGCCGTGCTACGCGATTGATAGCATGCACTTATGAGCTTTATATATATATATATATATATATATATATATATATATATATAGAGAGAGAGAGAGAGAGAGAGAGAGAGAAAGAGAGAAAGAGCTGTTCCGGTGCAACGTCACTGCACCAGAACAGCGGTGCAGTTGCCCAACAAAGGGCCCTACACATATTAAAATACAACGAAACTTTATATAACCATTTATTCATATATAAATCATACCTTAGATGATTTAGATGTTGAAAAAATCATTTTAAAGTTGTTATTTACATAAAATTATTTTATTACGTTGAATTTGTACCATTTTCAGATGAGACCCATATACATATTTGATTGAGATAAAAATTGGTATAGTAATAGAATACATTATTCTAAATACAATGGGTGGAGTAGATTATGATTTGATGATCATAAGGGGCCCATTTTAGCGATGCTGCACCGGAAATTCCGATGCAACATGCTGCACCTGAATATTCCTCATATATATAGCGATTGATAACATGCACTTATGAGCTTTAATATATATATATATAGAGAGAGAGAGAGCTACTCCGGACACCGAACAGCGGTGCGGTTGCCCAAAAAATGGGCCCCACACATATTAAAATGCAATGAAACTTTATATAATCATTTATCCATATATAAATCATACCTTAGATGGTTTAAATGCTGAAAAAACCACTTTAAAGTTGTTATTTATATCAAACTATTTTATTACATTGAATTTGTACCATTTTCAAATGGGGCCCATATACATATCTGATTGGGATGAAAATTGATATGGTAATAGAATACATTATTCTAAATAATGGGTGGAATAGATTATGATTTAATGATCATGTGGAACCCATTTCAGCGATGTTGCACCTAAATATTCCTCATATATATATTAGCATGCAGTTATGAGATTTAATATATATATAGGTATATATATATATATATATCAGTCTCGCTTCTATGTAACCAGGTTATATGAAAGCGGACTCATGTAATCCCTTCAAAATTTAATATTTTAATCCTTAATGGAACATTCAATATATGTATTATATTTAACATCATTTGTTTATCTAGAGAACTAAGTTTTATCCTAATTGAGTATGTTTATGGCCCACGTTTGTTCAAAAAAATATATATATTCATGTGTAAATTATGAAAAATATTTAGATCTATTTACACATGTATTAGAATGTAATAATACTTTATAGAATTATTTATTCATATGAAAATGATATTTTGGACAATTTAGATGTTGAAAATACTACTTTAAAATTGATATTTAAGCATTTTTCATAATTTACATATGAATATATACATTTTCTAACAAACATGGCCTATCGACATGCTTGATTGAGACGAAACTTAATCTCCTAGATAAACGAATGATGTTAAATATAACGAATGAATTATATTTTCCATCAAAGATTAAAATATTAGATTTTGAAGGGGTTCATAGAAGCGAAGCCCTGTATGTGTATATATGATCTTTATATGACTGCATGCAATTTTTGTATAAATACTAAAATTTACCAATTTTAAATTTATAAATATATTTTTATAATTAAAAAATAAATGGTTTTCACTATCATAAATGGGTTAAAATTATTGATTTTTGAAATTATATAAAATATAAAAACTAAATTTAGTAAATTTTGGTATATAAACTAAATACATATGAAGCTACACAAAAATAGAAAGCAAAATTAAAAAAAAAAACGCTTAAGACTTTTTTATAGATATTCAAGCTCAGGAAAGACATATATCGGATCATTATTCATAATTAGATGCCACTTATGCTCCAAAAAACACCTTAACTAAAGTAGAATTAAAAATAGACACACATGGACGATTGGGTGAATAATAATAATTTCTCTTTTTTCAGTGAGAATGCCTTACATCGTATATTCCAGCCTCTGCCTGTTAAAGTTTTTTTTTTTTTTTTTTTTGATGAAGTTTGTTGAAGTGCTTAGATATAGTTACTGTAGAGAGGTTCAATTAATTTCTGGTATAAGATCTTGGGATTGTGTTCAATCGCTACAAAAAATTCTTTTTTTGGCAACTTTATTAGCAATAAAAAAAAGTTATAACAAGAAAAATGCATGAAATAAGGAAAATTTTCTTCATTATAATGATGCTTTTATAGGTAAGAAAACTTTTTCCCACTATATATGAACTCCATCTGAAAATGATATAAATTCAATGTAATAAAATAGTTTAATGTAAATGACAATTTTAAAGTTATTTTTCAACATGTAAACCATTTGCTATAAAATTTATATATGGATAAATAATTGTACGAAGTATCAATACATTTAAGTACATGTGGAGTCAATTTTGGACAAAATACACCGTTAATTACGATGCAAGCAAATGCATAAGAAAAATTTATATATATATGGAGATCCATTCATGTGCAAATGAACTGTACCGTAATTACGGTGCAGTCCGCTATAAAATGAGCCCCACACATATTAAAATAAAATGAAATTTTATATAATCATTTATCCATATAATAATCATATTTTAGATAATTTAGATGTTGAAAATACCACTTTAAACTTGATATTTACGCTAAACGATTTTACTACGTTGATTTTATACTATTTTAAGATGGGAACGATACACATGTTGGATTTTGATGAAAATTAGTATGGTAATAAAGTTAACAATTCTAAATACAATGGATAGGGTGAATTTCCCATTCATAATCATGTAGGGCCCATAGTGTTATGGTGCAGTCCAAATGCACTTGATTATTTTTCATATATATATGCACTCAAATTTATGTCAAAGGCAACTGCATTTAAGGCCATATATTGCAGAGTTGAAAAAGTATAAAAACAAAAGTATGCGTCAAAAGAGGCAGATAATTAGAAGGAAAATATTGTTACTAAAGAAAATGTTCTAAAGGAATCTTTTCCTTTGAAGGCTTTTCTGTTATGAAATGATCACCTGAACCAGCTATTTATCTATTTATTTTAAGACGTTAACCATATTAAAACCACTAATAACGAAAAATTTGCAGGCAAACGACCAGAATTTCGGCCTGTCAAAGTGAGTGACCCAGATGTCTAAAAAGCAAGCATCCACCCTGCATTATAAAAACAGGCGTCTCGATTTTTACCGCATTGAGATATCAGTATAATATCGAGAATATTCATTGTTAGTGGTCCAACCCCAAACCTCTCCCTGAATCCTATACATATGTTGCAAATGGCTCAATAATGTGCACATGCCACTGTCACGTCTGTCACAAGTGCGACACCCTTTTAAACATTTCTCAGAAAGGAGCACCCAAGCTTAGGATACGTTGGCTACATGCTTGTTTTGGGAAGCTAACCCACTAGCTAGAAAAGGCCTCCATATATAGTAGTCACCACTATCCACCATACAAAAGAAAAACTGGAATCAACGTTTACACCCCCTCTTTAAAGCACACAACCCACATGATTGTTGTTAGCTTTACAAAACAGAAAATGGGTGTCAGAAAGAGGGGTGTGAATATCATCCCTCCATAAACAAATGAATGAAATTATAGATACATAAATGACCCATCGACATGCACATGGCCTGTTCCCTTCCATGAATAGCTCATTGCTATTATTTGTGCCTTGAATATAAAAATTGATATCACAATAAAAAAAACACGCTGTATCAAATGAGGATTTTTCTTCTTTTTTTTTTTAAAAAAAAAAAGAAAAGAAAAGGGAAACTAAAGGGCCTTTGATTTAATTAAAGGAATAAAAAGCAACCACAGCAACAGCATGAATTAACAAATTAAAGCAGCAATGGCTACAATAAGCAACATTGAGATGATTAATTATTAAACAAGCCACGAGATAAACAAGCTCAGACATAATGGGGGTCTTGGAAACAAAGTGTTATTTCTTCATGTCCATAACAAATAATAATCCCAATTTTCTAATACACTTTTAACATATAACAAGCCACGATACAGACAGACAGCAACCCACCCACCACCCTGCTCCATCCATCTCATCATCCGCCTTTGCCGTCGTGGAAGTCGTCCCCGTCGTTGTTGAAATCTTCCTGTTGCCGTTGGGACTTTTCGGCAAGCGACACAAGAGATCAAACGAGCAGGCAGTGGTGGTTGGTTCTTCAGCTCCTGTTCTTGCGTTTCTCCACGGCTCTTGGAGCTGCAATCGAAGGCTATCTAGATTAATTTCTATTTTATTTGGGTTTTGATCATGAACGACACTTGCAGCTAGCAGCAAGTAAAAAAGAGCAAGATTCCAGTCATTCGTGTCAGTTTTGGACGCTTCATACGTTGTTGGTACTTTGGAATCTAGACAGTGCAGCTCGATGACATGGATGGGACATAACTGAAGCGTAGCACGGGAAAGAAAATATTAGGCCAGCCCTACTATTGTTTTCCAGAAAATCCCAGCCATTCTTTTCCATGCTTTTAATCATCCACCCAGTATGATGATTATTAGATGGTTAGTAGTGCTAGCTAGATACCCTCAATGGAAATCGTGCAAAGACATGATAGGAGCCAGCTAGTCTATGATCATAAAATAAATTAAAAGTACTGTTGGTATTGGTTAAAAAAGAAAAGGAAGAGAAGAAAAAGAAATGTCTTCTTTACTACAGATATAAAGAAAAAGAAGCCTAATATTGCTCTCAGCAGCCCAAAAGTATTACACTTTTAAATTTGAAAATTTCCAACTTGGAATCAGCATAACATTCAGGTCCGCGGTGACAACTATATAAGCATATATTTTTCACAATTAAAAAAAAAAAAAGCCGTGACCTTGAAAATCAGTGGCCGACCATCATGATAACAAGTGGTAAAAAGCGGAAATGAAAACTCAATTTGCCGGAGGCATGCACAAACAAGTGGACAGATGCACAAGAAAATGTCTAACGTATTAAACTATCTAGCTAGCGTTGATAATGAGTCCCAGACTACTAACCAAGCCCGATAGCCTCCGATCCTTTCATTATGCGCAGACGCTTGCATGAATCCACGAACATCCTGAACAAGTTAATCAAAACAGAATTGATGCACTCAATTAAAATGCTAATCTTGAATTTCTACTGGATCGTATTATTATTTCTAAAACCGATCACGTGATGTCCTTCCTGACGAAACGAAGGGTCAGTTGCACTTTTTTGTTGCAGATCGTAGCATGATTAGCTGGACTCCAGCCAAGGAGAGAGAGAATGTAGAGAGAGAGAGAGAGGCCATGTTTGGGCATGAAGAACATAAAAAATCATGGAAACTGCAGGCATCTCGATCTTTCATCTCTTTAATAATTAATTTCGTTAGGAAATTCACATGGGTAGGTTTTAATTTCCGACAGAAGTGGGATGGTAGAGATCTTACTCCCAGGGAACGTCACCCACGAGCATCCAATCTCCGTCTCTGTCTTCGTAGGTCGGCACGTACTCGGAGCCGTTCAAGAGATCCATCAGTTTGCTTTCATTCATGAAATCCCTAACTTGAGATCCACAATTGCCTTCAATAAAACCATCCAATAAAGACAACGATGTGAATTTTATTTATTTATTTATTTATTTTTTAAAAAAACAAAGCCATGCATGCATCGCCAGATTGGCATGTCGTATTAGAATTCTGGGTATGTATGGGATTGGCATTTGCTTACCCATGGTGAAGGAACTAAACATCTTTTCCAAGGAATTCGAGAGTTCTTGATAGCTGTTATACATCTTCAAGTCTACCTTACGTAGATAAGGTGCACCGTCCATGCTGACCTTCACGAATGCCGCACTGTTCCCAGCAGCCTTGTCCGCCTCTTTGGCAGCATTTTTTTCTGAGTTCACAGCCACAATGTTCTTCCTGAATGATCGAACGGGTGGCCAACCCACAACCTGTGCCCTGAAATTAATGGCACCCAATTTCAATTTCAGCACGCATGTCTACATATCTCTTGACCTTAGCTTCTCTCTCTCTCCTTTTACTTGTACCTGCCAAACTTGACCCATTGTTTTAAGAGTCTCTTGCCTATCTTAAATCATTAAACATGAAAAAGTGTACAGAAATTTTAATAATCACAAAAATTTTAATAATCTCTTGACCATTCTGAGGAATCTAGACACGTTGCGTGTGCGTGCGCGCTCTCTCGTACATATGCATGGCTTCATGAATGGAAAGAGAAAGAGAGAGCGCGATACGACTGCGGTTTTGAGTAATTCATGATCTTCGTGCGTATCTCGACCAGCGCTCTTGCCCTAATCACAACGTGTAGATTTTATCCTTTTCGTTCTCATATCTCATTTTCCTGTCCTTTTCCTCCTTTTACGGCTTCGATTTGTAACACAAAATCTGCCAAGGTTTTAAAATAGCGGGCAGATTTATTGTAGCTTCACTACCTTTAACCATAAATTCCTGGCTGGAGATCTCTGATAACTGTTCTAGATAAGATGACAGGGGAAAAAAAAAATTGTTCCTACGTTAAAATATATTTGTTTCTGAATATTTTCAGCAATTGCAATTTAACCCAGCATGGAATTTACTCACGAAAAACTGCTTCTCATGTTGAGATCTGTCTCCTCGACCAAATAAAAACCTCCCAAAATAAAAAGAGGTGTCTTTTAATTCATATTCTCCACGCAACAGAAACAAGAGATAGAACTCACCTTTAATTTCTTGCTTATATTCCCAGGAAAGGAAATTTTTTTTTTTAAAAAAAAGACGGCTAAAGAGAAAAACGGAAAAACTTACTTGGGAGCAGATGGCTTCTCTGGATCATTGGTGCATTGGAGAAGGTTCTTCTCCTTGGGCAAGCTTCTCATCTTCTCATCATTTTCCGCACCGACGTCCTTGGAAGCCGCTGTGGGGAGCTTCAGCTTCAGATCCACCGTCTCCGAGAAGCCCCTCTTCCCAGGGTTCTTCCCTGCGTCCACGTCGTTGCCGCCGCCGCCCCCTGGCAGCCCCAGGCGCAGCTCCGTCTCCTCGAAATCAAGCATGTGTGCCACTTTCCGGCAAGTCTCCATCAATTCTATATCACCCTTCTGAGCTTCTCTTCCCTTGTTGAAATTCTCCTCCTCCACCTTCCTCTTTTTGTAATTCTCTACTGTTTTCAGACGGTTTTCTGTAAATAAGCTAAAAGAGCGGAAATGTGTTAGAAGAGGGAGTATTTTTGCAGGGGGAGTGTATATATTGGCATGGTTGGCTACGTTATTTTATCGGTTTCCGCCCCGTGCGATCTTGACACGTGGCGGCGCAAATCTGAGCCGTATAATGACGACACGTGGAAGGGTTGGCAGCTGGATTTTGCGCGGGCTTGCCGGGGGAACTAGCGCCAGGATGACGTCAGTGGAGGGCGAATGATTGTGGGCCGGGCGGGCACTTGCAACGCCGCTGCCCTTCACAGGAGCTTTTCCCTCGTCACTCGCGCGATTAGTCGCTGACCCGTTGCACGACCACGGACCGCCTGCTTTTTTTTGATTGGTAGAATATTATACCTTATCATTTCATATTCCAACCAAATATAGAAAAGATAATACACTTTCACATATCTAAAGATCATTGGCTCTCACCTGTCTACCATTAATATTACACGAGACACTAAACTCTCACTCTCGGAAGGAGAGTTTCCATTAGTTTTACCAGCGTCTCTGCCAACCCGTCTAAAGCCCTGATGGCTGCTAAACGCTGCTGTTAAGTTCTCACGTGTGGCCAACGGGTCGAAATAATCGAGTTGTGCGAAAGATAGCGACCGGATGGGTAGGCCGTAGAGCCCTGTTTCTGTCTATAATGGGTGTGTTTGGTTGGAGGTAAAACTTTTTGATGAAAACTTTTCAGAGTAGAAGTTGTCAAGTTGATAGAAAATGATGTGATATGATAGGGGTAATAATGAGGTGTAAAGAGAATAAAGTTAAAATAGATAGGGTAGTTGTATGGGTATTTGTGTGGAAATCATTGAAAAGTAGGGTTGTTTATATAGGAAAATGTGAAAAAATAATTAAAAAATAAGGTAGTTATGAAAAGTGAAAAATTTTTGATTGAAAAGTTTTCATTGACATGTTTCATGTGTAACCAAACACACCCAATATCTTCTCGCGCTTGGCATTCACTATTTTGGTCCTCGCGGCAAACGTGCCAGAATGGCGCACGTGTTGGAGATCGGGCTGACGGCGAAACCTACCTGGGAGAAGAATCAGGCGTGCTGACACGTGCGGAAAAGGATGGAATATTCAGAGGAAGGGCCGAGAAATCGATGCCTAATGCATAGCTGTGATCCATCACCCCAAGTGGGCCTTGTTCACTAAAATTTGCAGAGTAGATTCATGGTCTTCACCGTCTGATGCGTCGCCATCATCATAAAACCCTGCAATAATCGACCCGACTGCTGTAGCGGAATTACAGCCGTCGGATCTCTCCAGGGAGTTGGCTGATTGGGAGATTAGCGGCTGCCAGCGTCGTTGGGGCCCACCTGACCACCCTCCCATCAAAATCCGACAGCCTAGCAGATTAAATTGGGGTGGGTGCACATAACCCACATTCGATCAATCATCATTCCTTTCTATTCGCATTGTGCAATGGCCGGATTTTAATATTTTGCCGTCAAAAATGTCCATGCGCTTTGCATGGATTTGACTGGGGACAGCCCAATCCTGTCCTTTTATTGCTAGGCCGCTATTATAGCTTGGTCCATCCCTGGTTCCTGACTATCGTACAGTGGGGGTGGGGTGGGGGTGGGGGTGGGCGAATTTTAAAAATATATATACAAAAACTACCGAAGAATAGATACGATTCACCTTCAGCTGATGAGCACGACCCGTTTTGACCATTTATTTGGAGGCCAAACCATCCAACCTGAGCGACAGCTACGCGGAAGTTGATATATTCCTCGGCTAATTAATGTGGATCTCAACAAATCCACCCAAACGATTTGCAGGCCTGATAATGGCCTATTTGGGACTTTGGTCATGTCTGTTCATTTATGGAAGTTGGCTAGTTCAACTTCTAATTCATGTTGTCTCATTTACAAATGGAGAAATGATACCATTAGTTCGTGCTAAATAAATATTTTACTTAATTTATCTTAAAAAATTCATTTACATTTTTTCTTATAAACTTGTTAATATAAATGTATTTAATATATAGACAAAGTTTCACCATTTTTAAAATATATATGTCTAAAAATAATAAAACTTGATTTGTATGTTAAAAATACTTAGATAAATAAATGAATGAAGAAAAAATAAAAAATATTTTATACGAATTTTTTAAAATATATTAAGTAAAATGTTTACTTAGCAAAGACTAACATAACCATTTCTCGTACAAATGATCAAATAGCTTAAGCTAATTTTATTTATTCACACTAAATAAAATTAATCAACATTTCAAAACCTTTTTCATTAAAATTGAATTCCAATTCTATTTTAGTTAATTACAAGGTTTTATGAGATGAGGAGGCACTGGATCGGCGATGATTTAACAGTTCGCCCATGTTGGGGAGCGAGGGGCGTACGTAGACCGCCAGATAAAGTTGGGGTGGGGGCTGGGTGGGCCCCACGGAGGAGGAGGGCTGGGACAAGTCAACCGCGGGCGCATGTGCTTCGATTGATTGGCGGTGGGCCCTGCATCCCATGTGACGCTGTTGGCCTGTCGCGGCGTGTCAAACCCCCCGCCCATGTGCGCCGGCTGAGGGCGTCCACCTGTTTTTTAATCAGCCCGCACCCCACCCCACCCCCCCTCCCTATCGTAAAACCTTCCTCTATCCCACGTGCAAGCTCCAAATCGTGGTGCATCCCGCCCGTCCATCAGGTGGGCCGCATCCAGTCTCTTCAGAAGGTTGGGATCCGGAAGAATTTCATTTTCGTCCTCACATACCAACAAGAGCAAAGGGATCTCATTCCACCAAGGAAACCAATCAACCACCAATTCCTAGCCTTTCATTGGAAATATTAAGAATGTCTGATATACAAGATGGAAATATGGCATTTCGAGCCGTTTATTGGCTTATTGCATGGCCTTGTCCGCTATTGAGACTGAAGGTGTAAATGGGGAAGGAATGCTCGCAATGTAGGCCTGTAAAAACCGCACGAAATCGTACTTCCTTTTGCAGCATCTTTTATAATGACAAGCCAATAAACTAAGCTTCCTTTTTAACGAATTCATAATCGCTTGTTGTCCCCCTTTCTCAAAACTAAACATGAGAATGAAATGTATCCCCACCTTTTTTGAGCTCGGTTGCACCCGTCTTTTGTTTTGGGTATGAAACTCGTACCAATGGTAAAAATAATCTACTTCTTTCAGCCACGCGTAGGATGGGCGTAGCCCATAGCAATTAACTTCAATCGATTCTTTCCATATTAAACTAGCTTTTTACAATGATTTAAATAATAATAATAATAAACATGGATTACCAATGAACTTTTAACAGCTTATTTGAAATAGAAGTTCTTTTATCATTGGAGTTATAATGTTTAACTTAACTAAACCGTGTGTCGAAATTAGCTAGCTTAGCCAATTTAATGTAGGTGGAAAAAATAAGAATAAAAAAATATTTTTGAAAACCGTAAGAAAAACATAATATAATAAGAATAAAATAGAAAGAAATAAGATAACTGCAGAAAAAAATTATTGGAATATAAGAAGTAAAAGAAAAAAAAAAGATAATTACATAGTTAAGATGTTAAATTATTTTCAAAAATATAAGAGAAAAAATAATTTTTTACCCAGCATTATTACCAAACATTGCCAAACAACATGCAGTGATACTTTGAAGGAGTCTTGATAGGCTTTTTCCATCTGCACAAGGTTTGTGTATGATATCTGCGAGAAGAAGTTTGGTATTGACGTACTCAAGTGGGCAAAACTACCTAATCAATGGTCTAGCTTTTTGTGCAGGCCTAGTTGCATTCGTAGCCCAAATCTGACCCTTTTTTCTCGCTCTTCTTTCACTATTGAAGTTGATTGTATTCATATTTTGTGTTATTTGATACTATAATAATTAAAATAGTGAATGGGGAATGGAACAGATAAAGAGAGGTAAAGTGGAAATGAAGTAAAAATAATTATGATAGTTATAAGAAAAATCTTAGAAAATGATTCAAACATAGCGATAAAAAATGCAATAAAAAATTACAATGGGTAAACTTTTAGCATTTTTCATTTCCTATTCTTATTCTCATCATATTAAGCACATCATAATTGTCATGGTGTTTTGATTTACACGAAAAAAAAGGTGAAAGTTTTAAAATAAATGTGGTATGACATATTTTAAAATTATGTAATTGTTTGGTTAAAAAATTTACGTAGTTGAGTTGTAACCCAAGACAAACTGGTCTAGGCTGTTATTGATGATCATTTTACACTCCTCAAACGTTCATTTTGTCAAATTTTAAAAAGAGAAAAATATAAGTAAGACACACATATGTATAAAGAAATCAACGAATTTTACAAGAAATAATTTTCTGGCTGGCCGCATGTGGGCAACGTGCAACTACCGCATAAGATCAACAGAATTTGTTTATCAAATGACTTCCACTTGATAGTTCAATCAAAAGAGAACCAAAAGCTAGAAAGCCATAGCCAAATCCCATGAATACGTGCGTGCTTTGTCACGGGCCTTCAATTTACCTCATGAGTTGTATTCCATGTGCTCATCTCTCTGGGTTCCATTTAGATCACACATCTGATGACGTTCTTAGCAGTGACTATGTCTTATATATTCATAAAAATATTTTTCGTGCAACTCGAAAGAGATTTTTCAGTTGCTTTTTTGAGTTTTATTCCAACAGTCTAATATCAGATAACATCGAAATCTATCATGTCTCGAGACAAGATTGAGGGGATATATCCTTTTCATTCTCTCCTTTTTCTGCTTTAAATATAAAAGAAAAAGATGATCAATCCCTTTCATCGACGATTATACATCCTAGCTTCTGTTTTAGATTTATGCATAAAAATAGGCTCAGGTCCAAGACTACGTCAGGTAAAAAGCACATGGGAAGGCAGAGAACAAAAATTCCTTCCGTGTCTCTCAGTTGCGGGCAATGTTTTAAAAATTGAATTGTGAATTAACTGTTTTTATGTCCGGCTCAGGTCTGACAAGTTCAATCGTTAGTTTAAACCGTGACATCAGTATGACATAATAATTATATTTAATTTACTTTAACATTTAAAATATAAATTTTATATAATATAAAAAAATACACATGACATCAGTAATACATTTAAGTCCATCATATTAAAATTTATTATGTAAATCAAACAAAAAAATAAAGCACATACACTAATCAAGATGTAATTTTAAAAATAATATAAGTTTTAAAAATTTAAAAAGAATGCACTGACTTGAAATATATAGAATTTTTCATCTTTCATTATTCCTATATGTTTGATTAAAATATCCGCAATAAAATCACAAATTATTAATAGAACATCATAAATTATTAATAGAAGATGGATATAAGATATATATAAAAATCATAAACTTTACTCTCAACCTAAGATATTATCCACCTCCACGTGGCAATTTGACACATTTGGAGATGAGCCACCGCCTCCCTACAATTGGCAATTCCTAGTTGCAGCTAGGAATATAAATCGGCCAGAAAAAAGCATGGTAGCCAACAGATTTGAATAAAAAAGCATCATTAGCCATTGAAGCTCGAGCAACCGCTTCAAAGTTAAACCGCCAAACTCCATCGATTACAACCGCACCATTAACCTACCGCAGTAATTGCTGAAAATGAATGCCAAAAAAAGTGATAGTTCATCATTGACGGGGATGAATGAAGCTTGAAAAGCAGAGACCAGGGCCGTTTGTTGCTGGGGAATAGGGGAAGATTACTTGGCAATCATAGGAAAGATGCTACCATTCGTCATTGACATTAGCGGAAAATGAAGATAATGACTAGGGAGGCATAGATCTCTTTTTTGTTACCAAAGCAAGATACGGTGACCGGAAACAAAAATGTTGACAGTGATCGAAAACAAGATGGTGCTCTTTCTGCTGCCGTTCATCATGGAGGTTAGTCGGAAACGAAGATGGCAACTGGTGTAAGAAAGGAGGAAGCTACTTATTGCTCATTTAAAAACAGTGGTTGGGTACTAGAAATCAACGGTGCTATATCGTGAAGCTTGCTGTTGGACATTGGGACGATGAATATCGGGGGCTGAACGGTGGTTAATTAGCGGCTGATCGGTGGCAAACCTCCAAATCTGAGAAACCCCAAGGGGGACGAGGCGCGAGGAGAAGACTTTCAATGGGGCCCGAGGCTAAATTTTTTTTAAAAGAAAATTAGACGAACCGAATTGTTGTTCAACTGGTTTCTACAATTCAACCATCCGATTCAATCGGTTTTCGACGAAAACCAGAAACGGAGACTAAACCAAACTGTAAAGTTGCCGGTTGACTGTTGGACCGGATGGTCCGGCCCAGTTTTTAAAACACTGGTTGTGGGGCATATGCACAAGATTTCACCCGATTGGAAATTTGTCGAATTGGATTGATCCCTGTTGTACTAAAAACATGTGAATTTGAACTATCTAAAAAAAATGAATATGTGGTAGTGAAAGCAATTAATCAAGGGCGCCAACATATCTGAGCCCCACTCAATTCACCACAGCCAACTAAATGACAAAAGCTAGGTAAGCGGAAAATAATTAATGGGAGAGTAAATTAAAGCAACATCTGGTCGTTGAATTTTTAACCTTTACATATGCACTTCCCAGGTGGAAATGATTTGGACTGCCGTACGGCTAGCATGTGCACGTGCGAATGATGGCCGCTTTTTGGGGGATGGCACGAAAATGACGTATCATCCTAGCCTATAAATACCCAGACTGTGAATAGATCCATCGGATAAACCACTAGACTGCGGGCGTGTTTACGAAGTAGGAAAAGAAGAATAGAAAATTGTTGCGAAATTTTTTAAAAATTCATGGTGAAATGATGGGATATAACCGTGGTAATGATAATAAGTAAAAAAAAAAAAAAAGTTGAAATTAACAGAATAATTGTATAAGAAAACGTAGATAGTAACTGTTCCCCCTCTCCCATATGCACCCTACATAATAATTCAGTGGTTATTATAAAAACAATAATTCAGTAGCTTTTGACTGCTTAATAAATTTAATTAACGCCAATGATTGGAGCCAAGAATAAGTAGTCTCATGTATTTTAGGTTGAAATCTAATTAATACATTAAGGTCCCTTTGGTAAGAGGTACAGAAATATATAAAATTTTATGATTTTTTTTTTTTTTTTTGAAAACTCGAAATGTAATGTAATATAATATAGAAATCATCTGTAGGGGTAAGAAAAATAAATACGGTAGTTGTCAATAATATGAAAAAAATGATTAAAATGCAAAGATAATAATAAGAATAATAATATAGTTCAATAGTTAAAATATCAAAACATATCAAAAATGTATGTAGGTTCCCTTTTAATTACCAAATGACAAATGTACCCAAGTGGCATCTTTATTTTATTTTCCTCTCCAGCTTATTTTTCCCTGTTGAAGTCAGTATATTTAGGACCAAATCCATCTATAAGTTGCCCCCTCATTATCGTTTTACAAATAATCAAAAAAAAATAATAATAATAATAATAATAATAAGGTGATCTTCTAAGATATTTTCAAACTTGTTTCCCAAGTCCCTGTGATGTCAGGAGCCTTGTCAATGCGAAGTTGGTGTGTAAATTCCACCAGCAGTACTGATAGAAAAAGAAAATCTATATATGGAGTTGTGGACAACCAAGTTGTAATATTGATCTTGCCGCGTTCCGTAATCAAGGTGATTGCGCCATTCCATCCGTCTGTTGTGGTCCAGTTATTAGAATCAGAGAGAGAGCTAGCCAGGCTTGCATTGGCCACATTCAAGCTCTAGAATTAATATTCCGAAATTAATTAAGTGGGTGAACAGTCACGTACGCATCTGGCTCATCAGCTTACAGATGTCCCCGATCTTGACCACGCGTCGTCATCAATGCACGCGGTACCCCCATTTTCGTGGACATATATAGTCTTCCGTGAACCATTTTAACCGTACGTGCAGACAAGCAAACGTGCACCCGCTGTATCCGAAGAGACGCTTAAAACAATGTCGATTTTATCCGCAAATTATTTGCAGCTAACCACCGCTATCAGCAATAAAAAATTTACCTTCATTGTCTGCAGTGAATTATGTTGTTGCGTATAATGATTATAAGCAGCCAATGTTAATATTTGCATCAAATAGTCATGTGTAAGAAATTTTTTATTGCTAAAACACATAAGCCATTAAACATTTGTTACTAAGCGAATAATTTCCTTGTAAGCAGCCATATGCCACAGAATACTTACAGCACAATGATACTTATAGCAATAAACTTTGACTTTTTATGGTAATTTTTTTTTATTAAAAGTTTGTATTAGAAACCTTGAAAGCTCTAGCCTATCCACTAGCCACCTATACATGCCAGTACCCTAGTAGATGGGATAGTTGTCAAGCCAAAAAATTATACAAAAAGAGAATTAAAATCATTACATAATGTATCCTGGGACATCATCACTCCACACTCCTTCACCCCCCCAGTTGGATTTGAAGGTCATTTTGCCAAAAATGTGAACAATTGTTCACTATTCTAAACACATGTCAGAAAGTGATCCTTTCGAAATTTACCTTTAGACCTCTTATTTCGTCCACTTATCAAGATTAGAGAATCTAATTCCAACTCAACTTTTTGAAGTTTAAGTCAGCAGCCCATTTTATGATAAAAAATTAGTTGCAAAAAAAATCAAATTTCCTAAGGTAAGTGGACGTAATGACTTCATGTTATGTTTCAAAGAAACCTCGTTATCTCCACATGTTAAGAAGAAGAAGGGTTGATTCAAAAAAAAAGGAGAAGAAGAAAGGAAAAAACGCAAATAAAAAAACTAAGCCATGAAAATAAAAGTTATTTGCATTGATGCTAACTCAAAGCAATATATTTGTCATGATAAAAAAAGTAAAATATTTATATTTATGTTAACTATTTTTTATTTTTGCACTTAAGTCAATCATTTTAAAATATTCATGCTAGAGCCTAATAGGTAGAACCTAACTACTGCCAAATACTTCGTTGAGTAGTTGATTCTATTGCACAGTAGATTACGAATAAATTTATTTTTAGAGAATCGGCTCCACATGAAGCACTTTCCATGTGTAATCAACTATTTTGTAGAGTTGGCATGGATAATTGACTCCTAACTGCAGTGAATTACTCAATGGGATATTTAACAGAGTTAGCTTTCACTTAATAGAGTTGACATTGATGTAGAATATTAAAAAAAATTTAGCATAAAAATAAAAATAAAAATTAATTGGCATAAATGCAAATATTTTATTTTAAGTTGCACAAATAAAAAATACCCTGAAGATAATGCAAAGATAAGGTGGAAAAAAGGAACTTCTTATTGGCCCACAGCAGTGTGGCAATTAAACTACCATATGTATACGGATAGGTAAATTTTATTCATTTGCTGGGCTATTTCTGTTTTTAATTAAACGTCAATTTCTACCTCCAGAAAATAGAAATGCAAGATAAACTATTATTTCACTGGGTGACAAAATGGGGAAGACAGTCCAATAAAGGCGAGAGCGAAATTCCTCTAGAATGAAAGAGACTTGCAAAAGCCATTCGATGTCCGGAAAAAATGTCAATCAGACCCGGATAAGTGAAGGATGACACCCCTTTCGAGGAAAAATCCTAAACAAATACGACAACACCTTGCATGTATTTGTTGCGTTGCATGGTATTGTCCATGGCATGTATATTGTATCGACACTTTTCGCATGCGTATGCTCACGCATATATATATATATAAGAGCTGTTCCGGTGCAGTCACCCAAAAACGGGCCCCACATGATCATAAAATCATGATCTACTCCATCAATTGTATTTAGAATAATGTATTCTATTACCATACCAATTTTCATCCCAATCAGATACTTTAAAGTTGTTATTTACATCAAACTATTTTATTACGTTTACGTTAGATTTGTACCATTTTCAGATGGGGCCCATATACATATCTGATTGGGATGAAAATTGGTATGGTAATAGAATACATTATTCTAAATACAATGGGTGGAGTAGATCATGATTTCATGATCATGTGAGGCCTATTTTTGGGCCACTACACCGCTGTTCCGGTGCAGCGTCACTGCATCGGAACAGCTCTCTCTCTATATATATGATAATATATTCAGGAGCAGCATGCTGCACTGGAATTTTCGGTGCAGCATCGCTGAAATGGGCCCCATATGATCATCAAATCATAATCTACTCCACCCATTGTATTTAGAATAATATATTCTATTATTATACCAACTTTCATCCCAATCAGATATGTATATGAGCCCCATCTGAAAATGATACAAATTCAATGTAATAAAATAGTTTGATGTAAATAACAACTTTAAAGTGGTTTTTTCAACATCTAAACCATCTAAGGTATGATTTATATATGGATAAATGATTATATAAAATTTCATTGCATTTTAATATGTGTAAGACTCATTTTTTAGGCAACTGCACCGCTGTTCCGGTACAGTGACGCTGCATCGGAACAACTCTCAATCTATATATATATATATAGGGATATGATCGTGTGCAGTCGGACTGCACCGTAATTACAGTGCAGTCCGCTGTAAAATGGACCCCACACATATTAGATTGTAATGAAACTTTATACACTCATTTATCCATATATAAATCATACTTTAGACGGTTTAGATGTTGAAAAAACCACTTTAAACTTGATATTTACATTAAACTATTTTATTACGTTGATTTTGCACCATTTTAAGATGGAGACTACACACATGTTGTATTTGGATGAAAATTGGTATGGTAATAAAGTGAATAATTCTAAATACAATGGGTGGGGTGGATTTATGGAAAATGATCAGGTGGGGCCCACAGTGCATGGACTGCACGGTGCAGTCACATGCACTGGATCATTTCCCATATATATATATATATATATATATATATATATATATATATATATATATATATATATATATATATATATATATATATATATATATATATATATATATATATATATATATATATATATATATATATATATATATATATCAGCGGATATGCATTTTGATATTGGATGCTACATGCTCTTATAAACCCGCAGAATTTATACAAACTGTTTTACACACCCAATCCTTTACACAACTGATGCAAGACAACCCAACAATCCGCTTACCTCAACGACCCCTTGATCGATGAATAGAAGCTTGTTTTTCTTTTACTCAATTAGCAAGCTAGATGACCCACATATTGATGGATGGCTGATGGTGCATATTACTGCTGGTAATTAATGAAGTCTTCCATCGGTTTTAATTTGATGGAGTGCACCTTAAAAAAGTTGTATTAATTAATAAGAAAATTTAATAATAAATAAACTTTTTACTTAAATCGATGGAGCTGAAGCCGGCAATTGCTTCAAATATTATAAAAAAAATTTAACGAATAAAAATTTTAAAGAAATTATTAAAAATATAATTATTTTGAAACTCGTAATAGTAATTGTTCCTCGTAGAATAACAACTATGCCTTAAAATATATAAAAAAAAACTTTTCGATGTATACTTATATAATGAGATATAATTTAATGGTGTCGGTCTCCTCATTTTGGCTCAGTCATGATTAAATAAAAATTAACTCTATTGACTGTATTAAAACTTATTTGGTCGATTTACAAATCAATTTTCCCAAGTCAAAGCTATGCATGATACCCATCTACAGAAGCGTCAAATTGACATAATAAAATTATTTTAACTTATATATGCCCAACAATCCCACATGGCTATCCGTAAATCAAGCAATTTATAAGCGGTTGGAAAATACATTTTTAATTTTAAAATTTAATGGAGTGTGGGGCCTGCCTAGAATACACCTTATGAAGTTTTGCAAATTTTAAAATTTTTATTTTTCGAATTATTGAAAATAAAAAGAGGGCATAGGTACATGTGCCCCCATTTATTTCCAAAAATTGAAAAAATCAATAAACTTATAAAATGATCAAATTTCACAAAAGTGTATTATAGGTGAAGCACACACATCTATAAAAAAGTAAAAGAAAATTTAACATAATATTTTTCTAGTTTCCCTTTATATATTGAGTTTAAATTTATTGGTTCAACAAATAAACAATCTAAAAACGTTATTCCTATTTGCATGAATGATTTTATAAAGTATCTTATATTCTAATGCATATATGAATAGATACAATAGTTTTTCATAATTTATATATAAATATATATTTTAAGTGGATATCGCTCACTCACACTTTTATTAAAATTATTTTTGTTATTAGAATAGAACAAATGATGTTAAGTTAAATGAACACGTTGAATTTTGATTTAATTATTAAAAGACCAAAAATAAGGTAACAAATTAAAGCATTCCAATAATGTTCACAAAATTTAACCAGCCTTTCTATAAAAATTAAGGCCAATTTGAGAGAACATTATGATATAAATTGGCAATGAGAAAAGTTTTATTAAAAATGTAAAAAGTTATATGAAAATTTTAAAAATTATCTTAAAATCTGAAAATGTTATTTTGAGAATGAGGATATACATTTCATTCAAGTATCTTAGATCATTTGAAACACCCCCTTAATTTTGGCGGAAAAGATAATATCATCATGGACAAAACTAATTTGGGCTTCTTCTTTTAAATAAATATTTTTAATAATCTTTTCAAATAGATTAAAATAATAGGTAGATGTAGACGTTGAAAATCAAATTATAGATGATATCCAATATATAATTGGAATATTTTGGCTATTTATGGCTGGTAAAAGTTATTTTTCGAAAATATAGTCTTTTAATAACATTCATTATTTTCGTTTACTTACGATTAGTTTATGTACTTATATTCATTAAAAAGATTTAGCAAAATTTTATAATTATATATTCACTCTCAACTTGAGTTAAACAATTTTTTAAAATATAAGTTTTAATCGAAGTGATTTTTGACATCATAGATACATAGTGAATAAAAAAATTATTATGCATGGTTTAGATTGTTTAAAAAACATCTTTAAGATTGTGTTGAAATTCCATGCGATCAGTTATACATAGATAGCTTACCATAAAATAAAAGATGCACGAGATTAGAAAGCGAGTAATTCAAAGAATCGAACCAGCTAGTGTTTATTTGCTTGCTAGTTGAACCATTCACGTTGTAATTAACCCATAAGTCGAACTAAAAATTAAAAATGGCACGTTCCACTTGTTTGGAAATGTCGTGAATGTGACACACTCGATTCATGTGGTCCTTTAATAAATGTCTCATCAATTAAATAGAAATATAACTACATAGTTTTCAATCGACCATGGTTTAATTAACTAAACCACGGTTTTAATGGCCCCATAAATGTATTGAAGAATCTGGCCTTTGGGTCTCCTCATATTCGAGGTGTCGGTTGACTCGGAGACAGCTGATTTCGATGGGTACGGGGCTGCCCGGGCTTTCAGACTGAAGAATGTTGAGTCGGATCCATGGCTGCCCGCTCTGCCCGTAAATCATCCCCTCTCCACATTTTTTTTCTGGCGATTCGCGGGAGGCTGGCAATACAGATGCTCCTCCAGTCAAAGTTTCGTAAGTGAAACATTTAGATAAAATCATATCCGTTAATACAGTTTTCCAAAACGTTTTACATACTTTGAAATGGTTATAACTAACCTTTTAAAATGAATAATCTGCATGAAAAAGAGAAAGACTCCCGTCAACGCACTTAAGGCCCTCCCGGCACAGAAAACATCTATCCCACATGCAAAACCTCATCCGGTTGTTTTTTGCAGTTATAATGAACAAATTAGGAAAATATTTATTATGCGTTTTTCATGTGAGTGAATGTGGGTGGTTTTTTTGCAAGTGGGACTGATCACCAATTCACCATGTTTTTTGCAAGGTAGCTGGCAGGAGGGAAGGTTAGATGTTTCACGCAGGCACGGGAATTACTAGAAATGTGGAGTATCATTCAATGAATACACTGCTGCTACGTGCATCGGGTGGCTGTGGACCGTATATGTGCACATTTTAACTGCAAGCAAGTACAGGAGATTAATGAAAGTCTAGCTTACGTACATCCCGGAACCAGAGTAAATATGTCAGACGGTCTAATTTTGGCCCTATTTAGATGGTTTTGTTACATTCAATTCATAGATTAATTTTATCAATATCTTTGTTTAAGATAAGAAATCATCTTAATCCATGTTTGCTTCATTCCCTAAATAAGAAAAAATATTTAAGTGTAATTTTAAAATTAGTTCTTCATTATAAGGACATGCAAGACTCTAATTCAACATCTACCCTGTTTAGATTCTACATGATTCATAACATTTTAAAACTATATAGAGTAGAGATGCTAATGATTTTTTAAATTTATATACAATTTTAGAATATATAACACGCACAACTCAGAGCGATATAATTTTTAGTATTTTTTTAAAAAGTAAATTGTATTACATACAATGTATGGATTGAAATTAACATGAACCATTGAGATAATGCTCAAATTAGACAATCTTATTATTCACTTTCTATGTAAGAGGATGTGTAGTAACTAACCTTAACAAAAATAATGATTACACAAAACATGATATATTGAGGTGGGACGTCCCATTCGAAGTGAAAATTTTATTCTCCGATTTCAGAACTTTAAATACCGGCCAGGATATCGAAAGTTGTAAGGGTGTAACAAGTAGAATATCCATGGCTTTGACTTGTTGAGTATCCTAAAATACGTAAAGTAAATTTTTATTTTTTTTTACTTATAGGATAAGATAGTTTCCATATAAAAAATACTTAAGAGTAATAAAGATGCAATAGATTTCAAGGTTTGAGTATTCATAATCAAACAAAATTACTAACATATATTCAACATCTCTCTTATGAAATATAATATATATTTGAAGATCAAGCACAGGATCTTAATGCCATGTACCAACTAGTATGTGTACTGCGCATCTTAATTATCGTTTAATGTTTTATCAAAAAATTATCGTTTAATGAGGAAAATAGAACCTGGATGTGCAATGCTTTTTATTTCCTTATTTTCCCTCTTCCCCTCCACCTAGCAGTCAGCTCCAAATCCATTATTTTAATTCAATTCTATGTTAGTTTTCCCCCTTAATTTTTTCGAAAAAATTTGGGTCTTCAAATGTACCTCCGTTTGATATACGTAACAAAAGAACTTTTTGGCTATTCATTCTCATTTTTTTTATGAAGCATTATATGTATGTATATATATATTTATCCTTGAACCATGTTACGCTATAGGGTAATTTATGAATGTATTTTTTGCGACGAATAAAATTAGTTGTCATTGTAATCTTGTCATAAAGCTACTTTTTCTCTCTCTTTTTTTGGTAGTGCTCATATAATCGTGCTAAAAAAGTTTTGTATTATATAATTGAGTATAATTATATCTTTTTAAAGAATTATTTTGTTTCTATTTATTACTTCCATGATTTCGTTATTACTGAGATTCTGAGAATCATTATATTTGCTACTTGTGAATAAATATTACATTCTCCTCATCCAAAGGATTCCTTTTAGAGGAGCTGGAATGGTGGCATTGATGTGACTGTTGGGTTGTAATCATCCCCCAGCGGTGGCCTGTGGCGTGGACCACTGATTGCGTCCATATGCTGTAGAGGTAGACTGTATATATGTGTACGTAGGGGGACCTACATCAATTGAACCAATCATGTCGTACATCGTCTGATGCTTCTCCCTCACATGGATTCTGAGCTGCGTGTTCAGTGATCCAAACCACTGATGTTGTGAGAGAAAAATCGGCTACGTTGTCAAATCTTATCCACAGAATCGCTGGAAAATATTGCCCGTGGTTTTTGGACAGTCGAAATTCGTGTACCAACTTGAAGCTCATCTCATGCAATTTCAGAGAGAGGCGGGTCGAGATTTTGAGTAGTTGTATATCTGAATTTTGATCCAGTGCATTCTTACATATGGGAATATATCCTGTAATTCCTTTAAAACGTCATAATTGTATATATATGTTGCAATCCTTGGAAAGATTCTCGAAAGATATGCAAGTGGACAAAAGCAAGAGGAGCCATTTTCATTATTAAATATATGTTTTCTTGCTTGGGTAGGTGCTTTATACTTCTTCTTTTGAGAATGAGCGGGCTAAAATTTGATACCACACTCACTCAGGTGAAAATGCGTCGGGCCTATAATTGAAGTGTGTTTTTTTTTTTTTTTTTCTTTTAGCTGCGCGTGCTCAGAAAGGTGATCGCTAAGCAAAATCAATAGCCCAAAACAGTTACATCAATAGTGGGACCCACTGGTTAGAGGAGAATGCTACGAACCGGTTTTTTTATTTTTTAAATAACAAGGTAACTACAAGCCGGTGGTGACATCACAACATTGACGACAGTGCAGTTCGTGGGGATCAGGCACATTTTTCCTGCCGTGCTAACTTTAGCCCGTGCGCAACACGGATCGTACGAGTGATATCCTTGTATCCGCTCTTGCACTTTGACGGACCTTAGTTGTACGCATACACCTATTTTTTTATTTTTTATTTTTTAAAATTTTTTTCATGAACTTGTTAACCCAAGTGTATTTAACGTATATATATTAATTTTTACCATTTTTTGAGATTTTTACATATTTATTTTTGATTTTTTAAAATCAGTGGCATTTTAGTAATTTAAAATTACCAAAAATGCCACTAATTCTCAAAAATCAAAAATACTCCAAAAATGGTAAAAATTGATACATACGTTAAATACACTTGGGCTAACAAGTTTACGAAAAAAATTTCAAAAAGAATAAAAAAATAGGTGTATGCGCCCGGGAGCATGCAGCACTGCATGCTCCCACTTTAACCGCCATAAATAGGCATCCTTGGTGTCCATCTGGGCACAATGATCACCAGCCCGCCCCCACCTTCGAGTTTGTTTTGCCCTTGTACATTGTCAAATTCTTCCCTTTTCTCGAACTCCCATTTTCAGAACTCCTGAACTAACCTTACATAGAAGATCTCGGACCAGCAGATAATTCGATAAGCAATGTTAAATACCTTATATAAGCCCACATATAATCATTTCACCCATTTAAGTCATGACTTCATATTGCCCAAGTCATGCTATTATATTCTCGAATTTTGTTAAACTCTACATGTTTTTTATGGTCTAAGCATTCCGAACATTATGGATATTTATGATCAATCTTAGTCTTGTTTTGGTTGGATTTATCATGATTAACTCTATGTTGCCTTAACCAGAGTATGCATGATTAGCTAGACCCATTAGCTAGCAATGGCTTGAGAACATTGACCAGAGTATGCATGATTAGCTAGACTCATTGGCTAACAGTGGCTTAAGAGCATTAACTAGAGTATGCATGATTTGTTAAACCCATTAGCTAGTAGTGGCTTAAGAACATGCATAGTTTGATAAAGTCAAAGGTAAATTGTACAATCCCATAGAAGCCTCCTACATGGTGGTCGAAGACAAACATGAGACTTCCTCTCCCAAGCCCTATAGGATCTGAAAACTTGAAGACAAACATCAAAGAATAAAGCTAGTCATGAACTCTACCAGCTAGGGTGCCACATTGCATTCACCTAGGAGAGTGCTTCAATCTGTGATTATAACTATGTTATTATAACTTTGTAGTGGAATTGTATTATATCTAAATAACCAAGATTCTCACAAAGAGCGTTCAAGAAGGCATGATTGATCATTAGTAGACTCACCCAACTAAAAATTTCTATCCTAAAAAAGATGGTGAACCAATTGGTTGTCGGGTACTTACAAAAGCAAACATCCATCTCATTAAGAGTTTCATGGCAACAGTACCTAATCAATCCTATTTGTCGAAAATCAAGATAAAGATTCTTTAAGGGACCCTAAACTCTAAAGGTTCAACTCAGTAGAATAAGAAGTGTTAAGAAGCACCTGATAGTATTTTATTATAGGAAAGGAATTAGGTATGTCATTAAAGCTTTTGTTATACATTCTGAGCACCTTTTTGGGCGATGCATTTTATTGGTTTATTTTGCTAAGTCAAGGTCAATCAAAACTTGAAATGAGATGGATGACCATTTGACATCTCAATTCATTGACACCACCGTAGAGGTTCAAATATTGGAGTTGTCTACCATCACCTAAAAGAAAAATGAGTCGGTTAAAAACTACATCACTAGGTGATAGAAAGCTACTAATCGATGCCAAACTCCTCTTTCTTATAAGCTCAAGTTGGATCTGTATCAAGATGAAATATAGACAAAATCTCCTTGTTGATGAATGAGTAAAATCAATACTTTCCAAGCTCCTATCATAGAAGCTTGAAGAAAAGAATACTTCCTTACCCAGAAAAAGTTATGGACAAAGGATGCAATCATCATATACCTCTAGAGAAACCAAATTAGCTACTTTAAAGCGAAAATTACAATATGTCTTCTCTAACAATGACATATACACACTATTGAATTAATTACTTTCCATTGATTTATTTCTATTACCTATGCTATTAGGAGAAGAGGAGGAAAAATGACGTGTTATTATGATAACAATGGGTCACCTGTCACCCAATTAAACTATGTTGGTACTTGAGGTGGCTCTTCATAAGTTCACAACACAAGAAGTAATCTTAGCCAATTCTTCAGAGAAAGCATTGAACGACGATGTTTAGTCCACATGTGACAAAGACAATTTGGAAGTTATATGTTGAACCACATCGCAAAGAAAGAATAACCAATTTTTGAATAATCTCTTCAAGAAAATAAAGTAATTGAAGACTATACTTTCTTCCCTTGTCAATGTTCAAAAAGCACCCTTCTTGTATCAAACCATTTGTTGTCATTAACTTTTTACAATTAGTGAGGTTAATCCATTTGTGTCAATGCTTTAATTTGCTAGGAAAAGGTATATATCCTAAGAAGTACAAATTCTATTTCAGAGAATTTAAAGAAGAAGACTTATTCTAAGACTTGGTAGAAGATGTTATAGATAAGCACACCTTCTAGAAAACTAAAATACATCGTTCATACTAAGTTAGAAGGATGATGCAAATTGTCCAATTATAGATTTCAAACTTCACTAGAGGGTGTTTGTTAACACCTAAAATTTTTTACTCTCTATAACTACTTTATTTTTTAATTATTTGTTAACTTCTTCTTATACAATTATCTTACTTTTTAATTATTTCTAAGTAACTACCTGTACATCTAATCTATCTGTTTTAACTCTATTTTAACTTTATTGTCTTTATTCTTCATCATTATCCTTATCATATCACATCATTTTTTTATATTTTAAAAATTTTTATGACAAAAAATTTTCATTAAAGTTTCATAAAGAGTTAGTCATGCATTGATTCCATTTAGACATGGTTGAAGGGGGCCAACTAACTGGCTTGTACTACAAGATGCACCACTCCTTCAACTTTTTCCAAACAAAATATAAACTGTTAAATAATGGCCTCTGATAGGGGCAATATAACAATGATATGATTTCAGTTTATATCTACATATGGCATGATGAAGTCTAAACCAATCACCCAACCCTATTGCAACTTGAAACCATGGTGATTACAGTCTGTCTCTCCATAGTGGCATAACCATGACTTTGAAAATGCAGTAGCTTTTAGGGTAAGTCAATGGGTGGACAAACAGACTCTGCACACTCCATGCTCCTGTCGAAGGCGCAACTCTTTGAAGAGGATCGCATATTCCATATTTTTTAGCGAATCCAATAGTTCAAAACATTTGTCCTCAAAGCTTTCCGAGACTTGTTATGAGTCCGTTCCTTAGTGTGATCCCATCTCAAGTTCATTCATGAAAACAATAAGTGTGTGATCGGCCATCTGTTTGAATTTGAAGCTATCGCCTTTATGTCACAAATCGAAAAATATATGGACAAACTTTTTATGTATTCATTGGCATATAACAACCATGTAATTTTTTGGCTTACATCACCACTCGAAGAAACATTTAGCTCTCGAGAAAATATATGTGAAGCTTTCATCAAAAGATTATACGTATGCTCTATTTTGTTTGCAAATGATCAGACAAAAAGAATACAACTTCTTGAGAGAGAACTACTATACAACTGCGTACTTTGGCCAATTAGTTGCAGAAGAAGTCCTGCCTTATCAACCAAAAGGAGAAGAAAATGACTCAAGGATACATTTCATCTACAAAGGATCATCTACCCATTTTCAACAGAACTCCTACACAATTCATAACATTGCTTTGGCTGCTACTAGAGGATCAAGCATAAGACGTGGAGTTGTGTAACATAGTTCACGTCGAAGACGAAGTTATGGATGGCTTAAGGTCAGGAACGACCACCCAAGAAAATCAAAGCAAAGCTCCAACCATCAGATGCATGCCCTAGAACCAACACTTCAAGCATCAGAACCCAAAAGGCGACTAGTTGACTACAACATCTTGGGATGTCTAAGGTATCTCCCTATTAGCCTCAACATCTATAGTGCTCTAAAGCTATCTTGGGGAGCAAGGGAAGCTCTTGTTAATGCATTTATAGACGAGAACATTAGGCTATCATACCTTGCAGAGGTAGTAGAATGTGATGAAATCATAACTTTTACTGATGATGATCTGTTGTCCAGAGGCATTGATAACAATCAGCGCTTTTTTGTTGTTAAATATTCCCAATGAACAATGAATTGTTTTTTTGTTTCTAAAGCTCTTTTGCAATGGACCATTAGCAAGGAAGTAGAAAACAAAAGTATATCATTAAATCTAGCTAGTAATGAAATTCTAGATTTTAGCAATAGGCTGGGTTCATTTAACATTCTTCTTGTGTTAGTTTCTCTGCAATATTTTGCTTCGTGCCAACTAGATCAGCCGACGGAGTCCCATGCGAGTCATTATCGGGCCAAAAGATCGAGGACAGCTGACATTCACAAGCAGTTGGCGCATAGTGCACAAGAAGTTGCAAGGTGGTTCACAATATTGAAAGCCATGTATGGTCGCCATCATAGTTTTAGATGGAAAAGTGGTGGTCCTCTCCTCTTCATGAATCAACAGATCTAGCGGCCTGATTTTTGCATCTACGTCGCCGACCTGTACGAATACATGCTTCACCCATTACTTAATTTGTAAAGGGATATATAATCTAAGTGGGAAAATAGTAGATTCGGGTATGGTTAGGAGTCGACGTGAATACGCCAAATTAATATATAAGTGAATTTGGCTAGATAAGATGCGACAAACGGATAAACAAGCAAAAAGATTGTGACACCCAAAAGCTATTATATGCGTGCCTAAAGCCTAGCGGAGGGCTGCGTTCTTACTTTTTGTAGGAAAAACGTCGTCTGCAAGCTGCATACACCTTTAAGTTCTTGTAGCTGTCATATATACAGTTGATCAGGTTCGAAACTGACACTGAAGCCCAGCCCACGTACTCACACAATCAAACGGTTGCTGTGGGTACCTGCATTTCAACCCTCAAATATAGTTAATTTGGAAGGCCTTCTTATGTTCCTCCATGAAACATAATGGCCCTAAAACATGTCATAAATCTTATCCTGCTGTTTAAAAATCTCTATTATTCTGGTATTTATAACAGTGGGCCTCGAGTACATATGGCCAAAGTAAAGACTGGTGGATGAAGGATCTTGGAATTAATGGGCAGATGTTTAATTATGTCAACAATCCACGCATGCAAAAGATTTTTTGCAAACGCATAGAACATGTAAACTGTCTGAATATTTCTCGGCTGGGCAACTCTATCTTGGGTCTTCCGGCTTCAAAATTTAAGCTAGTGCAGCGTTTCACCGGTAAATTGATTCGGTATGCATCCATCTGCTGCCCTCTTCTGCATGCACTTGTTCACGTTGGCACGTGGGGATGAGCAGTTGCGCGTGCATTGGAAGGCATGCGTGCATGGATGCATGAAGGGGCGAATGGCATGGGGAACAGGGGGCATGGGGCAGCACTAATTCTCGAAGAAGAAGGACTGACAAGCCAGCAGCGGAAAGAGTGGGGAAGCTGGAGATGGTCTAGGGGAGTAGGGGACCTTCTCATGTCCAACCAAACAAGCTTGAGTTTGGGCGACTATCATTTTCGAAACCGCAGGTGGGGTCCCAGTCCCACACGAGCAGCACAGCACAGAGGGATTTGAAGACACCACACGTGTGCACTGAAAGGACAGTCCAAACACTCCTATCAACTCCCACTTTTTATCTCTGTCATTGAATGCATGCTGTCGTCTTATCCTTGGATGAGCCTTGGAAATGGAACCACCAGCCAAATGCATGCACTCCTGCCTTTCCCACGTCTCTCTCCCCCCACTCTCTTGTCTGTCCTTGCTCGGTCCTCTCACGTCTCTTCCCTTTGAAAATTTTCACATAAGACAAGCCATTATTGAAAAATACTATAGTTGCTTCCGCATGTTTTTCAAACCAATTTAATAATTACTTCCTTGTTGTGTTGTATCCTTGTGTTGTGCTCATATAATGTCAAGATGACATCTAGCTGATTAATTTTATAGTTTTATACAATCGATCTGCACACTTTTAAAACTATATTCGAAAATCATTTAAACTAAGGCATAAAAATAAAATATTGTAAAATCACACCAGATAAAAAAGGAAGGAAGTTCTCGAACTCTACATAGCATATAGTTTCTGTAAATAGTCTCTTTTTAAACTGTTGTCAATCTTTTCAGTAGTTATTCTTTTTTTTTTTTTATGAAATTTCAGTCGTTATTCTTACTAATATAATTTAGTTCACTTTTACAGTTGATATTATAAATTCATCTCATTTCCCTTTTTCTTTAATTTCATATTATATCTAATCATTTTCATCCAATTGACATAAGCGTGTATAAGATGTTAGGATAGAGAAGTACAAGATTCAAAGTTGGGTAGAATTAGTGGTTTTGTTGCCCTTTTTTAGAATACATTTCTTTTAAATACTCGAACTTCGGTAAGTGACCTGATTTTTAAGAGTTCTAAAAAAAATTCTACTACCCTTCTCTATTTCCACCATACCACAAATACGAAAGGACAATGCACATACGAAAGGAAAACACAGGACAACGCACATACATTGACAAGGGAACATTGTGCAACGTTTGTTGCAAGCTTATTAAATAATTTCTAGTTTATATGGGTTAAATAAGACTTTTGGGTAATTATTTTGGGATAAAATCATCTGTTTCAGTGTAATACAAATTAGAATCGGATTAAATTCAATTTATGTCTATATTTATATTTTAGTTACATAAAGTTCCAAAGTACTCTTCCAAAGGTTCTGAACTTTTTCTTGCAGCAATTATTAGCAACAAATCATATAGCATTTGCACTTTGACTAAGAATGTGTAAGTTGATTAGACAATATATATTAGGCTGGACTTTATCCCAGGAGGGCTTTCTACAAATGTATAGCAATAGGAAAAATGGAAGGGTGACCAACTAGTTGGTAAATGGAAGTGAGATTTTTCCAGACGGGAAAAGGATTAATTAAGTCCCGTGTGAACAGGATCGTTAGTCTTTTCAAGAACAACTCAAATTGCCAAAATTAAAACAACATAATTAGCTTCCCTCGCTTTGACTCATGGATGATTGGCAGTTCTAGGATAGCGGATGCTTGCCTGCCCATTTCTTTCTCTCAAAGGCACGTAACAAGTTAGGCTTTCGTACTAGTCGTTAATTCAGTGGACGTGACCCAGCACACGCATGACAGCGATGGGATGGATGGGACCACGTGTTCCAGGTTGCACACGTGTGTCGCCACGATGTCCGTCGGATTCTAAGGAAGCAAGTGGTCTACCCATCTGGGATTTTGCTTGGCTGGAGTGGGCAAAGAATGGAAAAGAGGGGAGAAATGGAAACCCATCACAACCCAACCCAACTTAACCCAACCCTACGCCATGCACGCTCGTTGTGGTCCTGTCCATGCCAACACAGACATTGGTGGCCAAACAACACCCACGGATTTATGTCACTGGTGGGATACCACCTCCACCTGTTTTTGTCCGCCCATCTTTTATGGCTTGGGACGCCGCTGTTGCGGCTGTGAGGCCCACCTCATGAATTCCACCCAATCCGAGCACATGGCCGAGCGAGCAACTAGCCATTCAAACTCAAAAGCTGGTGTGATCAACGTCGTTTCACCCACGACGATCACAATGCTTCGTTATCATCTTGTTGGTGGGCCGCACCCCTACACTCGAGCGATAATCCAAGTTCATACTCTGGGGTGCAAGTGGGTCCGATTCTTGCACCTACACTCGAGCGACGATACCAATACCGCGTTCCAGCTATGGGTATAATATCCATGTAAGTGCTTAATTTTGGACAGCTCAGTCGGCCCTACCTGACGTAACGTACACCTGCACCACAATTCCGGGAAATTAAAAAATTCCATGAAAAATTTTCCTTTAAAAAAAAAATGAATTTTGGATTTCTCAATGCTTATCTTTCCGACGGCCTAACGACGTCTTATCCAGCGTGGATCGAGTCAGATCTTGTGAAAATCGTGATTGTCGTCCACACCAACTACACAGCCAGGTGCAACGCAGGCTCGGCTCTGTCACTGTTATCGCGATTTTGATGGCACGGGCCGACCTAAAAGGTAAAACGGCCCGGCCCATAAGAAATTTCACGTATGCACGGGCCCGGCCCGCTCTCGTTTTGTTCAGACGTTCTAATTATCTAGCCACTGTAATCGTGATATAAGCATTACTATGGACTCGAAGGATGGCTCAAATCCGACGCACGTGTCATCCATCTATTATTGTTGCCTCTTGCAAATCGTGAATGCTTTTTTTATTGGTATTTATACATCATAACAACTATATTACAATTAAGTACATTTACAACCCTCACACTGTTGAGGGAATTCTTCTGTAGACCTCCACACTAAGGAAGAAATCTATAATAACCCTAAACAAGGAAAATTAAATAAAGAAAATAAAAACTTTCACCTGCCAGCAACTTTGAACCTGGGTGGGCTAGGATCCTACCTATACCCGAAATCGCCATGTAGGGGTGCAACTCGGGCTCTTGAAACTTAGGTTTATGTCAACCCTGAACCTTTGTAAAACTTCAACCCTAACACTATTTGTAAAACCTAAATCCTAATCTTATTTTTGAAATTTGGGCTCGAGATGAGTTCCTTCTATTAATGTATATTTGTTATTCATCCTATACTTATGAAATTGCAAATCAATTGCTAAAAAAAAATCTAAATTGACAATTTAGTATAAGAAAACAAGAAAAATTGAAAGACAACTTAAGAGTAGAAAGAAGGTGACCTGATTTAGATCTTCTCTTAGCTTTGAAGAAAAAAGATGTATAACGTTTTTTTCATTTTGCAATTTGACACCGGTATTATAACGACATACATAAATATTAACATTTAAATAAGAGGAATCTTATCATGTCAATCACAATAAAAGAAATCATCCAACAAGCACATAATATTAAGTCAAATAAGATTACAACAAATTCAAGCATCCAACTCCAAATTATAATATCCAACTTAGATTTAAGTCTACAACACAAATCTCAAGTTCAAACAACCAATCCAACAAGTTCTCCAACTTAAATATTTTAAAGACTTCTTTCACAATTGTGGTCCTAGAAATATGTTTAATAAGTGGCTTCGCGACTTTTCAAAATTCTCTAAAATCCTTCTTTCTCGACAAATTTAAATGGTAATTCATAAAAAATAATCATTCGTGTCATTGCTCTTTTACAAGCTTCTTAGTCAAACTTCCAATTTGAAAAACCTTTTCCACCATCATCTGTTATTGTTTGGAATGATAACATCCGTTGACCCTTGGCCCTTTTATTTATTATACTTGCATAACTTTAAGTGTCTTATTAATGTACTTGTTCCTTGAGCACTTGAACACTTAAGTTTAATCTTGTAATACTTACAAATGCCCTATCCTACTTTTCCATCTTCATCCAAAATTCTTTTAAATTCTTCCCATATTGGTGATGAAAATTTATACCTTTTTTGTTTCTTGGGAAGAGGCTCATTTGCATCTGAACCTTCTGTAAAATCAACAATGTTTGAAGCAGTTGGTGTATTTTTTATTTGTTCATTGTTGATCTCTTGTTCACTAATCATATTTTGAAAATTATTTGAACTCTCCATATTTAAATAACCACCTAAATATCATTTTCATAATATATAAAAAGGATGCCCATGTCACTGGAACCGCAGAAGAAGAGACGCCGACAGCAACTGACTTAGATGCCCCCCTCACCCGAGCTAGAGAAGAAGAGGCGCAGAAATCAGCTGACTCGGACACCCGTATCGCCGGAGCTAGAGAAGAATAGATGCCTACAACAGCTAAGCTTGGATGCCCTGTTCGCTAAAGTTGGAGAAGAAGAGGCACCAAAAGCGGTCAAGCTCAGATGCAAGACGCCCCTGTCGTCGGAGTTGGAGAAGAATGGCGGCAGGTTTCAGCTGCTCAGCGCTTGCTTAGGAGAACGGGCCAAGGGAAGACGGTGGCAGGTATCTGACGAATGGCGGTAAAGGAAGCTGCTTGGTGCTGACTGGCGAACGGCGACAGGGGAAGCTGCTTGGTGCAATTAGCGAATGGCGGCAAGGGCTAGGGTGGATGAAAAGGAAATGTCGAATGCAAAAGCTACAACTAGGATTGTGGGAAAAGAAGGGTTTTATTTGAGGTATAAAAATATTTAAATATATAAATCGGGTTCAAGCTCACAGTGCTCGGGTTTCCCCCAACTCGAAACCAAACATATTTCAAATCGGGCTCAGGTTTGGGCTGCAAATTCGGACTCGGGTTGAAAGAAGAGGGAATTTAAACACAGTCGCAACTCGGGTTCGGGCCCAGCCCGGACCAAGTTTCAACCTTATTTCCAGCGGACGCGGATCCTATGCACCCGGGAGCATGCAGGGTTCCATGCTGCAGGGCGCATATACCTATTTTTTTGAAATTTTTTTTATAAAATTATTAATATAAGTGTATTTAACATCTTTATAAATTTTTATCATTTTTGGAATATTTTAAATATTTATTTTTTATTTTTGAAAATCGGTGACATTTTAGGTAATTATGCCACTGATTTTTTAAAATAAAAAATAAATATATAAAATACTCCAAAATAGTAAAAAATTATACACATATTAAATATATATAAATTAACAATATTATTAAAAACATTTTAAAAAATAAAAGTATATGCGCCCGGGAGCACGGAGCGTTGCATGCTCCCGGGCGCATTGGATGGGCGTCCATTTCCAGCTCCGTGATTGCTTCGAGCGAATTACGAAGATGCCCTCGAATGGAACGCCGGGTCCGAAACTGCGAACCTCACGAACTGTACATGTATGTCAGGGTCGTGAGCAGTTAATGTCGCACACGTGGGAGTTATAAATGCATTGGATCCCCGTGTTTATCCTTATGCAGTAGAAGAATCGTCCATATTCGCCGATCTTGACCGTTGGTTGGATGGGACCCACCGGGAATAACCGATTGGGCGAAGTTTTAGAAGGATGGGGAATTTTTATTATTATTATTTTTTTAAAAGGGGAAGTTGTTTTCAATGCACGAACTGATCGAGCATCGGTGGTTGAAGTCGGAAAGGTTGAATGTAGGGCCCGATTGTACGAGCTACAGATCTCGAGGTCAGTGCTGATGATGAACGGCTGAGTAGTCATTTGATTCCGGCAGATAATCTTTCAAGGCTGACAACGAATCTGGAGAAACAAAGCCATGTTCTCCCCTCGCGTTTTTTTATGGAATTTTTGTAAAACGCCACAAGTATTTTGCAAATTTGGGGAAACAAGCTCCCATTATTTTCAATTTTCCCGATGACCCCTGGTTTACAAAATTGTTTTGCACATTTCCGCCAATAACTTCTGTCCGTTCGAAATAGTTTTATCCTTTTCATTCTTAACTTTTAACTGACTTTTTATTCTTCCTTAATCATCCACACCTACTAACAAACTGGCTTGATCTTATTTCAATTATTTTGAACAGTCGAGGGGTCATTTGCAAAAAAGTTTATGCATTCAATAGTCGGTTAGTTACCGGGCATAAACTGAACTAATGGGGTCCTTTTTGGAAAATATTTTTAATTTAACAAATGGAAGAAAGGGTTTTCTAAGGTTGGAATATGAAGTTTTGCGAAATAACGTGGGCACTTTTTTGAGTTAGAAAATTCGTTTAATGCAAAAAGATAAACTTGTCATGTATATATATATAGGATACTGTTCCGGTGCAGCGTCACTGCACCGGAACAGCGGTGCAGTGGCCCCTAAATGGGGCCCACATGATCAAATCATGATCTACTCCACCCATTGTATTTAGAATAATGTATTCTATTATCATACCAATTTTTATCCCAATCAGATACTTTAAAGTTGTTATTTACATCAAACTATTTTATTACGTTGGATTTGTACCATTTTCAGATGGGGCCCATATACATATCTGATTGGGATGAAAATTGGTGTGGTAGTAGAATACATTATTCTAAATACAATGGGTGGAGTAGATCATGATTTCATGATCATGTAGGCCCATTTGGGGCCCACTGCGACGCTATACTGGAACAACATCCATATATATATATATATGAGAGCTGTTCCGGTGCAGTGACGCTGCACCGGAACAGCGGTACAGTGGCCCCAAAATGGGGCTCACATGATCATGAAATCATGATCTACTCCACCCATTGTATTTAGAATAATGTATTCTACAACCATACCAATTTTCATCCCAATCAGATATATATATGGGCCTTGTCTGAAAATGGTACAAATCCAACGTAATAAAATAGTTTGATGTAAATAACAACTTTAAAGTATTTGATTGGGATGAAAATTGGTATGATAATAGAATACATTATTCTAAATACAATGGGTGGAGTAGATCATGATTTCATGATCATGTGGGCCCCGTTTTGGGGCCACTGCACGGCTATTCCGGTGCAGTGACGCTGCACCGGAACAGCTCCCATATATATATATATATATATATATATATAGGGAATCGATCATGTGCAGTCCGCTGTAAAATGGACCCCACACATATTAGATTATAATGAAACTTTATACACTCATTTATCCATATATAAATCATACTTTAGACGGTTTAGATGTTGAAAAAACCACTTTAAACTTGATATTTACATTAAACTATTTTATTACGTTGATTTTGCACCATTTTAAGATGGAGACTACACACATGTTGGATTTGGATGAAAATTGGTATGGTAATAAAGTGAACAATTCTAAATACAATGGGTGGGGTGGATTTATGGAAAATGATCAGGTGGGGCCCACAGTGCATGGACTGCACGGTGCAGTCGCATGCACTGGATCATTTCCCATATATATATATATAATTTCATATCATAATTTCATCCATTTTACTTTAAGAAAAACCTCATTCTCTTTTTATGTATTATTTGACTGCAGGCATCATTCTTACCTAAGCAATGACATGTCTTTTAATCTCAATTTTCCAGTTTATATTGTATAACATATTTCTGTTATCTAAGAGATCATTAATTTATTATGCATTTGAAGCTATTGATAAAAGGTATAATAATATGCGGGGAAATAGGTATGGAGGAGGTGATGCCGCCTTCCCCATCATCCCCACGAGTCATGTGGGCGAGAATACATAGAATCCAAAGATGCATGCGGTTGGCTCCAAAATCACATGCATGGGCCACGGCCGTCCACATCCCCATTACGACGCCGTGGGCCCCACTCACATGGACTGTCCCCCATCTGACCCTCTTCCTTCCCCCTCTCAACTCATCTCAACCGTCCAACCCAGTTGCCTTCCATTATGGGCGGCTGACCTTGCTCCCCTCTTGTCCCCGCTCCCGCAAGCATTTCTCTCAAAGTCTGCTCAACATGTGACCGACAACTTAGCTGTCTGTGCCTAAAGCCATGCATTGAGAAAGAGTCGCCTAGATATTGTCCCATTCCCACCACATCTCTCTTCTCATCCTCCCTACCTCTCTATAAAACAATATTTTCCAATCCCTTCCAATTCCACTATCTCTAGTAGTAGTCTTCGTCCCCTAGCGAAATTCCATCCTTTGTTGGCACATCTTTGCTTGCCGCACGCGGTTGAATTGATTTGTTTTTGGTCTGTGGAGAAGGGAAAGAAAGATCGAAGAAGCCAGCTAGAAGAATGGAAGGCAAGGCGGCAACTTACGAGACTGATCTCAACCTTAAGGCCACCGAGCTGAGATTGGGTTTGCCCGGAACTGATTCCTCCGGTAGCCCAACTGTCTCAAGAAGCAACAAGCGGCCCCAAGCTGAAATGGCCGACGATGAAGCCGACAATGATGCCAGAGAAAGTAGACCACCTGCCAAGTAAGTTGCGCTCTCTCTCCCGCCCTTCCTCCCTTCCGCCCTCCCTCTCCCTCTCCTTCTCTCTCTCTCTCTCTCTCTCTCTCTCTCTCTCTCTCTCTCTCTCATGATGGTAACTTGTATTGGTTGCAAAATGGGTGCAGAGCCCAGGTTGTGGGGTGGCCGCCCGTCCGATCCTACCGTAAGAATGCATTCCAAGCGAAGAAGGTAGAGGCGGAGACGAGTGGGAATGGGATTTACGTGAAGGTTAGCATGGATGGAGCTCCTTTTTTGAGGAAGATTGATCTGAGGGTGTATGGATGCTACTCTGAGCTCCTCAAGGCCTTGGAATCTATGTTCAAATGCTTCATTATTGGTGAGGTTTCATTTCGGTCTCTTCAGCATGTTTAAATCATGCATGATAAATATTGACTTATATAAGTTTGTTGTGGTGATTGGGGCGCTGATGGATTTATATATATATACGGGGTTCTGTTACGATCAGGTGAGGGATCTGAATATGCACCCACTTATGAAGATAAAGATGGGGACTGGATGTTGGTTGGAGATGTCCCATGGGAGTAAGTCACCCTCCCTCCCGCTCCCTCCCTCCCTCCCTCCCTCCCTCCCTCCCTCCCTCCCTCTCTCTCTCTCTCTCTCTCTCTCTCTCTCTCTCTCTCTCTCTCTCTCTCTAATATATTCTCTGTGGTGGCTTGCAGCATGTTCATCGACTCATGCAAGAGGCTGAGGATAATGAAAGGATCGGAAGCTAGGGGCCTGGGTTCATGTGTGTAAACAACTTCAAAGATCATGGGAAATATGGATCATCTCGTCATGAAAGCATGATGTTTTGTGCTTGGGTTCTCCAAGAAAGTGGAGAAAAATGAACGTAACAAAGAAGCTTCCGGAGGGCGTTGCAAGCTTCTTCAAATGTCTTCTAGAGTTGTTGAACAATACCAATAGCTCTTTTTTTTTATTTTTTTGCTTTTTTTTCAAACCCCTGTTGATGTTTCTTGTGTTGTATTAATACCTTCAAATCGAAACCGCACAAGTAGATGGGAGTTGTCCCATTTAAAAAAAAATTTAATGTACATGTATAGAGGAAAATTTTTCATTTATGTACAATTGAGAGAAAACCTTGTTTTGGTAAGCAATGCAAAGAAAATTACAAGGGCTAATGAAGATAAGTTGGATTCTCGATCTTTTTGGTGATGAAGAAATAGTATGCTTTTACATGTTAGCCATAAAAATTAAATACCGTTAGATTAATTAGGGAGTTAAGTGTCTAATTAAAACATTCGCTCATATCATTGATAAATACGTTACATATTTTTTTACAAAAAAAAAAATACGCTAGTTCTACCCTGAATATTCTTGACAATATTATACGTATTTGTAAATTAGGTAGTTCAGTAAGAATTTAAAAAGTGGGAAAAAAATCTTGAAAAAAAAGAGCGATGTTATATATATTAAATTGGGGATACTCATTAAGATTGAGAGTAAAGAAAATAGAGATAATATAAGTATAATGATTGTATAAAAAATGAAAAATTATTATAATATAAAGATAATAATAAAAATATAAGACAGTTAGGTAGTTAAGATATTATTATATCAAAATGTAAGTAAGTAAAAAAAAATCAACATTTGAAACATATTTTTAGTCGTGTTTAGTTTTTTGTTGCAAAAAATACTATTTAGCATCAAAAATAATTCTCGTTGCTAAAAATTAGTTTTTAGCGATAGTCATGTAATGAATATTACAAAATAATAACTTATTTAACTACAAAACTTGTCACTAAAAGTTATACTTAGATGGCAACTTTAAAAAATTATCACAAAAGCTTCTCACGACTAACTTACCGTAACCTAGCTACAACCAGAAATCATACTTATATTTACAAGTTTTAGCGTCACGAAAAGTTCGTTTTCTTGTACCATAAATTGATATTAATTAACAAAGAAAGTAACACGTAAACAGATGTTGAGTTTTGAAAATAGCTAGCAAGGTCGGATTATTGGGCAGTGGAACTGATTAATCGAAAATTGGTTAGCTTGTCTGTCTTTCAGAGTTCAATTAATTGAAACATGTAAAACTTTTATTTCAGTCATATTTGGGTAATTCAAACAAATTTAAGGAGTGTAGTAGTTTGCAGTGATTTGACTCCCGTTGTCATTCAATTATTTATGTCAAAGCAGCGTGACGGGAAGTGGTTGGAATCAACTGTTCCGATCTTTCCATCCTTCAGTGACACTTTTAAATTTCGTTTACAATTAATTTTAAAATATTATTAAAGATTTTCATAATTATTTTGCTTTTTGAGGTAAGTTTGTCGTTTGAGATTTTTATTTCCAATAATTCTACCGTTAATTTCAAACTTTTAAAAAATAGGTTTTGTAACCGGAGTAAAGTTTCAATGCATTAAAACATGACCGTACAGTAATTTAGCTTCATGCGTGGACCTCTCGATCATGCTACTTCAATTGTACCTAAAAAAAAGCTAAGCCAAGTCATTATATACATGGGGAAAATTTCGGAGTCCGGACTGCATTCTAGTTAACTAATATCTATCCCACCCATTGCGGTTTGCTATAAAATAGGATTTACTTTATCATAAAATTAACATTTATCTCACTCATTATATGTAGAATTATTTACTTCAATCATATAATCATTTTCATCCAAATTAAACATATGTATGTGCCCATCTTAAAATAATATAAAATCAATGTAATAAAATAATTTAAATATAAATATCAATTTTAAAATTGTATTCTTAACATTTAAACTATCTAGAATATGATTTTTATATAAATAAATGATTATATAATGTATCATTATATTTTAATAGACATGGATCCATTTTGCAGCAAACCACATCATAATTATAATACAGTACGTCTGCACATAAAGGATTCTTATATATATATATAAGAAATTATCTAATACATGTGAATGCACCATAAATTGGGGTGCGTTTGGCTCAAAATGAGCCCTACATAATCATAAAATGTATATCTACTCCACACATTGTATTTAGAATTGTTTCTTTGTTAGTATACTAATTTTCATCTAAATTAGATATGCGTATGGGCCTTATGTAAAAATAGTACAAAATCAACGTAAAAAATAATTTGATGTAAATACAAATTTTAAAATTATTCTTTTACATGTAAATTATCTAAAATATAATTTATACATAGATAAATGATTGTATAATATACTTTTACATAACCAGATTACATAGAAATGACTTCATGTAAGTCCATCAACATTTAATATATGAATGATTTATGCGAAATTTAATATATTTATTGTATTTACCATTACTTGTTAGCTAGGAGATCATATTCCATCCAAGCCAAGTAAATGCATGTAGAGCTCATTTTGAACCAAATGCACAGTCAATTATGGTGCATGTAAATGCACTAAAACAGATCTCATATATATATATATATATATATACACACACACACATATACATATTGCCTCAAGCTTCCATATATATCTCATATCACTTTCTTAAGAAGTGGTTAATAAATTTGATAAGCGAATAGAAAACCTAGCTCCAGTGCATTTATATTCAATCTTGTATGGTCTTGTTTTCAAATTTTGATTAACTTTTCAAGTTGTAATTACATAGGACAGCGTTTCGAGAGTGTTGTGTCTTTCTTAATCTAAAAGACTGTAATTTGGATAAGCAAATATTTAGTAAAGGACCAATTAGCACCTGTAGCCGGCCACAGTTGGGCCCCAACTACGTCAGGCTATTTAATTTATTTTTATTTTTTATAAACATATTAATTTTAGTAAATTTAATCTATAAACCAAAGTTTACCATTTATTGATATATTTATATTATTTATTTTTAGCCATAAGGGCATTATAATACCTTATTTTTAAAAATAGAAAAATCTATAAACATCAAAAAATGGTAAATCTTTGATATAGATAAATACATCTAAATCAATATTTTTATAAAAGAAGAAAAATAATCAAGCCTCTTGTTATTATTTGAACTTAGCCTCTTAGTTAAGTTACAATATAAAATGACTAATACGAATTAAAAAATGATGTCGTTAAAATAATAATAATAATAATAATAATAATAATGAAGACAAAACAATAAGCATCTTGTGATAAAGATAGTTTTTTTTTTAATCATTTTGATAAAGATAGCTGGGTATATAAAAATTTCCAATATTTTAGTCTTTTTGCTCTACATAATGATTAGACATTGCATGGCAGTTGAAAATCATATATATAACAATACAATTTTAAAATATTTCATTTTGTTGTCATCTGCTTATGCAGATGTTATGACAATTCGTAGAAGTATATATCATCATCCCCTAATTAAAAGCAATGTCGAAATCGAATAAAATGACTTCGATTTTATATGTCAACTTCATGGAGCCGATGGGTCTTAATCTATCATCAGAGAGGAGAAAATGCTACTCTCATTCAAACCCTCAAATTTAACATAATCGTATGTCTCAAAATCTTGATTGCTTTGAAAATTTACTTTGTTTTATTTCTCAATGTTATTGCAATATTTTTCAATTCCTCTTTCTTATTGTCACTTCCCATCACATGCATAAATAATGAACACAACTTTGTTGCCTTAGAGGTACCAAGTTATGCCCCCATGTGTGGGGTGACTTGAGTTCTACTCCTGCTAGCCTCACATTGTATAAGAAATTTGTGGTGGCGTTATTCTCCTTAATTTCTGTAGAAGCGTCTACCAATTGGAATATTTAGGAAAAATTGGAAGTTAGTAAGATGTTTGTAGAATATTGTTAGAAAATTATAATAATGTCTTAGGGCTTAAATGTAATATTGGTTAAGATGATGTAATATACATCCATAAAAAAAAAAAAAAAGAACACAACTTTGTTATGTTATCAGCCAGCAAAAGATTATAATTATAGGAATGAAATATTACAATGTTAAAATATGTTGAAAGTATTTTTTTAACAAAAGCAAAAAAAGAAGACATCTCATGATTTAAGATTACTACAAAAAAAGACCAAAATAATCGAAAAGGAATTATCATGATTTAGCGAAGGAGATCTACAAGAAGAGAAAGCAAGATCAAGGGTGAGATTTCAAAGCAGCCCTTTTGCCCCAAGTGGGAGCAAGCGATAATGCTCTGTTGCAGCTTAAAGGTTGTACAAGTTAAAATGGTTAACAATACTTAACCAATGCAGAAGAGGCAAAGAAAGGGAAAAACATCCTTAACAGAAATCTTCAGCCCTGATCATATACCTGATGTTCTGAACCTTGATGATAATGATAAAGAAAGAAGAAGAGAAACAAATACATTCGATCACACCTTCAAGAGAACCATTTACAGCACCAACAAAAAGTCAAACAGGAATTACATCCCAAAATGACTAGCGGGCATCTCGTTTCCACCGTTTCCTTAAGAACATCATTAAAATGAGCTTTCTTTCTAGTGCCCCAACTTAAATGACAAGAAGCACACTATACTAATGTGGACAATTTAAAAAATATGGTATTATTGCCATGTGATTCAGGACTAACCCCCAAAAAAAACTCATCCAGGATTAACAACTCGTGCTTAAGAGACTTTCCACTTTCAGTCATTTCATTTGAGACAAGTTTGACACAGCCAGAATCAACAAAAAATGGGCCCCTTGTACCAATTTGGTTAAGCAGGTCTTCTGGTACTTGAATTTGAACTCTTTTAAGAACAAGATGTACATCAAACATGCAAGTTGGGTTGTCAGAAAGGTATTCTTTTGGATTATCTAATTGCCTTATTAATCTGTTGAAGCTAGCTGGAGCCCACTGAAAACTAATACCATGAACTGACAAGTTAACGAAGAAGAAAAGACCAAGATGACTTGATGAGTTAATGAAGGAGCATAAAAAAATGTCTGCAACCACCATGTGGTTGAAGCATATCATCAACACTGTCTGCTCTGTGCATTATGTATGCTATAGTGATTTAGTAGAACAAGTCACCAATCGGCTTCCCAAACCATTATCAACAATTGTTTCAAACAAGAATGGGAGGTTTCACATTGTCGCATCTCCATTTGAAATAATTCATTAGGATGATTCTTTTCTTTAGTGCTTATTAGACAAATGGACAACAAATGGTGCTACAGAATTTTGAAACATGTTGATCCACGCCTGGGCCATCACTCAATGACATGGTTGTATTAGAAAATCATACTCTAAATTCTTCATATCTTCAACTAGCAAATCCAAGACAGTACAGATGCTTTAATCATCTAAACTTGACATATCTTCCATGACAAACTCATGAACAACAGAGTCCAATTCTATCCAGCTAGAAGCTCCATTCTTCCTCACTCCCTTCCTACTTTAGCAACAGCATCCCACTCCCTTCTTACAGATACAGCTAAATTAGAAAGAAGAATTTAGCTGCTTGAATCATCTGGATCTATTCTAAGTAAGTAACTTGAGCCAACTTTAGCCAATTATACATTGCAATAAACACAACAAGCAGCTGAAATGCACCCCATGCTGCTGCATGTGGTGGAACAGGCATATCTGTAACAAGTTTAAATGCCTCATCAAGCTGCCCAGTGCGGCCAAGAAGATCAACCATACAAGCATAACATTTTTCTGATGGTTGAATACCAAAATTTTCGGTCATAATCTTAAATATTCTCTTACCTTCATCAATGAGACCTTGCAGGGTTATATGCACTCAACACACCTAGGAAAATTATGCCATCAGGATTTATATTTGCTTTCTGCAATTCAACAAGAAGGTTAATTGCAATCTGGCACATGCCATGATTCGTAAAAGCTGTGATCATGGCGCTATCACAGATCAAGTCCTTGCTATCGGCCTGTTCAAAAAGTTGTACAGCCTTTTCAAAGCTCCCACACTTTGCATACATAACTATTAAACTAATAACCACCTTCGGATTTGACAAATGAGAGTGCTCAAGATTTTCATGAATGATAGCTTCAACCATATCTAGAACACCAATCTGTGAGCAAGTTGAGATGATAGCCAAAATAAAAGTCTCATCCCACTTGATGCACATTTTCTTGAACTGCTTGATAAGCTCCAAAGCACAATTAGGTTGCCCATTTTTTGCAGTAACCAGAAATCATGGCAGACCAAGTCACAAGACTCTTCTCAAGGATCTAATCAAACAAACACCTAGCAAGTTCAAAGTTCCCTATTCTAATATAGCCATCTAAAATCATCGTCCATGATACAACACTCCTCATAGGCATTCTATCAAATAAATCTCTCACCAAAGTTAACTCCCCCACTTCGCACAAACAGAATATCATTGCATTCCATGACCAAATATCCTGTTTTGGCATTTCTTCAAAAACACTAGAAACAGCTTTAATGTCACAAGCTTCCAAGTATCCGGTGACCATTACATTCCACGAGGCGGAGTCTCTCACAGGCATCTGCCCAAACAAAGATTGCGCTTCAGCCATGTTTCCAGCTGACTCATACCCTGAGTTCATTGCCGTCCAAGAAATGACAATCCTCTCAGGCATCTCTTCGAATAACCTACGTGCAACATCAATGAGACCATTAGCACAGTAACCTGAGATCATCGAATTCCAAAGATGATGTCTTTGCATTGCACATCGTCAAAAAGGCGGCGAGCGACATCGACCTCCCCAAACCTAGTGTACATGTCGATCACCAAATTCTGAACATTCAAATCAGAATCAAGCTCTCATTTCAAGACAAACCCATGAATAGTTTGCCCATCTCGAGTCACGGATCGCCGAGCCAATGTTTTAAGGACCAGCGACATTGTAAAATTTAGAGGTGAAACAGATTCTGTCCTCATCTGATGGAATAGATGAAGAGTATCATCACGCAGAGAGTTCTCGACATGCGCGTGAATCAGCGCCATCCATATAAAGGCATTGGGTTGAGGAATTTGGTCGAACACTCTGCGGGCAAATATCGACAGCCCTAAGGCGAACATAGGAGCGCATGATTCTGTTAAAGATAACATCGGAGGAACCTACGTATCCGGCAGTCACCAAACGAGCGTGAACAGATTTTAAAGTTTTGAGGCTTTTGCATATTGAGAGAAGAGAGGGGAGATGATCGCTCATGTCTCATGGCGGGAGGCTGAGACAAAATATTTTCAAAACAATCTGTCATTTATTTCTTTTATGGTATGTATTTTACAATTATTTCAATTTGTATTTCAATCAAGTCGATTTGAGCGTCATCCGCTTGTACCACAGCGACACAAGCGCCGTGGCTTGTCATTAATTTCTTATATTCACATTACTTCAAAAAAATTTCTATCATATACTATTTCATCATAAATATTTATGGTGTGTTTGGTTGGAGGTAAAATTTTTAATAAATAGTTTTTGGGATAGAAGTTGTCAAATTAATAAAAAATGATGTGATATAATAGGTATAATGATGAGGAGTAGAGAGCATAAAGTTAAAATAAATATGTTAGTTATATGAGCAGTCGAGCAGAAATGATTGAAAAGTAAGATAATTTGTATAGAAAAATGTAAAAAAAATAATTAAAAAATAGAGTAACTACGAAGAATGAAAAGTTTTGGATTAAAAAGTTTTTGATTGACATTTTTTGCCCCAAACAAACACACCCTTAGTGCGTATTCAAAACCATAATCGAATCTATATTTACCATGATAATGCAACGATGTATACCGGAAATGAGTAAAATCATATTGAGAATGGGTAAAATTTTATTAAAATTTGAAAATATTATCTTAAAAATTGAAAAATTGTATGAGAATAGTAATGCTAATTCAATTCAAGAATCTTGTATAGCTTGGAACATGCACTTGTTGTACTCATCAAGTTAATTGAAAAATAAAAACTCAATTATTCAAAGTTGACGACAGTGCTGCCCTCTTATTTATTTTCGTTGTATCATAATGGTTTTAATGACATCCGAATCATTCACAATATTTATTTTTAAGCTCTTAGCTAACATTAAGAAAATTTTAATTAAAATGATTTTTACTTTTACACACTATAATATTATCTTGAAGAATTGTGTTAAATAAAAAATTTTCCGTTTATTTTCCATATAGTAGATGATTAAATATTCTAGAATATGAATATAAACAATGCATGTTATTCATATTGCTTGAATATTTTTTACATGCAAAGAAGCTCAGAAACAGGCGACCAGCAACGTATTTACAACTGCATTAAATGGTTACCAGAGAATAGAGTGACTCGGTTGGCCTAACGCTAGGGTATGCGAGTATGAATACGTTTACAATGCCATTTGGTAGCGTATACTTCGTTTCATGGGGTGCTTGGATAGTATGGGAAGTGAAAAATAGAATATTTTAAAATTTACGTAAATGATTTGAAATAATAGGAATAAAGTTAGAATAAATATGATAATTATAAGAAAAATAATTGAACTTTAAAGTTAAAGTTAGACAAATAAGATTATGGATAATTTGCAAATATAGCCATATAATTTGACCATAATTGCAAACATACCTATATAGTTTAAAATTTTGAAAATTATCCACACATAGTTTGTCCATAATTACAAGTATATTCATGTTGTTATGACATCATTAGTACACTATCACACCGTGAGTATATTTACAAAGGTTTGTAGTATATTTGCAAAATCAAAATATACCCACTTAATTTTTAAAATTACAAGTATACTGACATAGTTTGCAAACCTTTGCAAATATACACACGCTGTAATTGTGCACTAACTACGTCATAACGACATGAATATACTTGTAATTATGGACAAACCACATAGTTTGCAAACCTTTGCAAATACACCCAAGCTGCAACGGTACAGTAACGTTGTCATAACAGCGTGGGTATATTTATAATTATGGTCAAATTATGTGGGGTAATTTGCAATTTCTGAAATTATATTGGTATATTTGCAATTGTGGTCAAACGAAGTGGGTGTTTTTGTAAATCAGCATAAGATTATTGAATAGTTAAATCATTTATGAGAGAATGTGGATGAGAGAAAAAAATATGTGAAACTATGAAGTAACATTAGCAAACAATCAAACATGCTCTAAGAGGTCCGGGTTTTTACATGAGATTGAGCATTAATTAGCCTCAATCAATCATGCATTTACCAAAAAAAAAGGATAGAGGGACTCAATTGCTTACGTGACTTTACTTTTTTACAAAATTTTGAAAATTTCTTACTTATGAATATTTTAATTGAAAAAATTATTTTGCGAAATCTTATTATTCACACATTTTATTAAGCGTGGGATCTGTTGGAACACCTTCTTAAATATAGGCATAAGTATTGAAATCTTGAATAGGGTTGAAAGTTGGGTTTTTTTGAAATTTGGTCATTCTAACTATGCGTATTTGCTTTTTAGCCCAAATTTCATGTATTTGCTTTTTAGACCCTATAAGTTTGCCCTATTTGCATTTTAGTCATTGTCATTAACGACTTGTCATTAATTGTATATATGAGTCGACTCATGGGCATAAGTCAACTCATATATATATAATTAATGGCAAGTTATGAGTCGATTGATATATACACTTAACGGCATGTCATTAATAGTAGAGACTAAAATGCAAATAAGGAAAACTTACAGGGGCCTAAAGAGAAAATATGTAAAACTCATAGGATAGAAAACAAATACGCATGGTTAAAGGGACCAAAATACAAAAATCCCCAAAACATTCATGGAAGCACTTCGCACATTTAAAATACCACCACGGTCATTAAGCCTCTTGTCATTTCTGCCCCACGTATCGTGGTCATGGTTTGGCCCAGCTACAGGGCAGAGGTAGAGGCAGAGCAATGGCGGAAGCTGCAGACTGCGGTAGGGGTGCAACTCGGGCTCATGAAACTCGGGTTCAACTCAACCCTAACCCTATTTGTAAAACTTCAACCCTAACCCTAACCCTAACCCTATTTGTAAACCTCAACCCTAACCCTATTTTTGAAATTCGAGCTCGGGTTGAGTTTCGGGTTGACATCTTCTATTAATATGTCTTTGTTACTCATCTTATATATAATTTTTTATCACCAATCTATTATATAAAAAAGTTTTAAAAACAATTTATTGTATGAAATTAAGAAAAATTCAAATACCGCTTAAGAGTAGAAAGAAAGAAACTTGTTTTGAGCATTCTCTTTATATCAAGTAGAATATGGATTATGTGTAAACGTTGTCAATAAAATTGTATTATTAATCATTAATTGTATTTTTTTACTCCTCTATTGTTTTAAGCTTATTTTACAACTATAATTTTAAAGTTCTCATAAATTTTCCTGTTGGAAAAAAAGATCTCAAAAAAATTTAATATTTAGTATCATAGGATTTCGTTGGTCAAAAGGCTTCAGTAGAAAAGGCGTGAAGAGTAATTTTTTTAAAAAAAACTGTTGGACCTGTATCGTAATGTAAATTGGGAATAAGTATTTTGTTGAAATCACTTAAGATGTTAGATTGTCTCGGCGATGAGCTGTCCATGCCTGTCATGCCGTACTCCTGTTGTCCACCATCCATCCATGAGTAATATGTTATCATTATAATATAAATTATATATTTTATATAAATTATATATTTTGGGTGTGTTTGGGAAGTTGTAAAACTTTTGATGAAAAGTTTTTTAAAACTTGTCAAATTAGTAGAAAATGATGTGATGTTGTAGGGGTAATGATGAGGAGTAAAGAGAATAAATTTAAAATAAATAGGTTAGTTGTATTGGTAGTTGTGTAGAAATGATTGAAAAGTAGGGTTGTTGTATAGAAAAATGTGTAAAAAATAATTTAAAAAATAATAATTATGAAAAGTGACAAGTTTTAGATTGAAAAGTTTTAACTTGACAATTTTTCTAAATTGCCAAACAGACCCTTTATATAAATGCAAATTCGGGTTCGGGCTTGCCTGAACCCGAAACCGAGCCCTATTTGAATTCGGGCTCGGGCTCAAAAATCGGGCCGGGTTGAAAAGTTCAGAGTTTCAACACTGTATTTTTTCGGGTTTGACGGGCCGGGTTCGGGCTAAACCCGGCCCAAGTTGCACCCCTAGACTGCAGTAGCAGCAGCAATAGTTGATGGATGGAGGCCATGAAGAGATATGGCCAAAACACTACAGCTCAGCACGCTGGTGAGAAAGGAGATTTGTCTCTCTCTCTCTCTCCGCCTCCATTAATTGCAAGGTCTTTTGGTGCAGTTGCTAACATGGTGGCTACAATTCACTCGACTCTCGACTCTCGACTCTCAAGGTATACATACGTACGCCACGCAACCTTATTTCATAGTTCATACATGCAATACATGCCAATAATATAGTTGATACTCACACAGTCATACCTTCGGGTTAGTTACGTGACTTGAGGTGATGCATGCATGCATTCATGGGATTAATGTAAACTCGGAAGCCTTCCTCAAAGAGTTGAAGGACTCGTTAGAGTTGTACTTTGCCCAATGCGGATGGCAACTCGGAGGCCCACCTCAAAGAGTCAAAAGGAATTCAGACACATTGTATTGCCCAATGTGAACGTCGAAGGGAGCAAAATAAGGATAAAGTATATATAGGAGTTTAATCTTCTATAACTGGTCGGAAATAGGGGTCCTAAAACCCATTTTTTTAACTTTTTTTTATGAAATTGTTGGATTAGATGTATATATTCCCAAAATCAAATTTTATCATTTTTGAAGACATGTAGGTATGTGTTTCTCTAATTTTCAATATAAAAATAGTGGTCATTTTTAACCTTATATTTAAAATTCAAAAAATATATATACACATTAATTACAAATATAGTAAAATTTAGTTTATAGATTACATACCTTTAGTTAGGGGTGCAACTTGGGCCGAGTTCGACCCGAATCCGGCCCGTCGAACCGGGAAATTTGCTATGCATTTTTCAGCCCGGACCGAATTTAAACAGTACTCGGGTTCGGGTTCAGGTGAACCCGAACACTGTCAACCCGAACCTGGTCATTTATTTATAAAATATTAATATTTAATATTTTATTTTCATATCTGAGTCATTCCCTTCGAGGCTTCGACGACCCTTCTGGAATCCGAAAATCAAATCCGAAATCCCTAGCACCTGCTAGCTGCCGCTAGGGGTGCAACTCGGGTCGGGTTATACCGGGTTGGAGTGAACCCAAACCCTAAGCCAACCGGGTTGGAGTAAACCCAAACCCAAATCCTAAGAATTTAATCCGGGTTCGGACCGGGTTCGCATTGGTTTTGGTTTGGTTTCGGGTTAGAATTCGGGTTATCAATAAACTGTTTTTTTTCCAAATTTAATTGTAATCTAAAAGAAAATTATTGAAATATATATACTTGTGTTTATGAAGTCAAGCCTTACGTTGAATTCTGCAACATCCTTTCAAAGAATTTTACAATATCATGCTAAATTTTGCAATATTCTTTGAATGAACTCTGCAAGCAATTTTTCAGCACCCTATAGACATAAATAAATGATAAATTAGTTAGTTTTATGACTAGTTGTTCATTTCTATTTAATAGCTAATGGAAATGACTCAAATGTAGCAAATAAAAAATGAACATATCATACCAACTATTGTAGTTGAAATTAAACATTATCATACAAATTACTGAAATTGAATTCAAACTGAATATTTATCATACAAATTGCTAAAATAAAAATTGACCACTTGTCATACCAATAAACTTAAAATATAAATCAAATTTATACTATAATCTGAAATTCAAACAAATAGATTTCTCATATTAACAGAAAGTATAATATGAAATAGATTTATCATGCCAACTCAAATTTAAACATAATCCACATAACAGTTATTCAAAACAACTAAGGGTGTGTTTGTTTGGGATATAAACATGTCAACTAAAACTTTTCAATCTAAAACTTTTTACTCTCCATAACTACTCTATTTTTTAATTATTTTTTCACATTTTTCTATACAAAATACCCTACTTTTTAATCATTTCTACAAAACTATCTATACAATTAACCTATCTATTTTAACTTTATTCTCTTTACTTTTCATCATTACTCCTATTATATCACATCATTTTCTATCAATATGATAACTTCTACCTCAAAAACTTTTTATCAAAAGTTTTACTTCCAACCAAACACACCCTAAATCTAAAAACACTAAGAATAATGGTTCAACATTCCAATCTAATTTAAGTGCAATCCAAATTTAAAATGACAATATAAACAAATATCAAGTTTAAATAAGTTTACATCTACTTTTAAATAAATTCAAAATTTAAATGAATTTATGTCTCTAAAGTTTCCAAAAAACTTAAAAACATGTATAATTTATGAAAAAATTATATATAAATTACACCGGTTCGGACCGGGTCGGGTTTTGGTACCGGGTTGGTGCGAACCCAGGTTTGGTTTCGGGTTTCTACGGGTCGGGTTGAAACCGGGTCTATTTTGAAAAAAATCTTTAAAATAAAACCCATTTTTGGTTTTGGTACCGGGTCGGGTGGGTTCGGGCCGACCCGGTACCAAGTTGCACCCCTAGCTGCCGCTGCGCCGCACCCCTTGCTGCCAGCCTGCCATTGCCGATTTGCCTTGCCGTCAGCCGCTGCGCGATCATCCGCTGCCCATCACCCGCTGTCCGCCGTGCCGCACCCCTTGCTGCCAGCCAGCCACTGCAGAAATCCATCACCTATTGCCTGCTGCGACGCACCCCTTTGCTGCCAGCCTGCCATTGCCAATCTACCTTGTCGCCGGCTGTTGTGCGATCACCCGCTGCCCGTTGCCTGCTGCGTCGCACCCCTTGCTGCCAGCCTGCCATTGCTGGAAAAACATTTTATATGAACTTTTTGTCCAACTGGCTCTAATGGAAATTTTGTATCTGTCTATGCAGCCTTGCTCATTGTGATTAGCACATGCAGGACCTCTCTACACCACATTTATAATCTCAACACTAGGAATAATCTGTCAAATAAAGAAGAAGATGGCTGCAACTGCTACACATCCTTCAATCAAGCGAAGAGATACCTGATTCGGGCAAGTTCGCTAGCACTGTTAGGATCGACCACAGTGAAATTGTCAACATTATCAAGAGTCTTCATGGTTTTGAGCTTTTAGATGCCCAGGTTGTCTTTATTCTCCAAATTCCTCTTTGCAGATGATTGTGGCTGTTACCGTTGCATATTTTTTGAAGGGCATCTCACGTAGTTTCGTTGGACATGAGTCTCTGTGGGAATGGTGACTGAGGATGCTGTTTTTATTGGATTTCATACTATAAAAGTGGATTATTCTCTGTATGTGGTGCAGGATATTAAGAGGGAGTAGTAGGTGCTTACGGATGAAGGCAAATCCTACACTCTTGTAGGCTCTCCAGAAGTTCAATTGTTCAATGCTATCCCTCCCGTGAAGAGCTGCAGGTTAGGATTACCATATAAATATGAATTGTTAAATGCTGCACTTCGTTAAATGAAGTGGGGTTGGATTGGGGATCATGTATTTCAGGTTTGACTTTGAGGCTAATCTAGCTTGGATGACCACATTTGAAGTATTGCTCTCTACATTACTATTGATGCATATATTTTAAATTTATTGATAAACTTAAAAGTTCTACGGAAATTTTTGCTGCTTGCAAATTTTTAGTGGGAAAATTTGCCTTGAGGAGTAACGTAGAAATGTATGTCATTTGGGAAATTAAAATGTTTCATGTTGTTATGTTGTAACTTCACAATCTAGATTAAATGTTGTAATTTGGTTGTTTGGAACTTAAGACTAGAGTTGTAGACTTGGACCTAATTTGGATGTTGTGATTTGGAGTTGTATTTTTGAACTTGTTTTGATATTATTGTATTTTTTGGGATTATTTTCTTTTCTTAGGATTGATATCATAAAGTTTATCTTATGGTTCAATGTTAATATTTCTATATATAATTGTGATATTCATGTTAAATTGCAGAATGGACAAAACAGATTTTTCTTAATGCAAAAAGAAGGCCCAAAACAAGTTTTTCTTCTTAATACTCTTAAGTGGTATTTAAAATTTTCTTGCTTTCTTATAATAAATTGTCATTTTAGATTTTTTTTAGCAATGGATTTGTGATTAAATGAGTATAGGATGTATATTTATAGTAACATGTCAACCCGAAGCTCAACCCGAGCTCAAATTTCAAAAATAGGGTTAGAGTTGATGTTTTACAAATAGGGTTAGGGTTAAAGCTTATGTGAACCCGAGTTTCATGAGCCCGAGTTGCACTCCTACCTTTAGTTAAACAGTTTCGTAAAAGATGTTTAAAAGAGGGTCTTATGGCCCATGAGAAATGCCTTCATTTTCAGCAGGACATTAATGATCATTCCACAAATATTTGAGATAATTATATAAATAATGATTGAATATACATAATAATTAGAAATTAAATTTTTTATGTAGTTAAAATGTCAAATACATAAAAGTGATTAAGAAAGTGATGAAATTTTTTTCTTTTTGCTTTTTCCTATTGCCGACAGGAAATATGCCTTCCGCAAAAGCAGGACTCGCTCATGCTGGCCAAGGGTAATCTTGATGGGCAAGTAATCCACTTCGCAGTCTTTTTCGAAAGGACGAATACGAGGTTCGTTGGCATGAATTTCATAGAAACTTTAGCAAGGAAATAACTCCATGGTAGCCCAGTCGTAGCTCTCAACAAATTCACCCCACCTGAACGGGGTTGCAACCTAATTTATTTGCTAAATGTAAGTTTTCTTGGAGATGTAAAAGTTTATTTGACATGTAAGTTTCATTATAATTTTAATCATTGCCTCCTATTTACTAAGATTTAATTTAATTATGGATGTCAATCTTATATAGATACCATTAATTTCATGCCTCTGTTGTTAACTTGACTATAGAACTGATTATAACCATTAATCACATGCCTATGTAATTAGGAGGCAATGATTAAATTTTTATGAAACTTACATGTCCATTAGAGTTTACCGTGTAGTTTATTTCAAAGCTCAAGCAAGATTAGGAGTGAAAATTGAAATCGGCCAACCCATAACTTGCTCTTGACCTAACCCACTTTTGACCAAGCAAAATTAATATTTTTGACTAGATATAAGAATGTGTTAGACATTTTGACCCAAATTCAAAAAACGAATTAAGATGAGTTAACTATATCCCAACCCACCCCACATATTTATTTATTAAAAATTACAAGCTTATGTTTTAAAAATTTTTATTATGTTTTTCTTTCAAAATTCTCACATTCTACGATTAACTATATCAACAATATAAAAATGAATTCATCCAAAAAAATGCAAGAATTAATAAGAGAAATTTATATACATATAACTATTATGTATAATTGTAGTTTTTTCAACATTTGGAGAACAGTTCCAAAAAAATATTATTACTTAAAAGATATTTTAAAAATGTCGAAATCTATTCTAAATAAGATATATTTTATTAACCTCTTTTAATAAAGTTACACTATATTTACTCATATTTTATTTTAGTAATGATATATTTTTTATTAATTAGTAAAATATTGAAGCATATAATATCTAAAATTAGCATACATGTATCTTTATATTTGATAGGTGTATAAAATTTTAAAACTTATTTTATTTGACTAGCATTTTTTCACCCAACCCATTATCCTAAAAGTTAAATTGAATACAAATTCAAAATTTATCCTAAGACCTATTGAAAAATGCGAAAGCAAATCAACATCATTACGACTTAGTAGAAAAATAGGATCAAAAGAAAAATTTTAAAATGTAGGGTGAATCCACCCCAATTCTCATCCCTAAGCAAAATGCTAGTGTGGAACTAAAGTATTGAAGTCCACACTCTGATGACTCCTTTGTTCAGCTAGTACTTTTATAAGTTTTAAAAATAGGTTGCCTCGAGGTTATGTTTATAGAGAGAAGAAATAAAAATGGAATAGATACGATAAGAGTAAGGTACCATTTGGTAAGAGGGATTAAGAGGGAAGCAAACTTTTAATATCTCTTCCAATATTTTTTGAGAAATGATTTAACATTTTAACTATTCAACTATTTTATTTTTTTCATTTTTACTCTTATATTTTAATCATTTTATCACGCAAGTACTTTATTTATTCCTATTTTACCCTATCATATTACATCACTATCAAACTTTTCAAAAATTTAACTTACTATCCAATGTTTTCAAAATTAATTTTCAGAATTAACCGAACTGTGATCTAAATCATTTTATGTCCGATTCAAGTTCAACCAGTTCAGCCCTTGGTTTAAATGAACCATAATATTAATATAAAGAAAATAGAAAATATTAGCTTTATAATTTATACAAAATTTATATAATATCATATTCTATAATCATAAAATAAAACATTCACAACAAAAATATAAATTATTGTATATATCGAATGTTGGAATTCAATATTTAATGTAATTTTTCCAATCGTATAAGTTAAATAATAAGCGAGGGTGAAAATAAGTATCATATGTTTTCGTATTTTTCTCATTGGGTACAATACATGTTTGTTAGGTATATGCTGAAGGCACTGAAATGGGGAATATGCACGGACGAAAAGAGGTGCTAGATATCATTACTCTTTTTTTTTAGGCATGACTATATATAATATATTTTATATGTGTTTAAGTTATAATATTCATTTTTATTTTATTTTTATTTTATTTTTTGATTTTTTCATAAACTTGTTTAATTCATATACCAAGTTTTACTATTTTACAATATTTTTATATATTTATTTTTAATTTTTAAAAATCAAGTTTTTTAAGGGGTGGAAAATGACCTATATGCCCTAAAATTGATGATTTTCAAAAATAAAAAATAAATATATAAAAGTATTATAAAATGGTTAAACTTGGTATATGAATTAAATGCATTTAGAAAAAAAGGTTTATGAAGAAAAAATCAAAAAAGATATAAAATAGAATAAAAATGAATATTATAACTTAAACATATATATTATATTGTATATAATCATGCCTTTTTTTGCCTCATTTTCGGGACGTTTGGAGAAACCGGATTGGGGTTGGGCCTATTTTTGAACCAACAGTTCCAAGGAAACCCAATCGTGTGCACCAGGGTGCATTGAGGCTCAGTGTACCCGGGTGTACTACCCCCGTTTTTTTTAATTTGTTTTGAAATTTTTTTTATAAAACTGTTAAACTAAGTGTATTTAACACATGTATTAATTTTTACTATTTTTGAATACTTTCAAATATTTTTTCGGATTTTTTAAAATTAGTGTCAATTTTAGTCACTGATTTTAAAAAATCCGAAAAAATATATAAAAGTATTCAAAAATAGTAAAAATTGATACACATGTTAAATACACTTAGTTTAACAGTAGTGTTAAAAAATTTTCAAAAAAAAAAAAAAAGGTGAAGTACTCCGTGGTGTATTGAGTGGGTGCATTGAACCAAGTTCCCACTTCCAAGCAGTTTTCAATGGGCAAAGTATATAAGACCGTAGATGAGAACCAGACCGAGTAATTTACGGTTCGATCGGTTCAACCACTTCAGCTCTGTTTGGTCGAGCATTTCGCTGCTGTTATCATGTTTAAATTCACCTCATCGTAGATTTGGTGATTTTTAAATCTATTTGGCTAAAATCTTAAACCACGACTGCGAATCACAATCTAAGGGTGCGTTTGGTTGGAGGTAAAACTTTTTGATGAAAACTTTTCAGAGTAGAAGTTGTCAAGTTGATGGAAAATTATGTGATATGATAAGGGTAATAATGAGGTGTAAAGAGAATAAAGTTAAAATAGATAAGGTAGTTGTATGGGTATTTGTGTAGAAATAATTAAAAAGTAGGGTTGTTTATATAAGAAAATGTTAAAAAATAATTAAAAAAAAAGGTAGTTATGAGGAGTGAAAAGTTTTTGATTGAAAAGTTTTCATTGACATGTTTTGTGTGTAACCAAACACACCCTAAAAAAAATTACAATTCTAAGCTTTTTGGTATTGTAAAGGCCAATCGTAATTATTATAAATTAAAAGATAAAACTACCCTTAATAAACATAATTAAAAGTCTGAAAGTCTATCCTACCTTATCTTTTTACTTCTTTGCTTATCTCTTATTCTCACTGGGACTCTTGCGTCCTTCAATATACCAGTAATCTTTGAATAAGGTAAGTTACACATTTTCTTCTTTGTAAAAATAAATTATATGCATGGAAAGGTGCTTTAAATTTCAAAACTGTTGCACATGGACATAAATTTTTTTTATGTCAATTATTGTACGTAAAATTATATGATAATAAGACAAAGAAAGTATTCATATCATTATATATTTATTATTATTATTTTATTTTATTAGAACAAGATATTTTGATTGAACAGTTTGTGTATATAATTATTGTAAATACATTCTATTAGAGAAAAATCATTAATGTACTTTAGAAGTATTTTAAAATTACATAAGATTTACATTATTATTTCATTTATGTAAGATTAATAGCTAAAAGAAATAAATATTTACCATTCTTTTATAAAATATAAAATAATTTAAATTTAGAAATGCTTATATTGTCCTTTTTGGTCATTTTACATGTTTGTAAGCACTTTTATCTTTTAGGCCAAACACTAAAATATTATTAAAAGTGGCTTTTAAATTATAAAGCACAAACACCTCTTGATTTTTTGGCATCACGATTTTTTAAAAAAAGTTTTATTTGTAATCATAGTTTAGGAAAAAAGCTCAAATTTAGAGGCTAAACAAAGTCTTAATCTAGTCTGGTTTTAAAATAGTGTTCTCATCTCTTCACTACTCACATTACCAGACAATTTCTGAAGTGTAAATAATAAAAATTAGATAGGATAATTATATGAAAGAAAACGTAAAAATAATACAAATATAATGCAAAAAATAAGGTAGTTGATTTTTTACATTCATCTTCTCATTTTTCATTTCTTTCTAAACAGACACACTCTAAGCATTGGAAACTATTAAAAAATAGGTTAACTTTAATAAAAGTTGGTATGATTGCTAATAAGATGATATTTTAATACTTCATCAAAAGTGGTGACGATGTAATTTTGCTATATTTGAATGCTCGGCCAAGCAGACTCTTACCAAAAGAATTAACTTGCGTTTGAGAAGTAAGAATTTTGATGGGGGAAAGTCGATAACTTGAAAAACAGTGATATAAAATAACAAGAATAATAATGAAGAGTGAAAAAATAATTAATAGATAGATAACATATTGAAAGATGTAAAGAAATAATGAAAACATTATGATGATATGAATAGATGTATAAAAAAAATTGGTAAATATGATAAAGTCGAAAAAATAAAATTTTGAGTAGAAATTTCTTTTTTCCCGGGACACCGTAACCAGAAAGCTAAGTATCGGCTTCTTTACTCTCAAGAAAGTATCGGCTTCTTTGTTGTCTGGAAGGGCCAGGGAGAGGTTTGTTTTCACCAGTTTGGTGACTTTGGTCTTCCAAGAAATGAAAGTATCGGCTTCTTCAGTTCTTCCTTGTCCCCTCGGCTGCCTTTGACGTGGCGTCACGTACATTTAATGCAACCCTCGTGGAAAATGAAAGGAAAAGGAACGTGGACAAGAGAAGTACCCTCGATTCCTGCCCAAGCGACCCTTCATTCATATCTCCTCGATCTCCATGCACACGGGGATGTTTGCGACTTGCGATTGTGACGTACCCTCCTACTCTTGTTTACTTACAGCCGAAGCAGTTTCAATTTCTTCCTTTTAACAGCGAATTTTTTTCTTTTATAATTTTTATGAGGTTATTTTCTACTGGTATTCTCTGCAACAGCACCTACACATTCAAACCAGTTTGCAAAACCAGCCAACCAGCCATGAAAGTGGTGAGGATGACAATATGCTTTACCATCTGAACCAAGCAGGCAAACGAAGCGTTCATCCACAACGTTTCGCCTGCCCTGTCCATCCCATCTCATAAAAAAACCGAGTTAAAAAGATAAATGGGTGTGCGGGGCTTTTATGTTCCTCAGGACTACCAAAACTGATCTGCTTGTTATCTACGCTGGTCAGAGCTATCTACGGGAAAAGAGAAAGTCATTTGGAGCGTTGCATAGGGCAATGGGGGAAGCTGCAGCACTGAGCGGAGGGACGAGGGTGAAATGGGCACAGCACTACAACTCCTCGCAAAAAATCCTACTGGTGGGAGAGGGAGATTTCTCCTTCTCTGCCTCTATCGCCAGATCTTTTGGCTCAGCTACTAACATGGTGGCTACTTCACACGACTCTCGGGGTAGTAGACATCCTTGTTTCTTGCATTCCATTTCCATGCCAGCGTTTATATTTTGAATATTGGACCATCTAATTATTTTCCCCTCCTTTTGAGATATTCTTATTATGTATGTATAAATATACCTGCAATTCATGTAATGCGTGCATGGGGGATTGCCCACTACAGAGCTGCTGCTGACCAAGCATTGGGGATCGGTGCTCCACCTGAAGGAACTGAAGAGACTTGGATGCATGGTGTTGCATAATGTGGATGCGCATCAGATGAGCGAACATCCCATACTCAGGACTATGAAATTCGATCGTATTGTATTCAATTTCCCACATGCTGGTCATGATCCCTTGTATGGAGAAAGAGACCCGGACCTTATTGAGTAAGTGTGTATTTCGATTACAAGTATCGTATAGGTGCTGTGAATCTTTTAATTTGTTGACAAATTAATCCCAGGAACAGAAAAAATGATATTCGGTGAGTACTTTTTACGATACTAGAACTATCTCAATTAGTGATTGCATGAATCCTTTATTGAACTTGATAACATTTATTTAACGGGAACAAGGGAATCGATTACTTGGAAATTTCCCAAAAATCCCTAGTTTAATGCCCTTATGTTTGTCTTTGTGAAATTCAACCATTAGATTGTGGTTAAAGTTGCTTGTTTGGGTAAGAATATAATTATTACCTTAATAAAATTTTCGAACGTGGGTGATTACTTAAAAATAATTTTTAAGCCTAGTCAATGGGTTTAATTTTGTAAATTAAATCATTAGGAGATTCATTTAAGGAATTGATTCCCTGGAAATATTCATTGAAAATTGCTTTGAATGATGTCCCCTGTAGGATACATTCTCTAAGGCATTTTCCGAATGATAATAGATTCTTGGATTGAATCTATATCACCATTCTCAATACAACTTTCCAATTCCAATACAGTTTTTTCAATTTCCAATACAATTGTACTCATTTTCAGAACAACTTTCAATTTCTAATACAACTTTACTCATTCTCAGAATAACTTTATTCATTCCCAATACACATTATTACATTTTCATCTCACATACAGATTCAATCCAAGAATCTCGTATCATTTGGAACACTCCCTAAAATTTAGAAGATTAAATTATATTTGGCGACAAGTTAAAAAACTTAGCAAAAAATGCAGGAATTTTTTTTCTAAAGATGAAAGAGAAATATGATGCAATGAAGGTAAAATTAGGCAGTTATATAGAAATATTGATAATAATTAAAAAATAATCCTTAAATTTTTAATAAGACAAATGGACCTTTATATCATGAAATCCGTTATCTCCAACATGCAAATAGATTCAATGAAATGAAGGGCCTTATGGGGCATCAATTTTTTGTTTTTGGCTTCGAATTTTCAACTCTGAAACTAACCCAAACTTGATCTGATTTTCAAAAATATAGAGTTTGGGTTAAGTCAACTTATCTCAACCTAATATAATATGTAAGGGTGAGTACGAGATTTTTCAAATAGGGTTAATTTTGAATTTACTTCGACTTAGTATGACCTGCCTAATTCGCATTCCTATTTAGAATGTGCAAATGTTTAACTGAGCGCTTATGAAGTCATTAAAGCATTATAAGTTTTTTAAATAACCAAGTTAAAATTTTTAATTAGTAATTCGCCATCTAGATCACCTACTATTCATCCAACCAAAACCAATTTTATTTGTTAATTTCAATAAATTATCGCTTTTTCAGCTAAAAGGTAACAGCGAAGTTCTTCCGGTAGCCCTATGGATGACGTAGTTTTAATGATGAAATAAAAAATCGACTGTACGCATGGTTTAACATCAATTTTTAAAAATCATCTTGAGCAGAGTTATAGGTGGGCTATATTTGCTTTAAAATATTTACATTTGTGCCCAAATTATGAAAAATATTTAGATCCATTTAAGGATAGATTAGAATACAATAGTATGGAATTATTTACTTACACTAGAATGATGTTTTAGATGGTTTAGATATTAAAAATACAGCTTTAAAATTTATAGATAAAGTAAACAATTTCATTACATTGATTTTATGAATTTCTAAAATAAAGCCATTTGCAACTTTTGTATAGATGAAATGTAGTTTCTTATTCAAATAAATGATTGATTTGTTGGGTTTTGAAATGTCATAAAGATGGGTCTGATCCATGGGCTTTTGTGAAATCTTCGGTATGATCATGGAAAGAGAGCCTTACTAGTCCTCTCATTGCAAATGAAGTATGCTATGGGAAGATCCTTGATCACCGATCAATCAATGTTTCTCTTCATATATATTATTCGGAGTGGTTTGACAACCCCAATCGTTTTCAGATGCATCAGTTGCGAATCTTTCGAACTGATTTTGATGGTTGGTATTTCGCCGGTTGGACAGGCAACACAAGTATCTAGTCTCTGGGTTCTTTCAAAGCGCAAGCAAGATGCTGAGAGAGAGAGGGGAAGTGCACGTGACCCACAGGGATGACTACCCTTACAACCGTTGGAAGTTGAAGCAGCTGGCGAAGAGGGCAGGTCTTATTTTACGGGAGAGTGTTGAATTTAGTAAGGCTGATTATCCTGGCTACCATAACAAAAGGGGAGGTGGTATTAGAAGCAACAGAACGTTCCCTTTGAGGGAGAGCTTCACCTTCAAATTCGTGCTGGAGTCTCCATTGAAGGCAGGTGAGGATGAGACATCTGCAAACATCCATATTGATATCAGCGAAACCTTATCAGCCCTTTATTTCTGAAGGCATATGAAGGTACGGCGAAATTGTAAGGACCGTGCTATGTGAGATGGTATAAAAAGTCTCTGCATTGTAATTGAAAATACACTTACATTCCCTTTGACACTGAGGAAAAAGAATTAGAGGGAAAAATATTTTAAAAAATGATATAATTATGCGATACAATAGGATTAATGATCGAGAATGAATAGAATAAAGTTAAGCCGTGAAAATTTGTTAGGGAGTAAAATTAATGATTGAAAGTCAAATAATTGAATATCACATCACACCATCAGGACTATAAAACGTGGGTGCCGAACGAGCGTAATCAATATTTCTTAGTATTGTGCCCCACTTGACTATTCCAACCAGTCTATTGCAGCTGATAAATCTGGAAATATGGCATGTAAGTTACGGCGACTGATGAGGCCTCGAGACAGTTCAAGTCATGCAGCTACTAGAATCTTGGCATTGTAGACCCATTTTGCTATAACCGTCCTTCAGTTGCTTGGTCATCTAAGGTGGGTGACGGAGGAAGCATTGCCAATAACTCCCTGAGGATTAGGGCCCTCGAATGTTATTCAGAGCGTACAGAATTAAACTCGGATCCAAAAACAAATTAGTCAATAATCAGTGGACAAATATATGATTTCAAACAATTTTGCAGAAAAATTGCTAAACGAAACGCTGGCTGGACTTCCAAATGAATTTCTTTTTTTAGATCCCACTGTAAGAGGCAAACAAAAGCCAAAGCTCTCATATGTTGCCTGTGTGTCTTAGCTAAACAACTACTACTTCAACAATGTAAGAACAATTATCATGCTCAATTGCAAAATAAGGACCTGGATCCTGACTGTACAGAACAGGAACCAACTTGATGGTAGCCCATGCTCAAATACCCTCTCCTAGTCCCATCACCACTACAAGTCAGTCTTGAAGCTGGAGAGCAAAGAATGCTATCAGGCAACAGCAGTTGATCAGTGGTGTCTTGATTAAATTGCAGCTCAGATGGAAGGAAATACATATCACCTGCCAGTACCCAGATGGTGACATTGCTCCTTGTATGAGCTTCCAAGGATACACAGCCCACTAGTTTACAGTGAACAAAAATAACAAAGCAAAAAGAAAAGAACAACATCAGCAAAGTCCTGCTCCCATTGTGCTCATGCACTGCTTCTCCGTTCATGCCTGTGATGATGGAGAGAAAAAAATATCAAGTTTCACATAGATAAATTTGACTATGGAAATAAACAAGGACATCACGTAACAAGCAGAAAGAGATTGATGGCCTATATTGCATAGTAGGTTTTGCAAATCAGCCTCAACTGCACCCTATCATGTTTGATCCTATCTGTTGAATTGGTTTTTCCAATCATTTCAATGCATAATAGATCTCCACCTCAAATCACAAATGACCCAAAAAACTCTCTTCATCCACTACTTACCCCCATGTTGAATAATGGTCATGTTGGGCCCCAACTGCATCTGTCAGTTTTACTTTCTTTTTCTTTTCTTTTTTTCTTTTTTTTGCTTTTTTATAAACAAGTTGGTTTAGGTGTATTTAATCTACAATCTAAGTTTTACCATTTTTTGATATGTTTATAAATATTTTTATTTTTAAACACAGGAGTATAGTTGTAAAATTTTCCAACTGTGAAACTTAGAAAGGGCTTTTGTCTACCCATCCTCCCATAACAAGGCCCACCATATAAAATGGCTAAGAAAATAGAGGCACTTTGCTTTGTCATCTTTCCACCAAAAGTCTAAGCTCATCATATAAATGACTTGGATTGCTGAAAGACTGATATGTTAAGCACAGAAGTGTTTGGATGTGATATATTGAGATGCACTAAAGCAGACCTGTTGTCTGGAAGATAGCTTCAAAGCAGGCACAGATACATGGGCCTTGGTGTTAAATATTTTCTAGATGTTAGGCAGAACATAAAGACACCAACCTCAGGTTCAGTACCAGCTACTGGTACTTGATTGCTAAACATGCCTCTCAACCACTTGGCTACATACATGGAAACAAAACAAAAAGAGGAATACAATTCATTTCTTTGATAGAACAATTCCTGGTCAACACCACCACCCATTTGACATCAGATGATTTGAATTTCATTATTGGTCACTTTCATTATAATTATTACATAATGCTTAAACAACATATTAGAAACAATATATGCATGCAATAAAATGCCAATGATGATGAATATTCTACCTGCTTTTTCTTCTTCGGTCTCCTCTTTCTCCGAGGCTTATGAGCATCTGAGTTGGAACTCAGGTTACTACTGTGCCCTGTCCATTGGTTAGATGATCCCCGACTTCTTGAAGAATGCCCACTCCTACTCTGTGATGTGTTGCTGGTTGTAGGGAACTCTGCCTTCTCAACAGGACGCCCCCTATTTGTTGTGTGTGGAAACCTCCCTTGAGCATGGCCAGTAACTCTAGATGGATTTGTCAATGGCCGAGGTGGGGGCTTTGGGACTTGAGCAAACATCTGCCTCTACAGCGAGAGGAAGAAAGGACCATGTTAAGCCTATTGTTGAAAATTAAAATTTGTTTCTAAAAGCAATGAAGCTTTCAATACAAATAGAACACCTGAGTCTTTTCATCACTAGACATGCCAGATGCTCCTTTTCCAGAAGTACTTGAAGCCTGTTCTCTGCAGAATAGATAGTAACGGATTCTCATCAGTTATCAGCTAGCAAAAGAATATCATACCACATTGCAGATGGCAAGATCACATTCCTGCCCCGCACCCCAACCCAACAAAAAAGGTCTTCTTCCTCCCACCATGATGAATAAACATCCTTAAGTAGCAACACAAACCTGGTGCTTTTGTCCGTCCATTCATCATCTGCATCCACTTCATCGCTTGAACTTCCACTCATGAAAAAATCATCCTCACTCAAGTCCAGAAGACCATCATCCTCGCTTCCTGTTTCTGTAAATGAAATAAGAAATTAAAGAACCTGGGGGCTATAGGTATGAATAAAAGGCATCCTAATGTAGAGTCACTAGAAATGAGAAGTACATGAAAGCAGAATATATCAGAAGAGTATGCATAACAGGCTAAGACTAAGAGCACACACTAAAAGGCTATCAGAGCTGCCTATGAATTTCAATGCTTACGTTTGGAAAAAAAAAAAAAAAAACAAACAAACACACACACACACACACTTGGAAAAGCTATAAATTCAATCTAGAGGCAAAAGGAATAAATGGATTAATCAATACTTAGTAAAAGCCATATGGCAGCTTTTATGGGTATGAGTAACTTGTTATAAAAAGAAATGATTACCTTCCAAATCTTTCCCACTAGCGGCTGCAGCCATGAGATTGTCTTTGATCTGTTTGCGTAATCTGTTCCTCCTATCTACCACTTCAGCACTGTCCCCTCCCATGAACAAAGAAACATATTTCTCATTTTTGGGGAAGAACTGCAGGACAAAGGACAATACAATGTTGTGGGCCAACTCTCCAAGGTAAACAGAAGTCAAATAATACACCACTAAGTGTGAGGCAAAAAGAGTTAAGAACAGCAATATTACATCTCGTTTTTTCCTATGGCACATATTGTATATGAAAATTTTCCCTGGGCCTCATAAGTCTGCATGAAGGATTTTTATAAATGCATCTTTTGGCCCAACACAAAAGCTCGACCGGCATAAATCAATAATGCATCCACGTCATGAATGAAAAGCATCCGTGCTAGGCAAGAAGAAGAGGCATATGTGCCAGCAACTGCACATTTAAAAATAGGAAAATGAGGAGCAAATGTTTTTCTAGTGAATTCTAAGGTTCCAGGATTCAGTTTATACAAGAATCAATTTTAATTTTCACAAATGACAATTCAAGGAATTACAAGCAATCTTCGCAATAATGGGGAAATTATGAAACAGGCCTTGGATAATTAATAATGAAGATGACAAAGAAATGAAAGAATACGATGATGATTATGAATCCAACAACAGGGAGAGTCACAAAAATTCATCATAGTCACTATTTGGGCTGCTCTCAACAAAACACACCACCTGATCAAAAAAAACTAATGTACCATAAAAGGCCTGATAAATGCACCATAAAAGACCACGTGCTTCCCTTTATCGAAAAAAAAAAAAAGACTCTACATGCTTCCAGCTGACAAGCACATTTAGATTTTATTACAGCTATCCTGTTCAAGTAAGTTGAAAAATATCAACTACTTAACAACACTACATTTTTCCATTATTATAAATAAATATCTTCCATTCTTTTGTTGTGAAACTGAATATTCTCTCTCTCTCTCTCTGTTATTTTCTTCCATCTTTCCCCATTCCCAAACAAACCCCTGGGTAAATTAAAAAAATTGGGGAGAAGGCATAGGCGTGAATATAATTGATCTAAATAGTAATTCTACAAGAATATCCAGAAAACATTATTATGTGATAAGGGAAGCAACAGAGCCTGTGGATGAACCCAAAATTGTGTATTCAGCAACCAGATAGAAATTGAGTGTGAAATCTAGATTTCTTTTATCTGCCTGAATGATAGAAAGAAATAAATATTACTTACTCTGACATATTCAAGATCTTCTTTTAATTTGCTAAGCTGATCAGCTATGTCTCTTTCAGCATTAGGGTCTGAAGATGCCCGTTGCATTTTCTCTAAACGCCTTATCCTCCTCTCTATCTTCCTTCTCTCTATATTTGTGGCAAAAAAAAAAAAAATTTCTCAAGCATTAGGTGTAACTGGCAAATGGTTTTGTAAACAAATAAGTTGCTTATGAATAATGAATGAAGTCCAGCCATGGTGAAAGAACCCACCGAAAAACTTTATCTTTCTATTTCGTAGAAAGATTTTGCGTTCTATGGCCAAACGCTTGTGTAGCTCTTGTTGCTTCTTGAGCTCCTCCAATTTAGCCTCCTGAGCGTTTTTCACTTCATAGGGAAGGTTCTTGAAGTAATCAACAAGTTAGAACATTCACAATAATTTTGTTGATTTTGGGTGTCTTTGGAAAGTGATAACACTTTTAGATGAAAAGTTTTTGCGTAAAAGTTTGGAATTGGGAAAAAACGATATGATATGATAGGAGTAATGAAAAGAAGTAAAAAGAATAAAGTTAAAATGGATACGTTAATTGTATGGGTAGTTGTACAAAAATGATTGAAAGATAACATAGTTGTAATGAAGATGTAAAAAAATGATTAGTTTTCGCTTTAAACAAACATGCCCTTTGAGTGTGTTTGTTTACATTTAAAAACTTTTCAATTTAAAACTTTTCACTCTCTATATCTACCCTATTTTTAATTAATTTTTCAAATTTTTCTATACAACTACCCTACTTTTCAATTATTTCTACTCAACTACTCATACAACAATCTATTTATTCTAACTTTATACTCTTTATTCATCATTATTACTTCTATCATATCACATCATTTTCTCTTATTTCAAAAACTTTTACACTGAAATCTTTTCATCCAAAAGTTTTACCACCTCCCAAACACACCCTTTACAAAAAAATGATATCGTCATGCAATCATCATGAAAAAACTCTAATCAGAATGCAACCTTGAAACAAAGGCAAAAAGCAGCTAAATTTTCAATTTTTTATGCGAAATTAGGTCTTTCAAAGTTAAGGCCACAAAAGAATTCATGGAACATCTCTACTTCTGAAAAAGCAGCAAGAGAGGCAACTTAGTCATTAAAAAAATGCAGCTCTTCTACATACAATGGCCTGGAGCATTGAAAAATTCCAATAGTCTCTGATGAATTAAATTTTTACAAAATCTGAGCAACTTCCTCCAGTAAACATACTTCGCTGTTAAAACCTTACTAGCCCACAACAAGATTCAATTCATCCATGAAAGTTGTCTTGTGCTTTTCTCGCTATGTTCCAAAATATATGCAAAAATATGAATCAAGGTGTTAATATCCTTTTCTTTCAAAAAAAGAATCAAAATATCGACTCCGTTACTGCTTTTTTCTTCATTGTGGCATCCTTGATTAATACTTTTCTTTCCACTACCCCATATATATATATTATTCTTGTATTTACAACCCGTACATATTTCAATCCTAACTTCAGGGCGTAAATATAACAATACTGCTAACTAAGTAGCTATGGCGACGTAGCTCCAGAAAATGAAAGATAAACTCGCCAAGCTGGGACTCAAAGCCCAGACCTCCCAAACCTAAGGCAAGACTCTTGCCACCCACACTAGTCACATGTTGGCGCTACCATATGATTTTTATGTACAACAAATATTGTTAAATTGGATTTTGACATGGGGCCCATCACAAATGACAAAAAGAAAATGAAATATTTCACTTAAATGCCAAAAAGGAATCCTGAAGCATAAATATAAACTTTTCTTTATTGCCTCATTAAAAATACTTGAAATATGCATCCCCATTTCTTCCTCTTTCAATTTTCTGTTCTCTTTTTCAATCTCCATCTTAAATTCATAAGCTGGAACCTATTACACGAAAGCAACACTCCAAATTCGAAGTTAAAATTCTAGCATCCATTGCAATTATATGAGGAATGCCTCGTACAATTTATCTTCCCATATGCGTAATTATAACAGAATACAGCACAGAAACTTCAACCCAACTGTTAGGACAGTCAGACGACCATTAAATGAATGGGAAACAATCGCTAAAAGCAATCATTCGAACGACAGCCATAATCTCTGCGAAACTCACAAGAAGTTTGCTCGAGAGATTGTGCATGATAACTCGAACTTCTGACGGATAATTGAATCGCTAACGAACAGGCATCCGACTGACTGCTATTATTTCCGCATAAATTGCAATAATTTTACCTAGCAGAGAATAAATACTCGAACTTTCCACCAATACCTGGCGAAGCATCCGTTCCAATGACCGGATCTGGTTCTTAAGCGAAACCGATTTGGGCTTCTTCTTCTTATCGATCCATCCGCCGGGGCCCTTCGATCGACGGCTGAGAGGCCTCCGCTCGGCGAACCGGTGCCTACCGTACCCGCCGTGGGCCATCTTGGCAGAATCAGCGACCGATATTACTCCGGCTCTCGGAGGAAATTCGTGGTAGAAATGGGTGAATTGATTTGGAGAGTAACAGCGTCTTTTCTCCGCTGTCGAATCGAATGCGGTGCAGGCAACACTGGTCTGGGACGAGGGTTTTGGATTGTTACCGTCAGAGAAGAGAAAGACGGAGAGGCTTTATTCCGAGCTAGAAAAAGTGTCTCGCGCGAATTAGCCGGATTCCCTGCGTCTCGTCCCGTGGCTCAGGCTCAGGTCATCATGTGGTAGGTAATGAATTTAACTTTTAAAGAAAATTTGTGAAGAATAAAAGTTGTCAAATAATGTGATATTGTAGGGGTAATGATGAGGAGTAAAGAGAATAAATTTAAAGTAAATAAGTTAGTTGTATTGGTAGTTGTGTAGAAATAATTGAAAAGTAGAGTTATTGTATAGAAAGATGTGTAAAAAAAATTAAAAAAATAGTAGTTATGGAGAGTGAAAAGTTTTAAATTGAAAAATTTTAAATTGAAAAGTTTTAACTTGACAATTTTTACAAATTGTCAAACACACCCCAAAATGGAGAAGCACTCAACGCCAGGCTATTCACCACCAACACTATGATGCAGTAAAATGCCAAGATTCCGAATTATCCATGAAATTAATTCTAATTATAAGTTATTTAAGCGAAAAATATATGTTATGCGTGTTGCATTTCAGTGTGCTGAATTTTAAGTAAATTGATTGTCATGTATTTAAAGATGTGAATTTATTTTTCGGTATTCTTATAAGTATGCCAGCAAAGTTTGACCAATATTACTTCATGTCACTAAGTTTACTGATATTACAAATATATTCACAAAATTTACATTAAATTGCAAGCGTGCCTCTTTCATTAGGATGTTGTTGGAATTTTCTATAAAATGACGATAATAGTTTTTAAGCCAAGTGACACATTTGCAATTTTTCAAATATTGTAAACATATTTACTATATTCATTAATTTATATATTTTTACATATATTATTATTATTTTAGATTTTTGCAAACATGCTCGTAACATTCGCAAAAGTTACAAACGTATCACTTGACTTAAAGAGTATTATCATTATTTTACAAAATAATTTAACAATGTCATAATAAAATAGATGCGCTTTCAATTCTATACAAAATTTATGAAAATATTTACAATATCTGTAAACTTAGAGACATGGATGCAACATTGATCTAATGTTATTATACTAATTATTCTTATGTATTTCAAAACATTATTGTAATCCCCATTAGTTAATTTTGAAATTTATCGTTTTTTTCCTTCCACATGAGTAATTTTGTCATTGTTACTTACAATGTCGGCTTGTTTATCTGTTGTTTAAATAGATCGTTTTATTGGGATACAGGATCATGGGGGTTGAAAATAACAAATACAAAATTTCTAAAATGTAATAGAATCAATCAAAAAATGCAAATCACAATAATAGTGACATAGTAAATACAAGTAAACAATTAATTATTTTATAAAATAAATATATCATTGTCACATACTATTATCTACCTAAGTGTTAAGATTTCGACAATTTTTAATATTTTCATATATTGTTTAATTATTCATTTTTATGTTTTTTTTTATCTTTTTTTAACCACATTCTATTTAAATAAATTTAACTTTTCCAATGAGTATTATTTCAAGCACCCGTTCAATGTGACCAAATCACTTTAGTTAGTCTTTTTTCTCATTTTCTCATTTATTGATTTCACTTTTAAATGATCTTAAGGCACTTCATTTATAATTTTATTTATTTTTTATTTTACCACTCAACTAAAATATTTTTACTTTTTGTTGTATTCAATTAATATATATATATATATTGTTCGTCAACTAGCTAGCATTGTACATGATAAAGTACAACTAGTCTAATGTGAAACCTCAATCTTAGATACATGTATAAAATCCTAGGTAATATATTAATGAAATATATATTCATAAGTATGAAAATATGTGTATTAGAGGTTAAAGAAATACAATTATGAGATCAAACCACGTGAATAGTAATCCTAGGATCAAGACATGTGATTAAGAGTTAATCACGTAGATTAACCTAATCACAAAATGACAAAAAGAGAGATTTAATCACTACAGGACAAAATAACAATACTTTTTGATATTTTAATAGAATTTCGGATTTTAGTGAAAAATTAAAGAAAAATTCATAATTTGCAATCCGGACGTCGGATTTAAATGAAATTTTTTATGGATGGTTAAAAATTCATGATGAACATGATGAATGGTATAAGATATGATGAAAATCATGAATTAAAGGTCAAGATTAAACGTCATTTGAAGATCAAAAAGTAGCTTTACTTTTTCATTAATTTCCTTTGACTTTTTAATTAAATTTAAATAATTAAAAATAAAAATAATTAATGCAAATCTGCAAGGGGGCTGGACGTGCAGAGGCTGTGGAAAATGGGAGCCAAATCCAATGGCTCAAATTCATCCTCATCAAAGATCAATGGATGAGATTGAATTAGCTTAAAAAAATTAATTTTAATAAAATAAAAAACATAAATAAATAGAGCTTCAAGAGGGGACGTCCAAGGTAGCAAGGGGTGCTGAATTTTTTACTGAAAGATTGCTTGGATTTTGATGAAAAATCAAGGGCTAAGATGGATCCAATCATGGAAAATCAAGGGTGTAGATTTAACACACCTTTTGATGAAAATTTGCAATTAATTGAAGGGATTAGCTATAGCAATGTGTGGACCACATATTCCACCTAGGAAAATCAGAAATGAGGTGGAAATGAGGTGGCAAAATATTTAAAATTTAATACTTCAAGCAAGAGGGGGTAAATTGCAATTAAGTAGAAAATCAAAAACTACAAATAGGGAGGCTTGGGGACGTCCAAATGCATTCCAACCCAGCTCCATTTGAGCATTTTCCACCCTCACCACGTTTTAGCCTTAGAGAGGAAGAAAAGAAAGTTAGAGAGAGAAAGTGAAAAATGAGGAAGGATATTTTCAGTTCAGGTAAGTGAATTCTTCCTAAACTTCTTTTAGATGTTAAGTAGGGTAAAACCATGCTTAGATAATGCCTAAGCATGAGAAAATAAATATAAATATAATGCCCAAATGGAATTATGCCTAAACATCGAAAATTTAGAGCAAAGATAGAGCATTCAAGAAAATTATGTATAAAATGTGCAAATAATGCTCCAATATTACTAAATGATGATATGAGATGAATATTTATGGTAGTTATGATGTTGGAATGATGATATATTAATTTCATAATTTTTTGATTTAAGGATTATACTTAAGAGAAATTATGTTGATTTTCAGTATATGGAGAAAATGATTTAATTAGACAAGTTAATGATGATAAATTCAAAATTCATGAATTTTTCCATGATATATTGACTAAGAGCTATGTCATGGTATTTTTTATTTTTAGAAAAAATGTCAATTTTTGGAACCCATAAACAGTAACCAACACGCTATGAACAGTCATCTCGGATAAACAGTAATCTGCTACAGCATCTGCTACAGTGGCTATGAACAGTGAACAACGTGATTTTGGGAAAAAAATAGAGATTTATTTTTTATATTTTATGAGGATATATGGATGAAATTTGTAAAGGATTTATGAGTAAAAATCCATATAAATGAGTAATGATTAAGTATCTTTATAAGATTAACCTCTACAGGAATGAGGTAATGAATGGTTATAAAGCATGCATGAGAAGCAATTTAAGACATGGAATGATATAGATAAAATATCATTTTTCCTTGTATAGGAAAAGGAAAGGAAAATGTGGAGGACACAGACTGAGAAGGTAAGCAAGCTATATGATTTATAAATGATTGCAAATTGTTTGCTTACGTGTTTTATGAATTAAATTTAAGGATAGTCATTCCTATAATGCTTTACATGAAATGATTGCTAACTGCTTGTTAAATTACTTTTTAAATGATTTATCAAGTTTTATGGAGCATGTCATGCCGGCATATGTATGAACATAGTGCATAATGAAGAGGCTCTGGTGGAGGTAGTAAGCGGATCAGAGGGCCCCCCTTCACTATTGCCAAGTCACAAGGGCTGTGTGCCGGCAGCGTCCTCCTAGAAGTTAGAGGCACAAGGAAAGTCATAAATGAATGAATGCATTGCATTCTCATGAAATACAGGAAAAATTTTATGTCCCATTAGTAATTAATCACTTAGTAAATGTCTCCTACTAAATGAGGAGAAATGCATTTGAATGAAAGGAAAATGTTTACTTGCCAAAGAAAAATGTTTGCTCACCGAGTATTATTACTCATATGTGTTTTCAAAATGACACACAGGCTATGAAGTTGACTCATAAAGGATGTCAGGTAGAAATGATCTGCAAATTTAATTGTAATTCTATGTATGCGTCCAAAGTGACAAATGTACGATAATAATGTTGAAGACATGTTTTATGAATATTACAAACATGATTGTACTTATGTGAATTATTTCAATAAAAAGAAGATATAAATGATTTTATGATGATATGGATGAGTCTATTATGAATAAAGTGTATGCTTAAATGACGAATGAAAAAAAAAATTTTGGACGAGATCCAATTAAAAACCCACCGCGTGATCAGGGCAACAATCCTGACTCACATTTACTAATCGACAAGATCCCAGAGTAAGGCTTCTAGGCACCCTGGTTCGGGGCGACACATCTAATCACATTATTATAAATTTTCTTTAAAAATATACATATAATAATTAAGAAATTTGCATTTATATATATTAAGGTGTTATTCATAGTTAGAATGAGATAATTTTGCGATAAATTTTTTTTTTTTCAAAAATACTTTTTCCATTACTAGTATACTTATAACTTTTTTATAGGATATTTGGATGTTAAATTTTCATCACATTCTCATTTCATTATAGCTTTCTTATTCTTTTACTCATCTTTCTCCCATGTTTATTTATCTTTGAGCAATTGCGGACCTATGACATTTATTCAATGTTGTTATATATCTCTCATAACCAAAATTTGTATGAAAAATTACTCATCATGTCTTTCACCACCAAGGCTTATCATTATTTTTCTTCTTTATCTTAATATTTGATTTATTTTCACTTGCAACTTGTATCGTATTTCCTTCCACTGTTGAGACGTGTTTTTTCAAAAAATAAATAAATTATGAAACATGTTTTTAAGTTGTTTATGACTGAAAAATGGAAATTTTGGTAGACATCTAAAAAAAGTAAGCGAACCTACCCAAGTGTTTGCCCGCCTTATTTTCGTGGATGAACAGGACAACAAAAAAAGAAAAGAAAGAAAAAAAAGAAAAAATAAAGAGGCAGAAGTGCAGAACACAAGGTAAATAGTATCCACGGCGACAATCCAGATCAGCACGTGTGCCACGGTGGCAGTGCGCGTGCCGAGCAGACGGCGTCCTAGTATCCTACCATCCCAATAGTGCGCATTTGGCACTCGCACTCGCACTCGCACCCCCACTCCCAGAGCATACGCGGCCTGCCCCTCCCTCCATCCCTTCCTCCCACCACCCCCCCGGTATCCGTCAACCTCAGAGATCATGCTGGGATCAGCGGCTCGCTTCGCAGGAAAGCGCTTGCTCCAGATCCGCCACATTCTCTCCCAATCTCCTCCTTCCCAGGTTTTCCTTTCGGAATTCACCTTTTCCTCCCAGTCTCCTCCTTCCCAGGTTTTCCTTTCGGAATTCCCCTCTTCCATCTCTCTATCTCGAAATTGGCGTTTTTCACTATCATGTCTCGCTGATTTCTCATGCAGGCGATTGGATCATCCACTGCTCGATCCTTCTCCACTGCGCTGAACTACGTGAGTCCAATCTCTCTCCCTCTCTCCACGCCCTTTTGATGTCGATCCCCTCACTTTTCCTTGCAATTGGACCTTTGATTTCAGCATATTGACAGTCCCGATAACAATCCAGACATGCCGTGGGATTTCAACGCAGCCAACAAAGAAAAGGTTACTCACTGTTCTGCTTTACCCACCGTCTTTCCATTTGTTTTCATCTGTATATTTGCTGCCTACTATATACCCATATGTCTAAGCCTTAAATAACATGTGTTCGACCCGAACCGTCTCTTCTCTGATTTGTTTGCCATAACTGGGAAAACAAAATATTTGCGATACTTCGTGCAATGCTCATGTAAATGACTGAGGACGCAAGTTACTGACACGCACGTGGCTCGATGTTTTGAATGGTTACGTACATAGCAATCTGCATTTCATTTGTCGTAACTTTTGTCTTGCTATGCTTAGCTTGTAGCTGTTGTATAGATGTCTGTGGATTCAATCTTGACAAATGACGAATGATGGGCTGCCTGACTTCAGGTAAAGGAGATATTGTCCCACTATCCATCCAACTACAGGCAATCTGCAGTAATTCCTCTGCTGGATCTTGCACAACAACAACATGGGGGGTGGCTACCTGTTTCAGCAATGAATGCAGTATGTAGCCTTGGCACTTTCAATTTTTTGTCATCAGTGTTCAATTTAAGCCTAAGAGATTGGTAGATGATAGGTTCCCTAAGTTGATGCATCCTTACTAGTAAGTAGGTTGTGTTTATAATTAGGAAAAGAGCCACGGAAAATGTACTTGACCTGCCAGAAGGTTAATATGGATAAAATAGGGCAATACTGAGAGATGTTGGTGATGGTAAGTAAAAAAATGTGTTGTGTATTAGGTGAAGTTGTTTAATATGACATCAATTCGTTATTCACATTGACATTGCATTTACATGCATGCAATGATGTTTAAATGTGTCCACTGTATTGGATGAAGTGTACCTAGTTGTTTGATTGATTTGGTTCAAATCGGTTTGACTCTCCATCCAAAAGTGGGTTAAACGAGTCCTAGCAAAATTTTTTTAAAATTTAAAATGGTAGTAGAAGTTTTAATATGTAAAGAAATTAAATTTCTGTAATATTGAACTGTTTTAAGCATCAAGTTCACAGTTTGACTAGTTTAATAATTTTTTTTTGGGAGGTTTGCAAATATGCCTTGCAAGTGTGTCCATGAGTGCAAATAAATAGCAAATATACCTACACAGTATCATACATTTTGCAAATATGCCACTGCTATTAGTATATCGTATCAACTCAACTTTAATTTTTAAAGACCCTTTGGGCATCATCTGCCCAGCCAAGCCTATCCACCAGAGTGCCTTGAAAAAAAAAAAATCCATCACAACTACCGGTAGCCACCATTGCCATCCTTGTGACACCATCATCAACTGTCCTATGGTCAATTCATGCCACTTATCAGAGCAGCATTGCCTTCATGACTTTGGCAACCTCTCTTCCATACTAGATTATCATTGCCTCAGCATCAAACATGGTGGCAACACTGTTGTGGCTTCCTCTTTCACCTTCATTTCCAGCAAAAAATCAACTCTTGTCTCTCCTCATGTCATCGGCGCAGCAAATGGGATCTTAAATCCCATCTCCTCTTAGTTTGTGAACCTGTTTATTAATCCCGCCTGGCATGTTTGGCCAATTGTGCTACATAGGTGAGCATCTTTAGACTGCTAAAGCTTGAAAGTGACTGGAGGGTGAACTTCTAGATAAAGTACGAGGTGAACTGCATTAAGAATATTTCAAGACAGAAGCATCAGCAAGTTAATGGCCTTTGGTTTTATGGGCTTTCAAAGGGGTTGCATTTCTACCACTTTTCACTTGCTGTCTGTGTTTGGTTGCTTTGGGGTTTCAGGGTTGTTTAATTTGAAGAACAGTTGGACAAGTCTTGCAAGAAACTTACGGTCTGGTGGGTTTGCAGGTTGGCATGCTCAGCCTCATAAAAGCATATATCAAGTTTAGATGGCTGCAATATCGGCTCTATGGGGGTTGAGTATGACATTCTTAGACCATTCAACAATGGGCATGGTGAAGCTGTATGGAAAAAGGATAGCTAGTGCTACAGTATCAATACGTTTTTCGGGGGTGAAAGCATGTTTTCACTCCAAGAATGCATTGGGTTTCATAATGCAGTCAGTAAAGCTTATCAACAAGTGCTACAGTTGAAGCAGGTTATGCACTAGATGGTGTATCTGTGTAAAATCTTCAATTATCCTGGAAGGCCAAGAAGTGTGGTGGTGGAAAATAGTCTTTAGAAAATTGATTTTAGAAGGGTTAGTGATTCAATAATGGGAAGTTACTGCATTCTAAGAAAGAAAGAGAGGTTTAAGGCTCAAAATGGGTGGCATTTTCTTCATCATCATTCTTACATTTTTTTAAAAAAAATGGCTTTAGCAAGCAGGTCCATTACTTCTTAACCAGTGAAAACCTGTTTAAAATTCCAAATGGAGTTCCCATGATGGCTCTAATGAATAGTAAACAATAATAGGAGATGCACTTCAGTCATGGACTTACTTAGATGGCATACTTCTGTTTGCTGGTAACTCTTCTGAAGGAGCTCATATTGAAGTAGCCTTATTAGTTATGTAAGGCCAAGGTATTCAATTAGGGTTGATGGGGATCATACTGATTGGCTTCAATGCTTAATTATCTCTACACAGAAGTTTGTTACCTCTGTTTTGCTACTTATGACAGCCTTTGTAGTTCAAAATTTGGAGTGACTATTGGAGATTCAAGCAAGCAAACTAATCCTAAAATAAGACAATTAAGCGAAGTATTGTTAAACTTGCTATAGATTTCTCTTGACACAGAAACTACCATGCAAAAGTGCCTTTCCAACATGCAAAAAACCAATCATGCTTCTAAGAGAATCTCTCAAGGGCCACAATTGATTTCATTATGTATTTTGTTTTTTTTCCTGAGTTTATGAATTCAATAATTGTAGTAGGATGTATTTTGTTTCCCTCTATTTTATTGTATGTACTTTGATAATTTAAAGAGCCTATAAAGAGGTCTTACTGGTACAGTTTGGGCACTTAGACTCACATCAGCATGGTTACCACATCCAAGTCAACTTGGATGAATCAAGATGGTTCACTTCACCTCTATATGTAAATATCCTCAAGAATTTTGGGAAATTCTAAATTATTTCACCAGAAGATCTTATCAACTATTCCAATTTATCATTTACAAGTGGGTTGGATTAACCCATCCTTAAGGTAGGCAATTTTTCCAGCAAGTGGGGATGCTTGGAGGAATCTGAGGAATAAAGTCAGAGCACAAGGATGTTTATGGAGGGCCCTGGTCAAGGTCTTATATAACAGCAGATGGCCCTAAGTTTACCGAAGAGACCAATAACCGAATTTTTGACTGTTTGTACGTTTAAAATATGCTTTTGTACAAGGAAATGCATTAAACTGACGGTTTGAATAGAGATTAAATTTTCTAGTCATCCATTGGCTTTGAGGGAAAAGAAACATCAAGCAAATTACTTTCTCCAGAGTTGCTAAAAATGTCTATAGGGGAAACATGACTTCCTCTGGAGCTGTTCAAAATATCTAAAGGGGAAAAAATGACTTCCTCCAAGCTGGTAAAAATGTGAGGAAAAATATGACTTCCTCCAGGGCTGCTAAGAATGTCTGAGGGGGAAAAGAGAAAAAGGAGCAATGAAAGTGTCAATGAACACCAACTACTGAGAAGTGTGCGCATGGATCTGACATCTTGGTAGTAAGAGATTAACATGGGCCTTAATCATAGATGCTTGCCCAGTTTGTTTCACTTCTCTCAAATCTGGGAAAAATTGCTGCAAATCCAAGGCTTTCATTAGGACCTGGCGTGTGCTACTTTTGGCAATATGCTAACTTCTATTGCATTATCAGATAGGTCATAGTTTTATGGTATTGTGAATTTATTTTATTGACTAAGAGATGTTTAGGCATCCTTAGGAGGCCAGGATAAAGATAAATGACGAATGAAAATGTTTTCTCAGGATGGACAAAAGATAAGGTTGATGCCTGACAGTAGGGAGTAAGCATGATAATAAATTAAGATGTGTTTGAAAGATGGCTTATCATCTGTGGGGAGCTTTTCATACACTTTTTAGTTTCTCTTGGGATCACCGGGGGGAGGGTGTTGGTGGTGGTTTTCTAAATGGTTATGTTTAAAAAAGTAAGTTAACCATAATTATCTTTTCCTCTCTATGCTAGATATTTTTTGTCGTGTGCTTGCTAATGGCTTAGTATTGATATGATTGATATAATAACTGGTTTGCATAGTATCTTAATGAATTATATCATTGTTATTGCTTTCAAATTCAGTGTGCAAGAAGTCACTTGAAGGTCCTGTTCACCATTAACTTTTGAAACATATTTGCCAGAGCAATGAATTTTAGGAAGATTTTACATCAAAAAACCTCCACTAAGTGAGCTTTATGATCAAAATTATACGGTGGCAATTGTTCAACAAGATGTCAGTTCTTTATGTGAAAGATTTATGAAATAGTAGCAATTTGTCAGTCATGCTCAAAAAGCAACTTCCTAGCTGGAGGAAGCCATAATCCAAGTTTTTGTTTATACATCTTTGCATTGGATTGCAAATACTTTTGTTCCAATTTATATGAGTAAAAGAGATATTCAAAATTTACTAATTATCATGGGATTAAACTTGTGAGTTTAGGAAGAGAACATGAAATGGGTTTTTGGGAATCAATTTTGTTTATGCCGAGAGACAGCTTTTGATGAATGATGATGATGATGATGATGTTTGGCAATTTATTCATTTCTCGTGCAGAACCCTATCCATGATCATTTAATTTTTTTAAAGTAATACACTTATTTCAGCTTTGTGGAAAATCAGCCTGTTGTAGCAGTATCTGATTGCATCATTCTTTACAACTTGTGTTTTCATTATTTGTTTCGTGCAATGTAATGAAAGATACTAACACCAATCAGGTAGCCAAAATTATTGAAGTTGCACCCATACGCGTGTACGAGGTCGTGACATTTTATTCAATGTTTAACCGAACAAAGGTGAGCACTGCCATTCTCCTGTTTTTTGCTTACCCTTTGAACTGTTTTCAGAAAAACTTGGTAACACCTTGCACTTTTCAAGCAAAGCTGTACGTGGCAACAAATCTGCAAGCATAAACAGTTGTGTTGTGTATGTTTTTATTTGCTTGTGCACTTGGCAGGTGGGTAAGTATCATAAATAGTTGTGATTTTATTTATTTATTTATTTGTTTTGGTGTTTTGTTTTAGGTGGGGGTTGTGATGTGGAATGTGGATAGGATCAAACTTAAACAGTTTTGTTGTGTAATGTTTTTATTTTGCGTGTGTATTCGGCAGGTGGGTAAGTACCACCTTCTGGTCTGTGGAACGACACCTTGCATGATACGTGGTTCACGTGAAATAGAGGAAGCCCTACTAAAGCACCTTGGAGTGAAGCGCAATGGTGAGTTATCCACTTAAAGGATTGTATGTTTTAGATTTCTGCAGACATCTAAATGTTAGATTTTGGAACTTGTATTTTGTAATCCAGATGGCTTTCTTTTCCCACTTCTTTTTCTTAATCTGGGCAATGCAGAAAAATTTAAATTTAGGGCATGTTTGTTTAACACAGAAATTTTTCAAACCAAAACTTTTCACTTTCCACGACTACTTTTTTTTTTAAATCATTTTTCACATCTTCCTATACAACTACTTTATTTTTTAATCATTTCAAACCAAAAACTTTTCACTTTCCTGAACTACTTTATTTTTTAATCATTTTTCACATCTTCCTATACAACTACTCTACATTTCAATTGTTTATACGCAATTACCCACACAACTAACCTATCTATTTTAACTTTGTTATCTTTACTTCTCATCATTACTCTTATCATATTACATCATTTTCTCTAAATTTAAAAACTTTTACACCAAAAAATTTTCATTCAAAAGTTTTACCATTTCTCAAATGCATCCTTAAAACTCCAATTATGTACCAACTTGTACACTATTTGTCATTATTGAACAGAGGTGACTAAAGATGGCATGTTCTCTGTTGGAGAGATGGAGTGCATGGTAAGGGCTTCACTTTCAGACCCAAGTGGCATTTTTTCTTTTAGAGATTCTCAACGGTTGCTGTGTTGATTGAAGAATTTTTGTTTCGTAGTTGGAAATAGTGAGATTTTCTCATCCCATTCATGTTACCAGTTTGCCTCATTTATTTGGACAGAATACACAGAAATTGAATTTTTTTTTTTTTTAATAGCAAGGGACGCTTCTTACAATTCTAAGTGTATTTTTATATGCTATTTCCAAGACATTCTTTTGCAAGTTGTTTCATGCAACTGGCTTGTGTGTGCATTTGGGGTTGGCCTTGCTGTGATTTCAATGCTGACTAAGGATGAATTACATCTACTTATGGTTAAGATGTAAAGGCAAATCTATCAATTTGAGGAGCCACAAACAGGAGCATCGACATTGATTAGGGTTTCACTTACCCGAATTTTTTCTTTTACCGCATTTGACTGAATTAGTTGTATTAGATCTTGCAATGAAAGTTGTATGACACATCTTCTGGACATAGTAGATCTTTTGACAAATTGCATTAAGCCAGTTTCCTACCCGGCATGTAGGCTTCATTTTTGGTGACATGCAGACCAAAGGACAGCTTTTGCTGATTAGTGTCTTTTTTTTTTTTTTCCTGTGCCAAACTACGAGTTCACTAATGATATAGAAGGTCTGGAGCATCAGTAATGAGTAGGCTGCTCATTCCATTTGATCCAAGTTGGCACTTAAACATTGCCCTTTCTTTTTGTTGTCAGGGATGCTGCGTAAATGCTCCTATGATTACTGTGGCTGACTACTCCAGAGGATCAGAAGGATACACCTATAACTATTATGTCAGTCCTTAATCTCACTGTATGATTAATACTTTTTGGTTTTTTATTGCTATTCAGCAAGTGCCTCACAAAACGTTCTCTCTTTTTGTGTTTTTGTTTTGCTTTTGGGTGCAATTCAGGAAGATGCTACTCCTAAGAGAGTCGTTGAGATTGTAGAGATGTTGAGAAGAGGAGAAGCCCCTCCGGTTAGTCTGCTCGCCTCATCTAGTCAACTCATGTTTCCTATTGTATATATTGTTCTAACGGACTTTAAAAATTTCAGGTTGGCACACAGAATCCAAAGCGCATAAGGTGCGGTCCTGAGGGAGGGAACACCACTTTGTTAGGGGAACCAAAGCCACCTCCATGCCGGGACCTTGATGCCTGCTAGGAATAGGGCACAAGTTTTATGCCATATTCCATTTGCGGCCATATTCTGGAAGGCTTCTTTCTTGTTATGTTGTTCTGCCCATCGCATTTTGTGCTGCCCACCTGAAATGGGAAAGTAAATTTAATTGCAGCCTCGTTTCCTTGAGAAATTAAATGAATTACAACCTTTTTACAGAGCGACCCGTCTGAATTTGTAGGAAACGTGAAATAAGCAGGCAAGATTTTGAACAGACATGGAGTAGCAAAAAATTCTCAGGAGTTCTATTTATAATGCCTTGGGTCTGATAATTTTAGTTTGGTCTTGAACCCATCTTATCCGACAAGCTTACCTGTGTGGATGTGTTGTGTTTTAGCGGCAGCTATTTAGATCATGAGCTTGGCCATCTACGCATGAGAATGCAAAGGGTTTGATTCCTCTAGGATTTATTCTTCCCTAGATCTCTGTGTTTATGGGCCTTCCACTCAGACACTCTCTTTAACTGGGCTACAAGTAAAAATTTCGACAATTTTGACTGTTGGCTGATGTCGGAAAAGATTCTTATTATTATTCTTATGATATTATATCATTTTTACATATTCAAAAACTTTTGCACAAACTTTTCATTGAAAGTTTTATCACTTTTCAAACACATCATTTCATCAAAAGTTTTATCATTTTCTAAATACGCTTTAAAAAAAAAAAGTTGCGGAAATCAAATAAAAGCAAAGATTTTGCAACGCTATGTTTGAATAAAATGACTTATACCGTTAACCTGTGTTTGATGTGAGCGAAGATGAAACGTTAAAGTAAGGGTTGTTATCATGTGCACTTTGGGTGCATTTAACTTTGGTGTATTTGGGTGAAAATATTCATTTTGAAATTTTTTCTGAATTTTTTTTTACATAAATGTTATTCTAAGTGTATTTAACATGTTTATTAATTTTTACTATTTTTGGAGATTTATAAATATTTTTTGGAATTAATAATTTTAGTAATAATTGTAAAAGACCACAACGCTCGTATGGTTTACGCTTGATGCGTGACCACAACGCCGTTGCCCTTATATGGATTACCCTTGATGTGTAAAATGTAGGCTAATATATACATTCAGGATAAAATAAAGTAAGATGAAATTCAAATATTAGGGCATGTTTGGAAGTGTTGAAACTTTTTGATGAAAAGTCCTGTTTAGAAGTTTTTAAATTAAAAGAAAATGATTTAATGTAATAGGGGTAATGATAGAGAGTAAAGAGAATAAAATTAAAATAAATAAGTTAGTCGTGAGTAGTTGTGTAGAAATGATTGAAATGTAGTGTCATTGTATAGGAAAATATAAAAAATAACTAAAAAATAAAATAGTTTTAAAAAATCCAAAAACCGTGACATTTGGCCAGATGAAAGATCAAAGGCGGGCGAACACATCCATCCCAAGAAATGATCGCTACCGTGATAAAGGTCTCGCTTTTGTGGCTGAATACAATTCATGAAATAAATTTGGGAAAAAAGATTGGATTACATAGAAGTGAGGATTAGAGAGGCCTAACTCACATATACATAACATATGAATTGAATGCGTCAGACACATTGAGTCTTGATTGCGTATGATGTGTAAGCCGTTTATCATTTTTTACACACATGCGGGCCCTACGTAAATTTTAGTCATTTTAAATTTTTTACGTATTTTATCTTATATTTAGACATGCATCTTATCTGAAGATCACCATGCGAAGTGACACTCAGCCTATAACAATAAACTAAGCACTTGTTTGGACCAATGTCTTAAGAGAAATTTTGATTGTGTCAGATTTAATACTGATTACTTATTTCATCACTTCAGTGTAACATCATATATCTATGAGAAGTGATGGCCAAACATCACTTATTATTATTAGAGATATTTTCACTAATGGATTTTTAATTAAATTGTGTTTATGCCTATGTTTCAAAGCTTCTAGTAAATATGTTTATAAATTTTTAAATATTCACAGTTATGCCTATGATGAATATCAACCTCTTAATTTTTCTAAAAACATAATATTTTTTGATAAATCAAACCATTCATTGTATTTACCAATGTAAATTAGTTGATCTACGAAAAATCACATTAATTGGGTACCTTAGTGGGATAAAATCAATTTAAAAACAATTTATACTTTATTAGAGCCCATTAAGATGTCCAATCAAGGTGATTTTTGGTATATTAATTAAATTCACAACACACAGAGTGGTTTGGATTTTATCAAAAAGATATCTTTATTTTTTAAAAATCAAGAGATCGACCGTTGCCATAGTTATAACTGCAAATAATTTAATAATTCACTGGACTAATCGCAATAAATTTTGAATCATAGACATAAAAAAGCAATTTATACAAAAAATCATAGGTGGGAGCATCAATACTTACTATTATCATCATCATCATCATCATCATCATCCTTAGTGATCTCATATGGTCTCCCCAAATTGCCAAAATGGAGTGATTTATGAATGACCAGAAATGTTTTATATGTTATTTTTATTCATGCGAAATATAAATTTTTACCTGCGAATTTAGCAATTTTTAAAATTTATTTAGTATTTTTATTTTTAAAAATAAAGAAAAGAGATTAGATACATGAGCACCTAGATGTTCTACAGTGAAATTTGATAATTTTTCTAATTTATTTAGTATTTTCTATTTTTGAAATCAGTGCATGTGTCTACTATTTTTTTTTATTTATTGATTTTCAAAAATAAAAATATCAAATAAATTCAAAATTTTGTCAAATTTCACATGATGGAAGATCTAAACACGGACCCACACGTAGAATAATCTTTTTTTATGGTCACTCATAAATCACCTGATTTCGCATAAAAACCAGACCTATTATCATCATTTTAATAGGGGTGTTTTCATTGATGCCAATCAAAAACTAAAATATTTTTATTCACGACACTGTTTAAATTTTTTTTTCAAACGCATCAACAATTTCTAAAATAAATTGCATTCATGTTAATTTTTTTCAAAATTTCCAAAATACCCTTATACCTAGGAGTGCTAATAGTCATGGTCAACCCGTCAACCCGTCAACCCGTTCGTTCAAGTTCAACCCATTTATAAATAAGTTTGAGTTGAGATTTTTAAATAAATGGATTATGATATGGGAACCCATTTAATTATTTAATTAAATAAACGAATTATTGTTGAGATTTTGTAATCCGTCAACCCGTTTAGTAATTTGTTTAACTCATTTAACTCATTAAAGTTATATATATGTAAATCTTTTGATTATTTTCTCTCGCTAAATTTTCCTCATGCTACTTAATTTTTATTTTCTAATTGTTACTCTAATTCTATTTTTCCGTTATTGCTTTATTTTTATTTCCTCTGAGCCGAAAACACCATTTTGTCTCTTATTGTAAAATCATCGCCTACCAGAGTTTAAGTTTTTAAATTGTTTGTTATATAACTCGTTAACAACCCGACAATCTATTTATTAAATGTGTTATAAATGAGTTAGAGTTAAGGTTTTTTTAAATAGGTTAATAAATGAATAAGGATTGAGACATTTTAAATGAGTTAAGATTAATCTCCAACCGGTCAACTCGATACTTTAACACCGCTACTTATATCCCATCCTCCCGAAATCAAGTTGAATCAAGTTGCAGGAATTCGCGTTTTTAAAATCCTGTGATGAGTGCGAGTTGTTAAATAAAGTTGCCGCTGCAGGCATACGTAGCCAATAACTAAAGAATAACTCGTAATTTCTCACGTTTAATTTAGATGCTGATAACTAAAGAATAACACATAATAACACAAATTCCCGCATTCAAGTTGATTTAGGGGAGACGGGATTGCTCATTTTGGAAAAATTGAAAAAAAGTTCGGCATGCGTGTCATTTATTTTGAAAATTGTTTTTAATTTTACATTGGAATAGACACAGATGCCACTAATAAAAGGACCTGATGCCTGAAAAGCTGATGCATGCATGGCGTTCTTGGAAATGGGAATCCAAAATCAACGTCTTGAAATTGGAATCTCTGTAAGTGGAGATGTGCTGAATAAATGAATCCAGGAGTGGGTTGGTGAGTGATACAGAGGCAGACAGAGAGACAGCTGCTCTGAAATATGCACGTGCCGCGATGGACCCGTTTATTTGAAAATTCAGTGCCGTCTAAATGTGGACGACTCTGTCCCTATTTCAATTTCCGAAGCGTAAAAACCAAGATCAAGATCCCATGTCATCGACTTGGCACTTGGTAGATACCAGCAGCATTGGATGCCTTTTTCTCATTCCCTCCCTCGGGCGGACACACTCTTATCCAACCAATCTATTATTGTTTTCCGGTTAAGGCTATTAATCTCGGTGCACTTGAGCGTGTCCAACTTTTTTTAAATTTTTTTTCAATACAATTGTTAATCTAAGTATATTTAATATGTATTTCAAGTTTTTATTATTTTTGAAGATTTATAGATTTTTTGAATTTTTTTAGCACATGTGGAATTACTAAAATGTCACTAGTTTTAAAAAAAATCAAAAAATTATCTAGAAATCTTCAAAAGTAATAAGACTTAATGCACATGTTAAGTATATTTAAATTAACAATTATATAAAAAAAATTTAAAAAAATGAAATTTTATACTTGAATACACTGAAATGAAGTGCACCAAGGTGTCCTTATTTAACGGGGAATATGCCGACCGTCCCCGGCCCTGCGTATCGCCGTACCGTCCGTACTCCGCCAGAAAATCACCCAAGTTGCCGCTTGTCCTAGCAGAAAGCCTGGGCTGCTATATTTCCAAATTCCGGCATATATCGGCCGGCGGTTTTACTACTTCTGCACATGTTTACATTACTTTCAAGGGGTACCTTTTAGGCGCTCTTCAAATGGAAAAATAATCTTGACCATCCGATCGGTGTGACTTTTTTGATGAGATGGGCACGATGCCAACGAATCAAACCATCAATTCATTACGCATCACTAGTTTTTGATAATGGCCAGTGGACCCCTACAAATGACTGACGCTGACTTTCCTGACGCATGTGCTACATGACCGCATCGCTGACACAATTGTGGACTGCTAATTGATGCTTATTGGATTGGGACTTGGGGGGGGGCCACTGTTAGTGCTGAAAATAAGGCCGAGTTAGCCCCAATTTTATAAGTTGAGGCAATAATTTTAGATCCGTGTTTCAATTTTAAGAAGTTGGCTAGGTCGCCCATATCTCAACCCAACCCATAAGGTATAATTTATTCTTATAAATTATATGACTTATTTATACGAATATCGTTTTGTTAAATAAATATGTTTAACTTTATGACTTATTAATGTAAATATTATTTATATTGATGTATGTTTAATTTTACAACTTATTGACATTGATAAATTTTTATTTCTTAATTGCATATATGTGGTTTAAGTTATTTCATTCACATATTTATCAATGAAATAAAATATATTATCTATTTTGTTTATATTTTACAAGAATGAATATTATTATTTTACAATTTAATAGTTTTAATTGTAATTCAAAATTTACATCATTGTACTTTTAAGACTGATACACATATTATCAAGGTCAAGTTGTAAACAAAATTATTTAAATTTTTTTACTAATGCTTTATTATGAAAATTATGTTTTACTCACTCAATAGTAAAATATTCAATAATTAACCTCTAAATTTATCATAAGTATGAGTTTATATTGATATGTATTTAAAATTTTAAACTTTGACTTACTCTTTTAACTCAACCTAGTGTCTCCATACCAATTTGAAGTTTGTTCTGAGACATCTTAAAGAAAGGTGAGAACCAGACCGATCTTGCCCCGACTCAATATAAAAATATAATTAAATAGAATTTTTAAATATAAGATCAGAATTGAGCACACCCTTACCGGCCCTGACCCAACTCCATTTTCACCCGTAGTCATTGTAGCCGTGGGAAAATTTTCCCGAGTCACAGCAAGATGGGCCGTCAGAAGCAGAAACGTCTGCATAACATATACCATTTCTCGATCTAATGATTCACCCACCAAGGGATTCAAAAGGGATTTGAAAAAGGACCCAAAACAGACTTTTAAAAGCTTAACTCCCCTCCACTCACAACAATCTCTTGTTTCAATTTACGATCAATCCTCTTTTTGACTACAAAGCACCCCACCAACATCACTCTCTTTATAAAGCTATATCCGACCAACCGCTTCGCCCTTTTCATCTACCATTTCCATTTATTTTGACACAACATGTTTCTACTTCCGCCCAATCATCTCCTTCTCAGTGGCCCCCCCAGCCCCCCAAGACCTCCACAACCATTACAAAATTAAGGCAAAAAGCATAACGCCCACCACCAAAAAACTCCTTACTTGGCAATCCACTACCACATCCCACCCACTAAAAAAGATAAGTTGAGAAAGGAGCCACTAGGAGCAATGCAACATAGCTTTGACAAAACCTCGCCTTCACTCAAAAATTAAGAGGAATACCTCTAAATTCCTTCTTTTTTTCAAGGCATGACATTACAACATGTTTGACAAGTTAAAATAAAGATAAATATGAAGAAAATGTGAAAGCCAAATAGCTTCTGACTTTGATGCAACTAAAGGGGAGAGATATCCTAATACCCACAGCCTGGCGAACAACTGAGGGAGGAAGGGGATCGGAATGTAGGGCCCGACCGCTTTGTAGGAGTTGTCGATGGGCACGTGCAAAGTCTCATTGCCTTCTAACCCTATGAAGGGGCGTTTGGCTCGGGCTTTACCGTCATGGGACTGTCGGATTGGTGTGTGTGGTAGATGGCAGCAGCGAGCGATATGGGCATGATGCAGAGGGCCTTGGACTGAAGGAACTGCATTGCTGCCCCAACATCCTCTTCCATCAGCTTCGACACTTCCCGCTCGGTACCATCGGTTGACCACGTCTCCCATGCTCGCTGGTTGCCACCACCCTCATTTGCCCCGCCCTTGGTTTCAAAGAAGGGGAAAATTTTTTTTTCAAAAAAAAAAGTCCAATTAGCACCAGTACGATATATATGTTTTGATTACCACCAATACCATATATTTGATAATACAATTGCAAGCTGAAAGAGGCCTATACATGTCGGCAATTCTACAAAGTTGGCATACATGGGATTTGGAATGGCTGACTCGCTTGGCATACAAGCATAACTAGCTAATTTCCCAATACAAATTGCAGGTGGGGATTCTGCAAGAAAACATACCACAACATGGGTATGTCTGCTGTGGTATGTTTTCAGAATATTTGAAGATTTAAGGCCACATACAAATTGACTATAAGCCTGACCACCCATCAGTAGTTCATATCTACTAAATACGGGAATACGAGCAAATCAGGTGATAAGCTGTACTAACTAATACAGGAATACTCAAAATTATCACTATTTCTCATTATTCAAAACTTCAAACATTAGGATGCTTGGATCTTGAAGAGTCTGGGATAAACATTGATCTGTCAAACTCATCATCTTATCCTGTTGACCTCATCAGATTAACAATTAACTGGATACCAACCAGTTCCAACAGACATCGTATCAACATAAGCAATGGGAAACCCTATCAAATCTTAGAATCACATGCAGGTAATGCTGAAGGAAGTTTGTGCAAAGACTTATACGCGACATTTAATATGCTGGATTTTCTTTTCAAACTGTCTAATAGACATGTAAAAAAAAAAAAAAATTAAATTAAATTCTTTTCACATCTCAATATCTAGAAATTTGGCTTTGAGAATGGCTGGTTGCTAAACCTTCCATGTTTTACTCACTCTGGTGATCATCAAGGCTTGACCCCAAACAATGGAAACCATGGAAATAACCACTTAGCTGATCAAGAAGAATGAGGTACCATTTGCTAAATGCTCCAAATGCCAAAATGAAAAGATGGGCTGGTTGCAAATTTCTGGCTCTTCCGAGAATGTATTACCTCAACTGATGGCAATGGAGTTTCGGCTACAAGCTGTGCCACAGCACCAGCTCCCCCAAGTCTGCTCATGCTTAGGACCTGCCAATTATTGTTGAAAAAAGGATTAACAAGGGAGGGGAACCAAACATCTAGGACAGAATCAATGGAACAGAAATTACATGCAAATCCAAATCCTAAACCAATAATCCAATTATCAAAAAAATGCAGAATCTCGAAGGTGCAGTGGCTGATGTGGGCTCACTATGGATTGTAGTGGTTAACCTTACAAGTCTTTCATGGCCATACCATAAATTCCTTGATGTGGAAGAACGGTTCTTCAGGAGGAACGATCTAGAGGATCCACATTTTTTCCTCAAAAAAAAATTGAGTCAGATGAGACTTTGTGTAGGAGACTGATGTTGATGCGGCATTAGAATATGAATGCAAAGTGTGGCATGGGAAACGAGGGCCAAGTTCAAGATAAGGGACTCATGAGCTATAATAAAACAGTAGGTATAAAGTTGGTACATGTTTGGTATGAAGGTTGGTAATGGTTTGATAAAAATTGGTAGGGGTTGTTTAAGGTGGTTCTCTGGATCAGATGCTTAATAGAGATAAAAATATGGCAGTTCATAGCTCAAACTTCAGATGAATATCCAAAGAAACAGATCAGATTAGTACTGAAACCAGTGTGGAAATGATAAGGAAATCTTCTATTCTTGACCTACGCAATGTGATGAGTATGATGGCATACAATGCATTAGGAATTAGGATCCACCATATGTAAATGCCATCCAATCAGCTGGATCAAGCAAACACACTCAAACCCTGATGTTCACTATGCCAACCACAGATTCAGCTGGGATTGAAAAAACTGGGTGAGCCGCACTTGATGGAAACAATGGATTTTGAGGTCCTACATTTGAAGTATTTCCCTTTAGGCTGGGCCATCCATGGTTTTTGTGTCATTAAACTATTAAGTTATACAAAACGAAAAATGGTCTCCCAAAATGGGCCATTCCAAAACTACTAATCAGCATGGTAAGATATATATATTTATTTTCCATGGTAATTACATAGCATCCACCTCCAAAGTGAGGGCACAGTGATGGCCCTCACAGTGGCAGACCTAGGACCTTTGATGATGGGGGTAAGGAGGCATCTTGTTGTAATGGCAGCGGATTAGAGCAGTTTGCCCACTGTCAAACTGTCCCAAGGGAACAGCGGGCACAAAAAAAGAGAAGCCATATAAGCAGGGTGCCTGCCAATACACACAAACCAAGGGGTGTTGAGGGTGATGTATTGGGAGCAGCAGCGCCACTGGCGCCTTTGGGACAATGGGTGTACTGTCCAATCCCATTCTGTTGAAATATTTCTCAGAATTTCAAGCAGGTGTAGATCTGCCTATGGTTTCTCATCACGTACTGGAATTGGGTTTCATGCTTAAGCCAACAACAATTATTAAGAGATACAAACTCTTGAAATCAATTATGTAACAGCATAGGTTATTTACCTTGACCTGGAGCCTCAAAAACTTCACATAATCCACAATTTCATCAAGCATTGCTGCTCTATCAGTCTGCAAAAATAGATGTAAATTGACAATGGTTGAAATCGAGAATTACGGATGTTTTTTGTTCCTAGATGATCAGTGTACCATGACAGGAATTATAACTAGATGCAGTTGTAATAGAGTGAAAAACTGTGTACTCAACCGTCTCAGTCTGGTCATTGGTATGAAGAATTAGAAAAGGTACACCAAAATTTCCATCATTTATTCACGCAAGCAAGGGTATGATTACTCTCTCTAATAAAACATGCCATAACCACCAGTGTTCTATTAGGAGCAACAAAGCATTGCATTTTGAGTACAGTTTTCGCAAAAAACTTGAACCCTGTTCTGTTTTCATACCTCTAGGAGGAAAAGTGAGACTTCTTCCTTATTCATAGATGCTATACTGCTTATATTTCCAATTAATAGTCACAACGTTAAGAAAAGAAACAAAACTCTAACCAATAACTCATGTAAGAGAAGATGAATACTTCTTTTCCAACTACACAACAAAAAGGCACCTAAACTGGTTCCAGTCTTGCTTTTCTTCTTCTGGGTCAAAAAACACTTCAAAATTGTAAGTTCTAGAACAACCACCTTGTTGGAACTTGGAACCAGCTCCTGCAAAGCCTTCATCCTCTCTGCTATTCTTTCCCGACGCAGCTACACTCACAAAGCAAAAGACTCATACTTGGGACAAAGACAAGATAAAATGAGAATCAAAGTTGACATTCATAAAAATAAGATTACTAATCCTATTTTCATTCACAAGCTTCACTATAGATGCACCACATCTTTCTTCAGCATGACAAGAGGTACTCTGTAAATGAAACACATGTTTTAATAATCCAAATAAGTGTTTTATATACCACATGAATGGATGGACCTTGCTGAAATATTTTCAAAGCAGAATAGTATGAGTAATATTGTATGTGGCCCAGAGAAGAAATCTATGGATGGTATAAAAATGGCTGGTCCATAACTCAGCATCAGGGATCTTGAAGTCTAGAAGACACCTCTCCCGGTCAGGATGTTGACCAATTCAGACCCACATCTTTAAAACAGCAAATAAATCACCATCTAGAAAATCAGTTGATGCGATGACATCACTCAAACTAAGTAACGCTTTTACACAGAACACAGAGCGCAATCTCAATCCAATATTTTATTCTAACTGACAGGTTGATTCACTTGGGTGTATTTGGTAAGGTGGAACTTCTTTTTGTAACCTTTTTAATTAGAGTGACATGTAATTAACTTAAAATTTTACTGCTAATCCTTTATTTTGTCATTGTTTTACTTTTTTCTGAATCATCATTTCCTACTTATCATTTCATTGCATCTATTTTCTAGATTTCACTTTTTCTCTCTTCTTTTCAATTTCGTTTCCCAGCTCCCAAAAATCTCTAATCATCATGAGATAGCAATGTTCAAAACATCTCCAAGAGGGGGGGAAAACACTAATCATAGTATGAATTCTTGTCACACATACCCGCTCAGCAATACTATGTGGATCAGTAGCTTGGCCTCGTCTGGCGCGAACTCTTGGGCGTATAGCAGGTGGGTGTGCAGCAATTGCAACCGTGCCAGGTGTTGCTTGCCTGTGGTAAGGCTGCAAAAACCACAGTTCCTTCAAACCACTTGCACAAGAGAGAACAAGTTGCATATACAGAACGCAGAATAAAAATCCCAACCCCACTGTAGTAACTTGAGAATACTCTGCAAATTCACCATCAAAAATTACACATTGATGAAAATATAAGCAAATGTGATGATGCATTGCATCAACCATCCATCTGACTCCATAAATTTGAAAAGCAATCTTGCCAACCATTGGTCTATTCCCAAATAGTTGGATGGCAATGATTATCATATAAACGGTGGCCCCACCTAAAGATTCATATTCACCCAAAACAAAAGATAACGCATTTTGCGTCTTCAATTCGAAAATTCCAGCCTCAAAGACACAAACTCAAAAATGGAAAGCGAGCAAGCGACTGATTTGGCGGCATTAGTTCCACTAATCCCCTTCCAGGTTCCACCGTGAGGGAGCCTGACAAAGGTTATGCTCTGATGTAATAGTTTTGGATTATGAGCATGACCCATTCAAGAATCAAATGCCACATTCTCTAGGCATGTTTGGCGTTCCATAAAACATGTCAATTTGAAAATTTTCAATTTAAGACTTTTTACTCTTCATAATTATGTTATTTTCTAACGATTTATTTACATATTTCCATACAACTATTTCCTGTTGAATCATTTTTTCACAACTATTCATGCAAACATTATCTATTTTAATTTTATCATTTTTACCATTCATCATTACACATATTGTGTAACTTCATTTCTCCAATTCTAAAATCTTTTACACCTAAAAATTTTTCTTTCAGAGGTTTTATCAAATACCAAACACAGTAAAAAAAAAAAAAAGGAAAAAATGGAAGCTACGCAAAAAATCTTTTTTGGGATATTTAAAGAACAAATCATGTACGTTTTAGGATCTTGCTTGATTAACTAACAGAGACTGATTGGAAGGATGGTTGGAGTTTAAAATGAGAAGCTAGAAAATTTAAAAGGTCCATTTTGCAGAGTTTCTTTCAAATCAAACCCCTTTAGAATTTTTTTTTTTTTTTTTTTTTTTTTTTTGCATTTCATACCCCAGACGGTGAGACCGTTGGTCTTTTTAGCCTCCTTCACAGGGTCGATTTTACAACATTCTGAAGCCCTATTCTACAAATACTGAAAACCACACAACAAATCGCAATTATCTAAAAAAAATCGAATTTTTCGAATGGTCATCATTAAATGCTTGCATAGAAGGATGGATTTTTAATTTTAAAAATAAGTTTATCAAAAATAAAGCAACAACAAATTTTATTATTTCAAAAATTGCTTCGCTGAAAATATTTGAGTAGGCCATGGTGCTGGGCTCACCAGAAGAGCGGGAGCCGGATGGCGGCCTGGCACCGTGGGGACCACGCTTGCGAGTGGCCCCGCGCGCCACCGGGCCTAGGCATTACCAGATTGCAGCGGCAATAATGCACGAGCCCACACGTGTGAAATAGCAGCACGTGCACCTCATGCTGACGTCGGAGAACACGTGGGCGTTCACCCGAGGGCTCCCCGGCGAGGGAGTGGCATTTTCGTCACTAGGCAAGCACTTCACTTGCAGGCCTCGCATGATATCAGGGCCGAGATCCGACACTGCACGCCATGGATGAAGGACTCTGATAACATACACGCACGCGTGCCACAAGCGCGACAAGATATCATCCATCATTTCCTGATTCTAGATTTTTCTTTTTTTCGAAATTCAAAAATGGACACTCAAAAATGGACTCTGGAGAAGTGCAAGCAGAACCAAGGTTTTTGCCCACTCCTTTTGCGGGACGCGTACAGCCATTGCTGTTTTCGTGCTAGAAAAGACAGCAGTTTTGTACTGATAATGTCCCAGAAAAGTAAAAAAAGTGGAAGAGTGGGTAGGCGTGAAATTAGCGCCATTTATATCACCTGGGAAGGATGTGGCGGTGTGGAATGCGGCTGCGGCACGTGGCCGAACGAAGGGAAGAGGCTCCCCAAATGCACAGGATCTCTCTCCTGCTACGAAGGGAAGAAAAGCTAGTTAGCTGACTAAAATAACCCTGTCGATGTGAATTCTCCCTAATGAAGATTTTGCCCCGGAAGTCGCTGTCTCCGGAGGAAGGAAGTGACGAGGACATGTTTGCTCCCATTCCGGGGCATGAACGTGACTTCACGACACAGATGATTGAATCTGGCCAGAAAGATCGTTTTTATCCCCGTGGCAACTCCGGGGGTAAACGGTCACTTCAGATACAGGGCCGAGTCCAGCCGGCCACCGTCGTATCAGTTGTCGGAATGACGCTTTTGCCACGGCATAGCGCATGCAACAGAAGGGAGGAGGAACCGGGAAGGCGACTAGACGCGATGGGCACCGACTACTTAGTCCCAGGGGCAAAAACATCATATTCTAACGCGATATCGAACTCACCAAGTTTCCCGCGGCTTTGTCGACGCCATCCTCCCGAAACCGCATCCCGCTTGCGGACCCGTCTTCCGCTTTCGCATAACCTCCCTTTCCCTGCTCCAAGCTCCGACCCAGCGTGAAGATCCCTCCATGGAAACCGCCTCCCGCGATCTGTTCAGGACCCACCTCGCCGGAGCTAAGCTGCAGCCCCATCGCCGTTCCAGCGAGGCCACCTCCCTCATTCCCGGCGGCGTAGGACGGCATCGCTAGGATTTGCTCCAGGAAATCGTCGGACAGGCTTTCCGGTGGGTGGTTGGCCATGCAGAGCACAAGCTAAAGGGATGTCTTATTGTCTTGGCCGGTTTTCCCGCGATGCTGTGAACGGAAGGTAGGGGCGTTGGAGGGCATGGAAGAGGAAAACGAGCTATTCTTTTACCGGAAGTCGAGACGTGTCGGAGAATCAGGTAGCAGAACGAGGCTGGGCAAAAGACGTTAACTTCGAGTTAAGAAGGTTTGAGAGGGTAACATAGGAATTCGGAATAAAATAAAGGGGTAAAATGGGAAACGACCTTGGAAGAGCTCTGCCACTGTAGTGCCACGCTCTCCGCTGTGACGCTGTCTGCTGCTGGAGGCCGTCGTCGCATTGCATGTCAAGATTGGCAACAATTACTGAAATCGCACACTAGGAAATAGTGTAGGGTGTACCGTACGTGGGTTGAAACTTTTTTTTTTTTTTCCTTGATGAAAGTGGGTTGAAGGTTTTAGGGTGCATTTGTCTGGGGCCAAAAAATGTCAACCAAAACTTTTAAATTCAAAACTTTTCACTCTCCATAACTACTCTATTTTTTAATTATTTTTCACATTTTCCAATACAAACTACCCTACTTTTTAATCATTTCTACACAACTACTCATACAACTAACCTATCTATTTTAACTTTATTCTCTTTACTCCTCATCATTACTCATATTATATCATATCATTTTCTATCAATTTGACAATTTTTACTTCAAAAACTTTTCATTAAAAAGTTTATCCCTAACCAAACACATCCTTAGTATTCGATGTTGGTCGTTTACCCCTCCTGAAGTACATATTCACTAGTTGTCTGGTCAGTCATCACTGATTTTAAAAGGAACAAAAAAGTTAACTGACACTAGTGCATTTCGTTACTTCATGATTTGGTTAGTTTGGGCTAAACAAATATTTTTTTCAACCCGTTTTAAAATTTCCTTTATAATTTTTTTTTTTACTTTTTTCTTGATATATTTTTTATCGAAATGTATTTAACGGATAAATTAAATTTTATCATTTTTAGATATATATTTTAAAAAATTTTAAATAAAAAAGTATTGTAAATAGATTTTTTAAAACAAGCTAAGCCATATATTTGGTAACTTAGACTAAGGAGATCACTTCTCTTTAATTATTTTCTTATATTTTTCACAAAATTAACTTATTTATTCTCACTTTATTTTCACTTTAATCTCTAGCAAATAAATTGTCATCTCAATTTTCAAAATTCATTCCATTTCATTATCGCAGCAAATGACAAAACAATAACAATCAACCGTATTCTGTGGGAAACTGCACCCTTGTTGGCTCTTCAAAACAAGTTAAAAGTGAAAAAGCATATGATGACAAGGAGAATAACGAATGGTTATTTGGACCGCCAAATCACATTTTGTAATATACAGTTATATACCTCGTAACTTTTGACATTTAGAATCCCTCTCTTTTTTAACTTTGCTTTCAAAAGATTCTTATTTTTCTATTTTGCCGCCATGACTAATTGACAAATAGAGTCCCAAATAAGGGTTCTGATTGAATATATCCAGATAAACTTAGCTTCAGTACACCTAGGTAAAAATACCTATTTTATATTTTTGTACACAACATTAATCTAAATATATTTAACATATGACATATGTATCAATTGTTTTCATTTTTGAAAATTTATAGATATTTTTTGAATTTTTTAAAAATTAGCGTCTTTTTAGTAATTTTCTTCAAAAATAGTAAAAATTGATACATATGTTAAATACATTTAGATTAATAGTTGTATTGAATTTTTTTAAAAATAGATTAAATGCATTTGGGTGCACTTAGCGGGTGCATACAACCGTAACCTCTCCCGACAAATGAGAATTCAATTGCTTTTATATACTAACAACTTAGTTTAAAGAATATCTTAGATAATTTAAGATATAGATGTTGTTGAATTTTTCTGCAAACAAAGTTCCAACATGAGGTTCATGCACAAAATTAAAAATTTTATGGTATAAATTGTGACTTTTGAAGAACTTGGGGGCCACTTGTTAAGCCTCTTATTCTCTCTATTAATGATAATGATAATATAAAGAAATGAATTTCAAAAATTTTAATTGTGAAAAGTTTAGTATTTCGTAAATAAGTTGAAATTGAATGAAATGAGAAAGTCAAATGCATTATTCATAATTTTTTGCAAGTTTTCCTTATATATTTTATTAATTTTTAGTGTATTTTCATGTGACTACGAATTATCCTATTTGTTCTTGCTTTACCTCTATTATTATATCACAATAATACTTTTTAAAATATATTCATTCCATTCTCACCATTATCCACATGCCTAAAACTTAATCCTCCCGTACATCTTCAAATCTAAATTAGCAATGAGAATTGGGGTAAGTGGCCTTTGACCCGTTCCTATCTAATCCATTTTTTACTAGATAAAATTAATAAATCTTGACCTGATATAGAGATAGATTAAAATTTTTGACCTGGATTCAAAAATAAGTTCGGGAACCCGAAGAATCCTGACTCACCACGTGTGTATTCATTTATTAAAAATTAGAGCAAATATTATATATACCCACGAATTTTACATATAATTCCACTTATACCAATAAATGTTTAAAAATTTCTTACATAACCATGTATTTTGCCTAAAATTTTACTCATACTCACACTATTAAGGATCTGTTAGCATCCCTACAAAATGACAAAAACGAACATCCCTAATTATGATTTATTGCTAAAAATTTATATTCAAATGAATTTTTAATATTTTTACAGCTATAAAATTACATATTATTTGAATATAAATTTTTATTTTTGAGCAAATTAATCTCAAATTATATTAGAACTTACGTATATTTGTCATTTTATAGGGCTGCTAACCTCCCCTTTATGGATTCTTTATGGCATGGGTATAAGTAGAATTTTAGACAAAATACATGGGTATATATAGAATTTTTAAAAATTCATGGGTATAATTGGAATTATGTGTAAAATTCGTGGATATACATAGAAATTTTCCTAAAAATTATAAAATATTTTTAAATCTTCTTCTCATTTTCTTTCAAAATTCTCATATTATTTATTATTAACTATATCGATTATATAAGAATCAATAACAGACATTTGCATATATACATATAATTTTTATACATAATTGGAGCTTTTCCAACATTTGGAAAGCACTTGTGGAAAAATATTATTATTTTTAGGAAAATTGAAAATATTTTAAAATGAAAAATCCATTCTAAATGGGCAAATTTATTTTAATAAAGCTACACTATGTTTACCCATATTTTGTTTTAGAATAATGTATACTTTTATTAATTAGAAAATATTGAAGCATATAGTATTTGAATTTAGCATAAATATTTATTTATATTTGATATGTATAAATTCTTATAACTGTATTACTTAACCTATATTTTTCCCATCCCATAGTCCCGAAATCAACCCAAACTAACTTGAAATATATCTCAAGATCTCTTGAAAAAAGATAAAGGTCAAACCATTCTTGTCCTGATCTAGTATAAAAATAGAATCAAATAAAATTTTGGGATATTCCAAATATACCCTTACGTTTGATCATAGTTCCAAATATATCTACTACGTTTCCAAAATCCCAAATATGTCCACTACAATTGTATTTAATTTTAAAAATGTCTATTTCATGAGTTAATGCCGTTAAAAATATGTAAAATTACTAATATACCTCTCAAATTTAGGACACAATTAGAAAAATTGAATGTTATAACTCATTAATGTTGTAATTGCATATGAAATCTAAATTTAAAACACTTTAATTTCATTTTTCTGTTTATTCTTTTCATTATTTATTATTTTATAACAGAGATATTTTGGGTATTTAAAAAATTTTAACCTACGATTTTTGATGAAATGAGCATTTTTGGGATTAAATAGAAACGTAATGGGTATATTTAAAATTAAGGTCAAATGTAGTTTGGAAATAACCGTAAAAATTTTAAAAAGTAGAGTTAAAATTGGGTACCCCTGATCTAAATGCAATTACATGATGTGACTCGCTGACCACTTGGGGTATGTTTAGTAACTAGGATTTACTTTTTCCATAGTTTTTTCATATACTTCTTTATAAAATGCCATTCTATACAATTATGTCTTTACATTAATCTATATAATTATCATATTATTTTAATTTTATTCAGTTTACACCTAATCACTATTCGTACCATATCAATCATTACTTTATCTGTTTCAACAATATTTTCACAAATTTTTTCCACATTTTTTAGACTACACCTTCGTAATGATAAAAAAAGTATTATCACATAACATTTAAAATGTACATGTAGGATAATTTGTAAATATATCTGTATAGTTTGACTATAATTGTCAATTGCAAATATGTTTATATAATTTAAAAAATTATAAATAATCTTATATAATTTAGTCATAATTGCAAATATACTCATCCGTAAAAGCATTATGGTTGCCAATTGCAAATATGTTTATATAATTTCAAAAATTATAAATAATCTCACATAACTTAATCATAATTGCAAATATACTCATTTGCGAAGGCATTATGGTACCAACATGATATGGATATATTTGCAAATATATACAAACTATTTTCGTATATTTACAATTTGAGAAACTAAGCGTGTATATTTACTTTTTACAAATATATCCACATAACTTGCATATATTGACAAACACACCTATGTCATGACATCACAATGTCGAAGCTATGGCGGTTTGGATGTATTTGCGATTATAGCCAAACTGTATGAAGATTAATTATAATTTTTAAAACTAAATGATTATGTTTATAATTGTATTCAACTATGCAGTATATTTGCAATTTATTCTACATTTATCAAAGAGTTTGATGGCTATTAAATTTGTTCAATCATGAGCGATTTGCCAAAAGTTCAATTGGTCGAAAATATTTTTAACCATGAAATTATTAATAATTATTGTCTAATGATCACAAGGTCTTGTGCAAACTATTTCCAATATACGTGCAAATCCAAGCTAACCAGGACATAACCTTGCTGGTAGCAGCACTGACAGGAGTGTTGTTTGGTTGTCGGATTGAATCTCATAATGGGTGGGAGCTATTGTATCTCATGTGGGAAGCAATTGATCTCCTCTTTGTTAATAGTTATAAAAATTGTAAGAGTATTTGAAGTGAATTTATAATATGAAATGAGATTAAAAGATATAAGAATTTTTAAGTTTGATTGTAATATGAGTTGAGAAAGATGCAATATTGTACATTTGAACAAAAAACCAATTCAATTGTCGATCGGGACCATCCACTAACTGTAGTAAGAGCTTGAAGGGCCATTTGACACTATTGGCATGTGGGAGTTAGGAATCATTTTCTACAACCATTAATATTTTTGGGAACAAAAGTAGGACAATAATGATTCTACCAACACATGTAACTTTGATATTAAATTGAAGCTTTTAAGGAAGTATAATGATCAAGTGATTGATGGTAGTAAGTTAAGAATCTATAGGGTGGGAGGTCTAAGGCTTGAAATTAGGTGAAAGTATTTGCCTAATTACTTTTTCCCTGAGTTGTTCTTTATTAGTGGTATTGCTATTTAAGATGAGTAGATCAAAAAATTGAAGCTTCAGACGAAGGATAATGAAGTCGCACTTCACATGAAGAAAATCCTATATGATCACTTAGTAGATATGATGTGATCTGATTTGTTGCACCCGAGTGCACTTAGGCTCGATGCACTGGGTGCGTTGAATCCATTTTTTAAATTTTTGTGAAGTTTTTTCACACGAGTGTTAATCAAAGTGCATTTAACATGTGTATTAATTTTTACTATTTTTGGATATTTTAAATTTTTTTAAAATTTTAAAAATCATTGGCATTTTAGTATTTTTACAATTTTTGGAGATTTTAAGATATTTTGTACTTTTAAAAAAATATAAAAAATATCCAAAATGATAAAAATTGATACATATATTAAATGCACTTAGATTAATAGTTATGTAAAAAAAATTTAAAATTTTTTAAAATGTAATGATTGGTATTTGATTCCATGCACCTAGGTGCACTAAGCTTCGGTGCACTTGGGTGCAAAAATCTATTTTTTATTTTTTTGAAATTTTTTATGCAATTGTTAATCTAAATTTATAAGTTTTATCATTTTTGGAGATTCGTAGATTTTTTAAAAAAATTTCAAAATTAATGGCATTTTTATTATTAAAAATAATAATAATAATAAATGGGTTTTTGCGCACGGATATAAGGTCCCCATATCATTATGATGTCAGTGATTAGAACATTTTCAACTACCTATGTCATTTCACGCCTAAACTTGTGCTTAAATGCTTCGTTGAATTTAAATACTACGCATGAATTTTTTATTACATTTAATTAATTAGGAATTAAATTTTACTTTTGGAAGCCAAAGTTTTAACTGCTGGCTTGAATTTCATAACAAAAAGCAAAAGAAAAAAGTGTACCAGAGCAGCAAGGTATAGCCCAGTGGTAACACACCTGAGGTGCGTGAGTCTGGTTCCAGGATCGAGTATACACTGCCAACAGGGTGAGGGAGTATGGTTCTAGGATCAAATCTCACAAGAGCCCTGTCTCAGTTGTAATCATGTAATAAAAAAGGCAAAAAAAATGATGTTTGATGAATCAGTAGAAAAATTAGTTCTGTCGCAGTGTTTATGAGTACTATGATGAGTTGGTTAACTTTTTATGTTACTATTGCAAGGCGTGACGCAAGTATATATGATTCTTATTTCGGACATTGTACGCACTTCTATCAAGGCCCTTCAAATAATTTTTATAGAAAAGAATTTCATGTCATAGTCAGCAAATAAATGAACCATATGAATTTCAACAGCGGACATTAAGAGTAGCAGAGTGCCAGAAACCTTCTTGTGCTTTTCATCATACGCTGAGAGTCTTTTCGCGTAGATTGATTGCAATTAATGAAAACTGTGTCTACATTAGCCTACTAGCGAGGAAAGAGGAAAGAGGGAAGTGAGAAAGATTTTCAAATTTACGAGAATGATGCGATCAGTGTTCTGAAAAACCGGTCAGACTGTGAACCGTAAATCATTTAGCTAGATTTGTATTTTTGATGAAAAATTTTTAGTTTAAAAGTTTTTAAAGTGGAAGAAAATAATGTGATACGACAGAGATAATGACAAAAAATGATATAATAAAATTAAAATAGATATGTTAGTTACTTAGATAGTTGTTATAAAAATAATTAAAAAGTATAACAGTTGTATAAGAAGATGTAAAAAAATAATTACAAAATATATTAACTGTAAAAAATGAAAAATTTTAAATTAAAAAATTTTATGTATCGCAAAACATGCCCTCGACTTTTTAACAGACAGCTCTAAACCATTTCGACCGCTCGTTTTGGACCGTGAAAATTCCAACCGCGGTCCAATCTAAAACCCAAGCGTCCTTTTCCGTTTTTCATGTATTTGCTGCTTTTGTGTTTTTAGCTAATATACGAGCAGGCGCGGTGATGGGTGATATGCGTGTTATTTAACTTATTTTATTTGGTGTATTTATTTATGATTTCAAAATTACAAAAATTACAAACTTTTATTATACTATCTTTTATACGGGAATACTTCTGTGAAACCGGATTTCATAAAAGTGATTTTGCGAAATTCTTTTTATTTTTGAAATGTTTATCTTTGACGGAAAATTCAATAAATTTATTATATTTAATATCATTTGTTTAACTAGAAAACCAAGTTTCATCATAATCTAATATGCGGATAGGCTACATTATGTGACTTAAAAATAGGTGCATTCATGTGTAAATTATGAAAAACGCTTAGATCCATTCGCACATGTATTAGAATGTAACAATACTTTATAGAATCATTTATCTACATATTATTAATAGTTTAGATGTTAAAAAACTACTTTAAAGTTGATATTTTAATATTAAACTATTTTATTACGTTAATTTTACATATTTATAGATGGGACCCATATACAATGAAATTAAAAAAATAAAAGGGTTTTCAGGATACTATAAATGATGTTAAATACAATGGATGAAGTAAATTTTCTATCAACCATCACGATTTAAAAATAAAAGGAGTTTCATAGAAGATGAGTTTCATAGAAGCGTTCCCATTCTTCATATTATGGTGTGTTTGATGAAAAATGTTTAGTATAAAAGTTTTTAAAATAAGAGAAAATGATGCGATATGATAAAGGTAATGATGAACAGTAAAAAGAATAAAGTTAAAATAGATAAATTAAATGTATAAGTAATTTTATAAAAATAATTGAAAGATAGAATAAATGTATAGAAAGAAGTGAAGAAATAATCTTAAAATATGATTGTTGTGGAGAATGAAATGTTTTAGATTAAAAAAATTTTGGTTGAAAATTCTTTGAGGTAAATAAACACCCCTATACATTTTTTAAAATTTTAATAATTATATATTCACTCTTAAAATATACTATTTTGACTAAAATAAGTTTCTCATCCATTTTTTTTTGATGGAAAATTTCTAATCAAAATTAGTTTTGTTAGCATGATAACACAAGATGTATTAAATATGATTAATAGTTCAGATTTTAAAAAATGAAGCTTGATTTTTGCATGTCAACTCTCATATGATGTCTCTTTTTATTTTTTATTTTTTAATTATAATATAAACATATTTTCTAAAATGTATTTAACTCATATACTAAGTTTTAACATTTTATAATATTTTTGTATATCTTATTTTCGAAATATAAATCAATTTTATGGGTATTTAAGACATTTTTCTCCCCTTAAAATATTAATTAAAAAAATTAAAATAAATATATAAAATATTATTAAATGGTAAAACTTGGTATATGTATTAAATAAATTAGGAAAAAATATTTGAAAAACTAAAAAATAAAAAATAGATTGCATGGGGGCTCACATGCGGTGTATCATATATAATAAGCCTCCTTTAAAAGTTATGTTTCAAAATTTAAAAATAAAAAATAATTATGGAGGGTTTATGCTTACATAAGTATTAAGTCATTCCTCTTTATATTTTATTACATAATAACGCTTATATAATATCATATCATATATAGTTATCTTATATTTTCGATTAATTTAAAAATTCATAATAAATATATATACATATCTAAAAATGGTAAAACTTGATTTATAAATTAAATATAACTAGATTAATATATTTTTAAAAAATAAAAAATATATTTTTGGACTGATCTGATTTCAGACAGATTTCAGACAGGCCGTAGATGATCAGTGTTCTAGATACGGTGGCATAACTTTATTGACTATATATATATATATATATATATATTTAAATTGCATGGAGACTATTACTCTTTTTTGGACTGAAAATTAGGACTACACTCATATGCGTATAATGTTAATACCATTGGGCTTGGGTGATATTGGCCACACAAACTTGGGTAACCAAATTTTGAACCAAAATTTTTTTAAAAAGTTAAAATTAACTGCTAAAAAAATTTAGCTGCTAACGGTTCTTTAAAAGCAATCAACTTTTCCTTTGACTGTAAAAACATTGTTCTATTCAAAATTTTTTTTTTTCTCAACTATAAGAGTATCACCATAAGTTAAAAAAAAATTCTTGTTAACAAAAGTACCAACATAAGCAAGAGAATTATTCTTTGTATATACATTTTGATTCCTTGCTAATAAAGACTTTTTGATTGCTAAAATAGGTTGCCAAAAACCAACTTGATTGTAGTGATTTATGAGTGAGCCGACAAGTAAAACAAAAATCTCATTACCATATCCAATCCATTTTTCATTTATATAAGGGATTTCTCTCAGTATGCTTATGTGTTTCAACTTTCAACATTTTACATTAAAAATATTTACAAGTTTCAAATTAACCCGTGTAAATTAAAACAAACCTTATAATCAATGTACGCTAATTAATGCATGCTAATAAGAACTATATGAGCTAAACGTGTAATGATTTTAAGACTACAAGCGATCTTAAAATATCGAAACATACATACATATTAAAATGTAATTACGCGGACTCATAAAGTCTTTTTTTCCATTGTGATTTTTTAAAGAAAATATATGATCTACTCATGATTTCTGATGAGGAAACTCTTTTCAACGCTGGGCGAAATGTATCAGTATTTCCCTTCTGCCCAAAATTAAGCCTACTATATAATTCATAAATGGATAAATTTATTTCTTATTCTCTCATGCATCATGAAGGAAGCGAAGTGCTATCTTTGTCGTTTTTGTAGCTTGCTAAGGGCAATATAAGCCATTATTTCTTTCTTTCCGCCGAAAATAACCATTGATGGTGGGAAGCTGATTTGGTTAATTTAGCTTCCCATGATTGAGACTTTTTTCTTATTTTTAGCAGTTAATATTGTGGATATATTCAAACACACCAATAAACTCTGCGACCAGCATTTCGCCCATATAACACGTGGCTAGACGAGATCTGTGTCTTTAATGCTGTATATAAATGGTTTAAATAACATAATTATACTTGTTAACTATATATATATAGGTCAGAAAAAAACATTGACACGTGCCACTTAAATATCTTCTGTCTTGTTATAATTTAGGCTAAGTTACCAATTAAGAACATTTTAGAAATGGTATTATAATGAAATTCTATTGTATTTTAATTAGATTGTCTTTCAAGTTTCAATATGCATGTTTGGGTTAGAAAAGCTGCCAAATGCTCCACAGTTCAAAGATGGGTCACCATCGACAGGGAATAAAAATAAAGGGCTGGAGCAAAAGACGGAAAAGAATAAAATAAAAAAAAATGAATTAACCAATTTGAGGCGTACAGGCTTCGAAGATCCGGCTCAAGTGTCTGTCTCCATCAAGGCATCATTCCACCAAGGATTTGGGAATTTTTAGAATCAGCTATGCGACAGATCTTTGAAAGATACAGTTCAAGTGTTGTCTCCCACAGTTCTATGAGTATTTTCTTACTCAATACTATACAATATATTATATATTAATTTACTGCACAATATTCACTTTTTTAATTTTATTTTAATTTTTCATGAGTTTTTCTACATAAATATGTTTTCTTAAGTATATTTAATTCATATACTAAAATAATTATGTAAAAGTATTATAAAATGGCAAAACTTATTATATGAATTAAATACACTTAAGAAAATATGTTTATGAAGAAAAAATACAAAAAATCAAAATAAAATAAAAAATTGAATATTGTACAACAAGCTAATATACAATATATTGTATAATATTATGACTTTTTTCTTATTGCCTAAATCTTTATGCAATGAAATAAATGGGCTTCTTAGCAAGTTTTGGTGGGTTGAGCAAGGATACAAGAGAAAAATGAATTTGGTTGCATGAAAGAATATGTATAAGTCAAAGCCTATGGGAGGTCTTGGGTTTAGTGACGGCCCCACCTTTAATCATACTCTCCTTGCTAAGCAAATATGGGGGTTATCCACTCTCACCAGCTCATTATGTCGTAATATTCTTAAAGCAGGATATTTTCCTAATGGGGACATACGGAATTGTAAGGAACAATCTTCTGACTCTTTCACTTAGACAAGCATTTTAAAAGCAAGAGAAGTAGTTCTTGATGGCTGCAAACGGTGAGAGGGTGCAGTTCTTCAGAGATAAATAGCTTGACACAACTTTAACTAAGGTTGGTTCCCTTCCTTACTCTATGTTGGATAATGTCTTAGTTAGCCATTTCATCAATGCTGGACTAGAATCTCGAAAAAGGAGTTATTTCTAGTTGCAATGGGGGAGCCGGATGGTAAGCAATAAATCTTATTCCTCTTCCACAACTACAGAGGCAGACATTGGTTTTTGGAAGCATGAATTTCATAAGGCTTACACTATCAAGTCTGGCATACAGGCTCTTGATCGGAGCAACGGATAATACTTCTGAATCCACCATCTACAAGTCCATTTGGCGAGCAAAGCTTCTAAGCAAAGTTCTCATTTTTGGCTGGTAGCTATACAAAGATGTTCTTACAACAAAATAGAACTTGACCAACTGTGGTATTTGGTATATCTTTCTTGTCTATTTTGCAGGAAAGAAATGGAGGACTCTAGCCACATCTTCACAGCATGTGACATGACTTGGGAGATGTGTAGGAAGGCTTCAAGAATCACTTCGCTATAGCTCACTATGCAAGGTATATTTAGAACTCGCTCTCAAACCAACAAAAATGATGACCTTGCCTTTTCCTCCTCTGCTGTTGGTGAGCATGGTACATGAGGAATCAACTTAGGGAGGAAAGTGTCCAACCAGTTTTTTTCTCATATTCTTGATTGGTGTGTGGATTTTCTTGATCAGCATAGGCGGGCAAAATCTCTCATTAATGCTGGTGTTTTTGATAGGCCGTTGTGGCAAGATGGACTAAACCACCTAAAGGAGCATCCGAGATGAATGTGGATGGCAGATAACATATTGATAAACATTGCCTGGGGTTTGTAGTTGTCATTCGTGATTCTCAAGACTTCTTCATTGCAGCTAAAGTTTGGAGACGGAGTGATGTGATAGAGCCTTTGCCCACGGAGGCCATTGCCTTTCTTTTGAGTGTTAAATAGGCATTGCAGCTCAATCTAAGGCATATACAAGTGAAATCAAATTCACTACTCTTCATCAATTTTTTGATCACTGATCGACCCATTCTATCCCCAGTGGGGAATGCCTTGAAGAGATAAAATCTCTTGTCTCTTCCACTTGCAACATTTTGTTCCATCATATTATATGACAGGGAAATGCGATTACACATCACTTAACAGATTTTCCTTCTTCTTTTTTGGAAAATCATGTATGGTGAGATAATTCACCACAAGTTATAGTAGAGAAGATCTATACATACAATTTTTTAGCGACGAAATTCTCAGATCACTCCATCCCTTCCCCCTCTGATTTCATGCATGATTAGAGGGAGTAATAGAGTCCTTTAAATGTGTTGTCTCGGTCGACAAAGGATTTGGAAATTGTCTCCGTCACCATATTTTGATTTCACGTTTATGTAGAAATCCGCTTGGTATATTTAAATTTTCTGTTTACTTAAAAAATAAAGTTTCATCACCAATAAAAAAAAATAAAGTTTCATCTAAAACAAATAATTTTGTGGGTCTATTTGATAAAACTAAGAAAAGATCAAAGTCAACAAAAATTTTTTTTTTATTTGTGTATCTATTTTCAAGTTGTTCATATAACATCTGTACCTAGTGTTTTAGATAAATGATTTTACAAATTATTATAACATTCAATACACGGATCTGTATCCAATTAATTTTTATATTTTACATATGATTATAAATATTTAAAACAAGTGTGGCTCACCCTTAAATTCAATGAAAATGATTTATTATTATTATAAAATAAAAAATTTAAACAAAATGAATGATTTGGATTTTAATATAATCATCAAAATAGGTCAAAATAAGGTAGTAACTCTGAAGACTTCTGGTTCCTCCTATTGTCATAAATATAAAGGAGTATAAATAAAATAAATAGATATTATGAATAAAAATATAAACGTAGTAATAATAAGTACTGAATGATTAGCCAATAGAACTAACGATAAAAATTTGTTGTTTGCACTGGCTTCGGTGACGGCCGTGCACGCAGCAGCCATTTCATGCATTCGATTGATCCCTTGTTCAGTTGTTCGCAGTCATCCATTTGGATTTTGTATGATAATATTGGATGAGAATCAATTGTTGCGTATTAAAAAAAAAAGAAAGATTATATAAAAAATGAAAAGAATAATATTGAAATGTAAAAGAGTATTATGCATTGAAAATAATATAAGAAATGAAAAAATAATATTAAAAAGGAAAAATTACTTTTATACTCGTAACATTTGCACCTAATTTCTAATATGCCTACAACATTTTACTAATTTCTCTTATGCCCATAACGTTTGAGTCTAAATTTTTATTATACTCGTGTCGTTAATACAACCGTTATCTACATATTGAAAAGACGATTTTACTCTTCTAAAATTTTCCAAATTAACATAATGTAACTTTATATGATTTTTGAGTCATTTAATGTAATATATTGATGATTTACTATTATCAATTAAGTTATATTAATGTTGAATTATTTCAATTAAAAAATTGTAAAGTGGCAAAATTATCTTTTGATTAGGGTAAATAACAGTTATTCTGATGGCATAGGCATAAGAGATATTTAGAAGGAAATATTATAAGTATAAAGGAAATTATGAATATTGTAAGCATACAAGAAATTATGAACAAATATTATGGGCACGGTAGAAATTTTTCCCGTTTAAAAAAAAAACAACCGCAAGGCCATCCTATTATATGGAACGGGACGACAGCAGCGCGTAAGTGTGAAACCGTGCGTTGATGGGCTACATGGCGATGATGCAGACCTGACGTTGCTGGCTGGCTTAAAAGGGCGCCGATCTGCTACTCCCACAGCCCGTCCATCTCATGCGGGGCCCACCACTTCCATCCCTGTCCGAGTTGGATTGATTGATCAGGCCGAGTAAGAAGATTCCCATGCCAACTGCCATTGCTCTCATGGGGAAGATGAAAAACATTGAAGCGTGGGCATGTTTTCTTATTTGTAAAACTTTTTAAATTAAAAATTTCATTTTAAAACTTTTCGCTATCCAAACTATCATATTTTTAAAATTTAATTTTTTTTTTACGTTTTCTTATATTACAATCATAGTTTTCAAAATTTTTTTGCCCTACTACCTATACAAATAATCTATCTATTTTTCATCAAAAAAACATTCTATCTATTTTAACCTTATTTTCTTTACTCATTATTATTCATATCATATCGCATCATTCTCTCCTATGTCAATAATTTTTCATTTAAATATTTTATCATTTCCCACACACCAAGGTAGTGGAAAATTTTTCTCAAAAACTGAGAGAAGGAGGTGATAATAGAGAAATAATAATCAAGAATATAGTATGTTTGTAAAATGGTAAAAAGTAAAAAAAAAAATAAACAAAATTTTTCTCTCACTTTCTATATCTTTTTATATGATGTCACATTTCAAAATCATTTTCCACATCTTTCTATATAATTATTTCATCTATTTTAACTTTATTATTATTTATTCCCATTATTACTTTTATCATATCACACTACTCTTTTTTTTTTTGCAGACAATTAAATCTTTTCATCATTTTTTTCAATTTCTAGGCACACATTAAGATAATAAAGTTAAAATAATTTAAGCAATTGTATGCAAAGATGTAAATCATGGAATATAAAAGTGATAATAAAAAAGTAAGATAATTAAGTAATTAAAATGTGAAATTATATCGAAAATTATGTAGCAGTAAGGAGTATGAATTTTTTAAAAAACTTTTACCTGTTAGTTCTATTTGGTTGTAGGAGATGGTGATTCCTTTGAATCCTATTGGAAAATATGATTTTTTTGAAGAGAGGGAAAATATGATTTTGTAGCTTGGCATGCATTAAGATCCGTTCATCCGCCGACTTTAGAAGGTAATTTAGATCCGATGATGATTACAGGCCTTAACGGCTGAACTTATCCAATCCAACCATTTTGTAAGTTTAAAATTGTATTATTTTACTAAGAATGTAATTATTACTTTAATAATTCTTTGGTGGGTAAAAAAAATTAACAGATTTGAAAACATTTTCACCTCGTAAAATGTTTATTTTTTAGTTGCTGTTTGATAGTCAATCCTAACTTTATATGGGTAAAAAAATTACTAGTTGAATAAGCAATTTCAAATATAATAAATGGATATATAGGATTATATAAATAAATCTTAAACTATTAAATCAAGAGATGCCTTAAACGTTTACAAAAATAATTCCTTTCGTCAGTTTCAATTAAAATTTTGGGCATTTTTTGATACTGGGTTCATTTCCTATATAGTGGCTCTTAAATCGAGCTAAGAAGACTAATCAAAAAGAAAAAAAAATGGAGCTACGAAAGATCCTGCACTTATGAAATTTATCGATTTGTCTATTTTTATTTTTAAAAATTAACAAATTTTATATAGTAACATAAATCTTTTGCATATAATACTATTTCATGCAGCACGCACATATAATCTTCATACTTAAAGCAATTTAGCAAGATTTTGTTGCGTTAATTATATATCACGGTACATATGTAGTGAACTAGCAGTCAAATGTTTGCTACTTATACCCGTATGCAACTAATTATATAAAAGAAGTGATACTATTAGTCTGGGCTAAATAAATGTCTCGCTTAACTTACTTTAAAAAACTCATTTATAACACTTTTTTGGGTATGTGCATATATTTTTCTGAGATTTTTAAAATAGAAATATTTTCAATACATTTATACACATAGATACTTTAAAATCTCAAAAATATATATATACATATCCAAAAATGGTTAAATATAATTTATATATTAGATGCACTTAGATAAACAAGTGTATATAAAAAAAAGTACAAAAAAGTTGTAAATGGATTTTTTTGATGTGGGCTAAGCAAAATATTTGCTTAACCCAGGCTAACAGGATTTCATTATATTATGAAAAATGATCCCGTTAGCCCGAGTTAAGTAAATGACTTACTTAGCCACTTCAAAAAATCCATTTAAAATATTTTTTATTTTTTCTTTATAAGCTTATTTATTTAAGTGTATTTAACATATAAATTATGTTTTACTATTTTTAAATATGAGTATTTTTTTTGAGATTTTTAAACATAAGGTTATTTTAGCTATTTTAAAATATCTATATGTTTAATTTTTTTTAAAAAATATATACATATCCAAAAATGATAAATTTTGATTTATATGTTAAATACATCTATACTAACAAGTTTGTGGGGGAAAGAAGCAAAAAAAAATTAACAAGTTTTTTGAAGTGAGCCCCATCTAACAAATATATGCAATAAATCTATTTGCTTTGTAAGCTTTCTTATTGTGATATATCCATGCCCACTCGTTGATTTACAAAAAAAAAAAAAAATCGAATTAAATTGTTAAATTTTATGGGGTGCTCATATATCTATACGAAAATAATAAAAATATAATTTTAGGTGCCGCGCAATCTCAAGCAACCTTATGGGATCTCGGCGCTGTAATACATATTTTTTCACTGGGCCGTTTCATGTAACGCCATTCATTTTTAAGATTTTGATGTAAATTCAAATTTATTCATTATATTTAACATAATTTGTTTAGTTAAGAGACAGTTTCGATAAGATCCAATGTATGCATAGGCCACATTTACTAAAAAAAATATACATTCATATGTAAATTAGAAAAAATATTTAGATCCATTCATATATATATATATATATATATATATCAAAATGTAACAATACTTTATAGAATCATTTATCTATATATTTATAATATTTTAGATGATTTAAATATTGAAAATACTACTCAAAAATTAATATTTAATATTAAATTATTTTATTAAGTTAATTTTACATGTTTGTAGATAAAATTCATATCCAGTAATACTAGACAAATGATAGAATTTTCATAATAATATAAATAATACTAAGGGTATGTTTGGCAATTGACAAAAAAATGTCAGTTAAAACTTTTCAATCTCCACAACTATTATATTTTTTTAATCATTTTTTCACATTTTCCTATACAACTACCCTACTTTTCAATCATTTCTACGCAACTATTCACACAACTAACCTATCTATTTTAACTTTATCCTCTTTACTACTTATCATTACCCCCATCATATCACATCATTTGACAACTTTTACTCTCCAAAACTTTTCATCAAAAAGTCATTACCAAACACACCCTAAATATAATAGATGAATATCAACCATCTAAAAGTTAAAAACGAACGGGTCATGTAAAGAGGGATTTTCGCATAAGCGCTCCCGTTTTTCGATAAGGTACAGTACAACTGATTTACAATTAAATGAGGCGGTCCCGCCCGAAAAAGTCTGCCACCCACCCAACAAGTCTGGACATCGCTGCCTCATTGCCCGCGCGTAAGACAAGAAATTTGATGGACTGAATTGCAGTGGCTGTACTCTGAACCTCTTGAATAAGAATTACCAGCGTCCACAAAATAGGGCGTTCTTCGTCGAGGAAGCTAATCAGGTTGAACAAGTCACTCTCGATTTCCGACTGTTGAAAGCATAGTTCCACACCCCCCCACCTAGTCCCAAAAAGAATTCTGCATTTCGTGCACACAAGTTTCTGCATTTTTTAAAATCCAAAATTAATAATTACCAACCGAGGCTAGCTCGGTTGGTTACCGACAGCGCGACGCAGTATAAATTAATAATTACCAACCGAGGCTAGCTCGGTTGGTCACCGACAGCGACGCAAATACTGCGTCGCGCTGTCGGTGCGGGTTCGAATCCCGGATGGGATTTTCGGCCCAAAAAAAAAAAAAAAATTATAGGAGCAAGTAGTCTCCTGGGTGGAGAGGGTGTGAGAGCAAGTAATCTCTCGGTGGCCTGTTAGAAGCTATCTTCCAGATTCTTTCGTGGAGCTGTGTTTCCAGATTTCTTTGGGATGTTATGTGTGTTCCCAAATTTGTAAGAATGTCTCAGATCTTCAAAAGTATGAAATGTGTTGAGATATATGTAATTACATACCAATCAAAAAAATTAATAATTTTTTTTTAAAGTGTTTAACAAAGGAACTGATAAAATGCATCTAAGGTGCATTAAAACTTCAACATATCTAAGTACTGTATTTAACATATGTATTAAAGTTCTACAAATGGCGCGAACCTGCCCATAGGGCAGTTGGTTTCGCGTGTGGGTTTCGTGCCCACCGACCGGGATTCAAGTCCTATCTCCAGCGGATGCCATTGAGCGGGGTGCTCTGGCTCCAGCGGTTGCCATTGAGCGGGGTGCTCTGGCAAATCAAAAAAAAAAAAAAAAAAAAAAAAAAAAAAAAAAAAAAAAAAAAAAAAAAAAGTTCTACAAATGGCACCGAAGGAAACCACACTTCCGAGCAAGAATCTGTACCTCTTGCATCGTATGCATGCAAGAGAGAATATTTGTCTGCTGATCACGCACGTATTCCACCTTTCCCAAAATGTTTGTCTCTTGCACAAGCAGTTGTGGGCCTTGTGGCTTCGAACAAGCTTCCCTGCATTTTATTACCTGGTAATTGGTAAATCGGCAAATTACCAGGCCACCATATTGGGACAATGCTACACGTGTCCAAAATTCCAAAAGACTTGCGCACAAGCAGGAGCACGCCTGGGCCTGGCTTAGCATGTGCTAGCTAGTCAGTAACAAGACGGCCCAGGCCTAGATTTTGGTCCACTGTTTGTCTTCAGGGCAGCATCCAAAGAGCTTAGGACATTGGAATGGGACGAGCAATGTGATGAAGAGATTGAATAATGGAATCTTATTGTGTATTAGGATGTGAAAAAAATGTGTTAGAAATAGAAAAAATAGAACAAGTCATGGGGAAAGTTGGTTGTCATACATTGAAAATGGGAAAAAAAAAAAATCTTTTTTGAAATTGAAAATTCTATCCCATCCTCATCTCAATTCGCATCTTGAACAGTATCGGTGGAAGGAAAAAAAAATTACTGGACTAACGGGAGAAAATTACAACTAACGCTCAGTCAAAACCAAATACATGGTGTGAACCATGGTTAGCACAGCCCAGTGGTATTCACATCCGGTGCGTGAGTGTGCGGTCCCGGCTTCGATGTGATCCAATGCAACATTCTCAATTTCTGTACGCCATGAGGCCCTGCAAGGTAATTATAAAAAAAAGCCAAATAGATGGCAGATAAAAGGATCCAATGCAACTGCCCCCAAGCATTCCCTGCAAACAGAATGCGAAACCCACTAAAATGACTGGGAACTCACGTTCCGTTTCTCCAATGAATGTTGTGGTGTGCTACAATATGACAGAATTTCTAAAGCATAATATCAATTTTATTTTGTACCATGTAATATCCTCATCAATAGCTTTTCTTAAATTATTGATCATGGATGCATAAACTGGTCGCTCTCATACTATTTGACCCCACATTCTCAATTAACTTCTCAGATATATTGCTATCATTGTTGCAGTTATGTTCATTTTCATGCCAATCAAAAGTTCAAAACAATATGCATAAAGGAACCTTCATGTTCAGAATACTAACTTTAGGATCAAAACAATGTATGGCATACAAAATATAGGCATGCCCTGTCAACTTGTTTCTTCTTCCTTTTTTAAAATCGTAATAGCACAAATTGACCTTATTATTGACTATATTATACTGTGATGAGACATCCAACTTGAGATTTGATTTAAGTGAATGACCTTCTAGTCAGGCCACAGCCTGCCCCCGCAGTGTGTTGTTTATCATACAACTATGAGTTCACTGAACTCCTACTATTAAAGAAGAAGAGAGTCACATTGGTATATTCATCTAAGCAGTCCAACAAATATGAAGAAGTACCAAGGGCTTAAGTTTACCAGCAGTTGAAACAGTCTATTGTAATGAAGTATAGATTATCGAATAGACAAGAATGCACTAGGTATCATGGTTATGAACTTGAAAGATAGAAGATGATACTTGTCACTGTCTTGGTATTTGATTCTGGGGTTGCGAAAAGAAGCGTTTTGCATTCTTTGCCACATCCGCTTCCACTATTGCTCCTAGAACAATATCTGATCCTTTTATCTCATCTGTAATTGAACCTGCCAGTTAATATCTCCAGAAAAAGTCATATGTGCCAGTTGGAATGCTGCGTATGATTATAATTTATAAACAACATCAAACAAAAAACAAAGCCATAAAGAATGCCAATATTATTAGCATCCCATGATGCAGCATTTGGAAGACAACACCCCTTATTAGAGACTTAAGGGAGTAAACAGAAGGATTAGAAAACACAAACTCCAAGGATGCACAGATTTAGGATTCCCCAGTCCCACCATCATAAGTGAGATACTGAGAAAACATCAAGAAAAATGATATATGTCATGCACCTAATTCAATCTGATCTTTATTATGAATCCTAAAAACAGTTGCGAATTATAGAATATTTTAAGATGGCATATTTTAGTTCATAATCACACGGCTTTGTAACACCTGTCCAAGATCCCCTTTATCAACTCATAACTAAAAAATGTCCTTGATGGCATCTTTATCTCATCACTGACAAACTCATACTTGTATTTTGCAGTGTATTGAGCAATACAAGGAATATGCAAGCGATAAGATGTGCAAATGTTAGAATACTGATCCAAGAATGAGATATGGGAATTACTTCTTTGATTTGGTAGTAACCCCGCACTTTCAGCCGATATAGGAAGAACTGTGAAGGAACCATCATCTAGATTCTCATCATCACCAATGCTGTTTAATGAGATAGCCTTTCGAGTTGAGCCTTCAGCTAATCTTGCATATGCCATTGCTTGGCTATGCAGACTAGCTGAAGTACCAGCATTCGGATCCTGGAAAATGCACGTGCAAGAAGATTAAAAGAGAGAATTTAGTATGCAAAATGTTCCTCCAAAAAAGAGGATGACCCATAAAGTTAATGGCATAGTTGAGCACTCGCTCAAAAAACAAAACATGCATCCAAAAACATTGCCAGAATCACTCTTACCAATAACATTCCTTTAAAAAATCTTTTACAGGTCAACATTTTGATGACTGGGTAGTTGACAGTAGTGTGTGTGCGTGCATTTGTAAGAGTTCCGGGCTTGAAACCAGACCGAGACATTAGCTTCCATTTAAAAGGTGTTTGATGAAGGCTTTTCTAGAGGTTGTTCCCCTTCCACTTTTTTTGGAAGGTCTGGAATGGGTCTTAATAACTTCAGAACAGAAATTAGAGGGGTTTCTGTTTCAATAAGAAATTAACATTTCCCTCCTATGTCTAGCCATATGATGTGAGGATTTCAGATAAGATAAAGTGGGCCATATCTTTGATCACAGTGCTCAATACTGCCATGGTGAACAGCCCAGGTTCACATGGGAGGAGTACCAGAAACTGGTCCAATATAAATCTTAGCCAAGTACTACTACTGAATGGAAAGAATTCTCAATAAAACTTTGTGTCAATAACTTATAAGCAAGTGCACAAAATTACTCCATAGATGGTATTAAGGGTCCGTTTAGCTCCGCTTATCAGGGGAGCTTATGCCTTTCAACCATACGCACCATGATATTTTCAGAAAGTGCTTGGATGGGAGGTGTGTAAAGGTAAGCGCTTTGCCTATTTTTAGGCAAAATCAGCACTCAAAAGTGTGAATGATGACCTTTTAAAAAAAGAGAGAAAAAAGTGTATATGCGGAAGCATCAAAATATTGCTTCACAAGAAATCTCTTCCTGTAATTCTCTTCCGCAGAAGCTGCTCTCTATACGCAACCCCAAATGGACCCTAATTTTAAGACTAGAATTAACAAAGAAAGAATTGTCGTAGATAAATAAGTCAAAAACCTTAGGAGCAATATATCTTGCTTGTTGCTCTTCAGTAAGTTTCTCCGCAACATCGTTCCCAACTGAAGGAAACCAATTTCAGAAATACATGAGTATGAGCAGGCCAGAAAAATACAAAATAAAATTAAGCCAAACAATTGGAGAGAAGAGTCGATGCTTGCAAATATAGTTTGAAAATGGATATTTGGCAGCAACTTCAGAGTTACAGACCTGAAATTCCTCATACCTTTTGGAGAGGATCCAAGGTCTGGATTGTCTATTAACTGCCGTGTCAAAGGCCCAGGTTGCATGATTGATAAGCTTCTTATTTCATAACGAATTGCTTCTAGTTGTGCCATTGTGTCCTGAAGTTCTTTATGCACCTGAAAAGTAGCATAGAGTGCCACATCTTCAAGTGATTCATGAAAGGAAGGTTGCATTTGGCAACTTGAAAAAATTGAATACAAAAAGTTAATGGAAAAGTTTTTGAAATAGACAGGGTAATGATGCGATGTGATAAGGGTAATTATTAGAGCTAAAATGAATAAAGTTAAAATAGATATGATAAGTGTATGGAAATGATTGAAAAGTATGGTAGTATGGAAAAGTGTGTAGGAAAGTTGTTGGAAAAAAAAAAAAAATTCCTTGGATACCAAAGACACCCTAAATTAATGTCTCCATGTTAATGATATTAACTTTTGAATGTTTACCATGATATAACCAACCCAAGTCTCTTTTTCTATCTTTCTTTTTTTCTAAAATACCTAACCTAAAAATACCAAAACAACATAAGCGACCCCAAATAGAATATTTTCACTAAAAAGTTTACGAAAATAATTTTGACCAAATAACTTCACTATCGGACTTATTCCAAATAAGATGGTCAAAGCCATTATCAAATGCATAATTCAAGAAGAGAGGAAACATGTAATAACTAGAAGGAGAAGATAGAAAGACCGCAACGAATTAACATTGGTTGAAAGCAAGCCATACTTCCAACAATCCAGATCATGGAAGAAGGTGGACAAAAACAAGAAAGATCCTAATGTAAATGTTTCACGACACCATAGTAGTGGTATATTTGCCTTCCAATAACCTCCATCAAGATCATTTCCAGCACTACTCTTTATCTTTGCATGTGGAATGTTCACGTAGCCCACATCATTCCCACTAGTTACACCCTCCTACCCTCTCCACGCATGCCAAAATTGAGAGGATGGGCATCAGGCAAAGCTCCACAAATATCTCGATAAAAGAAGGAAAAGCAATCAACAGCTGTATTTTCCTGGTTATTGTCAGCAAAAGAAGTCATTCGAAGCTGCCCATGGAAAGTATAAAAACTTTCAACATGCTTGATCCTCTATAGAGGTGAAAATAGTAGCCTCACTGCAAACCAAAAATGCCAATCCTCCAACAGAGGGTAAATTTTGGAGCTAGGCAAACATAATCAAACACGGCAAGAAAAATCTGAATTCATATGTCTAAAGGAAAATACCCTGCAACATGTCTCTGCAATCAATGGGGCAACCAGAAGTGCACAAGATTGGAAATACCTTATTTGCTTGAGACGCCTGTAAAACATTGTCCAACTGCCCACGAGCCAATTGAACATATCCAACTGCTCTGCCAGCTAACCTACCAGCTGTGCGTGCTATTATTGGGAGATCTTTTGGCCCTGAATCATAAAAGAACTAACTCTTACATTTATGCAAACAAAATTTTAATTTCCCTTCACAAAGTAAGGAAAATAGGAAGCCCAAACGAAAACTCAAAATTAGTGATCAAACATCAGTAGCATTAAAAACCTCCTACAAAATTGCCACCTAAAATCTTCTAATAGGTATACCACACACGAAAAATAAAATGCCAAAGACTGTATTTCAATAACTCAAACTAGGAATCTGCAGTTTCAGACATCTCGAAACCAGAAGAAAACTTACCTCACTGCAACGCTGCACCATAACTACGGCTGGGGCAACCGGGCAAGCATACCAAAAATCAATTCTGTATGTTGTGCATTCTCTAACTTCCACCTATATTGCAATCATTAAGTAGACTGTGTGCTTGTTTAATTTGGCTTCTTGTGGGAGTCCCGTGGACTTGTTTAGAATATAAGCTACCCCAAAAATAAGCTAGATTTGTTCGACCTTCTGAACGAGAATTACAAGCCTATTTGGATCATGACAAGCCATTAGCACCAGATGGGGTGCTTTTCCGTGTTATCAGCCCTAAGCATGATTGGCATAATCATGTAACAACCGGAATTTGTGTCACCAGATACGCCCTTAATAAACAAGCGTAGATGAGGTTGAACGAACCCAATGCCAATCCTATCACGAATAAGGAATTTAGCTTCATACAGCCGTTTCAACAAGCACAAAGAAGAAAGAAAGAACGAATTTTTAATCGGAAAAAATCTAAATATCAGAAGAGAAAAACCTCTAAAAGACAAATGTTAAAGAGGGACTAATGATAAAAGGAAAATAACACCAAATACTCAAACGAAAACCTGCTATCGAGGCCCCCAAACACCGCGAGGGGCAGTTTAAGAATCCACAAGTATTAAAAGAAAGCCGCTTTGGATCTAACGAGGAAGAATGCAAGCCAAACAGCGATGGAAATATCCGAAATCATACCGAGGACGGCTGCAGTTGCGCCGAGTATAAGGAAAAGCTCGCCATACGAAATTCCCAGCATCGCCCGCGACGTTCGAAACGCAGAAGGAAAAAAGCTTGGTGCTTCTAAGGAGACATGGAACATTTGAACAAGTGACTCGCCATGAACTCCAACCGCCCTTAGGCACACCAGTTTGCTCTTCCTAGCCTGCTAATCTGCAACAGGCAAAATTAAATGCGATTGCGAGCACCGTGTGGCTGGTCGCTTAGTATCAAAGCCTAGTATTATAATGTTATACAATTATGCAAAATGATTATTTTACGTAAAACGAACGCTTTAGAAAATTTTAATTTAATTTAAAATTTGTAGAGTGCTTCTAACAACTAAACAATTGTAACAGGTTAAAATTCACTTTCAAATAAGTTTTTTATTTTTTGATCAACGTGTATTTTTATTGGTATGATATTTGGTTTGGGCTATATACATAACGAGCAATGATTCAGTACCGTTGGACTGCATGGAGACTCTATCGAACTCCTAGTTTTTTTTTTTTTTTTTGGTTTTAGATTTTTTTTCAGAAGTAACCTATTTATTTTGTTTAACATTACTTATTTTTATATTGCTGCCCAAAAAGTAATTTTATTAGAAACGTATATTTTGTAAATATTTAGCATATTTTGAAAGTAAATATATAATATAAATATTAATCTTTTAAAAAGTATAGCTTAGATAAAAGTTTCTAATGCAGATGGTTTTTGGAATCATAAATAAATGCATATGAATAAATAGATAAACTATTTAAATTTTGAAAAGAATATTTTAAAATAAAAAATACTCCTCGCAGCCTGAGTAAATTGAATCTTTGCCCATAATAAATAATGATGATGATGATGAAATCAATAAATGAGTTGAATTTTGTATAATTACTCAAAAGCAGCTCAAATTTGACGATGTACTTCATATATAAGACTGATTTTGTCGCTAAAAAATTATGTTAGCAAAATAAGAAATAACAACAATAATTAAGATTTTGTTAAAAATATAACTAATTGAAGAATAAAGAATTAAAAATAGCATTATACGGGTAAGTTGAAGTGCGAGGTAATAGAATTTAAAAAAAAATGGTGAAAGGCAAGTAAGGTAGTGAACATGGAGGCCCGTCACCCAGACCCCAAAATGTGCATGAAAAGCTCTAAGCACGAGGCCGGCTATTTGATCAATAAGAATGCAAGATGAAAGGTGATTATATGCAGCTGGCCGTAGTCGGGCCCCAACTAGAGGTGCAATTTTGATCTAGATTCACTTGAACGGGCCAGTCAAACTCAATTTCAAGCAATGTGGAAATCAGTTGTTGTTTAACCTGAGTTGAAATAAGTTCAGTCTGGAGTGGATAGAAACCTGAACCCAAGAAACCTGATCTACATATATGTATTATATTTTATATATTTAAAAATCATCCCTCTAATATTCCCTTTAACATGTAATATAATATAATAATATATATATAATATATTCTGGTGCAGTATTGCTGAAATGGGCCCCATATGATCATGAAATTATGATCTACTTCACCCATTGTATTTAGAATAATGTATTCTATTATCATACCAATTTTCATCCCAATCAGATATGTATATGCCCCCATCTGAAAATGGTATAAATCCAACGTAATAAAATAGTTTGATGTAAATAACAACTTTAAAGTATCTGATTTGGATGAAAATTGGTATGGTAATAGAATACATTATTCTAAATACAATGGGTGAAGTAGATCATGATTTCATTATCATGTGGGGTCCATTTTTGGACTACTGCACTGCTATTCCGGTGCAGTGACGCTGCACCGGAACAACTCTCTCTCTCTCTATATATATATATATATAGTATTACACCTTATAAATGTCTACATAGCCAATAAATCATTATATATTTATATATTAATAATGAAAGCGTACAGCTCCCGAAAGTTCATACTCACTCATGCAATATTATTTTATATTAATTTTCAATAAAAACAAATACCTCAAATTTGTTTACCTATCTTAAATCTTCATAAAAACAAATTATTTTATTATATCATTAATGAAAGCAAAACCTTATTCATCCACTCTTTATATTAGCATAACATTATATTGATTAGTGTTAAAAGATATATAACCTTATGCTAATCTTACAGTATTGTAATATTTAGTTATAAGATCATTAGTCTAAACTCACTAACACCTATGTTGAATCATGCTTACTCACAATATTTACATTGCATAATAGAAAAGATTATACTTCTTAATTCTCCAAAATAGATCTAGAAATCTACTTGATGCAAAGATAATCTAGATGAAGTTTTTAATTTAAATTCTTTAGTACTCTTTAAATTTTTTACTTTAAGATAGAAAACTATCATCTTAAACTTTTTCTTTGGTGATGAATTTGAAGTTGAATAAATACAAGATGAATAATAAATATACATTATTGAGATAATGTTAACTTGAGTTCCAATCTGAAACTTAACCTAAGCTCAAATTCACAAACAAGGTTAGAATTTCGCTTTACAAATAGAATTAGTTTAAAATTAAGATTCGAGTTGAGGTTTCTAAAAATAAAATTAGAGTTAGATTTGAAGTAAATTCAAGTTTCATAAACCCAAATTGCATTCCTATCATTAACTTTGCCTAGTCATTTAGTATATTTTTTTATTAAATATGTTAATTCAAGTATATTTAATCTATAATTCAAGTTTTATTATTTTTTTGTTATGTTTATATATAATTCAAGTTTTATCATTTTTTGATATATTTATATATAATTCAAATTTTATCATTTTTTGATATATTTATTTATAATTCAAGTTTTATCATTTTTTGATACATTTATATATATATATATATTTAAACACAGAGATATTTTGGTCGTTTTCATAGTGTAAATATATATAAAAATGTAAAACTTGAATTATAAATTAAATACACTAAAATTAACATGTTTATAAAAAACCAAAAAAATAAAATAAAATAAAATATGATTCATGGCCAGCCTAAGTAGCCGAATATGGTCTTCTCACTATAAAGATGTCTAGGTAAGACTACAATTCAATGGAAGTTGTCTGTTAGCTATCATCCATCTCAACATAGCGTTGTGAAAGAATATGGTATTAGTATTATTCCTGGAGCCATTGGAACCTTGGTGCATGTCCATACTATTCTATGAAGTTCCATTCCGGTCAAGAATCAACGAGAAAAGATGCAGCCAAATACATAAACCAATCACAACAATATTTCGGTGTGGGGGAGCTAGCTAGAAATTTCGAGTTGGAGCAGAGGATCTGTTGATCTGAACGCTGCATTCATTGAAGTTGTACTGTACAAGGAATGTTCACACTGTGGCCACCATTACAAGAACCATAAACTGTCCCCATGATTCCACCATCCCTTGTCTGAATTCCAGTGACCCTGAATAACAGACAGGAAAGACTAGATCCTTTAGGAACCAAGACAGCCTTTAGAAGCTATAGGGGGCAGGAGGGAGAGCTGAAGTTGCTAACAAAGTTTAGTGATTATAGAGAGGCCACCATGGCCATGCAGATGCAACATTCCTATGGAGGATCACCGAACGATTTTGTTGTTCTCGACAGTGAAATCCCAGAGCTCCCCGTACTTCTCATTGAAGTCCCATATATCCATGGTGTTGTAATCAGCTATCAGTTTGTCACGCGCTTCTCTATCCATGTTGTATATCTGAGGCTCAAAGTTGTGAGGCTCAGAAGGTTTTCCCATTTCGATAGTACAGAATACCACCACAAAGATGGCAGCACCGATGTACAAATATTCTCCCTGGAAAATGGTATCCAAAAACAAGCATTAAATCAGAAATTACATTTATCTCAAACCACTCTGAAATCCAGGCATTGCTGTGCATGAGAAATGGGAGCTACCATCACTCAAATCTGCAAGCTTCTCCTATTTCCTCAAGCATTGACGAGGTTATGCACAAACTAGAGAAGAAACTACGTGGGTATGATGCAAAATGACATTGTACATGAACTTCAAGTTCTTGAGTCAAACAGCCCAGCACTGCCATTCCGGCACATGAACTTGCACCAACTTCTGATTAACTATTGTGCAAACAGTGTTGCATACCAATCTCCAATAGAAACTTTCTGAGCAAATGCAGTGAAAACAGTGCTGCATGCAGCATGGCACATCAGCTCATGCAAAAACTTGAACATTTAATTACCGGGACATGATAGTACAGCCCAGCAAATACAGTCGGAAGAAAGAGCCATGAGATGATGCCTGCGGAGAAGGAAACAAATTTTAGTAGTTGCATTGCCTGATTGAGTTTACGAGGGGCTACCATCAGGGATCAGACATACCTTGAAAACCTGTAGGAGGTTCCATGCCATTATACGCTTTTGCAACTTCTTCCCAAAATGTCCCTGGCTCATAAAAATTCATGTCAAACACTGTTTGGAGACACAAATCTTAAGTTCAAATTAAGATTCAATGATTGATGAGATGACCCTCAGTGGTTGGTCATGCACTAAGACTCCCCAATTGGAATTGGAATAGTCAACAGTCCATACGGGTTGTGCTTGCATCACTAATATCCATTTCTTTATGTCACTAAAAGATGCCAAAACAATCAACAAATAACAACAACAAAAAAAACACATAAAACGTGTATTCTATGCAATTAACCAAAATTGCATTTTGAATGAAGTTCCAAAGGACATGCTCAGCAATTTTATGGGATATGGCAAACCCAATTTGTTCCAGAGAGATTTTGAAACTCAGCCAATCAGGGTGACTCTCAGCTGTGTTGGTAGAAGGTCCAAGCATTTTCATTACTGTGACAGTTTTACTGAACACTTTTCTACTTAGATTCAGATTAGATTAAGAGCTTGAAACTCAGTCAAGCAGGGCGGTGACGCTCAGCTGTAAAGTGTTGTTTTCCTAGAAAACGGCACTTGTCATAGGAAGTAAATGAACATGAACAGGTTAAATTACCATGTTCTTCTTCGCCTTCATGGTATGTGTGATGCCCATCATACTCTCCATAGATGAAATCTTCCTGCATTGGACAGAATAGATAACAACCTTAAAATGCTTGAATATACTTAACACCCCGTGAATTAAGAAAACAAGGTCGCGGTGAATTCAGTAGTCGTATTTGCATAGCACAATGATTCAATCAATCTTAAAAAATCCCTAAACTGTAATATAGATTCAAATTCTACAACCAGTCCAACGGATTCAATCCAATTCAATTAATAAGGCAGGTGTTTGAGCAGTTTTAGAATATGTAGTGTTATTAAGTTAAGATGTATGTCATATCATGCATTATGCAATCAGTTAAGTGTCTGGATCGTGAATATGATATCATGATTAAATTATAATGCATGGCCAATTAAAATGTCACTAAAGTAAAAAATTAACTTAATGATGGTCAAATTAAAATGTTGCTCAATTTGAAAGGAAAAGGCTCTTAATTGGATCGGATTATGGAAGTGGACTGAATTTGGTTGACGGACCCTGTTTCACTGTTTTAAAAAATTTATCTGTTGGTTATTCAAATCCAGTTTCGTGGCAACAAATTAATCCATTGACCGCCTCATAAATGATTAGGTCATCAATCTTTTAGACTGAAAATCGGATTTTCCTTAGATAATTTAAGTATTCCCGCCCGCTGCATGCCCGTATCTCATTTCTCAACGGCGCGCAGAGCAATAATCAACGGCAGATTACTTACTTGATCAATGCCGTTGGTGGCCCATCGGTCGCGTTTCTCTTCGGGGAGGTCCGGCTCAATTGCCGAAAGCCCGGCGTTCAATCTGGTGGTGGAGGTAGACCTGCGGTGGCCGGGATTGGAAGGCTGAGATCTGTCGATTAGGGGGAAAGCTGGGGTTTTGGGGTAGGAGGAAAACCTAGCCCGACCTCTGCAGTAGGGTTTGGGTCCTCTGGGAGCGAGAGAGAGATAGACGGAATTACTGGCCGCGATGAAGGGCTGAGAAATGGCCATTATTGCTTCTGTTCTTTTGGAGGTCTCTGAAATTGCAGCCATTCGCTGTGGGATTCAGCTATTATTTGATTTGATTTGATTTTTTTTTTTTTTTTTTTTTTTTTTTTTTCCTTTTTGGCCTTTTCAAACGGGTGAAAGAGAAGGCTTCATCGTTTTCCTTATCCCCTCGTACTGTATGCTCCACTGAGGTTGGATTTCTCATACGCACGCACGGGACCATAATTCCCTCTTTCAAATAAAATTTATCGAATGGAATTTTTTAAATTGGTCATTTTATGTTAAGTTATTAATCGATAGTGTCTGCTTTGAAAAACGATGGTTACCACCTTTGCGCTTGTAGCTCAGCTGTCAGACATGCCAAGAGTTTGATCTTCTGCTAGGGGAAAGGATTTTTTTTTTTTTTTTTTTTTTTGATGAAAAGGATTTTTAAGTCTTGTAGATGCAGAAATCAGGTAGAAATATATTCTAAGTTATAACAACAGTCATAGATGGTTAACTTTTGGTGTCCTTCAATGGAAGGCAACATAGAATTTATAGAGAATTTTGAAAAGTAATGCATCGGGTGTGACAAATTACTTCTGATAATCAAATCAGAAGACCACCTCTGGAAACATGTTACTTAAGGAGTGTAGTTAAGATAGCTAGAACAAACAGGAATATAATTCATCTCCCTCCATAAATCTGAAAATTGGATAGGTAGGATATTAGAACCTGGAAAGCACAGTGGCACAATCAATTCGTAGTGGCATTGACCAAAATAATCATCTTTATAAAGCTAGCTACATGACTAAGATATAAAAATCATCTGGATCCATTGCATTGGTTCACAGGTCTAAATGGAGGGAGTTTCGAAGATAAGAGTTAAGTTCCAAAATCAATTTCTTTACCTCCCCCAGAGAAGACAAATCTACCTATGCAGACTAAATCTCAATTGCTGCAACGCAGCAAGTCAAGTACAACGTAAAATGAACTGGTAACCATCAGAGATCATGGAGGTGCTAAATCTCAAATGTTCTATTTTGTGTTAGAGACTTCAATGTCTTTTTTATCATTCCCATTAACAGCAGCCACTTCCTCCTCAGGCAATCCAACTGAATCCTCAGAGGGCTTTTGCAACTCTGTCTCAAATTCCTTGGCAGCCTGCAAAGTTGAAGGACAAGGATGAGAAGTGCCGAGGAAACAAAAAGGAAAAAGAGCAAAAAGAGAAAGAAAGAAAAAGTCTCAAGTGAATATCAAGCTAATCCAAACTCCAAGTATACATAAAACTCACAAAGATTTGTTACATAATCAGGTACCAAGTACTTGTCACCACTTAGATGACTAAATGATTGACGTGGGTGAGTTAAGGGTGTGTAGAATAAGAGGTCCATGGTTCAAAGTTGGGTAGAGGCATTTGCCTCATTACCTTCCTCTAGAGTTGTCTTCTATCAGTTGCCTAATCATCCAAGGTGGCGTAACACAATCCTAAAAAAAAATAAAAAAATATATATATAGTATCTGGCACTTGCCGATGCAGACTGCTCATTGTGTATTTCCATTTTCTACACTAAATAGCAAAAGCCTAAAATTTTCCCTTTTTTATTAGAAAAAATTACAAAATGAACTGGAAGTGAAGTCCAACCTCGTCTGACTTTTCAATGTAGCATTTGATTTCGATGTAGAATTTGATTCTCTTTGCCCTTGTAGTTCTCTTGTTCATCCCCAAACCACATCTACTGGAACTCTAACCTAGGTCAAATCAAATCTGAAAAATAATCCAAGGCCTTGGGTTCTAGAGGGTGATATTATCCACCATGGCCTGACACCTCAACTGCACAGTTTTAAAATACTTCATGCTGTTATTAACCTAAGACTCGCTGCTTAAACCACCAAGAACTCTTTTCCTTTTTAATATGAGATTCAGTTCTCTACCATATTAAGTTTTTTTACTCTCTTTAGTTCTCACGACCATTACATAGACATTTGCAATTTCAAAAAATCATGAGAAAAAAAGAAAAATAACAAACTGACAGATGGGCATTGTTTCACCAGACAACAGCTTGAGAATGACACATTCTACACACAAATTAAAGTCTGACAAACTGTAGGTGTCACGCTGTTGTAGGAATTGGATTAGACCTGCTGGTTGAACCAATTCAATTGGGGACTGGTTACCAATTAAACCGGAATGACCGACCAATTAGAACAATTAAACCAGGAACCAGTTGGCCTTCCAGTTCGAAAACTGGTCTGCTGTTTTTTTTTTTTTTTTTTTTTTTCTAATTGGCTGCAGGAACAAAATAATGAATAAGGCACACAAATTGCCATATCAATACCAAGAATCTGAATAGAAAAAACCATTTAAAATATACTCTGCTTCTTTCTCAATCAGTTATTTATCTACCACCAAGAACTAGTGCAACACAAGTTTTCATTTTCTATCACCAGGGCCGTGCTTTGCTGATCACAACCAATGGGCTACACCAGCAAAAACTCAATCATTCGAGCTATTAGAAATTCAGAATTCCTGACCCTCTGTTGATGACAGCAGAACTTCCTGTCCCTTCGTGGACAACGACATAACAATGATTTTTCTTTCTTGACAGTCTACTCATTAGGAACCAAGTGAAGGCCACTATTTCCAGAAAAATTGTCAATCAACCGTAGGGCCATAAAACCAACATGGCAACAACTGCTCTGGGCCTCCATAAATTAAATTCAACAGGCAATTGAATTACTCAATTTAGGGAACCAACAAGATTCAAATATCAATGCTTCCTATCTTTACATCCAAATAACTAATCCATCAACATGCTAACCATAAATAATTGTATTGTAGCCAAAAATTTGGAGGGTGGGAGAGGAATAGAGAATCAGAGATCATGTTGGTTTGCACGATTGAAGCATCCCACTAAATGCTGCGGGTCTCTGCATCAATAAATTCATCCCCAAAAAATTTTGGAGGACCTCAACATCATGAGAAGGTTAAAAATAGAAATAAGAAACTAGATCTGCAAACAACAACGTGAATCTGTCAACTGAAACCCATTAATTTCGGTCCACCCATCTTCCGTTTTCTATCATCTTCGGGAGGATATTAGGCAGAACCATGTTTTAATGGTACAAATGGTAGGATAATGCATCGAATTTTATATACCAAGTACTTCATCCTCAAAAAATACATTTGCCAGACAATTCCACCAGCTAATCAATTCAAAAGCAATAGCAGGAAAATGAATCAGAAAACATCAGTTTTCAGCAGGCCAGACTGAAGAAAGTGATGGCACGTTCGCGTGAAAGTTTTCATCTTTCTGAACATCGTCTATCCATCAGCTGGAATTGAAAGGATATATAAGCAAATAGGCAGAAAATCACATCTCAGATAACTTCGTTCAATGACAGCAGTCCAAACAGAAGACTCCATTTTCTCCCCACCGGAAAAGACAAGTAACATTCGCATTTTTTAAATAATTAAAAAAAAAAAAAAAAACAACCTGTTGGAAGCCTTTGAAGGTTTTGCCAATGGTTTTGCCGACATCTGGCAATTTCGATGGCCCGAAGACAAGAAGGACAGCGCCACCAATGACAGCAAGCTCAGGCACGCCGAGGCCAAACAAACAGCGGCAGTTGAGGCGCTTGCGGGATGATCTCCTTCGTTGCAACACCAAGCTGCTGTTTTGCTGGCCGTAGAAAACGGAGTTGGAGGAAGATGGATTCCGGATGTATGTTGGAGTCTTAGAAAGCAACAAAGATGCAGAAGTCGTCGCCATTTCTCTTCTCACCTCTGATTTTTTCGCCTCTTTTCCCCGGCTGCGCGGACAGCTGCCGAGCAGGCGAAGAGGGGAGAGAGATGAAATGGTAGGCATTAGCTACTCCGGCGGAGTGCGATGGATCATGCACTGCTGATCTCTAGTTGGTGCATGTAGATTTCATTTTAGAACAGTTGACTTATGAATGTTATACTTGACTCCTTGGGGAGTTTCACATGCTGGAAAGATCCTTTGAATGGTTCAATTTCAGTTTTGAAAGCATGCAACTTAAAATTAAATTATGCCGGTGTAGCGAAGAACGTCGCACCGTAGAGCATGGAGAATTATTTAACGACAGTGTCAACGAGCACGTGCAACACGAGCATTTAGCTGAACAAGCGTGCCCCATGTCCTTGCTTTGGCACTAATTGGTACGATAATCAAATGAGAGAAATTTTGGTAGGCTACACATGAACTGAGTCAATTGACATGTTAGGTATTTTAAAAAAGGTGGAATAAGTTTCTATTGTTTTATATATGAAGTTGGATAAGTTTTTGGTAAAAAAAGGCTAAATTAGAATAAAATAGATTTTAAGGTCTAAGCACGAGAAAATCATTTGAAATTCTAATATATATTTAATATATTATGAAATATCTTTTCTAATAAAAATATAAATATATTTGTAAATACGTAGGAATTTATTTAATTTATTTGTCATTTAGTAAATTTAATAAATGTATTCCAAAAGTTATATTACCTATTATCTTGATTATAGGGTTTTAAGTACAACTTATAATAAAATTAAAATTTTCAAATATAATAAAAAGGCTATTTTAAAAAATTGATTTGAAAAAGAAATTATTAAAAATATGGTATAATAGGCTTAAAACTAGCCAAACCTAAAATAAGATAATGCAGGAGTTTTTAAAATTTGATAAAAATAGAGCCCACCTAATCTGAATTTACTCAACCTAAGTTAATTTTCTTTAAATTCATAATAATTTCTACGTTTTTCAGCCCAAGAAATATAAAAAGAAACAAAAAAATTTAGTCTTAATTTCATAACAAGCTTAGGTAGAAAAAATAAATTCTCAATCTATTTGTAAACATTTTTTAAAAATATTAAATACTTTAATTATCTAATTATTTATTTTTATTTTTATTCTTTGTTATAAGAAAATGACAATTACTATCCCAGCTCCCTCTAAACCAAAGGTGGGCAAGAGGGATTTGTATTTTTATTCTTATACTTCGATAGCTTTTCACATAATTATTATATTAATTTTCACTTTCCAAAAAATATTCCCTTCGTCGCTTTTGCACCTTGAATGCACTACCAAACGGACCTTAATGACCTAAGTGGGCCCGAATACAGCAGGCCCTACTGGCCCATTTAAGCCCGGAGTCAGTGCCCATGTTATCCATTTGCCGGAGGCAAAACCCTTCCCAAAGATAAAACCCGCGTCCGACACTGGCATTTCAAACCAGACACGAAAAATTGCTCAGAAGTTGAGGAATTGGAATTCCCGTGCAGATAACGAAGATGTTGCTGTGAACTTGTGATAAAGTAGGATAGAAAACAGAGAGAAAAGGGGTGTTCTGAGCGATGGCCTTTCAGCTGGCGATTCGACCGCCAACATCGCTGCACCCAGCGTTCTCTACCAACCATAGACCTTCCACTTCCAATCTCCGCGTGCCGGTAAAGAAACCAAATTGTCACCAGCTATACGTCTTTGTATTTTCTTCTTCTTCCTCCTCTTCTTCTCCTTCTTCTTGCAATGGAAATACACGAAAAATGAGCTACGGAAGTGCATGATTGGAGATGCTAAGGATCGATCTAACTACAGCGTTTAATTATAGAAGAAGATGGACGTTTGTTGTAACAACTTGAGAGTTTGCTGATTGGAACCAATGGGCTTAGTCTCTGCTGTGTCCATGCTGATTTAATGGAAAGGATGTTGTGAACTGACGGGTTCTGGAAGATGATATGAATTTGGCCTAACTTGCAGCTAGTGTCCTGCTGCTGATGACATTTTGCAGAACTTCACCGTCTCGCTGTATCTGATCTTAAAAATTCTACCGGCGTGCTCTGAAAAAACAAAATTTTTTGCCGGTGAACTTATTTTGCGGATTGGAATGAGTAATAGTTTTTTACCATTTCATGTCAATTGTATTCTGTAGCATGGTACAAGGCATATTTTCGTTGTTCTAAATTCGTTATTTTCAACAGAGAAGACAACCGTGCTGGTCTCGAAGGAGATTAAATGTTTTGGCTTTCTTCGGCTTGACAACCCCTCCTTATGAGCTTGTAAGTGACACCTCACGTATTTTCATTATTGAAGTCGATTCTTTGTCTGCATGGATGGACACTCGGGCTTTATTTCCATGGCACAACAAGTAATGAAAATGGTTGAATTCCTACCTTCATGCCCTTTTCCCATCATAGTTAAGTTTTTGCCTACCTAAATTCATCTCTGTACATAGAAACACATATCTTCGTAGAAAATATGGTATTATGGCTAATTGTTAGGCTGCTCAACTCATTATCTGGTATTATGGCTAATTGTTAGGCTACTCAACTCATTATCAAAGTAGAAATGGATCTCCATCAAGAAGAGGAAATGGATCATTCCAAAGATTGCTTGAAGCTTATTGGTATTTGCATATGGGGGACTTTTTGGATTGTGTGAAAGAAAGTTTCACCTTGTAAAATGATGTTAATGGCAAGTATATGATGTTGGCATTCAGGCAAATTGTGAATAAAGTTAAAATAGATTTTTTAGTGAAACAATTACAGTTGGTTATATAAAATAAAAGTTATGTTAGAAAAATCTAAGGTTCTTTTGGCAAGTGAATGCCACTTCAAATATTGAGAATGTTAGGAAACTTCAACCTTGTTTCACAACATTCAGACACTCCTTGAGCAATCCATGTGTATACCCTGTTCCAGGCACTTTTTTGTAATGTTATTATTTTTTATTTATGACATGGATCTCCTGGAGTGCAAGGTCAGTTTGATGGCTTCATATCAAGGCTCATGACAGTGGCCATGAGACCAACAAGTTTTTTGCTCAAATTCTACTTGATTATTTCGATGATGTGTTTTTCATGTTATGCCACTATGAAATCCAACCAAACAGCATTGCTCCAACTTTTTATACACTGAAATGAAAATTTCTTGATTGATTCGTTGTTAGAGAGGGACTGAGCAGTAAGCGTTTGTTATTTCTGTAATTGGCTAGGATGCTCTGGAACCATATTTAAGTAGAAAGACACTCGAAATACACTGGGGAAAACATCATCAAAACTATGTGGAGAACTTGAACAGGCATCTCGAGAACAGCCCATTATATGGCTATACAATGGAAGAGCTGGTGAAAGTAACCTACAACAACGGAAACCCATTTCCAGAGTTCAATGATGCTGCTGAGGTACTTCATTCATCAGAACTGAATGATCTCTTCTTCTTTTTTGAATAATTATATGATGCTTGATTATGTGCATGACACGGTGTTCAGCCATTGATTGATCAATGGCCCTAGAGAATGAGTATCACTCGAAACACATGATGTTGGAGGATCCTTGAAATTTGCCCTCACAGGGATATTTTTGGACCAATCATGTCAACTGTGTGACCATCAGATCAGATGTTCCATTAACAAAAACTTTTGGCAATATTATCGTCATACTAACTGTTGAAGGCTAAGCTTGGTATTATGTCAAGTTCTGCTTATTATTATGCCTTTGAATTTTTATGTTCGTTCATTTTGAAGGATATGGTAAAATATGTCATACGTCAATTGAGCTCTTCATAATCTTAGAAGTTTGACTTCCAATCAGTGATGTTAATCTGTTGAGGCAGCTATTACTTACTGATTTTTTTTTTTTTTAAATCATATTGCTTACTGATTTTTAGATTGCTGAAATGGTTGTGTTTTCTCTGGAACATCAATCATTGCAGGTCTGGAACCATGATTTCTTCTGGGAATCCATGCAACCAGGGGGTCGTAAAATGCCCTGGGGTGGTGTACTTGAGCAGATTGAGAAGGATTTTGGCTCCTTTACAAACTTCAAGGAGGAGTTTGTTCGAGAAGCCCTTTCATTGTTTGGTTCTGGCTGGGTGTGGCTTGTATGTGAGTACTCGCAGTAAACCAGGCCTTGCACCACACCACTGAAACCATTTACTCCTATCTTAATCATCAGCTATCATCTTATAAATGTAGGAGGATATAGCCTGTCAAGTTTTGTTGGTAAAAGAGGGTTCAGTCTTTTTGTCTTGTTGTTGAAATCTAAAACATTTAAAAGCCCAAAATTCACTCCTAAAAATTCACACATCCAATATATAGTTATGCATAAGCGCTAAGGTCCAGGTTTAATGAGTAGACCTAACACTAAGACAACTTCTTGAACAGCCACAAGTGAGGTTGTGTTTCTTCTTCTTCTTCTTCTTTTTTTTTTAGGAAAATGGAGACTCACCAACCCGAACTTGAAACTGGGACCTCACTCAAGAGATTATTTTTTTTTCAATTTAGAGTTTAGAGGTTGATACACAACCTTTTTCATTATTATTGAAAAAACTGTCCTTGCTTCCATAATGGTAGAAAAGTGAAGCATAAGTCTTTAGGTGATGCAACGCTCAAGGGCAACACTGATATGAATCTGCTGTAATTGATGAGTCCAACCTGTGTGTTTAGTAATTTATAAGTCATGTATAAGATCTTAAATTCCCTGCCACTGGAAACAAATTTTGAATGCACATTGCAAGAAAAATTATGGTAGTTTTGGTCTTTAGGGAGCATGCCACGTGTGAGGAGCCTTTTTATTGCATAAACAGTCCACTCAAGTAATCAACAAATGGATTATTTCTTTCCCGTTCCATGAATACCTAACCTGAAAGATGAGATGTTCCTCAGACATTTGCTGTTGCTTATGTCTTATTGAACGGAAAAAAATAAAAATAAAAAAATAAAAAATTCTTGTAGAGTATAGCTGATCCCTCTTAGTAGGAATAAAACTTGAATGCTGATGATGATAATTTCATTGTATGTTTTGCGCATGATTCTTTTGCTACTTTCCTGAAGCGTAAATTTTTTATGTGTTGCTTACTGCTTTGACGTGTCTCAGTGAAAACTCAAGAGAAAAAGCTTGCTGTGGTTAAAACGGCAAATGCTCTTAACCCGCTTATTTGGGGTGACATTGTATGTCAATGCTTTCCTCTTATTTACCTTTCTTTGAATTTCATCTCACAACATTTATCTACTAATTACATGTAACTTGCCCTGACATCCACTCTTTAACTTTTTTTACTTGGTCTTTTTTTTTTTTTATACAAAAAATATTTTGCAGCCAATTATCAGTCTAGATATGTGGGAGGTAAGCTGATAAAGAACCAGTATGTTTTCAGTCTACATGTCTTTGAAACAAGGATTAATAAATTTTTCTTGTGTCTTTTGAAATCATGCAGCACGCATACTACCCTGATTACAAGGTGCGTCAACTCTTTTCTGCTCAGCCACCTCATGCTGTCAATTTGTCATCTTCTGGTATCAGGCTTTAAGTGATTCACAAAGAAATCAGTAGTCGACACTCATTAGGAATGCATTGTTGCCCTCAAATCATAGTCAGGGTAAAAGCTTGTTGCAGTCCAAATGGGGCTTAATGACATAATGCTGATCATCCTCTTTACATTGTGCTGTGATAGTTGTTTGATAACAATGAAATCTAATTTCACATGAAGAAATGAAAATGCTACTGCTTACAATTGCTTTAATGATCTCATATTTTGATTCCATCCCCCTGATTTGCTTACAACTCCCACATTGCCTGCTTGCATTACCCAACTCCTGCACCTCTTATAACATAGAAGGAGATTAATTCCCCCACTTGTCATTCGTAATAGGGTAAGCCATCTGAATTTTGGAAAATTTATCCAATTGAAATAGCCCTAGAGCTCCCTTTATACGCCAAAGCTTTTATTTTCAACATATGTTGATCCTCGTCAATTCGGAAAAAATTAATGTTATTGTAAACTGTAGGAATATGAAGCTACACTTTAGAAACTGTTCCGAGATGTTTCTTGTGCAACAGAGAAACTTCTTCTTCTTCTTCCTAACTCTCAGAGTTAGTTTTTTTTTGTTTTTTTAATCAACAACTCTCAGAGTTAGTTGAATTAAGTTCTATTCTAAAAAGAATTAGAAGCTTACCCATTTTTTCTCCAGGAATGCAATTTCCTTCTTCGCCCCAAAATGGTTCCCTTTGTGTAAAAGTCTGTAGGTATCATCATTGTTTCTTCATTTCAAAATAGTTTTTTAAAAATCTGTTTTGTAATCTGATACTGCCATATCAGACAAAATTATCAGATCATCCCTTGTTGGGTGTCCCCACAAATGAGAGGAAACGGCATCAGCAAGCTGGTTTTCAAGTTACTGGCTGACATTTTTGAGGATGGCTTAGCTCGATGACTCTTCTGGGTTTTTTGAAGAAGACTTTCTATTAATATGGAAATTTACTCAATTTCTTTTAACCTCTCAAGGTTTTTGTGAACAGGATGACAAGGGAAAGTATGTGAGTACATACATGAACAACCTTGTGTCCTGGCATACAGCAACAATGCGCATGGCCCGAGCAGAGTCATTTGTAAATCTAGGGGAGCCAAGGATTCCAGAGCTGTAACAAACAGGTGCAATAGTCATAGTAGTCCATCCCAGTTTGGTTGGGAATGCGAAATGACTTGGTCCAACTTCCCCAAGTGTTTCTTCTAATCTGGACTGAGAGTTGGTTTGCACCACTGATCTCAAAATCTTGGTGCTTTTCATCTCTCACTTTCGGCAATTCATTGCTCCTGACCCCTGCTTGAGGGAGGAAAGCTAGAATGCCCAAGATGTACCTTTCAGACAACATTCTTAGTCCATTAGCTGCATGTGGGTTGATGTTTTCTACTTCAGCAAGATCAGCCATCTTTGGAGCAATTAACAATATTATTATTAATGAAATTTTCACACGCACTCTTAAGAATTGTCTGCTGTGTGTGGATCAATCTTTTTTTTTTTTTTTTAATTTTGTATTTCCCAGCCATTGATGTGATGTCTTAGTGTTTTTTTTTTTTTTCCTTATGTTTGTCATGCTAGATGGCCTGAAGGAGTCTTTTGCAGTCAGTGGGCTGATTTTCAAAATTAATTGTAAATAAAATGATAACAATTTTGGCTCAGGGTCAGGGATGATTTAGTTTGTTCTTCTGTTTTAGCTGCTGCTGCGACAAAGTGGATGATTTGCATTTGTGAGATGTAGTGGGGCTAAGTTGCAAATTTGTCAAGGATTTTGACACTTCGTCCATTCCAACTTTGGGCAGATACCTTGGGATCTTGGTGACATTTCCCCAAGGAATGGGTTTATTGAAGTCTACGATGATATTGATAATTACCTCACTATTTATATCTTGATGGGACTGGTTTAATGTGAACGAATTTGTTCAGATCTTGATACATTTCTGCATGCAGTGCCCCTACATCTATATGATGAATGCTTCAATTTCCATCTGTCTGTGCAGCAATAAACATCCGTTGAAGCAGAATGTGAATTGTTCGGTGGCTTGAGTGAGAAGAATTCATATATTAGGCGACAATCCCTCACAATCCCTTCAGCTGTATCTCAACATTCTCCAACATACAAAGAATCTCGGAATTCTGTGGATGCAAGTCATCCCCAACAAGAAATTCATGTACTGTGCCATTGACCTCTATAGAACTGCACCCAGGGGTTTTTCTCACACCCATTTCTTTCATCTCTTTCCTCAGCTTCATGACCCCATCCCACTTGCAAGCTTCTGCATACATATTAGACAGCATTACATGGGTCCACCAATCAGATGGATCCACTTCAAACATTTTCTTGGCTGCAACCTCACCTAGCTCAATATTGTTGTAAACTCTGCAACCACTCAACAATGTTCCCCACAACACCACATTGGGCTTCATGGGCATACCAATTATAAGATGATAAGCATCCCTCAGATGGCCCATACGACTGAGGAGATCAACCACGCATCCATAATGTTCAATCTTTGGTTTTAGGTTGTATGCAGTTTCCATTGACCAAAAATGTCTCCATCCTTGATCCAATAATCCTGCATGGGCACAGGCACTAAGGACCCCTACCAGGGTAACATCATCTGGTTTAATTCCTGCATCGAGCATCTGAGAGAAGAGGTGAAGTGAATCCTCAGCGTGTCCATGCATGGCAAGTCCACAAATGATTGAGGTCCATGAAAAGAGATCTCTTCTAGGAGATCTCAACTCAAAAACTTGAAGTGCTTTCTGGATGCTCCCGCACTTTGAATACATATCAATCAGGGCAGGATCAAGTGACCCATCTGCACCGACATCATATTTCTGTATATGAGCATGAACCCATATGCCAGTGTCCAAAGCGCCAAGGCCAGCACAAGCGGAAAGCACAGTTGACAACGTTAGATTGTTTGGTTTCACATGAGATAATTCCATCTCATGGAACATTGACAAGGCCTCCTTATATTGACCCACTCGGCACAAGCCCCCAATTATTGTGTTCCAAGATATGACGTCCTTATCAACCATTTTCTTGAACAGCTGATGTGCAAGTTCCAAACATTCATGCTCTGCATACTGATGAATCATCGCATTTGAAGCCACAACATTCTTACGAGGCATCTCATGGAAAACCCGACAAGCCAGATCCAAGCTCCCACAATCTCCATATATGTTTAATAATCCACAACTAACAAATTCATCAACTACAATCCCACTCTTGATGATAAACCCATGCAAGTTCATTGTCAAACCCAAGTTCCCCATTTGACTGCACGCTGAGATGATAGTAGCAACCGCAACGGAGTCAGGTGCCAACTCAACCACGCTCATCTCCCGAAACAACTCAAGAGCTTCGTTCGGTTGATTTACGGAGACATACACACGGATCATTGCAGTCCACGAAACCAACCCTGGTTGCGACATTTCATCGAACAACTGCCGACTCACGTCCACCATCCCCGCGCCAGCATAATATCCAATCAGCGCACTTGAAACAAATTGACTACTAACAAACCCAAATTTCAGGACACAAGCATGGACTTCTTCGCCCTCCCTAGCCTGCGGGCGAGAAGCGGTGAGGGCCTTGACCAAGTACAAGAAAGTGTAGCCATTGGGTCTGCAGCCCTTCTCAAGCAAATCTCTGTAAAATAAGAGCACAGGCAGCCCATTGAAATTTAGGACCCTGACTGCAAACTTCTTCAGCATGATATTCCATGTAAAGAGATTGGGATGGGGAATACGGGCAAAAATCGAGAGAGCGTAGTCGAGCTGTAAGTGAGCAGGGCATGACAATAGATGGCTGGCCGCTAGTGGGTTTTGGCCGTCGCCGGTTACGATCATGTGAGCATGGATTTGGCGGAGTTTGCGGGCGTCGGAAATGGAGTCGAGGAGATGAAGGATGGGAAGAGAGGGAGGGAGATCCCGTACAAGGTGATGGAGACGTTGCATGCATGGCAACCGACCGGGAATACTGGGGCAAAAAAAAAGCTGCGAGACGAGGGCGCTGAGGATCTTTTGTCGGGGGCAAAACTGATACATAGTCCACACTACTCATGAATAAATTAATATTTAAAATTTTATTTAATCATAAGATCTCCCTTGAAATTTTAAATATATTACTCCACAATCAATTTGTAATAATATAATAACATTAAAGCAACTAGTAAAGAACTATTACATGTCTTACAAGAATATTTGGAACCCAAACATTTAAGGCAGATACATGTCTTACAATTGTCCCTTGAGTTTTTTTATTTTGAAAACATTCTACAGGAAGTTTATTATCAACATCATAACTTTATCCACGTATTCTTGATATATTCAATTTAAATTTAGAAATAATGGTTTCATTACTATCTTAGCAATAAAGTAAAAGTACCATCAACGTCAATAATTTCAAGAAATGCCAATCACAATTCATATTTTATCCACAAAACCTAAAGCAATTATCATGTGTTTTTTGTTGGTTATGTTGTCTAATTTATCCTCTATGTCAATAAATAATTTAAATCTTCAAGCTTTCTAGTTGCGATGCAGTAGTTTTAGATTTATTAATTTTTTGGGGGCATTTTGTAGAATTATATCTTTATTATGATCATTTAGAAAGTATATAAGTTCAGAAAATTACTTTGATTGATAGAATTTTCTAATTCATTGTGCCCATGAAAAGTCAACCTTTAACCTAATAGAAAAATTGGATGCAATCAAGTTACTTTTGCATAGCTTGGACATGATAACTTCCAAACTTCACTAATGTTAGTTTCAATTCATCAACTTTCGATGTTTTCTTCTAGCTTGATTATGAGTATTATCCAAGCATACAACATGGTAACAATTAAAGCCCTAATTGCTTTATAAAATCATACTTAAATAGATAGGCATACAAGTAAAAAACATCATCTTTCTTTATAATTTATTCTAACTAATTCTCAAACTCACTAAACCAAAACATAAAATTTTAATATACATTTTTTAAGTTTCTCTAATAAAAATTATGCTCATGAGGTTGACAAAGTTGCTTTTGTGTGTATGTTCTTCTTATGTTTCTTGATCATTTGGGTAATATTTTGAAATTTTAATTTGTAACATAGGATTTAATGACAAATCATTTAAATTAACATCGACTTAATGCTTATTTAAAAAATAATATTGTATATTTTTTATCATTAGTTTCTTGTGATATTAATTATCGATTTAATCATTGATTTTCTTTTTAAATTTTATCTATTAGTTGTAAAAATAATATTTAAACGAGTAATTAGTTATTCCTAAATTATATAGTGTAAAACTATTCAACATTACTAAGATAATGCGGATAACCTAAAGTTATAAATATTGATTAACAAATTCATGAAAAAGTAGGGGTGAGAATCGGGGCGGGTCGAGACGGGTCAAGGTTTGCCCAACCCTGACTCTACGTTTCAAAAATCTTGTTTGACCCTTATTTTTATACCGGGTCAGGAACAGGACGATTTGACCCTTACTTTTTTCTATTAGATCTCGGGACAAAATTCGGGTCGGTTTCAGACCGGTTTCGGGATAGCAGGTCGGGTAAAAAATACAGGTCAAATAAGATAATTTTCAGAATTTATATACCTATCAAACATAAGTATACATATATACTAAATTTAAATATTATATGTTTCAATATTTCATTAATTATTAAAAAACACATAATTAAGAAAATAAAACATTTGAAAATATAGTATACATTTATTAAAATAGGTTAATATACAATTACACGTAAGGGTTATATATGTATAAATTTTTTTTATTGATTCTTATATTGCTTTTTGAATAAATTAATTTTTCTATTGTTGATAGAGTTGATTACAAAAAAGTGAGAAATTTGAAAGAAAATAATAATAATATTTAAATATAGGCTTATAATTTTTAATAAATTAGTATGTGTGGGGCGGGTCGGACTCTTTGGGTCGGTACATAGTCGACCCTATTTTTGAATTCTGGTCAAAATTCCTGACCCATCCCTATACCGGGAATGGGTCGGGTCAAAGCCGGGTCACAAGTTGACCCGCCCCAATTCACACCCCTATGAAAAAGATACAATGGTTTGGATGCTCTTGAAAATTTAGAAGGACCATATATAGGAAACCCTGATGTATGCCATGATATCTAACATCATTAAAATAAGTTTAATCATACATCACAGTTCATAAGCACATGAAGAATTTGCATAATACTTTCACAGATAATAGCAATAATACACAATAACAATTCATCTACTATGATTTTAATACGTGATAATTATAGATAAACTCCTTACAAATCACAAAAATTCTATAAAAAGATAAATGTTACGTACTCTATGAACGAAAAATTTCTAGTTGCTCCTAATTTAACACTAGAAGTATATTTAAATTAAAACTTTTTTTTACCTAACCTAGAAGAAAATCAAGAGAACATGTCTTTTATTAATTGAAATATTTAAATGATATACATCTTGATATTTTATATGGTCTTCATAATCTTAATATAGGTTAATTGGTTAACAAGATGTAATTAATTAACTGAATAAGAAAAAATAAAAGTAATCTGAAAATATAACCAAATAACTGAATAAAAGAAAAACAATACAAAATATGGATGCATAAATGAATAAATTTTAAAAATACCTAAATATAACTGTATAAAATAAAAATAACAATAACAATAAAATAGAATGTACATAGGTTTGTTGAGTCTAGCAGCGAATATTGCGAAAGAGATTAAAACGATAGATCTTCTAAATCTTGGTTTTTCCGTGTACAGCTCATAAAAGAAAGCGGAGAAGGTTTTCCTCAAAATAGTATCCTAACAAAGAAGAGGCTTTGAAAGGAATCCATATATTCTGTTTCCTGGTATACGAATCCAGCTGTAGCCTAGAAGATGTTGCGTTCCACATGGATCCTGGTGTTTTCGTGATCCTAATTGAATTAATTAGGTTTCAATTTTGACCATATTTGAAATAAAATATAGCCATGTTCAGAACATTTTGAGAATATTCGAAACATGAGGATTACTGTGCAATCATGTAATTTATATATTCCTCACCGTAATCCAACCGTTTGGGTTGCCAACAGGAGGAACCCACCGGCGGAGTTCTCCCAAAACTACCGGTGATGAAAATCTTGTAATTTGGTATGCCAATAGAAAGAGGAAGTAGGGAATTCGATTTGGAAAACTGCAAAGGGCAAATTTGACTGTTTAGCAAAATAATTTTTTTTTTTTAAAAAAAGAAGAAAGTTTCCGTCCAAACATTCAAGCAGCTTTAGCGAGGAAGAATTTTAGCTGGCAAAGCCTTGACCTTTCTAAATTAGGAAGCTTAAGAGGCGAAGATTATCCATCTGCTTAATTTAGACAGATTTCAAAATTTTTAAATTCGTGTTGTTGATATCTATTATTTAATACGAGTAACTGGGAAGTCGTCTTGTATAGAAATAATCTATGTTTTTTTTTTGACATAAAGAAATAATCTATGTTAAGACAACGCAGCTCGATCTTTCTAATGAACTGGACACTTGATCAATTCAACTTGCACTACGACGATACGATTTGAGTACAAGAAATAGACGCCAATTTGCTGGCTTCTTGTGCCTGATGGGACCCAACGCATTTTTTATGACCAAAATTCCCGCAAAGTGGCGTCTACGAAAAGAAACGAAACAGCCATCCAACTAATACCAATAACATTTTCAACAAAAAAGAAACTAATACCAATAACATGAAATTATCATTGCAATGGAACAAATTGGGATATAATTTCTTCGTTAAAAAAATTATATTGTTATAACGCACCACGTCTGCAATGTGGATGGTTGCTATGTGAGTATGACAGAGATCGCAACCGTGCATTAAATCACTGACCAGGGAGTTCCCGGGCACCGGATTTGACAACTCAGGATGCGCTTTTCGAAGGTGGGCCACCAAAGCGACCAAACGGATAAAGATGAAAATGAGCTGCGATTGACGCACTACGTTCGACGTGCGACGCGTTAAACTACAGGTTGAAATCCCCCCCACCAATGGAAAGAAGCGAGAGACAGAAGGAGAGAGAGAGAGAGGGCGAGCGGGCGAGCGAGGTACGAGTAAGACAAGGGAGATGGATAGGGTATTTTCGGCGGAGGAGATTTCCGACCATTTTTGGCCGTCCCATGCATCATCGATGGCGGCCAGCGCCGACGGACTGAACGCGGCGATGAACCGAAGCTCATCCGAGTGGGCGTTCCAAAGATTCCTGCAAGAAGCATCTGCATCCGAGAATCCACCAGCTGCTGCGGCTCATGCTCCTCCTCCCGTCCCGGCCCCACCAACAGCGGAAGCTCCTGCGTCTTCATCGTCATCGTCGTCGTCCTCCGTCTGGAGCATTGACGCCCCTGCCGCCGTCACGGCCAAGGCGGCGTTGTCTTCCGACGTCGCGGAGATGAAAGCTCTGCAGGCATCTGGCGCCTGCGCTGACGCCGCAATCGATTCCAACGACTACCAGGCGATTCTCAAGCGCCGGCTCGAACTCGCCTGCGCCGCCGTTGCGCTTTCCAGGGTATGTGATCCGTCTCTTATCTTTGACGGATTGCGTTCTAGATGCGACTGTAACATATGCCGTTCGCGCCGCCATGAGCTGTCCAGGGCCCACTCAGCTACCACTCTGGATCCGCTTCGTACGTCAGCTTTGCAAGATCCAGTTATTAAGCCCGAAAATTAGAGGGTTGAAAATTGATCAAAGACCGTACCTTGAACATGAATCCCTGGAAGAAATTCCAAAATAGTAACTGTTGAAGTGGCATTCTAATTAGTTCTTGCCTCGAAATCTACCATTTACCGTTTTCTCACTGTTGGCCGCTTTTATGGTGGATACTGGATGCATGCGTGCGTACGGTTCTGCTTAGTCTATTTTTTCGTGCCATTATCCAAAAGTGAGTAAATTCTAAGCGACATGGAATCCATAAAAGTAGGCCCACTACTTTCATTTTCGAATGGTAGCATCTTGGCTAACTTGTATCATAAAAGTGGGCCTCGTTTTGGAAACTGTCCAGTTGGACGTGGGTTGCTTCTGCATGAGGAATTCAAAACCCATGTCAGAATTAAGAAAAGTGAACCAGCAAGCTACGCACTTCCATATGCAAAACTCGCAATGATGTAACGTTGTCATCCACCCCAGCTAATTTCTAACCATGTATAAAGTTTGATCTTGGAGATACTGCCAGCATAATCTGTGCTCATATCCTGCCGAGCATGTTGAATTTGCGTTACATGACGCTGAAGTCATGGAACTTTCCTCAATTTCAGGCATCTGCTGTGAAAACTCAAGATTCTGTTCCATCAGCTGATGGTGGGTCACATGCTTCGGATGCTTCGCACTTGGGTTCTCAAACCCCTGGTAAAGGTAAACAATTTTTTTTTTTTTTTTGCCGGTAGTAAGATTTAGTTGGTGTAGGCTATTTGTGCGGAGCATAGTTATGTTGTTTTGGGTATCTTATACTTGTTGGGATTACATAGTTGGCATCATGTTGGACTTAGGATATATTTGGGAAGTGATAAAACATTTGGATGTAAAAGTATTTAAAACGGTATAAATAATGTGATATTATAAGGGTAAAAATAGAGAGTAAAGAAAATAAAGTTAAAATAGATAGATTAGTTGTATGAGTAGTTATGTAAAAATGATTGAAAATAGGGTAATTGTATAGCAAGATATGAAAAAACAATTAAACAAAAGGGTAATTGTAGAGAGTGAAAAGTTTTAGTTTGAAAAGTTTTAATTTGAGAAGTTTTATAGCTATCCTAGTGCACCCTTAGGTGACAGGAAATAGTTTTTGTTGCAAGGCCATCTAGGAAAATAAGGTGCTGCTCTTTAGAAGCTTCCTCTGATCTGCTCGTGTTGATCGTATCCACGAACTCTGCCATGACCCATATAATTCTATACAAAACCAAACAAATCTGTGCATATGTGAAATGTGTTCATACATGCGTTCATTTCCAAATACAAGTCATGTTAGATTCTTTGTGGAATTTCATGGACAAGGCATGTGCCTTAGGTATATAGATGGTTAGGGTGCCAAGAAACATTTTCATGGTAGGTTTTGGGAGGAAATTTGCATGGCCCCTGATTTGGGGTGATGCCGATACAAAATCCGCTTTGTTTGATTATAAGTCGACACGTCCAGTGACTAGATTCCAGATTTATAATATTTAGTTAATCATGAGTTAGGAGAATCTGAGACAAATCAATAATCTGATGATCAATGTGCATGTGATTGTCAACCTGCACTCCGAAGTTTTGCAGCAGCAGCCATGTGACGCCTAGAGTCAAAAAGACTAAATGATTTTAAGTATTGATATGATTTTGATTTATTTTAAAATTTTTATTTTATCTTCATCACTTTATGCAGACAGTGTTTTCAATCTTTGTCATTCGAGTTGTTTCACATTCCTATGCAGGAACTGCTTGTGGTTTTCCTGCTGGACTGAAAAATTCAGTTCCAGTAAAGTCAACAACAAGTGGGTCATCTAGAGAACAATCAGACGATGAGGATGTGGAATTAGAAGCAGCAACAACAGAGAATATGGATCCATCTGATGCAAAGCGTGTAAGGAGGTAGGAGCATGGATGAGTATTATGCATTAAATATATCATGATAATGCATTAGAATATGGCATATGTAATAGACCACATAGATGCACTTGCCTCTACATAGATATCAAGCTATCCTTTTAGGCACAAACTATGGGGATGAATGGATCTATATGAATTGGTTCACTATTTGTCTTAGGAATATGGCAATATGCACCTCATCATCATCATCATCATCATCATCATCATCATCATGACAAGTTCTTTCCTCCAAAGTGGGTCAAACACATGGATTTTGTTGTGCCATTCAAGTAGTTTCATATGTTGTTGATGATCTTTGACCAAGTTCTTTTTGTCCTTTCTATCGATTTCTTGTGACCTTTTATTTGGATGAAATTACTCTAAACTAATACAACCTTGAATTTTGTTGCACATGACTAGGCATGTAAGTTTTCCTTTCTCATTTTTTCAGAGAAATTACTTTTCTTATTTTATTACGGGGGTGTTTGTTAATACCTAAAATTTCTCATATTAAAATTTTTCACTCCCTACAAGTATCTTATTTTTTAATTATTTATTCATTTCTTTCTATATAACTATTCTACCTTTCAATCATTTCTACTTAACTATTTATACATCTAACTTACACATTTTAATTTTATTCTTTTTACTTCTTACCATTATCTCTATCATATTACATCATTTTTTCGCATTTTAAAACATTTTCATTAAAAGTTTTATCACTTTCCAAATACACCTATATATAAATTTTATTCGGATCGCGTCACCCCTTTAGATGACTAGGCAAGTGACGGACGACACTTCAAGGGAGGCGTAAAAGAGGCAATTGCCTCTACTTAACTTCGAAGTTCGAACCTCTAACCTCCCACCTTATGTACGCTTATTCACACTCACGTTAACCACTTGGTCATCTAAGTGGTGACCGTATAAATTTATCTTTAAATTACCTTGAATTACTTCATTTTTAATTTCTTTTCCTTTTTTCGTTGTTTTCTGCACATTCCTTTGAACATCCTCGTTTTGGCTATCAATGTATTGTCCTTTGACTGTAGTCAGTTGCATGGTCGTCTTATAAATGTTTATTTTTGATAACTATTGTTAATGATAGCATAAAATTCCTAAAGCATAATATAAATTTTTCACACAAGTTGAATTCTATATGTGACATTCATATCAATTGCTTCACTTTTTTGAACCATTCATCTTATATTCTTAGAGGGCGTTTGGCAAATAAATTTTTTTTTTCAACCCAGCCTTTTCAATCTCTACAATTACCTTATTTTTAATTATTATTATTATTATTATTATTTTACATCTTTCCATATAACTTCCCTACTTTTAATCATTTCTACACAACTACTCATGCAACTAACGTATCTATTTTGATTTTATTCTCTTTACTTATCATCTTTATCCCTGTTATATTATATCATTTTTTACCAATTCAAAAACTTATACACAAAAAACTTTTAATCAAAAGTTTTATCATTTCCCAAACACACTCTTAATTGGCACCACCTTATGCGTTTTAAATGTTGCTAATTTCTTGTATGTTTTATTTTATCTTGCTCTCGTGTATTGAATATTCTGGCAAAACTATTTATTTCCTAACATGAACCAATGTTATTGCAAATTTGGGGATCATGTCTTTGCATTTGGTGGTTCCTTTGTGTTGCAGCTTTTAGGTAGCCTAAATGTTTTGGAATTCTTTCATTTCTTTTTGCAATGTTCTTGATTTCCCATTTACAATTTTATATGATATAGGATGCTATCAAACAGAGAGTCTGCAAGGCGCTCTAGACGAAGAAAGCAAGCTCATTTGAGTGAACTTGAGGCTCAGGTTTGGCCTCCATCTTGTTTCTTGTTGCATACATTATATTCTTTGAACCTGAGTTTTGTTTATGTTCGCAAATTGTAGGTCGCTCAATTGAGAGTTGAGAACTCCACCCTACTCAAACGTCTTTCTGACATTAGTCAGAAGTACAATGAAGCTGCTGTGGACAACAGGATTCTCAAAGCAGATGTTGAAACTTTGCGAGCAAAGGTACCTCTGCTGTTCTCTGAACACATTTGTCCATTGGGAACTGTAAGCTGATGATTCCATTGTTGCATATGTTTCATGCGGCTTCTACATGTCAAACACTCATGCTGCATCAGTTGTTCCTTTAAATTTCTCATTTTAATTCAAGTGTGGTTATCTGAATTCACATGGCTGTCTTCAATACATACATTTCTAAAGGTAGTATAATTGTGTCTTTTTGACCTAGTTTGTGATCTGAACATTAATATTCAATCATAATAATTCAGTGATTTCCTCTATTGAATTAACTATTGCAAGCAATTGACAACCATGTCTAAATACTTATTTGTTGGAGTTTACTTTGTGTGCGTGCATACGTATGTTTCTTGTTCCCTTGTTTTTGTTGGAACCTGATCATTCTTTTACTGATTGTTTCCTCGCTATTTAGCTATTGAATTGATTTGGCCATTTTCAGGTCAAGATGGCTGAAGATACTGTTAAGAGGGTGACAGGAGTGAATTCCCGTCTTCCAGCCACATCTGATGGATCATCCATTAGTATGACATTCTGCAGCAGTCCATCTGATTCAGGAGCAGATGCTGCTGTTCCAATTCATGAGGGGCCAAAACACTTTTTACAACCAGCACATGATCCAAGAATGAACTCTGGCATTGCTGATATTGCTCTGGCTCCTTCGGTTGAGGATGTTAATTCTTCAGGAAATAAGATGGACAGAACAGCTTCCATGCAACGTGTAGCCAGCGTGGAGCATTTACAGAAGCGGATTTGTGGAGGAAGTCCATGTGGGGCTGTTCAATGGGAAGGGCGTTGGGGTCCAGAAGCTAACCGTGCAGCAGACAGCATCAATAAGCCGAACCAAGCGAGAAACTCTGCTGCTGCTACTGATCTCGGACCTGCAATTAGGTAATTTTCTTAAATGCTCGATGTGCTTTTGTTTTTTCCACTGATGACATATTTTCTTGGATGAATAGTGAGCAGCTCTGGGTTCTTGATTTGTCTTGCAGTTCACGTGTGCCAAGTTGAGCTGCTGGAGGGTTTACAAATCTACAAAGCATCAAGTCACTGTGATAAAATTTAATCTTCTTTGGAACCTGTAAATATTTGCGAAATTTTTTCTTCAGAAAAAGACCTGCTTCATAGATATTACTAAAATTGGAATTGCCATTAGCAGTTCCAGTGCTTAATTAAAGACAACTTCCTTTCTTTATTACACTGGGTAATAATAAGACTAGTAAAAAATAATTTGAATTTTCTAAAATCATCACGGTGAACCCAAATTCGTTGATCGGAGAAAACCCATCATAGTGACTATAGAAGTACTTTCCACGTAAAAATATGAAAGTACTTTGTATTTATTAATAAATCTATTATAATCGCCAACACTTTCTAATTTATTAATTAAAATATTCTATGTCAACATTTTAGTTCATTATCAATATAATGTATGTAGGAAATATCGAAAATTTAAAACTTGACCCACATTTTAAACTTGCATTAATAATTCAATCCAACTCAAGGTAAAATTAAGCTAGCCTTGATTCTATCGGTATAATAGAGATTCTTAAGGTAATTTTCCAAGTACGGTTAGAGTCTGTTGAAGCAGAAAAGTTTATGTCAAGTGGGTGGAAATTCTTTCAACTTTAATGATTTTTCATCGCCACCAGGTCTGGTATGACCAACCAACCGAGGCTAGCTCGGTTGGTCGGTGTCAGGGGCGCGGAATGCGCGCCGGCTGGCGGGCGGAGGTTCGAATCGCGCGGGCGGAAAAACAAGCGTGGGAGCAAAAGTGGTCTCCCGGATGGTGGAGTGTGGGAGCGGGTGGTCTCCCAGGTGGTTCGTTGGAAGCTGTGTCTTCCTTATTCTTTCGTGGAGCTGTGTCTCCATATTTCTTTGGGAACATGTGTTCCTTATATTTGTAAGAATATCTCAAATCTTCAAAGTATAATATGTGTTGAGATATATGTAATTGTACCAATCAAAAAAAAAAAAAAAGGTCTGGTATGACCAAGGGCGTGAACGACATAGGTGGTCGGTTCAAGTCCCCATATGCCATGTGGGGTCTTTACAGATTTTTCTGTAATGTGGAGGTATTTACATATAAATAAAAAATTCTTCTACTGTATGAGAGTTGAATGTGATTGATTGTAATATTAGATGCTATTACACAAATTTAAAAAGATGATTCTTCGTCATTAATATTTTTTTAGCTTACCGATAGAAATGCCTTAACGCTACGCAACAGTGCATGAACTATAGATGCGAATGAGACATATTCACAGTTCACAACGCAGTTAAGCTAGGATACATTCCTCACGTGCATTCTACATTTATTAAATAAAATTTTTATGCACTTGTTCCCAACTTTTACAACTCCAGTAATTACTTTTTATTTTTATTTTTAGTAGTACCACCCATCTTAGATGGAAAGAATCTTGGCTAACATGGGCGGATCTACATGTTACCCACTGAAAATCTGAAAATTAATATAAATTCAATGAGATTTTGAAAAATATTTTTTAAATGCAGCTTACCATGATTGTTCGCTCTCAGATTACTTTAAAATTACTTCCACTTACCAAAGGTCCTGATCCCCCACTACTGGTCAAGCTTGGACTTGAGCATTCTCTCCGAAGATACTCTCGGAAATAGGAGATACCAGTTGTGTGAACTCTTTAGAAACATAACAAATAATTCCATTTGGAAAATGGAGATTGATGTAAGAAAGATGATAGGAATAATATAAGAGAAGTCATGTTTACACACGACTTAGTCATATATTGGCTTATATACAATATTTATTTTTTTTATTTGTTATTTGTTTCAGTTTTTTTCATGAATATGTTTTAGGAAATGTATTTAACCCATATATCAAGTTTTATCATTTTATAATAATTTTACATATTTATTTTTTATTTTTAAAAAATCATCAATTTCAGGGGTATTTCAGTCAATTTCAACCCTTAAAAAATTTAGTTTTTAAAAATTAAAAATAAATATGTAAAAATATTATAAAATGGTAAAACTTGATATGTTGATTAAATACATTTACAAAAAATATATTTATAAAAAATCAAAAAAAAAAAATATTATATAAAGAGCCTATATACGATGCGGGCGTATATAATCACGGCTCAAATCAACAAAGATCAGATACTTTGTAAAAAAAATAACATTGATATGAAAGACAATTTTGACTCAGAAAAAATACATTAACATATTTTTTATGAATGATATTTACATACTATGCAATGCTGGCCTCAAGGTAAATGATCCAACATCCGCTTCATACGAATCTTAAAAATGCAGTGCATTGCCGGATGGATGTGCCATTATTGGATTGGTCTATTTCAATAGAAATGAGAAGAGGTTTGGATTCCCAACAAGTGGGAGCGACGGAGTAAACGTGCATGTACACGACTTTAGCTGCTCATTTGCGTACCGAAAATACTCTGCCGTCCTGTGCAGTGATTTTAAATCTCCGAAAGGAGTGAAGAACATGGCGAGCGTGTGGATAGCTCCTCACGGACTTCCCCGACATGATCGTTGTCCTTCCTATAAGCCTGCTACTCTCCCCTCACATCCTGTAGACGCCCGCTTTCCATTTCTGTCAGTGTATCTCCCTCTTCGCTGTCCCTGTCATGCGAATTCAAATGATTTTTTTCGTTGTGTTGTTAATCATTTGAAAAGGGTTACAAGAAGTGATATGTATGACTAGTTTCCAATAGCACTTTAGGAAGAGTTGTTTGACTGGCATTTTGTACGGGATCGAGTTTTTAATGTAGATGGTATGGATTACCATCGGTTGCGTTGAACGCTTGGGTTAGGAGGTCGACATGTTAATTTATACGTGGCTTTCTTTTTCCCCCAAAATCCAGATTAGAAGCTGAAAAGTTCGAAGTTGGATGTATGAACTGGATTGAGATTTACGTGATGTGGTTGTCTATATTGGACGTTGGAGTGTGCTTTGAACTGACTAGAGCAGATGCTAGAATTTTTCATGATTTTCTGATCATTCGAACCTGAGAAGATTGAAGAAATCCATTGGTTTGTTTCCATTATGATATTAATGCTTAGCAGCGACTAATGGTGTATGCGGTGATGCTATCGTCTATATGGTGTATACGAATCTTAACTATAATTTTGTTACGGGACATTTCCCAATAGGTTCTTTTACAGTTTTACCTAAGTAGTCTCATGGGATGTTTTTGAATGAGCCCATTGGGGATTTCTTTAAAATGGTCAATCTGAGTCTTCCACTTTGGTTTGATTCTATCCGCTAAGGATATGGATGGACACCACATGTTGGATAGACACTTCTGTAGATGTCTGTTGGACTAGATTTTTCATGGTTAGTATTTACTGTATTTTTTTTATTGGTCATATATAATTTTTTTATGATTGCTTTTTACCTTTTTTTTTTCTTTTGTAATTCATGCCCAATTCACCTTAAATTTTTATCTTATATTTTTCCTCAACTGATGATGACCAATACATATCAGCAGGGAAGTAGACCAACACTCCTCAAATGGAGACATGAAGCTCCCTTAGAGTCCCTTAGAGGGGATTGAAACCTCAACCACCTGGGCAAAAGGCCAGAACTTTACTAACCGGGCTATGCTTGCGTTGGTGTTGTCATATATAATTTAGTTCCTATGGAATGGGCTTAAAATAGTTGATGCAGATGAATGCAAGTTGTTGACTTGCTGATAATTTACGATGGTTTGATCAAAACCAAAGAGAAAACAAAACCATTGCAGTTTGTCATTTGTGTTCTCTATCCTGCCTGAAATTCTCAAAGAAAACAGTTACAAATCACTTGCGTGCATGGTTGACGCACTTTAAATCTGCTCTGATTTTTCATTATCTATTTGGCATTATATTTTCTTTTCATGCTCTCTCATAAGTACACAGATCTCTTGTTTATGTAAATATTGGTTCATCAATGTTAGTAGAAAGTGTATTAATGAATCAAGAGCATATTCTTAATTAAATTTCTTTCTTTCTTTCTTTCTTTTTTTTTTTTTTTACTTTACCGCAATGCCACAGAAATAATCGAAAGTTCGTAACTTTTCCAAAGATGGAAGTTTCTGCCACAAGCACTTCAAAGACAATGCCAAAGGGGATTGATGCAACAACTGAGGATGAATATGCTTCACAGTCTAAAATGCTACAAGAATTCACCAACTTCTCTACCCTTGACAAGGCATGGATTTTTAAGTCTGAGAAGGGTATGCAATTGATCTTTATTTGTTTAAAAATTGTTGCTCCTTTTTTCACCTCTCTTTACTGTTTAGTTTTATGCTCGCATTGATATTTTCATTAGCAATTTAGTTTAGTTTCACCTGATTGTCCTTTAAGATTGTTGTGAAACTCATATGTTAAGAATTTTCCTGTGGCAGGAAATAGCTCACGGGCAATGTTTTCTATTAGCCAGCCTAATCTTATAGGAAACAAAAGAAGAAAGCACATCCTATCTTCTTATATTTCAAAGGGAAATGATCATTCTATAAGCTTTGACTGGTCTCCATTTCCTGTTGAAATGACTGGTGTGTCAGCAATTGTTCCATCACCTTCAGGTTTGAAGCTCTTTGTTGTTAAAAATGGCGAAAATGGATCCTCAACACATTTTGAAATATGGGGCCCCTCTCAGTTGCTCAAGGAGATAGTCATACCACAATCTGTCCATGGCCAAGTATATGCAGAAGCATGGTAACCAATGAACTCTATCTAAACTTATTGTCTGACCATATTGCATTTATCATTGAAGCATCTCACATTTGGTAATATGAGATCTCTTGCTAAATTTGTTAGATCACATATTGTTCTTGTTCGATCTGTTGATATAGGTTTCAGGGTATCTCTTGGAACCTAGATGAAACACTAGTTGCTTACGCTGCAGAGGAGCCACCTGCAACTAAGCCCACATTTGATGATTTGGGCTACAAGAAAGGAGCTTCCACTTCCACCGATAAGGACTTCGGTAGCTGGAAGGGTCAAGGTGATTGGGTGGAGGACTGGGGGGAGACCTACTCTGGGAAAAGGCAGCCTGCTCTCTTTGTTTTCAATATTAAGAGGTTGGATTTTACATGCTTGTAAATTATAGCTCTATTAGTCTATTATGGCTAGGAGAATCTCAGTTGTAATAATTTTATCTTTGCTCAATTTCATATTGTCACAGTGGAGATGTACGGGCTGTAGAAGGAATTGATAAATCATTGAGCGTTGGACAAGTTGTGTGGTCGCCTGCATCTTCTGAAGGTGTTCAAAAATACTTGGTTTTTGTTGGATGGGCTGCAGAATGTGGCCCAAAAAAGGTTTCAAGGAAGCTTGGGATTAAGTATTGCTACAATAGGCCGTGTGCCTTGTATGCAATCAGGCATCCTTTTCAGGAACTGTAAGTCATTGAATCTTAGTCCATTTCAAGTTGTTGTTTTGTATAACATGTTGATTTTTTATTCAAAATAAAAAATTTGTAGGTCTTTTAAATTTTTGTAGACGTCCTGATTTTCTCAGTTCTATTTATTGAAAATAATGTCAATCAGAAAATGTTTGGTTTATTGAAAGAATTGAGTTTCAGGTTTCCTTTTATTTTCCAGTAGTGACACTACTGAAGATTCAGCAGCAGCTGTGAATCTTACTCATGGTATTTCCAGTGCTTACCTTCCACGGTTCAGGTATTTTATATTGCTCACCTTGTTTTAACTTTCTGTCGTATTGTCTCTATTGCATGTATTCAAGTTTTACTCACACTGATTTCTCAAAAAAAAAAAAAAAAAAAAAAAAAAACTCACACTGGATAGTAATTTTCTGAGAACTTCTAATCTTAAGCAAATGCTATCACTATCAATTTTGAAAAGATGACCGTTTGAAGTTTCATATGATGAAAAAAAAAAATTGTCTGCAATAAAATCCCCATGGACGATCAGAATCTTAAACAGCTATCAATAATTTTTTTTTATTGTCCGTGAAATTTATATATATATATATATATTGAAGGATAGTGGCATGATGTTCTTAGTTTCTCCTTCGAGAGCCTTGTGGGATTTTTTGAGATGGAGAAAGGCTTACCCACCCACACACATTTATTTGACAAAGTATTTATATCTGTTTAACTCTACTTTCTCTATCACAACTCATTTTTTTCATCATTAACTGTATCTTTTTCAAAAGAAAGCCTATATATTTTGTCTTTGTCTATTGCTTTTCTTTCATCTTTTTTACGCTAATGTCATCATTTCGTTCATTCAGAAAGTTTTCTTTCCTTTCATGTTACCCAAACAGGCCCCTAAAAGTTATTCCTTGAACTGTGTTTTCTTCCATAATGATTATTCTGTAGAAAATGTATTTTCTTATTTCTTTCTTTTCAATGCCTTTTCTTATTTGTGAGTTACTATTTTGGCTCTCCCCACCTTCCTTGTAGAAATATGTTTCCTTTAACCCCTTCAAATTCTGAGAGATGCAGTATCATGCAAGTAATCACATAATTCCCTCTGAGATTGCTGATATTAGAGAGAATCACTGTGGTTTCAGTCCAGATGGAAAGATCCTGCTGTTTTTATCTTCAAAATGTGCTGTGGACAGTGGAGCACATTGTGCGACAGATACACTTCACAAGATAGATTGGGTTGCTGATGTTAAACCATGTCCATCTACAGAAATTGTTGATGTAGTAAGCTGACACAGCCTGAGAGTTCTGTTAGCTGCAGAGATTCAGTAGGAATTTTTGTATTTGATTGTCTATAGTATTTTGTGGAAGTGTTTAATTTGGTGCACTGAATGCATGATATTTGTTTTCAAGTCCTATAACGTTTCCACTCCTTAGCCTAAAATGCATACAGAAATAAGGGCAAAAAAATGTGGTAAGTCTATTGATGCTGAACTATTAATTACACTGGTACATTAATGTGATGCAGTCTTTGGCCTATGGCATCTCTCTGTTTTTGTTTTTGTTTTTTTTAATTTTTTTTATTTAGGAAATCTTTTGTTTTAGTTTTTGCTTGCTGGGGCTAAGGAGTTGGATTGGAGCAGGAAATCAGACCTTGTTCTTAATGGTTTCCCAAAGGATATAGAGCAGAAAAAAAGATCTTGTTCTTATGATTTTCAGTGGGATAGGCAGAAAATTAACATTTTTTTTTTTTTGGAGTTTTTGGGAGGCAAAGATGACTTGGATAATCTCTAATAGGATAGAGCATCGAACTACTAATCCAAGATTGAGACAAAGTAACACACTTGACATGCAATAGGAGTGTGGAAGATTCAAGTCTCACTCATGTGTATGCTTTTGCTTTTAGTCAAGGAATTTTTATTTGTGAATGTCATTAAAGATCATTTTGCAATTTATATAATCTTTTTTATCAGTTAAATTTTGATTAATGATAGAGTTGAATTAACTATTTATTCAACTTATCTGCAAAATGAAATCAACAAGAAGTATGTTTGTTTTTGTTTTATTCCATCTTTAGAACATGATCAATCGTAAGTAGATTAGGACAGCGTTTCCACTGTCCTAACGGGCAGTGTATGGCTCTTATGCTTCCACACCAGCAGAGAGAGCACTCCTCTTTTGAAATTCATGCTAGGTGATGGTGTGGGACTATGGTGCCCGTGCACTGCTTCCACATGACAGTGGAAGCACTGCCCTAATCTGCTTCCTGACCAATCAATGAAGCTTTTGTTATAGCTATAGCGATTCCAAATTCATTGCTTACAATTTTGAAAATTTGAAAATTTTCTTAAATGTTTTTGTTAGAATCAGCATGCTTATATAGTTTGCTTGTGCATAATTTTGTAGGTCCCTGTTGTCATGTGTCCTGAGGAGGATTGCTTCCCTGGGCTTTATTGTTCAACCTTTCTCAGTGAACCATGGCTATCTGATGGACATACTGTTGTTATGTCTTCCAATTGGGGTAGTATTCAAGTAATACTAGCAATTGATGTGCTGAGGTAATTATCATGCATTAAGGTGTGATGGACTAATCTGTTAATATCTTATCCCTGATTTGAAACTGATTAAATTTTTCGACAGTGGAAAGGTGTCCCGAATCACTCCTACCCCCTCAATGCATTCTTGGGATATACTTGCTGTGGATGGTGATGATATTCTTGCTGGTACACTTAATACAGATCTACTCAATGGAATCAATTTAAATGCTCAAAGTTGAGTCTGACTGAATATTGTGTTTCAAGTCTCTAGCAGCCCTATCGACCCTCCTCAGATCAAGTATGGATTGTTTATTAGTCAGAAGGATGAGACTGTTGCAAGTACTGCATGGAACTGGATGGATATCTCAAGTCCTTTATCAAGTTACCCAGAAAAGGTTGGTGGAAAATTGCCGAATGTTTTGTATTTCACTATTTTGATGGATGTAGACTCTGGAGCTAAAATTTTAGACTTTCTCTGCATTGGTCCCTACATAAGCCTGCAACACCGTTGTTTTTTTTTTATTTTTTTATTTTTTTTATGGGTATTTGCAATCATTTCAACTGGAATTTTCCAATTAAGCTCTGAGATATTTTTACAAAAGTCTTACAATATTCTAATACACAGCTAACAATATTTCTAATTTATCCATATGGTGGACACTTCCACACACCCGAGGAGACTACGCCACCTACTTTATGCTGCTGATTTTATTTATTTATTTATTATTATTATTATTTTTTTGCGCCTGCGCCTGCTGTGCTTTGAACTTAGGTACCTAGTTCGTGGGGCGTAGTGCCGTCATGGCGCAACTTCCTTGTTTTTTGAGTCAGAAAATATCCACTAGATCTGATCTAGGTTGTTATCATCGTCAATGGATCTGTTGCATTTTACAAGTTTGTCTATTTAGTTCTGCATTATATTCATCAAGAATGAAATAGATGAATATGTTTTATTAATTCTTGGATGTCCAACAAGCTGACCTGATTAATCTTGAAAGTGGCCTGGACAATGACACAGTTCGATGCTAATTTATTACTTTATCTGTCGTAGGTTAAATCTTTGCTGTCAACACTTGATTGTAGCATAATGAAGATTCCAGTCAGAGATGGTTCTGAAAAGCAGACTACAGGTTATTCCTTAGGTCAATTTTCGATAGTGATAAGTTTCATTATTTAGTAACAACAAATGGAGTGAGGTTTGAGACTTAGCCCTAACCTTCATACCTCACAGCAGGTGCTGGAAAACCATTCGAAGCGATTTTTGTTTCTCATTCACTGTCTCTTACCAAGGATAGTAAGGGCCTTCATCCACTTATTGCAATGCTTCATGGTGGGCCACATTCAGTCACGTCAACAAGCTACTCCAAGTCCCTGGCATATCTTGCTTGCCTAGGTTACAACTTGCTTATGGTAAATTATAGGTGAGGCATTATTTCTCCTCCTGCTCTTTCATCTTCTATTGGGATTAATGACAAAGTTTTATCTGTTGGGATTAATGGGAGTGAGAGATGAGATTCTTCTATTTGTATCTCAGGAATTTGCTATCTTGCAGAAATGATGTGGTTGCTATTTTGATTGTTCCAGAGGTTCATTAGGATTTGGGGAGGAGGCGTTGCAATCACTTCCAGGAAAAATTGGGAGCCAGGTCTTATATTTTGTTCTCACTTTTCAAACATATGGCAATTTCTGGATCTTCAGTAAAACCTTGTGAACTGTTTGAAAATTTCTCTCACTATATTTTTGTTACCTGTACAGACTTCTAGAATGATTAATCTATAGAAAGAATTCTGATTGAACTATTGTTAATTTTTTAAACCTAGATCTTCACATCTTTTGCTCGTTATATGAAGGATGTCAATGATGTACTGTCAGCCATAGACCATGTGGTTGGAAAGGGACTTGCTGACCCATCCAAGATAGCTGTGCTTGGAGGATCCCATGGTGGTTTTCTAACAACACACTTGATTGGCCAGGTTAGTCATGGTTATTTCTTTTGCATCTATACTGTAGCATTAGAATAATTTGACTAATATGAAATTGATGATGAAGTAGAATGGGAAAAGGTTCAAAAGGAAGAGATGTTTCTTAATAGGGTAAAGAGACAACTAAGGAAGAAGTAAAGAAGACTTTCAATGTTATGGATGTTGATTGCATTTGTATGAGGCCTACTAACATTAAGAGAATTTTGACCATCATAAATTCTCTCAAATGATTCCAGATTTCTGGTCTGCTTGATGGGGTGGTCTTGAGGATCTTAGCAGTTTCCAAAACAAGCTGTGTGTAAGTTGGATTGTTGGATGCAATTTCATTCAATAATCCCCATGGACCTAAAAATGGAAAGTTTCACTAAGATTTTGGTATTTTTTGTGGGACTTTTCATCCAATATATGCCTGTGCAAGATGTATCAGATCCCTTGATAATGAAAACCAATTGATATCAAGCTGTGCTCCATTGCCCTGGTGCTACACTAAGGATCCTACGATTCCTGTGCCGATTGGTTATTTCTCTGTTTCTGTCTGTTATGTTTTAGTTGAAAACCTGTTCTACGTAGGGTACATGCATGGACAGTTTCACAATTATAGCATCCAGACTCATTTTTGTTTACATATTGAAATTGAAGCAGTGAACAGACCAAACTCTTTTCTCCACAGGCACCAGAGAGATTTGCAGCTGCTGCTGTTAGAAATCCTGTTTGTAACCTAGCATTGATGGTTGGGACTACAGATATTCCTGATTGGTGTTATGTGGAGTCCTACAGTAGTAAAGCAATAAGCTTTTTTACAGAGGCACCTTCAGTGGATCACCTTCATCTCTTCCATAGCAAATCACCCATATCACACATCTCAAAGGTATGCAGTAATTAAGTATTAATAACGTAATAGATTTCCTCATGAGTCATGATTAAAGCCATTCCTCAAAAGCAAACTATCTAGGTTGAGACCAAATTGTGCCTAAATCATAGTTATTAAAGGCTCACCTAGCCTCGAGTCCCACCCGTGCATGCTTCTTGTGCCCTGAGGTGTGCTCCTAATTGAGCCAAAATTATAAAAATTGTTAACATCCAAAGAAAGTTTTGACTTTCAAAATTTCACATTTCTTTTTCAGCTTAACTAATGTTTATGTCCTTCGTTATCTCCATAGTCTATTTTTTGTTCATTACATCTGTTTTGCGGTTTATTATAGATATTATTAAATTTAGAAATTAATTCCAAATACGACTACAACTTATACCCATATTTACAAATATAACCACACATATATAAAAATGGCATAGATGACCATATCTTTTATCCCTAATTCCAAAAATTGACATGCAATTAAGATTGTCATTAAAAATAATGTGAAGTTACAAAAAGTCTTTGGTAAAAGTAAAAAGAATGTTGCTCTAATTGAATATTATAAAAAATTCAACAAAATGATATAAAAATTATAAAACAAAAACAGAGTCAACCACTCTTATGCATGTGCATTTCCTCTTTTAAAAGAAATGTCAAAGGAAAATTTGTCATATGTAAAAAATTTTACCATGTCGTCTAATGAAATCTAATGGTGTTGTCATATTTTGAACGAAGGATAAAATATGTGATCATTTATGTCATTTTTATAAATCGTCGTCGTCGTCATCATAAGCCATTTCCCACCTAAGTAGGGTCGGTTGCATAGTTTTTGTTGCACCATCTTTGATGATTTTTGACTAAGTTTTCAATAATCTTTAATATTTTCATATTTTGTTTAATTATTTTCATCCATTTCTTTGGGTTTTCTTCTCATTCTTCTATCATCTTCTACTTGAATAGATTCTACCCTTTTAACTGGTGTCATTTTAGGCCTCCATTTAATATGACCAAACTATCTTAATATGCTTTTCCTCATTTTATCACATATTAGCCTCACTTTGAGATTTTCTCAGATTATTTCATTTTTAATTTTATCTTTTCATGTTTTATTGTTCATCCACCTTAACATTCTCATTTCCGCTATGTTCATTCTATGCGTGTTGTTCTTTAATTGCTCAACATTCTACCTTGTAAAACATGGTCTAATCGCGGTTCTTATAAAATTTCTTTTAATTTAATTGAGATTTGATTATCACATAAAATTCCTGACGCACTTCATCATTTTTTTTATCCTGCTTGAATTTTATGCAATACATCATTCTTAATTTTCTCGTTCTTTTGAACTATTGATCCTAAATATCAGAAGTAATTAATTTTTGTTACTATTTGATTTGAAATCTTAATCGATTCCTCATCCAAGTGCTCACTATTATTAAAATTGTATTTATGTATTCAGTTTTTGTGTGACTAATTTTAAAATATTAGATTCTAAGGCATCTATCCACTTATTCAATTTCAAATTTATTCATTTTCTAGTTTCATCTATTAAAACAATGTCGACTGCAAATACTCAAGGTTGAGCCTTGATGTAAACCTATTTTAACTGGAAAAATATTAGTATATCCACTCACGGTCTTTACATTTGTTACAACCCCTTTATACATATAATAATATAAATATATTTGTTATTAATTCCTTTCTTTTTCATCATTTGTCATATTAACTTTCTTGATACTTGATCATATGCTTTTTCTAAATCAATAAAAATGACGTGTAAGTTTTTTTTCCTTTTTCCTGTACTTCTCAAATAGTTGTCTAAGTAAGAAAATGATTTCAATGGCTGATCTTCTTGGCATAAAACCAAACTAATTTTTAGAGACATTAGTTTCTCATCTTAATCTATGTTCAATTACTCTTTCCTATAACTTCACAATATGACTTATTAGTTTTATTTCACAATAATTTGCACAATTTTGAATATCTCACTTATTGTTAGAAGTTAAGACTGTATTGCAATTTCTTTATTCACTTGACATTAACTTTATTTTTATTATCTTATTAAAGAAATTTTTTAACCATGTTTTTTTTTTGGTTGGATATCTCACTTATTTTTAGAAGTTAAGACTGTATTGCAATTTCTTTATTCACTTGACATTAACTTTATTTTTATTATCTTATTAAAGAAAATTTTTAACCATGTTAGACCTACATCTTCTATACACTTCTTTGCCTCAATTGTTATATTATTTGGGCCTAAGGTTTTCCTGTTTTTATTTTTTTAAGAGCTTCCTTTATTTTAGATGTTTGCATTTTTAGGAAATAACTAATATTCTTAACTGCTTCTATATTTAATCCTCATATCTGTAAATATGAGTATAAATTGTGATCATATTTGAAATTAGCCCTTAAATTGATTTAATTTTACATATGCTTTGATCATGATGCTACTTATAACGTGTTGTTCGAGTTGCTTGTGCCTAGACCTCGAGAGCTCTTTTTTCCATAAACTAGGTTCAAAAGTGTAACACATAGATCTAGAAAAATAATCTTAAGCCCATGGGTTTTGAGCCTTATTTCGTGATATTGTTAGTTCTGGCCAGTAGCTTAGCTGCACGATTTTAAAACGTGTCAAACTATATATTTAACTTGAGACCCACTTATAAACTCCTAGGAACTTTTATTCTTTTTCGATGTGGGATTCGGTTTTGATTTGGTACAAGTCTATTGGCTTTCGTTTGATTTGTCCTCGAACGACACCTCAACTCAATTTTAAGTCTTTGCTCCACATTTCTATTGGATAGGCTCACTCTAATACCAATTATAATGCGCAGAACTAGAAAAACAATCTTGGGTCTATGGGCTTATGGATACATCAGTGTGATAAAGTCCACTTTGGCTTGAGGCTTAGTAGCCTAGTTTTAAAACGCATTACATTATATTTAACTTGAGACCCACTTATAAATCTCCAGCACCTCTCTCTTTCTTTTTATTGGAATTTGGTTTTGGTTTGTTACAGAAAGCAAATTCATTCATTTCAATTTTCTTCCCACATGCATTCTCTCTCTCTCTCTCCCCAAAATTTTTTACTGTGATTGTAACATGTGTTACAACATATTGTAAAGGCTTGAATTGTGATTGTATCCGCAGGTCAAAACACCTGCCCTTTTCCTTCTTGGAGCACAAGACCTCCGGGTTCCAGTTTCTAATGGTTTGCAAGTAAGGACATACCTTCCCTCTTGTAGTATATGCTATGCAGTTATATTTTCCAGAGCTCCCGACGCAGGTGCCTGTTGTTTGCTTTGATACTACGATCTTGTATTTGGGGTGCTGATCTGTTACCACATTTTGAATGAGAATGATTTTCATCATTAGAACTTGATGTTTGAGTTACAAGACTAAGATGAGGGATCATTTAAGTGAGCTGTTTATGACCATTTTTAGTAATCAGCATGCTTTTAACTTCATACTTATTCATAACGGGTATACTTTAATCTTTGCACCGGGAATGAGAAGAAAGGACTTGGATTTGGTTCACCCGAGTATACTTAGTTTAAGTGCACCTTGGTGTATAATCTTTTTAAAAAAAAAAAAATTTTAAGTTTTTTTTGAAATTATATATTGGCCCAAGCATGAATATCTCACATATATATAATTCGTATATTTTTCAATTTTTAAATATTTTATTTTGAATTTTAAAAATTAAAAAATTAAAAATAACAAAAAAATGTAAAAGTTATACATGGGACATCCATGTTTAGGCCCATATAAATATACAAGAATATTTTTTAAAAATAAAAATAAATTTGTGTATCGCACCGGGGGTGCGATGAATCATTTCTCAATAAGTAATTGTACCATTATAATTATATGAAAGTAGAGAATGTGGACAAAATAGACTGCTCTAAAGAAAAGAGAGGACTGGTGATAGAAAGATAGATTTGGCTGGGTAGGAGTTAATCAAGGTTAGTAAATATTAAAATTTCCCATTCAAATACACCGTAAGATACCTAGGCAGTCTACTATCACATAGGCACATGTATTGTAGCGGTAATTAAGGCTGTAAAATGCTTCAAAAAAAGTGCTGCTTTTTTCTTATAGAATACCATTTTGTCAAAGAGGCCAAGAGGATTGATTATTTATAAGATTTATCATCTTGGTAAATAGTAAAAGCTCCATGGTGAATAAATTGCTTGCCAACGCATGCATCAAGAGCTTCAACTCTTGGCTAGAAGTTAGTATAGCGATAGCTTAGGACTGTAGGACATAAGACCAACAGCAGCAGAACCATCCATATGCTGAACTGGTAGCAATAACTTGCACTAACGCAAATCGGGAAGGCTGGCCTGATTTACATTTTTTTAGCTTTTCATTTTTTTCATGAAAATGTATGTGTATTTAATTCATATACTAAATTTACAATTTTCGGATATGTGTACATATTTTTATTAAATTTCAAAAATCAATAATTTTTTTAGATTAAAAATGACTCGGAAACCCTACCCCTAAAAGCAGTTGATGAAATTTTTTTTTTTAAAAACGTATGTTCAAAAATTGTAAAATTTAGTTTATGACTTAAATATACTTAAGATAATATTTTCAGGAAAAAGCAAAAAGAAAACAAAAAAAATGTAAATCTGGCCTGCCACGCACTGTCGTTATCCCAATCGGCATTTGATTCTTGCAACTCATTTTCTATGATAATCGCCTTTTCTTTCTTTGCTTATTCATTTGCAGTTGCTACAGGGTTGACCTCTTTTATGGTTGTTCTTCACATTTACTTCACAAATGCATTTATGTTTTTTCTGTTTTGGGAAAATTGTAGTATGCTCGGGCATTGAAGGAACGAGGAGTAGAAGTCAAAGTAATCGTTTTTCCGAATGATGTCCATGCAATTGAGAGGTTGGTCCGGCAGCTTCTCGCATCACAATATTCCCTTCTGTATCCCCAAACAAATTCCACAAGCATTGCAACTCTTGCAGTGCACCAACAATTGCTGTCGTCTCGAGCATGATTCTCTAGCTTGTCTTTTTTTTTTTTTTTTGCAGGCCACAGTCTGACTTTGAGTGCTTCCTCAATATTGGCGTATGGTTCAAAAAGCATTGCACGTGATGGAAGCTTCTGCAATTATCTTAATTCGATGCAACCTTGACAATCAGAAGTGTCATCGTCTTGGGTGGTAAACAATTTACATTAGTTTTAAAAAGGCCAAAAAGAAAAATCCTAGTGTGAAAACCTTATCATGTCTAATGCTTAAAAGTGGGCAATGTGCGGGGGAACAAATCAGCATTGCTGTCTGACTGTTGGAAATTTGTATTTTAAGAAATAACAATGTTAAATCTTTCCTGCACTGTAGCTGTCTTACCCTATTTCCCAAGAGAGGGTAACTACTAACTAGTGGTGCTTACCCTTTTATTTTCAGACGGTGAAAAGTTATTCGAGCTGGATACGTCTTACGCGTTTCATCCACCCTTTTTTAATGTAAGACGTGAAAAATGGTACGGCAGCGTTGTAGTAGGTGTGGACCTCGAACATCTAATCATTTCATATTACAGTTAAGTACAAGAAAGATAATAAACTTTTATCTATTTATATGAAGACCACAAGCCCCACTTATTCTAAGAAAGGCCATATAAACTCCCATCACCAACATATGGAGACAATGCTCTTACTCTTTTCGCATCAGGAGGATTCGACCACGGGATGCCAGATTTACTTCGTCATCCCGACCAACCAACCAACCAAGGCCCAATGGGCCATAGCTTATTTTTGGACAGCTGAACTTTTGGACTTGAAAGTTGAAACGGATTAATTCGTTGGTGATTTTATGAAGTGTTTCATATAATATTGCCAAATATTAATAAATAAAGGATTATTCTTCAGGCAATTGAAAATTGTAGCATCTTTAATTTCGACTATGTTTTTTCTAGAAAAATTCACCCAATTGTAATTTTATGATCATTTATTTATTCCAAAAATTCTAAATTATTTCAATTGGAAATGTTTGAACAGCTTTCACCAATCCGTAACTACAACAAAATGTATTACATTGCTGTTAACTAATTTCTATTCCTTGCGACCCATTAAGATTTGGGTCCTAGTCAAGTGCACGGTGCGCCGTACAAACCATTTTTTAAAATTTTCTTAGTGCTTATTTGCGAAGTGATAAAAATTTTTATGTATAAAGTTTTTGAATCAGTAGAAAATAAAATGAAATGATAAAGATAATGATGAAGAGTAAAGAAAATAAAGCTAAAATAATTTGGTTAATTATATGGATAATTATATAAAAATAATTGAAAAGAACGGTAGTTGTATAAACAAATATTAAAAATAATTAAAAAATAAAATAGTCATAGAGATTGAAAACTTTTTCCAAACAAGAGGTAGATGAATGTTATGGTAAAACTTCATTTGAAATGATGTGTATTTATCCAAACACATCCTTAATTTTTTAGATAAATACGCAAGCCCAAGCACGAAATTCAATATAGTTTTATAATTTTATTTAATACTTTTTAATTTTAAAAAATAAAAATTTATTAGATTATATATATAAGAAATACATGCTTGAGTACTTACATTCGTGTTTAAAAAAATTGCGTACAACTGCTCTTGACTTGTATAGAAAGAGGATGAGAGTTGAAAAAAGTGCTGCCGTATGTTATAAATAGATAAATTTGTATGAAAATTAAGAAAGTTACTTAGCAAAAAAATTAAACTTAGCGAAAAAATTAAGTTGTTATTTTTCAAAAAGTATAAAAGTGATTTTGGGAAATGAGATACTTTTATCTCATTCTCATCTTATTTTTACCCAAGCTGTGAACAGGAAGATTTTAGTGTGGTTTTTAGAATAAAAACAAATAAATGGAGATGAGCATGATGTTTGACCTAAACTTGATAAAATAAAATGTGGTGCTAATAGAATATTCTTACTTCATTGCTAAACAATTTTTTTGATGTTATGCAGCATTCCAAATGGACAGCAGGGGTGATTTTCTAAAACGAAAATAATATGGACAAAAAGAAATCATGGGTGATATGTGAAGTGAAGCATAAAATTTTCCCCGCCGGAGAAAACGCCTGTCGACAAGCTGCTCGGGAAAGCCTCGAGTGCAAGCATCTCTCTGCTGGCCCATCAAAAGGTGTGGGATCACTTCTACTCTACAGATTTTCTATCATCGGACAAAAAGTGACTTCCTTGTCTGTCCCACCACAAAATCTTGTATCGGTTTCTCTGGATAGTTGTAGGGAAAAGATGGCTCGACTCAGTTTGAACTTGTTCTATGGCTTCTTCTGTGGGGGGTGTCATCGAGGAGCGGAAACGAAATTTTTTTAAAAGCTGTTCAATATTCCTGCGTATTCTTTATGGATTTTTGTTCATTTCTTTTCATTGAAGGATGCCGACCTTCTTCAGCAGAACTTGTTGAATTTGGATCCTTTTGAAGAAAATTTTCTTCCTTTCAACGGATACCCGACCTTTCTGAAAATTGAGTACTTGTTTCTTAGAAAATGGTGGTCGAAAAAGGTATCTCAATTTCAATACAGAATGCTTTAATCCTGTCCATTTTGTGCACTGGATCGGGAGGGATCCGTAGTTAATATGGGATCCTGTCCATTTTGTGCAAGGTGTTCGTAGAATGATGATTTTACACCTGTCTGCAAAATGTTTGGCGGATTCCAGCGGGTAGATGCAAGTTTTGTGCAGATAGTGGGTCCTGCAAAGGTGATGAATGCAGGAATTACACTTTTGCCTTCGTGTCAAGCCTGTCCTTCAGAAAAACTGAATGGACTGATATTGGCTAAAAATTCGAACACTGGGGAGAAGACATATGATGAAGTTTGTATTAGAAGCGGTACTTGCAAAAGCCATGTAACCGCAGTCAATCCAGATGATTGGGTTGTGGTTAGCCGTCAGAGGAAACAATCAAGCGGTACCATTGGAAATAATGGTGCCATTAAGCATGGGTTGTTGATGCAGAATTCAGAAAAAAAGGGGGAGCACAAGTGTTCGACAAAATGGGTCTCGTATGGAGGCTGCATTCCATTAATTTTGCAAGCATTAGATACAGTAGGCAATCTGGATGAGGCATTGAAACCATGGGAGGAAAGCCTCACAAACAAGGAGAGGAGCATAATTCTCAAGGAACAGTCAAACTGTGAAAGGGCTCTCGAGATTTTTGAGTGGTTCAAGAGAAAATGTTATTGTGAAGTAAATGTAATTCATTACAACATCATGCTTTGGATTCTTGGAAAAGAAAAAAGATGGGGTCAAATCAAAATTCTTTGGGATGAAATGGAAGGAAAGAAGATTGTGCCTATAAATTCTACCTACGGTACTTTGATTAATGCTTATAGCAAAGGTGGGCACGTGGGTGAAGCCCTTTGTTGGCTAACTAAGATGTATAAACAAGGGCTTCAACCTGATGAGGTCACAATGGGGATTGTCATTCAAATGTGCAAAAAAGTGGGCCAGTTTGAAAAGGCAAAGCAGTTCTATAGATCATGGTCATCGGGTGAATTGACTAATTATAGGGGTGAGTCAGATCCACCTGATGCTTCTCAACCTCGAAGGTATTACAGCTCGTACATGTACAATACAATGATTGACACATATGGGAAAGCTGGTCAACTTAAAGAAGCTTCGGACACATTCCTTCAGATGTTAAAGAATGGAGTGGCACCAAACACTGTGACATTCAATACCATGATCCATGCATATGGAAATCATGGAAAGATGGATGAAGTTGCCTCCCTGATGAAAATGATGGAAGAATTACAGTGCCCCCCTGATGCACGGACATATAATATTCTTATCTCTCTTAATGCCAAACATGGCAATATCAATTTGGCAGCTAGTTACTTCGAGAAGATGAAGGCAGATGGTCTTGAACCAAGCGTTGTAGGCTATCGCACTCTCCTATATGCATTCTCAATACGATGCATGGTCCTAGAAGCTGAAGCCCTTGTCTCGGAGATGGATGATCAAAGACTTGAAATTGATGAGTACACACAATCAGCTTTGATGAGGATGTATGTTGATGCAGGGATGCGTGCAAGATCTTGGTCATGGTTCCAGAGGTTTCATCTTGTTGGAAAGATGAGTTCTGAGTGCTACTCTGCCAATATTAATGTGTTTGGGGAGCGTGGTTATGTATTGGAAGCAGAGAAGGCCTTCTTCTGTTGTCAAGAAAAACAAAAATTAACTGTTATGGAATTCAATGTGATGATCAAGGCCTATGGCATAGGTCAAATGTATCATAAGGCCTGTGAGTTATTTGACGACATGGAGAAGCATGGTGTGTCTCCTGACAAATGCTCCTACAATTGTCTCATACAAATATTATCTGCTGCAAATCTGCCTGACCAAGCTATGTTGTATCTCAGGGAAATGCATGAAGCAGCCTTCATAAGCGATTGCATACAGTATTGCGCAGTTATCTCTAGCTTTGTCAAGCTTGGTCAATTGACACTTGCTGAAGTCCTATTCAAGGAGATGGTTGGGCATGGACTGCAACCTGATATTATCATTTTTGGTACCTTGATAAATGCATTTGCAGAAGTTGGAAGTGTCGAAAAAGCTGTGAAATACTTTGAAGCCACGAAAGATGCTGGATTATCTGGCAATTCTGTCATCTACAATTCCTTGATCAAGCTATATACCAAGGTTGAGTATTTGCAAGAGGCCCAAGACACATATAGGCTTCTCCAGTTATGTGATGAGGGTCCTAATGTGTGCTCTTCTAACTGCATGATTGGACTGTATGGTGGACGAGCAATGGTCAGGTATGCAGAAGAAATTTTTGAAGATTTGTTTCAAAGAGGGAAGGCAAATGAATTCTCTTTTGCAATGATGTTGTGCATGTATAAGAGAGTGGGAAGATACCAGAAAGCAATTGCAATTGCCAAGGAGATGGATGAAAGGGGGCTTCTCAGGGATGTATTAAGCTACAACAATGTGCTTGGGTTGTATGCATTGACTGGAAGATTGAAGAAGGCTGCTGAAACATTTTGTAAGATGATTGATTTGGGTATACGTCCAGATGATTCTACATTCAAATCACTGGGGGTCATTTTGATGAAATTTGGGGCATCAAAGGTAGCAGTTAATCATCTCGAACTAGCAAGGAAAGAAGATTCTGAAAGCGGTCTTCTTGCATGGAGGGCAACCCTCTTCGAGATGCTAGGGAGGGATGATGCAGCTTCCGAGCTGTGCACCAAATTGTTCAACTGAGTTTTGAAAGGGCTGAATTCACACACACAGTCAGAGAAGAAACAAAGTTCACCTACACAAGCCATACCAAAGGATCTGAAATTAGATCTCATAAAAAAAAGTGGATATCGTACTAGGAAGAAATGGTGACTGATGGCAGTTGATACGGATACTTCTTGGGAAGTTCCAATCTTGTGGCAGATGAGCAAAATCAAGTAATGAACTTTCAGGAATTTTCGAGGAGCTGAAGGAATGGAGGACTCGGTATGTGCAAAGGGTAGCCAATCAGGCAGTGCACCATCTTGCTTTATCTGTAAGAGAGAAAATTGGAGAAATGACTTTTTAATCTTCTCCTCTGCAATTCACCATCTCTTTCCTGTTTTTGTATGTAAGTAAATGATGTAACGGGGTTTATGTGGATAGTTACTGAGTACCCATCCAATGACTGTCCCTCATAATTAATAATCGACAAAATTAAGTCCTGCATTTTGGCAAAGTCGAGAGTTTTTCTTCCTTTACTTCCTCTTTTGGATTGTTTGAATAGATTCCTGTACTCAAAGGGAAATGTATCCTCCTCCCAACGAGTTGTTGGGTAGTGATTAGATTTACCCACGGGATATTCCTTGAATGTTTCCGGATTGTTCAAATGGATTTCTGTGCTAGAAAAGATGTGGGAATCCTCACAAACAGTATGGTAGAGCCGTGGTTAGATTGACCAACGGCATATCTGTTGAATGTTCTTGTTTGTGCCTGGCACGGCGTGGAACACTTTGGGCTGCAAGGTTGACGAACTGCTCGATCCTTGTTGGTTTATGCACTGATGATCCATCCATTCAGAAGGGGGTTACATTATCCTGGTTTGTTTACCAATTACCAATTATCCATCTATTCATTTTTTCACGATCCGGTTTCTTCTCTTTCAAAATTTCAGCCGTTATTTTTAGCTGGATGTCCTATCAATGGGTTTGTATTCTGCCCACCCAGAGGTCATCAACAAGGTCATTCTATTCGCTTCTAAGCATGTTAGGGGGTTCCTACAAATGGAGTACGTTAGATGTTTGTATCTACAGATGGCTACCTTTGGGCCAAACCCATTGACCATTGCGGCCTATTGAGAGAAACTTTGGAGTTGGTTCTGTGTCTTGTTGGCAGCTCCAAGGGACTGTGCTCGCCACCAGTGTCTTAAAAGTTAAAACTGAACCGGACTGCATCCGCTGAGGGAACAAAAATCTGAAAATGTGAAAACTGAAAAGGAATGCAAAAATCTGCTTTTCTATTCTGTTTCATTTAAAAAGCCCTAAAAAAATGCTGCATATTTATATTTGTTCGTGTTTGTAAAAAATCCCGCATGCGAGCGTTGTAGCTTGAATGAGACAGAAATGGAAGCCAGCAAATGTATAATTAAAGATGATCTCATTCTATACAAATTCCATCTATGTTTGGCATTGAGAATCTTGTAGTAGCGCCCATTGATGATCTGCACTGCAGCCACACACTCAAAGCACTTGCCAGCCAATGAGATAACCGTTAGAAAAGAAAAGGCCTTTAACCGTCATCATTCCCTTCATTGAGCCAGGCCAAAACCATGTCTTGCAGACATGTTTTCCAGTCTTCCCAGAAGTGTTCATCGAATTCCATCCCATTGCTTGTTGATGACACCACCAACTCTACTAGCACAAGAAGAGGTGCAATCTCTGCTATCTCTGCCTTTACCACAACCTGCCCCTTCACCAACCTCAATTTCCCATCCTTCCTCCTCTCCACTCCGTACCCATGTTTCTCACCACTCTCTACAATCCTCTCCGCAATCTTCTCAGTCGATTCCGTCGACACGAATCTCTTCTCTCTCTTTCTTCCCACTTCAAAAAGCCCCGACAGATCCAGCCCTGAGGACAATGAGATTATATCAAAAGCATTCATGCTCAGAGGTTTCGATGATTTGAATGCATCGATCTCGTGATTGGCCGAGGGCGAATAGCAAATTTCCAGGCTATCAGATCGATGTATCTTCTTGAACCAGCCCACTTCCTCCAACCAATCCATTGTCATTCTGGTATCCGGGTTCGGATCAAGAAGTCGCGCGATCACCTGCTTCACCGGCCGAGAGAACCACGCCGGGAATTCGAACTCCTTCCGAACCATCTTCCGATGCATTAAGACAAGGTTGGTGTCATCGAAGGGGAGGTGGCCGGCGAGCAGGAGGAAGAGGATGACGCCACAGGACCAAGCGTCCGCCCTGGCCCCGTCGTAGCCCTTCCGCTTCAACACCTCGGGTGCCGCGAACGCCGGCGTCCCGCACGCGGTGTGGAGCATCCCGTCGTGCAGCTGCTCCGGCAGCGCCGAGAGGCCGAAATCCGACACCTTGAGCCGCCCGTCGCCGTCCAGTAACAGATTCTGGGGTTTGATGTCGCGGTGGGCGACTCCGTTGGAGTGGCAATGCCTGAGTGCCGTGACGAGCTGCTGGAAGTATTTGCGCGCGTGGCCCTCTTTGAGCGGGCGACGGCGGGATATCTTGGAGGAGAGATCGCCACCCTCGGCGTACTCCATGACTAGATAGATTTTGGACCTGGTGGCCATGACTTCGTTGAGCAGGATAACGTTGGGGTGGCGGAGCCTGCGCATGGCCGTGACTTCACGTACGATGCGGGGCTCCATGGCAGCCATGTTGTAGATCTTGGCCTTGTCGATGACTTTGATGGCGACGCTGGTGTCGTCGGCGACGGAGCGGGCGTAGAAGACCTTGGCGAAGGTGCCGCGGCCGAGGAGGCGGCCCATCTCATACTTGCCGAGCAACAGCTTCACTTCCTCCGGGCTTTTGGGAGGAGGATTCACGGCCTCCATGTTATGTTCGAGGATTCTTTCCCTCCTGTCGCTCTTTTGCAGTTTGTGGAGGCAGAGGCTTTTTATGTTCTAGGTAGGTTAGACTGTTGGCGGTGGGGTACGTTTTTTTTTTTATATAAAAAAAAAAAAAAAAAATTTTGACTGCTGGCCAGCCAATTTGAAGTGACTCGACGGCTCTTATGGAAAGTTGTAGGAGAGTGTGGGGTGGAAGGCTGATCGGGCCATCTTCACCGTTGAAATTAAGTGCGGCCCAAGTCACGCAATGAGACTATTCCGCGCTACCCTACGCGTCGTGTGCGTTATAGCCTTAATAGGGAAATCATGATGTCACTGTACTTGTAGTCCAACGAATCGATTCAGGGGTGAGATATCTTAACAGGCTGTGTGAGCTATCACGAAGAGGTTCTTCTCCATCAAAACAGATGTACCTCAAATGTTTGTTTATCCAAACAAATTTTTTTCCGATGTTTTTAGCAAACTTTTCAAATTAAGATTTTTTAATTTAAAAGATTTTACTCTTTTCTTTTTTTAATTATTTTTTCATTTTTTATATACAATTAATTTACTTTACCAACATTTCTACACAACTATCACTACATCTAGTCAATTTACTGAATCCATGCAGCCGACCCCACATAGGTGGGAAATGGCTTATGATGATGATGATGATGATGATGATTATCTTTAATACTCATCATTATTCCTATTATATTATTTTTTACCATTCAAAAACTTTTACATCTCCCAAACACACATGTAGAGTCTTCTTTAGTTTCAAATTCTTGTGCTATTTAGCTTTTAAAGTATTTGATAAAAATGTCGGCCTAATTTTATTTAATTTATCTATCAAATTGACATTTTTTGAAAATGCATATAGATATTCTCTAAAATTTAAAAATAATTTTTGATTGTGAAAATAGCTTAATTACCCCCAAAAAGTGTTAATTTAAAAATAAAAATAATAAGATATATATTGGCGTGGGCTAACAAAATTAAAGCCCATGGATCCATATAGTTCAATGTTGACTGCAAGCATGAAGGTTTTTATTTTTTAATTTAAAAATATTTTTGAAATCTAAATTATTTAATTTTAATATTAAAAGTTTTAAAATTAGATTATTTACTATATTTTTCTATGCATTTATTTATTATTTTATATTAGATTTTACGTATATTATATGTTTCAAATTAATTTATACATTCACTCTTAAACAATGCTATTTCTTACATAATACAAGTGTAAGATAAAAATAATTTTTAATAGCATGATAAAACAAGATAGGTTAAACATGATAAATGGTTTAGATTCTAAAAATATATTTTAAAATTAAAATAGTAAAGATAAGCATGAAACCTCTATGCTACTAAGTACTATGTGGTGAAAGTTGAGGCAATTCCGATTCTCCAGACAAACTAGGCAACATTGTAAAAATAAAAATATTAGGTTGGAATAAATTGTTGTAAAATATTATGCACGAAGAACTGAATTTAAATAGAATTTCGGCCCTCACGTGACATCGTGTCGGGCTTGGATTCGGTTCTCAACGAACCAAAGCTTCCAAAATTTTCAATTGGCTCTTGTAAGCGGGGTTGGTTTTACTTGGTCTGGACTCGGTATCTATATTGGCATTATATATTCTAGTCCAGGTTAAACTCGTTACAGAATTTTATATGCCACCAATTCCAGTCCGAGTTAGAGTAGGTCAGACCGTACCGAGTAAAAAAATTAGTATTCAAAAAATCAAAAATTGACAAAGCCGAGTTTTGAAATGGCCTAATTTTTTAATCTTTCTTTTTACCCGTGATAAAATGTTTTTAGATTGAGCCTACAATTACAATATCGATTATATATAATCTTTCAATCTAGTCCGCTATCATCTTATCATCAAGGCCTCTTTTCCTAAAGAGAAATATAAAAAAAAATACAAGTATCGACAGCTATTTATTCTATGCTTTGGGCCTCTTTTCTGGGTAAAGACGATTGAAAAAACTATTTCATTTGGAGGTGGATTTGAGCTAGGAGTGCACTCAGGAGAGTTTTACCCAGCCCGGACCTGGTTCTTATATCGATGACTTATATTTTGTATTATTTAAAGAGTTATCATCTAATCAAACCGAGGTGCATCGAGTCATGGACATGTCCCCTTTGCTTTTCTTTAAAAAAAAATCTTTAAAATTTAAACTATTTATTATCTTTATTAACAGGTATTTTTTATAATTTCAAAAATCACTTGAGTTGAAAACTTGTATATTTCAAAAAATAACACCTTTTGAGAGTTAATATACAACAATTAAAATTAAGAGATAAATATCTATTATAAACAATATCTATAATTTTTGGCTTCATTAACAAAATACACTTTGATGAATAATTTAAATATTCTAGATATTAAAATATTCAATATTCTAGAAATTAAGAAAATTAAATTAAAACACAAAGAGGTGGATGGACATGGGTTGCACCAAATCATAATCCTTATCTAAATTATTTAAAATACTTTTCCTACATACATTAAAGAGGATTGTATGAATTTTTTATTTAATATTATTTTTAATACGGTCAGCTACATTTCAATTTAGATTTTTTTATCATGAAATTTAATTATATTTTAAAATACGTTATCTAAGCTGCATTGAAATTTTACTTCTCACCACCTGAATTAAAGGAAAAAAATAACAAATGCAGTAGGTTTATTGAGAGTAATTAATGAAAGTGGTGTGCTGAGATTTAAACGATAATCAATGAAGCAATCAGCTAGGAGTGCACATCGGGCGAGTATTACTTTACCAATACCTATTTTGGTCTTGTATATTAAGATCTGGGTTGAAATCGGTACTAAATCCTGTACCATCAACATAAATTTTAAAATTGTGATTTTGTGGCATATTTTGTAACATTAAAAATATGGGTAAAAGTGATATTTTATTGAATTTGCTTGGTAGGTTGAATAAATTTTTTTATCACATTTATGAAACTTTCAAATTTTGAATGTCAAAATGAATAGTTGAAAAATGGTGTGCTATGGCAACTTAGTATCTGATAGCATATTTGATTTGTATTTTCTAAAAATAGAAATGTTTTTAAAATAAATGTATAAAATAAAATTATTTTACACAATAATAATTATATATAGAATTGAAAATTAAAAATAGAAGTATATGTACAAATATACAATAGCAAAACGAAAAAAGTATAATGAAATTTTAATTTTTTTGAGCTTCAGAACTATGAGTTTGGAAATATGAAAAATCAACTTAATAAAATGGATTATCAACTTCGCAGCTGTATTTTTAGCATTTAAATATTCTAAAATATTTTCTTATATGAATAAACAAGTGAATAAAGTATTTTTATATTTTAATGCATCTATGAATGATATTAGAATTTTCATAATATATATGAAGTAAATATGGCTCATCAATGCTCTGACTGACATCATTTTTTATGCATGATAAAAATGGATGACGTTGAAAATTATAAACGTCTTGAATATATTCCATCTAAACTAGATCAATATGCGCGGCAACCGGTCCGCACTCATCAGTTTCCACGCAAAGACGGGCGGGTTTTTTCGGTGGCACTGGGTTATTCTCAACTCGGTACTAATGTACTCAGGGTTGGGTTTACCTGATTCTCATGTACAACGAGTACTTGTAAGAAAATTCTGTAATCGGGTTTTTTCTAGTACCGGGCCGTGTCGGGTTTGAGAAAATCCGTCCGGTGTGCACCCCTAATCGGCCCTTGCTATTAAGAAAAATTGCGACACCAGACCCAATCCTATTCCCATGCATGACGAGCGGCTTAATAAACCATTGATTTACATTTTCAGCGTTTAAATCACGTAATTAATAGTAAATATATTTTTCCGAAAATCACCATAGAAAGACAAGTATGATGATCGAAGATGCAATTAATTTTTGGTTGGTCATGCAACCTACCTCTACCTAAAACATCAGATCCGATTTTGATTAAGACGAAGTCGTCGGGTTATTATAATCTTTTAGAGTAGAAAACCGAGATTCGACCCACCTGATGTGGTTACGCCAAGGACTGATTGCAAACAGATAGCATTCGAATGTAATAGTCTACTGGTAAACCAAATGAGAGTGTAGGAGTGTTGGCTTTGGCACGAAGAAGGTGGTAGGAAGTTGCGGCACGACTCAGCAGTCAAAGAGAAGAGAAGAAAGAAGTCCGCGCGGCTCCCTCGTGACTCGCGTGCGTGGGAACATGCAACGTGAGATAGCTGGTGTAAGTTGCAAAGCCAATGACTGGCTCGTCGTTTTGGTCTTTGGGTGGCGGCTGGGGTCACAGGGGTGTGCGTGGGCCAGGGTCAACCGCCTTCCGCTCTGCGGAGTGCGGAACGGGAACTCTTCCCTCTTTTTTCTGCAGCAGAGACTTCCTTTGCAAATGCCACGTATTACCTGCCGCCTCTGACAACGAGGGCCTGCTGCTCTTGTTATTACATCATGAGTGTGTTTTGTTTTTCGTTAAATTAATTTTTTTTTAACTTTCATAATTATTTTTTTAATTTTTTTATATTTTTCTACAGAGTAAATATACTTTTTAATCATTTCTATATAGTTAATATATTTATTTTAACTTTATTCTATTTACTTGACTCGGCTTAGTTTTACGTTCTACTCACCTTTTAAAAACCTATTGATCTGGCTGGTAGAGCATTATACTAATCTATTAATTTTAATAATATTCTTTTTATTTTTCACAATTACTCTTATCATATTATATTATTTTCTTCTAATTCAAAAATCTTTATACGAAAACTTTTTATCTAAAAATTTTATTACTTCCCAAATATACCTTTTATTTGTTTGTTTTCATCTATTATGTGTGTGTTTATTACCAAAACTTTTTAATTTTAAAATTTTTACTCTTCATAATTATCTTATTTTAAATTATTTTTCATATCTTCTTATAAAATTAACATACTTTTCAATTATTTCTATACAATTATTCATACAATTAACTTATTTATTTTATTTTCTTCTATTTCAAAGCATCTTTGAATAAAAAAAATTTCATTTAAAAGTTTTATTAATTCCCAAACACACCATTATTATTTTTTTTTTTTTTTTTTTTTTTTTAACAATGATCGAATAGTGGACCTCATACGTGAAAGCCCTGGTGCGTTACCATGTTACACCTTGTTATTTTGCTTTGTTTGGAAAGTTCCACGCTATCCTGATTTTAGTTAGGCCTTATTTAGCTATGTTTATACACGTTTGTGGGAAGTTAGACGGATAGATAAAAAAGAATATAATGACGTATGTGAAAATAAAAAATTATATTCAAAATTTAAAAAACCGTGTACATCTTATTTAAGATCATGGAATGCTTTTGAACACCCCATAAACTAATGTTACAATCTGTACATTTCGAGGAAATTATTCTCAGCCAAACAAAGCCTAAGCTATTTAAATAAGCTTCTACCTTCTAGGCTTCTCGTATTTTGTTTAGTTGATACAGTGGCAATAATCTAAAAGTTTGCTTGGTAACAGAAAAGAAAGGGGAAAAATTATAGTAAAATTTTTTAAAAAGTAAAATAATAATATAATATGATAAATATAGTAGTAAAGAGTAAAGAGAATAATGATAAAATAAATAGCATAATCATATTGAAAAATATGAAATAATATTAAAATGTAAAGATAATGATAAAAAAGATAAGATAGATAATTAAGATGTTATGTTACATCAAAAATGTGGAAAGTAGGAAAAAATTCCTTGTTTCCAAAAGACGGTTAATAAATTATGATTTTGAATATGAATTCACCATCCGGTGTTGATTCTCAGAAGTCAAATGACATAATTTTTATCTTTTGTTTTCCATATTTTCTGGAGTCTAACTTTCGGGTGCGTTTGAAATCCAATGAATATTAGATTGTCAGAGAATGTGTATTATAAAAAAAACAATAGTAAAACAATCTTAGAGTGCAGTGTATTTGAAAAATAGATAAACAACTAGAATAATAGATATAAATGATTAAAAGGTTCCCTTTGTTTCACATGCAGATAAATTTTTGATGCTGTCAAATTTTTTCATGAAAAAAAATATGCATGGAAGTATGTTTGGTTGGTTGAAAATAGAGGATTAATTTTCTCCGATAATTGTAAGAAGAGGACATGCATACTCTCGGCCAAAATGGAGTGCTGTCCTATGCGCCCGGGCATGCTCCAGGGCGCATATACCCTTTTTTTTTTTTTAAATTTTTTTTTTTACAATGTTGTTAATCTATATGTATTTAATATGTGTATATATTTTTACCACTTTTGGAGTATTTTAGATATTTTTTATTTTTGAAAATCAGTGGCATTTCAGGTAATTTTAAATTACCTGAAATGACACTGATTTTCAAAAATAAAAAATAAATATCTAAAATACTCCAAAAATAGTAAAAATTTATAATGATGTTAAATACACTTATATTAACAATTTTATAAAAAAAATTTCAAAAAAAAGAGTTTATGCGCCCGGGAGCATGGAGCACTGCATGCTCCCGGGCGCATAGGACAGCGCTCCGCCAAACACACCCAAAAGCTTCAATTCCAGCATGCGTTGGAAACTTCTTTCCAAACGGCGTTTGTTTGTATGTAAATGAATAAGTTTTATCGGCAACGTAGAAAGTTGCATAATTATAATAATTGGACGCAAAATAATCTGCATGATGATTCATTTCCTATTTAAAAAACTAATCATTCAACAACAAATAATTATAAAATTCATTATAATATTCTCGCCTAGGTCGATTCTAGTTGTCATTAGCTGGAAAAAATCTCCTGGTTGCATGTTTTATGCCACTAACCATGCATTGTTCCATGTCATTTGCAATAGACCACTAACAAGGCGGCAGTTGATTTTACACCTCTCTTTCATAAACTATTGCAAATGACTAATAAAATGCGTAAGCAAGAGCATACGTGAGGACATTGCAAAGTTTTATATTGGGATGAAGCCAGGAGTAATTTGGCGTTTTGTCCTGGAGTTTTCCACATAATTTTCCTAACCTTCCAAATGATACAGCGATGTGGATGGGATACAATTTTTCATTCTTTAAAAATATTTTTCTTATTTTGAAAATAATGATAATTTACTTTTTATATTTTTTTATTCAAGTTTTTTAATTTTTATATAATTTTTAAAATTTTCAATACATAGTAATACCTTTTCATTTCATCTGCCATTCTATTTCTTATCCCATTCATGTCCAATAGTAAAAGAGTTGTAGCTTCATGCATATGCATATACTAAGCCTTGATACACACAGATGTTTCTATCTTTTTTATTTTTGTTTTTCTTTTCATTTTTATATGGGCCCATATTTAACTTAGAATTCAAAAATAATAGTTTTCCCTATTTGACATTAAATGGAGTTGAAATATAAAGATTTGATATATATATATATATTATACATATAAAGATCGACAAATGTCATTATTGTTATGCTGACCACTAGGTCGTGAGGCTTTCTCGAGGGATGTTTACTATTTACATTCTCGTCTCTTAGAAAGAACAACTAAACGATCGGACTAGACATGGGGGCAAGTATATATATCAATTCCGTAGATCAACGCTTTCAAGTACTTCTGAGTTGGTGATTTGTCACTAGGTAGCACATCAGCGGATGCCATAAATTCCTCCAGAAAATCATAAACTGATACTATGCAGCCATATTATGAACTAGTACCTCTTGCCTTCCTACTCTTACACCCTTTAATCTTTAGTGTTGCTTTATTGAAATAGCTCTTCTTGAAAGAAAGAGTTGACACTAGGGTTTAGGATTCGATTCAGGCCCCAATTGGGAGAGCAAGCATCGAGAAGCACCTAGTGACAGTTCCTACATGATCTTGTTGCCCCCGTCAACAAACATGCATGAACCCTTTCACGAAGTATATATTCAGATAGCCTAAAGTTTCAATAGTTAGTTCTAGGTCTTCCCCAGAGTTAGAGAAGTGGTTCGCTTCTTTCTCTCTTCGATGAATGAGGCGTGAGAACGATTACAAAGACAGACATGAGCAAATGCTTCCACATCAATCGAACAAACAAAGTGACTCACTTTGCTGAGACGAGAGACAGTGGGCCTTATTGTGTAAAAATGTCACCTAACGAATCAATTAGATGTAGCGATGAGCTAGTTTGCTATATTTTGTGTCTGCATGGTGGATTGGCCACTACTTGTATTGATTTCGCCCCCCTGTATGTTGTGTACTGCGTGCTGGCTTCACTAGGAGAAGAATGACAAGGGAAATTAATTTCCACAATCTGGTTTACCGCTTAGTCCAAGAGCAAAGAAGGGACAACTTTGAATAGCATTCTGCTTTTTTTTTTTTCTAGTGAGGACTTCGGTACATTTCAAAATTGAGAAATTTCTACTATAGGTGTTAATGGTCATGATCAACCTGTCAACCTGCTCGTCCAACCCATTTATAAATGAGTTTGGGTTGAGATTTTTGAATAAACGGGTTATGATCCGTCAACTTGTTTAACCATTTAATTAAACAAATGGATTCGGGTTGAGATTTTATAACTCGTCAACTCGTTTAGTAACCCATTTAGCCCATATAACCTGTTCAACCCATTTAACTTTCTTAATTCATTAAAGTTATATATATACATGTAAACTTTTTAGTTATTTTTCCTCTCTAAGTTTTCCTCCAGTCACCTAATTTTTATTTTTCCACTACTGCCATAATTTCATTTTTCCGTTACTGCCCTATTTCTATTTCTCTTATGCCGAAAATACCCTCTCGTCTCTCCCTGCGAGATCATCATCTACAAGAGTTTAGGGCTTTTAAGCTATTTGTTATACAACCCGTTAACAACTTACTAACCCGTTTATTAAATTGGTCGTAAATGAGTTATGGTTGAGGTTTTTTAAATGAGTTAATAAACAAATTAGGGTTGAAATATTTTAAATTAGTTAAGATTAGGATTAAACTCCAATCCGTCCAACCTGATCCATTAACACCGTTAATTTCTACTAGAATAGGCGCTGTACGAGAACAATGACCCGATCTGAATTTTGCGGATTCTTATATATCATTCATTGGTAGAATGGAAGGAGGCAGCTCATCCCAAAATATTTCCGTTATCTCGTCATCCTCACTAGACACATCTAGGGGAGAGCAGACAAGATTAACCGACATGTTCTGTTGGCGGGCTTTCCTCCACTCCTCGATCTTGGAAATCGGGCATTCCAGTCGAGAACAAGCCCTTTCATACCACAGGTTTAGAATCCATCAGTCATGGAGACGAAGTTAAAAGATTACATTTGGGTCTATATCAAAATAAAATGAAAAACAAAAAAATAGAAAAAGACCTAAAACAGCTGTAAGTACGGACACTTACATAAATATGTATTTTTTTGTATTAAATCGGAATCTATGGGCGTGTTTGGATTATATAAAAATTTGGTGACAATTTTTGCCAAAGACAACTCAACAGTTTGTTGACCAGGGTATTAAATGTGCCTACACATAATTAATGGGCCAATGGACAAGGGAGGCTTCAGAGACAACTCCTTAATAAGAACTTAATGGGAATTCTTCTAAATATTATGTTTGTTAGTTGATTTTTAAAAATCACATCGTTCATTAAATTTAAAGTGTTATTTTGACCCTTAATAATAAAATTCATATCAATCAGAAGTTAAAATGATATAGAACAAGCAAAATTATAAAGAATAACTTTTTGTCGTATAAAAATAAAATTTCGTAATTTTAATAATACTTTAAAACTTCTTTACACTTATCTAGTTAAATTAAATATAAATGATGCTTCAGATTATATAAATTATATTATATGAGCTATTTATATTAAAAAATTAACCAGCCATTTGAAATTCTATCGTTTCATTTTATTAATTAATATAATCGGATTTTATTATTTTCATTTTCAACAGTTAAATTTATATTTTAAACTTAATTTGTGGTTTGATTTTCTAGAAATAACAATAATTCATATTTTTTGAATGAGTTTTGAATTCCTATTGATTGTTCGCGTGGACTAGCAACGTCACTCTGTGTTGCATGCTGCGGTGAGTTAGGCATCTGTGACATACGGATTAGCTCGGTTTGAAACGTGAAACGACAACTTTTAGATTTTATTACCCGGGTTGATAAGTTTTACACTTCGGTTAGAGTTTTTGCATTTATCAAACATACCTTATTTTTAAAAAAAAATATTATCTGTAATAATTGTTGAATGCTTATGATTCTTCTTAACCTCATAAACTAATTTAGAATGCGAAGCTGTTTCTTACACCTATAACTAAACATTTAATCTATACGTATAACTAAACATTTAATCCGTTTTCACGCTTTTTTTTTTGGCTTTATCCCTTTTCCCACTTGATATAAGATAATTTAACAATCATCCCCTCATGTCTCAGGTAATGTTTCAATATAACCAAATGCATTGAAATTTCAATATATCTAACTAGAATTTTTATTTTTTAATATTTTTTGAAAATTTTACCAAAACTCTTAAACTAGGTGTATTTAATTTATAAACTAAATTTTACCATTTTGAAAATTTATAATTTTTTATTTTTAAAAATAGAGGGATTTTAGTACTTTTTAAATGACTAAAACATCCCAGTTTTCAAAAATAAAAAAATATATAAATTTTTAAAAATGATAAAACTTAATACATAAGTTAAATACGCCTAAATTAAGAATTTTATTAAAAAAATTCAAAAAATTGCATTGAAACAAAACCCTCCATTTATCAAGCCTTCGTATTATTTCAGTGAACTCTTAGAATTGTTTCTTTCCAAACCCTCAAAAATTAGTTTGAGAGAGGAGAGGCTTTCTTTATACTTATAATAGGATACCAAACTCCTTTTGCACATTGTAATGTGGCATAATGCAACACCAAAGAGAGATTTCCACTGTTTAAGGGTATGTTTGACATTTGATAAAAATTTTAAAAGATAAATATTTGGTGTAAATTTTTTTAAAATGTAAAAAGAAATGTGATATAATAAAGATAATGATGGAGAATAAAGAAAATAAAATGACAATCTTATGGATAATTGTGGAGAAATAATTGAAAAATAAGATAATTGTACTAGAAAATATAAGAAAATAATTAAAATAAGTTAGTTGTTAAGAGTGAAAAGTTTCAGATCGACAAATTTTAATGATTGTCAAACACACATTAAATGGATTAAAAGAAATTTTCTTCTCATTTGAATAATTAATGTTTGATAATTTTGTATTACTTTTGAAGCATTCCCTTTCATCTTCCTATTTTTTTCATCATCTAGAGGCAAGACTTTTGCAAGGCCTAAACGATCGGCTGCCTTTGGTCTATATTTCCAGCGCTAGCCAAGCAAAGAGGCAGGCTGCCAACCTTCACTAGTTCTAGCTTAATATACATGTGATTAAAAATGAGAATCTCCGTAATGTCTTTCCAAGGAGAAGTCCTAACAGACTTCCAAAGAAACTAATAATTTTTTTGATGGATATATTTACATATATATTAACATGTATTACACTTAAAGTCTGAGACATTTTTATAAATTTTTGAAAACACATGGCTCCACCTAAGAAATTTGGAGAATAACTCCACTAAGTATAAGGGAGACGCATCTCTCAATTTACTAAAGGGAGACCGAACTGCTCCTACAATAATTTAATCGAAATTCCACTTATTTGGGATTTCAACCTACCCAACACCCCTGACAACCATAGTCCTTTGGCGCTTTGGGGCGACCAATACTAGGCGCATGAAGGGGCCCAATTAGTTATTATACAAGTAGCATTTGAACCACAAAATAATAATATAATAGGCATATATTCCTTATTTATTCAAAAACTATAATAAAACGTCGGAATATATCATTGTAGTTGTCCCCATAATTAGTGGAAACCGATATTTCCGCTCAATTTTACCTCTGTTTGGTGATTAAATTAAAATATAATTCATTCATCCTATTCAAAATTATTTGTTTAATTAAAAAATAAATTTAATTTAAATCATATACGTGCATGGGCTCCATCTAATAAAGGCTAAAAATTAATGTACTACAATTGTTTTATACATGCCATACGCGCCATGGACGGTGATAGGTATGATGTAGTTTCGAAACCCGCAAAATGCTGGATGATGAAATTTTCTGCCGAAATAGTGAAGGTTTTACAGGTTAGTCCCTCCATCGCATGAGGATTGTGAAGGGTCTCTCTGTGAGAGCTGCGAAAATACTAGATTGTAATATTAAATGTCAAAGTGTGTATAAAAATATCCAAAAAAAAATTTGTTTTATACATCAATTTTAAAGTTGTTACATTCAAAATTTAAATGATCTAAAACATTATTACTATATAAATAAATAATTCTATAAAGTACTTTAACATTTAATGCATGTATGAATAGATTTAAGTATTTTTTATAATTTCCACAATTATATATATATATATATAAAGCAGATGTGGCTTGCAAAGCTTTGAATAAAATAATTTTTGGTATAATAATAAATAAACAAATAATATAAAACAAAAGGAGTAGATTGGATGTTTATTAATCATCAAAGCGTACCAAAATGCTGCGGTTAACACCAGAGCATTTGCAAAGGCCTTATTATTAATAAATATTATAGTTTTCAATTTTCAGTGAAGGCCAACCTGACAGTGGCTCATATATATAATCTGATGTAGAGTAGGAAAAGCCCACGTTGATTGGCTTGTGTTCTTTTTAGCTCTTGATCCAACACAAACAACGCAGGTTCATATCAAATCAATGAATGGGGATAACCCCACCAAAGCTAGTGTTTTTCTTCACTTGGAGATCTAGTGAGTCTGGCAGTAGGACAGGCACAGTGGTCTCAATTAAGCAGGTTCCTGACCAGGCTAATCAGTGGTTTGAACGGCAAGAACATGAAGTGCAAGCTAATAAGTAGGAGCTGCTGTTGCATGTTTCAGACCACATTTACGTGATAAGCCGTCTAATTTGCAGATATCATGTCACATTCTAAAGGTTCAAAATACAATACTAATTCCCAACACGTTGGCGAGGCTAGAAATGAAGTGTGGAAGTGCTGGCCATCCAGTTGCAGTTAGCAGCTTTCCATGGACCACGGACTCCTCTGTTTCCACCACTTCCCCACCGCCTACTTTTACTATGGTCTTCATTGCATAACCGCTCGCACATCTCTTTCCCTGTGAACAAACAGACATACACAAAACCCACAATCAGCAACAGCACACAAATCAATAAACTCTCCACGATTTGGATTTGTATAGTGGCAAGGTTACTGAAGGATTCCAGCTCTAACATTACCCAGATATATAACCATTTCAAGAAAAAAAAACCACCCAACGTTTATCACCCCATCACTTCCACCGTTCTGTGATAAACATTCATGAATGGAAGACAAGATGATGTGCTCAGCCATCAACGACGTGGAGTTTCGTGCTTCAAATGACAGTGGTGGAGCATCAATCCAGAAATTTGTTTTTTAAGTCCAACTAAGATCGACTTTCTCAAAGGAGATACCTAAGATATTGGCAGTGCCAAATCCTACGATGAAAGCAAATAGGGTGCTGGACTTGCAATCCAGCAGAACTTATTTTCTACCTACCTTTGGATGGTAGACCTTTAAATTTTAGAGAAACCTAAGGCATTACCGTGGGGCTAGGCCATCAACTGTAGAGTCTAGGAATTGTATATCCCAAGCTGTTTGCACCAAAAAATAAATAAATTAATTGAATCTCATGAATAGACTAGCAAATTAAGAGTTTCAAACCTCCAAAAGCCCAGCAGCAGCCAACAGCAATTTCCCCTGCCCAATTGCAGAAACAACCTTGTTCTTTTCTGAGAATTGCTTCACGAGAGAAACCACCTTATCATCCATGACCAGAAGCTCAGGAGACCTCCCACCGGGGATAACTAGGCCATCATAATCATCCACACTGATTCCATCCCAATCTGTTGTGACGAAGAAGTAATGACCAGATTTCTCACTGCATACTTGGGCACCCTCAACGTCGTGGATTGCAGTCACACACTTCTCTCCTTTCTTCTTCGTTGGACTGGCTGCATCAACCTTGCAACCTAGGCCCCCCATGGCCCGAAAAGGCACATTCACTTCATAATCCTCCACATAGTCCTGTTAAAAAATGTACGAGTGAATTAGTAAATTTCGGCTGTAAATAACTGATCTGATGCATGCCTCTTCGTTCTATAGGCGCTTTTTTTTTTTTTTTTTTGTTGTTGAGAAACTTCGATCTATAGGCTTGAAATGCTGGTGGGGTTTCGATAATGGCCAACAGAACTGAATTGTTTGTTTCTTATTACGTTTAATTGATAATCCTCCTTAAATATTGGATCAGTCATCTTTATAAGCACTTAATGACTGATTTAAGATTATCATTTGGGTTATTAACAAAGGTCAGATTCTCCAAATCGTAGAAAGCTGACAGTTTATTGGATTTTTGGTGTCCGAGGCAACAAGCTCGAGCCTAAGCTCGTATCGCAGTCTTCCATTCCATATTTTGGAGGTGTTATGCAAATTAGCAAAAACCATGACTTCTGGTGAAATGCAACTCCGCCCAAAACAAACAAGATGACATTAGAGTTGAAATAGCCTACCCCACATAGAAACAGAAGTGCTCTGTTCTGAGATCCAGAGACCTTCACTCTCATCAGTCCAAGTAGAAGACTGAGGTACTCAGCATGAGCAGGCCATCCGATGGCGCTTATGATGTTACCATCAAGAACACAGGAGGTGACGGGCTCGGGATCCAACCAAATCCCTCCGGCCTGCCTAACCACGTGCTTCAAGCTTGGGAACGCCGTGCATTTCTTTCCCTTCATCAATCCAGCGGCAACCAAGAGCAGCTGGCTGTGACAAGTGGTGGCGATTGGTTTTCCCGCATTGAAAAATTCAGCAACGATGCTCAGCACCTCATCATCAATGCTCAGTAGTTCTGTAAATCGGCCGCCAGGAACGATAAGTGCATCATAGGCCTCTGGCCTCACATTGCAGAAGTCCGAATTCAGTGTGAAAAAATGGCCTGGCAGTTCTGTGTATAGCTGCCCAGACAGAAATATGTAAATTCAAATCTGATTTTTATCTCAGAAATCGAAGCATAGCATGGCTGTGGCCCACTTAATTACCTCGTAACCCATGTAGTCGTGGACGGCTGTGATGCAGCGGTGGCCTGATTTCTTTCCTGGGGACACGCAATCGACTTGAATTCCGAAGGCCTGGAGAGCTTGGAACGGGACGATGGTCTCGTAGTCCTCCATGTAATCGCCGCATATCATAAGCACCGATTTCTTGGCTACCGATCCCATGGCTGAAACCGAGTGCGATGAGGAGCAACGGTATTTGGCGGTATGGGGGTTGCCCTTTTAAACGACGGAGAGATCTGAAATCGATGCTGTGGCGTTGTTGCTTTGGGTTTCTTTCCCACGAGAAGTTCGTTGACACTTGACAATGGATCTGTCATACTACGTGGGCGGTGGGCCACGAGCCAATGTCCTCCAATACGTCCTTTTCGGGGGAAAAAATGCCAGAATGGTGATGGCGAATATTTGAATTATGGCATCAATCTAAGCCGTCGAAAGCAGCGATTTTGATTATTAATTTTTTTTTTTTTCGTAGGAAGTAGCTGTTTTGATTGGCTTTTGAAAGTGTGAATCAAGGACCTGCACCCCAAGATGGACGGTTCTGATCGCAGGGGCAGGAGATCATATGGAAGGGCGAATGCGAAGACCATTTGCCCACGTGAATCTCGCTTGCAGATTACTTATCTAGTACTAAACTAGTTAACGGACGACTTCGACAGCGCCGAGTCGGGGTTGGGTAAACACAATCTTAATTTATTTTGTAAAATTTTAAACTAATTTTACTTTTAACTTTATTTTTTGTATCTTAACATAACTCTATTTTAGTTCTACAGAAATCAGATCGGTTAAGGTTAAAAATCCGGTTAATAAATATATAATATTTAAAAATATTTTTCTTAATTAAATATATTTTAAAATATAAATTTATTTGAAAGAATAAAACTTAATTCTTTTTATAGAAATACTTTCCAATTATGACTTATATGATGATAAAATTGCTAAATAATCTTATTTCAAAGTAATAATATCTAGTTAATTCCTATGTATTATATGATAATATAAAATTATTTATTAATAATTTATTATACTATATATTAATATATGAAATTGGGTCATGTCGTGTTGACAACCATCCAACCCACTTTTAAAATCAAGTCGATTCAAATCGGGTTATATAATTTATTTTTTAAAAATGCCTAACCCAACCAGATTATAAATCGGGCTGAGTTAGTCGAATTCGGGTTGAAACCAATCCTATTTACACTCGTAGTGGAGACTGGAGAGCTAAAAATCTTGGGACTATGATTATTACCATAGCCAGATAATGTAATATTTCTACGATAAGTTCATGATTTATCTTTTGTTGAAATTTTGTATATGTAAAATTAAAATAATTTTAGATATTTTCTGTATCCCTATTTGAAAGTTAAATGAGCAATAAATTAAGATTATTTCATGATGAAGATGAGAGTTATTAATATTATTCAATAATTAAAAATTATTTAAATGATAATCTAATTATCTGATGCCTTAATTGTGTTATTCCACCACATAAATAATTGCCTTCACGATAGGATTGTATATTAATCATCAGATCCCAAAGGATACCAACCCAAGTAAGGAAGGACAAAAGCCCACGCCCAAATCATCCAAAACTATGTACGGGTTATTGGTTGGGAGTCGTAAGTTTGCCCAACAAGATCAACCCAAGATTAGTGTTGGGTACCCATTGCAAATTTACAAGTAGCAGGTCCATGACTACACCTAGAAAGTTGAAAATGGACTTTCATGGGTATTTTGCATTTTAAGCCTTCTAATTTTGCCTATTTGCTGAACTCAGAAATTTAGTTCATTTGCATTTTAAATCCTGACTTATAACGGCATAAAAAACTACCATTAATTCATATAAAATGATGTAAATACCCTTTAATATTTTTTAAAAAACACCTAAATCTATATTAAAGGTGAGAGTTACTTGAAGCCTCTAATCATAAAATAAAAAATTCTAATAATCAAGTTTAAAATGTAAAAAATATTTCTTTTTTAAATATTAGAGGGTATTTTCGTCATTTTGCATAGATTAACGGTGGTTTTTAACGTCGTTATGGATCAGGATTTAAAATACAAAGGAACCAAAGCTTTTATGGTTTATAATGCAAACAACCAAACTTCAAGATTTAAAATACAAATAGGTAAAGTTAGAGGGCTTAAAATGCAAAAAACTGACTTTTCATGAGGACAATGTTGGTCAGATTAATTAGGTCATTGTGTTCGTCGGATGCAATCCACGTCACATGCATGCATGAGTGGCTAAAACTCTATGATTTAAACCATTAATGCAATTAGGTCATTTAAGATGACGGTTGCGTAAACGAAGAAAAAGAAGAGTACTGCACCAACCTTTTGACGAAGGAAAATGATCTCCAACGATCCACGACAACCCGACCCCATCTTGCTGAACATGTAGTTGCCATTGGGCCATTGGATCGATTAGTCACCCCAGTGCAACACCACTTCATAATTGCATTTTGGATGCATGCATAGATTTCCCAACCCCAAGCATAATCTGTTTCTGCGGACTCGCCCATTTCTAATCGCATTCCATTTCGGTATGTCTCCTCTTCAGAAAAATATGCGCCCACCTCATCGATTCAATTCGTTTGTACATGTGTAGACTTGAACGGCTTTGCTAGCTCTCGACAGAACTAGTTCCAAGCTAAGTGTAGATTTTTTAACATCAAACTCATGGTCCTCCTCAACTTGATCAACCTAATGTTTGGGGCTGTTGATTTGCTGTGGACTCTTAAGGATTTTGGGGACGGCGCATTGGGCATCCCATGAGTCAGATTTTTAGCCTTAAAATAACAGAATTTTAATATAAAAATAACAAACTAAATCAACATTGGTATGTATCATAGGGCTTTTTCCACTTCATTTGTGCCATGGTGTATACGTGCATGCCCTTTCTTTTCTTTTTTAATGAAAGCATGCTTTTTCTTTTTGGTTACTAATATATATAGGGTTTTTTGTGTTCATGTCAATTTAAAAGTAAAATATTTGCATTTATGCCAATTAATTTTTATTTTTTGTATATCAATAATTTTTAAAATACTTTATATGTATATTAACTGCGTTACGTGGAATTTAATGATTGTTAAACATCCTTTTGAGTGTTCAACTCTACATTGCGAGTTGTCCATGAATATTTTTACAAGTCAGAGAGAATACGCTTTCATGTAGAATTGATATCTAAAAATAATTCTTGAAAAGCACAATAAAGTTGGCATAGATGCATTTTTAAAAATGATTGAGGTAAATGACAAAATTACTAAGAACAGATATAAAAGTATTTTACTTTTGAATCGACATAAATGTAAACAACTCATACGTATGAATATTTCATAATCATGACTAGCATTGAATCCAACTGATAATCAGTATATCCGCTATAATAAAATTAATTTTTGGCAACCCTTGTTAACAACTTAAAAAACCTTATTGGCGAGGAAAATTTATGTCCTATAAAAAATTTCTATGGTGATGCTTTATACATAACCAAAAAATTTTATTTGTGATGATTACATGCAAACGTATATAATAAATGAAAAAAGCACAAAGTATTTTGTATATGTTGACATTCCGTACATATGTATGTATTAAATCATAAGAGCTGATCACCTATAGCTAGATGCAAAATAAGGTATTTTATATTTTTTATTATCTTATGAGACTATGAAAGATGAGTCTGTGTATTCGATTTTTACCAATTTTGAATAAGGTATGTTATTTATTTTCGAATTTGGAAAATAAATATCAATCCAAAATTGGTACAAATTGAATACACAATTCATCTTTCTTGGGCCCAGATATTAGCAAAAGGAAAAAAATTAAAAAGTGAGTCACCTATCTAAGATAAAATACTACATGATCAGCTCTCTTAAATCATTACTTTTATATCAAAAGTAGAAATGCTTTGTTTAGGCCCATAAGTGTGTTTTTGTGAAATTTAAATCGTTCAACTTGTTTGAAATAATGTTTTGTTAATTTAAATAAAAATTATATATAATCTATCAAAATTGATTTAAAAGTTTTAGCAAATTTATATGCACCGACATCAAATTATTTTAATTTTTATGATATGTTGTTATTATTTATAGTGAATTTTTTATTTATAAGCTAAATATAGTACGTTAAATAAATTGAATAGTTTCTATTTTATGAAAGCATGTTTGAGGGTGATAAAAGTTTTGGATGAAAAATTTTCAGTTTAAAAGTTTTTAATTGATAGAAAATTATGTGGTATAATAAGAATACTTGCGAAGTGTAAATAAAATAAAATAAAAATAGATATGTTAATTGTATGAATAATTATATATAAATAATTAAAAAGTAGAATAATCATAGGACACAAAAAAATAATTAAAAAATAAGATAACAATGAAGAATAAAAAAAATTCTAGATTAATTTTTTTTAATTTTATTAGTTTTAGTTGTATCATAACATCCTCAACTTGACAAGTGGTAACTATTGCACCGAACGCGCAACTTTGCATTCATGGCATTCATGGCCTAGGTCCCAATTCGAGTCAGGCACAGCCGTCATCCTGTCAGTGCCCGATCACGCGGGAAACAAGCCGTGCAAAGTCAACGACACTTGCCGTCGTCTCTTGTTTTGTTAAAAAAAAAAAAAAATCCAAATGCAGTTTTGACTTTTCAATTTTTTCGGATTTGCTTGTCCACCAACCAATCTTCTCTTTGTAGATGGACATATGCAGCAACGCAGATTTTTGGGTGCTTGGAAGAAACTCCAACGTACGTACGTATGTACTATACGCGTAGGGGCTTGCAGAGTTTTGATCTTTGCTTCTGCACAAGTATGGGTTACCAAACAGAGAAAAACCCAAAGAAATTGAATAAAACACAATCGCGATTTCCGCACCTGTCTTCTTACGTAAATACCAACCGTCCCTACCACTCCTGCAATTAACACATGGACATGGCCAAACTTGTGATCATGGTTTTCCTTGACCCAGTTCCACCTTTTCTTTTAATAACCCGGGAGGAGGATTTTTACACTCAACAGATACAAGTCACCAAACACCTGCCTCGCTGAAGCAGAAGACGACAACTTCCGCCGCTGTCGTGGAATCATAAAAGCTTCTCACTTTTTCTTTTTTAATGGTTGGAATTATAAAAGCTTCTCATGAATCGTTTAACCCAACCCAACCCTATCCATAAATTAACGGGTCCCAGCTAATTGCTTGTTGTGTAAATTATTTTTAAATTGCCCCTTCACGTAATATTGCTGCCTAGCTGTCCTAAGTCTGTCGCTAGCTACAATTGAATAGTGAATTAAGAGTGTATTTTGAAAGTGTTAAAACTTTTGAAAGAAAAGTCTTTAGCGTAAAAAGTTGTTAAAAAAAATGATATAATAGAGGTAATGATGAAAAATAAAGTGAATAAAGTTAAAATAGATATATTAATTGTATGAATATTGTGCAGAAATAATTGAAAAGAATGATACTTTGTATAGGAAATGTGAAAAATAATTAAAAAATTTAGTAGTTATGGAATATGAAAAGTTTTAGACGTTCGGGGTGTGTGTGTGTGTTTCGATAGGGGTGGGAATCGAAAAGGGTCAACCCGTGACCCGCCCCACCCCAACCCTATTTAATATCTGGGCAAGGCGGATATTTGGTATTTTTTAAGAATGGCGGGTTGGGTCAGGTAGGATATTTGATATTTTAAAGAATAGTGGGGTGGGGTGGGGCGGGGCGGACCTATCCGCTGACCCTTTTTTATCTCTCACATTAAAAAAAAACTCATTCAATACTAATATTCATGTTTTATTTAAGTATTTATATTTTAATTTGACTGTTTATTAATAGATTGAAGCATATAATAGTTAAATTTAATATAGATTTGTCTTTATACTTGATAGGTTCATAAATTCTTAAAATTTTCTTGATTGACCCGCAGTTTTTACACGACCCATTGACCCGGTACTGACCCGAATTTTGTCCCGAGACCTAGTAGAAAAAAGTAAAGGTTAAACCGACCTTGTCCCAATCCCGTATAAAAATAAGGATCAAACAAGATTTTTAAAAAGTAGGGTCAGAGTTGAGCACACCCTGACCAGTCCCGACCTGCCCCGATTCCCACCCTTATGTTTAGACATAAAACTTTTCAATAAAAAATTTTCATTCTCTATAACTACAATATTTTTTTATTTATTTTTTCACATTTTCCTATGCAAACTACCCTACACTACTCATATGACTAGTCTATTTATTTTAACATTATTCTTTTTACACCTTATCATGAGCTCTATCATATTATATGATTTTATATTAATTTAACAACTTTTATACTAAAAAATTTTCATCCAAGAAATTTATTACTTCTCAAACATAACCAAAATTTTTTTCTTATAAACAACCACACTCCCAGACCCCAAATATTTTCTTCTTTCTTAAGGGTTTTTGATGTGAGATATATTTATATAAATGGGTTAAAATTCCTAGAGATGGCTAATTAATCGTCGCATTCATAATGGGATTGATCCAATTGATTGTGTGTTGCACAAGAAATTCCAATCATTTTGGTGCCAATTAAAACCAACCGATTAAGGCCAATTGCGGCCTCTGAAATCTGAATCCAAGGAATTAGCTTTGCCTATTAAAGAAAATGGGAAATAATAATAATCAAATGCCAGGGGCGAAAAGGAATTAAAAGCATATTTCTCATTTGTTTTCCGTTACTCTTTAAATCTCCGCAAGCATGAATAGTTTGACCATCTTCATTCTTCGAAGAAGAGCTTCCAATTTATTGCGCATTTATTTGACGCATAATTCAGTTCGACCAAATGCATTTGCCCTTAGAAGCCATTTGCACGGGTCAGATTCAATCAGGTGTGTTCATAGAAATTGTTAGGGATGTTAATGCATCGCCATGGACCGATTAGAGTCTAATCTAAATCCAAACTCATTTAAAATATTTCAATCGTAATTCGTTTATTAACTCATTTGAAAAACATAATCTTTACAACTCATTTAATAAATGGATTGATAGGTTATTAACAGGTTATATAACAAACTATTTAAAAGCCTAAATTCTGGTAAATGATGATCTCGCAGAGAGAGATGAAATGATATTTTTGCTATAGGAGAAATGAAAATAAAGCAGTAATGAAAAAATAAAATTAGAATAGTAGTTGAAAAATTAAAATTAGATAGCGAAAAGAAAACTTATTAGGAAAAATAACCAAGAGATTTATATATATATAACTTTAATAGGTTAAATAAATTAAATGAGTTAAACAGGTTAAGTGGGTTAAACAGTTTACTAAATGAGTTGATGAGTTATACAATTTTAATTTTAATCCATTTGTTTAATTAAATAGTTAATAAGTTAGCGGATCATAATACATTTATTTAAAAATTCAAACCCAAACTAATTTATAAATAAGATAAACTTACAAGTGGATAAATTTATCATGACCATTAACACCTGCTGAGTTACTAATAAAACTAGATAGACGGTTTTGATTGCTGATTGGAGATTACCTAGTCTAGTCGTATGATCGAGCCGGTCGTATAATTGCATGGGATTGGATCAATCATGGATGTTTGCATGCAGCCGCAATAGGAGGAGAAAAATAAGGAAGCATCGGCTCACGAAATCGATAGGGAAGTCAAATAAGGAAAGTGGTATCTTGCATGGCCGTGGCTGCGAAAAGGCGGGCCCACGTCCGTAGAATTGGATTGGAGGGGTCAAATCCTTTAATTGCTCTGCCTTCTACTCCAACTGTCTCCTGACTCGTTGACAACTGTCTTCGTGCTGTTACAGCCTTCGCTGCCCTGCCCAACCGGAACTCAATCGTATGCACCCGGGTGCATTCAGCGTCAGTGCACCGTACCTATTTTTTTATTTTTTTTTGAAAATTTTTTCATGACAGCTGTTAATATAAGTTTATTTAACATATGTATCAATTTTTACTATTTTTGGAGATTTTTAGATATTTTTTTTAGATTTTTAAAAATCAGTGGCATTTTCCGTAATTTAAAATTACCGAAAATGCCACTGATTTTTAAAAATCTAAAAAAAATATCTAAAAGTCTCAAAAAATAGTAAAAATTGATACATATGTTAAATAAACCTAGATTAACCATTGTATGAAAAAAATTTCTAAAAAAAATTAAAAAAATAGGTGCAGTGCACCCAGGTGCACTGAGGCTGAATGCACCTCGGACCAGCCTCCCATTCCAAGCAAACAACAAAAAAGAAGTTTCATGATTAAAAACTGGGTAAAGATTCTAATATACAAATTTTGAAATAGATTGGCAGATGATTTGGTAGGATGATATCATGGTTAGAAGTTTAAAAAAAAAAGTTAAAATAGATAAGATAATTTTATGAAAAGGTGAATAAAATTGTAAAATATGATAATACAAAAAAGGTAAAAAAGTATTTTTCTTTGCCGAATGATCTTTTACGACCGGTCGGACCGGTCAAAAAATATATTTTTTGAATTTTTTTTTTGAAAAATATTTTTATAAACATGTTAATCTAGTTATATTTAATCTATAAATCAAGTTTTACCATTTTTGGATATGTATATATATTTATTTTGGATTTTTAAATACAGGAGTATTTAAGTCATTTTAAGAATATTTAAAATGACTTAAATACCCCTGTATTTAAAAATCTAAAATAAATATATATACATATCTTAAAATGATAAAACTTAGTTTATAGATTAAATATAATTAGATTAATATGTTTATAAAAATATTTTCGAAAAAAAAAACAAAAAATATATTTTTTGACCGGTCGGAAATCCGGTGATTTCCGACCGGTCGTAAAAGATGGGTACTCTTTTTCTTTCCACTTGTGCTGGGAATGTGTTTGGAAAGAGAGAGTGTACTTTTTCTCCATTTTTTTACATTGTTTTCTATATGATGGAACATCTTAAACATCTAATTACTCTATTTTTAATCATTATTTATATATTTCTGTATAACTAATATATCAATTTTACCTTTATTTTATTTACTCTTAATTATTACCTTTATCACTATCTCCTTTTATTTACATTTTTCTCAAAAATTTTCTTTACTTCTACGCAAGAAGGCCTTTTGTTAATGACAATCGAGTTGCTAAAAAAAGAAAAAGAAAAGAAAATGGAGAGACATCTCACATCCAATTTAGTATTGGTTAGCCTTCTTTTCTCATTGTATAGTTTCTCTTTTCATTGAAAAATTTCTTTAAACTTATAAGTTTATATTTTTAGACTATTAATTAGATTATAAGTATGTTTGGAAAGTAATAAAAAAAATTTGTGCAAAATTTTTTAAAATTAAAGAAAATAATATGATATAATAAGATAATAATGAAACAAATAAGTTAGTTACATGGATAAGTATGTAGAAATAACTGAAAAGTATAATAGTTATATAAGAATATGTAAAAAAAAAATTAAATAATTAGATAATTATAGAGATTAAAAACTTTTAGATTTAAAAGTTTTATATGTAGCCCGTCTGCTTATTGGGAGCTTTTCTTTACTCAAACGGAGGCATAACATCATCCGTCAATAAACTTAAAACAATGCTAGGGCCGCTTAACTCTACCTTTTATACGCTTAACCAGTAACTGTGCTCTACTATTCATGCATTGTCCGTTATAAGCTCAACACTGTAAGTGTTAATAATCAATTTGTGAGATAATTGCTCAACTAGGAACGTTAACCACCTTACAATCAGAGTTAATAATTAACATAAAGCACACTAGTTTAAGGCTAATTGGAATAGCGCGGAGTGTGAAGCCACCCCTTCAGGTATTTTTGAGAATAAAATTATGATAATTTAATCGATGTTACTGATAGCTTAATTGTCTCTCCTTATTTTTCAGGAAAAAAAAAAAACTTCTTTTAACAACACGATATAAGCGTTTGATTTTTCAACGTCCTCAGTTATATTTGTCGATTTGTAATGGGCATACCCCTAAGCATTAATTAAATGCACATTATTTGAAGAAGGTAGATCGCAAAATATAAGCAATCTAATTTAATTAAACTGAAAGTTAAAGCATCAAACTGGCAAACAGGTCGTGATCATCAAAGCTTTTGGAGTCGGCTTCACTCGGCCACCTTTAATGTTCACACTTTGTTAAATTAGTGAGACAAAGCACAAATTTTGTTAAGAAATACCATTCTCTCATTAATATTCTGGTACAACTAAATTAGTAAATACAGTGCATATATACAGAGAAAAGATTCAACGCACATCGTAACATAGAGATGTCCATTCAGCCCTGTGTTTTTATTTTAAAATAGTGCCTTTTGTTTTTTAAAAAGAGAAGAAATCTTGGTAGTCTAAGTTAAGCAAATGCTCCGCTTAGACCACATTGAAAAACTCATTTACAATAATTTTTTTCGTTTTTTTCTTTGTACACTTGTTTATCTAAGTGTATTTAACATATAAACCAAGTTTTACCTTTTTGGATATATGTATATATTTTTTAGATTTTTAAAGATAGAAGTATTTTAAATATATGTATACACATAGATGTTTTAAAATGTCAAAAATATATATATACATATCCAAAAATGATTAGTAAAATTTAATTTATATATTAAATACACTTAGATAAACATGTGTATAAAGAAAAAATTAAAAAAATTATTGTACAGGAGTTTTCGAGGTGGGCTAAGCAAGACATTTATTTAGGCTATGCCAACAGGATTATTCCTCTTTTAAAAAATAGTATTTTTCTAAATATGAGTGATCTTGTTAGCTTGGCTAGGCAAATGCTCCGCTTAATTCATCTTAAAAAACTCATTTATAATATTTTTTTTGCTTTTTGCTACACACACTTGTTTATCTAAGTATATTAAATATATAAACCAAATTTTACAATTTTTAGATATGTTTGTATCTTTTTGAGATTTTTAAACATCTATGTGCATATATGTATTTAAAATATTATTATCTTTAAAAATCTAAAAAATATATACACATATTAAAAAATAGTAAAACTTAATTTATATGTTAAACATGTTTAGATAAATAATTATATAACAAAAAAGTTGTTATACATGAGTTTTTTGAATTGCTTAGCCCCAGCTAACAAGATCGTTCCTCTTTTTTTAATCTAACTACATAAGCCTTTTGTGATGTTTATCCACATATATTTATTGATTCCCAAAATCAAATATATTGAAAACTTATCACTTATACTATATTATATATTTGAAAAATAAAATAGTTATATATTCATTTTTTTATTCTCTGTATTTACAACTCAACATAAGTACATATTCTAATGTTATACTTAGGAGTGTAAATCTATCAATGTTATTGAGAGCTCAGACCTCAAGCACCTTAGACAAGACTTTTTGCAAATTGCATTAGTCATTCACTAGTGTTATATATTCACTTTTAATGCACGCTAATTTTTTTACAAACAAAAGTTTTAAATTAAAAATGATTTATGATAATATGATAAAACAAATGCCATTTAATAAAATAAACTATTAAAATCTGAAAAATTGAAATAAAAAACAAGAGTTTGCATAGACATCTTTATGTATCCAAATATTGAGGCATGACCCATATGTACGTGGGAGGAAAAGGGACTTTGCCCAAGTGTGTTTATTTACTTTAAAAAATTTTCAATTTAAAACTTTTATTTTTTACAACTATTCTACTTTTAATTATTTATTTACATTTCTCTATACAACTGCCTTACTTTTAATCATTTCTACACAACTTCTTATACTACTAATTTATCTATTTTAAATTTATTTATTTTTATCACTCATCATTATTCTTATTATACTGCATCATTCACTCTTATTTGAAAAAAAAATTCATCCAAATTTTTTTTCACTTCTAACATACACCCAAAGGATGGAAATCGGTGGTACTTGCGAAAATTACTAACAATTAATCCAGAACCCAACTCTATTCAGTTCAAGTAAAACACGTTTACACAGAAAAGAGAGCAGGGTGGCTCCGTACGAAACCATCGTCAAGGATTAGTGGGGCGGATTATTTTCACAAACAAAAATTAAAGAAACTTTGTGTTTCTTATAAAATTTCTCCTAATGGAATTAGAAGTATTGAATAAAGCAAGCTAAGAAACCCTGAACAGGCCTACGCATATTCAGTTACATTCTTTAAATCGTATGTATGACTAAAATTCGATGAAAATTAATAATTTATAGACTTGTTCTAATTATAATTTGTATATTTGCTCGTTGTATCTTTTATTTAAGGGTGGGAAATTTTATGAAATATAAAATAGAATAAAATAAATAAATATAGTTTGGGAGGTGGTCCAAAGGATACACAATTCTTGAATGGAATTTGTAAATGAACGTTCAAGAGTTTTGTATTTGAACGAGAACCTAATGATTTTTAATTAGGAATAAGAGAAATTATATTCCAAATATAAGTTCAATTAAAATTTAAAAATTTGTATTAAAAACTAAAAAGGCTACTTTGAGAATGACAATATAAATTCAATTTTCGTATCCTTTAAAACATGCCTGGAAAGGCTTTTCAGATATGAGGGGATAAGCCATGAGGCATTGTCTTCAGTGGTATGAGGATGTATTGCTAGGCGTCCTAGGTTTAAATGATGACAACTGCAATTTTTGTTGGATGCAATAAGAAGAATTTGTCTGGGACGGTAGCAACTACTAGTTGAAAATTTTAAAAATGCTATATTAGTAGATATTTTTGGTTTGTTGTTAGAAAATTATAAAAATATCTTAAAGATTGATTATAATATCAGTTGAGATAATTGTAATATATCTCAAAACTTTGATTATAATATCGGCTGAGAATTGAGATAATTGTAATATAAAAATACACACGATAAAAAAAAGATAGGGAAAATTGCCCACCCACCAATGAATGCTGCGTTGTAAAGGTAGGCTGTGCATAAAAGAGCAGTGAAATTTACCCCCTTTAATTCATCGTTTATAAACAAGCGTTATTTGCGAGGATCATTTACTTGTATGGTGGAGTACACTGAGCCCGCCAGCACGGCGAGCAAATGCGTTGGCTGGACCATCCGACCACGTGGGCCATCTATTTCTGTTGTTTGTGACTGGCGCGCAGATGGAGCACGATATATACCACTCCAGCGGACCGAAAACGGTGGTATTCACGTAAATTGCTGCAGCGAAGTGGTCGAAACTAAAGATGGTCCCAAGCTGGCGAATTGAATTGCCCGCGGACAATTCAATTTGGGTTCGTTGGGGTAGTTGCATCCCCTCAGGCCCCTCGTCACATGCCCCATTTTAAATTTCCATGCTTCCACTCCGTTTTTTGAAGCGCCCCCCTCCTTTGTAGTTTTTGTATCCTCTCCCAAATTACGCTCCATTTCCTCCTCCGCCCCAACTGCTTTTGCTTTTCAGCAAATAATTTCCACATTTAGACCTCGATTATCCTCGATCGCTCTGCACTGGAGATTTTTGCTAGTTGTGCTCATTCAATTCGTCTACGATGGCACAGGCAAAGCAGCATCCAAAGCCCGAATCTGCTGCTGAATTCGAAATGTCTCACAGCCGGCCGAAGAAATCCAGCCTCCCCAACTTTCTTGTGTCCGTGAAACTCAAGTACGTGAAGCTGGGGTACCACTACCTCATCTCCCACGCCATGTACCTGTTCATAGCTCCCTTGGTAGTCTTGGTGTCGGCGCATCTGTCCACCCTCACGGCGTCGGATCTGGAGGTGCTCCGGGACCATCTTCAGTACAATCTCGTGACCGTCATTCTCTGCTCCGCCCTCCTCGTCTTCCTCGGAACCCTCTACTTCATGACCCGGCCCCGACCCGTCTACTTAGTCAATTTCGCGCTCTACAAGCCCCACGACGACCGCAAGTGCACGCGCGAGATCTTCGTCGAGCGCTCCGGCCTCACCGGCAGCTTCACGGACGAGAACCTCGCCTTCCAGAAGAAGATCCTGGAGAGGTCGGGACTGGGCCAGTCCACGTACCTGCCGGAGGCCGTCATGAGGGTCCCGCCCAATCCTTGCATGGCCGAAGCGAGGAAGGAGGCGGAGATGGTGATGTTCGGAGCCGTCGATCAGCTCCTGGAGAAGACGGGCGTGAAGCCCAAGGATATTGGGATTCTGGTGGTGAACTGCAGCCTCTTCAATCCGACCCCATCGCTTTCTGCCATGATCGTCAACCACTACAAGCTGAGGGGGAATATAAGGAGCTTCAATCTCGGTGGAATGGGTTGCAGCGCTGGCCTCATCTCTATCGACCTCGCCAGGCAGCTTCTCCAGGTTAGCATTAAATTAATTCGTGTCTTCTTGTTTAATTGCGGAACTACCCACAAGAAATTTCGTGGATTAGGTTGCTATTCTAATAAGAGAACCCTAATCTATAGGTGCTAATTTGAAAATTTTCAAAAGCACTATTTTAGCGGAACAGATAATTACGGATGCGAATGGTCTTCCGTTTTTTTTTTTTTTTTTTTCCAATGAAACGATAAACCTTGTAGTGTTCTTGCTGGAGGGCATCCCATGATATTATCTATGTTCGTACCATGAGGCATTTCAAAAAGCTGCTGACTGGTGTGATTGGCTCCTTGCTAATGGGGAATCACATGGGCACAGGCAACAACCACATGGCTGTGTGATTCTTCCAGCTGTCATCACATGGGCTCCTCTTCCAACAATATTGGTTTTGCTAGCAGCACTATGCAGGCATCCTTCCCAAAAAAATTCGTGTCGTGCCCCAGGACTCATGTAGCCCAATGGACAAAAACTAGCTATCAAAACAGAGTCGGTTATACGTTATGGCTTGCATGCCACAGGTCAAGGGTTCGACCCATGCCCCCATTATGTAATGAATGTAATCATCATCATCATCATTATCATCATCATAAGCCATTTCCCACCTTGGTGGGGTTGGCTGCACGGATTCTGTTACGTTGACGATTTAAGACTAAATTTTCTGTAATTTGTAACATTTTTAAATCTTATGGGTCTTCCTCTCATTCTCCTATCACCTTCTACTTGGATAAACTCTGTTTTCTTAACCGGTGCTACTTTAGGTCTTCTTTAACATGACCAAACCATCTTAATTCATTTTCTCTTATTTTATCACAAATTTAATAAATATAATAAAAAAAAACACTAACTGAGCCGGTTATTATAATATTTATTTATTTGGTTCGGATAAACTCGGATTGATTTAACCCAGAGTTTGAATAGGAATTGTGATGTCTTATCAGCATTATATTATTATAAAGGATGACCAGCTTCTGTGTAACCAAACCTTTGGATAAGACATGCATGATTTTGTAAACGGCTTTTATGGATGTTTGTAAACGGCTTTTAAATTGTTTACACGTTAAATAATTTTGTTCTATTGATTTTACTCTTTTTCGGATGAGAGTCCCTCATTAAAAGTGCAATGTGAGTATTGGGCTCAAAGGAAATGTTCTATGAATCATTATAAGAAAATCAACTTTTGGCGACGTTAAAACTTGTTAATTATGTATTATTACACCGTGATGTAACTATTACCAATTTATTCTAAGTTAGTAAGGCTTTAGTGAAATTTTTGCCTTGAAAAGGCTACTTTTTGTAATATTTATTATATTATTGTTGCTAAAGGTTTATTTTTAATGACGATAATTATCCATGACACTAAATAATGTTTTTTACAACAAAAAGGCTGTATAATCAAAGGTACGGCTGTAGTTGTATGCATCCGGGTGCATACATCTATTTTTTAATTTTTTTTGAAATTGTTTTATACAACAGTTAATTTAAGTGTATTTAACGTGTATATTAATTTTTACCGTTTTGAATATTTTTTAATTTTTTATCGGATTTTTAAAAATCTAGCATTACTTATTTTTAAAATTTTGAAAAAAAATTAAAATCTCCAAAATAGTAAAAATTAATATATATGTTAGATAAACTTAGATTAATAGTTTCATTAAAAAAATTCAAAAAAATAAAAAAATAATAGAAAAATGCACGTGCATTTAATTGTGTTACTTTTCTGTCAACACCAAGATGGCTGTACCTCGAAACCTCCGTCCAAAAAAAAAAATGTTACTTTTCTCATATTTCATCGACTCGCAATGGAATGAGTTTAATAGAAGCAATCTTTTACAATTTATACAAGAACTGGAACATGCCAACTAGTCATATTGGATTGAATCCTCTAGTCCAACTTTGACAACATTGGTTTTGGATGGATGTGAGAACTAATTAAAGTCTTCGGCACCATCTGAATTCTGAAATATAACCTAGCCGAGCCGATGATGTGAGTTTTGCTTGTTCAGTTCAGATTGTAATTGAAAGAAAACATGGCTAATGAATTTGTGTGACCCACCGCACGACAGGTGCAACCCAACTCATATGCGTTGGTGGTGAGCATGGAGAACATCACGCTCAACTGGTACTTCGGAAACAACCGCTCCATGCTCGTCAGCAACTGCCTGTTCCGCATGGGCGGAGCCGCCATCCTCCTCTCCAACCGCCGGTCCGACCGAAGGCGTTCCAAGTACCAGCTCATCCACACCGTCCGCACCCACAAAGGAGCCGACGACCGGGCCTTCGGCTGCGTCTTCCAGGAGGAAGACAACATAGGCAAAGTGGGAGTCTCCCTTTAGGTTCCAAGGATCTCATGGCTGTCGCAGGCGAGGCTCTCAAGACCAACATCACCACGCTCGGCCCCCTCGTCCTGCCCATGTCCGAGCAACTCCTTTTCTTTGCGACGCTGGTGGCCCGCAAGATCCTCAAGATGAAGATAAAGCCATATATCCCCGATTTCAAGCTCGCCTTCGAGCATTTCTGCATCCACGCGGGGTGGGCGGGCCGTGCTGGACGAGCTGGAGAAGAATTTGGAGCTGAGCGATTGGCATATGGAGCCTTCGCGGATGACTCTGTATCGATTCGGCAATACTTCCAGCAGCTCGTTGTGGTACGAGCTCGCGTATTCTGAAGCGAAAGGCCGGATTCGAAAGGGCGACCGCGTTTGGCAGATCGCATTCGGATCGGGTTTCAAGTGCAACAGCGCTGTTTGGAGGTCTCTCAAGACTCTCAATCCTGCAAAGGAGAAGAATCCGTGGATGGATGAGATTGATGAGTTCCCAGTCCACGTGCCCAAAGTGGCAACAATTTCCGTATGAGATGGACAGAGTGATTTATTTCGCTTAATTTCTCGATTCATGTAGTCTAAATTAATTATTATATAGATGATCATACAAAACGAGCGGTTTTTTTTTTTTTTTTTTTTTGTGTTTCAAAATATTATATTTAGTTCTTGTCAGTGTAAACGGTTTTGGGAAAATCAAACCTAAAATCTCTTAAACCAAATAGGCAGGGTTAGTTGGACCAATATCATCTACCTAGCCCATGACTTCATCTTTTAGTAGACATCAGTGTTTTCCAGGGAAGAAAGCGGTTTTATTGGAGAAATCAGATGAACCGATTAGGTGGTAATTAGGCAGATTTCTGAGTTGATTCTTTAATTACACTACGAAAAGAAAAGGCCGGACTACAAGGGACAAAGATCAGTCGAATTGGTCGAATGGCGGATTTGTAATGACGTTTTCGTTTTCAAAAAATCACAATCATGCTTACACAGTTTGCCTCAAATTATAAGTGCATTACTTTTTATTAAAGTTTTTATTGACCAAAATGGCTCTGCAAATAAATGAAATTATGTATGTAAGAAAGTAGATCTATTTAATGTAAGGAATATTAGATCTATTTACTGTGAGTAATATTTTTTAAAATAAAATTTTTATATTTTAGAGGCAACTTTTTGCATTTTATAATTTTATTTTTGTGTGGGGGCATTTTCACCATTTAAAAATTTTAAAGAAAATTGATACGTCTACAATTAAAGGAAATACGTGGGGGGGGGGGGGGGGGGGGGGGGTCTAAAAAGCTATTGTAATTGTAGATTTAGTTCAATTTTATTGATTCCCTGTAATTTTCAAACTCAAGTAGTGCTATTTACTTTAACCCGCACGACCCAAGGAATCGGTTCCCTTACTTTAAAATGTGATTTTGATAACGTGGGGTCGGTCTGGCTTTCCATCAACTCACGAATATGACTATTGACTGAAGAGTAAAAGACTAAAAGTGGGGCAGATCGACCGCGGCGTGGTGGGGCGCGAATTGGCCTACTGGTTATTATGGGGCATATTAAATTCTCCTCGTGTGGAGTAGACGAGTTGTTATTAAAAATTCCTTCCCATGTGGTGATATCTATAGAAAAGTCCTTCCATTATGTAAAGATTGAATGTGATTGATTATAATTTCAGATGTTTCGGTATATATAAACCAACCAAAAATAATAATAATAATAATAATAAGACAGATAAACTGTTGTAGGGTCTGCCGGCATGGTGTGCTTTCGGCTCAATTTATCTTTTCCGATTCTTATTTTTTTAAGTAATGTATCTGTATTTGCGATTTTAAAAATATTATTAGATTTATACTCCTGAAGTTAAAGATTGGAAATATGTATCTAAGTTAAGCTGTAAATGTAAAAATAAAAAATATTATAGCTTTTAGTTCAATCAATGTCACTATATAGTTTTATTAAATTAAATGGATTTTAAAATAGATAAATATTTAATTATTAAATTATGTTGGTTTAATTTATTCAGGAGTGTTCAATTTGTCCCGTTCCCAGCTCTAGAGTCTAGAATTCACCCATTTCGACAATAACCTCGTTGAGCTTTTGGCGTTTGGGCTAAAGTAGTCTTTTGCCGACTGACATCTTCGTATTCCCAGCCCTTGGTTTCTCAATGCATGGAATAGATAGTGGCACAGTCTATAAAGTTTAAAATTATGTGGGACTTGTTCAATTAGAACCCATGTAAGTTTATTTTCTTTATTTCCTAGTTAAAAGAAAATCCGAGGCTAACACCGGAGATAAGGTGGTGTTTTTTTTTTTGCATTTTGTGGGTATTCTTCTAATCTTCCATCCAATTGTAGTTTAGGTCCTAAAGATTTCCTTATCATGTTCATTCCATTTTGCTGGATTATCAAGATTTCCTTACCATGTTGCATGGACTCCCGCTGTTTTCCCATGAGTTGGGCTTGAAGCGTTCGAGATGACGTTATGACCACCGTAGCCGCTTGGGCTCCAACAGCCGATTGGATTGTTTCTCTTGAGTCGAGACATATGCATACGAAATCTCCATGGGCCATGGTCCCCTTTTGGCTCAGTGCTGTGTTCAGTTCAAACTTCAAAGCATCCGGCTGAGATAAGATGTGTAGCTTCAAACACGATTGCCTCCGGCCACCACCACGGCATAGGCCATGCCCTGGCTCTTGTGTCAGTTAACCAGGATTCCAACCGGGAGGGGAAAGTGTTTGTCTCCTATTTATTTGGGGAGCTTGTGTCTCCCATTTGTGTTGTCTTCTGCCAGCATGGGAATAGGTTGGCTGGTCAAGTCCTCTGATATCATGTGAGGCAAGCAATGTCTCATGTAGATACATTGTTAGACAAATTATTAGTTATATGATTAGATTTACACTCCTTAAGTAAGAATTGAAAAAAATATGCATGCCAATTTCGCTCACAAGAGGTCGTAAATCCGTCATATGTTATAAGGCTCGTCCAATTGGTAATTATTTTGTTAGACGTTTGTGGCTGAGGTTGCCATTTTGACCGGCGATGGATATATGAAAGTAAATTTCGTAGAATCTTTACTGTGGTGGGAAGTGGTTGCCACGGGGATAGATGAGCAAGATACCATTATTGATCCATATGTTATGAATTTTGATGGTGGAGGGGCTGCGATCTACTAAGTTTATCTCTGCACATTAGTTTCTATATACTCTTTCTTTTATTGTTCTATCTGGAAACTAACTTACAACATTTTCTTTATTTTCCATTTTTGGCTCACTAGATTTAGATGATACTTATATTTGTGTCAGCAGAAGACAATGCTGCTAGCAAATGAAAAACAAATGCTCCCAGTTAAGATCGAAGCCGAACTTCCCGGCACAAAGGCACGCGAACCAGATCTTGGCAATACTTTTAAGACTCTCGAAGACAATTTGTGGGACGATGGGTTTTAAGTGAAGATCAGTTGACGATGAATTGGTAATAGCCGATCGAGGCGGTGACAGTAGTGGATGCAGTGTTTTTGCGTGCACCATCTGAATTCTGACTCTCTCTTCAGAAGCCCTTGAGCATGCAGTTTGTAGCAATATTGTCCGCGTAAAGATGGAACAGACATGGAGGTACTGGTCTAACCCGCATACCCACGTGACGTGGATCAAGTGCGCCACTCCGCATTTGCCTATTGAGGAATTCCTGGCTTTCGGTTGGTTCCTCACCAGGGCAATCTTGCCCCTCGTCCCGGGATCAAATCCCGCTATCTGCAGGCCATGAGCGTTGTCTTGGCCCAATAAAAAAAAAAAAAAAAAAAAAAAAACCATTCCAATAGCCGATCGTAAGCTTTAATGATGCGACACCATAACAACTCAGACATAAGACATTACACTTTGTTTAATAAATTTTGAGATTGAAGTCAATTACATAAGACAAATGGAAGTAAATTATTTAATAAATTTTCTGGTGTTGTATAAGTCTCTTGTGGAAAAAAAATTATCTAAATTGGCTGATCGTTTTGAGATTGAACTGACCCATAAAGATCCCTCAAAATGGTTAGTCATTAATAACATTACTCGTTGGAGTCAATTAATAATAAAACTATCAATATAAAGTGTGTTTGTAAAACAATAAAATTTTTGAATGAAAAATAATGTTAAAAGTGAACATAATAAAGTTAAAATAGATAATATAGTTACATAAATAATTATGTAGAAATAATTGAAAAATATTATAGTTATATATGGGAATGTGAAGAAATAATTGAAAAATAAATTAATCGCAGATATTGAAAAGTTTTGTGCAAATACACCTATGTTCAAAACTGAATTAAAAATCTGTTACCCCTTCAACTTCTACCTTGCGCCAGAGTATCAACACACGTCACCTACTAAATGTGATCGGAAGTCAAGAAGCATGGGCCTACCACCATGTGCAGTGACATCAGCACAGATCACCCGGACCGGACCGTGTGGTCTTGGGTCCGTATCAACCAATCTGGAAGGTATCAATGCACGTTTTGCGATCAGATACGAAGATAACCATATTTTCCGGCAACCAACGTCAAGCAGATCCATCATTCTTCTCCACTGCGCTGAACAGCCTTAAAAAAACTTGACAAAAAATATATTTAGAAAATGCAAAAATTACTTGTTCTCGCCCGCAATTTTTTCTGCTTGATCTCATGATTTAGGGTGTGTTTGTTTACAACAAAAAATATTTCAAATTAAAACTTTTCACTTTCCATAATTTTCTTATTTTTAATCATTTATTCAAATCTTCTTATACAAACTAACGTATTTTTTAATCATTTTTATAAAATTATTTATATTAACTACTCTATCTGTTTTAACTTTATTCTTTTTATTCTTAATTATTACTCGTATCATATCACATTATTTTTTTCAATTTTAAAAGTCACTACATAAAAAAATTTCATCTAAATATTTTATCACTTTCAAACACCCTTTAAATGTAACACATAGCCACTCGGGTGTTGCATGGGTGGTAAACGACATAAGGGGGCAGTTGTGGGGATGTTTGTTCAAAATCCATTTCCATGGTAGAAGTTTGGTTTTGTTCTTGATAATTAGGAAGATAGGATATCCTTTTGATAATAAGAAATATGTGGTCTTCTTCATAATGATAAGAATTCTTAAGTTTGATTATAATACGAAAAATTAAGATACAATATAAGTACCAATCAAAAAAGAAAAATGTAACACATACCCAGAATTATCTCCCTCACAATTATCAACTTAGAAAAGATATTTGCGAGTTATATTTTTTTTTAAAAAAAGTTATTTGCGAGTACTGTTGCCAGCTATACAGAAAGCTAGGGGTGCAACTTGGTACCGGGTCGGTCCGAACCCGACCCGGTATCAAAACAAAAAATGGGTTTTATTTTAAAGATTTTTTCAAAATAGACCCGGTTTCAACCCGACCCGTAGAAACCCGAAACCAAAAGCGAGTTCACACCAACCCGGTACCAAAACCCGACCCGGTCCGAACTCGGTGTAGTTTATATAAATTTTTCATCAATTATACATGTTTTTTTGTAATATTAATATATATATACATGTTTTAGGCATTACTAACTCTAATTCAGACAAATCACCTCTTTCTTCATTACCAAAGCATGCTTGAGGTAACTTAATTTCTAGGATAATTTTTTATAATTATTATCTTCTTATTGTTAACAGTTGCATGTATTTTTTCGTCTCGGTTGATGTATATTATTTTCAAATATGTAAATCGAGGAGAAAGAACTTGACATTAGAAATGTAGATGAAAATCAAGGGAGAAATTACTTGGAAGTCTTCGAATAGTTTTTTAGTTTTTTTTGGAAACTTTGGAGACATGAACTCATTTGAAATTTGAATTTGTTTAAAAGTAGATATAAACTTATTTAAACTTGAGATTTGTTTATATTGTCATTTTAAATTTGGATTGCACTTAAATTAGATTGGAATGTTGAACCATTATGCTTAATGTATTTAAATTTAGTTACTTTGAATAACTGTTATGTGGATTATGTTTGAATTTGAGTCGACATGATAAATCTATTTCATATTATGCTTTCTATTAGTATGAGAAATCTGTTAGTTTGAATTTCAGATTGTAGTATAAATTTGATTCATATTTTAAGTTTATTGGTATGACAAGTGGTCATTTTTTACTTTAGCAATTTGTATGATAAATATTCAGTTTGAATTCAATTTCAGCAATTTGTACGATAATGTTTAGTTTCAACTACAAAGTTGGTATGATATGTTCATTTTCTATTTGGTATACTTGAGTCATTTCCATTAGCTATTAAATAGAAATGACCAACTAATCATAAAACTAACTAATTTGTCATTTATTTGTGTCTATAGGGTGCTGAAAAATTGCTTGCAGAGTTCATTCAAAAAATATTGCAGAATTCAGCATGATGTTACAGAATTCTTTGAAAGTATCTTGTAGAATTCAGCGTGAGGCTTGACTTCATAAACACATGTATGTATATTTCAATAATTTTCTTTTAGATTACAACTGAATTTGGAAAAAAATAGTTTATTGGTAACCCGAATTCTAACCCGAAACCAAACCAAAACCAATACAAACCCGACCTGAACCCAAATTACATTCTTAGGGTTTGGGTTTACTCCAACCCGGTTGGCTTAGGGTTTGGGTTTACTCAAACCCGGTATAACCCGACCCGAGTTGCACCCCTATAGAAAGCGTTTTGGTATTTCCTCGTTGTATGGAATAGTAGGATGATAATTTGATTTTTTTCATTTTTCATATGATTTTTTCCTAATACATAATAATTCTATTTTGATTCCCAAGATTGTTTTTCTCATTCCAATACAATTACTCGTTGCATAACACACAACTTTAATTTCTTCTGAATCTCTAATCTCATTTCAGGCTTTGTAACCAAAGTTGAAGAAAGGAAAAAAAAAATGCCCTGAGGTTCCATGTTTACGGTTCTTCGGACGCTGATCTCCTGCACCCGGGAGCAGGTAGCGTTGCCTGCTCCCGGCGCATACACCAATTTTTTTTAATTTTTTTTTGGAAAATTTTTCATAAAATTATTAGCCCAAGTGTATTTAACATATGTATAAATTTTTACTATTTTTGGAGATTTTTAAATATTTATTTTTAATTTTTGGAAATCAGTGGCATTTTCGTAATTTAAAATTACCTAAAATGCCATTGATTTTCAAAAATAAAAAATAAATATCTAAAATACTCCAAAAATGGTAAAAATTTATATACATATTAAATACACCTATATTAACATTTCTAAAAAAAATTTCAAAAAAAAAATAAAAAAAATAAGTGTGTGCACCCGGTTCTTCACAGATTTTAATATACAATGCTTGATGGAACAACGTGATACATGCATTTTTTGAAAAAAAAAATGGACGGCTAAAATAGTAAATATCTAGCCATCCTCATCATAAATGCTAAAAAGCCAACAACCACTTTCCGCTTCTGCACTTGTAATAACCCACCTAACTTTTGTTGGCCACTGACCCTTAATTATTAGGTGGCGTTTAAATGAGCTTATAGGAGGCTAGCAGCCTCTAACTTCTCCGATGCAATAAGGAATAATAATTCTAAATGGAAAAAAGGAAGGACTAATAATTAACTATAAAAAGAAGGAATAAGAATTGAAAAAAATGTTTATTGTCCTTCATATAGTTTGGACATAAATAATATAAAATATGATTTTATGATTTTACCTATAATATAGTTTGGACAAGAAAATATCTAAGCGAATAGAAATAGAAATAATATAAAATACATAAATATAAAAATATTACTTAAATAATATACGTAATATATTTTATATTAATATAAATAAAGAAATCAAGTTGAGGTTTGCTTCAAAATTTTTTATTACATTACATTACATGGAGCAATTTACTAGCCAAAACCATATGCATGAACTCCTAATGTAAAATCACCAGCTATGCCCTAGTTCACAAGTTTATTTGAAACTTAACTCCAACCTTATTTGCAAATTTGACTTTTCAAGTTTTGATTCAACGAGATATAGCCGCCATTGTGCTGGCCTGGCTTCGAAATGGCATAGTGGTGTTTCGTCCATAATCATTATTTAGGAACCTTGTTTCTTTTGTTTTTTGGTGGAGTTGCGTCTCCCTCAATTTGTAATAATATTTTAGAGCTTTAGCGTAATAGATGTTTTTTTTACGGAAGAAACTTTGTATTTCAAGCAGAGACACTGGATGAATTCAAGAACAATAAATTAATGCAACAATTTTAGCTAATTGCTGCCAACATATCCAGTTGATGAGCTACAACATTTCCAAATCTTAATACATGCAAGAAAGATATGTCCTGAAAAACATGGCCTGTCGTTTGATCTCTTGAATTAAAGTCCCTACCGATGAAAGAACATTGCTATCTTCATTTAAGAAGCCAATTAGAAATAAGGAATCGTTCTCCTCTTCGACCTATTGAATCTGCAATTCGACTCCCCAACTTGATTGCCCATACTTCCATAGATACATTGTCAATGATTCCTATTCTTTGCCAGCACCGAGCAGCCAAACTTACCTCGACGATCGCTAAGAATTGCTCCGAAGCAACTACATTCCCCATTTTGATTCCTTTTGCCATCAACATTAATCTTTGGCCTTCCTCTTTTGGTTTAGTCCACCTTGGGTTTAGGGTCTTCTCCAGCGGACCATACCTATGCAGATGGTTCGCCTCCTCCAGAATGTCCTGCACCACTCCAAAACTCTCCCAACAACTAGTCGAGTGCCTTCCTCCGTGGACTGTTTTCTCATAAACCAAATTCTCCGACATAGGAGAATAAACAGAGCTAATGGGTACCTCTTATTGGGCATTGAGAGTTGTCTGAAAATGCACCAGATAGCCCGTCTCGGTAACCAGATTTTCCTAATAGATATTGAGATGTATATAAATACACTAATAAAAAAAAAAATTCGATTCAATGGATTGGTTTAATGGCACTTTACAAGTAAGTACTGATTTGCTTCGAGTTTGACTCATGATGAGAATTGCCAGTTTATATTTTGTCCAGGCATGAATATGATGAGAATTGCCAGCCGTGAGTATACCATGATGTCGACATTTGAGATCAAAAGGGAAGCTTACTACGAGCACGTCCCTGACGTCAAAACAACCCCTTTATAGTTTGTAGGTTGCCTCGCGAAAGCCAAGTGAGCATCTCTACCCGACTTCCTTTGCACAAATGGAATGAACCGAACAAACGCTGCGTATCCATGTGCCTATTGCCAACGAGACATTCGGCAACATGATTTTTTTTGGGATTAATTTGCAAATAATTTACATAGTTTTAACATAATTGCAAGTATACCTATATAGTTTCAATAATTAAAAATAATTTTCATATAGTTTAATTATAATTGTGAATATACCCACGTTGTTACAACATGAGTATATTTGTAAATATATGCAAATTATATTAATATATTTACAGATATATGATATACATATTTAGTTTATAAAATTGTAAATATACCTACAGACTTTGTGTGTGTTTGGAAAATTATAAAACTTTTAGATGAAAAACTTTTAGTTTAAAAGTTATTAAATGAATAGAAAATTATGTGATATTATAGGGATAATGATAAAGTATAAATAAAAAAAAGGTTAAAATAAATAGATTAGTTGTATGAGTACTTTTGTATAAATAATTAAATAATAAGGTAATTGTATAGGAAAATTGAAGAAATAATTTTAAAATATACTAATTATGAAGAATGAAAAGTTTTATGATGACATTTTTTTTGCACGTTGTCAAACACATCCTTTATATATAGTAGCACTTATACCTGTACCATGACAACACCATGATGCACTATGATGGTTAGAGTATTTTTGTTATTATGGTCAAGCCATGTGAGGATTATTTATAATTTTTAAATTATGTGACTATATTTGTAGTTCTAATTAAACTATGTACATATAATGAGCTTTAATATTTTGATTAAAAATATAACACTCATCAGCATAGTTGATGTGAATTTTATTAGATATTATAATTTAACAAGATTTTTTTTGCATTTACGTATCCCTAAGTCTTCAATTATGCAATTTATTCTCTACAACTTAATTTAGCTAATAACCCTTCATTAAGTTGTTTACTTGCAAAATCACCCCACATTTTTAATATCTTAAGAAATTCTCGCATTTAATAATTTGTAAATGTCAAAGGAGTGCACACTAATAAAAAAATATTTTCAAATAAACTTGTTAACTAGGGCATAGCTCATTAATAATCGATTAGTGACCAAATATGAAGTTTGTTGCTAACGGCTTTTGCAACCAAATATATTTTTTGTTGGACAAGCACATGTTACTCAGCATTTGCAACCAAGCTCAAGCACTAAGCTGTAAGGTTTGGGGCTTCCAAATCAACCTAAAATTTCAGCCAAACTTTCAACTTTAACACTCTAACCACGTCTTCCAAACCCGATCACTATTCCACCCCAAATCATTTATACAATAGCAAATTGCCTCATTTTCTACTATCTAGTTATCTTCTTTTCCAAGTTAAGATCCTTAAGCCCAACATACTTGACATCTTTATACCACATGCCAACAGGCCTTTGCTCGATTGGTAGCACAATTGTCTCTAAAGTAGTAGACATGAGTTCAAATGGTGCTTGGGGCATTTTGTCCCTGATTTATTTGATTCTTCAGTGGAGTTGTACATCCAAACTTCTGAATGAGAGTAAATTGTCCCTTGATTCTTTTTAAATTTATAAGAATGTTTCAAGGCTTCATTGTAATAGATATTTAAAATGAATGTAAGTATGCCAATAAAAAAATCAACTACATCATATTCTTAAGCTATATTTTCAAAAAAAGATTCAAGAAAAAAAGAAAGAAAACTACTTATCTTATAATTTCACATGTTTTTCCCAAATATAAACATAATTTGAGACTATGCCCCAATATTGGGAGAAATAAAATTTTTTATGATCATTAATTAGTATAGATATTCAATATTGATATAACTAACCACCTAAGAATGGATTGCAAGCTTTGACAAGAAAGTAGTAAAAGAAAGGAGGGAGTTGCAAATAGGCTTTTGATTAAATGCACTCAATTGCATTTAGCTTTGGTGCATCAAGGTGTAAAAAAAACTTTTTAAAATTTTTTTTTTGAACCTTTAATAAAAACTCTTAATCGAAATGTATTTAATTTATAAACTAAAATTTACCATTTTTCAAAACTCGCAGATATTTTTTTATTTTTAAAAAATAGAGGTATTTTAGTCTTTTTTATTTAAGATATTTTAGTCATTTGAAAAATATCTATAAGTCTTTAAAAATGGTAAAACTTAATATATATCTTAAATATACTTAGATTAACATTTTTATAGAAAATTTTTAAAAAATAAAAATTAAATTTTTACACAGGTTCCCCGAAACTAAGAACACCCACGTGTATAGGATCCAGACCCATGCATAAAATAGGCTAGGGAGTTCAAATGTCTATATAAAGGGTGGGTAATTTTGTCTTTTCGATATATATTACGGACATGCTTTTGCTATGCCCATCAAATGAATTTGAAGTTGGTGCTTTAACAATCGATGGAATCGGAATTTTTTCTGTTTCCAATAACATCCATTTAAATCGGTAAAATTACAATTCGATAGAAAAAGTGGGGTTTGGGCGTTTAAAGACAAAGTGACAAACAGAGCAGTTTGGCTGAAATAGATAAGTTTATGATAGATAACTGCTTTTATAATAGGTCACTTTTATGACTTATGATGAACTATTGAGGGAATGTGAAACCAGTCGAAAACTGAAACGCGTTTTAAAAGTCCTTTGTGCCTAATTGAATTTCAGCCAAAGATCAGATAACGGGTGTGTTTGGAAATATGGAGAAAATGTCATATTAAAACTTTTCAACTAAAACTTTTCATTTTCCATAACTACCATATTTTTTAATTATTTTTTCACATTTTCCTATACAATTACCATACTTTTCAAACATTTCTACACAACTACCCACACAACTAACCTATCTATTTTAACTTTATCTTCTTTACTCTCATTATTACCCCTACCATATCACATCATTTGACAACTTTTATTCTTCAAAACTTTTCATTAAAAAATTTATCCATTCCCAAATACACCAAGCTCTAGCCTACTATGGAAGAAATCCACCAAGCTCGAGCCCATGGACCAAGTCCAACAACTCAAGTGGCCCAAAGCCCGCTCCAACATATATAAAGGGGGAGTCATGCTCTCACTTCAAGCACACTTGGAGAGGCATCCCAGAGGGGAGGACGGGAGTCTGCAACATAGCCCCGGCATCCCGGTTTTCCCGCTCTTCGAGCTCCACGCCTCTCTCCCACTTTCCCCTTTCCATTCTCTCCCATTCTCTCAAATCTTTCGTTTTCCCCCTTTCACACCGTGTAAACCGCCTCGGGTTGGCAGATTTCACCATATTTGCTTCAATCCGAAGGCCAGAATCCGGATTATGTACGATTAGTGTCTTATTTCATTAAAAACAGGGGCTGATCTCCCTTTAAAGATCAATGACGACTCCATTTTCTTTATTTTTGCGTACGTGTTTGAGTTAACGCCCCGGCAAGGCGGGTGCACGCGGGTTCACGGATCCCAGCATAATACGCTGCCGTTATGTTGCCGGATTTGTGACTTGATCCGTGTACGGAAAGCCCCGTCTTAGCCGTTACGCTGCCGAATCCACGAGAAAAAGCCCATATGCCAAACTATCTAAAAACCGCGAATCCTAACGTATTTTACTCCACGTGAATGCAGGGAAACTGAGCCCGCGCTGCTGCCTCGGAGGTGTTGAAAACTCATCCGGCACGGCCCAGATTTTTAAGGCGAGGAGAAACCATCCGAGCCCATCGTAGCGCTCACGGCGGGTGCTACAGTATCTCTCTCATCCATTTTGCTGCAAACTACGAGTACGTAGGACTCATTTTGCAAGGGTTTTAAGTTTATATGATCCAGTTTGCAATATTCCAAAATGCGACTAGTTAAAATATGATTATATGGACTTATAGGGCCTATGTTGCAGAAAAACCCCATTTCCAATGTTCCATCAATATAGGATTGAGGCGGGACATTTGTTTTTCCGTTTACGTCCTCTGTTAACTTTGTTTTTTAGGACAATTATGTACTTTTTTGAATTTTTAAATTACAATAATTTAACAAAATTAAAATTAATTATATAACGCTTAATGTAATATTTTTATTCAGCACAATAAACATTATTTCAATAAAAAATTTATGTTCTTGATGAATATCGATGGCATTAGAGATGGATTGTTGACATTCATATGGGTATGTCACTATGTTCTCTTTGTTCGATTCTTTCCATTTGCACAAATGGCAGAGAAGCTCATTTCGCTTTCGTGAGCCAGCCTAAAAACAAAGGTTTGTTTTCTGATCAGTGACGTTTCGTAGTTTGCCTGCCTTTCGATTCAGAACTCTATGTTGACATCATCATCTGGGAAAAATATAAAACAACGACGATGGGAAACACTTTTGGGTTAAATAAAAAATCAGCGTGATATTTTTGTTAAATAAAAAGTCCGATGAATAACCACCTGCAATTAGCGCAGATGGCAGAGAGCATTGTTTCTCTTAGATGACATGCTTAGTTAGAAACAGTCCGAACATGGAGGATCTGTGTCTCTTTTTTAGTTAGTGGAGCTATTTCCACATTGTAATTTAGGTGATGCTTTTTGTCTCCTCACTAACTAGACGAGAGCTTATTATCTTTCATGAACTTGATTCTAATATCAAAAATGAGTTATAATATTTATACCCAATAAAAAATTTTAATAGTGAACTATTGAGGCATGATGATGATAATAAGATCATCATCCATGGCTCTAAAATTTTTTTATGTAATATATATCACCGCAACAAAAATCAGTTTGTGTGGTAATCCTTATTTCGCTACATAAAACATTATAAGAAGTGATATTATTACCATATATTTTTCTTTTTTAATAAACCATTTTAATCCTAAATGCTAGATCATATTTCTGCAGTCAATGGAAAGCAATGCTTAAATAAAATGGAAGCTGGAGGTGCCACTCGGTCCGGGTACCAGCAAGTCAACCCGCTGGATACGGTAAATCGGGTAGGGTCGGTTCCATAGATTTTACTCGTGGGGTTAGTTCAGTTCCTCATTTAAAATACTCGTCTCAATTCAGGTAGGGTCGGTTCTAGGGTCCGGATACCTATAACCAACCCAAATTTCATATATGATACATAATGTTAATATTAATATCATATATATGTGCTCAGCCATGAAAACCCTAGATCTGTGTATTTCCTTTCCTCTCCCCTCTCGCAGCGATTTCTCTATGTTGGAACCCATGCGGCGCTGCTGCATTCATCTTGCCTCTCACAATCAGACGTTGAAACCCAAGATCTCATCTTCCCTCCGGATTTCCTCTCTGCCTAAAAGCCTAAATCTTATGTGATTCCCTGTTCCCTCGCATCTCATCTCATCCTTGCGATTTCCTCTCCTCTTCGCATCTCATTCTTGATAGTCTTCCCTAGCAAGGACTGGGCTGTAGCACCCCCACCTATGACATCTCTATATGTCGAGTTTGTCATAGGATTTCATACCAAGAATCTTTTAAAAGTGGTGAAGTTCATAACCTAGCTTGGGTTTATACATCAAATAGTGATGAAATAGATGAGCTGTAAAGAAAATTATTTAAAATTTTTTCTATAAAAATTTCAGCAGTATCTTGTCTGTAACTAGGATATTCCTTAAATACAAACATTTACCACATAACCCTTTACATCAAAAAATAATCTGTTTCACTTCTTCATAAATACAATCACTTTCTTTTCTTCACGAATTCATCATGTTCACATAATATCACCCGTACTCCCAATATTCCTCTATCATACACAATACATATATTCATATAATTCACGTAAGTATAAAAAGAAACAATACTTCAAATATCTTCTACGTCATATATAAAACATATATATATATATAATTCATACCAAAATAAAAAGAAATCATACTCCAGAGATTTCAAATAAAATTCTAGTACTTCTATGGTCTAATTTATTACATCACACTTCAAATATACAAGAGCTCATAAAATTCTCCGCTTCACTGCTGATCTTCCCAGCAAAGTCTCCATAGCTTTTGGTAGCGTGATATTCTGCAACTAATTGATGAAAACGATGAGTTCAAAGAACTCAGTAAGCAAGCGTCGTTTAATAGAAAATCCTGAAAACCTCTATGGAAATATCATATGTGCATGAAGATAAAATGCAATCACAAACATGCATCATTCAATGTCATATTCTCCTTTTTGGTAGATGAAACTTACCAAGTGATTATCCACCCATACACTGAACACACCAGTTAGGCAACACTGAGGACAAACTACTTATCTAATTACAACCTTGGCGAAATCTTACATTCATTTTCAAGCAGGAGTTCTATTCATACAAATGATCAAATGCATCAATGTCATAAAAGGAGTTTGCTTGGCTAATCATAAAGAAAAAACTTATTCTCAAAAATCAAGTTCAAAAAAGCATATTTTAATAGCATATATATAAGTATGGTGAAAATAGGGTAATGGTCATTCCCTAAGATCTTTATTGCTTGTCTAAAATTCAACTAAAATTTCCACGAAAAATGACTTGATTTACACTTTTTTTCCTAATAAAACATATAAAAGCATATCATGAACCCTTGTTGCAAACATACTTTCTCAAATTGAATGACAAGGTAGAATTTTCTATCACAACAATTTATCAAATTTGAATTACCTCAAAATCTTAAGTTGTATCTTCAACTTTCTCATTTCCTTTTTCTATCAAAATTAACAAATATAACTAATCATTCACTTAAATCATCATGCATTGCATCCTAAATTTAATGTCTAAGGATGCATTGATTCAAAAGCTAATTTTAGTTTTTTCTTTCTTTTCAAATAGAGTTCTCAAGACCACTTTTGATAAGGGAAACATTCTCGTTTAAACTCCCATTTAATTATAATGTTATTTATCTTATACCTATAATTAGATAAACCATTTAAGGGCATTTACTATACTTACATTTTTTTGTCCATCCATTAGATGCTCAACTTAAATATATATACATATGCTAGACTTATTAAAATGTATTTAATCTTTCCTATATTATGTAAATTGGTTATTCAACAATTTTGCATAAAATACCGACACATGTACCCTACCTACAACTTAGTATACTACTTCCATAATTTTTCATCGTATTTTTAACTCTCCAAATAACTTAAAATTTACCCCTAAATAATTTTTAGGCTAATAAAAGTCCCATTTTAACCTACGTTTTTGGGGCTGCCCAATTTCCAAGGGTGGTGAAAATTTTTAATTTTTTCTTCCTACATCAAATTGGGCATATTAATCTATAACTAATATATCCTAACAGTATTTGCAACTAGTATATCATAATTTGGAATAAGAAAATTCGGATATACTACCATTAAATTTTTGATTTCACACTTAAGCTTGATTTTAACCTTCCATTTCATGATTTAGGCTCCAAAATATCCTCATATTCATGAATTTATCAAAAACTTTATGATTTTTCATCAATATTTGGGGATAAAATTAAAATCTTATCCATTTCAACTCTTAAATCCCTAAACAACTAAATTTAGTACTCAAATCCATGTATTTTACTTCAATACATATTTATCTAAGGTATTTTAGCAAAATCCCTAGGTTTTTAACATGATTTGGGCGGCGGTTGCGTAGGCGATGGCTCGTTAACATCAGTAATAAGTTCTCTCCCTTGCCTTCTTTCCCCTCCTCCTTCTTTCCTTCCTTCCTTTATACTTCTGCTTCTTTCTCCTTCCTCTCTCCTTTCACGTTTTCTTTCTACAGCAGCTTCTGGTCGTGCGTGGCCCTTCCACCCCTTTTAACAAATTTCAATGCTCTATCCGCACATGCAACAGCTATGTTTTTTTAAGAAAAGGGTTGGGCCCTACGTGCTCTAAGTTGTGTTGTGTGTGCATTTTACCTCTATCCGACGCCTCCTTTTAACATCAAACGTTGATTGACTTGGTGAGAGGGAAGATGCAAATAAAGAGGATTGAGAATGCGATGAGCAGGCATGAGACATTTGAACAAGCTAATGAAGAAGGCATTTTGCCTGTTGGTACTTTGCAATGTTAAAGTGGGGCTTATACTCTTCTCTCCTAGAGGCCAGCTCTATGAATTCTCCAGCTCTGGTATGTACAAATGTCATCCCTTTTCTTCGTTTTGTGTTTTCAATTGGAGCGTGTTCTTGGTTCTTGTATTCGTGCATCTTGAGCGGATTCCCCATCAGCCCATGCTTGTGTTAGAAAAGACGAGTTAGTCATTTTCCTTTTTTTTTTTTAACCTGGATAGGGATATGAAATCAGTTCCTTTACAAAATGTCTCAACAATTTCTGCTTATTCATGGAAGGGATCTTGCCAACATATCGGTTTGGTGTATATTTGCATTTTCCCCAACTTTTTTTTTTGATAAAAGGATTACTCTAGGCCGATCCCCTCACATCTTGAAAAGGGTTCAGAATAGAGAAATCCGCAGAATTCATAGCCAAGAAATTGTCTATACAAATTTTCTCAATGAAGCTTGTGGAGGATTTCCCCACCAAGACATATGTTCCAAATCATAAATAGATATCATATCAGCTAAAGCGTGGGCAACCGTATTCCCATTTCTTAGAACATGGTGAACCGAGATATGGGAGTTAGCAGAGAGGATTGTTCTGAGCGTTGAAATGGTATGACCAACCGGTGAGAGAATTTGACTGTCGTTTGTCAGGTATGTGCACAGGAAAAGAGAGTCGGTCTCAATCTGGACATAACGAAACTCTAGTTGGAGGGCCCACTGAATGCCAAAACGGAAAGCTTCCGCTTCCAATATAAGGGACTCCCCCACACCCATCCGTCTCTACCCACTGGCTGCAATGAAGTAACCACGAGAATCCCTGATAACGGCAGCAAACCCCGAGACCCCCTATCCGTTAAGCATCTGGCATCCACATTCATCTTGAAGACCCCATCTGGTGGTCTGGTCCATCTAGGAACAAGAGGAATGTCCAAAGCGCTCACCTTGTCAAGGAGCTTGACTCGCCTCGCACTCTCAATATAATCCCTGCACCACTGCAGCAAATCCGCGAGCGCAGGCTGAGTCCCTTCAGCCTTAAGTTTGTTTCGTAAAAACCATAATCGCCAACAGTACACAATGAAAAAGGCCAGCACATCACTCTTATCATTGAACGCAAGGAATGAGACAATTCCCTGCACCGAGGCCGCCGAAGAACAAGTAGGAACCACTTTCCAAGCAAACCTAACAACACAAGCACACTCCAAGAATAGGTGGTCAGCGTCCTCAACCTCACTCAAACAAAACCCGCAAATGGGATCCACGACAATGCCCCTATGAGACAGATTGCATAAGGTGGGGAGAGCATTCTTGAAAAGACGCCACCCAAAAATCAAGACCTTGCTCGGAAGCTTTGTCCTCTAAATAGCTCGACAACATCTAGAAAGAAAGGGGTCCTCAGTATCCTCCCTGAGCCATCTATGAGCCGACTTAACTGAGAACTTATCATTTGCCTTGTGCTTCCAAAAGATAGAATCCGCTTCTGGGTGACAGGAGAGAGGGACAAGACTAATAATTTGCCACCCCCTCCCCCACGGCTGCCAGAATCCGATCCTTGTTCCATCCTCTGATATCTTCATCAATGAAGTGGCTAACCAATACGTCCTCCGGGATTGACTGAGGGAGAGGACCCACCTTTCCCACCTCCGAATCAAGCCAAGGATCCATGAAGAAACGGACCCTTTTCCCGTCTCCAATCCTCCATTGACAACCCGACCGAATCACATCCCGCGCCTTTAGGATACTCCTCCAAGTGTACGAATCGGACGGTCTCGACTTACAGCTCCAAATATCAGTATTGGGAAAATACTTGGCTTTTAGAACCCTGTAGCAAAAGGATGTGGTGCAAGTAGACAATCTCCATACTTGTTTGGCTAGAAGGGCATAATTGAATGCATTAAGGTCTCGGAATCCCATCCCTCCCGCACACTTAGTCTTGCACATATCCTTCCAAGCCACCCAGCTCATCTTACGCTTCTCCCCTTTTTTCCCCCACCAGAATTTGCTCAACATCCTATTGATACTCTGGCAGAAAGACTGAGGCAGCAGAAAAATACTCATAGAATAGGACGAGATCGCTTGTGCTACAGCTTTGATTAACACCTCTTTCCCCCCCCATGACAATAGACGCCCCTTCCACCCCTATATTTTGCGTCAAATACGCTCCTTAATGCCCTTAAAAAGTCCCCCCTTTGATCTCCCAAGCCACGCCAGGAGGCCCAGATAATGGTGTACTATCTGCCCCGATGACCCCAGACGATGAGCAAGCGCCTCCCTTTCGCGACCTTCTATGTTAGAGCTGAAGAACAATGAGGTTTTATCCACATTGATCATCTGACCGGAAGATACAGAGTAAATCTTGATGATATCCAAAAAAATTTTGATATCGCTGTCTTCCACCCTTAGGAATATAAGAGCATCATCTGCAAATAATAAATAAGTGAGCTGAGGCCCCCGTGGATTAATTCTGATTCCATGCAGTGATCCATTGGCTGCCGTAGAAGATATAAGCGCTGATAGCCCCTCCGCACATAGAAGGAAAAGGTAAGGAGATAGCGGATCCCCCTACCGTAACCCCCTCTGGGGTTGGAAGGTCCTGGATTTGAAACCATTAATATTAACACGATAGCTGACAGTAGTTACGCAACTCATGATCCATTTGACCCACATTGGACAGAAGTTCATAGCCCCCATGATTTGTTCCAAGAAAATCCACTCAACCCGATCATATGTCTTGGACATGTCGAGCTTAATAGCCACCTCACGTCTTTTGCCCCCCTTTTGCCTTCTGAGAGAATGGATAGCCTCATATGCCACTAACATGTTATCAGTTATAAGACGACCCGGGACAAAAGCGCTTTGTTCCGCCCCAATAACCTCATTGAGAGTGGCTTTAAGCCTATTTGCTAAAACCTTTGCCAAAATTTTGTAAACAACATTGCATAAGCTTATCGGCCGAAACTGTGACAATTCCTGAGCACCCTTAGTCTTCGGAATCAAAACCAGAGTGGTAGCATTTACCTCCTGAATATGCCTCTCCCTATGAGCGTGGTTATCCTCCTCCATGATTGATTTGCACCACTGAAAAATATCCCGACCCACAATATTTCAATGCTTCTGAAAGAACCCCGGAGACATCCCATCCGGCCCCGGAGCTTTGGAGGGACGCATTCCTTTCACCGCTTTTTCCACTTCACCCATGCACAGTGGCCTTATTAGATTCCTTCTTTGCGGCTCAGCGATTTTCCTTATAATGAGACTGGAGACCCAGTTTGCAGTCTGTGGGCATGAGGAGGTATAAATCTCTGAGAAGTGTGAGACTGTCATGTTCAGCAACTTCTCTTGGTCCCTAACCCATCTGTCATCATTATCTCTGAGCATCTCAATGAAATTTGCTCGTCTTCGATTGGAGGCCATCCGATGGAAGAAAGCAGTATTTCTATCGCCTCCATAAGCCAATGGGTTTTAGCCCGAATACTCCATAGCTGCTCCTCATCTTCCAGCAAAAGATTGATTTGGTACTTGAGTTTTCTCATTTTATCGTCTCGGGCATCAGACGGACAGAGGCCCATCAAAACAGAAAGCTCTCTCTGTTTTTTGTTAATAGCCTGTCTAATATTTTCTTTTTTCGACCTGCTCCATTTGAGTAACTCCATGCCAGCCCTCTTGATTCTCCAGGTTATCAAGTCCGTCACTGTTGCTCCCCGGTTAGGTTCGGACTCCCAAACCTTTTGAATGATTCCTGTGGCCTCTGCATCTCGAGCCCAAAATAGCTCAAATCTGAATTCCTTTGGCGGCCGCTTCCGGCCATTCCTGGGGTCAAGCATTAAAAGAAGCGGACAATGGTCAGACGTGGCCGCCGACAAATGGACAACCCTGGCATGAGGGAACAGGTTGTTCCATGAAGGAGTTGACAGCCCCCTATCGAGTCTCGCTTCCACTCTTTGAGATCCCTTCCTATTATTGCTCCAAGTCATAGGCGCGCCAATAAAACCGATTTCCTGTAGATTGCATGTGTCGATGGTAGTGCGAAAGAGGTCCATTTGGCCTTGATTTCGAGTCCTCGAACTGATATATTCCGACGGTCCTAGCACTTCGTTGAAATCGCCCATAACGAGCCATGGAGAGTCAAAGCCAACTGCCAACTGATTGAGAATGTGCCAGGAAAGGTGGCGGCGATGAGCTTTGGGGTGACCATAGAACCCCGAGAAGCGCCAACCCAAAAAGTCAACGTCAATGTGATGAGCCGAAAAACTCCGCACCGACGCCGGATGGTCGTTATTCCAAAATATAGCCAATCCGCCGCTCCTAGCCACGGAGTCCACAACAAAACACGAGTCAAACCAAAGTTTCCGCCTAATCGGCTCCATCTCCTTCGTATTGCACTTCGTCTCGCACAAAAATATTAGTTTGGGCGCTTGTTTCCTAGCAAGGTCAAAAAGATTTCGAATTGCCCGTGGGTTCCCAAGCCCACGGCAATTCCACGCCAAAATGGTCATATCACTTGAGGTGGGGCTGGGGAACCCCCATAGCCTCCACCTCCCCGTTCATAACCACCCCCGTCTCTTTTGCCCACTTCCGCTGGCTCCACGGCTCTTCCAAAACCACCCCCGCCCTCTTTTAGCCAAACCCTGTGCCGACATAGTGATAGGATTAACCACCTCCATAATCTCCTCATGCCTGGCTCTCCTTTTCCATCGACCTCTGCCGCCATTGGAGCGATTATGCTTTGATTCGAAATCCTCCCCAAAATCCCCCCTTACGAAACCAGATTGCTCATGTAAGTCCCCACCGTTCCCCCCTCCCTCATCTTGCACCGGCACTTCATATAGCACCCTATCCCCTCCCACCCCCTGCTTTCCATCTCTCCCCAACCCCCTTTTAGCCTCCCACACCACTGCTTCAGTATGGCCTAGCACAGACAGCCTCCCACAGTCCTCATCAGCACCCCATTCCTCCCAACTACTCCCCATTCCAGACCCAATTCGCTTCTTCCATCCATCGCTGCCTACCCCCACCCCATCACTGCCCGCTTCTACAGTCCCCACCCCTCTTCTCGCTGCATACTGCACCCCTTGGTTGGCATTACCATGAGAAAAGGCTGGCTGAGCTTGCTGTTCCTGTTGAAACACAATTTGCCCCCCAAACAGATTCGTCGCCTCCCCCACTCCACCATCTCCCCCCTGTTCAGACCCATCGTCATCAATGCAGCTTGGAAAACCCCCCTTAGCCGAGCCCCCTCTCTTCTCATACGCCCCACCTTGCTCGTCTCTCCAGGCCTCCATCCTCTCCTGCTCGAAATCATCTTCCCCCTGTGACCCTTGCCTTCCTAAATATTTGACTGGAGCAGCACGGAATTGAGAACCCTGCCCATCTCTCATGCTCATCGGCCTTGCGCCCACCCTCAACCAACTTCCATAAGGCATATCCGCCTCAACACACACCCGTTTCTCCTTTGGTACAGTTTGGCACTCTTTATGGGCATGTCCCATGACGCCACACAGATAACAAAAAATGGGCAGCTTCTCATATTGAAAGCTGATCCACTTCCGCTGTTGATCCCCTATTTTGATGAACATACCTCTACGAAGAGGTCTTCTGCAATCCAGCATTACTCGGATCCTTACTTCTGCATCCGTGGCTCTGATCTCGACCACATCTTCGAATGTATTAGCCACACACTGCCCCAAACACCTTTTGTCAACAACGAATGGAATGCCCCGTACCTGTATCCACATAGGCATTTTCACAAGCATTAACTGGGCATACTCGATCTCCTCCCGCAGGTCCTCCAGAATGACGAGATTTCGGTCGAACAGCCATGGACGTCCTTCCAAAACTCGGTCCCTGTCTTCCCTGTCTGAGAACGACGCCTTAAACAGGTTCTCCCCTATTTCAGTGAAATATAGGTTCCCCTTAGCTCTCCAAAGCCGTCTCAACATACCTTTGAAATACTCCCTATTATATGACTTCGCTGCCCATAACGTGCATAGAAGAGCTTTGTCGTTGCCCGGTTGGATTTTCTTGATTGCATTGCCCTCAATGGACAGCGTCTGAAGCTCGGCCTCCAGCAGCTCCACACTATTGGCATTCATTCCTTCTGCCTGTTCGACTAGCTTCTCCCCTACTGACCGCTCTACTGGCAGATCCTTTCCCTTGCAAATTCGATTCCGCCGAACGCTTCCCAGCAAACTGCTCGTATCTCCCTCTCCGCCGGAACCCACACCCTGTCCCGAGCGCGACTAAATCGCCTATCGGGACATACAGGGGAGGGACTCTGTCCTAGTCTGGAAAGTTAAAGATAGCAATTTTTTAAACTAACAGCTTACTGTATTACTTGCTCATTATTTTATCATAAATGGACCTAGTCCTCTCCTTTTGAGAAGATTGCGGTGCTCGTCTCCCAATTCTTGCTTCTGTTGATTTCATTTTTCCCAACTTTTATCTTTTTGACATGTATATATTTTGCAATCTAAACATTTACTGATATTGATTTTGAACTAGAATAGTTGGTCTATTTCTACAAATGGATTTTTTTCCAGATGAATATTTAAATAGAATGGGAAGGGAACTAGCTGCATATTTTTCATAGATTTATAACCAATGTGGAACGGGCCTCGCCTTTAAAAAATTAGAGTAGGTAGGCTCCAAATCGACTCGGCCTAAAACAGGATATGATAGAAGTTTTCTAAGATAGGATAAGAGTATAGTCCACTCCTACCCGGACCAAGTTACACCCTTAAGGGAAGCTTATGCACTATAATTAAATAAATACTATATGTTAGCATTTTTAACTTAAAATTGATAATAATGTGGACAATCATCAATCGTCATTTCGTTTATCTTCACCGTCTCTATAAAATAAAGGATAAGTTCCATATATATCCATAATTATGTTTATACCCCAATAACTTTAAAAATTTCAAATATATCTATCTATTTTGCCTAAAATTTTATTTATACCTAAGCATTTAGGAATCGATTAAAGAGGCCATTGGCCCTCATATGGAATGACGAATATGCTCTAGCCTTAACATAGCTTGGAGTTGATTTGCTCAAAGTTAAAATTTATATTTGAATAATATATGATTTTATAGTGGTAAAAGTATTAAAATTTTATTACAATGTGATTTTTAATTATAAAATCATAATTAAATGTTGGGCGTATTTGATATTTCATAAGAAGGCTAATGTCCAGTTTAAAGAATTTATATGGAAGTATAAGTGAAATTTTAAACAAAATATGCAATTTTTTATAAAACGAAATATGTAATTATATTTAGAATTTTTGAAAGTTAACCAATATAAATAAAATTATGGACAAAATTCATAGTTTATGTAAAATTTTCCATAAATAAACAAACACCAGTGGCACTTTAGTTGAAACGACTTCTTTAATTGGGCTCGCGTTAACTATGAGATCAAATTTTGGCTATTTGCATGGTTTAAAATTATTTATTTCATCATATTATGAAAAATTATTTCATTAAATATTGGTTGGATTTAACTTATAAATTATAAAAACATTTAAACCCATGAATAGAAGCATTAAAATATTATAATAATTTACACAATCATTCATCCACAAAAGAAAGAATGTTTTGGATTGTACAAAAGTTGAATTAATAATTCTAGACTTAATACATAATTAAATCAAATAATTTTATTACATGGTTTTTTATATTTAAGATCATGCAGATATTCTATTTACATGATTTTTTTTGATAAATCTATTTGCATGAAATTTGATTTCTCGACAACCAACAGGTAAGATTCGTCTTTCGAAAAAAAAAAAAGTAAGATTCGAAGCACAACAAAATCAGCGTCAAGGACCAAACACTTAATTATGAGCTTTTTTAATTAGCAAACACTTAATTATGAGTTGTTGCTCATTGAAAACTGGAAAGCTTAATACTGGGGCAAAGGTAGACTAACGTTTAAAAGAAATTCTCCTTGGTTCGTGAAAAAGCATTGAAAAGGCAAAAGCATTTTCAATTGTTGATTACTAAAAAGACTTTTGAGAGAAAAAATTTTGACGTAAAGATTTACAAATAAAAAAATTGATGTGATATGATAATAATAATAATAATAATTAAAAAAAAAGATAATTATATTAAAAGTGTAAAAAATGATTGAAATATAAAACATTTATCTAAAAAATATAATGAAATGATTGAAAGTAGAATAATTATAGAAAAAATTTAGATAAAAAATTTTTAGTGTAAACATACTAAGCAGACCTACCTGAATTGGAATAAGCCCGCAAGCACCCCAAAAGGTGCCTCTCTGCTCCTCTTTCTATATCATCCCCTTCCCCTCCTCCTAACTTCCTTATATATTCCATTCATCTCCCCCTCCACCTCTCAAATCTCATGCAGTTTTTGCCTTTCTTCTGGTGCCCTTCATAACCATCCTCCCGATCAAATCTCCCTCATGTGCTCCCTTAGCTTCCGCAAAGTTGTCCACTTCTTTATATCTTTCCCCATGGTTTTTTAACAACATCGAACCCAAGTCCTATCGACCTTCCATATAGCATTTTTGTGTAACATTTTCCTTCCTATCTCAAAATCTCCACAACCCAAGAAATTATTTGGAAGCTTTTTTTTTTTTTTTTTTTTTTGGTATTACTTGATTCCCGGCCGGCCCTGCTGATCAGCTCACCAGTTCTTGATCAGTATAGTGCTATGGAAGAACTGAAGCAGCAGCCAGCAGAGACTGAGAAAATCGGAATGAGTCGAAACAATATTAAGAAATCCAGCCGTCCCAACTTCCTGTTTTCTGCGAACAACATGTACCTCCTCTTCCTGCCTCCTCTTCTCGCCGTCATGATCTCCGCCCGCATTCCCATCCCAACTGCCAAAGACCTGGAGGAGTTCTCTAAGCAGTGCGATCTCACGACGGTCTTCTTCTTCTCCGCCCTCGCATTTCTAGCAACCGCCTTCTTCATGACCCGGCCCCGCGCAGTCTACTTGCTCGACTTCGCAGTGTACAAGCCCGAGAAACCGAGCTTTATGTGCTCGCATGATACCTTCATGAACCGATCCAAACTTGCGGGCTGCTTCACCGAAGAGTCGTTGGCCTTCCAAAAGAAGGTGTTGGAACGGTCAGGTGTGAGTGGATCCGCCTATATATCCGATTCTCTGCTTGGGATACCATACAAGCAGGATATGGTGGAAGGGCGGAAGGAGGCAGAGATGGTGATGCTTGGAGTCGTTGATCAGCTTTTAGCAAAGACGGGTGTGAAACCCAAGGACATCGGAATCCTGGTGGTGAGCTGCAGCACCTTCTGTCCAATACCCTCCCTTTCTGCCATGATCGTCAACCATTTCAAGCTCAGGGAAGATATAAACAGCTACAACCTAGGTGGAATGGGCTGCAGTTCTGGCTTAATCTCTGTACACCTAGCTAGACAGCTGCTCCAGGTTTGTAGGCTTTTTTCTCTCTTTTTTCTTCAGAAAAAGAAAGAAAATTTTATCTTTTTTAGATTTGATAAAACCTAGCTATGTACTCTAAGTAAATTTGATGGATCTAGAGTAGAAATGAAATATTTGACAACAGTCTGAGGCTTAAAGGTGCAACAAAAGAAAATCAAGAATATAGATGGTGCATGGAGTAGATTTGATTGGAACGAAAACTAAAACAAGAAAAGTTTTAAAAGTAGACAACAATAATAATTGAAGAGGTAAGTAACAACGAAGAATGGGATTAATATGAAAATTTTACACAGAATCTCCAATCACAGTAGAATAAACTTTATACTCGGACAGATGTATTCACCCAACTTCTAACCTGAATCTCGCATCCCACACGCCCCATCATTAGTTTTATATAGTGATGGACCTATATTAAAGCAGGAGTATCAAAATGCAAGTAGGTCTGTGTAACTTCTTCTTCTTCTTTGTTTTTTTTTTTTTTTTTTTTTTTTTTAATGAAGTAAAGGTCTGTGTAGCTTTGACTCAAGCTGTGAACATGCAAACGTGCAGGTGAGTCCCAATTCCTGTGCCTTGTTGGTAAGCGCAGAGGTCTCAAACCTCAGCTGGTACACCGGAAACAACCGATCCATGCTCGTCGGCAACTGCATCTTCCGCCTGGGCGGCTCCGCACTCCTCCTTTCCAACCGCCCCTCGGATCGCCGGCGCTCCAAGTACCAGCTAATCCACACAGTCCGCACCCACAAGGGCTCCGACGACCAAGCCTTCCGTTGCGTCTTCCAGGAAGCCGACGACGAGGGCAAAATCGGGATAGCCCTCTCCAAAGACCTCATGGTAGTCGCCGGCGAAGCCCTCAAGTCCAACATCACCACGCTCGGCCCGCTCGTACTTCCCATCTCCGAGCAGCTCCACTTCCTGGCGGCGCTGGTGGCCCGCAAGTTCCTGAAGATGAAAATCAAGCCGTATATCCCGGACTTCAAGCTGGCGTTCGATCATTTCTGCATCCACGCCGGAGGGCGGGCGGTGCTGGACGAACTCCAGAAGAACATGAAGCTAAGCGATTGGCAAATGGAGCCCTCGAGGATGACGCTCTACAGATATGGGAACACGTCGACGAGCTCGGTGTGGTACGAGCTGGCGTACGCGGAGGCCAAAGGCAGGATTGGGAAGAGCGACCGCGTCTGGCAGATTGCTTTCGGATCGGGATTCAAATGCAACAGCGCGGTGTGGAGGTGTCTGAAGACGGTCAGTCCGGAAACGGGGACGAATCCGTGGACTGATGAGATTGAAAAATTCCCAGTTGAGGTGCCGAAAGTAGCCCCAATTTCCATATGATCACAGATTTACTGCATCTGAATAATCTATATATAGATAGAGTCTGCGAATTTTATTTTATTTTTAAAGGTTCAGCGACATAGCGTCATAGGTCCGAAATATCTAATAAAATTGGAAGCTGTTCATTTGAAATTCTCTTCTTGAATGTTATATATATATATACAGGATAATGATTTATTACTTATCATAAGCTCTCCAGTATTATATTATATATATATAATATGGTTCAGTTTCTTGCCATGAATATTCTTCAATCCGGATCCCTTTTCGAGCTCAAAAGCGGTGGCTTATTAAAATCATTCAATTGATTAGAATGAGACGAGGTGCGGAGAGGTGGGTGCTTATTAAAAAATAAAAATTTTTACCAGAAGAAAAAGAAAAAGTTGTGTAAATTAATGGGGGTTATAATTTCTCTCTATTGATGAGGTTTTAGAAGAATTTTTTTCCATGTCGTAAGGATTCGAGATGTACTTGATTGTAATATGACCTGCTGTCCTATTGTATATAAAAGATTAAAAAAATTATTATATGATAAAAAAATGAAAGATTATAACGAAAATTAAAAAATAATAATAATAAAAATTCATCTTATTATCAGCCTAAGATGATCTTGAAAATAGGACTAAAAAAGGAAGATAGAATATAATAATAGTAACAAATTACTAGATATGGAAGGATCATAACGAAGTTGAGAAAAGCTCACTTTTCCTTTTCCCCTCCACTTTCCCTGTTTCTATCTTGCTCTAAAGCAGGTGGAGAAAGCAAGATGGACCGCACCCTGAAAAAGTTTTAGAAAGCTTACCCTGTATGCACATATGTATGTAACAGAATACAGGCTTGAATGCCAATTCAGATGCTTGAGAAGGGCGATTTGGATTGTACTGGAACTGATTCGCAATATGTATGAAAATTTAATAAACTAAGCAAAAATTAATAACACCGTATGTGGTAGACCCTGATTAATACCCACTTTTGGATTTTATTTTTCACATTTAATATCAGGATTGGCCAAGTCAGGAAAAAATTTCAAATCGAAGCATGAGGTCATGTTTTTGGTAAAATGAAAAAATTGTTTGGGAAAAAATCTAAAACAGAAGTGATATGAGAAGATATGAGTAATGATTAAAAGGAAAAGGGCAGTTATATAGAAAAATATTATAAATGATTAAAAATAGAATAATTATGTAGAAAAATGTATAAATTAATTGAAAATTAAGATAATTATATAAAAAATGTGAAAATTTTTATAAAATTGTTTTATTACCAAACACACCTCAAAGCTAATTAAAATAAACGATAAATGGTGCTCTATTCGGGTGATATCCCATAAACGTATAAGCACACCTTATTAGAGGATTTTATGCTTAATTATATGTGATATTATCCTTAAATGTGCTTGCCAATTCAAGGAAGAATTCCCAAATCAGATTTCAGTTTTTCCCTTAAATAGTGTCTATATGTGCAAATTAAGTAACTAACTCTAGCCCTTGAAAGCATCTCACAGAACAGAATGACCAACTTGCTCCTTGTTTGCTATTAACTACCATTATAGGAACTCGTCCTCTTTCATTTATCAGCTAATAAGTCAAGTTTAAGGCCTCCACCTGGAAAAATCGTGTTTGATGGGCCTGTTGTCAAGTAGACTCTGTATACAAATTAAGCTCTTTGGTTTAGATATCTATAGAATAGATGATCATTTAAGTTTCGAAATATTGTGAAGCAAGTCCTGACACATTGACACTAACACATGTGAGACAATGTTAAATAAGAATTGAGTTGAAAATGAATTCAAATGTATTTTAAAAAATACGTTTAATTCATTTCATATTTAAACAATCTTTCAAATATTGATGTAAGTTTACTTTTGCAATATTTTTAAATTTACGTCTACACATGGAGTTGCAAATACTATTAAGTAAAGAGAGAGAGAGAGAGAATTTCATCAAAAAAAAAAAATCAGAAGAAGGCATCTAAATAAAATACAAAACATCAATCTAAAAAAAAGAAATAAAATAAACAACAGAAGATGAAAAGGAAATCATAAAACTTCCAACTTTATTTAGTAATGATATATCATCCATAACAACACACCGTACATTGCAGATGGGCTTCTCTATTTAGTGATTCTGCCAAACATGACACTATACTCCAGCATGAGCTATCTAATATTCCTTTTCCAAAACAACAATAGAACGCGCAATCAGGAGAATGTTGGGTCCGTGTACTATTAGTTAGCAAACAACATTAATTAAGTGTATTAAATAATAACTTATGAACTATTATACTAATTAATATAATCTGCTAACCAATAAAGTCGACTGTTGTGCACTGCCTTGTGGCAACAGCATCAAGACAGTCCCCAGCCGCATCCACGTCAGTACACGTCCAAAACGAAAGTGTTGTTGACTTCCAACTCAGATTTCAAACCTACTAGCTAGCATGCTAGCTACTAGCCTATTACTTACTGTATATGTATGCTCCCCTCGCAACCTTTTTCGCTTGCGTCGAACCGCTCTACGTGTATCAATAAATTAGCGCAAGGGCAACCAGAAACAAATTTCTCATGCAGAAATTGTGGCCACTTTGGGCACGTGAACTGGGAATTCTTCAATCTCATCCGTCCAAGCGTTCACGTCCTCCTCGGGATTGACGGTCTTGAGGGACCTCCAAACCGCGCTGTTGCACTTGAAACCCGAGCCGAACGCAATCTGCCACACACGGTCGCCCTTCCGAACCCTGCCTTTGGCCTCCGAGTACGCCAGCTCGTACCACAAGGAGCTGGTGGACGTGTTCCCGAACCTGTAGAGCGTCATCCTCGACGGCTCCATGTGCCAATCGCTCAGCTTCAGATTCTTCTGGAGCTCATCGAGGATTCCCCGCCCTCCCGCGTGAATACAGAAATGCTCGAACGCCAGCTTGAAGTCCGGGATGTACGGAGCGATTTTCACCTTGGACATCTTCCGCGCCGCCAGGGTGAGGAAGAAGTGGAGCTGCTCCGACAGCGGCAGCACTAGAGGGCCGAGCGTCGTGATGTTGGTCTTGAGAGCTTCCCCGGCGATGGCCATAAGGTCTTTGGAGAGGGAGATGCCGACTTTCCCGGACTCGTCTTCCTGCTGGAAGACGCATCGGAACGCCTCGTCGTCGGACCCCTTGTGGGTGCGGACGGTGTGGATGAGTTGGTATTTGGACAGGCGGCGGTCGGACCACCGGTTGGAGAGGAGGACGGCGGCGCCTCCCATGCGGAAAAGGCAGTTGCCCAGCAGCATCGACCGATTGTTTCCGTTGTACCAGCCCAGGGTCATATTCTCGGTGTTCACGACCAGCGCGTACGTGTTGGGATTCACCTGCATGCCCTCGTCAATTCATACAAATCATATTAACAAATTAACTTAATTAATTTTATTATAATCTTAAATCTAAAGGATGGTTTGGTGAATGATTTTATGCAATGCAACGACGGGAATAAATTAAATGGGGGCACATGCAAACTCACGGTACACGAACTAAAAAATTGTTTTATGATTGCTTTTTGGGGTACGGACAAAAGGATTAAATATACTCTTAAATGTTACTCAAGAATTCTTTTAAAAATACTTTTTTTTTTTTTTTTTTTTTTTTTTATGGTAATGAGCCTTCCGTGCATGCCATGTGACTATAGTTATTAAAAGCCCATGTTAATAGATCGATCTCATCATAATACATAGGAATCTCGTCGATAGCCACCCTTCCTTCCGAGAGACTGAAACAGATGCTGTATTGCATATACTCAGAGGAACACGTGCGTGGCTGGCTTCTGTGCTCAAGTGCTGTTGGACTCTGAAATCCTTTTGCATAGGACGCTGCATTCAATGGATGACCATTGCGCTGTAGTCAAGAACGTGCATTCGTCCCTTGGACGGCAAGATGTCGGAGATCGGTAATTAAAACAGCCAGGTTGTTCTAACCGTACGTGGATTTTAACATGGACTCTTCTTCTGGTTGAAAAACTCAAAACCATTTTAATTTAAAAAATTTTAATCTTTTTAATTATCTTATTTTTTAATCATTTTTTTTCCATTTTACTACACGACAACTAACTTTTTAATTATTTTTTAATACTATCCATACAACTATTCTATATATTTTAATTGTATTTTACTTACCCTCGTCATTATCTTTATTATTATATAACATCGCTTCTCTCATTTTGAAATCATTCTGAAAAGTTTTATATGTAGGATACATTTGGCTATACATAATTTTTTCAATTTAAAATATTTTAATCTCAATAACTATTCTATTTTAAAATAGTTTTTCACGTCTTATTCTCCAACTAACCTACTTTTAACTTTATTCTTCATGATATTATTCTTTTATTTTAAAAACTTTTATACTAAAACTTTTTTATTCAAAAATTTTATTACTTTCAAACCCACCTCACAGGTATAATTTGATAACGCGAGTAAGAAAGTAAAAGGAAAAACTTGGAAAATATGTGACTCATCCCCTTATGATGCAACAATCTGTACGATACATTAAAAAAAAAAATCTGTACGAGCAAAAGAGAGAATTTAACCTGCATCAGAAGGGTTTTATGGTGATTTCAATGCGTTGCGTTGATTTGGGTGGGCGTAGTACTGGGTGCAGTAGAAAGGTAACATGATGTTGTCCGTGTCAAGGGTGACGTGGGTCGATGATTTCTGAGAAATGGGTCGACGATGGTGGGGAATCTTTTTTGTTTTTTTTTTTTAATAAAGAATGATCATATTTTTTAGATGAAAGAGAATGATCATATTAGATCGTCGTTGAACCATGAAACAAATGATTTCAAGAACAAGGCAATGGGAAATATAGGAGGAAATAGAGTAATGAAAAACCAGATACTACAAAAAGAACTTCAATGACATGGCTATGGTGCGATAGATCATGCTTCACGTAAGGAAGAATCAAACCTGGAGCAGTTGTCTAGCAAGATCTATAGAGATGACTCCAGCGCTGCAACCCATTCCGCCAAGATTGTAGCTGTGTACGGCCCCTCGAAGCTTGTAGTGATTTACAATCATCGCGGAAATGGACGGAGTTGGATTGAAAGTGCTGGAACTCACCACCAGAATCCCTACATCCTTGGGCTTAACACCCGTCTTGGCGAAAAGCTCATCCACAGCTCCAAAGATCACCATCTCGGCCTCCTTTCTCGCCTCCCCCATGCATTTTTTGGGCGGGATGCTTGTGATGGACTCGGGCATGTAGGTGGAGTTTCCCAGCCCCGATCGTTCCAACACCTTCTTTTGGAACGCCAAGCTCTCGTCTGTGAATGCCCCCGTCAGCTTGGATAGGTGCATGAAGAGCTCAGGCGAACATTTGATGTGATCTCTGTGGGGTTTGTAGACAGCGAAGTTGACCAAATAGACCTGACGCGGCCGGGTAAGGAAGTAGGTGGTAGAAAGGAAGATGAGAAGGGTGGAGCAGAAAAAGACAGTCAAAAGATTGTACTGGATGGCTTTAGAGAGTTGGTGGATGTCTTCGGCATTGAGAGTGAAGAGATGGACGGCGACGAAAGCCAGAAGAGGAAGTAGGACGAGGTACATGGCGTTGGAGATGAGGTAATGGTATCCAAGGTATACGTACTTGAGCTTCACAGACAGAAGGAAGTTGGGAAGACTGGATTTCATCGTATTGTTTTGTGCTGTCTCCATCTCTGGCACCTGCTTTGCTTCGGCCATAGGATATAACAGTTGTAAAAGGACAGAGAAAGGAATGTGGGAAGCAAAGTTTAAGACGTTGTCTAGGCCAAGCAGAGATTTGGAGAAATGTATAAATCCAGAATATGCTCTAGGTTTGGAGTAGAAGACGTTGGGGACAAGGTCGAACAGTTGGGTGGTGGGGTGGTGGGGAAGAAAGGTTGAGCTTTGCTGGGGTTTAAGCTTGAAAAGGGGTTCGGCTCCAAAGCGAGCGCCCAGCAGATGGATGATGGGAGAAATGGAATCGATGGATAGGAGCGGGAAGACGATGGATGAATGGGAGATCTTTATAGAGATGAGACGATTGAAGAGAGAGAAGAGCAGCAGTTAATGCTAGGGAAGGAGATGCATGTGATGGTGCAGTTGGAGAATAGGTTGGGAGTTGTGGAAGATTGAAAATATCCAATGACTGCCATTTTGGATGCACCCATGGAAAGGCAAAGGACCATCATCATTTGTTCTTGATATATATCACGGTGCAACGCCCACATTATACAAAAGTAAAAGAACGATACCAAAGCATGTTGCATTGGAGAAATTACATTATACCCTTGCATTCGGAAGTCTAAGTCTTTGATTCAACTCTGCCCTTAATTCCACTTAAGCATCTAGTCTGGGCCTACTCCTGCAAGAACAACTCTTGAATTAAAGTTCTACAGTCATTCCTTATGTGTTCGTTATTATGCCCTAATCAGTAAAATTAAGTTTTTTAGCAACAAAAAGTTTGGTTGCCTGTTTAAGTTCTTTGTAAAATCTTTTTGCAGCCAGTTCGGTTGCTAGTATCTTTATTCATGCTTGTCCCAATATCAGAAGAAAAGCAGTAGCAACCATTTTTTTTGTTTAAATGGTTGTTGAAAATCATATTTATTACCATAAAATGTGAACCAACCACCCAAAGACGGTCATGAAAAATACTTTTGAATTTCAAAGTAGTTGAATATAATTCAAAACTTTCACAGGAAAATACTTAATTTGTTGGCAACTAAACTTTTCTTGCCACCAAGTCGGTAGTTTGGCGGTAAGTCCGGTAGCTGCCTCCATGCACACCCAGCTTCAAATGGCAGTCCTTTTATTTAGGAGCTATGCCTCTTGCTGGTTTTTAAATGGAGTTGTGTCTTCCAAATTTTTTAAATAAAGCAGACTATTTTCTATAATTTATAAGAATGTTTCAAGGCTTCAATATAATACATATTAGAGATGAATGTAAAATATAACAATTAAAAAAAAATCTTGCCAACATCAAATTTTGGTTACTAAAAAAATTTTAATTGCCAATAATTTATGTCATATTTCAAATGATAACTGCTTATAAGAAATTTGTTGTAAATAGTTTACGATTTTTGTATTTAGACAATCAAATTTTGATTTGATTGCTAAAACATTATTATATACAATAAAATTGTTCCTCGGCTATTAAGTATCAACATAAACGAGAAAAATTTTCCTCGCCAATAAAAATATCATCATAAACAAAACAAAAAAATTCTTTACGTATGCATTTTTTGCTAATAAAAAATTTTTGGTTACTAATAAAAGTTGTCCAAATTTATTTTCTTGTAGTGTTTGAAGCTTTCTTTCCCCATAAAATAAGAGAGTAAATTTAGGATATGAAAATTTAATTTTTTTAAAAAAAAAATTAAGTGTGCTGGGGCGAAGTTGGCCAGATCCATTCGAGTTGATTTAAACCATTTCAATCGTACAGTGTGGCTTTCGATTAAATAGTTGATTTATGTAGACACGTGAAACAAACGTTTTGTAAGAAAATATCCCTTTCAAATGCAAGTAACAGTCTCATTTAAAATCATGCTCTACTCTGAGGCATATTGCATGAAGTATTACGTTGAAATGTGGATATTCTATTATGTGGTCTACATACGGTGTAAGATATAAGACATTTACCTAGAGAAATTAATTTCTGACTAAAGCGATTGGCAGTGGGCTGAATGGATGTCACGTGGTGGATCGAAACATTCCGCGGAACTGACGCAGCTCTGTTACACAGGCCTGCTTTGGGTAATCAACTAGCGAAGGGCTATTTCATGCGATGCTGCCATCTGGCAAAGGAGACAGACAGGCAAATCCCAGCCATCCATTCAACGAGTTTGACCGACCTTACCGAACTCTTAGTAACATCTCTTCTATGAAAATCGCCTTAGTATTGACTATTGAGGTGCAAAGCTCTTGATTTTTGTCTCTTGCTTAAAAGTATACAAAATGAAAAGTTTTCACTTAAAACTTCTTAATCAAAAACTTTTCCCTTTTTATAATTATCTTATTTTTTAATTATTTTTTCACATTTTTCTAAACAAATTATCCTATTTTTTAATCGTTCTACACAATTACCTATACAACTAACCTATCTATTTTAACTTTATTCTCTCAACTCATCATCATTACTCCTATCATATCATATAATTTTCTATCAATTTAAAAACTTTTACACCAAAAACTTTCTATCCAAAAGTTTTATCACTTCCTAAATATACTTATTATTTTAATGGGTCTTCATAATTTACAACTAGTCATTGATCATAAAAAACATTTTCTTGCAATTTTTTGTTGATTTTTTTAAAGAATGTTAATACAATTGTATATAATTCATAAATCAAGATTTATCATTTTTAAAGATGCGCACATATTTTTTTGAATTTTAAACAAAGAGATGTTATGATCATTTCTAAATGTTGAAAATAATAACTGACCACAATACCGGAGCTTAAAATTCATATACACACACATATCTCCAAAAAGGTAAATCTTAGTTTATGGATTATATATATAAGGGTGTATTTGTTTAGTTACAAAATTTTTAACCTAAAAATTTTTCTCTCCCCAACTATTCTATTATTTTTAATTGTTTATTCATATTTTCTTATATAACTAATCTATTTTTAATTATTTCTATATAACTACTCATACAACTAATGTATTCATTTTAATTTTATTTGTTTTACTCCTTATCATTAGTTCATCACATCGTATTATTTTTTCCATTTTAAAAATTTTTACACAATAAATCTTTCATCCAAAAGTTTTGTCACTCTTCAAACACACCCTGAATTAAATTTTTCAAAAATACAAAGAAATAAATTTCATGACAAGTCAAAATGTCCCTATTTCCAACCGATCATGAATGATCGCTTAGATATTTTAATAGAGTACCAATCTAGTGTACCTAGGTGCACTTAGTATCGATGCACACAGGTGCAAAAATTTATTTTTATATTTTAAAAAAAAAATTATAAAATTATTAATATATATTTGTTTAGCATGTATGTCAATTTTTACCATTTTTCAATATTTGTAAATATTTTTTGGATTTTTTAAACTCATGCGAATTACGAAACTGCCACGGATTTTAAAAATCCAAAAAAATCTAAAATATATATATAATTAGTAAAAATCGATACACATGCAAAATACACTTAGATTAACAGTGGTATGAAAATTTTCAAAAAAGGAAAAAGAAAAATGGGTTAAATACATGGGTGCACTAAAATTAAGTACACCCAAGTGCATTGAAAAATGTTCTATTTTAATAAGAGTACAACTTGGATTAGGTTGAATTCAAATTTATCCTATCAAACCTAAGAAAAATTCATATAAGCCTACTTTTGTAAAGTTTGAATTTGAAAAATAGAATTGATAAATAAGCTTAGGGATCTAAACTTGATAAATCCAAACTCCATTTCAATGTTTATATTTGATGTAAAATATATTACAAACATAAGACATAAATAATATTTATTTATATTCGCATATTATGTATTATTTACATTAATATCTAAATGGATGTTTAACATGTTGAAATTATACTATTTCTATTTCTATCTTTATATTTGTATTTCTCTTCTTTTGTCCTTTTTGGAAAAGATAATTTTTTTAAAATACATTATAATTGTTATGCTTATATATTATAATTATTATGCTTATCTTTAATTTAATTAGACTATGTATTATAATTTTCATTTAGATGAATTATTAATTTATATTTACATGAAAATTTTAAAATGTCACTCTTATATCAAGTAAAAACTTTTTCAACTCAAAACCTAATTGCCTAACTACAAATAAGAGTTAGACTTTATAAATAAATTTATGATTAAAATTTAGGTTTTACAAGTAGAGTTAGAATTAGGGTTAAAATAAATCTGAGTTTAATGAAACTAAGTTTCAACTTTGCATACATGCCAACCCTATCGTTTGTATCAAAGTTAGTCACCTATTGCAAAAGATATTGAATACAAAGGAACGGTTAATCCTCTCCAACAGTTGTAATGTACCTCAAGCATTTAATATTACCCATTTTCGAAACCAATTGAAGCTCAACTTATAGCCATTAAGGCTCTCAAAAAAAAAAAAACTTATAGCCATTAAGGGCGTTTTCTAATTTCTTAGGGAAACCTATTGGTCCATTACGTTTGTGATATACGGTAAGCTCACACTCGTCACATTTAATAGCCTTCAATGAGGGCTGGTTGCCCCATCCGCAATTCGAGAATTGCATTGCGTACTCTTCTTAATACGATGCTATTATTTGGTGCGTCGAAGTTCCTAACATAAATTTAACACTAATCTAAGTCTCCTGAATTGACCATTTAACATTGAGTTTCATCATCGTAATCTGCAGAATTTTTATTTTAGAAAAGAAATAGAAAAATGCTAAGAATGATGTGCTGCGATGATGAATAATACTTAAAGAAACCAGTATTCAGGACAAGATCGATGATAGATTATAAGTGGGCTATAAGAATACTATATGAGCTATAAGATCTCGGGCGGGCAAAGGCAGTGTTTGATCTAAGATCTAAAAGAGAAAAAAAAGGTAGCGGTGGCATCATTAGAAAACAGGCCGAAGGTGGTTGTGGGCGGGGAATGACCACTTTTTACCGATTAATTTTGCGTGAATGTGAAAGACGTCAATACGTCATGTCGGGAGGATACATGGGATTTGGGAACCGGAAAGATTAGAACAGTCAACCGCAGGGTCATTCTCCTTAAATTCTGACATCTTACCCGACCCACTTCCTGCGAATCACATGGCTGAACCTTTCAGCCAAGTTGATACAGAATGTAACACCTCGCTCATTCATTAATAAATTGATAGAGATTGGTGGACAAAAATGGCTCAAAAATGCAAGATTTTCGTTGTCGCCTGATAAAAGTAACTTATCAGTAACGATTGGATTAACAACTCATTAGGAATCCATGAAGGCTTGCACTCACATCAGCTATGCATGTGACTGAAGACTCACAGCAGTAACCGAAGTCGTCTGGGATCTGGAGAAATCATTGGCAATCGATCAATACCATGCCCATTCTGCTCATTGAAGACCCACATCAAATAGGTGAGATAAGGATTAGAATTCCATCAAAGGAACAGTGGGACTCTAGGAAGTCCGGAATGGCAGTGACTGATCATGACATGGAAGCACGAAATGAACGGGGCCCACTTAATTCAGTAACTGTTTGACCGCATGCATGCGAAAAGGAAAGAGACCATAAAGCAGCGTTCTTTGCGAAGAAATACTGCTGCTGGATTATCAATTTCGGGACGAAGTCATTAAATGATGGCATGGGCTGAAAAGAATGGAATGCGAAAGCACACTCCAGAATTCAATTCAAAGAGTCAGACCTACACCGGCCTATCACCATTTACCAGAGCCAGTAACCACTGAAGTAGGGGGTAGATTAGGCCTGTTAAATTATAGAAACGAGATGCTAAAGGTAAGATGGGAAATGGTAAAGGGCGATACCGTAGATAAACCTACAGGTAAGATGGGAAATGCTACAGGGCGTGAAAGGGGGCCATGAATGCTTGTAACGAATCGCAGCTCCTGCATGCTGCAAACCCAGATCTACTTGCAATCACTAAACTCCTGTTCACTGCACCCCCTCTGCAAAATGTACGCTTCCAAGTATATTTGGGTGAACGAACAAGGACGATAGGAATCGGTTCATGTATTTCTGTTGGAAAGTCTACATTAAGGAAGTCCTCTCTGTTCCATACTCACCCTTGTCCTACCAACACTATTAGATGGACGGTTCCGATCGTTTGTGAAGGCTCCTCATTTGGTGCCCATTCTAAAGATTGGCTGGAGTAAGCTCACAAAGAATTAGCTGCAAAATCCATGGTTCAGAGTTCAGACTAACCAGAATCGGATAGGATAAGATGAATGTGGTAATCTTGATAAAAAAAATTCTCGTCTTGATCTACAGTTCAATGGAAAGATGTCTTTAGGCTGGGTTTTAGGGAAACCAGAGTATACGTTGATCACGACTAATCAAATAGAAAGATGGAATCAGGTGTTCGATCAAGTTCTCGCGGAAGGCCAACGTCAAACACTTTGGGACGAAAATGTTTTTCCTCAGCTACTGATGGATTTGTCCGTGACCTTTGGCCATGGGAAGTGATGATGAATAACCGAGATTTTAATAGGGGGATAAGCGGCTGAAGAAATTTTTTATTCGACAGTTCAGAAGGATTAAGGGAGGGATAGAAAAATAGGATAAGAGTGTAATTATGTATATTGATAATAAAAATAATTGTATGAAAAATTTAAAAAAAAAGTTATACTAGAAATCGAAAAAGTTGCTTTGGGAATAAAAAATACCATCTCATATACATCTCGTTCAAGGATTTTAGATTATCTAGAATATCCCAATATCAAAAAGATTCAAGAAGCTTAAATGAAAAGGAAAATAAGATGGAACGAAAAACGAGATGAAAATCTGCACTCCCCGCTCCCCTTCAAAGGAATGATTTAAAAAGTTTGAGTAAAACTGAAAAATGAGATAAGAATGTAACAATGTGTATTGAAATGACAACATTGTATTAAAAATGTAAAATGTTCAGATTAAAAATTGAAAAACTGCCTTATATTTTTAAAAGGCTATCTTTCTAGTGGGAATGTATATTCCATTCAAGGATTTTCCTCTTAATGAAATTTGATAATTTATTACATTTATGAACATTTTAATTTTAAAAATTAACAAAAGGAGCATAGATTCATGTGCCAAGGCTTTGGGAAGGGGAAAGGGAAAACAACGATATATGATAATCATTTCATTTCATTTCAACAAATCTTTATGACTATCTTTTAAGCTAATAGCTAGCACATAAGGATAAAAGCGCACAAATTTTACTAGAATAGCCAATATTTTCCGCTAATTATAATGGTCTTTTGGGCATTAAAAAAACTCTTCCATGATTTCTTATACACTTTTTGATGTAATTTAACATTTAAGCTATGTAAATTATCCCATTTATCATCATCATCATCATCATTTTTCACGATTTGCATACTGTAATCCTATTTATTTTATTTTATTTTTACCCCTAATTGTTATCCCCATGGCATCACATCTCTTTCTTTTTCAAATTTTTTTATATAATTTCTTTCCTAATTTTTTTTAACCAATCACCGAACGAACCCTCACTAAGCTTAGTCAGGGTGTTACAATACTTGCGCAGCAAACCAATACATGCTGACTTAATTAATTGCAGTTTTGCTCTTACAAAACCCATGGTTTATAGAGTGTTTATCCGAATTAAATTTTTCGGGAATTGAGTATGGTGCTTAGCTACTAACGTACTGCTGATAAGGACTAAGGAGCTAGGAGCTGCCTTCCTGCTCTTCATGCTACATATCATGGAGTTTAGTTGCAAGTCAGCATCATGGATTTCAATATCCTGTACGTCTTCTTGAATATTGGAGAGATTTTTTTTTATTGGTCAAGAGATTTTGACATCAAAAAAATGTGTGTGTGTATATATATATGACTTAGCTACGTTGCAGCCAATTTAATATTTGGTGGAAAAAATGGTCACATATAATAACTTTTGTTCCAGTAGATGGAGCATTAATCATAATTAGGTCCATATAGCAACGAGAAAATCAACACTTTGTAATGTTACTTTTTAGTAAGATTTAGCACTCCCTGTTGCAAAAAAATACTAATTAGTGATTAAAAAACTATTATCACCAAAATTTAGACATAAAAAATGTTGCAAGAAGTGACATTTTATATTTGCAACAAAATTTGTCGATGAAACCGAAAGTTGTATATTTAGCAATAACTTTAAAAAATTATCACTAAAGCCTTTTGTAACTATGGTAGGACTCAACCTCGACTCAACCCGAAAGGAGAATCTAACACACATGGATAGGAACCTAATGCTATCTTTGTGAGCACGGATAGGGACCAATGTTATTCAAGTTGTATTAGTTCAACCAAACCATTTTATACGGTGATATTAATCTAAATAATCACCATGTATAAACTGTCAAAATTCAATACTTAATTTAATTCTTCAAATAAAGTATTTTTATCTCATAATTATGATAAAACACATAATTTAAAGGGTGTATTGGAGAAGGTGAAAAATAAAAATACTATATTTTGGTTTTTCTTTTGAAATTATAACAGTGAAAATCAAAACAGTAAGTCATTAAATTTCTGGTTCAAGTCCAGTCCAATTTTCAAAACAATGATCGGGACAGTGTGAGCACTATTCCAAGTGAACAGTTCCACCACACTCCATGCCACGTATCCTCCTTACCCTTCACCCACAAGTTTATTCGTCCTAATGGTTTCCTACGTGTATAAAAAAAAAAAAAAATTTAAAGCAGGGATGGTTTCCTTATGACAGTATGTGTACTGTTATAATTCACTTACTATCCTTGGGGCAGGTCTCTAGGTGGGAGTTAATCTTGAAAATCTTAAACTTAGATACAAAATCAGATTATACACACCATGTTATATTGGGAGAAAATTTCAATGCACCTTGAGAAATTTCAATGCTTTAGGAGTCAAAATCAAGGAATAATCATGTTAGCCTGAGCTAAGCAAATGTCTCACTTAGCTCACCTTAAAAAACTGATTCATAATAATGTTTTTTGTTTTTTCTTCATACAATTGTTTATCTAAGTGTATTTAACATATAAACTAAATTTTACCATTTTTAGATATGTGTATATATTTTTAGATATTTAAAAATACTAAAAAATATAAACATATTCAAAAATGGTAGAACTTGTTTATATGTTAAATATACTTAGGTAAACAAGTGTACGAAAAAAACAAAAAAAGGTTATTGTAAATGAGTTTTTTGATGTGGGCTAAGCGGAGTATTTGCTTAGCTCAGGCTAACAGGTTCACTCCTCGTCAAGATCTCTTTTTTAATATATTTTTTTGAAAATTTTCGTATAATATTGTTAATCTAGGTGTATTTAACTTATAAGTCAAATTTTACCATTTTTGAATATTTGTATTTTTTTTTATTTTTTTGAAAACAATGGTACTTTAGCCATTTTTAAGTGACTAAAATAACTCTGTTTTTAAAAAATAAAAAATATAAATTTATTTATCTCTAAAAATGGTAAAACTTAATACATACGTTAAATACACCTAAATTAATAATCTTATAAAAAAATTCAAAAAATTTATAAAAAAAAAAATAGATTTTGCACCATGCTGATCTTGAGACATCCCTGATTCCGGTCTGAGAGCTTCTTGGCGTAACCACCCCAACAGTTCGTGCATGTTCTCTTTTCGATCTTGGTCTGTGTTGTCCACTTTACGGCTTCAGCCGCTCTCTCGGCTCGATGGATGTTCGCGGCCTTAATATTGGTCGATCATCCGGTCCTCCGTGTCCCAATCTAAACTGAACATCATCGTACAAACTGATACGTATGATAACAAATTTCAGTGTTGGTAAAAAAAAATTTTATTAGTGTTGTACATTGTATATCTTGACATCATCAGATATTACACATCAAGCTCATTCATTCTAGAGACAACTAGCTCCACCCTAACATAGGATTCAAACACCCACGACAGCGCCCTTAAAGACTTTATCTCAGCCGTTGTGACCAAGCAGTGTTGGTAGAAATTGAATTAGAAAAGCTATATATGGTGTATTACCTTACGCCTTACGCAGCATATCTTCTCTACGTGGTATGGCTACTTCGTGCCCCACTAGTTTTCCGCTACAGAATCCCGAAGACGATAAACAATATGACTAATGAAATCACACGCCTAGTCTCCAATGTCCAACCTTCTTATGGTAGCAAGAGAGAGTTCAAATTCCAATGAACTTACCAAAAATTAAAATAAACTAATTTTCGGTCATATCCAGATATTCAAATGCGAAATCGAATTTGAGTCAGAGGCACCAATTTTTCCACCAGCGTAAAAGTCCACTTTCTTTTAACGTATATCATCTTTTTGTATAGAAAATTTTGTGAGATATAATAAAGTAAAAAAAAAAAAATTGTATAGAAAGCTTTGAAAAAAGTAAAAGAATGTGATGGAATAGGTTTAGTAATTAGGAATAAAAATAAACATAAAATAGATGAGATAATTACCTAAAAAGATATGAAAATAATTGAAATATAGAAATAGTAATATAAAAATTGTATAATTCGAAAGTTATAATATGTTAGATCATAACGAATGATGGGTCAAAATGAATGCTAGAGTTTTCTTCTTAGACATCTTATCAAAAGGCCCTCGATCCAGGCATTGATTATGTGCTTTTAGGAAGTGGAAAAATGGGCAAATTTAAGTTTTTGAAGTGGGAATTTTTAAAAAGTGAGAGACAATCTAACATGATGAGGTAATGATTATGAGTAGAAGAAATATAATTAAAATAGATAGATTAGTTATAGAAAAGAAAGCAAAAAAGAATTTAAAAAAGATAGTTATACAAAAAATGTGTTTGTTATATATAGAAAAATATATGAAAAATCAAGAATAAGTTTTTCTTTCCCCATTGACAGAATTGGAGTCTTAATAAAACTCAAGTTAGGCATTGATTGTGAACGTGTTTGTAAGATAGTGATGTAATAAGGACAAAGATAATGATTAAGAGTAGAGTCAATAAAATTAAAATATATAGAGTTATTAATGAAAAGATCAGAAGAAAATTTGAAAGTAAAATAGATGTATAGGAAAGTATATTAGTTATATAGAAAAATATATGAAAAAATTAAAAAAAAAAATTCTTCCATCGATGTAATTGGAATCTTTATAAACAACTGGCTAATCAAACTTCCTCAGAAATAAGGTGGATTAGATGTGCATTAGAGTTAACCTACTCATGAAGTTAGATAAAAATGAGCAACGCTTCTGCATTATTATATGTATGAAGATCAACATCATCTCTTTGCTAAAATTCACACTCAACCTTGCCTTCAAGTCATATGGATTTTTGAATTAAGAGAGTATTTCTTTATACCTGAAACTTTTCTAACTAAAATTTTTTACTCTCCGTAATTACTTTATTTTTAATTATTTTTTCAAAATTTTCTAATAATTTTCAATTATTTCTACGCAACTATCTATACAATTAAACTATCTATTTTAACTTTATTTTATTTACTTATCATCATAATCTCTATCATATTACATTATTTTCTTTTATTTTAAAACCTTTATACCAAAAAATTTTCATCCAGAACTTTTATCACTTCTCAAACACATTTTAAAAGTTTTTAATAAATAAAAGCTTAGTTTACAAATGTTCAACTTAAAAACATATGATCTAATTGTTAAAGAAAAAAATGATCTCAAGTTAGGAGGTGAAGACCAATCGAGTAACAAACCTAGTGAGAGCTGCATCTCTCAGGTGCGAGTGCTGCCTCTCTTTTGAGAATATGTGATCTACTCCTTAATGATGTCAGTCTTTTTTATGAACCTGAATGATGTAAGTTGAGTATAGAAAATTTGTAAAGCTTTATGAGCTTAATTGATAATATGAAATGAAAAATAATGTGACATTCTAAACAAGATTCCAGATGGATTAATATTTAAAAAAAAAAATGTTGTGAGGTAAAGAACCTTTTAAAAAAAAAAAAAAAAAAAGCCCAAAAGAAAGTCACATGGGCTGGGGTGGGCAGGAGCGTCAAACGCTTATCACCAAGAGCACAGGGTCACAGCTCACCTGACTGGTGGGATGTGATGCAGATCTTACGAACATAATTGATCAAACTGGCAGTGACAAATGGACTATCGCGTGACCGCGATCGACTATTGAACTGCCCTCACACCCACGTATACCTAAATTAATAATTTTATAAAAAAAACATTTTAAAAAATAAAAAAAATGAGTAGGTGCCTGCAGGAACTACGTAGGTGCATTGAACTGGAACTCTTATTGAAAACGACCTTCCTCTTCTTACAGAAACATTCATAAATAGATGTAGGTTGCCTGCAGGCACATTGAATGAAGGTTCAAGTACTGCAGTAGAATTGATGCTCTGATGATTCCTTCACGTACAACTCAGTTCCCACATGCCGAACCCTCGAATTAACGAAGTGGGATGAAAAAAATGATCACTGCAGTGGTGTGGCATGTGGATGCCTGATTGTTAATCTCAACTTCTAATGCTCATGGCACTACAAGAAATATATTATATTTGGCCAGCTAAAATTTTAATTTACGTTAAATTTTAACATCTTCATATTTCTAATCAAATAATGTTCAATGTATATAACATATAAGTTTTCAATCAAAATGAATTTTAGTATTATAAATATATACATACTGATTTAAATTTTAAATGGTTTTGATGTAGATAAAATTTAAAAAAAATAAAAAAGCAATCATTTATATAAACCTAGCGGCGCAAATGTTGTTTTGGATCTCTACCCCATTCGACAACCACGAGGCAGATGGATGGATGGATGAATGAATAAATATAGTAGCTATAAGCAGCAACACCAAAATATAGTAGCTGTCAGTAGCAATACCAATTGATTATACACATTCATTAGCCTCGTAGATGTTGCAACAACCTTGGTTTTTTTTCACTTTAACAGGTCAAGGTCTACATACGATAATCTAAGTAGCAAGGGTGGGCTATATGACCTGTGGTCCTCGCCCATTATTTAACCATCCATGTTTAGGTTTGCTTTATTTAATTTTAGCCACCTATGTTGCTTGGTTAATTAATATAACAATGTAAAGAAATATTATATATTTTACCTTTTGATATTTTGAGATTATTAGACCCCACAAAGGAATCTAGAACCCAATTTTAAATTTTATCTAAAAAACCAAGTGTTGCATTCTCTCTCTTTAAAAATGGGAGATGTTGTGTGTGATCGTGTTAGGCAAGTAGTTTTACTTTTGGGAATGGATACTGAAGAGATTTTCATATAAATTACTTTTTATAGAGTGCTAATTAATTGCACAGGCTTCTATAATATGCACGAGATTAAGCTATGTAATTATTGTTTGTTTTGACATATTAATTTTATATAAGGAATGTAAATTTTAAGATATAAATCATGTCTCAATTTTATGCCTAATTTATGCATATAGATATTATTGTGGTTAAATGCATTAAAAATGCGGTTATTCATGTGCATTTTGTAATTTTAACTCATAAGAATTAATGAAATACATGTTATGGAATATATCCTGGAAATTAACGTTCATAAAGGGGCTAAAAAAATTTTAATTATTTTATTTACAACTCAACTCAAATATATGTTCAAATCCTAGCTTTAGGAATACAAATCTAATAATGTTACTATCTAAATAGCTACAGAGAGGTTACTTTAAAAGATAAATACATGTAAATACATGCGTCAACAAGTAAATTTAATAGTATGCATGATGGTGGTTACGTTATTAGAAACTTATCTTTAATGTAAAAGATATGCATGGTCACGTTAATGCATGGAATAAAAATGACGTGGTTAATGTTGAGAGAGAGTGAGTGAGTGACAGTGAGTGTGTGCATGGGACGGATTATACATGTTGATTGTGTATATGATCCCGTTCCTTTACAAGGAATAGTTGTTCGGTTATAGGTGTATTAGATATGCACATGGGCTATATGTATAATGTATATCTCCTAGACTTCACTTGGATTTTTTCTTTTGAGAATTTTCAAAAAGTTCCATTTTAGAATTATTCAGAAAACGGATAAAACTTTTCGATTCTTTGCACTTTGGGCTGCTAGGAAGATTTGCTGGGAAGCCTTGCTCTGTTCACCGGACGTGTGGTTGGGATGAGCACAGTGCCAAGTGACGTAGAACAGGCGAGTGGGCTAGACCTGGGCGGGCTCATAGAGTTCAGTACTAAATGTGAAGCCCAAGCATTAGGCCGAGAGGAAGTCCAGGCAGCAACCCAGACAGCAGACGGTGACGTGGCACATTGTAGTCTATCCATTATGTTTTATTGCAGTTTGATCATTCTAAGTTCCCTTATAATGATCGAATAGTCGTTCTTTACGTTTTTACCCTTTTAAATTCAATGGATGGATTAGATTTTGCATTTGAGATTTATTGAGGAAGTAATTGAATTAAATGCTACTTAAGCCTTTTAATTAAGTAGGTTATTATCCATTTTCAAAATTTTTACTACTTGCAATTCATATGGAGAGTAATCCCTCTATTTTACAGTGGACCACATCAGATATGTCATTAAAGGTTGTACCTTTTCAATATTTTGAAAACAGATTTTATTTTTAATTTTTAAAAAGTATGCATTGATTTCAGTGAACTCGTGTTTACCTTTGATGGCATGGGTGTAACATGGACACAAGACTAATAGTTTGGATTTTTAATTTTCATTTTTTTGCACTTATAATTTATTTATTGTTTTATCTATGTATGAATGATCTTGGAATTAGAAGTTAGGTAGGGGTGAACCTTAATCTTATCTTATTTTAAAAAATCTTTACTTTATCTTATTTTAGACCGGTTCAGTTCGAAAGTTATCCTACCCTACTCTCTTTTTTCAAGGACGAGTTTATTCTGATTTCGGTTTTAAATCGATTCTCAAAAATATAATACAATTTACATCAGCAATCATGGCCCACCATAATCATGTAAAAAGCAGTAGATGTAATGGCGTTTTTAAACATGCGTACCAGCAGATTTCCACTGCCCATTTGATCCAATCACAGAATCATTCAAGTTGTCCATCGTAGGCTACCCATTCAAGGGAAAATTCCAGCGGCTCATATCTAACCACTACCATGAGAATTTGGCAGGCATCAAGATCTTGGCCGTCAAATAATATTTCAGCAGCTTGCATGGAAAATTCACCGCCGTAACCTTCCACCCATTCATTAAATAAGGCCATGGATGAAGCAAATTATGGCATCCAAAAAATAAGCAACAGATTATTTAATTCATATATCCAACGGATCACATCATGGCCAAGAAATATATGGTCCACTTGTCTCCATCTGGGTTGGGTAGACGCAAATTTGAAAAATTATCAAAAATTTTATCACTTTCAAAATGCACCCATATTATAGAAACATATTACATTGGGGTGCAACTTGGGCCAGGTTCGGCCCGAACCTGGCAAGAAGCATTGTTGAAACTCTGAAATTTTCGGCCCAGACCTGGACCGAATTCAAACAGGTCTCAGTCCGAACCCAAATTTGCATTTACATAAAATATATAATTTTTATTATAATAATAATATATCTCACTGATGGAGTTGCAAGTTGGTGGCAGAGCTGCACGATGCAGTCTTGCAGACGGCAACAGGGACAGGGTCACGGGCGAGCATTTTGGTCATTTCCATTTTGATTTTGAATTTCCTCCACCCTATCCGAAGCTCCCACTTTCTGCTCCATTTTGAGATTTTGACGTTGCAGATTGACAAGCTCTTGTTATCGGAGGAAGAAGCAGAGCGCTTCTTTGCCATCATCTTCCTTCGAGGAGTAGCGAACTAGCGAGAGCCTCATTCTATCTAGAAGAAATAGCCCCGCCATTTCCAGCTTCCCCTTTCTTCCCGCTCGTAAAATCCCTGAAGTAATTAAGTTGTATGCCAGTATGAATCATTGATAAAGTGGAATTGCCAACAATGAAATTTCAAGGTAATTCTGCTGAAAATAAAATTTTATCATATATTTGATTATTCTGTTATATTTATTTTTAGAATTATTCGTCATCGTCATGTTATTTGTTTTTTATATGAATGTATATTCCACTTAAATATTGCATGTAATCATATAAATTTAATTTATTCTAAATATTTTAAAATAATTGTATTACATTATCATCACCCAACGGTTGGATTAGTCTGACCTAAACCAGAGATTTTGTTTGTTTTTTTTTCCTTTTAAAGTTAAGCTCATGGCTTGGTTTTAACAAAATTGATTGGAAGTGTGTGCTTGTGTTGGATTTCAGTTTGTGAACTTTACAGAGATTATGTCAAAGAACGTTCCTGTATCAAGAAAGGAGACCGAGTTTGCACTTTCAGCACTGATGGAGATACCATCACAATATAAGGCAACAATAGAGCTCAACATCTTGGGGTAGAAATCTTCTCTTCCTGAGTTTTATTGTGTTGCATATTCAAATTAACAGTACCATGATTAATTATTGAAAGTTGGTTCAATGAAACCCTATTTGAAAATGAGAGCAAAAGAGAAGGAGAAAAATGTATGTAATGTGAGGTAGAATGAATTTTTAAAAATAAACAAATGAAAACAGCATTAATTATCTAAGAATTAATTGTTAGGAATAAAATAAATAGAAACAAAATTGACTGATATTTAGAAATATTTTTTTTTACTCAGCGTGAAGAATCGTTCAAATTTCAAACAGTATAAATGGTAATTTAGAAACATATACTTTAGTGTTGAAAAAGATGCACTTGTTTTGCATTTTTTTGAACAGGTATTTCTATAGCTTGAATGCTTGCATTCAAATATTTTTGCAATTTCAAAAAATTATTTCATTTGTTCGTGTTTATGTTAGTTGTTGATAACTTGATACGCATTGGTTAATATTTTGATTTTTGAATTAGTTTGTTATTGCTCTGAAATGGACAATTTCTAATTATTTTTATATATTATAAAAAAGTGATATTTAGGTAATCAAATCAATATAGATGATTTTATTTTATTGTAATTAATGTGATAAGGTTTATCTTACAATTGGATGGTAATATTGATGTATATAGTTGTGATATTTGTGTTAAATTGCAGAATGAAAAACGGTTGTACTTCTACGTTCTCCAAATTACAGCTATTATTCTACTTGATGCAAAGAGAAGGCTCCAAACATGTTTCTTTCTTTCTACTCTTAATCGATATTTGAATTTTTCTTGCTTTTCTATAATAAATTATTTTTTAAACTTTTTTATACAATAGGTTTATGATAAAAATTATATATATGATGAGTAACAAAGACATATTAATAGGAGAATGTTAACCCAAAACTTAACCCGAGCCCGAATTTCAAAAATAGAGTTAGGGTTAAGGTTAAGATTGAAATTTTACAAATAGGGTTAGGGTTAGGGTTGAGGTGAACCCGAGTTTCATGAGCTCGAGTTGCACCCATAATATTACACGTACTATACAATAATATTATTATATCTTACACGTATGTAATCTGGGTCAATTCCCAGAACCCGATCCCTGTAACCGATCCTACCCGATTAGGGTAATTTATACGGAGAATTGAATCGACCATTAGGGTACTTACCTTGGAAACCTACCTAATTTAGGATACATTGAGTTGCACCCTACTTGGAATTTCTTTTTTATTCACTTCAGATCACTACAGGTCTAGGATAGCTTTTCTCTGGGCATGCATGCTACGACATTTATTCATACAGACATTGTAGAAACTTTGGGTTCGTGAACTGGGAAATCTTCAATCTCATCTGTCCATGCGTTCGTCCTCGGCAGGATTGATGGTCTTGAGAGATCTCCAAACTGCGCTGTTGCACTCGAAACCTTATCCGAACGCAATCTGCCACAAGCGGTCGCCCTTCCGAACCCTGCCTTTGGCCTCTGAATACGCGAGCTCGTACCACAACGTGCTCGTGGCAGTGTTGCCGAATCTGTAGAGCGTCATTCTCGATGGCTCCATGTGCCAATCGCTTAGCTCCAAGTTCTTCCAGAGCTCGCCCAAGATGGGCCGCCCCCCTGCATGGATGCAGAAATGTTCGAACGCCAGCTTGAAATCCGGGATATAAGGCATGATTTTCTTGTTGAAGATCTTCCCCGCCGCCAGAGTCATGAATAACAGGAGCTTCTACGACATGGGGAGCACTAGAGGGGCGAGCGTGGTGATGTTTGTCTTGACAGCTTCGGCGGCGACGGCTGTGAGAGTAAAGTTTTTGTTTGAATTTTTTTTTTTGATAACTTAGTTTGAAAAGTTTTAAAGGCAGACAAACACACCCTAAATATAAAAATAAAAATAAAAATCAGACTTGGGTTTGCTCGAACTATAACTCTTTCATATTTATTAACTAGGTTCTGTGGGTTTTGAGTTGCAAAAAAAGAAAATTCCAGCACTATTAAAGTTTAGGCTCAACTCAACCCGGACCCCTGCAAATGGTTTAATTTCCCAATGTGTATGACATCAATTTTACGTACAGTTCTACACTTTTATTATAAAGAATTTAGCTCATATTCATAATAAACTCAAATCGACGAGAAAAACTTCAATGGGAACCTAGGTTCCATCGGCCTCAGTGGTAACTATCCCTAAGGTTTATATTTATGTCAAAATTCTTATAACACATATTATTTAAAATGTAATTTTGATCGCTCATAATAAAAATCACAAAAATCAAATGGTACTAATGAAAAATTATAATAGAAGTCTATCATTATCATCTATGCTTTTAGATTGCAAGCAATATATACATTGAGCTTAATTTATCTAAAATATTATTCACATGTATTTTATATAAACGAGTCTAAAAATGTCTTTTTACGTTGCTAAAAATATTGATTATCATTTTTATATGCTAAATATATATTTTTTACTTATTTAAGATCACACTAGTATCTCATTTATTTAATTTTCATTATTAGCGGTATGGTCTACATTATATTTAAGTAGCATGTACAGTAGGATTTTGGAAGAAAAAACATTAATTTTTATATGGTTCTCTTTAGGGAGCTGGTTCTCCCTTCAAAAATTTTAGTACTTGATTTATATACTAAGTATGCTTAGACTATAGTTTTATAAAAAAAATTAAAAAAATAGATTACTGTACGATCATTAACCATATATGAATATTCACAATGAGTTCCAATTAAATTTCAAAATTTGAAATTAGTGACCCGAGAATTCTAGTTAGACACTGCTACCATAGGTTACTCTTATATAGTTATATGTAATACATAATTATTCGTATTACATAATTGTGCATAAATTGTCAAAGTAAACTTTCATATCATGCTTATGTAAGGTTCAAAATGGTTCTGACAAACTGTTGAAGTCGGTTTAAAAGACACTAGATTCATTCTTGTTTCTTGTTTCTTGTGTTTTTTATTTTTGTGAGATAAAAATCTTTTCGGTAACTACCGAAACAAAATTCTCAAAACGAAAAAAAAACAGAGAGAATCTGCTGGATATAGTCCACTAAACGGGTCGATTAAAAGTGTAACGAGATGCAATTACGAAAGACAGATTTATCATCAAAAATTAGAATTATTAATAGCAATTGAAATATCAAAACAGTAAATCAGAAGGAAGAGAACAAGGGAAAGAAGCTGACTTAAATCTGTTGGATTTATTTCGCATGTACATATAATGGGAGCTGTTGTGTTTTACAGAAAATTTCAAAAAGTTGGCGAAACGTGTTTAAAAGCAAGGCTACAAGAGAAGCGAGAAAGAAACGATGGAAACGAACCTGGAGCAGCTGCCTTTCGAGGTCTATAGAGATGACTCGCGTACCGCACCCCATTCCGCCAAGATTGAAGCTGTTTATGTTTCCTCTAAGCTTGTAGCGATTGACAATCATGGCGGAAAGAGATGGGGTTGGATTGAAAGTGCTGGAGGTGACCACCAGAATCCCAATATCCTTTGGCTTGATTACATGAGAAATCCTAGCAAAGAGCTGGTCGATAACTCCGAAGATCACCATTTTGGCCTCCTTCCTTGCCTCCTTCATGCACAGTTTGGGAGGGACAAGCAAGAGGCACTCCGGCAAGTAGGTGCAGTTTCCCAAGCCCGACCGTTCCAACACCTTCTCTTGGAACGCCTTGCTCTTCTCCGTGAAACCTCCGCTGAGCCTGGTTCGATCGAGGAAGATATCGCGCGCGCACTTGCAGTTGTTATCGTCGGGCTTGTACACGGCGAAGTTGACTAAGTAGACGGCACGCGGCCGAGTCATGAAGTAGAGGGTGGAGAGGAAGATAAGGAGGATTAAGCAGAGGAAGACGATGAGGAGATTATACTGGACGAGGTTGGAGAGTTCGCTTACGTCGTCGGTGGTGAGAATGAAGAGATGGGAGGAGACGACGGCGATAAGGGGGAGTACGAAGAGGTACATGGAGCGGGAGGCGAGGTAGTGATATCCGAGTTTCACGTGCTTGAGCCTCACGAACGGATAGAAGTCGGGAAAGCTGGATTTCCTTCTCTCGTTTTGTGTGCCTTCAGCTGCGGGTTGCTGCTGCAGTTCGGCCATAGACGGAGTGGAACTCAGAAGTCCAATGATGGGATCCAAGTTTCAATGTTAATACTTTCTTTGCTTTTGCTTTTTCTTTTCTTACAACGATGATATGTAAGAAACAGCAAGATGCATGGGATTTACAGAGGTGTGTTATTATGCATTTACATTTATCGAAATTTACGCGTGTACATGCATTTAAATGTATTAATATTTCATATAATTATTTCTATAAATTATATCGTAAATAATTTAGAGATTGAAAAAATAACTTTGAAATTGGTTGATATATTAAACAATTTTATTATATTGATTTTATATCAATTTTAGATGAGGCCAGTACACATCCAATTTGGTTAAAATTTGATATACTGATAAAAGAAATAATTTTAAATACAATTGTGGGTATAAATGTACATTTTATGATAATATTAGACTCATTTTGAGATAAATAAACTACAACTTACGGTACATTTACATGCAATTGAACATATCTTAGATTTAGATATAATAGATTAGTTGGCTTGTGGAGGGTTTTGTGGTCTACAATAGTACATCATATAATTAATAAACGTTAGCTTTTCATTGGTGTGCCACACGTAGTCTGGGTTGAAGGGTAATTCACTTATATCTAATAGTTGGGGCATGTTTGTTAATCATGTGGGGCAGCACGAAAGGAAAAATCGTATGCAAATAATTTTCTCAATTAATAATTATATTTGTTCACTTTTACCTTTATTTTTTTATTATTTTTCTATCAACTCTCTTCGAATAAATCTATTTATTCTAATTTACCCATATTATTTCTTATCAATCACACAATTTTTAAAATATTTCATTTCCTATTCTCCACCTCATCCTACAACTCCCACAAAATTCAAATTAACAAACATTCCTTTCGTTAATATCCATATGAATTGTATGCGATAGCAATATCGGATGGCATGATGTGGTAGTTGGATCCAAAGTACTCTTCCGGACGTTTGTCAACCTCCGAGCGTGTTAGGGAATGGAATGACATGATAAATACATCTTCTAGTAAGAGATGTTACAATTAAATTATCTTATTTTTCTAACTTTATTTCTTTATTTTAATTTTTTTCTTTTAATTATCTTATTTATTTCAATTTTACTTTTATTATTTAATATCAATCACATAATTACGTTACCATACCGACTTTCATCCCTTCTCATAATTTTTTTCATTTCTCTCCCTCTGCCCATCGACGTCCATCTCTAGCATTCTCATTACCCACGTCTATTGCAACTCATCACGAGCCATCAGACAGCCTGCCGCGAGAGAGGAAGAGGACAGCAACAAGGCTTGTATCCAAGTAATAAATTTTCCACATTAATACAACTGTCCCAAATCAAGAAAAAAAGACAGCTCGTCTACATGAACTGGTCGAAAAGGATGCTGCAGCAGCTTGCCTGCATTAATTAATGCCGCGTGATCGCATGTGGCCGGCCGCGTGATGCTGCAGCAGCTTGCCTGCACTCGAGTGTACTATATTTATTTTTTATTTTTTAAAAAATTATTTTTATAAAATTATTAATTTAAGTATATTTAGCATACATATAAATTTTTACTATTTTTAGATATTTTTATATATTTTTTTCGAATTTAAAAAAAATAGGTGAAGTATATTTAGATGCATTGAATTGGATTCATAACTTTTTTTTGTTTTTTCGGATAATTCCTCCCGTGCCGACAGCATTTAGGTGTTATTTGGTAGCGTGTGTATGTAGAAAATCACGAAAGACCTATAACATAACATAATTCTTCGATAATTCTTATCATAATCATAATATTTTAAAAATTCTTCTAATATCTAGTATATTTTATTCTCAATTAACCACATGCCCCTACCGTCGATAAGTCCAAATTACCTAGCATCATTTCCCTTTTATATGCTGGAATGCACTTTCGCAAATTTCCCTAATTCCATCAACAATAATTATCACCATCCAATTATAAAGAAGAAGTAAATTGCTGCACAGCAATCACGAAACCATAATAATCTAATGCAAGCTAGTCAAAAACTGCCAAAGTCCCTTCTCCATTGAAAGCAACGCCAACAACCATCTCGTCTTTTGGTTAGTCTTTGACTGGAGCTGAAGCTAAAGGAGGAGGTGGGGACAGAACAAAAGATGCTATGAAGTCCCTTCTCCACTTTCAACAGCTTGGATAGGAGATGAGGGCATGTTGCTGTCAACGCTGAAATCAATGTAGGTAGGTCGGCAGATTGAGAGGGATTTCTGTCAAAATCGAATTTCGAGATGGAGCATCGATCAATTGAAGCCAGATGCTGCCATTGGAGGCAGGATCATCTTTGCACGGAGGCACCTTGGAGGTGTGGGAAGCTGCTGGGTTTCATGGCGATCGTACTAGATGAAGATCAATTGGCAGCGTGGAGATTTCTCGAATTAAAAAGGAAAGTGTAACTAAGCATAAGGCCGCCAATTGGATTAGTCTTGCAGCAATCAATGCTGCTGCTCGATGAATTTCAAATTTGCGGGCCGAAGTTGTGGGGATTTTATGTAGCTGTTAATTGTGAAAAATTGAAAATAGTGATGTTGAAATCATGAAGAACATGACACTACTGCAAATTTATTGGTTAGAGTCGAAAGGACTTGGCCCATTAAATCGATGGCTGCCGCTACCACGGCTGGCCGGCTCTCCAGGGCTGACATGTGAAGAGGAGCAGACGCAATGGGAGAGGACAATTTCAGGACAATTCCGGTATTTAAGAAAATAACAGTTGGAATAACTGACGGATCAAGGTGGTACAAGCTGCGGCGAGTTAGGACTGAAATGTTAGAGGGGATCAAGTTGTACAGGATTTGAGTTTACTTAAATGCAGAGCCTACCGAGTTGAAGCCAACTCAAACCTAAATTCTAATATTAGAATTTGGATTTAGGTCGGGTCGGGGTCGGACCGAGTTGATCTTGATTTCATATTGAAATTCAAATTATTATCAAGCCAATATAAGTTTAAATTACTAATTAGAACTAACGAATTTTTTAAAACATTATTACATTCGCAGATGAATAATTTACACGTTAATATATAAATATGACTTATGATATTTTTGATTTTGATAAAAGTTAGTTTTTTAATTAAAAAGTAATTCTAAATATAATGAACGTAATAAATTTACACATAACAATTAAGGTAAGAATAATAAATGAAATTAAATGAAATTACTGTCTAAAGTTTAATAAAAGTAAAACTTATATATCTTGTAGATAATTTGTATATGTGCCATAATTTTAAAGAGTTAGTATATTTATAATTATTTGCAAATAAAATTGATGTAGATGTAATATATTCAGCTTTTAAGGACAAATGTATATAACATTTAAGTTTTAGAATACAAATTTTATAATTTAATTAAATTATGATTATTTGTAGTAACTTTCATAACAATTATAGTTGAAATACTTAATACGTAAATAAATATAATTATTTTAATAAATTAGGGAGAATATTGGGTTGGTACTAAGTCGGGTTTTGGTACTGGGTTGATACAAATCTGATATTGGTTTCGGGTTTTCTTAGTTCAGGTTGAAATCGAGTTTAATTTGAAAAAAAAAATTCAAAAATAAAATCCAAACTTGGTTTTGAAATCGGGTTAGGCAGGTTCGGACAGACCCGATACCAAGTTGCACTCCTAGATGTCATGAGTACTGGAAAAATTTTTGAAATGTTATAGCAACGAAAGGAATAATGGTTAAATGTTGTACGTATACGAAGAATTTTCCATTTTTTCTGTAAACCTGTTAATATATCAAAAAAATTTCTATTGAACTTTACTTTCGAACACTTTCTTATGTGTATTGAAAGCAATAAAATTTTTAGATAAAAAAATTTTTGAATTGAGAGAAAATGATGTGATATGGTATGAGTAATAATTAGGAGTAAAGAGAATAAAATTAAAATAGATGGGCTAGTTGCGTAGATAATTATGTAGAAATTATTAAAAAGTACAGTAGTTATATAAGAAAATATGAAAAAATGATTAAAAATATGATAATTATAGAGAGTAAAAAGTTTTAGTTTGACCTTTTTAACATATCGTCAAACAAACCCTATATATGTATTAAATCTCTTAACTAATTTTTACAATTTCCAACGATGTGTATGTATCTTTAAGACTTTTAAACATTTAGTGATAATTTAGTCATTTTTCACCTTGAAAATGTGAAAAATGACTAAAATGCTTAAAACTCCAAAAAATACTTATATATATCAAAATAATAATAATTTATTTATAGATTAAAAACATATAGATGAGCAGCGATTTTTAAAAATCAAAAAATTTAAAAAAATAAGTTTTTGGGTTGGGCTTGGCTTGCCATAATAACTCATGACCCTTAATGAATAACGAGAATATTAAAGATAAACATTTGTACAATGATAGTTTGTACAAATGGTTGGTTTTATTCCTTTTTTGAAAGATTCTTTTTTATTGTTATTTATATAACATGAAAACTTGATATTACAACAAATCATAGAAGGAATTTTTCTGTAAACACCTCATACTAAAAGAAATCTATTAAAACCCTCACTTCAAAGGAGAAATGATGAAATTTCTCACTTTCAAGGAGAATAATTGTAAAACCCCGCCACTAAAAAGGGGAGAGTTGAAATCAAGTGGATTAGTTACCAACCCCCCAAATTATCACCACGGCAATCGCCTAATGGTATTTTCTGAAAGATTCTTTAACATCTGAACTATTTATTATATTAAACAATATATATTTACTTATTTAGTTATGACGCAAAGAATATTAAATATTTTAAAATTTACATAGTATATATTTATTTTTAAATTTTGGCAATTTTGTTTTCACCCCAAGTGACTTTAAAATTATAAAAAATCAATTATCGACCCGACAATACTAGTATTTATTTTTAATCACTCCTTAACTACTAATAATTAGACGATCATTACACAGAAGTTCATTTATGTAGCCAAGTATTGTTATTATTTACAACCTATATAACCTATGCGTGCTTTGAATATTATTTTGCCATTTGTCTAAATGTCACTACTATTAAACAATTAAGTTACAGTCGAGTCAAAAAAGACAAAGTTGAGTATTTGATAATAAAATTTGATGGTAGTACAGTTGTTGTTGGGACGTCACGCTCAACCACCATAAAATGCATTTCATTGTTGTTGAACATGTGCTATAATTCATGCCCAGCAACAATTAATTCATGGGCTATTTATTAGGTTAAAAAAACGAAAAAATTATATAAAATTTTTTCAAAAAGTGACAGCGATGTTATATGATAAAGTTAATGATTAAAAGTAATGAATAAAGATAAATAAGAAACGCTAATTAAATGGAAAATAATTAGGTAAAAATTAATACACATATTAATACATTTAGATTGACAGTTGTGTAAAAAAAATTCAAAAAAAATAAGTAATTGAACCCAGGTGAACTAAAACTAAGTATACTCAAGAGAATACGATCGGGATCAGCATTTGAGGGTCTTCTTAATAAAATCTAAAGGAAAATTCCACTCCTTCTACACATTTTGATATGATTTGATACTGAACTAATTATTCTATTTTTAATTATTATCTCTATATTCTCAAAAATAATAAAAATTGAAATACATGTTAAATACACTTAAATTAACAGTTGCATAAAAATTTCAAAAAAATAAAAAACGGGTTAAATGCACCTAGGTACATCGAGCCTAAGTACTCGTTGGTGCATTTAGGCATGACCCCTCGAACGGGCATTGATTATATATGTTAACATTTGAGCATACGCGTTAATTTTGCTAAATGTTTGACGTAATTGGAGTCTATATAAACAAGTGGCTAGCCAAACTTTTGGCATAAAATAAATATGAAGGATTAGATGTAGTTTGAAGTTAACCAACCATTGAAATTACAAGGAAATGAATTATGCTTTTGCATCATATGTAGGAAAATTTTCTTTTATATCAATAATAGTAACCTTTAATTCTTTTTATACCTTTAATATTCAACGCATTTCTCTTATACTTATAAGATTTTATCCTAAATTTCTTTCATACCTGCGTCATCAAAATATTGTTATTTAACCTATTGAAAAACAATTTCACTCTTTTAAAAAAAATTAATTGAAATAATTGAACCTTAATATGACACTTGAATCACTTGGCATCATAAATTAATAATTTATCATTATCAATCAAATCATATCATAACTAAATCATTTCAATTAGAAAATTTTGATGGAGCAAAATCATCTTTTTGATAAGACAAATAAGGATTATTTTGACGACATTGGTATGAAAGGAATTAAATGAAATATTATAAGTACAAAAAGAATTTGTGAAACGTTATGGGTATATTAAGAATTAAGGTAAATATTATGGGTATAAAAGGAATTTTTCTTATATACATGAAGATTATTTGTGTACTTAAATTCACACTCACCCCCTAGCCACCTTCATGTTATTAGATGGATTTTTAAATAAATTTTTTTTAATAATTACTAGTTTAGTTGACAAAAGTTTGACTTAAAAAAATATATGATCTGAGGCTCCCTTTGGCGGCCAGGTACGAGACTATAAGTACCATTTCAAAAAGTACTTTTCCCTTTAAAAAAAGTACTTTTAAAATCTATTTATGAATTACTGTGTACAAAATGCCATAAGTCAAACAGCTTTAAAAAGCGCTACTAGAAGAAGCAAATTGAAAGGGCTTTCCCACAAAAAGTTGATTGCTACAATAAATTTGGTTAAAAGCAATAAAAAATTTTGTTGCCAATAGTATATAATTGTTGTCGTTGCTGTGGACAACAAATTTTTCAGTTGCAACATTTTTTGCTAATGAAATGTTGCATTTAGGACATAGCAATCATCATCATCATCATCATAAGCCATTTCCCACCTATGTGAGGTCAGCTGCATGGATTCTGTTACGCCATTCTTGGCGATTTAAGACTAAATTTTCAGTAATATGTAATATTTTTAAATCTTGTTTAATTACTTCCATCCATGTTTTTTTGGGTCTTCCTCTCATTCTTCTACCACCTTCTACTTGGATAAACTCTGTTTTCCTAACCGGTGCTACTTCAGGCCTCCTTTTAACATGACCAAACCATCTTAATCTATTTTCTCTCATTTTATCATTAATTGGTCTCACTTTTAAGTTTTCTCGAATTATTTCATTCCTAATTTTATCTTTTCTTGTTTTACCACTCATCCACCTTAACATTTTCATTTCTGCTACGCTCATTTTTTGTATATGTTGCTCTTTAACTGCCCAACATTTCCGCTACGCTCATTTAGGACATAGCAATAAATTTTAAAAAAAAATCGTTGTTAATAAAAGGAGATAGAAGCAAAGAAGCAACACATTTTTCCTTTCCAGTTTTGTTACTAAAGGCCCTATAGTAGTGAATCTACTACGCAGCCAAACGAAGGACTAAAATTAGGTTAACAACTGTAGGATGACTTAAGTAGTTGAAATTAGTGTGTGAGTTTGTGCTTATATAAGAGATACGGAATTTGAAACCGAATTAGTGCATCAGCCTCCATCTAAACCCAAAAAACGTAAAGTTAGGGATTTAGAAGAGAAAAAAAGTCCAAAAGAAAGCCGCATGGCTGGGCTAGGCCGGAGCGTTTCCGCGTTGATTACTTACAAATGGGATTCAAGTGAAAATATATAGATCTTTATGCACATGATCGTTCATGAAACAGATAGTAAATAACGAATAGACTATCGTGTAACCGCGGTCTTAATCAATGTTAAAGATCAAGAATGAGACAAATATACCAACCGAGGCTAGCTCGGTTGGTCGGTGTCAGGGGCGCGGAATGCGCACCGGCTGGAGGGTGGAGTTTCGAATCGCGCGGGCGGAAAAAATAAGCGTGGGAGCAAAAGTGGTCTCCCGGATGGTGGAGTGTGGGAGCGGGTGGTCTCCCAGGTGGTTCGTTGGAAGCTGTGTCTTCCTTATTCTTTCGTGGAGCTGTGTCTCCAAATTTCTCTGGGAACATGTATCCCTTATATTTGTAAGAATGTCTCAGATCTTCAAGTATAATATGTGTTGAGATATATGTAATTGTACCAATCAAAAAAAAAGAATGAGACAAATATTGATGATGATAGGTCTAATACAGTCTTTTCATAAATATATATATATATATGGGATATGATCGTGTTACGGTGCAGTCCGCTGTAAAATGGACCCCACACATATTAGATTGTAATGAAACTTTATACACTCATTTATCCATATATAAATCATACTTTAGACGGTTTAGATGTTGAAAAAACCACTTTAAACTTGATATTTACATTAAACTATTTTATTACGTTGATTTTACACCATTTTAAGATGGAGACTACACACATGTTGGATTTGGATGAAAATTGGTATGGTAATAAAGTGAACAATTCTAAATACAATGGGTGGGGTGGATTTATGGGAAATGATCAGGTGGGGCCCACAGTGCATGGACTGCACGGTGCAGTTGCATGCACTGGATCATTTTCCTATATATATATATATATATATATATATATATAGGATATGATCGTGTGCAGTCCGCTGTAAAATGGACCCCACACATATTAGATTGTAATGAAACTTTATACACTCATTTATCCATATATAAATCATACTTTAGACGGTTTAGATGTTGAAAAAACCACTTTAAACTTGATATTTACATTAAACTATTTTATTACGTTGATTTTGCACCATTTTAAGATGGAGACTACACACATGTTGGATTTGGATGAAAATTGGTATGGTAATAAAGTGAACAATTCTAAATACAATGGGTGAGGTGGATTTATGGGAAATGATCAGGTGGGCCCCACAGTGCATGGACTGCACGGTGCAGTCGCATGCACTGGATCATTTCCCTATATATATACACATATAGGAACCTATCCTGTGCAGTCAGACTGCACCGTAATTATGGTGCAGTCCGCTGTAAAATGGACCCCACACATATTAGATTGTAATGAAACTTTATACACTCATTTATCCATATATAAATCATACTTTAGACGGTTTAGATGTTGAAAAAACCACTTTAAACTTGATATTTACATTAAACTATTTTATTACGTTGATTTTGCACCATTTTAAGATGGAGACTACACACATGTTGGATTTGGATGAAAATTGATATGGTAATAAAGTGAACAATTATAAATGCAATGGGTGGGGTGGATTTATGGGAAATGATCAGGTGGGGCCCACAGTGCATGGACTGCACGGTGCAGTCGCATGCACCGGATCATTTCCCTATATATATATATATACCCTCTATCTGCAACAGATCATGGATCGATCAAGTGCTCTTTTTTTATATATGGAACAATTGTTTGTTCATTGCAAAGCAGGAAATCAAAAAATCCATGGATAAAGAATAAATCGCTTGTTGTCTCTGAGGTTAACAAATAAATAGAATAGATGTTGAGGCGCTAAAGGAAAATTGTGATTAAAAGGACCGAGAAATATATAGGATTTCATGATTGGCTGAATCCACGTCTTAGTTGATCTAAAACAAACTTATTTCCTGTTGGTTTGATATATATGTGTGTGTGCCTGAGATGAAATCTGATGAGTTGTGCTTTAGCAGTTTAACTAGCTCCATTGAGTAGTATGGGTCAATATCATTGAGTCCCCTTTCCGGACTGGCATAGGTTAAAACTTGTGATTGTACTCTAAAATGAATAGGATAATATTAATGAAAATATATAATTAGGTCAAGGTAGTTTACGATATGCAAATATCCAGAACCAATTAGAATTGCTAATTTATACATGTAACATATATTTTACGGAATATATTATAATTTAAAGATATAAAATGTATCTTTTTTTGATAGGAAATGTATCTTTTAAAGTTATTAAAATTTATTTAATGTATCTATCAATTAATACATTTAAGACGTACACTTTAAAACTATATTATTATCATATTGGTTATTAGATTTTTTTAATAATATTTTTCATAAAATTATAATTGTTAATCAATCAAAAAAATTATATTTTTAAAATAATATGAAAGTAATTTTAATAAAGAACCAATTTAGAATCAAAAACTAACCCAACCATTTAAAAAAAGAACAGGGAACTTTAAAGTAACCCGAAACTAAAATAGGGTAAATAAAAATTCTTTGAAAATAGGATCAAATAAGGCGGATAGTGTCCCGAGCCCTGCGGTCCAAATTTCATCCTCGGTTTAAAAAAGCCGTTTAAATTTCACGTCACCCTGTTGCTTGCCAATCAATTTTTTGAATGTTGACTTTTGGACCACCCTCATTGGCTCATCCTCGCGTATAGTTATGTGGACTGAACTTAGAATCTATGAATAGGTGTGCAACTTGGGCCGGGTTGAGCCCGAACTCGGCTCGTCGAACCTACTTTTTAACATTGTTAGAACTCACTTTTCTACAACCCGAACCCGATAAACACAATTGCAAATGTGATAGAATTAGGGTTCGAGTGAACCCGAACTCGAAGAACCAGAGCTTGATTTCTATTTTATATGTATTATAAAATATATTTTATATATAATATCTAAACAATATTTCTTTATATTTTTGTATTTTATGTTATTTATATTTATAAATACATGTTTGACATATTGTAATTATATTATAAATAAAGTATATTATTTTCATTTATATTTATTTTTTATTTCTACAATCTTCTTCATTTATCTTGTTTTTTATGTTAAATTTTTCTAAAAATATTTTTTATAGATGAATGATTTTATTAGCCCAGGCTAAGCAAATGCCCCACTTAGCTTACTTCAAAAAACTTACTTATAATATTTTTTTATTTTTTTGAAACACTTATTTATTTAAGTGTATTTAACGTATAAAACAAGTTTTACAATTTTTGGATATGTGTATATATTTTTTTAGATTTTTAAAGATAAGGGTATTTTAAATACATATATACACAAATATATACACATATCCAAAAATGTTAAAACTTAGTTTATATGTTAAATACATTTAGATAAACAAGTGTATGAAGAGAAAAACAAAAAAAGTTATTGTAAATGAGTTTTTTGAAGTGGGCTAAGTGGGACACTTGCTTAGCCCGAGCTAATTGGAGTACTCCTCTTCTTTATATTGTTATATTTTTTAAAAATATGTGATTTGACCGTATATTATTATGTTTACTTATATAATTTGTTATTATTGTACATTAATATAAAATTTTAAACCTATCACTCTTAAATAAAATGTAAATTTATCAACCTAAATTCCAACCCCAAACTCAACCCGAACCCAATTTTCAAAATAGGATTAGGGTTAAGGTTAGGATGATGTTTTATAAATAGGGTTAGCGTTAAGGTTATGGTTAGAGTTAAGGTAAACCCGAGTTTCATAAGCCCGAGTTGCACCCCTATCTATGAATTTCATTGATAATGGTGATTAAAAATAGATCTTCAAGATCCAATTACAATGGCCTCTTGATCTAAACAACTAAAGCACTAAACTAACACTAATCTATTTATCACTAAAAAAAAAAAAAAACTAACACTATTCGAAATCCTAGAAACAGAAGAAGCAATAATCCAATCTCCCCCTCCTCCTCTCATAACTGGGCTATATACAACGCAAATGCAAGCCTGTAGGCCAGGCCCAACTCCACGTGCAAGGCTCCCCACACAAAAAACTCATCCTAGCCATCCCCCACTGGACCCTATCATATAGCTCGAATGTTACAGCTTCTAAATAAAGACTTCAGTCCTCTTATAGCTACAATCATCAATAGATGTAAGTTGCCAGCAGGCATATTGAATGAAGGTTCAGTTACTTCAGTAGAAATATTACTATTTGCTAGCAGGCACATACTTAGTAAGACGAAGGTTTGGACCGTCCAAACGATCTTTTAGGATCACTTCATCTATGGTTTTTAATATTTAGACAGTTAATAATAACACCTATCCATTTATTTCTGGTTAAAATACAAAAAATAAAACAGTTCTCAAACTTATATATCATATCTTTATTTTCTAACTTTAACAACTTCATATTTCTAGTCAAATAATGATAAATATTTATAACATACAAGTTTTCAATAAAAACGAATTTTGGTATTATAAATATATATTGACTTATATTTTAAATAGTTTTGTCCAAATAAAATTTTAAAAATAAAAAAAGCAATCATTTATATAAACCTATTGGTACACACGTTTGTTCTGGATCACTGCCCCGTTCGACAACCATGCACATATATAGAAGGATGGATGGACAGATTGGATAGATATACTGATCTAGTACCTATAGCTTACTATTTTAGCAGCAATACCAATTAGTTATACGCAATCATTCACCGCATCGATTTTCACATAGAAATTGTAGCCACTTTGGGTACGTGAACTGGGAAATCTTCAATCTCATCCGTCCATGCGTTCTTGTCCTCGGCGGGATTGATGGTCTTGAGAGATCTCCAAACCGCGCTGTTGCACTTGAAACCTGATCCGAACGCAATCTGCCACAAGCGGTCGCCCTTCCGAACCCTGCCTTTGGCCTCCGAATACGCGAGCTCGTACCACAAGGAGCTCGTGGAAGTATTGCCGAATCTGTAGAGCGTCATCCTCGATGGCTCCATGTGCCAATCGCTCAGGTCCAAGTTCTTCTGGAGCTCGTCCAAGATGGCCCGCCCCCCTGCATGGATGCAGAAATGCTCGAACGCCAGCTTGAAATCCGGGATATAAGGCATGATTTTCATGTTGAAGATCCTCCGCGCCACCAGAGTCACAAAGAAGAGGAGCTGCTCCGACATGGGGAGCACGAGAGGGCCGAGAGTGGTGATGTTTGTCTTGAGAGCTTCACCGGCGATGGCCATGAGGTCTTTAGAGAGGGATATTCCCATCTTGCCGGCGTCGTCTTCTTCTTGGACGATGCATCGAAATGCTCGGTCATCGGATCCCTTATGGGTGCGGATGGTGTGGACGAGCTGGTACTTGGAGAGGCGGCGATCGGAGCGGCGGTTGGAGAGGAGGATGGCGGCCCCGCCCATGCGGAAGAGGCAGTTGCTGACTAGCATGGGGCGGTTGTTTCCAGAGTACCAGTTGAGGGTAATGTTCTCGGTGTTCACCACCAAGGCATATGAGTTGGGATTCACCTGTGTTGTCGTCTAGTAGAGTTAAGCAATTAAATCTGTCTCCAACTTGGTACTCCATCGATTTTAAAATAAAAAATAAAAAATAAAAAAACACTTGGTACTCCAGCAGGTGCATGTATGGTTTCGTGACAATTATATTTTAGAAGCCAAAACATACCAATCTATTCTATGAGGGGTGATGGGGTGCGGCTGTATGCATGGCTGCCCCCATGCATCCCGAAAAAAAAAAAAATTATTTTTAAAATTTTTTATAAATATATAGAGTTGGGTATATTTAAACTATAAACCATTTTTTACCATTTTTGAATTTTTTAAGTATTTTTATGGGTTAATTTCAAATATACCCACAACCTTTATCCCTAATATCAAATATACCTATTAAGTATAAAATATTTCAAATATACCTACTAAGTAAACCCAGAATATCAGATATACTCCATTCCGTCACACTTGTTGTGAAAGCCATCAATGGGGGTGTTGCAATGACAAACGTACCCTTTAAACTTGGGCTTGTTTTCAAGCCTAAACTTACGATAGAGAAAATTCGAAAAATAAGTCCCCGTCCATCACTCATGTTGCTCAAGCTCAACGTCTCTTCTCATCCGTCCACAGTCCCAATCACTTCTTATCAACATCTTCATTCAATCTTACTCCAACAACAACCTTCCCTCCTCTACTATCATCCTCTATTTTCAGCTTCTTTAGACCCCTACCTCCAGCCCAACAATTGATGTATGATTTTTGTGACGGCATAAGACATCCAAGATTGTTGGATGCGGTGAGAATTTTTTGTTTTTTTGATGAGGGATGTGATGATAATTGATGCAACGTGGATAACAAAAAATATAACAAGATGATTTCTAATAAAAAATGGAGGCCAATACCGAGATTGCTGAGGGAAGGAAAAGCCTTCTTTCTGATGATGATGGAGAAAAATGGGTAGCCAAAAACGGCACTGGAAGAGACAAATGCAGTTATACTAATGTAAAATGAAATAAAGGGTGGCGGTTGAACAGAGGAGAAAGTTCAGGTTTTTGTAGAATCAAAAACTCTGTGGTGGGGAGCGAAATAGAAGGCGACAGCTACTGCCGAGACTTTAGGGGGAAAATTGCCTCCTCTATGATGGTCAACAGAGCATTTGGAATACAAGGATGTTGATGGGGTGAGAGATCTTACTGCGAAGGATGAAGAGAACATGATAGAGAGCTATGGAAAACATAGGGAGCGGGAATGGGGGACGATGCTGGTTTGCCTTGGGTCTTTTCAAAGCATTGATAAGTAATTCTGGGAAGTGAATGCCTACACTCTTGTTGGTCTGATTCCGATACTTTGCAGAAGATGATCGATTGGGTATTTTTTTTTCTCAGCAATGGAAGCTCCTAATTTTCTTAATCAGACGTTTAGGGTTGAAAATGAGCCTCAAGTTTAAAAGGTACATCCGTCATTTCCATAACCCCATCAACGGCAGTCGTTGTGTTTGTGACAAAATGAGGTATATCTGATCTTTTGGGTTTACCTAGTAGGTATATTTGAAAGATTTTATACTTAGTGGTTATATTTGAAATTATGGACAAAGGTTATGGGTATATTTGAAATTTACCTTATTATTTTTAAACACAGTGGCATTTTCATAATTTTTTAGTCAAAAATTACAAAAAATGCCATTGTGTTTAAAAATAAAAAATACTTTAAAAATTCAAAAATGATAAAAAAATGGTTTATAAGTTAAATACATCTTGTTCTACATGTTTATAAAAAAACAAAAAAAAATTTAAAAAAAAAGTACCACAGCTAGATGCATGGGATCACGTCTTCTAAATAATATATGCAGATGAAACGTATTGGCGGATTCCACGTCAAAGAATTTTAGCAGATTCCCTAATAAATGGTATGGGTCATTTAGCATTTATTTTCAACGGTATTTTTTTTAACTAAGGTGTGTTTGTAAAGTAATAAAACTTTTAAGAAAAAATTTACAATCTAAAAGCTTTTGAAATAATATAAAATAATATAATTTGATAAAGGTAATGATGGGAAGAAAAAAATAAAATTAAAATAGATAAGTTTTATGAGAAAAGTTAAAATATTGTATAAAAATGATTGAAAATTAAGATAGATATATAAAAATATGTGAATAAATAATTAAGAAATAGAATAATTATGAAGAGTGAAAATTTTTAATTTGAAAAATTTTTTGTTTATCCAAATACACCCTAAGAATGTATTTCTCTTGTGCTTGTTCCTAGTGAGACGAGTATGTTATGAAATTTTATGTCTCAAAAGTATTTTTCTTATTTTCAAAAATATTTACTATCGTCGAATTTAGGGTGTGTTTGGGAAGTTGTAAAACTTTTGATGAAAAGTTTTTTATGTAAAAGTTGTTAAATTAGTAGAAAATAATGTAATATTGTAAGGGTAATAATAATGAGTAAAAAGAATAAATTTAAAATAAATAGGTTAGTTGTATTGGTAGTTGTGTAGAAATGATTGAAAAGTAGGATTGTTGTATAGAAAGATGTGTAAAAAATAATTAAAAAAAAAAAGTTACGGAGAGTGAAAAATTTTAGATTAAAAAGTTTTAACTTGATAAATTTTGCAAATTGACAAACACACCCTTAATATGAAACTTTTCAAGCTTCCCATTCAATTTTACCCGTTCTCAGTTAACCATAATCTTTTTTAATAGTAAGAGCATTAATTGGAGGAGAAGTGCAGGTCTACTTACGGTTTTACGCTAGAGGTTTTAGCCGGTTAGCCCATGTTCAAAATAGACCCTGTACCGAATCAAATGGATGCGACCCACTAAAAACGTGTACGAACTAAAATGTACAATGTATTAAAAACATAGTTTTTTGTCGTTTTATGCAGACTGTTTCTGTTTGAACAAGTAAATAACTTGGCGATGTAACGGCCAGTATGTTGTCTTGGTCAATATGTTGGCCACCCGTTTCTTGTCCAAATTAAAGGGGGAGTAATTCTAGCTTGTTACAAAGCCACCTGGTCTTGTGTTGTTTTTTTTTTTAAGAAAAATTTCTATAAGATATCTACCATACTAAAAATTTTACGGTGCATATAGATTTATTTCTTTTATTTTTTATTATTTTTTATGAAATACTTGTTATTATTTCTCTTATCATATTGTATTATTTTTCTTTTATATCACAATTTTTTTTTTCAAAAGTTCTAACCTACACCACACGTCCCCAAATGGAAAAAATAGATATACAACTTTTTAGATATAGAAGTGTAACAAGATAAGAAAATACAAAAATAGCATAAAAAGGTAAAATTATTTTTTGACAAAAAAAGGTAAATTTATTAATAATGATTAAATTACATAATCAGTCTAAGCAGTAAACAAGAAGTAAAAAGGAGAGAGAAAGGAAAAGGGGCTGACTTAATTCTTTTGGATTTACTGTGTATGTACGACGTACACATAATGGAAGCTGTTGCGTTGCATTGACAATTTCAAGAAGTTGGCGAAACATGTTGAAAAGCATGGCAGAAAAGAAAAAGAAGCGAGAAACAAAAGATGGAAACGAACCTGGAGCAGCTGCCTTGCAAGGTCTATAGAGATAACTCCTGCACTGCACCCCATTCCGCCAAGATTGAAGCTGTTTATGTTTCCTCTAAGCTTGTATCGATTGACAATCATGGCGGAGAGAGATGGGGTTGGGTTGAAAGTGCAGGAGGTGACCACCAGAATCCCAATATCCTTTGGCTTGATTATGTCAGAAACCTTAGAGAAGAGCTGATCAATAACTCCAAAGATCACCATTTCGGCCTCCTTCCTTGCCTCCTTCGCACATGGTTTGGGAGGGACAAGCAAGAGGCACTCCGGCAAGTAGGTGCAGTTTCCCAAGCCCGACCGTTCCAACACCTTCTTCTGGAACTCCTTGTTCTCCTCCGTGAATCCCCCGTTGAGCCTGGTTCGATCGATGAAGATTTCACGCGTGCACTTGCAGCTGTCGTCGTCGGGCTTGTACACGGCGAAGTTGACTAAGTAGACGGCACGCGGCCGAACCATGAAGTAGAGGGCGGAGAGGAAGATGAGGAGGGTGAAGCAGAGGAAGACGGTGAGGAGATTGTACTGGACGAGGTTGGAGAGGTCGCTGAAGTCTTCGGCGGTGAGGGTGGAAAGATGGGCGGAGACGACGGCGAGAAGAGGGAATACGAAGAGGTACATGGCATGGGAGATGAGATAGTGGTATCCGAGCTTCACGTACTTGAGCCTGACGGACAAATGGAAGTTGGGAAGGCTGGACTTCCTCCTTCCGTTTTGTGTGCTTTCAGCCTCGGGTTGCTGCTGTGGTCCGGCGGCCATAGATGGAACTCTGAAAATCCAGTGATGGGATCGAAGTTTGCTATGGAATTTCTTTCTTTCTTTCTTTCTTTCTTTCTTACGAAGAAGAGATGATATAGGAAAGTGTAAGATGCATGGGATCTATAAAAGAATGGCTGGCTTGCGGGAGGTTTTTGGGGTTGACTAGTGGATGGTTAATAATTCAATAAGCATGTAGTTCTCCTGTTCACCTTTTCTTTTTTGATTCCTAAATATATTTTTAAATCTAAATCATTTGTAATGTTGGATACATCTTATTTTGTGATGTTACTAAAAATAATTTTTAGTTGAAATTTATATCTTATAAAAAATATTTTTAAAGAGTGAATATATAAATATTAAATATTTTAAAATATATATACCGAAATATAGAGTACAAAAAATTGAAATACATAATTGTTGAAAATACACAGATAAATATGATAGATAGTTTAGATTTTAAAAAAATGTATTCTAAGATTACAGACAAAGGGCATGTGACGGTATTGAACCATTACCCTTCAAATGATTTGTGAGAGAAGGCCATTCGCATATATAAACCGCGAGTAGCACCCCTGTCTCTGCACACCACAACAAATTTTTGTTTTAAGTAAACCAATTTTTAGTTGCATATAATATATATGGCTATATTAAATGGATTTCGAAAACAATTTATAATTTAGCTATAAATACTTGATTGTATTTGAGTTGTAGTATTTAAATAAATACAGCTATTTTTATATCAAATGTTGCTAAAATTAATATTTAATGTTGCTATTAAAATTTAGTAGTATTTTATATCAAATCCAGTTAAATTAAAATTCGAATGCAAAAAAGTGAACGCAATAAATTTCTATTCATCGACAATGTCAAATCACTTTGAAGTTAAGGACTAAATGAATGTTCTCTTCAAAAAAAAAGTACTAGATAAGTATTGGAATCTTGCATTGGCTTTTTTTAAGATCAACGTAAATCTAATATCACATTATACCCGGATTAGTGCACCCCGTACATTTACTTTTAGTACACTTGAGGTGTGTTTATTAAAAAATAAAAAAATTATCTAGAATTTTTCAACATAAAACTTTTCATTCTCTGCAACAATTCTAATTTTTAATTATTTCTTCGTATCTTATTATACAAATTACGATATTTTTCAATCATTTCTACGCAACTGCTCGTACAACTAATCTATATATTTTAATTTTATTCTTTTTTTTGAAAAATAACTTTATTTTATTTATTCATCTTCATCATTACCTTTATCATATCGTATAATTTTTTCTTATTTTGAAAACTTATACGCCAAAATTTTTTTAACAAAAGTTCTTTCACTTTCCAAATACACCATTAATGTACTACATAATTTTCTATTCTTAAATTATTTTATATATTTATGTAGGCCTAAGCATGAATGATTCATATAAAAACTCATTTTTTAAAAAAAATTCAATGAGAAATGGGTTTTTATTTTAAAATTTAAAATAAAATATTAAAATAATCAGAAAATCTAAAAATTATATATATTGGATATGATTTTTAAAAACTAAAAAAAAAAAAAATTTAAAAGAACTAACCGCCCGAGTGCCCTAAAGCTATAGGCAGCCGGGTGCAGCGGATGGGTCTAGTTGTTTTATAAAAAGAACCATACAATAGAGAACCATCACCACTTTCTTCTGCTTGATTCGAGTCAGAGTCACGTGCTTGAAAGTTGAAAGGTTCATTAAGCCAGTGTCATAATTGAAAGGCTCACGTGCCTGAAGGTTGAAAGTTGAAAGTTGAAACAGTCCATTTACACATGGTGGTTTGGATCGAGGTGGGTCAACACGAGTTGTCATGGAGGGTAATTAACGTAGACCTGGTCCTTTTACAAGACATTCATGACGATATATATCAACGAATGAAAATTTTCCCACTTTCAAAAAACTTTCTTTCCGTCTTCATTAATTATTTGATGGTTCGATTGCGTGATAGATTCTCCTTTTTCCCATATATATTTATAGTTTGTGTTGGTGTCAGTCATGGCTCTGGCTTCTGAGCAGGGTCTTTAATATGTTTTGTTACTTTGTTAGACGATTCTCCCACCTCCCGGCCCCGTCACTTTTTGAAGGCACACTCTCACACGCTTTCGAGCCAGGACAAACTCATGCAATGTCGTATTAATTTAACTACTTGGCTTTCGTGGTACGCACCCAAACATTAGCCAGTTGTTGTTGGACGTTGTTGTCAGCTACGTATATTAATGCACCTAAAGCTCTTTTTTTAATTAACTTAGTAATCCTTTTTCAGTCAGAATTATTGTTTCACGATTACAGATTTCCTAACTAGCAATATTATCTCGGTGAAGAAAAGCATAAAGTCAGCATTTTTAATTACCCGATTATCTTAATTTTTCTCTCTTATTTTTTATTTCAAATCTTTTCTACTTTTACTTAGTATTCTAATCATTTCTTATATTTTTTTCATACACTTACCCATTTTATCTTATCTATTTTTACTTTATTAGTATTTTACCCATATCATATCCATTTCATTCCCCCCGTTTATCTCTTACCAAACAGCCCAATGTTGGAACAAATCTGTATTGTTTACGAGTCCTTTTCAGTCCGAACCATGGTATGACGTGCACTTCAGTTAATTATATCCCTTTTGAAAAATCTTTATTGACAGAAACAAGTGATCCGGCATATGATGTGAATATACTTAAGGGTAGATATAAAAACAACTAATATATTAAGAAAGATTCTTATCATGGTTTATTTTAAATTAATTGCCGTTGATGAATCCTAATTATTTGGCTTTGCTTGATTTCGTAAGCTTTTTTTTAAGCAGTAATTTCCTAATCTTAAAAGTTCTTTTATGAGGCGAATAAGGATTTTTTTGTATTTTGGCCCCTCCAATTTTGTGTACTTACTTTTTAATCTATATGTTTTGCGGATTTAATTTTTAAATCCTGCAAGTTTGCTTCATTTGTGTTTCAAATCCTATAGATCTATTATCATCAAAACACCCAACTAACTGCTGTTGTCTATGATAAAAAGTCTAAAATGCCCTTATGGCTTAATTGAGTTGACTTTATGAAATGAATCAACAATGTATTTTCGTTGTGCACTAGTTGAGTTGACTCATTTTATGAATTGATCTATATAAGCAGACAATGCAGTTTTGATGCCCTAGTTGAGTTGACTCGCCCTCCAAAGCAACCCATATATGTGGACTAAATAATTTTGTATGGCCTAGTTTTAGTCGACTCAACCTCTGATTGTCTGATATATATACAGACAAGATAGCTTTGTGCGGCTTAGCATGAGTCGACTCAAGACTTGCAAACAGTGTGATTTTTGTTGTAGCTACGTCGAGTTGACTTTTTTCATGAGTCGACTCCTTATTAGTAGATTTTTTTGTTCATTTGATGACTTGCATTAACGGCAAGATTTAAAATACAAATTAAGCAAACTTAATTTTTCTTAACTTTAAATACTCAAATATCAAAAATCAATATTTTGAAAATTTCCATCGGCAAAGATTCAAAAGATCGAGTTGGCTGCATAGACTGTCCACACATTTTCTTAACTTTAAAATATTTTTTTCCAAATCTAAGCCATTTAGTTTATTTAGCATCATTTGTTTTATCCTAACCATCATGAGTTACCAACTGACAAGTAGTGTTGTTGATACCTACTAGTGGCACTAAATGTGTCAGCGCAGGTTCGAAATCTCCTTGTGTGAGGAATGTCTTTGTGGAAGTTATATTTCCCTTAGTATTATGGGAGCTTTGTCTCTTAATAGAGTTTAGGTGGGAGATTAGTGTCTCCAGAATTAATATGTCAAGTATGTTGTCTCTATCTTGAATATTAAAAATATCTCAGAGTTTGATTGCAATATAACCTGAGATACAAAATACATACCAATCAAAAAAAAACCATCACGAGTTAATGTCCATTTCGTGAGGTCAATCCATGGTCTACCAAACAGCATGCATGAATGCACAAGGTAGATAGCACTGAATAATTGCCACATTTTCACTACTGCATCATCATCAATTGTCAATATCAATATAGCTCTGATCCATAAGACATCTGCCATCCCTCTCATGTGTCTATTGCCAGTTTGCCACGTCAATTAGTTAGCAAAAAGATACTCCCCTTTCTCAAGCAAAAAGAAAGGAAACTTATTACTTTACAATATTTTGTCTATGAAAATGATTTGACGGGTCTGACACCTCGTTGGAACTTGGAAGCCTTGTTCCATCTGCCTTTCCTCTTTTTTTTTAATTAGGTATTTATATATTATATCTTAATTTATCTTACAATCAAGGCTTGAAAAATTCTTACAGGTGTTAATGAGAAAACCACAAGTTTCCAAAGATCAAGAAGGGCAACTCTACGCTCTAAAACATTAAAGAAAAGATCACATGCTCCTAAATATTAAATGAGACTCCCACCAGGTTTCAAACTAGATCATCTGCATAAGAAGATATGTCTTCTACCACCTGTGTGCTAGATGCAAGTGGTGCTCCCCTCTTTTCTGAAAAGGCATCATGATACATGGGGGGACAGAAGTATTAAATATGCGGCACAAAGCACATAATAAGGATGTGTAACTGCAATTGGTAATGAGAAAAAAATAAACTCATTACTGCAGTAAGTGCGGTTGGCAACAAAAAATTGTACTTCAAGGATATGCAATTACATATTTGTTCCCTGTAATAATTATCAGCAGCAGCTATGTCATTTGAATAACCACTGCAGGTTTTGAAATGAGATACATTTGACTTAGGGTAAATAGATAAGTGATAAACTTCCTTACTACTTTTCTACATATTTTTTGAGAAATAATTTAACATTTTATAGAATCTAAAATGTCAAATCATAGGTGAAAAAAGTGGAAAAAATGTCACGCATTCCTAAACATACCTTAAATAAAATTTAGCAGCATTTAGTAAGCTGAGCATCCCACCACTATGCACACTTCTCAAAAATAATTTACAGATGTCTCAACGTTCTTAAAATATACGTCAATATACTTATATTTTTAAAATATTTATAAGAATTAAGTACTCAAAGCACGCGAGACCAATGCCCATAAACCAGTGTTATTAAAACCGGACCGGACAGGCCGGTTCGACCGGTCCGACCGGGAACCGGTCCCCAATCCGGTTCGATAGTATACGGTTCGGTTCAATACATATAAACCGTAAAAACCGTCGAACCGGCGGTTGGACCGCAGAATACAGTCGGACCGGTTCGACCGGTTCGTTCGAAAAAAAAAACGAAAACAGCGGCAGCGCACGGAACGGCCAAATCGACAATCGCCTCAGATCCCTATTCCCTAATCTTCCTCTTCTCGGCTTCTTCCAGTCGCAGGCTCGCAGCAGCTCGCCTCTTCTTGGTTTCCCCTTGCCAACCAGCAGCTCCGGCGATTCCAGCGACCGGCAGCAGCGTCCAACACGGCACGGCAGAATCTCTGTTTTCCCTCCAGCCGCATCGCTGATTCGCCGCAACAGGGCAACGAATTGAGCAGGCTGCCATTCACTCGGATGAGGTTTTTTTTCCTTGATGACTTATCAAATAATATGAAAAATTCTTTCATTCTCCCCGATCTTATTAGCTTAGTAGCAGCTGTGGAAGTCACAGTAGTTGTAGCAGAGTCAACTAGAAAGATGACCAATCCCACCCCATCATGATTGGTGGCGACTCGGATGGCATATGATTAACTACGCTATTCAAACTTTGGCCCTGGATTCTCAGTCTTCTCGAAATGTCTCAGAGAGAAAGGAGCAGTAGATTTTTATGAGAATGATAGCTGGCTAGAAAAAGCCGCAACTGTATTGTAATGGGGAGAGGAGAAAGACGGGGTTGGTTCAGATTCTTTCGGGAGGAAGAAACAGCGAGATCGCTGTTTTATAGGATCCCTAACAACCCATATCAAAAAATGCATCGACCAAATTCTGTTTTCATCCGTGGCTTGATCTTGTTACTAATTTCAAAGCAGAGAGAAAGTTCTTCGGATTTGATGCTCCTCTTACACCGTCGAATCTTTCTACTCTGGCTACAGAGCCTTTTAAATTTCATTCTGCTTAAGACCAGCTTCCATTGGATGCCTTGTGGCAAAAATGCAAGGAAAGAAAGTGCTCATCGTTTATAAAATTTTATAAAAATATAATTTTATATTTTTATCAATATATTTATTTAAAATTTAAAAAATTTAATATTTATGACATCATAAATATGTCATGCTGACGTCACTGGTCGAACCGGTTCGAACTAGACCAGTTCCTTTACCGGTTCGATTCTGACAACATTGCCATAAACGGGCTTCATTTTTTATTTTTGCAAAAACATGAATAGCCATATATGCCAACAGGGGATAGCCCAGTTGGTTACAACCAAGGCCCAGATGCCATGAGGTTGCCCGTTCGACCCAATGTTTCCCGTGCGAACTCCCCCTCGAGGCATCAGGCGGAAAAGCTGGCAGATTTTTCTCTATTGCCAACCATCAAATCAGGAGCGTCACCAATTCCATCTTCTCAGATACAGAGATGGAGACGAAACGATAGTAGTGCGTGACCAGAGGTGCAGTTGTCAGTCGGGATTGCCGCACTGGCAACAGGGACTGTTGGGCAATGACAGAAGAAATGACGGAACTCAGGGGGCCTCATGCAAATGACCTAGGAGATCGAGTTCGTCTCCTTTAAGGCGTAAAACTAATTTCTTGCGCAAAGGTCAATCAAAGAATAGGCGGAACTACAGTCATTTTGGCAAAGAACAGTTGGACCATTTACAACGAACAGTCAGCAAAATTACATTAGTTCATTGACCTGACAAGGAATTTTATCCAGAAATGCTCTCTTGAAGATAAATACAACAGCAAAGTTACAAAATGACTAATCGTGATCAGCTCATATAACCACGTTTCAGGTGTGCTTACATGCCCCAGACGCCACGGGCAGTTGTGACTTTGTTGCTGGGTCTGGAAGTCAGCTCGAACAAAATTCTGGCAAAGGTATCCGAATGCCTGCCATCAGAGAAGAGGATCTCTGCAAATGTATTTTCATAAGCTAGAAGCAGGGCCCTGTTTTGTGGTTCAGACACCAGGCTCTCTAATATCATTGCAGCTTTCCTACAGATCTCCGGCACTGGATGTGGAGTCTTAACCACCTTCAGAAGTCTATCAATAGCCCTGAGTCAAAAGATGTTTAGGATGATGAGACTATAATTCCTTCAAGGAATCAATACGCTGTTCAAGACTCGAAGAACTAAGAGGAAGATCAAACCATCGTTCACTTGCAAGTTTTAGCCTGCAGTCCATATTGACTTCTGCAAGATTGTAGAGTGCCCCAACCGCTGCTGCCTGTGCATCTACTGCTGGAAAGCTTAGAAGATCCACCAACCGCCTGTAAATCTGCAATGCCAACAGTGCATTTAGATAAACTGCCCAACGTTTCATATGCTTCTTGGTAAAACTACAAGCATAAAACCGAACCCATTTCCAGTAGTAGAAAGTTTTGAACAATCTGACACCAATTTCATAAAAGAGTTCCTGCAAACACCTCAAATCCATGTTGGCCCCACGCTAGACAACAGATAGGCATTATGATGTAGCTAAGCCAAAAATAATGCATGCAACTGAAACAATCAGCCAGACTTGCATGCAGAAGCGACCGAGCAGTAAAGAGTCAAAAGGTCCAAATATAAAGCATGCACATAAATTACCTGAAAGCACTGACACTACAGTTGGATCATGGCAAAGTAAGAGGCATAACGGTGAGTGTAAATTTGGATCAAGGCCATGTAAAAAGATATAGATGTGGATCTGGTTTATCAACCTCTACAAGAAATGCAAAACTGAGGGGAAAAGATTCCAACCTGTGGAGCAAATGGAATTAGGAAAGGCTCGTTATCAGGATTTATTATTAGGCGGCCAAGCAATTCAGCAGCTGCACAGTGCCAAGCCTTGGTTGAGGATCCCAGCATTCCCATGATGGCTTGAACTGCACGTTTCTCCCTGTTACAGCAAACGACAACTGATGATAAATGATGGCAGATTGATATGAAGTAAAGCAAAATTAGCCATTGAACCATCTTACGTTATTTTGATGTATGATGGCTTTGAGGAGCTGAAGATTCGCAAATCCAGTAGTGGTGCCAGATTGACAATTGTCTCAAGTGCATTCGTTATCAGTTCCTCATCCTCTGAACACAAAAGCAACTTAGAAATCATAAGCAAAAAGTCTTGCACAAGCAGCTCAGAACACTGTACAAACGAATAAAATATGCTCTGCAAAAAGAATGACAGTATTGAAGAACGCATTTAAGTATGCTATGCATAGGATCAAGGTCAAATTCCAAATGAATGTATTCATTAAAGAGATTGAAAGGTCCTCCACTCATCTGGGTAAAAGACACTACCATTGACCATAATTTTTCGAAGTATACACTTAATAGACTAACATTCCTTAATAAGGCCCCACTCCAAGCAAATAACTATCTCAAGAACGTGCTAATATTCAAAGGAACTTCAAGTATAGCATCGTGAAGATGAAACATATAAGCCTTCTGGACTAAACAAACATAAGTTACCTGGAATCTTTCTACAAGCAGAACTTCTAGGAAATCATTCATATGGAATCAATTTTATCTCCTGAGCAGGTTCCTTGCATTCCCCCCGCATTGATTATAGTATAAAACATTGCTCGTACCATAGGTAACATATGCCATAGACTATTAGGAGAATAAATTGCATCAATTTCATAATATCACCAATATCTCATGCTTTAGCAATAATATCAGTATCGAATTTTCAGCAGCATCATTTAGCAATGAATACTTCCAATATGACCACCAACAATTTATTTGGATGGTAGAATCACAGCAAACATAATATCAGGATCTGTATAAGATTCAAACTTTATCTACTCCCATTGGAAAGCCTATGGTTTACCCAAGAAATCTTAGTCACCAAAAGTGAAATTATTGCTGTAAATATTGTGTCAAACATACCACTGATACATTACAAACGTCAAGTATAACAGCAAAATTATGAATGTGAAACTCCCAAAATCAGAAATAAAGAATCAAAAGGAAAGAACTTGTTCAATTTGTATTTGAGTTCCTATTTTATCTTTTCCAACCCATCCTGACTTTATCAGGGTTTGGTAGGGTTTTTCAGAGTTGGATTGGGATACTTATGGTTAAACCTAACTAAATTTGAAAGACGGTTAGTTGAGGCATTGGGCAAACCTATAACAACTCCAGCTCAATTTTTATAACCACCCCGCCCAAAAAAACCCCAAAACACTAACAAAACAACCAAATAAAGAAAAAGGTTTAAGCGTGTGTCCTCATTGCACGTTTAATACCCATTTTGATTGTTTGGATAATTGGATTAAATATGTCTGTGAGTGCATGCCTTCATTGCAAGGTCAATGGCCATTTCATTTATTGGATAAATTGTACTCAAGGTGTGTCCTCACAACAACTTTAATGCCCATTCACTTATTGGATTAAATTTAAACTAGAATTTTGTTAGATTGACTACTTTAGATATACTTTTATGATTCTATCTCCAGATTAGGCCTGATTTCCTTTTTATTTTCTATCCATCATTTAATTAGAACTAGAACTTCGTTAGGATTGTTGTTTTAGATAGGGTTTTATTATTCTTTCTCAATATTCTACATACTTGGTGGGTGGTTGTTAAAATAAAAAACTTTTCAAACCGAGACTTTTTAATCTAAAACTTTTTACCCTCCACAGCTACTCCATTTTTTTATTATTCCTTCACTTCTTCCTATACAACTATCCTATTTTTAAATCATTTGTATACAAATACTCACACATCTAACCTATCTATTTTAACTTTATTCTCTTTACTCATCATCATTACTCCTATTATATCACATCATTCTCTCATATTTTAAAAACTTTTACACTAAAAATTTTTCATCAAAAATTTTATCACTTCCCAAACACACCCTCTGTAAATAAAACTTTTTAATTCCTTTACACATATTAACTATTAATAAACCAAATAGAAATGATGAAATTGTCTATAAGCATTCTCATACCAGCTGTCACAAAGTAAAATCTAAGAAGTACCAACGTGAACTAATTTAAACTACAAGTTTCAAATAACCCAAAGTCAATTCAATCCTTTTAGGGATAGATTAAGGTTGGCAAAGGTTTCTAAATATCATTAGAACTAATGTTGGGATGTAAGGTGCTTTATTCAGTCACTAATCTCATTTTGGATGATATCCTGCGTGAAACAAGAAAATGAAACACACTCATTGCACTGGAATTGGATCCAAAGGTCACTTAGAAGGAGGATAAATTCAGAAGAGATTTCAATTTCAGAAAGCAACAGTCTCACAGAATCAAGCATACGACTGGAAAAAAGAACTTGCTAAAGAACAGAAAAATATGTCAGGACTATCCTCACCAGTATTTTGATCTTCTATGCACTGAAAGACAGTTTCAAGGCAATGCCTATGCTGAGCCATAATAATTTCATTCTCTGGCATAAAGGAAAAATTACGGATGACATTTGAAGCAGAAATGGCACACATTTGTTTTTCTATTCTTGCTTCATCATCCACATTAAAAAGCCCGTCTTCATCATACCACCACTCTGAACGTCTCTTGGAGCCCTTAACTACCAAGTTTTCTGCATTTGAAAATCCAGCTCCACTGTCACATTAGAAAGCCTATGTCAGGGTTCTGGCTTGATAAACAAAGAAAGGCCAGGAATTGACTTATCAACATCAAAGCCAACAATTTGCATTAGATTACCTGCTGCGGGAGAGAGTATCATTTGATCCCATCGCCTCATATTCATGCCCAAAACCTGTGACTACAGAATTCTCACCCAAGGATCTCATCCTAGGTGGCTTCGTGGTGTCTTTCGGAAGGGCTATATCACGCCAATCATCAACCTGTCATTATAGAATGAATTCAGTTGAAAAAAAGAAATTGGCAATATAGGAAATGTTCTCAGAAGGCAAACGGAAACATAAAAAGTCTTTGATGTCCTTCAATGGGAAAAATTATCTTTCCATGATCAGCCTGCTCGCACATTGAAACACCATTGCTTGCATATCATTCACTTAATAAGCCAACGCAAAATCTCTAATTGGAAGATCTCAACCTTCCAACTGTGGCAAACAAATGATTAGGAACTCTTGCAGAAGAAGTCTGCAGAATGGATCAATAGAGATCTCCGTGGGTTCCTTATGCATAAACCATGCCTGTGTATAAATGCATCAATGATGGGCCATACTCATAACTCAAGATCAACAAATTTGGATTTTTTAAACATTTCTATGGAAGCTTCCTTCTCCAGACAGGGCAAAAAACGATATGGCTGAGGAGGTACATGAGAAAAGATAGAAGCTAGGAACACCTACAACTTGGAGAAGAGCATCCAACAGGCCAGGTATTTTAGCAAGAGGTGTTGCATCCCGACGAACTTCATCCTTTTCTTTGAAGGAGAGCAGTGTAAGAGTATTCAATGCCCATGTCAATTCACTCTTCAGCCCACTCTGCAGAGCCAGCACTATCCTTTTGTTATTCTGGTCTGTATAATAACAAAATTTTGTTAATACCCAGCAAGGGACAGCATTTTAGAATAACTAATATTTATTAAAGAGGAGGCAAAATAAAAACTTCCGTGCACAATCAAGGTCAGAAAACATGAACAAAATATGCATCCAAAACGCAGAGAAAAGAAACCACGTAGGGCTACAACCTATCCAAAAGGCTTAAATTTCCCAAACGAGTTCAGGAAAGTCGCATTTCGAGGAGCGGAAACCTAAAAGCAAACAGAAGAGGGTGAGGAGGAATAAAATAGAGAGAATCTGACCGGCAAAAGAGCTGTGAACTTGGAGGGATGGGCCGAGGAACGTCGGAGGAGCGGCAGCATCGCCGGCAGCTACTCCGACAGAAGCGCCGGGGATGTTGGCACCGAAAGGCCGGTGGCGCTTCGACGCTGGCGTGGCACCTCCGCCGGATGATCCGGCTACCTTGCCCTGATCTCTCTTCTGCATGTTTTCTCTCTCCCAATCGTAGCAAGACCCGACTCCTTCGTTCCCTCCCTCCTTCCGAATGAAATCCTGAAAGCCACCGTAGCCGCTGGTCCTGCAGTCCTGCTGTTCTCTCCGCTCCCACGTGGGAAATATGCACGTGCAAGTGCCTGCGATATCAAGCCCCTCGGTCGGGTTTAAACTTTAAACTTTAAAGTGAGCCTAAGGACCTTCGGCGTACCCGGGTCCGGCCTTACCATTAAATATTTCCGGGGATGAAGTACTTAGCTGCTATTTCATTACGAGTATGCGCTATTTTACTTTAACCACTGATTTTTATCTAAGCTCCGGAAAAAATAGAAATTGTTGAAAAAAATTAAAATATTTTATTATAAAACGCATCACGCGTTCGTTTTGATGTACGTGAACGCTTTTATTTTCATTTATCTTCTTAAAATTGTATATTTAGCTATTTCGATAATACATCAAGTGATAATGCGGAATATTTGCACTTCCATGTAATTAAAAAAGATACAAAGTACTTTTCTTATATATTCAGGTTATATAATAGCGATTTTATATAACTTTCTTAATCTTACCTTGATTTCATTTATCTTCTTAAAATCGTATATTTAGCTATTTCGATAATACATCAAGTAATAATGCTGAATATTTATACTTCCATGTAATTAAAACAGATAAAAGTACTTTTCTTATATATTCAAGTTACATAATAGCGATATTATATAACTTTCCTAATCTTACTTTGATAATTTACCTTGATGCTAAAGAGGCATGATTTTGTTAACTATGACTAATTAATAATTTATTTAGTCAGGTGAATGAACAGGTGAATGAACTTATTTTTATTTATTTATTTTTCATAAGTTTGCTAATATAAATATATTAATATATAAATAAAGTTATGCTATTTTTTAAATATATTTTTGGTATTTAAACCAATGTTGTCAGAACCGAACCGGTTCGACCGGTTAAACAAACTGGTTTGAACCGATGACGTCAGCATGACATATTTATAATGTCATAAATATTAAATTATTTTTAAATTTTAAATAAATATATTGATAGAATTATATTTTCATAAATCCTAAATATATATGTTAGATTTTTAAAACTACAATATAAGTATAAAACATGCTGGAGGGACAGGGGCAGGCTGCAGTAGGGATGGGGGTAGGCCACAGTAATCACACATACATATATATTATTTGTGATTTCTGATAATTCTAAAAATCTTCATATAATTTCATATTAAATTCACACTTTTTGAGTATAAAAATGTTAATTAAATACATATTTTATGTGAAATTCAGTGAAAATTACATTTTTCATAAAATCTTTAATTTTGCTATAAAACGGGTCATTTTGCAGCTTTTTATTGAAAATATAAAATTATGAGTCAATGGGCTAGAAAATTTTAATGTTGAAAAGTGTATTAGCTTATTAATATAATTTGGGCAAATTTATAAAATTATTTAATTGGAAAAATCATACATATATGACTATAATTATATTTTAAAATATGGGGAACAAAGTAGATTATTATATTTAGATAAATTAAATTAAAGGATAAACTGAGAAAGTGAATTAAACTAAGATGATATATGATATTATTGAAATTATTTATCAAAGAATTAATATTTAAATTTGTATTTAAAATTTTAAATCCACTGCAGAAGCACTGAACAACCATGCACCACCGGAGCACCAGTTATGGTACTCCATCAACCCCAAATGTAGCCGCCGCAAGCCTGCAACTGCGTCTACAATCAAAATATCAAATTCGAAGCCTAAATGCCCAAATTCAAATGACCGAACCCATCGTTAATAGCTGTGATTGCCCAAATCCAATTCGTCTGCAATCACGTTGAGATGAAATCGGGAGAACTCATCGGGAGACAAAATCAATTATCGCCTCTAGTCGTCACCCATCGTTAATACACATCGATCTCCTCAGCGCTCCAAATCGGGAGAACTCAACTAGCAACATGACTGGTAGCAATTTTTGTACCTCCTAAACCCACCAGAATTACTGCCATCAATTCTGCCCAAATTCATAGCTTCCATTTTTTAACCATCGATTCCAACTACCAAACAGAGCAGGCGACGCCGCGGACGGCGAGCAGGCGTTGGGCAGCGAGTTGGAGACGGGGAGAGCGGGAGTCAGGCAAAGGCGGGCGAGCGGTCGTCGGGCGTCGGCGAGTGACAATAGGTTTCATGGGCGAAAACGAGAAGACGAGCGGGCATTGGGTCCAACCGGGTGAATCCGGTTCAACCGCATGTTACGGTTCGACCGCCGGTTTGCCGATTTGGTCGGTTTTATGTATATAGACCAAACCGGATGCAATCGAATCGGAAACTAGACCAGTTTCCGGTCCAACCGACCAGTCTAGTCCGGTTCTTGCAACAGTGCTTTAAACTGTTATATTCGTCATTTTTAATGGTTGAAAATTACTAAAATAATCCTACGATTAAAATTTAAAAAATATATGCACTTCTTGAAAATAATAAAATTTAATTTATATGTCAAATACATCTAAATTAATGAGTTTATGAAAAAAAGGGGAACAAAATTTTAAATAAGTTTTTTAGCCCGGGCTTAACTCGGATCATACCTCGTCGCTAAGGCCCTCTGTTCGGCGTCATCCTTGTCCGTATCAGGCTTCGTACTCCTACCTCCCTCTTTCCCTTTCGATTTCCGACTGCAATAAGCCAGAGAACCATCATCAAAGCCCATCCCTGCCTCCCTATTTCTAACAGTGAAATCGGAGCTTCGCAAAAATCGTTGGACTGTTAGAATCGAAACTTTGCAAAGCTTTCCAAAAATCGCCGGAAGCTGCAACTTTAATTTGTTGGAAACTCGAATCGGAAACCTGTGGAAATCGCTCTCTGTTAAACGCTCTTGCATTATATCCAAAAAATTTACTTTATTGTTCATGAAAATCAAGAGCGTGAGATTTACATATTACATGCTTGTACTTCACAATTCGATGGCCTACACGTATGAGCTTTCCATCCGAATGCGCAGAGACTTTTTGGTCTTGATGAAAAAGTGGGGCTCATAGATCGTAAAGGCACGTTTGTTGATGTGATTTCTTTTAGATTGTAGGGTGGGGCGGAAAATGAAAAATGAAATATTTTAAAATTTATATGATTGATATGCAATAGTGAGATAAAATTGAAATAAACATCGTTATTGAAGGGTAATCGTACGGAAAATAATTGAAATGTTGAAGAAAAGTTGGAAAGATACAGTTGTAACGATTTGACGGAAGATGCGGAAGACAGGACGTCCGGCCTCACCCTATCCCACCCCGCTTTCCTCATTTACCACATGTGCCCTGACAGTACGTATTTTCTTGTCCACATGTATTTTATAATCATCTTAATTTGTAAGGTTATGAGACATTCTTGTATTTTTTTTCCTTTAATATTCTAACAAATATTCTAACTATATCTCTTATTTTCTCTACTCTATGAATGCTCCCACTAAATACGGAGAGTACCAATGTCATAATCATTCAACGCTTTGCCAACGCAATGGCTATCAACTAGGAGTTTAATGGATCGGATTGGATGAGCTAAAGCTTGATCCTTCTCCCAACCAATTTAAATAATCTCGATTCTAGTTCATTTATTAAGTCATTAACAACTCATTTAATAAATAGATTAGCTTATTCAAATAAGTAAATAAATTAATTAATTAATGGATTGTTAACGGGTTGTATATATATGTTGCAAACAAATCAAAACTAAGTTAATTTAAAGTTAAGTATAATATTTGTGATTGTCATAGTGAATTGATCTGCATCGCTGGGATATATATCATAACCAAATCTTTATTAAAAGATGAATATATATTCGACGCATTAGCACAAAGAATGACAACTTGGCAAGATAAAAAAAAAAAGAACGACAGAGAAGGAGAAGACAGTAATAAAGATAAAGAAGGACACGATTAGAAACGAAGGAAATAAGAGAGGATAGATAAAAAGGGAGATGATAAGAGACTTTAATAGAGAGAGAAAGAGAGTTGCAAATAAGAAAGAAAAAGTCTTATTGATTGCATTTTCAAGTATCGATAAGGACCACGGTGACAATGTCAAAGCATAACAATAAGAAAAAGTTGTGGATTTGTGAACAATGGAAGAAAAATAGAAAATCAAAATAAAAATAGACTGAAGATTTATCAATGGATTATAAATAAGTTGATGTATAGATTGACGGGTTATAAAATTTTAACATTAATCTATTTATTTATTTATTTAAATGGTTAAATGGGTTGGCGGATTATAAATTATTTATCAAATAATTTCACCCCAAACCCATTTATGGATGAGTTGGATGAACAATTTAACAGGTTGACCAGATCATTAATGCCCCTACCGTTAATGAAGTTATCAACTAGACAACGCCTGGTTAGCTAAGAGTACGCGTTTCTAATTATTTAAAATGGATCGAATAAGTTTTTATTTTTATATCTATAGAGTATGGTAAGTTTTAAGTAAAAAAAAAAATACCGACTATTCATAATCGTCTGGAATTACTAGTACATGTTCAATATATACTCAATGAAGTATCTTTTATATTGAAAGAAATAAATATATTTTTAAAAAATATAAAAATCTGTTTAATTTATCAATTAATTAATAGATTTTAATAAATATATTTTGAAAAATTATGTTATTATCATTGCCACTATAAGTTTTTAAGCAAAATTTATAATAAAATTTTAGTTTTCAAACATAATATAAACACTATTTTAAATAACTGATCTGGATCCGCAATGAGAACCAACTCGATATTAAAAAAAGAGCATGACAGGCATAAAATTAACCCACTTTAAAAATAAATAAAGTAGGGTAAGAGTTATTAAAAATAAGATAAGGATATATTTGACTTGCCGAACCTCTCCAACCCAAGTTCGTCCTCACGTGTCCCTCACTTGTCCCTTCTTAAAGTAATGACCCTCTTGGATAAGTCACCAGGCAAAGCACCCGCGAGACATCCAAGGCAATACGGCACGTTTATGATTACAGTTCTAATTTCTAAAATATGTGAAAACCCACATCTAGCGGGATGAAGGTAATTACATTATTTTTGCCTTTTAAAATTATTGTTATTATTATTATTATGGGTAATTGTATATTTTCAAAGATTTAAAATTAAGATTATAATTTTTATTTTTATTTTATCAATCTATCGTATATTTTATGTAATTTGCCAATATATACTGGTTTAACCCTAATTTATGGATGAACTGGTTGGACCATAGCTAGTCCTTTGTTTTTTTTTTTTTTTTTTTGATGAAGTATATTTACAGCATATCTCAATTCATATCACATTTAAAGTTTTAAGACAATTCTAACAATGTTTCAAACGGGAGACAACAAGCTCCTAAATATCAACGGGGGAGACCACCAGCTCCCAACCAAATAAGAAGGATCACACACATGCCCCCATAGAGATTTGGTTCGAAATCCCCACCTGAGATTCGAACACCCGCCGGTGAGAATGAAAGTTTCGTTCCGCACCCGGCGACCAAACGAGTGGTAGCTAGTCCTTTGTTTGATTAATGAATAATTTATTTCATCTACTAGATTCAATATCATTTTTATTATTATGAAAACTAATATTGTTAAAACTAAACTAGTTAGCTAGTCCTTTGTTTGATTCGTTAACTGGTTTGGTTTTAACAGTATTAGTTTTCATAATAATAAAATTGATATTGAATCTAGTAGATGAAATAAATTATTCATTAATCATGGAGGGAAAATAATAAATATGATTGCATAAAAAGTAGAATTTCATGGAAGCTCGAAAGATGAATAATATAATTTTATTAATTTTTAACAGCGAGGCGGCTTCAATGCTTTGTAGGGGTGTAAATAGGGTCGGGTTCAACCCGAGTCCGCATCAACCCGAACCGATTTATACCATGGTTGGGTTGATATTTTGAAAATTCGGTTTTTGAAAATCGGGTTCAACCCGACCCGATTTTCAAAATCGGATTGAGTCGGGTTAGGGGGTCGGTCGACCCGACCCGAACCAACTCGATTTTATAAGATATGTATTTTGATATGTTTATGAGAGTGTATTTCATTTATGTTGTTTGAATATTTAAATAAAATTGTGTGGAGTTTGGAAATATGTTTGACAATTTGGTTATGAAATGTTGTTTGAATTTATTTGGTTTGGAAATATATTTGGTTAATTAGTTGTGAAATTATGTTTGGATTATTTGGTTATGAGTGTGTTTGGTAATGAATAAAACTTTTGATGAAAAGTTTTGGAGAATAAAAGTTATCAACTGATGTGATATGATAGGGGTAATGATGAGTAATAAAGAAAATAAAGTTAAAATAGATAGGTTAGTTGTGTGGATAGTTTTATATAAATGATTGAAAAGTAGGGTAGTTGTATAGGAAAATGTGAAAAAATAATTAAAAAATATGATAGTTAAAAATATGATAATTGTAGAGAGTGAAAAGTTTTAAATTGAAAAGTTTTAATTGACTTTTTCTTTCAATTGCCAAACATACCCTATATTGCATTGTAAATAGGTTGTTTAGATGTTCGCTTGCATTGGTAATTTGAAATAACGAACAGGTAAATTGGGAATTTGAGATGTTTGTAGTTTTGATTGGAAGTCAACTAAAAATGTAAGTAAGACTATGATATTCGTTTTTTCATTTTGCATAATTTACTGCAATACTTTTACTTGGCTTTCATTTTTTGACTTGCAGGGGACATTAATTGCTCAAAGAATACAAAAGCAAAAAAATAAATCAATTGCAAAACTTATCATCAACTTTTGAGTTACGTAAAACTTTTTAGTACTTATTTTTTTTATAATTATCATTGCTTTTTTGTTATTTTAGAAATTTGGGTGAACAAAAGCTTAACTAACATTGACAATATGTGTAATCTATTAGCCCGATTTCTAACCCGAACTGAACCGATTTGAGGTTGGGTTAAGGTGTGAAAAGTAGAGTTGAAAGTAGGGTTGGGTTGAGATTTTACAAGGTGGGTTAGAGTTGTATTTGTCCCAACCCGAGTCAACCCGACCCGATTTACACCCCTAACGCTTTGAAGTTTGAACTGGGTATCGCGAAAATTTAGGCTATGTGCCTTGCAGGACCGTCCACAGCCGGGACGGGAAGGGACGCCACCAAGCCCACAGGGCCACGATGGAGTGGAAATGTGGAATGCGTCTAGCGCGCAATGCTACTCTCGGGACACTAACAGGCATTTAATTAACCACCGATGACCAAATGCTTTGATTGAGATGCACCATCCGCTTCCCATCTTGAGTCTGATTGGGCCATTTTCAGCCGGAAATGGGGCCGACGACTATACGGGAAAACTCATTACTAATAGAAAAATAGCGATTCGTCCGGCCAGCAATATTTGCTTCATTTGCCACGGATATTTTATCCGGTCACATCTGTTACGTTGAGCCGTGGAAAAAGAGGCCACGAACTTTCCACGCAGGTGTGCCATGGACCCCAACCCACCCATTCAACCGAATATTCCATTTTCCCATTTACCGCTCCTTCTGGGCTCTCTGGCCTTACTCCATCACAGGGTAGCACGTGATAACCACGCCTCGCCAGTCACCATGCCCCACTGTGCTTTAATTGAGTTTCGCATCTGAGGTAATATTTTTAAATCGAAATATCAAACAAGTATTTGTATTTACTTTAATTTGTAAGAATTTTGAGTTTTCTACGTAATTTCTCGGTAATAAATTTGCTTCTATAAATACCGTAATCTCTGTTTTCACTTTTCGCTTCTATAATCTATACAGCGCTGATATTTTTCACAAGTTTTATTTTTCGTCCTTTGAACAGTCTGTAGGGAATTTTTTTTTTTAATACAGACAAATTAATGTGATGTGATAGAGATAATAATGATAAGTAAATAGAATAAAATTAAAATAAATATTATAATTATATAAAAAGTTACGAAGAAACGATTGAATATATATGATAGTGTCATGCGAAATGTTAAGAAATCATTATAAAATGCAGTCATAAAAAAGTTTTTTTTTACAAAGCAAGCGTAATTAATAAATTTAAGGCATCGTTTGGTAATATCGAAAATGAAGGAAAGCATTTTTTTGAAAAAAGGTAAGAGTGATGTAATATAATGCAAATAAAATGAGAATAAATGGAATAGTTGTGTTAAAAAATAATTCAAATACAAGAATAAAAATAAAAAATGCAATATTTATTTAGTTAATATATCAAATTATTTTTTACAAATGAAAAAATGATGTTCCACATGAGACGAGTTTCGTAAAAGTATCCCGACTATATAATAGTATTTTTTAAAACAATTTAGTCTGACTATTATTATAATATTTGCTTATATATTGTTATTACATATTCATATAAAATTCTAAACTTGCAACCCTTAATCATAATGTAAATTTGTCAACTTAAATTCTATGTTGAAGTTGAAACCAAACCTCACTTTCATAAACGAAGTTATGATTTAGTTTTGTAAATAGAATTACAATTACAATTACATTTTATATATTATAAATAATAGGCTTACTTTTATAAAATCCTTTTTGTATGGAACCTTATCAATTTATAAAACGGTAATGTCAATGAAAATTGATTTCATCAATTATATTTAATATCATTTATATTATCAAGAAAATTATCTTTTTTATTTAGTATATATGTACATAGGTCCTATATATAAATTATAAAATTAACATAACAAAATAATTTAATGTTAAAATATCAATTTTAAAGTAATGTTTGCAACGTCTAAACGATCTAAAATATCAATACTACACGGATAAATAATTATATAAAATATTATTATATTATAATACATATACGAATGTATCTAAGCTTTTTTTCATAATCTGTATATGAGTATACATTTCGAGCAAATGCGTCACATTTACATACTTGATTTAAATAAAATTAAATTTTTAAATAAAAAAATATTAAATATAATAAATTAATTAAAATTTTATTTAAAATTCAGAGGAGTTACGTAGCTCCACTTTTGTAGCCATGTAAATTGCATTAGCACCCTGAGCTGCACCCCTGTTCCGATGCTCACGGTTCACTGCAGTTGAAAACTTGAAATGCCCCGTAATTCTCGGCGGTTGCTGCGCCACCTGCAGTCGTACGTTGAGGGCTAGTACTGCCGTCCCGTGGTCGTGCCGAAAAGCCAACGGTGACGATTCCCTGACGCTTTTACGTGTCATGTACAGTACACAGCCGACGGGGGGCCCAATAGTACTGAGCACGTTCTTTTGGAGGAGGTAACCATGCTTGTCTACTGGAAATTGGGATGCGAATGGATGTTCTCTCATATATCGCTTGATGTGAGCAATAATTAATCTCATTTGATCAGCTATGCGATGACAATCAAAACGATTTTGAATTTAAATATCGCAAGGCCCCCATACAATGCGTTTTTTTCGTTTTTTATTATTTTTACTTTTTTAGATGTATTTAATTCATATACAAATTTTTACTTTTTTACAATACATTGATATTTTTAAAATTAAAATTTGTAAGAGATGAAAAATGACTTCAACATTTCTGAAATTAATATTTTAAAAATTAAAAATAAGTATATAAAATATTATAAAATGGTAGCACTTGATATAGGTATTAAATACATTTGGAAAAATATATTTACAAAAAATCAACAAAATAATAATAACACAAGGCAATGTACTGGAGCTGACATGCGGCCAGCGGATTGTAATTGCATCGAACGAACATTGTAAGCACTGATTGGATTATTTATCTATCTTTCGTCCACCGTAAACTCGCAACACTGTTTAATTATACAGTGATCCTCAAGAGTGGCACGCGTTCCGAGAGGGGACAAGAACAATTGTCTGACGTTCAATCATCCTTTCGTTAGAAATTGAAATGATCGGAAGAAGTACTGTGCATGGTTTTAACCGGGCAAAAGCGTAAGCCATTACATTGGTGCTTATGTGCAGGGGTAAAACTTGTAGAAAAATGCTAATGTGTAAAAGTTGTCGAATTAAAAAAAAAATGATGTTATATGTTGTGGATAATGATAAGACATAAGTATAATAAAGTTAAAATAGATAAATTAATTGTATGAGCAGTTGTATGGAAATAATTAAAAAGTGTGGTAATTTAAACAGAAAAATGTAAAAAAATAATTAAAAATATGATAATTATGAAAAGTGAACAAATTTTAATTGAAATTTTTTTAGCTCAACCAAACGCACCCTATACGCATGGCCAGTGCCCAGCACATGCCGAAAATTAAAATGATTGAAAAAAGCATGGTTCACGTGACTTTTTTTGTAAAAAAATAAAATGGGATTTCACATGTTATATCATCTCAACTGGTAATACATTCGGACTCCTAAGATATTTTTACCATTTCTACTAACAACATTCTATACACATTTTTACAATTTTTGTTAACAATATTCTACAAACATTTTACTAATATTTATACTTTTTCCTCTTGGATAATATAAATACAAAGATAAATGTAAGCAAAAATAATATCATTCATTTGTAACATAATTGCAATATAACAAATATGTATTCAAATATAAATATGAGTAATTCTCAAAAAAATATAAATATGAGTAATAAGAAATATTATTTGGATATATGTATATAATATATTTTTCATTGGATAGTGCAAATTGAACTGAGGTTTGCTTGAACATTAATCTTAACATTATCTACAATTGATTTCTTGGAGCTCAGGTTTTTTGAATTGGAATCCTAAACAAAGTAAATTCTAATATGTGAAAGTTTCAATTTCTTAGAGTTTACATTAAAAAAAGAGAGTAAATTCTAATGTGTAAATATTTTGGATTCATTGAGTGAGATATGACATTTTTTTGCATTTTGGTTTTTAAACTATGTGTATTTACTTTTTAATCAATGAATTTTACATGTTTGCTTTTTAAACTCAACTCAACTAATGATTGTCATTTGTTAAAAAAAAAGTCTAAAATATCCTTATGACTTAATCGACTCATGCTTGTTAGCTTATATCTACGAATAGAATAATTTTATATACGTTAATTGAGTCGACTCTTAAAATGAGTCAACTTAAATTTGCAAATCGTGCAATTTTTGTTATGATTTAGTTGACTCTTTTAAGAGCAATATCGTCATAAAAAAATTTATATGGTTACTACCGATAAACTTTGGTTTGTCTGGTGACATGCATTGATGGCAGGATTTAAAATGCAAATTAGAAAAACTCATAAGATTTCAAAAGCAAATACGCAAAATTCTTAGGTTAAAAGGTAAATAAGCATAATTTAAAGGACCAAGGTGCAATAACCTGAGATACATCTCAACCCTGCTCAACCTTGAAGATTTTAACATAATTTAGCCATTGAGAAATTACATTCCCAACAATTTAATAATTAACATTGATAATAACTCTATGAGAATAATTAACATACAAAATTTCCAATATGATCCAAAGTTAATTTAATAAAGGACTTCTTAGGGATTCATACATGCACAAGCTTTTTGGGGTAGAAGATGTCAAATTAATAGAAAATGATATAATACGATGAGGGGTAATGATAAAGTATAGATAATTGAAAAGTAGGGTATTTTGTATAAAAAATATAACAAAATAATTACAAAATATGATAGTTATAAGTGTGGAAATTTTTCGATTGAAAATTTTTAATTGATGTTTTTTTAATCTAACCAAAGTCATCCTAAATTACATATTTTCCACAAGGATTTTGTTTAAACAATAGTCGCACGACTTCTTTGAATCAAACATATATAATAGAAATAAGTAATTATTTCAAAAATAATCTTATTTACAAATTATAACATAATTAAATTTTCGATTAATAATGTTATCCATGCAAGCCTCCCAAGCTCTTTTCTGTACATTCCCCAAAAGTTTTCCTTTCTTGAGGCTTTGTCGGGGAGGGGTTTGTTTTATAAAATATGTTTTTTCAGAATTTTTTCATATAATTTATCTTATTTTCCATCATTTCATCTTATCTTTTCATACAAACTATATATTTGAGTTTATTTACTTTACTCTTAATAATTATCCTCATTACATCATATCATTATCTTATATATTTTAAAAGAACTTTTCTGCCATTTTTTAATCATGAAAGGCATACTCTCACTAAAATTTTGGCTCATCAATTTGCCCCTTTGCTGGTTGCAAGTCACGGCTTAAAAATTCTTTTTTCTTAGGTTAAGGGCTAGGTTAGCAAATTTAGCTTAAGATAGACTCAAGTTCAATTAATGTTTCCTTTTTATTCTTGCTCTATTTAAAGATAAATAAAATTTCAATGGGTCGTGGTAAAAAAGTCAACATATACTCATATAATCAAGGCCATAATTTTAAGTATTACATGTGCAACGAACTCTATCCAAAAGGATTGAGGGAAAATAATAAAAAAGAGATAATGAAGATTTTAGGATACTTCGTAAATATGTTTACATAATTTGATTGTAATTACAAATATATTGACTTAGTTTCGAAAATTATAAATAATTTCAGACTCTCCTTCTATGTAACTAAGTTACATAAAAGTAGTTTTATGTGACCCTCTCCATTTATAATATGATGATGATTAATGCAAAATATATTTCATCCTAACATCATTTGTTTAATGATGATACCAAGTTTCTTCTGAATCAAATTTGTGTATATGACGCATTTGCTTAAAATAGATATACTTATGTGTAAATTAAGGAAAACACTTAGATTTATTCACATATGAATTATAATATAACAATAATTCCACATGGTATAATATTTAGATGATTTGGTATTGAAAATACTGCTTTAAAATTAATGTTTAACATAAAACTATTATACATTTACAAACGAAGCCCATGAATGTTGATAAAAGATAAATGAAAGAATTTTCATGACAATATAAATGATACTCAGTATAATAGATTAAGTAAAATTTTCATTCATCACTAAGATATTAAAAATAAATAGAGATTATATAACACAAATGATGCATATAAGCAAACTCAAGATTGTTGTATAACTTGGCCCTAATTGCATATATACCTTTGATGCAACTTGGCCCAAGTTGAGCTTGGATTTGGCTCACCAAACCTAAATTTTAAAAGTTCTAAAATTTGCTTTCTTGTAACCCAAGCACGGAAAATTCGATGAGAAATTTAATTTGTAAATAGAATAGTGTTGTGATTCAATATCATATTACACAAAAGCGGAGTTATATAACCTGTTCAAATTTTATTTTGATCGTTATAGAAAATTTAATTCATTTATTTTATATAATATCTTTTTTAGTCAATAGACTAAGTTTTATTCAAATTAAATGTGTACGTGGGCCATATTTGCTCAAATATATATATTCATATGTAAATTATGAAAAATATTTAGATCTATTTATACATGTATTAAAATATGATATTAGTTCATGAAATCATTTGTCAACATATAATTGATATTTTAGACTATTTAGACATTGAAAATACTATTTTAAGCATTAAATTATTTTATTATGTTAATTTTAGACAATTATAGATGAGACCCATATACAGTGATATTAAACAAATGAGATAATTTTTATAATAATATTAATAATACTAAATATAATAGATGAAGTGAATTTTCTGCAAGCTATCCAGATTTTAAGAACGGATGAAGTTGCACAAAAAAATTATTTCATAGAAGCGGGTTTGTTATTTATATTTATATTTGAAAACACATTTGTCATGTTGCAATTATATTATTTTCATTAGCATTTATCTTTATATTTCAATTTTTACTTTTATATTTATTATTTTTCTTCATTTATCTTATTCTCAATGTTAATTTTTAAATAAATATACTATATACCACCAAGTGTATTTGGTTTGAGAAAAAATAGTAGAAAAAGTTTTGGTAGAACGTTTTTTGAAAAATAGAATGGAGTAATATGGTATGATAGAGATAATGATGAGAAGTAAATAAAATAAAATAAAATAAAAATAAATAAGATGATCGTATATAAATATGTAAACAAATAATTTAAAATAAGATAATTATATATAAGTTTTTAAAGAAATCACATAAAATATCTTAGAAATGGAGGAAAACTAGTTTTAAGTGGAAAACATTTTTTATTCCCAAACCCATTCTATATTTTTTCAAAAAAAATATAGTTTAACTATGCTTTATTATTTTTTATTCACTGTATTTTGTTGTTATTATTTATTTATATGAAATTTTAAGCTTGTTATTCTTAAATAAAATATAAATGGTCAATTGAAATTTCGACTCGGAACTTAAACAAAACTCAATTTTCACTAATAAAAGCAAAAGTTTATGCTTCACAAATAAGATTAAGATTATGATTGAAGTGTATGTTTTATAAATAAGGCTAAAATTAGGGTTGAGAGGAGAGCCAAGGTTTTATGAGTTGGAGTTGCATCCCAACAAAATAGATCTAAATGTGAAATCCATTAATACTACCATTTTTGGATAATTGACATTAGAAAATTAATATTATTCTCATTTTAAAGATGTATAAGTTGTTTTGTGCTCGCATATGAGTGAGAGATTTAAATATGAAGTAGTATGATTTCTTGTGAATTTATTGGTTAGTTATATGAGAAAAATCAATGCATTTTGAAATTTTTTGAATAAATGCTTATTTATTGGAAATTACGCATGTATGTAAAAATATGTAGGGTACAACCAACTGGACACTAAGGAGAGCGTCACCGGATGCAGATGATGCCACTACCATTCACCAAATTACAATCCTCTTGATCATATAATTTATCGTCATTTTTTACATGATTAATGGGTTACATTTGCTTAAAAAATTACATATTAACGTGTATAAATTTTTTATATTAATTCACAAATAAATTATAATGTAATAATACTTTATATAATTATTATTGACTCGCGAATAATAATTTGACAGCTCAGACGTTAAAACTAAACCTTTAAAATCAATATTTAAATTAAATAATTTTACTACGCTAATTTTGCATTTTTTTCAAATAAGACTCTTACACATGGGATTCGGATAAACATTGAAGCGCAAAAGTTTTGAATTTATCATCAATGTGGAACCGGTTTGTAGCAAGTTTCACCTTGGCATTTCCGCACTTAGAACCGGGTTAAATTTTCTTTTGCTTGTTTTATTTATCAAAAACTAATTTTTGTTGACTTTTGATCGTTTGGGAATCACGCATTAAGTTGTGGTGTGGTGAATGTAAACAATAAACTAGGATTATTAAATATGATTAATGATATTGAAGTTAACATGCAATGACATTTCTTGATTGGTTTACATATTTACATCTATCTCAATATGTATTATGATTTACCTCGGATACATTCTCATAATTTTTTTCCTTTTTTTGTCCCTAAAGAGAGACATTGAAACAAGCTCCAGTCGGGGGACACTCTATGTAAGGGAGACATTTAACCTCCCCCTCGCTCCCAACATGCAATTATATTTAATTGAACTTTAAAAAAAATTTCTTATGGTTACACTTGCGAAGTTTGATTATGAGCATGTTTGGACACGTGTATTTTGGTAGGATATTGGAATGGTGTAGAAAGTGAGAAAAATATTTTAAAAATTGTATGAATAATATAAAATAATAGAGTAAAGTTTTAATAAATGGGATCATTATAATAAAATGATTAGAGTATGAGTATACAAAGGGATTAGAGTATAAGTATAACGCTAAAAATAAGATTTTTAGTTAAGTCACTTATGGAAGAATGTGTGGAAGAGAGAAAACAAACGACACCTCGGTGACTTATGAATAATTAAGTATTTGAGTTGTCTTGCCATAGTAGGTAAATATGACATATTTGAGTTTTTCGATATTTGGATGTATTTGGAAAGTGATAAAATATTTGGATAAAAAGTCTTTACATTTGAAAAAATAATGTGATATAATAGACACAATGATGAAAAATAAAGAATAATGTCATTCGTACGAATAATTATGCAAAAATGATAAAAAATATGATAATTGTATAGAAAATATGAATAAATAATTTTAAAAATAAAATAATTATGAATAATAAAAGTTTTATGGTGTGTCTAGTATGAGCATAATGAAAGAATTAGAGTATAAGCATAGCACTAAAAGAAGATTTTTAGTTAAATAATTTACGGGAGAATATGTGGTAGAGAGGAAAACAAGCCACACTTTGATATTTGAATGCATTTGGAAAGTGATAAAATATTTGGATAAAAAGTTTTTAAATATGAAAAAACAATGTGATATAATAGGCATAATGCTGAAAAGTAAAGAGAACCAAGTCATTTGTACAAATAATTGTGCAAAAATGATAAAAAATATAACAATTATATAGAAAATATGAAGAAATGATTTAAAAGTATGATAATTATGGAGAATGAAAAGTTTTAAAGTGTGTTTAGCAAATAGTAAAAAATGTCAAGCTAAAACTTTTTACTCTCTATAATTATTATATTTTTTAATAATTTATTCTCATTTTTCTGTATAATTACTCTACTTTTTAATCATTTTTACACAATTAACCACATAACTAGCGTATCTATTTTAATTTTATTCTCTTTACTTATCATTCATTATTGCACATACCATGTCACGTTATTTTCTTAATTTAAAGATTTTATAAAAAAATTTATCCAAAAATTTTATAACTTCTCTGATACACCATTAAATTATAAAATTTTGGTCACTAAGGTTCTAATTATAGAGAATCATACCATTAAATTACGAACATTAGAATTGATAACATTTCATACACGAGAAGCTGCTACAAAAAGCAGCTATCACAAGTTTACCAAGAGGCCATTTTAAAGACAGTTATTTTAATTCTCAATATATTTTCTAAGTTTGCCATTAGGGCCTTGCCCGGGTGGTAACAGCAGCGACAATATGCTAGGACGTTTGCTATTCCATTTCTATTTGATGTAGGTACCTGATAACTATTTTTTATAGTTTAGTTTTTCTTTAACAAGTGTTTTACAATTTTTTTCATATTATGGGGGTCTGTACTTTTCTCTGCAGTGGGGTTTAGAAAAAATTTCCCACCATGATATGAAAGTGTGAATGCAATTGATGGTAATATCTGGATATCACGATGTACATAGAAATATATAAAAAAAAAAATTAATTTTGAATGGAATTTATTACATTCTAAATACGTCCTTGTGTTTTTTATCTCATTTCTAATTATGTTTTCAAATTCCCAAAAATGTATTGAATATGATCTTATGCTTTCCGGTACATATACCTATTTATTTTTATTTAAATTTTTTTAAAATAAATGTTAATCTAAGTGTATTGAACATATGAATCAATTTTTAATAATTTTGGAAATTTTTATATTTTTTTCGAATTTTTAAAAATTAGTGCCACTGATTTTTAAAAATCTGAAAAATATTTAAAAATATTCAAAAATATTAAAAATTGATATATATGTTCAATACACTTAGATTAATGGTTTCATAAAAACGTTTTCAAAAAATTAATAAAAATAAATAGAAAATGCACTTGGGAGCATTGAGTCCGGATGCTCCAGCGATCACATGACATATTCCAAAATGTTGATAGTCAAATGTGGACCTCAGTTGCATGTGCTCGCCTGCTCGGGAGCATGCAGTGTTGCATGCTTTCGGATGCATACACTTATTTTTTTATTTTTTTTTGAAATTTTTTTCATAAACTTGTTAGCCAAAGTGTATTTAACGTATGTATCAATTTTTACCATTTTTGAAGATTTTTAAATATTTATTTTGGATTTTTGAAAATCAGTGGCATTTTAGTAATTTAATTTAAAATTATCTAAAATGCTACTGATTTTTAAAAATAAAAAATAAATATCTAAAATACTTCAAAAATGGTAAAAATCTATACACATATTAAATACACTTAGGTTAACAAGTTTATGAATTTTTTTTTAAAAAAGTAAAAATAAATAAGTATATGAGCGCGGGAGCATGGAGCAATGCAGGCTCGAGGGAGCATAAGATCGAGATCCGTCAAATGCAGCTACGGTCCGTTGGGAAAAGACATCTGTATCGTCACTCTTCTCTTACCTTTGTCCATGTCAGTTGCCCATCATCCAGCCACTCGATCAACCCAAAAAAAAAATAGAAAAAAAAAGAAAAAAAAGGCAAATATCCTTTTTTATTGGAGGCCTTTTTCTCTTCTATATAGGCCCGCAGCTTACGCCTACGAATCGCAGCTTCTTTCTCTCTGGCGCCCCCCTCTTTATCTTGGTTTCTGTTGTCTCGGAGATTGCTCTCGGAGGCCATTAGGTCCACATCAAACCCTTTCTGTCTTCCCTTTTTGCGTTCCAGGCGTTCCTTCTCTGCACCCAACTTGGAACAGGTGGGGTATTCATCAGGAGCGTTGTTTTCCTTTTTAACGATTTTTCTTTCCTTTTTTCTGGACAGCTGAAGTGGATTAGCCTGTTTTCTTCATTTTGAACAAAGGGCGGGTGTGTGATTGCCTCGTATTTATTCTATTACTCTCGAGGTAAATCTCGCGGCCTTCGTGCATTGATTCTGTATTCTTTACTGAGACTCTGCAATTTGGAAGGTGCGACTGTGATACGTGATGGCTTGCTATAACATGAATGTTTTATTTTATTATTATTAATTTTTTCCTTCTGTGCTCATTTTAGTAATTTAAAATAGCATAGTTTAGTTTATGTGACTTTGAGGATCCTCTTAATATTTTTCTTTGTTGTTCGAGCAAAGAGTTTTCTTTTTCTTTTTTAAAATTTATTTATTTTTTTACTCGTTTGGTTCTGAGTTTTTTTGTTTCGCTTGATGCAACAACTAAAATAAAATTATAAAACTGAATTTCTTTGCTATATTGCTTTTTTTTTTTTTTTTTTTTGCTTTGTAGGATGTCATTTATTTTTGTCTATTAGCATGGCTTTTTTTTTTTTTCACTGGTATTTATAATCTAGTACTTTTGATTTCTAAGCCGTAAATTCTGGAATCATTTAACTAAATGAATCTGTTACTTGGGGTGTCTGGCCGGCCCTCGTATTTTGGAAGTTATTTAATATATATATATATATGTGTGTGTGTGTATTGTTTAATGCGGTGAAAATACTGTCGAATTCACCAAAGCCAGATGCACTCCGCCATTAATTTTCTTTTCTGGCTCCTCTTTGCCAAAGCACTTTCTTGGCCCTTCTTAACCGTTTTGTTCTTTGGCTCTCTTGTCAGCCTGAATTTTCTTTTTGATTTCTCTCTGGTTTTAGTTCGGATATTTTCTATTCTATTTAATTTTTTCTTACTTGCGAAATCTAATATTTGTGTTGGGCTTTGATTATGCTATTTATATCCGGTTTCATTGGACTATTTGTGTTGGTGGGTACTTGGCTATTCCTGGTCTGCATCAGCTTGCCTGGTGAAAGGCTGAAAATAATCTATATGTTTTGACAGCTATGTGCCAAACATTGATTTCAACACTCCATTTTTTTTTTTCCTTCCATGTTTGCTTGTATTTTTGCAGAATGGGAAGTGCTGGTAGCTATGGTGAATATACTTACAATAACTTGGAGAGGGAGCCCTACTGGCCTTCTGAGAAACTTCGCATCTCAATTACCGGTGCTGGTGGCTTCATTGCATCACATATTGCCAGGAGATTGAAGACTGAGGGGCACTATATTATTGCTTCAGACTGGAAAAAGAATGAGCATATGACAGAGGATATGTTCTGTCATGAGTTCCATCTTATTGATCTGAGAGTCATGGACAATTGCCTCAAAGTTACTAAAGGGGTTGATCATGTGTTCAATCTGGCAGCTGATATGGGAGGGATGGGCTTCATACAGTCAAATCACTCTGTTATAATGTACAATAATACGATGATAAGTTTCAATATGTTAGAAGCTGCAAGGATAAATGGTGTGAAGAGGTATGTGGCCCTGGAATTTTGATAGATTTGTATATTTATTTCAATTTTCTGTTTTTATCAAGGCTAGGTCTTGGAGTTTGATTTTTACAGTTTCAACATCATAAGCACATTGTTCAAATGTGACATTGAAAATTCGTTTCCTTTTGGACAGAGATCTATTAGTTACAACAATTTCACGAAAACATCTCTATTGATAATGGTCAAGCATTACTCTCCATCTGTGGAGGGGTCCAGCCTTCATAAAGCTGTTTCTTCGGCGAAGGAGATTTCCTTTTGCAATTTAGTTTGAATTGTGCTGCTCTGTTCAGGCCATTTTATCACTTGATCGTTATTTGTTATTACTCCTGTATGAATCTTTTCATATTTGCTCTGTTCAAATTTCCAAGATTTCCTGAAATGGTATGCAGGTTTTTCTATGCTTCTAGTGCTTGCATATACCCTGAGTTCAAGCAACTGGAGACGAATGTGAGCTTGAAGGAGTCCGATGCCTGGCCTGCTGAGGTTAGTCTGAAAAATGACACCACTGAAAATAAAAGTGCAAGAAATTTTAGTATGTTTATCACAATGATCATTATATAAAATGCTTGCAAGCGCTTTTTCATGTCGGTAATGAAAGTAATTTACATGCTTATCTCCGCTTCAATTATAATGGATTATTTTGAATTATGTGGGAGTTTATTAAACAATATATATGTATATATTCTTTTAGGTTTCTTGCATGAATGAGATCATATATGCTGTTGAAAATTATAGTCTTTTGGTGAAGCCATTTTCTTGAGTGTTTGGTTTGCATGAATGTGAACCTTGGTTTGGTGGTTGAGCCTTGCTTTTTGGCCTGATGTACCCACAACTCTACTGTGTATGGTTTTCTTCTGAAGCATCGGTCCAACCATTAGCTTATGTTTGTCGAATATGGAGTTGTCTAATTTTAATCTTGCCGAGGACAAAGATAGGACTTCTTAATTGGCATAATTTCATCCATGGTGGCATCCATCAGGTCAACAGGCACTAGGCTTGTCTGCCCACAAACATGATACATGGATACTTGATGTCACTTTGCATCTCCTGTGGCCAATTATCATATTAGTCCTGGTTAACTCAGTGTAAATTCCCACTTTCTGTTTGTTGTATAGCCTCAAGATGCTTATGGCCTAGAGAAGCTTGCAACCGAAGAGTTGTGCAAGCACTACACCAAGGACTTTGGAATTGAATGTCGGATTGGGCGGTTCCATAACATTTATGGTCCATTTGGAACATGGAAAGGTAATCTGGTTGTTTTTGCATCCCATATTTGCAGAAAACTAGGTGTGGTTTACAGTGTTGGTCTCTTTCTCGTATTGTAGGAGGGAGAGAGAAGGCCCCTGCTGCTTTCTGCAGAAAGGCTATTACTTCAACTGATAGATTTGAGATGTGGGGTGATGGACTACAAACCCGATCATTCACTTTCATTGACGAATGCGTGGAAGGGGTTCTTAGGTAATAATCTCCAAATATGCGGGCTTATTCTTCATTATAATATATGTCATGCTATTGTATGGCTAAGTGCTAACATAGGATAGAGCCATGTTCGCTTTCATTTTTAGTGTTTCGTGGATAAAGCAAGCAAAGAAATTGCTCTTCCATTCTTCAAATAGCATCATTCAGCCAAATGAATGTAGCATTTGCTAAGAATGGAACTCCTCTTCTGGCTTTAGAATTGACCATGCGATTTCATGTCTGCCCTGCTGATGGTCGTGCAAATGAATTTATGTCACATGGGTTGACTTAATAGATATCTTGCTTGTTGCTCCTAGTATATTGCCACATGTCTATGTTGGTGTAATTGCAAAAGGTTTCTTAGTTGATGTTTATCTATTTATCTCAAAACAATTGTCTTCATTTTCTTCATTGTCTTCTGAATTTTCCTTCTGCAGACTAATCCTTGTTTCATTTCTAGATTGACAAAATCAGACTTCCGTGAGCCTGTGAACATTGGTAGTGATGAAATGGTCAGCATGAATGAGATGGCTGAAATGGTTCTCAGCTTTGAGGACAAGAAGTTGCCCATTCATCACATTCCTGGACCAGAAGGTGTTCGTGGCCGCAACTCAGACAACACTTTGATAAAAGAAAAGCTGGGGTGGGCCCCAAAAATGAGATTGAAGGTACCTTCATCGCCTGTTTCATTTTCTCATCAGTCATTTTGAAAGATCATTTAAAATTTAGCACCAATTCCTGTTGTTTGGAGTGGTAGATCATTCAAATCATTAGACCATTGTGTGGATTGACCATTGCCAAAGCTGTGATGAGGTGGATTTATGACACTCTTAAAAGTGACAAGGAAAACTAACTTGAGGAATTTTCATGTTCATTAGTCATTGTGAATTGCATCAAGGCATCTGGTATATATATATATATCAGCCGACCCCACCTAGGTGGGAAATGACTTATGATGATGATGATGATGATGATGATATATATATTGGTCCTGAAACCCACTTTCTATGTAACCCTCTTCATTTTTAAAATCTTGATGGTTGATGAAAAATCTACTTCATCCAATGTGTTTAACATCATTTCTAGTATCTTGGAAACCTTTTTATTTTTTTTAATTTCACTATATACGGATCCCATCTATAAATGTGTAAAATCACCGTGATAAAATGATTCAGTATTTTTAATATCAACTTTAAAGTAATTTTTTCAACATTTAAACCATCTAAAATATTAATAATGTGTAGATAAATGATCCTATAAAATATTGTTATATTCTAATACATGTGTGAATGGATCTAAGCGTTTTTCCTAATTTTTCCTAATTTACATATGAATATACATATTTTTGAGCAAATGTGGCTCATGCGCATACTTGATTTGAATGAAACTTGATCTCCTAGCTAAAAAAATGGTATTAGATATAATGAATGGATTGGATTTTTCATCAAAAATTACTATATATATATATATTTCACTATATATATAATTAAGTTACATAGAAGCGGTCACATGTAACTCCCTCAAAATCTAAGATTTTGATCCTTGATGGAAAATTCAATCAATTTATTTTATTTAACATCATTTGTTTATTTAGAAAACCAAATTTCATCTTAATCAAGTATGTTTATAGGCCACATTTGTTAGAAAATGTATATTTTCATGTGTAAATTATGAAAAATGCTAAAATATTAATTTTAAAGTAATATTTTCGACATCTAAACCGGCCAAAATATTATTTCTATGTGGATAACTGATTTTATAAAGTATTATTGCATTCTAATACATGTGCAAATAGATTTAAGCGTTTTTCATAATTTACACATGAATATACATATATATATATATTTGAATAAACGTGACTCATAAATATACTTGATTGGGATAAAATTTGGTCTCTTAGATAAATAAATGATGTTAAATACAATAAATTGATTGAATTTTCCATTAATGATCAAAATCTTAGATTTTGAAGGGGTTATATAGGTCTGCTTCTATGTTACATAGAAACGAGACCGTATATATATGTATATATATCTGTGGTTCCACGGGCGAATAAGCCCCGATTGATCCTTATTTGCTGTACTTGGTCACTTTCCTGCCAGAATGAACTTTTTTTTTTATTATTTATTGCATCGTTGTGGGGAGGGTTGGTACCCTCAGCCAGCAGGACACAGCACCCGGGCGAGTATCACGGCGATATAATGCCAGACTCTGCCAGAATGACACTAAACGTAGATGGATTGCTGGCACGACAACACCATGGATTTCATCCCAACAATGCATGTTCTACTTTGAATTTTACAGGATGGTTTGAGGATTACATACTTCTGGATTAAGGAACAAATTGAGAAAGAGAAAGCACAGGGCATCGATTTGTCATTGTATGGGTCATCCAAAGTTGTTGGCACTCAAGCACCTGTTCAACTAGGATCGCTCCGTGCAGCTGATGGAAAAGAATGAAGCAGAGAGCCAGCCAACCACCATTGAATCATGTTGGTTGCGGCAGGAGATAAAAGGCAGGCAGCTATTGAAGCTATTCCCTTAAAAATGGGCATCGGGGTCGTGCCTCCTCTCTACTGTATTTGAATAAGATAGAAAAACTGCAAGTTTCCATGCGTTGTTGAGCGAGCATCTGTTGTTGTAGGATCATATGATCATTCTCTAGCGTGTTGTTTCTATCGGTTGTTAGGGTGGTATTTCTTTCCATATCTAAAGAAAACGTCGTCATTCCATATTATCACAAGGAAGCGAACTGTTGGAAAATGATATTATCAACAAACCGAACTGCAGCCTTGAGAAGGGGTCAAAGAACTACGCGATTGGCATGATAATGCAGTAATAGGTAAGAAATCTGCCAAACTACTCCAACATTGGCCATTTGAACGCTACTAGTGCATTAGTTAGCCTCATTCTGAGTGTTCCTGACATTATTTTTCTTTCCAAGCTACCGATTGAATGAAAAAGGATTGGATACTATTTGTAGGCACAGTTTCGGCAACAATGACTGTGTTTAGGTAATGGTAAAGTTTTTAGATGAAAAGCTTGTTGGGCAGAAGTTTTTAATTTTATAGAAAATGATGTAATATGATAAGGGTAATGATGATAAGTAAAGAGAATAAAGTTAAAATAAATAGATTAATTACATGAATAATTGTATAGAAATGATTGAAAGATACAGTAGTTGTAGAGAAAGATGTAAAAAATAAATAAAAATATAGTAATTATGCAGGTATGAAAAAAATTGAAAGGGCTTTTGGTTACACTTAAAAACATTCGAGATTAAAATTTTTCCATTTAAATTTTTTTCACTTTTTATAATTATTATTTTTTAAATTATTTTTTCATTTTTTCGTACAAATTATTTTACTTTTTAATTATTTCTACAAAATTTTCCATCCATCTATTTTAACTTTATGGTCTTTAATTTTCATCATTATTCTTATTATATTATTTTTTTTCACTCTCTATAATTATTATTTTTTCATTTTTTCCGTATAAATTATTTTACTTTTTAATCATTTCTATAAAATTCTCCATCCATCTATCTTAACTTTATGGTTTTTAATTTTCATCATTATCCTTATTATATTATATTATTTTTATTATTTTAAAAACTTTTCCACCCTAAGTATTTTTATCTAAAGTTTTATTATTTTCTAAACATATATTAAAAAGTTCTGTACCGGATGTGTTAATAAAATCCAAGATGCAAGCAACGAATCTGCATGAGAGCGGTTGAGACTTTTAGCGCTGATGACATGCCCATCTCTGGCAAGCAAGATTTGAATTATTTCTTTCCTGTCATGATAAGAAACGGCGAGGGGCCCACAACAGTGTGGCCCACTTGAAAAGAGGGAAGCAAGTTTGCCTTTTTTTTTTTTTCCCTTTCTCTCTTTCTTTTTTACTATGTACTGCTTTCCAAATTCCGCCCTCTTTTTTTTTTTTTTTTTTTTTTTTTCCAAACCAAAAGAAACAAGGGCGGATTCAAAAAGTAGCTCCGGGTTTTGGATATTTGGGAAATAAAGGCAATCATCGTGCCGGGAGAAAGATTGATTATTATTTTATTTATTTTACCTTTTACTTTCACAGTGTGGTTGTAGTATGGGAGAATGTTAACAGACATAATTTCACGTACGGGCTTCTTCGTCGACACTCGACACTGGTTCAAGCATGGGTGAAAATCGGGGTCATATATTTAAAAAATCTTATTCGACCTTACTTTTTATATCAGGCTAGGAGAAGGTTAACTCGATTCTATATTTTCTATAACAGGTACAAGAATAAATTTCAGGTTGGTTTTGAGTCTGCATTAGGACAACAAGTTAAGTTAAAAAAGCGAGTCAAAATATAATAATTTTAAAAATTTATATTCATATTAATATAAACTCACATCTATAATAAACTTAAAGATTAAATGCTTCAATATTTTATTATTTAGTGGAGTAAAACACAATTGTCATAACAAAGTAATAACAAAAATTTTTAAATAATTTTATTTGCAACTCGACCTTAATAAATATATTTATCAACCTTCAAAAAATAACATAAATCATAAATGTAAATTTTGAATTATAATTAAAAATATTAAATTGCAAAATAATAATATTCATTTTTGAAAAATATAAACAATATACATAATATATTTTATTTTACTGATAAATATGCGAATGACATAACTCAAACGACATACATGCAATTAAAAAATAAAAATTTATCTATATAAAAGAGTTATAAGTTTTTGTTATGAGAAGAGAGTTATAAAGTTTAAATATACATCTACATAAGGAGAAATGATTATGTCAGTCCTGACTAAGTATGACTTACTTAGCCTAAAGCAATAAACTCATCCAAAAATTTATTTTGTTTTTTCTTTATATACTCGTTTATTGTATTTAATATATAAAGAAAGTTTTACCATTTTTGAATACGTATATATAACTTTTTATGATTTTTAAACAAAAATATTTTAGCCATTTTTATCCATGAAAATAACTAAAATATCCTTGTATTTAAAAGTCTTTAAAATATATATACGTATTCAAAAATATTAAAATTTAGTTCGTATGTTAAATACATCTATATTAATAGTTTTACGAGGAAAAAAGTAACAAAAAATTTTAAAGTTAGTTTTTGAGGTAGACCAAATAAGCCATTACTTAGATTGGGCTAATAAGATAATATTCTATGGTTGAAAATGGCTAAAATTTCTCTATATTTAAAATATATATACATATACACATCAAAAAAATGGTAAAACTTAACTTATATATTAAATACATATATATTAACAAGTTTACAAGGAAAAAGTAAAAAAAAAAATTAATGGGTTTTTTAAGGACCAACAAGATCATTTCACCCGCATAAAACATATTCACATCAAACCCTAATTTTCTATTTTACGAAAACGCCACCAATTGTGTACTTGATGGCAAGAACGCTTCTGCTGTCGATTTTTTTTTATGAGTACTCTTATATTACATAATCTCAACTTGTATTACATTTAAGTCTTAAGATAATCTTATAATTTTCTAACATTATTTCATAAATATCTTACTAATATTTTTCCCTACTTTTATTAATTGGTAAACTCTCTCACGAAAATTCGAGGAGAAAAAACTAACATACACATGAAATGCCGTCACGAAGATTTGAACGGCCGCCGCTTAGGTCTGGAGTAAGCGTGCGTACCACGCCACTACTGCTGTCGATTTTGAAGTCGGGTAATTGCATCCACTTCTCCGCCTACCACAAAGGCTTGTCGGAAATAATATTCTTACGCTCTCGAAAAATCCAAAAAAGGGTGAAGTAAATGATGATATCCATAAGAGAGAATATTAACCGCAGACTTAATAAAGACAGTAAATAAAGAGTCCATTTTTATCTCCCTATTAAATTGGTGTGGGGCCTAGGAGGGTTTGATTGGGGGGTGGACCACCCCAACAGTCCGCCACTGCTGACTTCCCTTCTGCCGTACACCAGTGCAACAGTTGACAGTTCAAACTTCGAGCCAGGGGTCACCGCAACTTTCGCTAACATGACGACATATGTTCACATCGGAGCTGCCCGCGCTCGGCTCGCCTGTGAAGGCCGCACCCACCTACTAATTATTTTGTCGCTGACGGATGGATGGAAGAATGCAAACAATACACAGGCTAGTACTACTGCCACCTCATTGCAAAGCTAAAGCGAAACTAGGTCCTTTCGGTGCCAGGTGGGACGAAAACGATTCATTCTTGGGAAGAGCTCGAAATAATAGCAATCCTAATAGCGACGGTTTTCTTTTTTTAAAAATTTTGTCCTGCCAATTATCCAGTATCGTTTCACATGCGTCGGTTCTAACTCCAGAAAAGAGTGGGCCAAAAGCTAATGTGCAATCAGGACCATTCTGGAAATGATCTGCAGGTGAAAATGAGGGTTCTTTTGGAATGTGGGCGCGCCCACCACCCCAATCACACTGACTTTCCAGGTAACTTTCCCAGGAAGAAACTGAGCACCACCAAAGACTTTCTGACTGGATATAATCTTTTACCCGAAAGAAGTTTTTCATGACTAACGCCAGCAAAATCCACATGACCCGGGGCAAACGTCGGCCTACGCAGCTATGATATTTATTTTTTCCATTGAATCCAATCCGTGCATCACGAGGTTAACAAAAAAATTAAGATGATAATCATACAAAACTGAATGGTCCTACAGAGTTTTACAAAACGGACCACCGCCTGCTGCTTCTTCCGCGCCTAACTCGTATATCGGTATTATTTATATTTTACTTCGTTCGTACAAAAAGGAAATACGCGTTTAATTTTATAAAAAAAAAAGGGGGAAAAAAAACACAGAAGAAAAGAAAATTACCCACAAAAAAGGATCGATTTTTAAGGCTTTTCCCTTAGAACAGAAGCTAACCCGGTAATGACCTTCCCCCCCTTGGGGATCACCTTCGGCTTCACCGCCGGCGGCTTCCAGGACGACACCACGACCGTTATCTTCTCTCCTCTGTCATCGGAATGTGACGAAACGCCACCTGTGCTCTTGCCCACCAGCGAGTCCGGGTCCCGGATGATCAGCTCGAACTCAGCCGAGAAATTCCGAGTCGTTATCTGACACGCCGATTCTGAGCTGCTGCTCTCTGCTGCAGGAGGAGGAGCTGCTACTTCTGCTTGGGTCGCCTTCAAGCGTTCGTGGGGAGAAAGCCATTTTGCCCTCATGTATTCCGGCTTCCGCCACGGTGGAAAATGAAGGCCTTTCTTCTTCAGACTCAGCTTCGCAGCTTCGCAGACGACAGCCACGATCTGCTGGAGGCGATCGGGTTTCCCCACGAAGATCGACGGCAGCAATTGGAATACCGCCCTGTAGTTGCTGCTCGGCCTTGCAATTTCAAACTCCGATCTGAAGTCGATGTCGATCAGCAACCGCTCGCCTTCCACGACGCCGTCGATGTATTCGTATTCCCCTGGAAATTTTCTAAATTTTCAGTTTTCGTTTTTCAAAGAAATGATTTTTTCCAGGTTTTTCGGTGAGGGAACGGGAAAAGGAAGATTACCTGCCGGAAATGAAAGAAATTTCTCCCAGCGAGACATACAAATGGACGAGTCGTAGCCGAGAGCCGAAAGGCCGGTTGCCACGATCCCTTTGCATTCTGCTTTGCTCTTGCAGATGCTCTTGTTCCTCTCCACGATGTTTGCAACATCTGCGAGCAGATTTCGCTCCGTTACAGTCGTACATAGAGCCAAACTCTGAAAAACAAAAGGCGAAATCGTATCAGTTCCTGCTTTATAGAATCGATGAATGAGTAGGATTCGACAAATTACGTGGCCTCGACGCATACCTTGAGAATTTCACACGCATCGCCGGACGGTGCGGCGACCAAAGCATCGCTGCTGCCGCTGTGGCTGCCGTTGTAGAATCCCAACTCGTCTTCGGAGCTGTCGCTGCCGTTCCCGTTGAAGCAATTGCACCGGTTTCTGCCGCACTTCGCGTCCCCCTGCTTCTCGCTGCTCTCTTCCATGAAATTCTGTACCATTTTCGCCAGCGCAACAGAGCTCGGCTCCAATTCACCACCATCCCGTACGCCATATTGCTCAGCTGTGAGCCTGTCTGCCGAGGAATTCCTCAAAACGCTCGGAAATTGCCGCTCGAAGAGCCGTTTCAGCCGTGATTTCACGGCGGGTTTCGCCGAATCCGCCCGAGACGACTGTTCGAAAGCGGAGCAATCGATTGGTTGTATCTTCATTGGAAGCGGCACTATTAACCAAATTAATCTCCGAAATGCTTCTTCTAACGACTACTTCCCTCCATTTTAACGAGATCAAACCCGAAAATTTCCCCTTGTTTAGAAAAAAAAAGAAAAAAAGAATTGCACCAAAAATTCAAAAACTCTTAGAACACGAATCGGCGATCAAGATCTACGATCATTTTCTTTCCTTGCACGAACAGCGAACTCATAGGAAACTTCAACAATTTCCACTTGAAATCAGCAAGAACCTGCTGGAGACGTACAAGAAGGCACCGGAATTGAGGCCTCTCCGCAGCGACTCTTATACCGCTTTTGCACGGATTCGTCGCAGCAAGCATGGAATAACTTCAAGCCTCTGCCAAAGCAACCCATTTCTCGCGTTCGCCAGAATCGGATGACGCATGCCACTCTCGGAGGAGATACATGTCGGAACGGTCAATTTCCTTTCACGGATGATGGGTTTCCAGCGTCGTAAGAAGCTCCTGGCTTGCGGAGGACGGAAATTGGCTTGCTTGCAGAAGGCAAGGGGAACGAGGGAGGGGGTTTAAGAGGAGCGGCTGCCGTACGCTGATGTGGATGTCGCCACGTCGGACATCATGGCGCGAGATCATCATCATCCGCAAATTGTCTACGTGGCGGACATCGCTCGTCTGTCGCTCTGGAAGCGGTCTGATTCTGACACGCAGTCGAGGATCATCAGCGGTACAAACGGTTGCACGGAGAGCCCTCGTTCTTGGATGAGATTTGCCTGGACGTCTTCGTCTCCGCATAACTATACGTACCGTACGCTACTAGCCGATTCAGCTAATCTCGGCCGTCAAATCGATTTAGCTGTCCCATCCGCCGTTGCAATTTTGCTCGATTCGATAGGGCGGCCGGTGTCAGAAGATCTCGGCCATCGGAGGTGTAATTTCTTGATCTGGGGACCATTAGATGGATGGTCGAGATTGATGACTGGATGCTGGAGGGGAGTATCGAGAAAAATGCAATCATTCTCTGGGAAGGTGATAAATGCGATTGAAGTGACGGATGTGCGAGACGTCGGCAGACTTGCAGATAATGCACCGGGTTTGCACGCTGGCTTCGGGAGGACTTGAGTCCACCAGAGCATCAATCATCATCTATGCCCCGAGCGTTGGCGTGGCCCTGCTGCGATCCGCCACAAATGCCTGGACACGGTCTCGAATTTGAGATTTTGAGTACGTTTATTTAATTTAATAAAATACGAAAAATCAATAGAATTGAAAAATCAGTATGCCAGAAAATTAAAACAAAATAATCAACATGGGGCTTTTGTAGTTAGTAGAAATTCGGATTTCGAATATGTATTAATTGATTAAAGCATGCTTTCGTATGATTAGATAAATAAAATGATATTACTAGTGTCCAATTTTCTAATTAAAATCCACCATCTTCTTTATTTTTCTCAAAAATAGTCTTGGAATTGTGGTCACAGCGCAACCATGTCTTGTGCATGTGACATTTCACGAGCCCTGCAGTCTCCGTGGCTTTCGTGGTAGTAGCCTCGTGCATCCGCGTCTTTGGAGTTTAGATCACGAAAAGGACTTCGCTGTTCAGCCTCTCATGTGACCGTTTTCACAGTTCACACACAGGCACATGAGATAAGCCGTGAGCGTGACAGAGCTCGTGAGATAAAAATGCAAACATCGAGCCCTTGTATTTTTATTATTATGATCATTTAGGATCGGATAGGTAAGAGGTAAACGTATTTTTATTATTATGATAATTTAGAATCCAATAGGTATGTGAAAAATAATTTTAATTAAACATAATAATGAAAAATTATGACAGTTATGTAGATAAGATGTCAAAATCATATATAAATGTATAGGATAAAGTAACAAATGGACAGTTAATCTTGTTGGTGCCATGTCATGGACCAACAATTTCAAAATAGCTTCTTCATGCGCTCCAGCAAGTGGCCTAAGAACCATTATTATGATAAGTTCCCCCCCCCCCCCCCCCCCCCACCCCAAAAAAAAATTCAGTCATTAAGTATCACATGGGCTTTTGATTTGCATGCCGTAAAAGGAATATTTTAATATGATATAGGCCTGTTTTAAACTACACGAAATTCTTGAATAAAATTTGCGTTCTAAAACAATAATGTAATTTTGTGTATTATGAATGAAAAATTATATTAAAATTTTAAAAACTGTTTTAAAAATGAAGATACATATTCAATTCAAAAATCTCCCATAACTTGAAATAGACTCTAGATAAATATCCTTTAAGGACTAGCGAATGTCCATTTAATATATATTTTTTTGCTATTCATATAATATGATAACTGGCATTACGATCAAGTGGATTCACAACTAGCAAATCATAAAAAGACATTTCGATAAATACCCTAATACCTCGGGACATTTATAAACTTCCATAAGCCCACTGTCTTACCACGATGTTAGGAGTGTCGTGGAAAAGTCTATTCAATCTTGATAGTTCTTCCAATCACTTTAATCACATTATTTGTGACTTTTTGTAATCTCAATTGATTAGTGAAGCTGTTCATGAGGTGGGAATGAAAATAATGAGCAATAAAATAAAACAGTGTTCAGTTATTATTTTTATAAAAATAAATGGGTTATGATTAGGTGCACCTGAGTGCACTTAGCTTCGGTGCATCCATGAACAAATACCCATTTTTAATTTTTTGAAATTTTTTTCACACAATTGTTAATCTCTATATTTAACATATATATCAATTTTTACTATTTTTAGAGATTTTTAGATTTTTTATTTTTAAATTATTAAAATGTCACTATTTTTAAAAATCTAAAAAATCTCAAAAAATAATAAAAATTGATATACATACTAAATACATTTAGATTAATAGTTTTATAAAAATTAAAAAATAGTTATAAGTTAAATACAATGTGGTGAACTAAAGCTAAGTGTATTAGATGGGCAAATTTCTAATATATTCACTAATTTTATCCTTAATTCAACTTCTACTCACAAATTTCGAAAAATAACTCTCATGCCCACGAATTTTCTTCTTATTTTTACATGTGCCCAAACCGTCCACCACTCGTCAATGGAGCCGTTAGCCATGGATGAAATGACGAATTTACCCCATATGTCAAATATTGCCTAAATCGTTTGCCCCGATTCGAAGCCGCACAACGAACCCATCTCCTCCTTCTTCCTTTGGGTGTTCTTCCTCTCACCTCTCCACCTTGTCGCCTCACTGCCTCGCTGCTTCTCATCTTCTCACATTGCCGGTAGTACCATCTGCGCCTCTTTCCTGTTGTTCATCACCATTATCTTCGGCAGCGACGTGCACATAGCTCCTCCTCTTCGTTGCTGCGGATCGTCTCCGTCATCTTCGGCGGCCACGTGCGACAGCCGCTTCTCTCCCTGCTTCCTACCCTTTCCCTACTTATTCTTGCATGCTCGATGACATCTTCACCGTCTTCACCATTTTCACCACCTTCATTGATCTAACACTAGAAAATCTTGACGGCATCTGTAAGTCTAATGGGCAAACACCATCTAGCCTCCCTCTCCTTCAAAATCCATCAATCTTGATGCCAGTTGCAGCAGGAACGATGGCTTACTCCATCTTCCCTAAAATTAGCAATGATTGACAACTTGAAATAATCGACGGCGATTAACCCAAACCGAGATGATCAGGTGTGTTATGGAACGGCTCGAGAGAGTGGAGGCCGAAAAGGTGCAATTAAGAGCGGTGCACACCCCATCAATGGTGTCGCCCGTGCCTCATTTCCAAGCGAAAGCAAATGCATAACCTCCCAAGCAGAGACGAGTTCATGCAGGCATTCACCCACCGTTGGCAGCACGAGGCCAACAAGTGTCCTGCTCATTTGACTGACAGTGAGCAAGTCAACGACTTGCAGAAGCAGCATCAAGCCGAGATCATATTTGCTGCTGAGCGAGCACATAAGCGCATTCAAAGACTCGGCAACAGAGGCACACGCCAAAGAATGCCTCATTGCCTCGCAGGTTGAAAGAGTTAAGCAGAAAAATACTGAGGTCAAGCCGTACACGATCCTCTTTCCAGCAAACGGATTCTATCAAAGCCAAAATTGATTTTCATTGCTACCAAGGAGTTCGTTGGCAAAGAAAAAGATACACTGTAGACGACACACTCTTTCCAGTAAACGGATTCCATCAAAGCCAAACTTGATTTTCATGGCTGCCACCAGTTGATTGGCAAAGGGAGAAGATCTATTGTCCCCAACGTTGGGACAGAGAGGAGAAGGAAACGAATTGGGAACAAGGCATGGTAATCTGCTGGGGTGCCAAAGAAGGAAGTATGGGCAATTTGGGAATTTTGAAAATATTATAATATCAAATATTGGGTACTTCTAATTTACCTCGACGGCTGTTGACGGAACAGGTATAACGAGAATTATGAATAAAATTCGTGATTATACAGTGAATTTGCTCTTAAAAATATCTCAGCATAAGTAACTAATTAATTTCTTATTTACTGTTATCTTTTGTTGCGCGTACCGTGGGATGCAACTCCGATTCTGAATAGAAAACACAATTAACTGATCCTGCGTTTCCATTGTACATAGGCCATGATTCCTGTGTATAGGATCATCTAATATTTACCAGATGGAATGACATTGGATTTTTCATTATCAAACCAAATTTTAATTTTTTTAATACTGCTTTCTCATTCTCAAATAATTTCCACTTTCTAATTATCAACAACTCTATTTTCTTTATTTACAGTATTGTTTTTTCTATTTTCAATATAATATTTTATTTCCCTGTTTATAAAAACTCCACCTCATCAAATTTCCTTCTCCAATTTCAATTCCATTAACAAAAACAAATATCTTGGCCGCGTACTTAAAATCTTTGATGGATCATCCACCTATATATATATATATATATATATATAAAGAAATAATCCAGTGCATGCGACTGCACGGTACAGTCCATACACTGTGGGCTCTACTTGATCATAAATAGAAAATTCACCCCACTCATTGTATTTAGAATTGTTCACTTTATTAGCATACCAATTTTCATCCAAATCCAACATGTATGTAGTCCTCATCTTAAAATGGTGCAAAATCAACGTAATAAAATAGTTTAATGTAAATATCAAGTTTAAAGTGTTTTTTTTCAACATCTAAACCGTCTAAAGTATGATTTATATATGGATAAATGAGTGTATAAAGTTTCATTACAATCTAATATGTGTGGGGTCCGTTTTATAGCGAACTGCACCATAATTACGGTGCAGTCCGACTGCACAGTATCGGTTCTTATATATATAGAGAGAGTTGTTCCGGTGCAGCGTCACTACACCGGAACAGCAGTACAGTGGCCCAAAAATAGGTGGAGTAGATCATGATTTCATGATCATGTGAAGCCCATTACAGCGATGCTGCACAAGAATATTTTTCATATATATATAATTATATGAGAAATAACTTGGGTTAGGTCATCTTTTGGGTCCGCTGGATGCATGACCAGACTAACATGCCACTGATAAAGAAAGGAAGATTATGAAATGACATTTGCACTGTTAAAATTTTTAAATCAATTATCATGATCGCTGTCGGTCCATTGACTACTAGTCAGAAAAATATTCGTGAGATGTCCATACGAGTATCTCTCATTGTAAGAAAAAAAGCCTACTAGACTCTTTCAATATCTTTCGTGCATCATCAGGGAAAAAAAAAAAAGATCCCAAGGTGTGTCATAAAAAAAGCCATGTCTTTGGTCTTTATTTTACTAACTTAAAAAGCCAGTAACAACCAGTCAGGAACAATTAGTCTTTTACATCAAAGCTGACCAGGACAAATGGAATAAACATATACGAAACCGGGTGCAATGTGCACCACCTCGAGTTTCGTGGTGCAAGCTTCACCTCTTCGATTTTCAATTAAAAAATAAAAATAAAAATAGATGCGAGTCACGTGTTGCGTTTAAAACTACTTGATCAAAAGCTTTTATAATCTCTAATGTTAGAAAATAGAATTACAAAAAATTCCATGCATTATATTTGTTGTGAAGTATATAAAAATCTAATTAAAAATGATTCTTCATGTCATTTAAGTATCAAAATAGCAGATAATATAATGGGTGATTTAGATTAACAAATCGAAAAAAAAAAAAAAAAAAACCAAGGTGGTGCATATCGCACCCGGTATTACAATAAGAAAAAATTCAAAATAAACATCCTTTCCATCTGTCCGTAGTTCCATACATATAAGGGCCGTTACGGATAATGATTAATCAATTTTTATCATAAGCATAGGGGCTGCATGCATGTCATTATTTTTACATTTTAAAATTTTAAAAAATCTAAATCATTTATCATATTCATCCATATTTATAAATTTATGATTCCTAGAATTAATATTTTATATTAAACTATACATTATGTTTATCCACGTAGATTTACTTATGATTCCAATAATTAACTATTATATATGTTATTTATACTATATATTTTTAAAATTTTAATAGTCACACCTTCACTTTCAAAAAATTTCAAGTTCACAAGATATAAATTTTTGATGAAAATTATTTTTTTTCAGTGTGATAAAATAAAATGTATTAGATACAACAATTAGTTTAGGTTCTTCAAAAAAAAATTTAAAAGATAAAAAAACAAATAGGCTGCATAGAGATCATTACTCATCAATAAATGATATGATCTCTTTCATCTCATGGTCCTATCCACGCTCATCACTGGTCGACTGTGGTTAGCTTATAATAGTTTCATTGAACGACATAGTCGACGGTCTCTCTTTCCAAAGAAGGGAAAACAAATAGCAGACTTTATTGGGAGATTTCACTACTTAGGAGATGTTTGGTAATGTGTAAAATTGTGGGATTGTGGAAAATTGTGGAAAATAAAAAAGAACATATTTTGAAAAATGTGTGATCGATAGGAAATGATATAAGTATAGTTAGAATAAATAGGTTTGTTGTATGTAATTGATACGGAAAATGATTAGAATATATGAGTAAAAGTGAAAAAAATAGTGTGATTAATAGAGTAATGATTGGTCTCGGGAAACCAAATTCCAAAAAAATCATGGTTACCATATTCATTTATTACCAAACGTTCCTTTATCCCATTGTGGCAATTGAGAGGCATACAACTAGGTCTGCTAGCGCGGTTGGTAATACAATTGTACCTAAAGTAGCAGATAGGGCTCGGAATGGTGTTGAGGGTATTTTGTCTCTTGGTTCTTTGGTTGAGTTGTCCTTCTTGGTTTTTAGATGAAGTTGTATTTTCAGATTTCTTATTTTTTCAAATTTGAAAGAATGTCTCAAGGACTTCATTATGTCTTCTTAAATTTGTAAAAATGTTTCAAGAGTTTCATTGTAATAGATATTTAAGATGAATGTAAATATATCAAAACAAAAAATGGATTGACTCAATCTATGACTATACAACCCAATTCCATGCATGGTTAATTTGGGATAATGTGCATTAGGTGGTTCAATTGCTGGGTTATCATAAGCGCATGGGCTAGTAAAACTGACATGAAAATTTAACCCACACGGGTTAAAATTCTACGGGCATTAGGTGAAACAGTGGATTTTAGTTCTTGGCTTACACTGCACGAATTTTTAAGGTTCGCTATTTCATCGAGCGTCAACTCAGCCAACGACAAGAACAAAACCAGCTGACCCCACACGGCTATCCACACGTGTGTTGAGCATCCGACCCATGGATCAGATGATTGGAATTTGGCGCAATGAGTGCAAGAAGGCCCACTAGTCGCTACTGAAACGAAATAAAAATAAATAATGGCTAATCAAATTAATTAATGTCTATCAAAATATTTTTATTTTTTTAGTTTCAATTTTAATTCATCATACGTCCACGTGCATCGGCCTCGGATAATTTTCCTTCCAAGGTAATATATATATTTTTAATCAAGTATATTTGAAGTTCGGAACTAGCCTCGATTAGTAAATCAACCATTAATGCTAGACAGACGATCCAAATGTAATGGCTGAATATCAATTTTAAATTAACATTTGATTTACAATTCCAGCTGGATGGTAATTAATCACGTATTCAATTTTTTCGTATATGGTACTGATTAATAACGGCGCATTATTCAAATCTTCAAGAGCAACGTCTAAGGATGAGTCACATTTCCAAGGAATCCGAGGTTCTAATTTTGTGAAAATGCCTTAGATGTGCCTCATTTTGATGATTAAATCAAAAGTCAATTATCCATATTATTTGAAATCCTTTATTTTATCACAGTATGAAAAATCATTTTAATCCAAGTATTAAATAGTCGATAGTTGCTTAAATATATATTATAAAAGTACTTATATTCAGCCACATATGCATTAAAATATCATAATAATTTATATTATCACTTGCCCACAAACGAAAAATATTTTTGATAGTCAAAATGTAGAATTAAGAGTTTAGAAATTGATATATAAACTAAATAAATTTTTTACATTAATTTTATACATATCAAATCAAGGTCATGTATATCCTAGATTTGAATGAAATTCATTATTCTAAACAAATAAATAATTTTAAAGTTATTGACTTTTGTCCAGTTGGTCAGAGTTTCAATTCCCATTAAGAGAATTTTATGTCTCCCATTTGAGGAGCCTTAGTCTTATATAGGGGGCTATTTTGGTAAGGTACTTATAAGTTGAATAGTTGATTATCATGAAATAGTTAAGGTAAATTCCTATTTTTACGTTTGTAGGATATGATGGTAAATTCCAAATAAAAATAACCTAGTTCAATTACATTAATTTAGGTTCCAAGGTTTGAGTATGCGGAACCAACATAAATTACTAATATATATTTAACACATATTTTATAAAATATCTTTTGTAGTGAAAGACATGATTATATCAATTAATATATAGAAACTTATTTAATTTATGTATTATTTAATGAATTTATTTCAAAAATTAAATTATCACAGCCAAGATTGAATAAAACTTATAATAAAATTATAGTTTTTAATTATTATATAAATACTATTTTAAATAATCAAATTGAAACCAAAACTGAAACCGGTTTGACTATAAAAAAATAAGACATGGAAAGCTTTAAATCGACTACACATAAAATAAAGTAGTGTGGGAGTTTTTGTTAGTAGTATAAGAATAAGTTTGATCTCAAATCGGAATTATCTAACCCAAGTTGCACTCTTAATCTTATCTTCTGCTGGTGTACATTGGTCATTTTCAGTTCGAAAAACATAAGATAAAAAAATGTTATGGTAAATTGGGTATGAATTGTAATTGAAAAAGAGATATTGTAAAAAAATACCCAAAATTTTAAAGATAATAGATAAAGTTGACTTCATTTTATTATTACAGTGGCTTGGATTCAAATCAAATATACTTTTATGAGCGTGTTTGCTAAAAGTGGAACTCGCAATCCAATATTCAAATATCGACCTTGTTGCCCAAGGCATAGCCAGATGATTTTAACGTCCGTGTACATAAATGAAATTCTGGTTTCGAGTTTGAGCTATAATAATAATCTTCATTCACATCAAATGAAATAAAAAGATATTGGCCATTGAGCAAATGACAGTGATTTTTTTCATTTTTGCTCCTTCTATAAGCACCCATACACTATATTGGTAAGATAATTAAGGGTCCATTTATGATGGTGAAATAGGATGGGACTGTGATGAAGAGATAAGATTTTTTAAAAAAAGTGTTATTGTATACTGAAATCTGGAAAAAACGGCATATTATGAATAAGAAAAATTACATGTAAAATGAAAAAGTAAATTGTTATATATTGTAAATAAGAAAATTATTCTTTTAAAAATTTTGCATTTCATTTTATTATCATCTCGTCCCTATCCTATCTCAATCCTAAATAGGCTTTTGAATTTTGCTACTTCTCTGCGCAGAGATTCCCTCAACAGCCATTCACCTAAATAGGCTTTTGAATTTTGCCACTTCTCTGCACAGAGATTCCCTCAACAGCCATTCAAATGAGCAGTCCATTAAAAGCATCCATTGTACGCGTCTAGTTTTGACATTATTTTAAAATTTATATATTTGGACTAATCAAACAATGCTCTGAGGAGAATTTTTTTTATTGCTAATTTATACCTTCTTGAAACGGTCTTCCTTACTAGTTACCGAGTGGTCACGCTACTAGTCAGTACGCACAAACAGAGCTTCGTTTTGGTTAAATGGCCCTTTCTACAGTCGATGGATTCTGTGAAGCATCAGCTTTGGCTTGATTTTCCCCCTCTATCAAGATTTCACCCTTTAGTGGGAATTACACCAACTTTGACAGTGCTTTGATACCAAAGGACATCTGCTACACTAAAAAGCTAACAAAGATAGGGGGAAAAAAAAAAAACCCCTACCAAGAACCATCGAGTTAACCTTTTAAGCTATAGGGATGACGGATGATTCGTTTTTTAAACAATAGGGCATCGGACTTCATTATGCATTTTCCCATCGAAACAAAATCACATGAATTCCAATGATCATTATATAAATGTAATCATGATTATTTTCTCTCCTTAATAGGAATTGGAATGAGTCTAACCCACTTTGTCTTAGTTACCAACCTCAATGATGTCTCTCGTAACCCCATTACCCTTTTTTGGGTCGGGCACATCGTGGTGGCTTTCATGCAGTTCCGGAGATGGCCAATCAAGATTGCACCACACCCCAAACCAAACACCGTTAGATGGACACCTACACGAATATTGAGAATCCCGAAAACATCATTAGCCTCAGTACCAAAGGCCATCAACATCCTACGCATTCCCCAAGATGGAGAATCATATAATTTTGGTGGCTAATGACGTGTTATTTTCATTTTTAATCCATTCTCTTTATATATTAGATGCAATATCTTTGCGGATGGGTTGGTTCCACTGGCTCAATCCCAAACAAAAATTAATTGCATTAGGTACATGCTCGCATAAGAAATTCCATGGGTTTTTGGACTCTATTTCCATGTTTTCCTTCTATAATTTCTGCCCGTGGTTGGGGTTGAAAACCGCGGCGATGGGTTTTTCTCGCCTGCAACGACATCATCTGCGAAGGGAAGAGACAAAAGTGGGCCGTCTTTTTCTTTCAGGTCATTAGAAATTGACGTTGATAAGTATGTGATGCGGTGGGCCATCGTGGCAGATGAGGTGTCAAATTCACGGAGACATTTGGACCACCACTAGACGTGTGTAGGCCCCCTTGTATTATGATGATAGTTTTTGAATTTTAATCAATACGAGTTATCCACCAACTAGGACATCATTCCAATATAATAATATCCAGAGATTTATCAATTCATCCGACCGATCAGATGGTTGGCTTCTTCATGGATAACCATGTTATACATACACCCGCTGATTATACGGCTAGAATTAAATTTTTAAATGCAGCTCGAAAGTGGTTGGTGGCTTGGTGCGGCGGTATGATGATACGTTAAGTGGTTGCAGACGCACATGTTCCTAAACTATTGTTTTAACTTTTAATCAGAGCTTTGAAACACGGTAAGTCCGCCACTCAATCCTACTCACGGCCTGTGTGGTCCAGTGGGGCGTAGGTTTTTCAAAGTATGGGACCATGGTACAACTCAAGCTCATCTCGATTCTAATTCTAATCTTATTTATAAAATATTAATTTTAATCTAATTCTAATTTTATTTATAAAATATTAACTTTAATCTTAATCTTAACTCTATTTATAAAACCTAAACTCTTTAACTCTATTTTTGAAAAATCGAGTTTGGATTGACTTTCGGGTTGGAATTTATGTTAATGAATTTATATTTTATTTAAAAGTGATAAGTTTATAATTTCATATGAATAAATAATGATAAAAAATCATGTAAGTAAACATAATAATATATAATTAAACTACTATTTTTTAGAAAATAGTAATATAAAAAATATTTTTAAAAATTTAACATAAAAAAAAATAAAGGAAGAAAATTAATGGTTGTAAAAGTAAATGATAGAAATAAAAGATAAATAAAAATAAAAATAATATACTTTATTTATAATAAATATACAATATGCTACCACATGCATTCAAATATAGATATAATAATATAAAATACGAAAAATATAAAGAAATATTGTTTAAATAATATATATACAATATATTTTATAATAAATATAAATCGAAAAATCAGGCTTGGGTTTCTGGGCTCGGGTTACGAAAAAGCAACTTCCAACATAGTTCAAAATCGGATTTAAACTTAACTCGACCAAAGTTACACCCTGCACGGTCTATAGTTAATTAATTAATGTGCAGTTATACATTGTCTATTGGATGAGGGATTGACCTAAAAAAATGGCACGATGTACATAGTACATACGTGGTACCTTCTGTGGTATGATCGGACCTGATATCACCCTTCGGAGGCTGATGCATAAACAATACAGGCCATTTCACTAGTTTCTCCATCTCAATGTAATTATTTGAACGTGCACGGTCACTCGATTACCCTTCCAATGAGTGAGCTTTTGATATAATGGTTCAGATCAAAAGATTGGATCTTGATCTTTAAAGAAGTACAAAGGCACGCTTGCATACCAAATTAAAACAAAGACTACCAAGATTTATGTGATTATGAGTGCAGCGTGTATATATAAACAATAGAGGCCCACCCCATCCTTGAAGAAATGTAGAGATGATGATGATGAATGCCCGGTGGGGGACCCTGCCCATTTCTTCCGCGTTGATTTGAAATTTTTTTATAGTTTATTGTTTCAATAATTATATATGGATGCATATTTCAGTTGAAGTGGGAAAATTGTAGTATTGTACTGCTGGTCCTATGGACCCCGGCCACAGAAGGATTTATAAATTTACAATTCTTACTTGTTAGCCCATGAAACACTAGTTTTATTAATTTCTTTGACAGGGGCAGTGAGGTCCTGACATCACTTATATATATATATATATATATACACACTCTACCTGAGGTGGGCCATGGCCCACCTGATATAAGTATTTTTCGATTGCTTTCAATACCTTGTTGTAGCCATTTTTTCCACCACCGAGGAGAAAAGAAACACCCACCCGTCTGTACTCATCCTCTCGCTTGATGTGTTTGTCCGTGTCTTCGCGTTGTAGCATTGTAGTGTTTGAGCTTTACCACACACACATATCTTTAGATTATTTTATTACAATTAGTCGAGTGCATCCCAGATAAGCTTAGTTGCACCGTACATACCTGCCATTCGCACCGCAAGCAACACCCTCAAGTGGAAAAATCCGAGCCGCATAAAAGGCTTGAAGCTGTCATGATAACAACATCCCATGAAAGAAAAAAGAAAAAGCAAAAAAAAGTCCTAGAGTAGCTCACACATGAACACAGAATGAGACCATTTGCTCTTATGTGATTGGGTTGATGGCCCAGCCTAGAGTTCCATCAGTGTAAAATTTCCACAGATTTGATACCTATGCCATGGCCACCTTCTAGACAGGATGGGATGACATGAAAAGCTTCATAAAGGTGGGATTGAATATTGAATGAGAAATGCAAGGGTGTAGAAGATGAATGGCTTTATGTGAACATAGTCTTAATTAATCGTACATGATTGATAATGACACAAAGACAATGGATAAAGGAAGATATAGCATGATTTGTCGCCACATGACCTCTCTCTCCCTCTCTCCCCTCTTTACATGCATTCTTGGGTTTATTTTAATCCATGCATCCGGATCATTATTATCGAGGCCATTAGGCTGTACAGTTTATTTGAGGCATGGTATTAACAAGGATAAGAAGGTGAGGTCACAAAATACAAGAATATACGCAAAAATAGATATATCCATGGCCATGATGCAATGGTCATTGTGGATCCGTAGTCCAGATCACCTGGAGTTCTTTCGATGGAAGGGCTACGAAGCAACGATAACCTCCCTGAACTCGGAATTTTAGATGTTTGGGTTGACCCGTTTGGCATGTAGCTAATGACCCATGTCTTGAAATGATCTGGACAAGGCTTCGGTTGGTTGTGTATCTCTTCAACTGAATGTGTCATATACACTGTTTGCTTTTAAAAAACTTAGTAATTTTGCTTCATATAAGCATAAATCTTGTCGACTTGAAATTCTGAATTTCCCAAACGCGGCCATACACAACCCCAGACTAATAATTCGTAAATAGGCATGCTGCCCGCTTAATCCTACAATTAATTTTATTTGTTGAAATGATTTGGGAAGACTAATACTTGATGAGGGTGTGGCCTTCAACTTTGAGATGTAAAAATTTTTTAATTGAAAAAATAATATGATATGATAGATATAATAAGCGTATTTGTTAACAACAAAAAGTTGTCAAGTTAAAATTTTTCAATCTAAAACTTTTCACTGTCCACGACTATTCTATTTTTTAATTATTTCTTCACATTTTTCTATACAACCACCCTACTTTTCAAACAATAATTTAAAATTATGATATTTATGAATACTAAAATGTTTTATATTGAAAAATTTTAGTTTAACATTTTTTATATATTGACAAACATACCCTTAGTGACTAGATCGTGAGCAACATAATAATTCTCTTATTCTACAATTTTATTGAATTCGTTGAAATGATTTGGGGAGACTAATTAACACTTAAAATTTCTGATCAGCCATTGAGAATTTTCAGGAATATAGAAAAAGGAATCGCAAATATATTTTATATATAATAGGCGAAGAATTATTTGCAGAAATATTTGTAAGTTTAATTTGGGCAAGTTGAAATTTACCCCAAATAGGTTAGTTTACTCTTTAATTGCCAACTTCTCTCCAATGATTCCTCTGTCTTTCAAGTATGTCCCAAAAATTGATAAGCCCCAACTCAATATTTTTTCTGAAAAATTACATTTCCTGAACCGAACGAAAAGATATTGAAGAGCCGAATATTTTGCTCATTGACAGCAAATGCAAGCATCGTTTCAAGATGTAGGTTAACTTTGTGGCAATGCATCAATTAAGCCATTATTCTCGGCAGTTACATCAAAGGACCACAGAAGACTATATCCTGACTTTTTTTATAAATTAAAAAAAAAAAAAAAAAAACGGAATATTTTGATCGGCGCCGTTTTGGTGGCTTTTATGGGTTGTCTTGGATCAGTAAGCAACCGATATCATTGGATGATTAAGCTAGAGAATTAATTAAACATGATAAACAACGTTTTACTAATTCTTTATTTATTGAATTTTGTAGCTGCCCAAGATTTCGATATCAGCTATCATCCGTTTATTTTAATACAGATTCGCAATTTGGTTATCCTATCCTTGGACGTACTGGGTTGGCGTGTCGTGCATCATTTTGTCCCTTAAAGCTACGTCAAAGCACTGTATTTAAATATCATTAGGTGATTACATTGCACTACTCTAATTACTTGGAAAAGATATTGTGCTGATTACCTAGTGTGGGTGGCTCCATCTCTAAAGCAACAAAACCAACAACCTTGCCATTCACGTCAAATGCCCCCGGTGATACTTCTTGATCTTGCACACGCATGTACTCTTCTAATCTTCTACACATTCAAGCACCTGTATTTGTGGATAACAACTAATTAAGAAGTTCTTGCACCGTGTATTTGGGATGAGAACTAATTAAGAAGTTGTTTCTTTTAAAGCATGGAGCATTAGGTATGTGGTGCGTGCTTGTATGAAACGTTTTATTGTAGACCATAAGAAAACTCTTGCTAACACAATCTCTATTAATCACATAATAATATGTTTTCTATACGAATCTTATAGATTGTATACTTATTAATTAACATCCATATATACATTGTTTATCGGATTTTCTTTCTTAGAGGAAAAGAAAGTGAAATTTTTGTTTTTCTTGAAAATCTCCCCTTTACAGAGTTTGACATGATAATGTATGTTGTATATGTGAATTTCCCATCAGTGGTTTTTGAGTATTTTTAAATTTATTTATTTATGAGTGGCAGGATTCCTATGATTTAATTTCCATTTCCTTTTCTCAACTCAACAAGCACTTTTTTTTAGGGTATGTTTGGCAATGGTTAAAAAACGTCAAATTAAAACTTTTTAATATAAAACTTTTACTCTCCACAACTATTATATTTTTTAATTATTTTTTCACATTTTCATATACAACTACTCTACTTTTCAATTATTTCTACACAACTACCCACACAACTAACCTATCTATTTTAACTTTATCATCTTTATTACTCATCATTACCCCTATCATATCACATCATTTTACAACTTTTACTTTTCGAAACTTTTCATCAAAAAATTTTACCCACTATCAAACAAACCCTTAAGATAGTTATCAGTCACATCTTTTTGTTTTTTATATACTTCGATTCTCGAGCAATGCGCTGATGCGCGCGGAATAATTCACCTCTTACCAAAGCTGACATTTTAAAAACAAACACAATTTCGATATCGCCTTTTCAAAAATAACTAATTAAAGCTGTATTTTAATGCTAATGCTAGGAATAGATATGTAATTAAAAATGATTCTGATCCTCTATGCAATCGTGTAACAAGTAACGTGTCCTGTAATTCTAGCAAGATGCATGAACCCATAAAATCGACGACGTGTTCCATGTGAATCAAATGAATTTAGCAGGGATATGCCTGATTTGTTCATGCAATTGGCCAAACAAGTTAGCTTTGGACCATATTGACTCATAAGGTCAAAATCCGGCGGCAGAATTTTTGGGGGATAAAAAAATAAATAAATAAAAGACAGGATGGATGATACGTGTGCACTGTGCAATGCGTGTCAATCTCATGCGTGCATAACCAGACTCGAAAGGGCTATCCGTGCTTTTGGGAGTCACATGATTCCCAAGGGCAGCCGAGATTCCGTAGGGGCTTTGATGGGATAAGATTGTCCGTTTCTTTTGTAATTTTTAATGCAACTTTTTACAGGTGTGCTTGATAACATTAATAGGAGAAGAAAAATGGGAGAAAGTAAAAAAAAAAAAAAAAAAAAAAAATATTTAAAAATTGTGCAAGCTGTATGACATAATATGAATAAAGTGAAAAATAAATAGGGTAAATATATGAAAAATGATTAAAATATATGAGTAAATAATAAAAAATAGAGTAGTTAAAGCGAGTAAAATGATTAAAATACATGACAAAAATTTTCGTTTTCCTTGTATCTGTTACCAGATGCACCTACATTTGTAATATAGGGTGTGTTTAATATGACATAAAAAAATGTCAAATTAAAACTTTTACTCTTTGTAACTACTTCATTTTTAATCACTTGTTCACATTTTTCTATGTAATTATCTTATTTTTTAATTATATCTATACAACTATTCATAAGACTAATATATTTATTTTAAATTTATTCTCATTACTTTTATTATAATACATCAATTTTTTTCATTTTGAAAACTTTTATATTGAAAATTTTGCATATAAAAGTTTTATCACTTCTTAAACGCACCCATGATTTTTTTACTTTCAAAGCACATCATTATATCCTTATATCATTTCTTCGTCCACTTAAGACTTAGAATCTTTATATTATATAAAACATATATTAAATAAGAACCAGCCAAGCCTAGTTTGGTTTGTCAAGGGCGGTCGTTTCCAAAGCCCCCATGAGGGTTGGATCATTGTTGTCATCCTTGTAAATGTGGGAGCAATAGTCTTCCACGGAAGTAGTTGTCTTACATACCGTGCACTTTAGTCTCTTTTTTTGTTACTGCAAAGAAATTTGTAAAGATTTATAAGGTTGATTTATAAATAAAAAAATTTTAAGGGTTCATGAGCTTGAATTGCACTGGCGTGAGCATGTGAATGACATGGGAAATTTGCAGCATTATATTCACATCTGCTCCAGTCAAAAAATCCACAACTCCCCACCCGGCCAAACTGCTTCCAAATGTGTAGTCACGAACTCCAAACGATCAGCTGCTGCTCCTGTCTGTGTGAAAATGTTTGCCCTTGAAAAGAGAGAGACAGGGGCGTCCTTCCCTGTGTGAGAATGTTTGCCTAAAAAGAGAGCGCGGGGTTTGATCCGGGCAAGGAGGAGCTTTTTGTAATTCGGTATCCATCCGCTCTCGAGAAAAAATTTCGGGGAAAAAATTGTGCCTGAATAATTGAGCCGTAAGAAAAAATACTTGTCAATTAATCATGCGATCTGAACCGTTCATCGAGTGCAATCCGTTCCAACCACATCACTCGTACAAGTGTTGCGAAATCGATCCATCGAATTTCGCGGAATATTGTCACTAATCGATGAAATCACTTCCGGCCTGCGAGTATGGACATGGACTCGATAGACGGTCCAGATCAATTGATTGGATAGTTAGTCTGTCACTCGTGTGATCAGTGCCATCGTAGCTCCCTGCAGGTCATAGCAGTAGCTGCCGGTGCTGGCCGAGTTCTTGGTAGTTTCAAAATTCCTTCTCGGCAGATAAATGATAAAAGTGTTGTTAAAGACTTAAAGCATGCGTATTTTAATGCTTCCCGAATTACCACAATTTCCTGTGCAGGGAAAAATGCTGGCCACTTTGGGAAAATGCAGGCACACTTCGCTGCGTTGCGCGCGTGCCATATCTGGAACAGTGCAATTTCCTCGTGTGCTGCTAGTCTATCAAATTATGGAGAAATGTAATCGGGTATTTACGGCTGTTCTTGTACCACACTCGAGTATTTAGAAGATGTGAAAGTGCTGTGAAAATGCATAATTTGTAATAAAAGATGAGATCCGGCTAGACTGGTTTAAGTAAAGACTTACTTAAGTCAGCTTAAAAAAATATTTTTCGAGGTATTTTTTATTTTTTAATAAACATGTTAAGCTAAGTGTATTGAATATATATACCTAACTTAACAATACATCTAACTTAATATGCTTATGAAAAAAAATAAAAAACAATGCCTCTAAATATAATTTGTAGGTTAACCTAAGTAAGCCTTTACTTGAACCGGTCTAACTGGATCATAGCTCTACATATAATACCAATACAAAAAGATAATCTTTACTTCCTACTTTTCTAGCTGACTTTTTTTTTATGTTGACTGTTGTGGTTATTGTTTTCGTCAACTCTAATCAATTTTAATTAACATCACAATAATAAACAAAAACCTGTAAAAAACATGAGTATAGTTTGAAAATCTCCTTTAACTTATTATTAACATATCTTAGGGGTTTTTGGAATTATATATGAGGATGAAATGAAATAAGAATATTGAATGAAGAGGGAGTGCGTGTATTTGAAAAATAAAAATGATGTTGAAACCGAAAAAAATAACAACGAAAATAGGAACAGTAACACTATTACACGTTGTAAAATTAGGAACAGTACAATTATTATACATTGAAACCGAAAAATAAAAAAGATTTTTTTTTGAAAAAAATGCAATTCCATTCCCTTCAAGCCTAATGTGGACTGTCGAAAAAGGCCCAAAAGCTCATTATAATGTATCCCTTCGTATAAATATCAATACACCCAAGGTCCATGTGGGAATAGGTGAAAAAAATAGAGCGATATTATTTGTGCAACTACTAAGGTAAAGTGAAGAAGATAAAATAAATATAGTTTTTGTACAAAAAAACATTAAAATGAATGAATCGTAAAGGAAATAATAGAAAAAACATGACATTGAAAAAGTTAAACTATCAAATTATATCAAAATATGTGTATAAATTAGCAAAACATTTTTACGTTTTACCAAGGAGTCACTTATTTTAAAATTATTAACCATGTTCTTAGAGTGTAGCATAGCATTCCAAGTGAGATGGGTTCTGGCGTGGGAAACGTTTTTTCCAAGAATATGTAAATAGTGGAAACAGGATGACAAATTGGGTCAGATTAGTCTAGTTTGATTCTCTCTTCGTTCAAAAGTTCTTTGGGCTTAGTTCGCTTGAGGCCGTGGGTTATGTAATGCGATTTTATTCACCTGAGTTTGATAGTGTAACGGCCTGAACTAAAAATCAAGGCTTTTGCCTAAATTTTCGGTCCAAGTCGTTTTAAAACTCCAGGATCTTTCCACGTGACGATTAAACCATCTCATTTAGGTAAGAAATAAACTTGCATTATTACATCCAAGTCCATAGAGTTATTACAAACATGCCCACTTAAATAAATTCTTTACATCCAAGTCAAGCCGCTCATTACATAGAAAGAAATAAATAAAAAAATGTATTCATTAGCACGCCACCACCATCTCATTGACCACCATCCACGGGATCATATGAGAGTCAAAGGAAAAAGAGGTAAGTTCACAAGAACTTAGTAAGTAGGATTATGCCCTGCAATTAAGATCATAATAACACATCATCTTCACTCAATTGCTCAACTTTTAGAGCCTTTAATACATCTTATATGCCATCATCTCTTCCTAGAAGTACTCAACTTAAAATTTGGAGATTACCCTAAGGATTTAAGACCTTAAATCCTTTAAGATACTCCTCTATCCCCAAAACTCAAACTTCTAGGCATCATTTGGATAATCTATCCCTTCCATTGAACTCAGAATGTCCAAATCCATAGGAAATGACCCCTGAATCACTCAAATCGGACATATAGAGCTCAATTTACGTCAATTTGAAGATGAACGCACCAAACGGTGCCACGTGTCCCACGCCGCCGGCGACTTGGGCTCGCCACCGGTGGTCTTGCCCGACTGGGCTTACTGGTGGGCTGCACTATGGGCTTTACTGCCTGGACTTCTACCTGGGTATCATCTCTGGGCTGTAAGTCATGGGTCGACTCACTGGATCCTCCTTCTGAGGCCCATCGCAACAGTTGGGCTCGTCTGCAGCTGGGCTCAGCCTGGATCCAGCCCACTCCCTGAAGCCCGTACCATCTTCTGGAAATTTACAGATTCTCCTGCTGTCTTCTAATTTTACAGAAACTCCTTGACAGCTTATGATTTTCAGAAAAACCATTAGACAGAATTGTAAAATATCCAAAAACTCGAAAATAGGCAGTAACATTCATTTTTTTTCCATCCGTCCATTTATACAAGATATATATAATAATATTTTAATATTATTTTCGTATATATATATCTCCTTTAAACATCTTAAATGCATTAAAATGCATTAAAAATTCATCTCATCAATGATTTGGCTAACATATTTAATTTTAGGTCATCCAAGCATAATATAACGTACATAATTTTACTCATTAATTTATTTTACTCAAAATAAATTATAATTATGTCATTATGCTTTCCATCTTGCCCAAAATTACATTTATGTTATACATCCTCAAAATTATTGATAAATCATCACATAATTAATTTAATGTAAATAATACATTTCTCAAATAATTATGTGGCATCCATTCTATGTGCAATTAAGCATATAATATCTCATATCATCTCATCATGATTAATGGCTAAAAAAATCACATATTAGTAAAACCACTAAATAATTATGTGATAAACCCTCGTTAAATCATGTCATAATTAAAGGCTAATGAGGCAAAATCCCCCTTACCTTAAAGAAGAAAATGAAATGGATCGCTTGAACGGATTGGATCGGTCTTTTCCTTTCTCCTGCGGCAGCGTTCCTCCTCTTTCCTCTGGTATCTCCATCGAGTACCTAGGTCGTTTAGAGGATTCACCGGAGGATTTTCCGCTTGAAATTTGATTTCAATTCAAACTTGAATTTCAAGTTCACCGATCGCAATCCGATCTCAAATCCACTTTAAATTCGAATTTCAAACTGGTGATGCTCACAGAGCCCAAAAAGGCAAAATACATCATTTATACACTCATAGGATTCGAACTCGAGACCTCCTCTACCAAAGACCAACACCTTAACCACTTAAGCACCTTGGGCTGTTGAGTTAAATACTCACGATATTTTATATAACTCAACCCATCATTCTAAGTGAGCTTATTCGGGTCTAGCCTAATAACCTTCTACTTATTTTTGGTCCATTGCTTTGTCAAATGGTCAATGATCAGGATGCCACATCAGTGGACACATCATCAGTTGAATAGTCAATTCATCATTTTTTTCCTAATTATTACAGATAGCTTAGCTATATGATTTTAAAATGTATTATATCATAACTAAAATGCACTTCAATATGGCTCTTCCATTTTCAAGTGGAATTTAGTTATCTATTATATCATGTTCTCTACCATATATCTATTCTTAAGGTCATTATAAAACCTATCCAACTCCAATTGTTTCCCTTGATAATTCTTTAAGGCACTAACTCACGTCGTAGATAATTTTTTAAAACTAATTTCATTGAAAGAAGCAATAAATTTTTTACTAATGAGTTTTTTCACCAAAGATCTAATCTGTCGTGATGAAATGTACTCCATGAGAAGTGTAAACGAGATAAATGTTTCAACCTAATTTTGAATCTAGTATCTTAAATCCATGCACTTTTTATGTATACTCGTGTCAATCAGGTGATCATCAAAGCAGTGGTAATCAATATGTAGTGAGATTGGGCAATTGTCACCCGGAATTTGCACACCGTTTAAACTTTTAATCCTTTCAGGTTATAAAATAATAATAATAATTATTATTATTATTATTATAGTTATTTTTTATCGGGAATTTTAGTTAATTTTGAAACTTATAGAATCTAGGTCATTCATCTTAGCCCGACCAAGCATCTCTTCTTACCCATTTCATTTTATCCAAAGTACCCTCGTGCGTACTGGAGTAGCTGCCACCTGACACATAAACAATTGTTAAGCCAGCATGATCATTAGGCTTATCGAATAAATGCACGTACATATACATTTGTATAAGACTTGGTTTTCTATGTAACCGGTTATAGAAAGTGATTTCATGCAATTTTCTCAGTTTTTAAAATGTTAATAATTGGTGTAGAATTCAACCCATTCATTGCATTTTAGAATCATTTGTTTAATTATGTGACTAAATTTTATCCAAGTCAAATATATTCATGACCACATTTACTCGAAAATAAATATTCATGTGTAAATCAGAGAAAAATGCTTAGATTTATTCACGTACGTATTAAAATATAATAATCATTTATATAGTCATTTATTCACGTAGTAATGATATTTTTGATAATTTATATGTTTAAAATACTACTTTAAAAGTAATATTTAATATTAAACTGTTACATTATATTGATTTTGCACATTTATAAATGAGTTATGCACAGTAATACTAGATAAATGAAAAGATTTTCACGATAATATAATAATGTTAAATATGATAGATGGAGTGTACTTTCCATCAATTATATAGATATTAAAAATAAAGTCAGTTGCAACTTACATGGAAGAAGAGTTTTATATAAGCATTTCGTTTTTATAATGAACTTATGGGATTTGAATGGTATCTTTTTTTTTTGATTCATGTGTATATATACTAAGTCACTTGATATTACAAATCAGTACATGTATAATTTTCACAAAACGAAAAAAATCAAATAATACTCTCAGCACTTTTGAGAAAATAGGATTTGAAGCTTATATAGATTGTGCAATCACATGAACTTATGTGATTGGGCTGGCCCAGGCCCATGTGTACTAAGTTTTACAACATCGTGGGTCAGTCAATGGATCCCAGGCCCAGAGCTCCTCACATTCTCATCATCTATAGACGCTCGGCAGACTGCTGCATGATCAACAGTCATCAGTAATCAGATAGGCCTGTCCAGGCCCATTTTGACAGCCATACTATTTAATGCAAAAATATAAAATCCTTGCCTGCAATGTCAAAGAAAGAGCTATTAAAATACGGGGGTGCTTGGAAGTCAAGCTTTGCTATTCTCACGAGATTTTCGAAGAATCATAGTCTGGGAATTGCCTTCCGATGATGTAAATTTCAGTTATTTATTTGTTCTTCGTCCATGATCTCATAGTAGTTATTTTGGTGGGCTCTTTCATCTGTGAACGATCAGATGCTTTGCCTCCTGCCCACGTGTGTATGAGTCTAACGTAGGCTCGAGTATTAGAACCCTCGAGGGTCTGCTTGGAACCTAACTCAGCAGCCCTGCTTTAAAATAATAACAATAATATTTATGAATGGAGATTAGCATCACAGTTCGGATTCGAAACGGTGTCTACACACATCTCACATGTAAAACTACGTGGCCATTCCATCAGTTACACGGCCCTATCCACTACTGTAACAGTAGTAGGGGGTGTAATTTCCCCTTGTTATTATTTGTTATAAAAATATCAATCTATTCATATATAATCTAATAATCCAAAGTATGTTTGGCAATAAGAAAACAATATCAAAATAAAACTTTTCACTCTTTGTAACTATTATTTTTTAAATTATTTGTTCATATCTTTCTATACAACTACTCTGCTTTCTAATCATTTATACATAATTATTCATACAATTAACCTACCTATTTTAATTTTATTATATTTAATTGTCATCATTAACTCTATCACATCGCATTATTCTCTTCAAATTCAAAAAAATTTTACATCAAAAATTTTTTGAGTGTGTTTGTTAAAAGATAAAAATTTTCACCTAAAACTTTTCAATCTAATTTTGTATTTTGGAAGTAATAAAAATTTTAGTGTAAAAGTTATTAAAATAAGAGAAAACAATGTAATATAATTAGGGGTGTTAATGGTCATGGTCAACCCGTTAACCCGCTCGTCTAACCCGTTAATAAATGGGTTTGAGTTGGAATTTTTGAATAAATGGGTTATGATTCGCCAACCCGTTTAACCATTTAATTAAATAAACGGATTAGGGTTGAGGCTTTGCAACCTGTCCAACCCGTTTAACCCGTATAACTCATATAATATAGTATATATGTAATATTTATATAGAAATCAAATTTTTTGGCCCAGCCTGCCCTTCCCGCTCCCTTATCCCGCCTAGACTGGAGGACCACGAGCCCTAGCAGAGGAATCGCATTCGCAGGAGAGAACGAGAGAGAGCAACCCTGGTTGACGCTGATCCATTGCTATCCAGTATCCACAGCCCATCTCTCTTTACCGATCCATCGCTATCCCACTCCTCTGCATCTGCTAGAGAGGGAGAAAGGGGTTCTCCACTTCGCCTGCAACTGGAAGCACAGATGGCACGATATGTTATATTCCTTCATTCTTTCCTTCGTTTTTCGTTTTCCATGGCTGTTTGTTTCGGCTTTGATGGTTTTCGTTGGAGAATGCTTGCTGACGGCAGCGGCAGGGCCAAATGCTTGCTCACGGCAAGGGCTGCTCACGAAAGAGAAGAGAAACGTCAACTTCTCGCAGTTGGAAACCTCTATTGATCTTAGGCTTCGAAGACCGCCTTGTGGAACCTCCCCCCCGAACAGCCTTGTCAAATCCAGCAGCCCGTCAACGCATAACCACTCCAGCCTTTCCAATGTTCCTTCTTCAACTTCACCCCAGTCTATAACACGATCCATTCCATCGAAATTGTAAATTTGAAGTTGTTTTAAGTTCTTAGCATCTCCCACAAGTTGAGAAACCCGTCTCATCTCGCTACATGCCGCCAAACCCAAACCTTCCACACGTTTTATCATGGCCTTGATCCCATCTGGGAAATGGTCACATCCATGAATGGGAAACCCACAAGTTGCTTCATCATCTATGATTAAATCTAAGGCAAAAAGGGTTAGGAAGTTAACTTCAGCGGTGTGGGAACATTTTACTAAAGATAAAGATGAAAACGGAAAGCTTTTAGGGACATGCAAATGCAACTATTGTAATAAATCATATGAATGTAACAGTGGTCATGGTACAACGACACTTAAAAGACACTTGGATAGTCAATGCCCCAAGTATCCCCATGGTGATAGAGATAAAAAAACAGCAATTATTGACATTTTCAACTAGTGCAGGATCAGGAGATGGAAATGTTTTAAGTAACTGAAAATTTGATCAAGAATTCTTTAGGAAGGCAATAGTACACATGATCATTGATGATGAATTACCTTTTAAGTTTGTTGAAAATAATGGCTTTCGTCAGTTTTGTAACTCTTTACAACCAAGATTTAACATTGTCACAAGAGCTACAATTACTAAAGATTATGTGGATATTTATATGTTAAAAAGGAAAAAGTTAGAAAGTGTTTTTCAACAATCAGTTAATTGTATTTCCTTGACTATTGATTTATGGACTTCCAACTAAAATCAAGGATACTTGTGTCTCACTGCACATTACATTGATGCAAAGTGGAAAATACAAAAGATGATTATTTTCTTCTGTATTCTCCCATCACCACACACCGGAGATATTATTGCACAGTCTCTTGAGTTGGGTCTTAAAAGTTGGGGCATTAACCAAATGAGCGCCGCTCGTTTGGTCGCCGGGTGCAGAAAGAAACTTTCGTTCCCATTGGCGCGTGTTCGAATCCCAGGTGGGATTTCGAACCAAAAATTTCTGTAGGGGCATGTGTGGTCCTCCTTATTTGGTTGGGAGCTGGTGGTCTCCCCCGTTGATATTTGGAAGCTTGTTGTCTCCCTTTGGAAATATTGTTAGAATTGTCTCAGAGCTTTGAATGTGATATGAATTGAGACATTGTGTAAATATACTCCAATCAAAAACAAAAAAAGTTGGGGCATTAAGAAAATCTGCACTATCACTGTGGATAATGTTTCTTCCAATGATGTTGCTATAAAGAATTTTGGGAGAAGAATGTTAAAAAAAAATATTTTGCTATGTGGTGGGGAATATCTGCATGTTAGATGTGTTGCACGTATTATAAATTTAATTGTCAAAGATGGTATAGATGAAATCAAATATTCAATATTTTGAATTCGGTTTGCTGTTAGATATGTGAAAAGTTCTCCAAGTAGGCTCCAAAAATTCAAAATGTGCTCTGAGGAGGAAGAAATTACATGTCAACATTCTCCATGCTTGGATATACCAACTCATTGGAACTCTACATATTTAATGTTGGAATCTGCTTTAAAATATCAAAAGGCATTTGATTGCCTTGCTGGTAAAGATAATATTTTTAGATCAAACAGTCCTCCAATTGATGAAGATTGGAAGAATGCTAGAGTAATTTGTAAATTTTTGGAGAAGTTTTATCACATTACTACTCGTGTGTCTGGTTCTTTGTATTGCACTTCAAATATTTATTTTGTGAAAGTTTGTAAGATTGAAAGGCTCTTGCTTTCTCTTCAAAAGTCACCTGATGTGAACTTAAGGCAAGTGTCTATAAAAATGAAAGATAAATTTAATAAGTATTTGGGGACTTTTGAGAAGATGAACATTTTATTAATCATTATTGTGGTGTTAGATCCACGATACAAATTGGGATATGTTGAATGGTAATATGAAATGAGTAATGGATTAGAGAAAACATTAGAAATTGGTCAGAAAGTGAAAGAAAATTTGTATGAGTTGTATACCATTTATGAAATTGAGCTCTATAAAACTGTATCTAAAGATGGCAATAGTGATGAAGTGGATGAGGTTAATATGAACTCGGATGATGTTGGTGAAGATGATGCATGATATCAATGTGATTAGTTTTCAAAGCGTGAACACACAAAAACAGAAGTGAATCAATATCTAGAAGAAGCGAGTGTGGGCAAGGCACCTGGGTTTGATATTTTGGCATGGCGGTCTAAAAATAAAGACTACAAAATATTACCTCATCTAGCATGAGATATTTTGACAATTCCAGCATTTACGGTTGCTTCGGAATCAGCTTTTAGCACAGGCGGACGTGTACTTGATCAATTTAGAAGCTCTCTAACACCACGACTTGCGGCTATTTTTATATGTATACAGGATTGGATCAAAGCATCACCACAATCTCTAGGAGTTGAGAAGAACTTGACAGAAATTGAAGCAACTAAATTAAGTATTTATTTTTTATTTTTTTAAACTGATTTTCATACTTTATACTATACTATTTTATTTCTGTTCACATATTCATTGACACTTTTCAATAATTTTGCAACTATAACAACTTCTTTTAATCTTAAGACGAGTATTGATTTTCTCAAATAGTTGTATCTTAATTGAGGTAATAATAAAAATTTAGACAGCTTATATAGTTCTTTAATCTTTTTTACAAATTAGTTTTATATGTTTAACTGTTTTCTAATATCTATTTCATTTCACTATATATTTTCAAGACTAAAATGATATTGCATAAAATGGAGAAAGTTGATGAAAAACTATCAAGTTTGGAGAGCATAAGACAATTATTTGTTGTTTTTTATTTTTAGATCAAAGTTGTTTGAACTTTGAACCTTACTTATTGTTATGTGTTTTAAGACAATAATTTGTAACAATATGTGATATTTGAACTTTTGAAATGTGATTGTTTGAGTTTATTATAATGAAAGTCTTACTTTCTTAATGAAAGTCTTACTTGATTCTTCTCAAATGTATGTTTACGAGTTCCATATTTATAGCGTTGATTGAATTGTTTGATAGAAATAAAATATGTTGCATTTTGAAACAGGAATTGACATTAAAGAGATGACTTGAGATTGAAGCTGATGTTTTCAAGCAAAAATAAATTAAATTCAGGTATGTTAACTTTGTGTTATTTAATTTATTTAATTTTACAGACTTTATTGAAAGTTTTTAGCATTAAAATTAGTAGTAAACACGACCCGTTAACAACCCGTTAACCCGTTTTATTAAATATGTTGTAAATGTGTTGGAGTTGAAGTTTTTTAAATGAGTTAATAAATGGATTAGGGTTGAGATATATTAAATGGGTTAGGGTTAGGATTAGGATTAGGCTCTAACCCGTTCAACCTGATCTGTTAACACCCCTAAATATAATAGAGCAATGATGATAAATAAAGAAAATAAAGTTAAAATAAATATGTTATTTATATAGATAGTTGTGTATAAATGATTAAAAAGTATGTTTGTTTCTATGAGAAAATAATTTAAAAAATTATATAGTCGTGGATAGTGAAAGGTTTTAAATTGACAAGTTTTAGAGAAACAATTTTATTTAAAATGGATATGCCCTAAAACTACGCACTTTCTACAATTATCATAATTTTAATTATTTATTTGCATCTTTTTATACAAACTACCACGCTTTTTAATCATTCTTATACAACTACACAATACAACAAACCTAACTATTTTAACTTTATTTTTTTATTATTCATAATTGCCTTTATCATATAACATCATTTTTCTCTCATTTAAAAAAAAATTACAGAAAAAATTAATAAATTTGTTATCATTTCCTAAACCCACAATTTATTTGAAAGTTTTATTACTCCGCAAACACACCATTTGTCTAAAAGTTTTATTACTTTCTAAACACACTCTGAGAGTGCTTGCAAAATAAATAAAAAAATTTAATACAAAATTTATTGTATAAAATTTGATAATTTGAGGTTGACAGCGACGACAATGGTTAGTAAAAAGAACAAAGGTGAAATAGATACATTAATTGTATTTTTATGTATATATAAATAATTAAAAAGTAGAGTGATTGTATAAAAATATGTGAACAAAATAATTAAAAAATGGATTATGTATAAAAAATGAAAATTTTGATGTATAGTGAAATATACCTTGAGTTTTATAATTTTTGAATGTTTGTGTACATTGTTTTTGGATTTTTAAACATAAAAATATTTTATTCATTTTCAACAATTTAAAATAACTAAAATATCTATGTGTGTTAATAATCTGAACAAAAATATATGCACGCTCATATAAATGTTGAAACTTAGTTTATATATCAAAAGTGTGTTTTTTTTAATAAAACCTTGTTTGTAAATTAAGTGTTTATAATTCGATAATACATTCACGTGAATTTTTTTTGAAATAATGACGTTGTATCATAAGGATACTGATGAAAGTAAAAAAAATATAGTAGTTGTTAGGTAAATTGTGAAAATAATTAAAAAATATAATAGCTGTATTGAAAATATTAAAAATATTGAAAAAATGGCTATGAACTATTATAAGGTTGATGATATTAGAGTTTTTAAATTGAGATAAGTGATGTTATATGATTAGAGTAATAATGATAAATAAAAATAACAAAGTTAAAATAAATAGAGCAGTAGTGGAAAAAAAATTTAAAGCATGATAGCTGTACGGAAAACATGAAAAGATAACTATCATCATCATCATCATCATAAGTCATTTCCCACCTATGTGGGGTCGGTTGCATGGATTCTGTTACGTCATTCTTGGCGATTTAATACTAAATTTTCTGTAATTTGTAATATTTTTAAATCTTGTTTAATTACTTTCATTCATATTTTTTGGGTCTTCCTCTCATTCTCCTACCACCTTTTACTTGGATAGACTCTGTTTTCCTAACCGGTGTTACTTCAGACCTCCTTTTAACATGACCAAACTATCTTAATCTATTTTCTCTCATTTTATCATAGATTGGTCTCACTTTTAAGTTTTCTCGAATTATTTCATTCCTAATTTTATATTTTCTTATTTTACCACTCATCCACCTTAACATTCTCATTTCTACTACACTCATTTTTTGTATATGTTGTTCTTTAACTGCCCAACATTCTGCCCCATAAAGCATAGCAGGTCTAATCGCAGTCTTATAAAATTTTTATTTTAATTTGATTGGAACTCGACGGTCACATAAAATTCCTGACACACTTCTCCATTTCTTCCATCTTGCTTGAATTCTATGTATTATATCTTTCTCGATTTCCCCGTTCTCTTGAACTATTGATCCTAAGTACCGAAAGTGATTAGTTCTTGTTACTACTTGATCTAAAATCCTAATTAGTTCTTCATCCGGGTTCTCACTATTATTAAAATTGCATTTCATATATTCAGTTTTTGTGCGACTAATTCTAAAACCATTAGATTCTAAAACATCTGTCAACCTATTCAATTTTAAATTTAGTCCTTCTTTAGTTTCATCTATTAAAACAATATCATCTGCAAATAACATACACCAAGATACTTTTTCTTGGAGATGTCTAGTAATTTCATCTATTACTAAGGTAAAAAGGTAAGGACTCAAGGCTGAGCCTTGATGTAAACCTATTTTAACTGGGAAAACATTAGTTTATCCACTAATGGTCATCACATTTGTAACAACCCCCTCATACATATCTTTAATAATATCAATGTATCTGTCATTAATTTCTTATTTCCTCATCACTTGCCATACTAACTTTCTTGGTACTCGATCATAAGTTTTTTCTAAATCAATAAAAATCATGTATAAGTTATTTTTCTTCTCCCTGTACTTTTCGAATAGCTGTCTAAGTAAGAAAATAACTTCAATGGTTGATCTTCCTGACATAAAACCAAATTGATTTTCAGATACATTAGTTTCCCGTCGTAGTCTATGTTCAATTACTCTTTCCCATAATTTCATAGTATGACTCATTAATTTTATTCAACGATAATTTGCACAATTTTGAATATCTCCCTTATTTTTATAAATTGGAACTATAATGCTTTTCCTCCATTCACTTGGCACTAACTTCGTTTTTATAATCTTATTAAAAAAAATTATTAATCACGTTGCACCTACATCTCCCATGCACTTCCATGCCTCAATTGGTATATTATCTGGGTCTAAGGCTTTTCCTATTTTCATTTTCTATAGAGCTTCATTTACTTCAGATATTCGAATTTTTGTGAAATAACTGATATTTTTATTTTATTCTCTATTTAAACTAACATCTAATGTTAAATTTTTGCGTGGGGATCATTTAATAAACTATAAAAATAAGTTTTCCATCTTTCCTTAATATGATCATATTTAACTAAAACTCTTTAGTCTTCACTTTTAATACATCTAACATGTGTTAAATCTTTGCTCTTATTTTCTCTTAATGTAGCCAACTTAAAAATATTCTTTTCATCTTGTCTAGTTCCTAATCTGTCATATAAGTTCTCATAAGCTTTGTATTTAGCATCGCTAATAATCTTTTTAGTAACTTTTTTTAAAACTTTTCTTGTTTAGCATTTATAGCTTTTTGAACATCTTCATTCTACCACCAAGTTTCTCTATGTGGGGATCTACGATTTTTATATATACCTACAATACTTTGTCCTACTTCTTTTATGTTAGTTGCCATTTTATCTCACATCAATTCTACTCCATCTTCTTGTGTGTCCCATTTTACTTCTTCTATCATTCTTTTTTTAAAAGTTCTATGTTGTTTCCTTTTAAATTTCACCATTTAATTTTTAAAATTACATTGCCTTTAGTTTTTATTGACTCTTTTTGTGTATATATATCCATCACTAATAATCTATGCTGCATAGCTAAGCTCTCATATGGGATAACTTTACAATTTATACAAAGGGATCTATCCAATTTTCTTATAAGGAAGAAATCTATTTGACTATAATTGATCCCACTCTTAAAAGTTATCAAGTGTTCATCTCGTTTTTGAAATAAGGTATTTGCTATAACCAAATCATATGCTATGGCAAAGTCCGAAATGACATTCCCCATTTCGTTCCTTATTCCAAAACCGAAACCTTCATCACTTCTCTCATATCCTACATTTTCTTTTCTCACATGTCCATTTAAATCTCCACCTTTTCTTGGTTAGATGTCCTTTGCATAATACTATCTAAGTCATCCCAAAATTGTTTCTTGATTCTATCATCTAATCCTACTTGTGGTGTTGTTTGCAATCTCACCGCAAGTGCACGGGTCGTAGATTGTAGTATATAAATTATCGTTCCATAGGGAATTCGGGACTATAAATTTTGCTTTTAAATGCTTCGTGTCGATTATGGAGAGAATAATGCAAATAAAATAGAAAAGTGGGAAGCAAATTTAGTAAATAAAAAGAAAAAGAAATTAATGAAATGGGAAGAGAAAATTGTAAATCGTAATGAGTAGAGAAAAATGAGAGTGCGGGTACCTAAGGTCTAGGATTTCACATGCATCTTTTGCAACGGGTAGTGGTATAATTATTTAATTTGGATATTATTTGTTAAAGGAGAACAATCCCTATTTTATCCTTGCACATTCTCTCGAAACCTACAAGGCGTATCCTAATTTTCTTAATCATCTATTCTCATGGGATTAAGTTAATTAGAATCCATTAAGATTTGTGGTTTGTTCATGGAATTCCTCAAGGTTATCATGCCTATTCTCATGGTTTTAGATTTTCAGGTTTAATATATTGATTTTCGTATATTAGGCTTCCACCTCTCGGTTCCATCACCTAATATATGGAATCATGCAAAAGTACGGACCCATGTACAAAGCAAGCATAAAAATCACAAGATATTAAATTAACAAAAAATATCCATTATAAATAAATTAAAAATCCACACCACATTGCATTCTACGCATGCTACATCCTAAACCCCAGATTTAGGATTTAGCCAAGCATGTTTAAGTTCGAAATAAAATTAAAATTACAAACCATCTTAAACAAGACAATTAAAATTAAAAAGGGAAAAGATAGAAAGCTTATTGGTTTGAAGCCCCGATAATGTGTCGGTTGCTCCACACAACTTGCAAATCCTCCTTTTGCCCGTGCTCTCCACCTTGCTTTTGCTCTTCTTTTAAAATCTCTGCTAAAATATTTTACAATAGTATCTTTGCAGGGATTTTCTTGTTAGTTGCTTCTCGGAATATTTTTTACTGCCACAGAATGCTGTGTGTGATCAATGCTCTCCACCTGTTGCCGAATGCCCTCTTTTATAGCTGAATAAGTGGGCCCCATCACATTTGCTGCTGCCCATAATTCACGTTATTGCTGCAATTTTATTGCTGCATTTCATTCACGTGATGGGTGCTACATATGCTGCTGCCCATGCTCGTTCAATGTTGCTGGTGGGCCATTGCATTTGCTGCATTACTGCTCATTTATTCACGTTATTGCATTTGCATCTGCTGCCCATCAATTCACGTGAGGAGAGAGGTTGCTGGTGGGGTCCATTGATTAATGCTGATGGATGTAATTCACGTGAGCTTGGCATGGTGTTTTGAAGTGTGGGGTCCAACATGAATTAATGGCCAGCGTGATTTGAAATGAGTGTTGTATTCATGTCTGTTTAAAATTGCTGCTTTGTGCAACAGAATCTGGGCGTTGATTTCAAGTAGGCCCCACTTGTAATTTGTTTTCCTGCATAAGAAAATCATTAATTAGTAAAAATCATTAGTGGATCATTTTTATAAAATTAATTCAAACCTATTTTAATTTCATGACAGTAAATATAATTTCAAGCCAAAAGATTATAAAAATTGTGTAAATTGCTTGAAAATAATATTTAATACCCAAAAGTTACAAAACCATATTTTAAACCAAATTTCATATTAATTTCAATTAATTATTCACCAAATTGGTAAAAAATGTCCATAAAATATAATACTAATTTTTCACTTATCAGGTGCATAAGCACTAATCACATTTAAGACCTCTGCACCTAATAAAAGTTTTACTTGAATAATTCTATCATTTACTCTATTGACATCTACAACTTTATTTATGAAATTGTTATCTACTATTATCCTTACACCATTTTTATTACCATTCTTTCCTATATACCATAATTTGAATCCATTAATCTCTTTAGCCTTCTCTCCTTTCCACCTAGTCTCTTGAAGGCATGTTATATTAATTTGTCTCCTTCTCATAATATCTACTACTTCCATACTTTCCCCCGAAAGAGTCCCAACATTCCATGAGGCTAAACGGACCTTGTGTTTTGGTATCACCTTCTTTCCTAAACCACGTCCATAAAGGCATGAGAACCTTTGTCGACTTTTCACCGCGATCGGACGTTGTTGTGGCACGTCGCTTCCGGGGGGACGCCCTAGCAACCCTTGCCCATTTCTCACTACATCCGGGCTTCGATGTAGCGCGTCGCTTCTGGGGAAACGCCCTAGCAACCCTTGCTCATTTTTCACTACAACCGGGTTCCGCTGCAGCGCGTCGTTTACAGGGGACGCCCTAGCGTTAGCAATTTTTAATATATTTTCAGAATTCATAAGAGATGTGGCGGTGACTTTTAATGGTACCGGCTGTCAGCCTGACATGCACATGAAAAGATAACTATAAAACATAATAATTGTGAAAATAGAAAATTTTAAATAGAGAGAAAATATGGCGACAACTTACTTTCCAATATTATTTTTTCATATGATTGGCTCCACTTGGTAACACATGAGGACAAAATTTTGTTCTCTCGCTTTTTTTAAGCACCTTCTGATGTAATGTGATGCCCAATTACCCCACTTTCCAAACACTAATTATAAAATTTTATTATTTTTTCATATAATTACTTTATTTTCACTACTTATGTTTACAACTTATGTCATGTCACATTCTTTCTCGTTTTTCAAAATTTATAGTCACAGTAGCAAATGGAGCTTCAATATAATTTTCAACGTCTTTCCATCCCTTGGACATTTCTCTCAAATGGACGTAGAATGCAGATTCAGGCTGTGTGTACACTGTGCTATGATGACAGTTGTGAGTATTGATCAGCGCCGCTTGTACTCATGCGTTTGGCTCAAAAATATATATTTTTTAATTTTTTTTTCTTCATGGACAAGTAAATCTACATGTATTAAATTTATAAACTAAGTTTTACCATTTTCGAATATTTTAAATATTTATTTCGAATTTTTAAAAATAGTAACATTTTCGTAATCATATATTTGTGGGTCAGACGCCCCCATGCGTCAGGCCTTAAATGATCAAAACTCTTGATTATCAGGCTCAACTAATTAGTTTACTTATCATGACTTATAAAATAAGCATTATTACTATCCGCTCAACTTATTAATTGTCGTTGTACGTCATCCCAAGTGCATAGTGTACGTACTTTTCTAACATGCTTCATCGTCAACAAGCTTTTCAATTGACAAAGAATGATGTAATATGATAAAATTAATAACAATAAATAAATAAAATAAAGTTAAGACGGTATTTGACAACAAGTAAAACTTTTCAATTTAAGAGTGTGTTGACAAATAGTAAAAAATATTAAGTAAAAACTTTTTTATCTAAAATTTTGTCACTCATAATAATTACCATATTTTTAATTATATTTTCACATTTTTTATACAATTACTATATTTTTAAATCGTTTTTATGCAAATACCAATACAATTAATATATTTATTTTAGCTTCATCATCATTATCTATCGTCATTACCCATATAATATCTCATCATTTTCTTTCAAATTAATAACTTGTATGCAAAAATATTTTCGTCCAAAAGCTGTATAACTTCTCAAACACACCTTAAAACTTTTCACTATTTACAATTAATATATTTTTAATCATTTATTCACATTTTCTTATACAAACTATTAGATTTTTAATTTATCTATACACAATTACCTGTGCAACTAACATACATATTTTAAACTTATTTTATTTACTTACCATTATTAACTTATCACATAATATCACTTTCGATCAATTCAACGACTTATATACCAAAAATTTTTCGCACAAAAGTTGTATTACTTCCTAAATACATCTTAAAATAGATAAATTAGTTGCATTAGTAGTGTAAAAATAATTAAAAAGTAGGATAATTGTACATATAAATATGAAACTATAATTAAAAATAAATAATTATGAAAAATGAAAAGTTTGAAATTAAAAACTTGTAAGGGTGTGTTTGTTAATGAGTAAAAATTGTCAAGTTAAAATTTTCCAACCTAAAATTTTTTACTCTCCACAACTATCCTAATTTTTAATCATTTCTTCACATTTTTCTATACAACTATCTTATTTTTCAATCGTTTATACACAATAATCCACACAACTAACCTATCTATTTCAACTTTATCCTATTTACTCCTCATCATTACCCCTATCTTATCATATCATTTGACAATTTTTACTATTTATAATTTTTTATCAAAAGTTCTACCCATTTCAAAACACACCTTAAATTTGCTAAACACCCTGCATACGCGTGAAAAAACAACCAAACGGTGACGACTGAAAGCTGAAAGAAACCGTCGCTCCCGTTGCCCCGCATCGCATTCCCTCCCTTTTGCCTGTAAGTTACTCCTGGTTATCTGCCGCCACATCATCATCCGTACGTAAGTACGGCGATCCCATGAAAAAACAAGGGCGTTTATGTAAAATGGTCAAAATTTGAAATCCAAAGTCGTCCCACCAAAACGAACCGCCTTCAAAATCTACCTTCCACGGCCATTTATAAATACGAAGCGCCTCTTCCCACCATCTACTCCCTCTTTCTTTTCGTCTGCCTCTGCTTCCGCGCGCGCGTGCGACTCACGTGACAGGTTCGCCCCGCTCTCACTCCCTTCGGTTTTCTCGGATTTTCCTTCGAAATCACATATTCAGCTTGCTTTCTTCCGTTCCTGCTGCGGAATTGGGTCGTAGCCACCCCCTCTGTTCCTCCCCGTAGTGAAATTTTCTCTCTGTTTTTTCCCCCCGAGGGGATGGGGTTCCGGACGGGGCTTGTGGCTGGGCCTCTGGAATGGATGATCAGGACCGTTCGGGGGGGTGGATCCCATTAGCGGACATCCGTGGGCGCCGCGTGACTGTTCGATCTGCGGGTGTCGGAGGGATTGCGATCTGGCGCTGTATGCGGGGCTTTTTGGAGTCTCCGTCGCTTCTTTTCTTTCTGCTTGAGTGCTTATTTTTGGTTTCTTGCAGGCAAGCAATGGCGGGAAAAGGCGGCAAGGGGCTTTTGGCAGGAAAGACGACGGCGGCGAACAAGGATAAAGATAAGAAGAAGCCCGTTTCACGGTCATCTCGGGCTGGTCTCCAGGTAAGCCCATTGTGAAAACCGTTTGCATCTTTTGGTCGGGTTGCGAGTCTGTGTGTGTAGCGTGTCACGAACATGCGCATGGGCTGGCGCAGAGATGGAGGCTTTCACTTGCTGCCATAAATAACTGTAACTAGAGATGCTTGTCTGGGAAATTTTAACTATCTACAAGTGTTGTACACATTTCCGGAGACATGTTCTGATGCATTTAGTTATTAATTGCTATTATTGGTTTGTGTCACTAAAGAGGACAGTTATAGATGGGCTGGTTCGCTAGTCGCTGATGTTAACCATCCATTACAAAGCTGTGCACAAGGAGGGAACTGTAGTGGAATGCATTGTACTATTACCATTGTCTCTGTACTGTGGTTTGGTTGAGTGAAGCACTTGACTTTCATGGATCTTCCTTTTTGTTAAATTTGATGCTTGATGATAGAAACGAAGTTGTTTACTTTTTTTTTTTATGTGGAAGTAGTATGCAAAAACTGTTTCCCAGCCCAGAGAGATTCCTTCGTATGAAACATATTAGATAAATCATACGCCAAGTTTTCATTGATATGTGAAAATTAAACCTGTTCCATCCTCAAACAAAATTCAATCTAAATAAACCTTTAGCTGCTTTTCTGCTTGTTTTATGGTAGGAAGCTCGTGGTCCTGGGGTGTGGTGTTCTTTTGATATTTTCCTGGCTACCTTGCATGCGTTTACTAAATGAAATCTGGTTTTAGTCTCAAGTTTAGCTTTCAATGGTAGAAGCCACTTCCTGGCGGGAGCTCTGTTGGTGGGAGCCAATTAGGCAAGCAAATTTCCTTGCCTTGTTCACAAAGTCCTAATCATATCTAGGTAGGGATTTTTCTAAAATATTCTAAGATAGATTCATTGATAGTTCCATCTATGTCTTGTGATTTTATTTGAGCATTCAGTTTGCTATTTGCATCCTATGGAAAAGCTGATCTTTAACTACTAACCAGACAAAGGTTCCCCCAGATGGTATGCTTGGTCTGCACTAAGGTTTACAATACAGTGTTTTTTCTTCCATTAAATTGGTGATTGTGATTGTTCTGGAATTCTAATGCAGTTATTCACTTTTCTCTCCTAGTACGTATACTGGGTACATCATCCTTTACGATTGCTTTCAGTCAAGTGTTGCAAGTTTGATTTATTGTTGTACAAAAAGGCTCCACTGAGTAATTTGTTTGATTTGGTTCAAAGCAATAACTTGGGCAATTTTAGTGATTGCCCAATTATGTTTTCAACTAGCTAACTGGAGTAGTTGATGCTAAGTCTTGGTGAAAAGCTTGGGCTATATCTGAAGTCCCATTTTCCTAACTTTTTCTAGCTTTCTTTGTTGGACATTATCTTCATCATACCTTACTAATTTTGCTCCATTTTGTTGCTGTTGAGATATTAATTTTGTATGAAATTTCAACAACATTTTTGTTTTCAGTATATGATTATCAAAGTTCCATGTGGCAATATGAATTTTTTTTTTTTTTTTTGGGTACCATTGTGAAAATCAGATGGTTTGTGATTTACCAATCTGGCCTAATTTGAGCCCAAAATTTGATCCCTACTTTCTAAATTTCTTTTTAATGATTCCTGTCATTTATAGTTTGATTCATACATAACAATCCAAATCATATAAACCTTTTTCTTGTTACATTGTTTCACGTGGCTTGACAAACTGGTGGACTTGAGAATCTTTCAAATGATGCCATTTGTTTTTTCATTGCAAGAATTAATTTCGATTTGAATCATATGTTAGATGTACTTTGTCTCATGTCATTTCATACAACTGACTAGTGTTTGTTTGCATCAGCAATTAAATACATCAACACATGCAATCAACATTTGAATCATCCAAAATTTTATGACTGGTCGCATAGAAAGTTAAATGGTTAAAAAGTTTTCAAAAATTGTTCCTCTAATGATCTCATTATTTATTTGCATGATTTTCAATAAATTATGCTGAATTTAGAGGTAAGAAAAAAATCTTACTTCTGCACAACTTTGATCAGTATTGTTAGAACCGGACTGGACCGGCCGGTTCGACCGGAAACCGGCCCAATGTCCAGTTTGTTTACCTGCGGTTCGGTTTAACTGTATTAAATCGCTCGAACCGTAGAACCGGCAGTCGAACAGGACGTGCGGTTCGACTGCATGCGATTGGTTCGTCGGTTCTGCGCATGTTAAAAAAAAATCATGACAGGACGCAACAGAGCACGCCCTGCACGCGGTTTTCCCAAAGATTCCTAGCCAAAGCATATTTTGACCGGTCATTGTCTCCACCGCATCATCGGCCGAAAAATAAAAAGGATTAATTTCATCACGCTTACTCAAAAGTAAGAGAAATGCAAGTAGTGGTGGAAACTACGACAGGTTACACCGAGTTAATTTTGACTCAGCTCTTATTTTTCATCTTAGGTCTAGGTAACATTGACAGAATTTTCACTTTTTCGCAGTAGGTATTTAGACAAATATCAAGTTAGTCTCGAGTTGGGTACCAATGCAAGATAAGTATAATAGTTATAATTTTTTTTTACACTCATCTAGCATAAAATCTCACTTACGTTAAATTTATAGGTTGAGTATTTCAACATTTTACTAGATTGACATGTTTATAAAAATATTTTTTTTAAAAATAAAAAATATATTTTTTGACCGGTCAGAAAGAATCAGTGCTCAGATATCTATTGTCTACATTAAGTAAGACTTACTACATGCCAAATACAGAATACTAGCTAATAGGTTAGATATGCTAAGAAATGCATATTTAGAGATTTTTTAAATCTTGCTATTAATTTTTTCTGCATATTTTGTACTTATATTGTGATTTTTAAAATCTAACATATATATTTAGGATTTATGAAAATATAATTTTATCAATATATTTATTTAAAATTTAAAATAAATTTAATATTTATGACATCGTATATATGTCATGCTTACGTCACCGGTTCGAACCAGACCAGTTTCTTTTCCGGTTCAATCATCAGTTCGGTTCTGACAACATTGCTTTTGATACAATTTAATATCTTAATTTCCTAACTATTTTATTTATTATTATTATTTTTATTTTCTAATTATTTTCATATCTTTCTATACAATTATCTTATTTATTTTTATTTTCTTTAATTCTAATTCTTAATTCCATCATATGACATCACTCTTTTTTATTTTTAAAAAATTTCCTTTTTTTAAAAAAAAAATCTATCAAAAGCAGACCCTAAGAATAACATAATTCTGAAATCAATTGAGTTCATAGAACAATCCTCTCTAATGACACCATGATTGATATTACGGTATTTCGATTATAATGCCATGGACACCCAGCTGTTTACTGTAAAAACAAGAATTTCTTGTTTTGTGCCGAGAATTTTAATTTTGATTTGAATGAAGTGTGGTAAAAAGTAGTAATTTCCGAGTATGGGTGACTGGGTTTTGACAACTGGATGCCTTTGCATGAGAAGGTTTGAGTTGAATGCAATTGAAGTGCAACCTATAATGAGAAGAACACTTTGGTCTTTTGCTTAGTGAGAATGATTGGAATGGATGTTAATAATTTGCTTTTTTGCAAGAGGTTTCAGGGTGAATATGGATCAAGTGTGAGGTAAGCCACAACAGAACAAATAATGGGCTTTTTTGCACAAGGGTTTTGAGCTGAATGTAAATGAGTGAATGACATAGGTAGTCACAAAAGAAAGAATACTTGGGCCCCTTTTCCCGAATGGATGTGTGAATGTTGCAATAGACAGATTATACTGAGTGCTAACAAGCCGCAGGTGACTGCCTGAGACAGTAATAGGAATGGTAATTAGACTGGACAAAATTAACTGTATTTTGGTAAACAATTTTTGATTTAGGGAAATGATTCCATATTTTAGTTTACAAAATAGTGAAATTTTGCCTTCTGCTTTAGGATGCTTTATTTACTTATGAATTCCCTTTTCGTATAAGTTATTATTTTGCCTTGTTTACCTCTTTTGTCAATTCAAGGTTTTTAGATTCTTTATGCCATTGGCTACCTCTGTGATTTTTGGATGATGTGTTCTCATCTATTCCTCATTTATCTTCTTTCTTGGCAAATTGGTGAACACCCAAGTGACTCACGGGCAAAGGACATCAATTAAGCTTATTCTCTCTGCTGTCAATACCGCATGGACTCCACTGAGACAATGAATTAAATTGGTGAAGGAAGCTCCTTTGTTGGAAGAATGAATAGTTTCCACAAATAAAATCATTTGAGGGTGGGAAGCACAAATAGGTTCCACGAGTGAATGCTGAACTCTAAAATCTTGTGATATTTTTAGATGTATTTGAAAATAGTATGGTATATCTCTACTTTTTAGAAGTGTTCATTTTATGTAATTTTTTTGACATGGGATACTTAGCAGATTGATTTATCAATTGAAGTTAAACTGATTTCTTTGTTTGAGTCCTTGTCCTCGTATAATATTCTCTATTTGGTGTTATTCATTGTTTTGAAAATTGGACTGGTCAATCAATCCGGTTAGGGACTGCCTTCAATCCGGCTGTCAACCAATCTGTCTTGAGTCTTGACTGCCAGAAAAATTTTCAGATGAAAGAATGTGAAAATGAGGATTTAATGGTTCATCATCTACCTCAATAAATATCATTTATCTATGCTGCTATATTTATGAAACATGGTAAAGAGGATTATGACTGGATTGGATCATCCAGCGATCTTTTCATTGTTGGACTGTTCTTTTTCTTCCCTTTTTTGTTGTAATTACCACCAGCTGCATTCTACTTACAAGCAGATTTATTGCAATTATGTCATATGCTTGCTGCAACTTCGTGAACACTTGTATGCCATTCATTTTTGAAGTTCTTAAAAATGCATGTTGTTAGGAATAAGTATGATATTTCCAACTTGATTTGCGTGCCTGTATCAGTTTCCTGTTGGTCGTATCCATCGCCAGTTGAAGTCTAGAATTGCAGCTAACGGGCGCGTGGGTGCAACGGCAGCTGTCTACTCGGCAGCAATCCTTGAGTACCTGACAGCAGAAGTTCTGGAGTTGGCAGGGAATGCAAGCAAGGATCTCAAAGTGAAGCGTATCACGCCACGGCATTTGCAGCTAGCAATCAGAGGAGATGAAGAACTAGACACTTTGATCAAGGGAACGATTGCAGGAGGTGGGGTCATTCCTCATATCCACAAATCCCTCATTAATAAGTCCTCCAAAGAATGAATGAATCTAGTTTTTGTTAGTTGACTCATCCTTGTTTCTCAATTACAGACAGACAAGACATGATTGTTTAGGTCTTCATGGTGTTTAGTTAGCTAGGCTTTTGATCTTGTGGTTTTCAAGTAACATATGTAGTGCTTCTATTGTTCAGAGATGAATATTTCAGCCTTCTGTTTAGTGTTGTAACTTCTGTTGGGGACGTGGGGATGGAAACTGGTCAATTTCCGTGGCAATCGTAGTTTTATTCAGGAAATGGATGCACATGCTGACGAAAATCGTATTAATTATCGCTGTCTGCTCCGTGGAGACGTTTTCCGCTGTTTCCTCCTCTCTGACAACTCAAAAAGGTTTTTCTTTCGTCATGGTGGTGGACGCACGCACATTCCATGCCCAAAATTATTGTTCGGTCAGTTGACCAGCTTTTAGCTTCGTTTGCTGATTCTTATTAAATTACAAGCCTCATTTTCATTTTAATCATGACAATTTATATTTTAATTTTTTTATTAAAAATTTAATAGCAAATATTTAGGTTAATTGTTTACAAGACTTTATTTTGCAATATGTATGAAATATTAAAAATTTTAAACATGAACTGCATTTTCAAATCGCACTATTAATTTGCACCGACCTATACCAACTAGAGCTGAACCCTTTTTTGAATAGTAGGAGTAGGGCTAGAATTTACCTTGACTCCATCCAATATATAATACACAAGGTTGGGCAAGAATAATGCTAAGAGTTGGGTACGAATAGTTTTAAGGTTTGGTTATCCCTCCGCTGCTAATTTTACATCCCCATCCAGGAGCCTACGTGGCTGGACTAGTCATCAGTGCAATCCTGTTTTGCTTTTCATGAAGAATCCTAATGTTGCGGTCTGCTTTGATGAGATAAATAAGTAAACCGGCCATATAAAAAGAAATTTTGGTGGAAACATGTGGCGCCTTGGACCTGAGGCGTGCTGCAGTCTTGTTTACGCGGTGGGATTTTTAATTTAATTTTATTTCAATTTACGAGTAATTATTTACTTATAATTAAAATCATATAATATTTAAAAATTATTAAAATATATTTATGCCATCAGTCTCTGTAACTTAGTAATATTATACTCTTACAACGTCTCCATTCATTTAAGTATATGAGAACATTATAACCTTAAGAGTCTTTAAATCAGATACTTTTTTTCTTGAACTTTCTATACTTGTTTAAGGTTGAGAAAAATAAAACGTGAGTACTAGACTTAGTACGTAAATATTTTTATTTAAGTAAACATTTTTATTTCAAAATTTGACATTTCATAAATAATGTATATTTCACATTAATGTCTTAAACCTTTATTAGATGGTATGCTAGCTAGGTGACAATCATATCGTCTACCTCTTATTTTAGAGAGGGCGTCACCGTCAATTGTGCATATATCAGCGACTCGGTTATATTAGAGGGAAACTTTTAGTCCGCTTCCACTTCCAAAATGGACTTGTATCTTTGTGCATTATGCATCATATGCATGCTAACATGATTTCAGAAAGTAATAACATTCATCATTCTGTTCTCTTTTCAAGCTAAGAAAATGACATAATCATTTATAAAATAAGTTAATAAATACATTTTTCAAATCGCATTATGGGATGACCATCCTTAAAGAATATTGAAAAACATCATAATAAAATAAATTGCGAATCATTCAATCATATTAAAAATAAATCATTTCAAGACATTGTTTGCTTACCTTAGAATGTCAACTTGTCTCCTCAACCTTTTCTTTTCATTTTCCTAAACAAGTGAAAAGAATTAGCTCACATGTTTATATTATATATTTTAAGATTTCGTAACTAATTCAAAAAATATATATTTCATTCAATATCCATGTTTAGTATATTAAATTTTTTAGCCATATTATACAAAATACATGTATATGGCCTATAGCAAAGATAAATCTAATTAAAAGTTCTGTAATTAACGTCCCCATCTGCTAATAGCCTGTGAATTTTATATGCTTTTAATTATTTTAAATCTATTGGAACGTTAAAATTTCCAAGAATCCGTAAATCATACCTGTAATGGATTGCAAACTTTTTGAATTATTTAAATCTGATAAAAGTCTTGCTTATGTGAAATATACTTATACATTCTATTTAATAAGGAGAAAAATCAAAATGGAAAATAACAGAGTTGGTTTGGACGTCGCAGGTGGCTGTGTAAATAAAAAAATATTTTTCTCAAAATCTACTTACGTGAACTATACACAGAGAAATTATTGTTTTTAAAGCCCGTTGTATTTGCATGTGAGATCTAGCATAAAAATTTTCTGATTTCCGAACCTACTACAAGAATTGATAAACGAATGCAATAATTTAAAAATAGTATACCTGCTTGGACGTTGAGGTGGATAGATTAAAAAAATTTAATTCTAACACCTATGGGACGTCAAAAACAGCTGCATACCTGGAAGGGAGAAATTGTTCAAAGTTGCAAAACTTCAAGGCTTTTTCTCTCTTCTGCTTTGTCCCTTTCTCCCTTTTTTTCTGCTGTGAAAATTATTCTTTGCTATCACACTATCACAACACTATTTATACCTTTTCTTAAGCAGCTATTTAAGCTAGATTTTTAAATCAACTCAGGTCTATGAATCTAAAGGCGACAGAACACATTAGCAGCTGTCCTCCCATGCACCACCCATTTATTTTACAGCCAGCAATTTTCACTTCTTTTTCCCTCAGTTAGTCACGTTATTCATCTATTGCCAGGTGGCAAAATCAAGCTAAGTCGATCTTGTTAAACCGACCACCTCCGATCCTAAAAGAAACAAAACTTTTGTGTTACATAAAGTGTTAAAATGTTGTTTAATAATTTTCTTTATAATCTAATCCATTTATATTTTAAAGTATATAGAATTAGCTGTTCATATCGAATTTCATGTCCAAATGATTAAAAATGATTAAGATGTAAGCATTTGAAATTAACTAATGCAATTCATTCAAATTTCAATTTTCATTGCCATTTTTAATTACGTTTTATATAATCTAATCCGTTCACCAAGTAGAGTACATTAATTTTGGCTTACCTTTGAAATTTCACCTCAAATGAAGTTGTATATACAGGGTGTGTTTGTTTGGAGCCAAAATATGTCAACTAAAACTTTTAAACCCAAAACTTTTCATTTTTCATAACTACTTTATTTTTTAATTATTTTTTAACATTTTTCTATATAAACTACCATACTTTTCAATCATTTCTACACAACTATACATACAACTAACCTATCTATTTAAACTTTATTCTCTTTACTTCTCATCATTACCCATATTATATTACATTATTTTCTATTAATTTGACAACTTCTACTCAAAAAACTTTTCATCAAAAGTTTTACTTCCAATCAAACATACCTTAATAATTTAATTAATAAAATGTAAGACATTTGGTGAAAATAATATGTATGCACGTTCCGAAAGGTAGGGATGTAGCAAGCATTGATGAGAGTCATGCACATTTTTAATGCAAAATTTAAAATTATATAAATGCATTATTAAATCATTTTTCAAAATCCAATCTATCCATATTATAAAGCATATAAATTTAATTGTGTATCTTGATTTTCATATCAAATTTTTATGAAATCATAAATTGCCCTTCATTTTTTTTATAAATCTCAAATATAACCTTTGCGAATTCCAATTAAGTCCCCTTTTTGTCCCTATTCTTTTCAAATTTACCAATCAATTCCCTTTTCTAAAGTTACAATTTAATCTCACTTTTATAAATTGTAATTTAGTCTTTTTATAAATATATACATTTTTCTATAACTTTACACTAATAACATATACATTGTACAAGTTTTCAGTATACATTACATTTACTAAGTTTCAAATAACATGAATTTTACAAAATAAAAGTAGCTATGTTCTAGACTTAAATATCTCATTTATGGGTCCAATCACGTGATAGGTTTTACATTGTGAAGAAATGCCTGTGGCTACGCATGCTGCAGGCATGCGTGTTCTAGGCGATTTCTCAAGGCAGATGTCTCCGATACATGAGGGCCCAAAAATCTTCCTGAAATGATCATAAAATCCAGTGCAAATCTTAACTAGGGATTGGAGTAAATGACCAAACTTCGTATATATCAAATATAAAAGCAAGCAAACCTTGTGTTCTTTGCGAATGTCACTCGCACGTTTAGGCTATGAATGCAAGGTTAGCAAACCTGGTGTAGAACTACTACTGTAATTTTGCGTCGAAAGAGAAGTTTCGCTTCCGTTTCCTCCTTTACCTCTTCTCCTGCAAATAAACTCCAGCGACGATTCTGGTACGTGTGGGTTTTTATTTTCTCATGGCTGTCGCTTTTTTACTCTTTAGGGTAATTAAGGAATTTAAAAGGCGCAAGGGAGAAAAGCTATCTATTTTCGAATGGCAGAAGAAATACATGCGCTACTAAATATCTGTGGGTTTTGCACAGTCGGTGACACGTACGTGCAAAAAACTTAAAAATAAAAATGTAATGCTTACGATGAAAAAAATATATAATGCTTACACGGTCATTGTCAGCTTTTTTTGGAAATAAATATATTACTTTTTCTCCTTTTTATCACACAGAAATGGTTAATGATTTTTTTTAAACGACGCAATTTCTTGACAACCTTATTTATCGTCAATTATTACATAACCTCTTTTTGCTTATGATATTTATTTTTTTTCATTTTCGGCATTTCTCTCACATATGCCGCGTGCCTCTGCCCTACGCGACGAACAGTGGGGATATTTTGGCTCTGTCTGTTAAGAGGTAAAAAGGGCAAAAAAAAGAAAAAAAAAAAAAAACTTCGCACTCTTTTGCGCATCCTTTTTAATATGCTATAACCTATTAACAATCTTATCATCTTAATTTTTTATTATTATCTTTATGTTTACATTACCAATTTTTTATATTTTTCATACAAATATTTTATTTATATCACATTAACTTTTTTCCAATTTTTTTTCCCGCGAGTTTTTTTCCCTCTCACTCATGCGCAGTGTAAAAGACAATCCCAACGAGAGTCGGACGCAAGATCTGCAAAACCGGAAGAAACCATCACTCCCGCCCCGCCTCCACTTGCGTTCTCGCGTCTAATTTACTGATTTACCCCTGGCTCTCCACCGCCACGTCATCCCTCATCCCGCAATCACAGCCCTCTATATAAATACAAAACGTCTCCTCCTACTCGCACTCTGTTTTCTTCGGCCTCCTTCTGCTTCCGCGTGCGCGTGCGACTCACGTGACAGGTTTGCCCCGCCCTCCCCTTGTCGATTTTCTCGGATTTCCCAGTGATTTCCCCCCCCGCGAAATCACATATTCTGCTAGTTCTTTTCCCTTTCCGCTGCGGAATTGGATCCCTACCCACCTTAGCGCATCGGCGAACCCAAATTTCCCTCAAATTTATTTATTTATTATTTTTTTTTCGGGGGATGGGGTTTCGGACCGGGTTTGTGGCCCTGCGGCTGAGCCGCTGGAACGGATGATCAGGACCATTCAGGCGGTGGATCTCGCGAGTGGTGGGCCTTATGCGTGACGTGACTGTCCGATCTGCAGATGTCGGAGGGAGTGTGATCTGAGCTGATGCGGGGCTGTTTGGAGTCCCTGTTGCTTCTCTCCTTTCCTTTCTGCTTGAGTGCTTATCCTTTTCTTCCTCTTCGTGTGGTTTTTGTTGGTTTCTTGCAGGCCAAGCAAATGGCGGGAAAAGGCGGGAAGGGGCTTTTGGCGGGAAAGACGACGGCGGCGAACAAGGATAAGGATAAGAAGAAGCCGGTTTCGCGTTCATCTCGGGCCGGTCTCCAGGTAAGCGCTTTCTAAAACCCATGTCCATCTGTCGTTGGCTTCTTGTAGCTGGGTTGCCATCTGTGTGTGGCATGTCACGAAGATGCGTATGGGCTGGCTTAAAGCTGGAAGCCAATTTGGGTAATTTGGATTGTTTCCTTGGCTTCAAATGAACGTGTGGTTGTTTCCAAACAGATACATGCAGTTTTCGTGTGTGGGTATCAGCAAACGAGCAGAGAATGAACTGGTCCGTGCTTCGTTTTGGACTGGATTGTTAACTGTTAAATGCTGCACTGGTTCTCCATGCTTTGTAGTAGTGTCTAGCTTACGAGTTTTTGCGCATAAGATATTCCATGATTGGTGTAATTGCTGTTTGTTATAAGATGAATTTCTGGTAAACCTCTGTATATAGAGATGCCTAAAATTTTAAACACTAACAAGTGTTATGCAATTTCAAGGATATGTTCTTTGGATGCATTTAGTTATTAATTGTTATTATCAACTTGTGTTACAAAAGAGGGGCAGTTGGAATCGTGCCAATCTTGTATTATAATTTACAAAAGTGTGCACAGGGAGGAAATTGTTAAGGGAATGCAAGCATTCTCACTGTTGTCTCTTTGACGTGGTTTGGTTGAACTAGACACTTAATTTTCAGGGATTGTCCTCTTTCTTATGATGTTTGGATTAGAAACAAAATTGCTTACCTCTACAAAGTACTATGCCGTCTTGAGATTATCACGTGCCTTTTTGTTGCATATTTGAGCTACCATTTAAGTATTTCAATGCCAATCTTGAAACTATTTTTATGCACCAAGAGCATCTAAGATGAAGATGTGCTATATGCACAATCAGGAGGATATTACACACATTATTTTCCTAGTTGGAGAGGGGTTTGTTTGTGCAAAAAATATGATATGAGTCAGACTGCTAGTTTGCATTAGCATGTGAAAATTAGACCGGTCGTACCTTCAAATGAAGGTTATCAAGCTAATCCAAATAAACCTCCTGCTCAGATTGGCTCCTGTCCTATTATGGTACGAAGCTTGTTGTCCTATGTGAAGTTGCTCATGCTGTATTTTCCTGGCTATCATGCATGCATTTACTGAAGGAACTCAGGTTTTAAGCTCAAGTTTAGCTTTCAAGCTCACAACCAGTCTTCGGCATGAGCTCTGTTGGCCGGAGCCAATTGTTCTTGCAATGTTTACAGTGTTCTGGCCATATTTAGGCAGATTTTTTCTCAAATATATGTGGATGGATTCATTTATACTTCCATCAACGTCACGGCATTTTATTTCGTCATTCTCAGTTTGCTATTTGCATCCTATGGGCAAGTTGGTCTTGAACCAGACAAAAGTGCTCCCAGAGGGCATGCTTGGTTTGTGCACAACAGTTTTTCCTTCCATCCAATTGGTGTGTTGTTTTGGCTCTAGAATATTAATGTATTTATCACTTCTTTCTCTTACTGTGCATACCGGGCACATCATCCTTTACTATCATTATCCACTGAGTCTTGTGAGTTTGATTTATTGTCCTACAAAAAAGGCGCCACATTAGAGGCTGATCATTGACCTTATCAACTTGGCTAATAATTTGTTGATTGGGTTTAGAGCAGTAACTTAGGCAATTTTAATGATGGGTCAATTATTCCTTTGGTTAGCTAACTGGAGTTTTTTTTTTTAATTATGTAAACTGGAGTAGTTTTTTTTATTTCCATCAACCTTCCAATTTCCAGGTGACAATTTTCTTATAAATGCTTTATTAGTTTGTTTGTAACAAATGCAGAAAGACATGGGCTTGATGCTAACCCTGGGCGTAAAGCCTATACTTTTTCTGAAAGCAATTCCTGTCCTCACACTTATTGCATTTGTTAATTTTTCATCATCTATCATCCTTAACAATATCTACGTGTCAGTCAAGGCCATTCTCAAACTGTTGTTAAGTAATTAGAAGGTCAATGGGAGGTTCATCAAGCCTGGCTTAGAAGATAGCTAGGCCTGACTTAAAGATAGTAGGCTATCTTGGCAAGTTCTGATGTGGTTCTGTGTGGTTCAAAAATCTCTTTCTTTCAGTAGAATTAAATGTTCTTTGAAGTTTCTATTGCAGTCTGATTTTTTTTTTTTGCCCCCTCTTGCAGTGTTGAGAAAATCCAATGGCTTGTGTCTCTGCTAATCTGGTTGAGTCTGCTGCTATAATTTAATTCCTACATTCTGAAACGTTAAAATTCAAGTCATATAAATTATTTTCTTGTTCCATTTTTCCAGTTGCTTTAATAAATTGAACTTGAAAATCTATTAAATGATGTCATTCGTCTATTCATTGCAAAAACTAATGCAGATCTGAATCATGAGTCCCTTATCTCATGGCATTTCACACAGCCATTTATTCATGATTGTTTTTATGGGCAATTAACATTGTCACTACATTCAATGGACATTGTGATAATCCAAATTTTTTATGAACAGTCATATAGAAAGGAAACAATTAAAATTTTTTCAGAAGATTTTGTTTTTGAAGATTCACTGGTCACTTGCGTTGTTTTAAATAGATTGTGCTAGGAGTAGCATTTTCTGAAATCGAGTTCTTAGAACAGTCCTCTCTAATGACCTCCCTCATTGCATACAAAGATATTTCGAGATAGATTCTTTGTGTGTGTGCGCATTTATAATGGCATGGAGATCCTTTCATTTTACCGGAAGAGTATAAAGTTTCTGAAAGTATATTTCTGTTTGCATAAAGAGTAGTAAAAAATGGTAATTCTCTTGGTATGGTTGGTGGCTGTTGCCAGCTGGACTCTTTTGCATGAAGGATTTGAGGTGAATGTAAATGAAGTGCAAGCCATAATGGGAAGGGTACTGGTATGTCTGTATGAGGTTTTCGGGTGAGTGTAAATGGAATGGATGTTAATTAAATGCAAACTGGGCTCTTTTGCATAAGGTTTTGAGGTGAATGTAAATGAATGAATGGCAAGAGAAGTAACAGAAGGGATACCAGGCAGTCACAATTGAAAGAATATGTTGAGTGCTGATATGACAGTTGCGGAAACAGTTATTAGAATGAGGCCAAGCATAATGGCTATTAGAATTAAGGACAAGTGAGCAGTATTTTGCTTTTGGACTTATAGAAAGGGATTCCAAATTTTAGTTTACAAACAAATGAAAGATTACTATCCACTTTAGGATGCTTTATTTCCTTATGAATTCCATTTTGGGATATATTAATTTTAAGCACTATTTAACCTTTTTTTTCCAATTCAAGTTTTTTAGATTCTTGTAAGCATTTGGCTGCCCCTGTGGATTTTTGGTTTGTGTATTTTTCTTTATCTTCTTTCTTGACAAATTGTTGAACACCCAACTTGATTTGTGGGCAAAGGACGTCAATTAAGCTTATGCCTCAGTTGGCAGTAGCACAAGCACATTGTGTCGATTGAGGTCACCAGTTGAATCGGTCACCGAACCTCCTTTGTTGAGTTAATTAGTTCAATTTTTCAGTTAAGTACTTAATACAGATGCCATGCTGAGTGACTTGGTGCAACCTTTCAGTTTGGGTGAAATAAATTGTTTTGATAACCATATACTGATTGGAAGAATACAGTTTCTTCACAAATGAAATCATTTGAGGGTTGAGAAGCACAAATAGGATTCAGAAGAGCATTTGTAAAATTTGTTTTGTTTTTTAGATGAATTCAAAAATACAATATTATGTAAAAGTGATCTTTTTATTCGAATTTTTGATTTCACGTAATTTTTATGGTGATTCTGATACTTTAGCAGATGGAATTCTCAATTGAAGTTGACTGAAATCTTTTTTTAACTTGATGATTGCCATGTGCTATTCTCTGTTTGGTGCTATTCTTGTTTTGAAAATTGGACTGTTCAATCGAACCGGTTAGGGACTGCTTTGAATCTGCCTATCAACCAACCTGTTTGACTACTGGAAATCTTTGCAAATAAGAAAACGAGGAGGTGAGGATTTAATGGTAGATAGGCAACTAAAAATATGGCTACCACTTAAAAGTTGCACTTTTTAGTATCATCATGTGTGCCCCTGCACTGACATTGATAAAATATAGGACTCTGACTGGATTTGATCAGCCAGTGATCCTTCAATGTTGGGCAGTACTTTTTTTTTTAAAAAAAAATTATAATTTTTAAAAAAATCTCTTTTTGTGTCATTTTGTTGTAAATACCACCACCTACATTGCACTTGCAACAGATCCATTATGGTTATATCATTTGCTTGTTGCAAGTTGGTGAACATTCGGATGCCTTCGTTTTGTAAGGTCTTAGAAAAACATTTGTTATTAATATTAATTATTAACTATAATATTTCTAACTTGATTTACATGCGCATATGTCAGTTTCCTGTTGGTCGTATTCATCGCCAATTGAAGTCCAGAATTGCAGCTAATGGACGTGTGGGCGCAACAGCAGCCGTCTACTCTGCGGCAATCCTCGAGTATCTGACAGCAGAAGTTCTGGAGCTAGCAGGGAATGCAAGCAAGGATCTCAAAGTGAAGCGCATCACGCCACGGCACTTGCAGCTAGCAATCAGAGGAGATGAAGAGCTAGACACCCTGATCAAGGGAACGATTGCAGGAGGTGGGGTCATTCCTCATATCCACAAATCACTTATTAACAAGTCTTCCAAAGAATGAATGAAGCTTATTTTCTGCTAGTTGACTCTTTCGTCCCTTGTTTCTCAATTACGGACAGACTAAGACATGATGGTCTAGGTCTTCATGTTATTTACTTAGTTAGGCTTTTGATCTTGTGGTTATCAAGTAACATGTGTAGTGCTTTTATTGTTCAGAGATGAAGGTTTCAGCCTCTTGTTTCGTATTGTTGTGTTGTGTTTGGACACCGCTCAATTTCCCTGGCAATCATAGTTTTATTGAGCAAATTAAAGGATGCCCGTGCTGTTGTTTTTTAGGGAGGAGGTACATGTGCTTTTATGGGCTTTTATTGCTGCCGCCGCCGCCTTCTTTTCTCAGACTTAAAAATTAGGATTTTCTTATCTCGAAAAAACAAAAAAGGGATTTTCTTTTATCATTCTGGTGGTCATGTAAATTTCCTGGCCAAATTTATTAGTTGTCCTTTAAGGCGTTTAGAATTCTAGCGTGCTAAAGAAATGTTGTTATTTACATTACTTCTTAACTTGAATTACAATCGAGCTTTGAAATAATTCTTACAAAGTTGTCAGAAGGAGATTACAAACTCACCAGGATTTTTTACAAATGAATGATGGAACACTCCCACTTGATTTGGAACGCAAGATTTGCCAAGGATGAGGCGCCGGCCCACACTATTATGGGCTTGTGGCAGGGCATTGCGCTCTGTTTTAGCAATTTAGAAAGATCTAAACTTCTCGAAAAATTCAAAATAATGGTGAAATTTGATTTGTAAATTAAATATATTTAGATTAATAAATCTATAATTTCTTTGAAAAAAAAAAAAAAGTTTTTCGAACCGGTCTGAAATGGTTGGGATGAAAAACAAATCAGTCCTAGATCAATGGAGAGGCTTTATCTTGGGCTGGGTAGCATTGGAGGCCATTGAACGCAATTGAATCCAGATTCAAGCCCAATACGAATTCGAATCGTGCAACCTTGGCCAAGTACGTGTTCATTCTACTATCCCCCGCCCCCCCAAAAGAAAGAGAAAACAAAGGAAAAAAGAAGAAAGCACAGGTACAATATTCTCTTCGCCTGCTACTGGATTTCACTGAGAAGTGAAAATTCTGGGAACTTGCTACATCCCATTTCCGTCTTCCAGCGATCTGGATTACTCGCGTGTATTGCCCAGTTAGCGCCTCTGGTACTGTCAGTGCCGTGGAGTGTTAATTAATCATGGTTTTCTTGATACACACCTTTTGATGATATGATTTTGAAATCTTAACTACATATCTATCTTATTCTTTCTATCTTTACGTTCCAATTGTTTTTCGCATCTTTTTACACAAATACACATATTACCCATATCCTATTTCATCACTTTGTTACCCTTTTTTTCCCCCACATCTTACCAAACTCACCCTTAATTCAGAAGTGGGAATCTTGTTGGTTGCATCTGTTTTGTATGAGTGGGGAGCAACCCGGAAGTATTGGTGTCAAATCGCGTCGTGTTGTTCCTTGTTTCAGCAGCACGATTAAGGGCCGTGTTAGCGAGCTACCACATACCATTTTTAATCGATATTGTTTCGTCCTAGATCCTAATCCAATTGAGGATTGAATTATCATAAAAAAAAATTTCGAGGCTTGAATTTGACAAGTACCCCTGTTCTTCTCGTTATCGGAATTAAACGCGTCATGTGACTGACTGATCCTACGTGACGTAACCGTATGTATATAGTGGTTCATATGGGGTTTCATTTTCCAGAATTCTATTCCTTTGCTTCCTTGCCTTTGGATTGTATTGTTTTTTGGTTGAATTAATTTGCTATTCATCTATTTTAAACATCTTAAGAAACGTGTCTACTTGAATTCAACATATCATTAGTGGCGGCAGTTCGGCCGGAAGTGATGACTTTATTTGACTCCTATGCCAGATTCCCATCATCCAAATATCACTTGTTCCATTGGAATTTTATGATTAGAAGAAACGAATTGTATTATTCCTTGGATCAATTTCAACGGTGGACAATGAATTCTCATTTAACCGAATTTATTTTGCCCTTTTTAGCAGTGCGTTGTGTTTGGGCAGATCGCAACGAGCATGCATGAACGCTGGCTATGGCATCTAAAAATCAAACTGGTGAAGCAAAAACGCCAAAAAAGTTTGAATAATTGCAAGAAGAAGCTAACCAAAAGACGGTATTCTGAAAACAGATTCACCCACGTAGAAGCGGTAAAAAATTCATGCCCTTTAATTCCCTGCCTAATGGTTATGCGTTCGACCATCTTTAATGGGACGTGACTCATCTATACATATGCGAACGAACTCAATCATGGGTCATTGATGGTGGAGGCAACGTGGCGTCCTGAAATTCAGAAGGTATTTTCCTCTGTTAATCAGTCGTCGCTGCAAAGATATCCGAGGATCAATTCACTGTCGATTTACAAAGATTTTGGTGGTTCAGAAACCATATTCATAAGTGATGTAAACCGCCCATTTTGGAGGAGTCTTTGAGATGAGGGATGCGGGGCAATCAATCGCAATATTGGACAGGCAGAATCCATGAATCAAAAGACACACTGCATCTTTGGACAAGGAACATGTTGTAGTAGTTCTGAGTCTTCTGACAGGTGGTGCTGGAGATTTTGGCGTTGTGTGTGTGTGTGTGTATTACAGATTTGATACCCATATATAGTTGCATGCTTCTTGTCCCAAGCCCACAATTTGAATGGTGTAGGCTACAGAAGGGAAAAGATGGACTCGAGCTAATCCAATCAAAGACCCAAGATTGATCCCAGCAGCTACAATGAAGCTTCAAGTGAGATTAACTTGACTTGACATGGCTTTGTGTGTTCTCGGACATCAAATGCCAACTCCAAGACTCATCATGTGGCAGAAATTGTCTTGATGGAAAGATGTTTTTGGGGTTTGATCATCTTCTTCTCCCTAGTAAACGGTTGGGGATTAATTTGACAATGTTATCCATCCAAATGAAACCGTATGCATAAAATGTGGTGGTTAACATGGATTGATCTAGTGGGCATCAGTCCATATAAGGCTCAGATCTCAGCCCACCAAACCAAAGACAAACTACAAAGGATGGACCCACATGCAGTCATTTATGCGGACAGGTAAATTTTAGTCTGAGGATTACATCTTCTTCATTGTTATTAAATATATATTTTTCGAAAATAACTGATTAATTCCATGCTGTCAAGGTTGTCTTTGCTCCTTTTTCAGAAACGATGAAGTCCATTTTTTGCCTGGCTGACACTGTAAAGTTTCAAATGTTTGAAATGCTAGCTGGGCTGAAATTTCCATGTGTATCTGTTTTTACTAGCTTTAGTTCGTTATAGAACATGATGGTCCAGCAGTGGACCTGCAAACCATATTTGTACAGTGGACCTACAAAACCATATTTGTAGGTTGAGAGAGAGAGAGAGAGAGAGGCCCAACCCTCACGATAGAGCCATCTTCCCGTCCCTGCTTCAGAAGCACCAAAGCGACTCCTGCATCTCGCAAAAATAAATCTAGATCATCTGTCTACGTTCCGTGCAAAAGTTGAACATTAGTTTTTTCATGGTTGGTTTGAAATTTTTGGGTTGTCCGCTTCCTTGACGCAAGGCTTAATATTTGAAAATACTTGGTTGTGATATACCCCAATTCATTTATCTTTTTGGGCGGGTGGGCCCAAGATCATTGGAAATTAATTAAATTCCTTTTGGCCCTATGTATGCAGGGTCTAGGTCAATTTTTTTTTTGATTGGAATATATTTATATACATCTCAACACGTCTTATACCGAAGTTCTGAGATATTCTTACAAATCTGGAGACATTATTCCACCAAATAATCAGGAAGACACAGCTTCCAACAACCAAACGAGAGATCACTGCTCCCACAAACAACCGGGGGAGACCACAGCTCACACTAATAATTTTTTTCTCTTTTTCTGTCCGAAATCCCAAATGTGGGATTGGAACCAACGACCCAGCGATGCAATGATTCCATCACGCCCGCGCTGTCCAAGTTAATTAATTGGCCGATGAATAGAGAAAGCCTTGTCGTTGTAGTTGATGCCGCCTTCGGTTTGTGCAGATACAAAAGGAATCACCCTCGTCTTTTAGCGATGGACAAAGGCAAAAAGAATTCTAAGCTTCCCTAAGATTCGCCCCATCGCTCTTCCTAAATTCTCTTGCAAGCATTTTTGTTGCCATTCCACACCCACACCCACACCCACACCCACACCCAAACCCTTTCTTTCTTTTTCAAACTCAGTCAACGCAAACACCCATTTCTTAATTCTTACAAATCTTCCTGATTAAACGAACTCAAGACAAACAACTCCCTCCCTCCCTCTCTCCCGCAGCTGCCATGGAATCCCAGCCTTTTCTCCACCATAGAATGCCTCCTGCTGCCGGCCTTGGTCGCAGTCTTGTGATTGGCATGCGAAAGCGTCCTTCTCTGGCCATAGCGGCAGTGGTAGCAAATCCTAATAAGAACGGCCCCCCGCCTGCTGCAAGCGCTACCGAGACGATGACTGTTTACAAAGACACTTGGTTTGATCGACTTGCCATTCATCATATCTCGCAAAGTGTTCAAGCTATTACAGGTACATGCCACCTGCTGAATTAATTATTAGCTTTTAAACCATATATGTTACTTATCATCACCTGTTTCACCATCTTAACTGAAAACCACGTTGTCGGAATTCTCATGCATCACACCGGATGCATGCAAATCCGATTGCACGTATGCCACAGCAACCAAGATGCGACTGTATATTTTTTTTTCTTTTATAGACTCTTTAGTAGTATATATCTGGGGTCTAACAACTGTCTCCTTTTGTTTATTTATTTAATTTGTAGGGGTTAAAACCAAGAGGGAAGGATACGAAGGCTTCATAGAAGCAGCTACAGCGGTTGCCAAGAACAAAGATCCAAACAAACAGCAGGACGTGGTTATCCAAGCTCTGCATAAGGCCTTCCCGAAACCCATACTCTCGCTGGCAAGTCTCTCTTTCGCAAACCTCCTCAATATGCAACTAACTGCAAATCTCCCTTGGACAACGTCCTCGTACAACGCCCCTAACGTGCAAAGCCTCTCTCTCTCTCTCTCTCTCTCGAGGTTGACTGCATTGCACGCGCACGTGTGACCAAAAAACTTGCTCCCAATTTCTTCACCACATGGCAAATTGCAATATCAGAGAATTTTGCAAAAGATGCAAATTTGGAGCTGGGGCAATAGGCCCCAGTTGCGATTTACCACGTCACTACCTGCGTCTGAAAACACATCCACAAGCTCAAAAACTGCCAGGTGCACATGTGGACTCTCGTCATAAAAGATATTGGAACACGAAAAAGCTAGGCCGGCCTAACTCCCTCAGCCTCCTTGTAATGTCGCTCTTGAGCTTCGTCCAGCCATCTGACATTCGTCGATTATCCGCCACCATTGGAATTCGATGAAATGTGAATGAAAGTATCCAACTTGTTATGTATTGAAAAATTTAAAAAATATACTGGGATATAAAAAAATTATTCAAAATTAAAACGCAAAGTTGTTAAGAATTTAAAAAATTATTAAAAATTGAATTTTTTTTTTTCCAACCCATCGATCTTGAACAAGATGACCTATGGCTATGAAACACTTCTTCCATAGCCCAAAAACACATATATATATATGTATTTATTTTTTTAATTTTTTTCATGGACAAGTAAATATAAGTGCATTAAATTTATAAATCAAATTTTATAATTTTTGGATTTTTAAAGTATTTATTTTATATTTTTAAGTACAATGACAATTCCTTAAAAGACCATACGGCTAGATAAATTAGCTCTTTTTTTTTTTTTGAACCATCAGAAATCATATGGGTACGTGTCTTGTGCGGTCAAGCAACATGGGTGGCTTAAAATTACTTATAAGTGTGCAAGTTTTGACTAGGGGTGTGTTTGGGAATGAATAAAACTTTTGATGAAAAGTTTTGGAGAGTAAAAGTTGTCAAATGATGTGATATGATAGAGATAATGATGAGGAGTAAAGATGATAAAGTTAAAATATATAAGTTAATTGTGTGGGTAGTTGCGTAGAAATGATTAAAAAGTACGGTAGTTGTATGGGAAAATGTGAAAAATGATTAAAAAATATGATAATTGTAGAGAGTGAAAAGTTTTAGATTGAAAAATTTTAAGTTGACATTTTTTCTTTATTGCCAAACACACCCTAGATCTTTTATGTAAAATTTAACAAATTTCGAATGTTATCTGATATTTTGTTTTGAAATTTAAAATCAATAAAATGAACGACATATGCATGCTTATGTTATTGATTTTCTAATACTTAAAAATGTAAAAAAAGTACTAAATTTTACTGAAAGAAAAATTGAATCGCACATTACATTTCTCAAAAAAATAAAAATATATTTTGTTCAGCTACCCCCGGAAGTACCGGCGGTGCATAAGATCGCCAGCCTCGTATCAATATTCAATACAAGAAAAAGACGGCCTTGTAACTGTCAAATGATGGTGATGTCGTTGTATGGGCTTGCAGATCAGAGCATTGATGTGGCCGACCAAATTTACAAGAGAATTCTTCGCTGTATTCACTATCGCGTTTTTCCCTTGGCTTATTGGCCCCTGTGAGGTAAATAAATACAATTCTAGCTCTTTTTTTTTTTTTAAAAAAAAAATATTCTAGTTCTTTTTTGGACCATTAAAAATGATACATCTTCTGAGCAATTAATAAAATTTATTATATGCATCGTAAGACAGATGCAGATTTTTCTGAAAAATTATTTTTGCTGTTTATATTCACGCATGAATGCCACGTGATCAGATGTTGGGTGGAATACGTTATGATAATAATATTGAAAATGGCGGTTAGCCATCACTCCGGCCGAGGGCGCTCCATCAATCAATCAATCGGAAGGGCAACTCTATTGATTCTGTTCCTGCAATTTCAATGCCCCGAAAGAATCCTGCGCCGGCCCTCTTTTTAAAGTCCACCCTAACATTGTTGAAATTTTCAAATGCCCTGTTGAAATAATTCTCACATCGTGGTATGCCTTGCTATGGCTGCCTTTCGCGAGAGACATAAACGGCTATGCATATGAATTACAATTTTTTTTGAGTATTTATACAACATAATAATAGACGTTACAACTGAGTATGAGTGTTTTTGGTAATGAATAAAATTTTTGATGAAAAGTTTTGGAGTATAAAAGTTGTCAAATGATATGATATGATAAGGGTAATAATGAGTAGTAAATATAATAAAGTTAAAATAGATAAGTTAGTTGTGTGAATAGTTGTGTAGAAATGATTGAAAAGTAGGGTAGTTGTATAGGAAAATGTGAAAAAATATAATAGTTGTGGAGAGGGAAAAGTTTTAGAGTGTGTTTGTTTAGGGTAAAAATGTGTCAACTAAAACTTTTCACTCTCCGTAATTACTCTATTTTTTAATTATTTTTTTATATTTTTTTTATACAAACTACCCTACTTTTCAATCATTTCTACACAACTACCCATACAACTAACCTATCTATTTTAACTTTATTTTCTTTACTCCTCATCATTACTCCTATTATATCACATCACTTTCTATTGATTTGACAACTTCTACTCCAAAAATTTTTCATCAAAAGTTTTACCTCCAACCAAACACACCCTTAGATTGAAAAATTTTAACTTGGCATTTTCTATCAATTGCCAAACACACCCTATATTCGCAACTTTTACATCATAATAAAGAGAATTTTCTTGTAAATACTTATAAGTACCTCTACTTCAAGGGAAAATTATAAAAACACTCGTACATGGAAAAATTATAAAATATTCCTCCATCAAGGAGGGACTCGAATGTGAACCACATGCTATCCACCTACCCAGGTTACCATGCGGTCAAATGTATGGTGAGGAATTTTTAATCCCCTGCTAGTTAACCTCAGGTAATTTCCCCCAAACCCATCATTTTCTTCTCGTTATATATGATTATTTACTGTTTATTTCGCCTTCATTTATTTGATTATTATTTTTATTTCATCTAAAATAACTTAATGGTGGCCCTATAAATATTTGATTATTATTTTTCAAAAATAGTCAGTTGATAGTAAGAGCATAAGCTGTTTCGAGGCTTTAATTTTCCTTAGCCCATGTATCCTGAATTTTTCATCAACCTCAGATGATTCGATATCGATATGTGTGATATTTCTGATCTGACATTCATCATTTTGTGGATTGATGAACTCTAATCAAACCATTGTTCTTGAAAGACAGCATGAAATAAATCGTCTTCTATGCTACTTCGTGATCAAAGTTGCCGAGTTCAACACCACCTGCCAATCTAACCTACTTAATCAACTTTGCATTTATAAAATTATATATTAGCTGGGTACAATTATGGGATCATTAATTAAGACCTGACAGTAAGATGCGGTAATCAATTACTGTATTAATTAAGTCCCAACAGTAAGATGCAGTAATCAATTACCTCATCGCCGTCATATAAAAAAGTGATTACTTATAAATATGACTATAAATTATTACAGATATAACCACACGTATAGAAAAATGATACAGATGGCCACGACTTTTACTCATAATTTACAAATATTACAGCACTATTAGCTTCCGTTAGTAACATAACTTTTTTGAAATGACCAGCTTATCCTTATATTTTTAACAAAGGGGCAAAGTGTGCCATTTGGTTATATAAAGTACGTGAACATTTCTATGAAACTTCTTTTCTATAGAATCTTTTTTATTTTTAACATCTAGATAGTTGATGAAAAATTTACTTTTATCTATTACATTTAGTATCATTTATATCATCATGTAAACTCTTTTATTTGTGTAATATCATTGTATATGGGCTCTATCTACAAAAGTATAAAATTGACATAATAAAATAATTTAATGTTAAATATCAATTTTAAAATAATATTTGTAGTATCTAAATCATCTAAAATATCAGTAATATGTATATAAATAATTCTATGAATTATTATTATATTTTAAGATATATATGAATGAATCTAGATATTTTTCATAATTTACACTTGAATGTACTCATTTTTTAGCAAACGTGACCTATAGATATATTGAATTTGAATGAAACTCGATCTTTTAGAGAAACAAATGATGTTAAATACAATGAATATATTAGATTTTTCATCAAACATTAAAAATTTAAAACTTGAAAAAGTTACGTAAAACCGAATAATATATAGGTTGAAAGCAAGCAATGCATGATGATTTTTTCTCTTTGGTATCTACGCACATATAATGACTTTTCATAAAAAAAAAACATTAAGGGCAATTTGGTCATTCAAAAATTTTTTCCCCGAGAAGCGAACGACGCTATCATATTTGGATGGGTAGAATCTATATTTATTGGTTACATTTTTGTAGACATGCAGTCATATGGATGAATAGGGATAGAATTTCTTATCATATTTGGATTTAACCTTATAAAAGTTGCCACCAGGTAGTTGCCCGAGTGATAACTTAAGCGGCTGGTGAACAACTCATTCCATTTCTAATCTCTCGTTTGGGTGGAGTGATTTTTACAAAAATTCCCCAATGATGTAGGGGTTTTATAATTTCCATTTGAAGTTAGAGTTTTTACAGATTTTTTCATGGTATTGGAGTGTTTGCAGAAAAATTTCCTCCATAATGTCAGGGTCGTATTGTATGATACCAATAAAAAAACTTATAAAAGTTTATAGTAGGGTTTGGTCTAGAGGATTTGTTATAAAATATTTGGATTTATGAAATTTAAGTGGCAAGGTGATTTGCTTGAAATGAATTTTTTTTATTTACAACTCAACATATTTCTAATCTTTTAATTCCAAGGGTGTAAATAACACTGTTGCTAATAAAGTGTCAACGGAAAAGTTGCTCTGACATTTGGTTGAAATGCAATTGAATGGAAAGAAGAATCGATATTAAGACCTTGTTATTATCAGCTATAGGGTAAGGGTAAAAAATGATTAAAATATATAGGATGTAACAATTGAAAATATAGATAATAACAAAATTATTATGAAAAATAACCGTCAAATCAATCCTTAGAAAATATATTATCAGTGGATTTCAAATCCACTTCAATCCAACATAGGCCATATGTTGCTAATGCATTTCTCTTTTTAATGTCAAAAATAGCCCAGAGCGAAAAAAAAAAAAAAGTCATTTATAATTTGCCTCTGTGGGGTGGGGAATATTCAAACACCCTGTTTGCGAATCCCGGAGTCTGGATTCAGATTTTCTGTTTTGTTCTTTCCTAGAGCAAGGTTCGAGTAGATTGCAACTTGTCATTTGTTAGGAAGACTGGCCATTTCAATCTTCCCCATCAAATAGTCAAAAACTACATAATAAAGCGCGGAAGAAACAATTGCATACATCCGTTTATTAGGAATCAAACAATCCTGACGTGGTGGATGTGACAAGCCACAGCATACAAAGTAGGCCCATGTTCCTATGATCAAGACAGAGATGACATGATAAACCACCATCACAGGGCCAAGCACCAACAGCTGAGATAAGTGCAGTCTGTTCTTGCTGATGCATACACAAGAATCTGCATTCGGTGTTGCACTTTGAGCTGGGCTGGGATGGACTATATTTTTAAAACCACAGTAGAAAAAAAGAACTTGGATTATCTCTCTCTTGAATGTCGGCTTAATTGATAACTAATTTATAATAAACTATTTGGGTGGACTATATTTTAGAAACTTTTAACTATACAATCTTAGTAACCCAACAACTAATATACTGCTGTTAAATATAAAATTCTTGATTACACCGCCACCAACTTCCACCTGATTTAGAATACAATATCAAAACCTTTTTTCTATGTAGCCCTTACCATTTTTAAAATCTTAATAGTTGATGAAAAATTTACTCCATTCATTATATTTACCAGCATTTATAGTATCTTGGAAACCTTTTTATTTTTTAAATTTCATCGCATATGGGTCTCATCTATAAATGTGTAAAATCAACGCAATAAAATGATTTAATACTAAAATATTTATTTTAAAGTATTTTTTTCAATATCTAAACCATCTAAAATATCAATACTACATGGATAAATGATTTTACAAAGTATTATTTCGTTTTAATACTTATGTGAATGGATCTAAGCATTTTTTATAATTTAACATGAATATATATTTTTTAACAAATTTGGCCCATGTACGTACTTTGTTGGGTTGAAACTTAGCCTCCTAGATAAATAAATAATGTTAAAAACAATGAATGAATTGGATTTTAAACAAAGATCAAAATCTTAAATTTTAAAGGAGTTACATGAGACCTCTTTCATGCTTCTATATAAGAGTCCTGTGTATATTTGATATTGACTTGATTTAGAATATTGATTGGCTGGTTAATTCCGGTTACATAATAACTAATTGGCTGTTTATGTCAATATGGCATTGGTCAAAATAAAAATTCTTGGTTGATTAAAGAGAAGCTTAGATAGATAAGTAAAGGAGCCCAGTTTTGTTCCATGCATGCCTCCACTTATCCTTCCCGCATAAACATCTCTCTCAATCTCACCGTATTCCCACTTGGGTGCACCTCATACACAAAAACGTTTTCTTCTCTTCCCGCCTCTAGTACTTAAGATGCTAGAACTGACAATGTTGTTAAACAAGGTACGGGAATCAGAGTTTGAAGGGCGAGTGGAGAAGAACGTCGTCTACATAAAAAAATGCAGGTAAAATAAAAATGTCCAATTTGCAATTCCTATCTTCTTTACTACTTCAGCACTCAGCAATGAGAAATCTTCATACCAGTTTTTCAGCACTTAGCAATAATATCATTGGATGGAACAAGAAAGGGCTGCGATGAAAACAAGAAGATGGATCATTGGTCTCTCCAAACAAAAGTTAAATGCCCAATGATCTAGCAGTGGATGTCACTCGCTTTTGATTACAGCTATTGACAATCAGGCCTGGGTGATCTTTTGAGACATTAAAAACAACGAGATAACTTTTTTTTATATTAAACAAGGAGATAACTTCAATGTTGTTTTCTTTGTAGGTTTTTGGAGGGGACCAGATGTGCAGGAATGTGTATCAACCTTTGTAAGATGCCATCCCAAAGATTTATCAAGGACTCTTTCGGAATTCCAGTCAACATGGTACCTAGTAAGGCTCCCCACAATTCAATCAAAATATACTAACCCAACATTAGATGATATTCGAAGGTATACAAACCGCCATGCAAAGATGCACTTGCTAATGAAATGGAAATTGAAAACTAATCTCTCATACATGGCTGAGTAAGGTGTGAAGGGGCCACAATCAGCCACTAAGGGTGCAGGTAGACCCGTGGGAATTTTTGTGTATATGGAGTTCTTTGTTTTATTTTATACAGTAATGCTTCTACAGCCCTCTTCCATCATCAGATTTCAATCATATCATATTCATTAGACTAGGCACATTTGCAGTCCCCTCAGCTCCTAAGACAGTGCTTTTATTCCCCACCAGTGCATGTGCCGGGCATTGAACTCCATGGACCAGGACAAAACGTCAAACTCTACTCATCACACCCACTAAGTCAAGTTGGTGTGGTTTAGTGTCAAGCACAGGCAAAATGACCATAGCCATTTCTGGGCTGAGGAATTTGAAAGAGTTCAGTGGATGATAGCTCACATTTCAGTGGGATTTAAATTAGCAACTCACGGGACCCTCGAAGTACATGTGCTTGCAATCTAACAAAAGTTCGCCAATGGGGGACTGAAAAATACCTCCAATCATTGGTGGGACAGACCAGAGAAATGATATTTTAATTGCAACTCTAAGGTTCATAATGATGGATGCCTAAAATAGAATTAACAATGTTTCAGGGAAGACTAATTGTAGATGGCAGCTTTATCGTGCTGCCTATTAAAAAAATGCTTCTCTCTTGAACATAAGCCCTGGAAAATGGACTGAATATGCTGGGCGACGGTTATATGACATTGGCTATACGTGACTCAATCAGCTGGCTTTGGTTCTACTGTTCCAAGCAGTTATCATGGTAGGAACTAGTATAGGGAGAGGGCAGCTGGAGCTCTTTAGTGCCCATCAAACAGCTGCGGCAGCTGACTGAGAGTAGTCTTGCAATTCCAAAACAGAAAAGAGCCTCTCTGGAACAGGGACAACTCTCTTTGATTTGGTTAATCGATATGGAAAAATCCTGTTCCTTGAAGGACGAATTTACCAGAGAAGTCATTGTAGTCTTTTGAAGAAGCTAATCACAGTGAAGTCTTCAGCTACTACCCAAGGCCAAGTTTCTTTCATTATGAAAGGAACCTTCCCTGGTTGCTGCAGTATCTCTGAATGCAACAATTGTTTTGAAAGAACCCACGGATTCCATCTGCAGCCAATCATGAATTCATGATCTATTTCCAAAAAGCTTCAAATTAGAAGATTCAAGCAATCAAATCTTCTTGCATGGAACGTGCATAATTGCATACACAATCGCAAGCATAATCAAGCCCCCAGAGACACTGTTTTAACTATGGTGAATATTGGACTTGCAGATTTTGACGACCTGAGCTGTGAAATGATTTTTGGCAAAGAGCCTCCACCAGCGAACCAGGATCCAGCACTAAGACAACCTTGCTACAAGATGCTCTGTAATTGCACTTGCTTAACTGCAGATTTGCTGATGCCAACTAGTTTCTTTACTGTTAATATTCTCAGACTAGCTTGACTTATTCTTAAAACGCATATTGAAGAAGTCGAAATAAAATAAATAAATAAATAAAAGATGAAAAAAGGGAAACCGTTTAAATGATTAATCTGATTCTTCTCTTTCATTTAATGACCAAAATCATGTTACTCGCTTGCAGGCAAAGCAAAGCAAAGGCATAGCATTGATTGCTAATAGAATGGAGTATAATTGAGAAGAAAATACGAATTGGGGATCTGCGATCTGCATGTAGTAATTTTATTTATTTCCCATCTCCGTGTGTTGTAATCAACAACTCCAAATGAATTTTTTTTTATAAGGAAAGCCTGCAGACATACTTCAGTGTACATTTGCTCAAGTATGCGTGCGTCCCTGCGTCAATTCTACTTCTGATAAAATAGGTCAGTGTTTATTTAGAGAGTGAGATTTTATGGCTTCATTATTCAGTCTCTTTTACAACAAAAATTAGCGGTCAAAGTTTACACCACCCTCTAAACGGCATTCCAATAACTCACCTTGAGTTTTAATCGCCATCTGAAAGCTTAGACAAATGTAGCCTAGCACCATATCTGGAATATACATTGCACTGGTGTTGTATTGCAAATAAATGGATTCTGTAGTAAGATCTATGGTGTTATAGACCATATGCCATTTTGCCTAAAAGGTTGACGTATTGCAATGGAAGTGTCTCTGTCTATTGGGAATATTGTAAAACTTTTGATGGCCATATATAGCTTGCGTCTGTATAGTCTGTACTCCACCCTTGCTCATGTGATCAACAACCCATCATCCGTTCTTTTGAACAAATCCAGCTCAAAAATTACTCTTTGCCAACCCTATTTGACTTCTCGTTTTCGACTGTCAGGAAGCAACTACGACTGACTTTTAGGGCTTATTTAGTTGAATTTGGCCTTAGAAGGCAATAAAGTGCCGTCCCTTTTGTCGAATGACAGGTCTTCAAAGGTGGGCTATGAATGCTAGTCCGAGTTCTCTATCTAGGATTGCATTACTTTATAGTAAGTCCTAATGTCTTACGCTTGCATCGAACCGCAACGAACGTACACAACCAAGGGTCACAGATTAGGTTTCGCTGGAAGTTGTTGGATGTGATTCTTGGTTGAGAATCTGATCAAACACCTTTGTGATCATTTGCTTTATTTTCTTATCTTAGTACATGGTCAATACTCTGTTGTGATCAACCCGTTAAACCCAATATACACAGAAACTTGACATCGTGAAACCTCCCACTATAGACAGCAATTGGACATTTCCAAACCTTACATAGTTGCCTGCACTGTTATTGAAATCGACTTGTATCTAACGCTGATAAATTCATTTTTCCCTTGATCCCAAAGGTACATCAACCTATTTCAGCTTGTTGAAATTGTTTTCCAGCGTGTGAGCGTGACCAAGAAATGAAGTACACGTCATTGATGTTGTTGTCATCATCATCATAGGCTGTTTACTACTAAAGTTGGTTTGGCCGACATCAACATGTTTGGATCTAACATTTGCTTCCCTGCTTAAGATTGCGTGACGCATTTGTATTTTGACAATTTTCCTTGTCTAGGACGGATCCTCAGTAAACTAACAGAAGGAAATTCTCCTCACCTTGTATCAATCTTAAAACCATCAAACACTGAGAGGCATAAGAATTTCTTTTTTCTTTTTTATTTTTAATCTTGTCACCCCCTTTCGATGACCAGTTAACTAATGGAGGGCAACTCCTAGAGAGGGATAATGAGGCAAATGTCTCTATTCAACTTTGTACCTTGGATCTTCCGCCCCACATATCATTAACTTATACACACCAATCACTTGGTCATCTATGTTGTGAAAAATTGCAATTTATATAAACATATTGCATAGAAAAGAAGCCTCACTTTCATAAGCAAATGTCACAACTAACAACACTGATATGTAGACAGACAGTTCCCTCAGAATATAAATAATTTGTTCAAATTTTTGTTATAAAAAAGTAGTACAACGTAAAGAAGCTACTTCCACAGGGACAACTGTATAGACACCAAGGCTCTGCTAAGCAGTAAGCATATAGAGGGAGAAGATTTATACATAACCAGCATACCTCATCTCTCAAGACCATGAAAAAACAGGGTTGGCTTCAAGTTGCGCAAAGAACTTCTCAAGAATATCTTTCACAACCTCTGCAAAATTCTCTCTCCCTAATTCCGCATCATTCTTCCCTTTCTTAACATCAGCAAACACCTGATCATAAAGAAGTGTTGCAGGCTCATTGCCTTCTCGAGAAGGCAGGCCCAGCTCTGACCCTTTTTTCTCAAGAAAACCCTGGATATTTTCTATTTTCCATCTTCCATCTAGATCACAGTGGTTGCTCTCCATCATCTTTTCAATCGCGGCATTCAAAAGCCTCTCGTTATCCAGAATCTGCATATTTCTTGTCCATGAGTAAAGAATCGTGAAGAGATTCTCAAAGAGGCGCAAAGGAATTTGTAAAAGCATGTGTAATTCAGAAATTCGATGTATAATAATCCTCTACAAAATTAACAGATGGTGTAACGTTCAACTGAAAAGACTGCCCACAAATCAACTCTGACTCAGTTCTGCCAATTCTGCTCATTTACAATGCACAAACCATGCTAATTTATTTTCCTGAAAGACTCAGTTCTGCTTAATAGCGGTCTCAATCTATTTCCTTATTTTGTTTCACTGCCACAACTCATCGATATTAGGTTGTTAATATGAGCATCAGTGAATCAAACACAGAATGAAAAAGTCCTAATAAATCTTAGTCAGTAGAAAGGACTGGGTTCTTATCATATGGGAGACAGAACCCATCACCCCTGCAGAGGTACAGAGAGTTCTAATCATTATGAGTTTCATGAGTTGTCAAATATGATTTTCCATGTATACCAGCTTCTCCAAAATTAACAAATCAAAGAATACCAGATTCTTAACAAACAATACACTGGATGACTAAACTTTGGAACATTCTCCAATCTCAAGTTTGACCATGCATAACTGTGAGGCCCACTTACATCAAGGTTTGGCTAAATTCAGTCAAGAACTCAATTAAATCACAATCTCATTGCCTAACGCAACCCAGACATCTTGAGAGCTCAATCAAGAAAAAGGTAAATTATATAATATATAATATGTAAACGTCAAAACAATAGGAAAGAACTTTCCAGTTACATACCATCGATGAAGAAATTCAGAAGATTTTTCGAGTTCACCAATGTAAAGAAATTAACAGGATTAGAAAGAGGCAGGGGCAATAAAATTCAACCTTTCGAAGCTTTGAACCATTTGTGATTTTTAGATCATAAATAAAAACAACATGCTTTTCGGCTAGGACATCTGCAAGGTCTTGTAGAACAAGCTGGAGTAAGTGTGCAAATTGAGCCTGGCCCAACCCCTCTTTTCCTTCAGCCCCATGTTTCTTCAAGATGCCAGTAAGCAGATCACTGGAACCTGATCAAAGCAGAATACAAACTATAAATGCTGCCGAACTTAGAGATAACTAGCACGAAGTTCTAAATCATGGATCTCATTACCACAAACATAATGGATCATAAGCATTCAGACTCCTTGGGATGGTTCAAATTTAAGAATCAAGAACACCAGATGTTAAAACAGAGTATTAAAAAATGCCAATAGCTTCAAATTGCGAGAAGGAAACACATTGGAGTTAATTTGATTTGCAATGTACAAGACTCGAATATTTGTCCATTATATGGGATGCAGAACCGTGTTCAAGAACATGAAGATATAATCCTGTTACAGTCAATGGCTATCACCACACATTTGGAACTGTTCAAACACAAAGGACCAAGAGTTGAAAACATGCATAAGCACATGTGCCATGGTCATGTGATTCATTTGCAAATGAACTCTGGTACATAGCCGCACAAGTACATGCACAAATTATATTTTATGCATTCTTTGATAGATGATTTGCACTGAATTGATTTGTCTAGAACGGATCCTAGAAATGGGTATATGATGCAAATTTTTGCTAAAGAAAGGGACATAAATATGGCATAGAAGATGAATATTATGAACTTCAGCTTCACCCCACCCCCACACTGCCAAACTGGTTCAAATTGGGAGAATGCCATATCATAGCTTTACAAATAATCTTTCCATTGTAGTCAACGGAGTTAGTGATATCCTCATAACAGGCACCTAGTGTTATCTCCCTTTCCTTGCCCTCTTTCTGTTCTGTTTATTCTTTTCCTTAAGGTTTTTACTGACAATTCAATCACTTACCTATTTTTTCTAAGTCATTTCTAACATTGTCACATCCATGAGAATAATAGCAACAAGCTTTAGTAATATATGTCATAACTGTCTAAAGACATGATAGTTATACAGTAAGGGCAGGGCACCTTTACTTGTAAAATCAATTGGAATTCCGAAAGGTTCAAAAGAAGAGCAATACAATCAGGATATGTGAGAGATTTACTGTTAGGAAGACAACAATTAATTCCAATTGATTCAGCAACCATAGAAGGACAAAATGTTAGACAAAAAGCTGGATAATACGTGATGATGAAAGAACAGGTAAAATTCCTGGAGATGAAAGCTCATTCAACATGTTGGAGAAAACATATGAACATTACGATGCCTACTTCAGAAACAAGCATTTTTGCAACGGAATTCAGCAACAGATTAATACATATAAGACAATAAAAAAAATCAGGAGATCCATTTTAAGCTTAATGCACAAGCATGTTTCTCCACAAGGCTAAACAATGTTACTTAACTGACATAGTCATGAGCAGTGTTTACATTATCAATAAAAATAAATTTATTGCAACTTCTGTTGATAAAATTGTATTTCTCGGTATAATCATCATGGTTATTACCTTATTTAAACTAATTTAAAGCTAAGTAGAGATTAATTAAAGAAGGCTAATCATCCAATACTGCTGCCATGCCCTTTAAGTTTTTGACTTACTAGGGTGCTTCCTTCAGATCCAAAACATTCTTTACTTTCAGCAATTTATTTAGTTCATATATGAATAACTCCCTTTGAATGAAAATTTGTAGAGACATAACCAATCAAAACAGTGTCAAATCATGAGTAGAAAATCAAAACTGGTCCAGCTGGGGGAATTGGTCACATCCGGTCCAAACTGATGATCCAAGCAGAAAAAGGTAACCAGTTTGTTGCCCAGTCCAGTTTTATAACGTTAGTGATAAATAAGTAAATAAAGTTATTGATGAAATAATAACAATTTGGATGGAATTGATGGTATTAATAACAAAACTTGTAGATTGTACAATTGATTAGAAAATTTAACTGCATATTGAGTACCTGCTTAGGAATGTAAAAGGGAAATTTTTTTTTTTTTTGGGCCACTTATCCCTACACACATTTTGATATGATTTGACATCTTAACAATTTAACTATCCTAATTTTTTAATTATTACCTCTACATTTCAATTATTTTTTTCACATCTTTCCATAAAATTACTCTATTTATTTTAACTTTATTCCCTTTACTTCAAATCATTACCCATATCATATCATATGACTCTCACTTTTAAAATTTTTTCTCCTTCCCACTTCTACATCTTTCCAAACACACATGCTGGAATACGGTTAAGAGAAATGAGTGACAAGAAAGACAAAGAAAGTATACGATGTAACCATATCAAAACAGAAAAAATATGACTGCATAAAGAAAATAAAAGTTCCATTTTCCAATGTTAAAGGAAATTATACAAAAACTTCTTTTTCTTGCTTTTTTCCTTTTCATAAAAATGCTTTACATACTATACTAGTGGCAAGCAGCAAAGCTAACCACAATGAGGAGGCACTCCCATGTCAACGCCCATCAAGTCAAGAGCATTCTTTATGTTATTCTTACTAAGCTTTCCTGTATCCTCTGTATCCAAATCTGTGAAGAGATTCTCTGCCAGAACAGCAAAATCATCTTCATCATCCAGGATAAGTTGGAGAGCAGTTCCATCCAGAACTGACACAACAAGAGGATCATCTGCAAGAAAATTCAACTGGTAAGTTCAGAGTCAGAAAGCTGTTGGAATAACTGAAAGCCAATTACTATATACTCAACATGAAAAGTTTTGACATTCTAGAATAGATTTCCTGCATAGATTAGGCCCGATGAAATAACTACCATATAATGCCAGAACTATATATCTATAACAACAATTTTCAATCTTTTAAAGCTGAGAACAAGATGAAAAGACATCATGCATTAGTTCCACATTTAGTTATTTACCGTGCTCCAGCATTATCCACGAACCAGAACATCAATCAAACGTGGTAACCAATTTAAAAAGATGCATAGATGAACTAGTTCCTATGATTTTTGTGAAAAGTAGCTACTGTACTTTCTACATTCCAGCATTTTCCTCAAAGAAAAGACAATGACCAGTCATCGAACGATGTCTTCAGAACTTACAAAGACATGGTTACCTGAAGTTAGATTTGTTTTCAGGGTGCGCATATAGTACTAGTTGTGAAGCTAACAAATACAAATATGACGTTTGCAAAAAACCACAGCAATTCAGTGAGTGAGAATTAAAATGGATGATTCCGCTGCAATGCTTTCCAACTCTGCCCCATTCTACTAAATATGACTAGAATAAGATGCGATGTTGCAGTTGTGACTTGGACAGCAAAACACTGAAATTTGATAGCAAGAGGTGGTTACAAAAATGTTTCTGCAAAAATTGCAGCTGAACTGTTGAACCAACCTTCTCTCAAATCATTAGAAAGTGACCATTGACATGGCTGCTAGATTCTCCAATTCAAACAGTGATCAGATCAACTTTGAATAAGAATCAACATCACGCTCTAATTATGAAAATTGATCTATAACAGTGCACACACAATCAGAATCATCAGTCAGGCTATCCTGTTTACGCACAAAGGAAACAAAAGAGATTGGTGGTAAAACTGAAAATACGATTTTAACCACCAAGTTGACATTTGAGAACTGAGGAACTTGCTTCTTTTTTTGTGGTTAAAATCAATTACTGAAGCCCCGAAATAAAATTTTGAGCATTTATTTACAGGCATAAAACACTATCCATGGTGTGGGTAGATCTTATTCTTAAACTGACAAGGACCAAGAAAATCCAGGCATCCGATCCAGGTCCACAAGATAGACGACTAAAACGAAGCCTCCGGCGAACAAATTCGAAACAGTTGATTTGCAAAGAAACCCATGCAAATGCATCCAAGCTTAAAAGAAGATGATACCTGTCAGTTCATCGGCTATGGCAGTTACGTAATTCCGGAGAACCACAGAGGCTTCTTCCTGGCTGTATTTCGTCGAAGGGAAGCTAACGGCGTCAGCACCCATTCGGCTTAAAGCCGCGGATTTCAGGCTTTCTGGAAAGGAAAGGCCGAAGAGCGCAGAGGAGGCCTCGGCATCGGCTAGCTGGAGGAGGTCGGCTCCAGTGACGGCGCCGCCAGGGATTGGAAGACGGGGAACGGCGGATCGCATCACCGTTCCATCGATAACCTTCAGTCGTTCGTCGGCCATGAGACGGGACGGGAGAAGGCGTGCGCAGACGACGGAAACCGGAAGCTCAATCGGAGAAGAGGCGTCGAACCTCAAGTCTCGAGCGTTGGCGCTTTCGTCAACGTATTTGTAGTCTCTCCCCGGCTTTCAATATTTTACGTACACATCCTTCACATTTCCGACAAATTCATGTTGTCATTCATTTTTGTCTCCGATTTTATTTATTTAAGGGTACTCGTGGGGAGTGATAAAATATTCGGATGAAAAATTTTTAAAATATAAGTTTAGAACGATGAAGAGTAAAGAGAATAAAATCAAAATAAATTAGTTAATTATATAAGTAATTGCGTAGAAATAATTGGAATATGGGATACTTGTATAGGAAAATGTGAAAAATAATTAAAATATAGAATAGTTATTAAAAATAAAAAATTTTAGACTTAAAAGTTTATGTTTGAAAAGTTTTTTGGTTAAACAAACATGCCCTAAGTGTTACAATTTAGTAAAGCATGCACTCCCAAAAACATATTTTTTAAAATTCTTCCTTAAAATTCTCAATCAAAAAAAATTCCTAAAATTATTATTCTACATATATATAAAATAAAATTTATTTTATGGATTAAATATACTTAGAATAATAGTTCTATAAAAAATTTTAAAAAACATTCAAAACATATCTTATTTAGCTCGTTGCAGGGTTACTTCGTAATCATCTCTCTTGGGGTGTATATAGGAAATGATAAAATTCCTGGATAAAAAGATTTTGATATAAAAGTTGTTAAATTGATGTAAAATAATGTGATATGATAAAAATAATGATAAAGTATAAAGAGAATAAAATTAAAATAGATAAGTTAGTTTTATAGGCAATTGTATAGAAATGATTAGAAAATAGGATAGTTGTATATGAAGATGTGAAGAAATAATTTTAAAATATGATAGTTATAGAAAGTGAAAAGTTTTAGATTGAAAAGTTTTAATTTCACATTTTCTTCTCATTGCCAAACGCACAAAAAAGCGTAAAGGTTGAGAGAAAGTAATAATTTTTGATAAAAATATAAAATTAATTAGAATATATAGAACATTAAAACATAAGATATATTTCAGCATCACGTTAAGACTTTTTTTATTTTGCCTACTTTTTAAAGGTGCTTGGTAACTCATAAAATTTTTTTCAATTGAAACTCTTCAAGTCGTATTTGAAAAGAAATAAAACTTTTGTGTCAGAAGTTTTTGGTATAAAAGTTTTTGAATAGGAGGAAAATGATAGGATAGTTATATAAGAAAAGGTAAATAAAGTAATTATAGAAAGTAAAAGGTTTTAGATTGAAATATTTTATGCTAAAACAAACACACCCTTGGAAGTGATAAAACTTTTAGATGAAAAACTTTTTGTATAAAAAATTTCGAATTTGAAGAAAAATATAATTTCGTAGGGGTTATGATGAGAAGTATAGAGAATACAGTTAAAATAAATAAGATAATTATATGAGTAGTTATTTAGAAATAATTAAAAAGTACGGTAGTTATATATGAAGATATAAAAATTAATTAAAAAATAAGGTAGTTATATAAAGTTAAATGTTTTAGCTTGATATCTTTTCTTATGGCCTATGGCCAAATAAGTGTGTTTGGGAAGTGATAAAATTTTTTATGAAAAGTTTTTAGAATAAAAGTTTTTAAAATGTAAGAAAATAATATGATATGATAGGAGTAATAATGGGGGGGTAAAGAGAATAAATTTAAAATAATATATTAAATGTATAGATAATTCGCATATATACTCATGTAGTTTGACACTAATTGCAAATATACGCACATGTATTCACGAATTACATATTACTCCCACATAGTTTCACCAAAATTGCATATCATCCTCACGTCGTTACTTGCTTATAATATCTAACGTGATATTTTAGAAAATGATGGAAATGTCATTATTGGTAATTTGCATATCGATCCCACATAACTAGGGGTGCAACTCGGGCTCATGAAACTCGGGTTCACCTCAACCCTAACCCTAACCCTATTTGTAAAACTTCAACCCAAACCCTATTTGTAAATCTCAACCCTAACCCTATTTTTGAAATTCGGGCTCGGGTTGACATCTTCTATTAATATGTCTTTGTTACTCATCTTATATATAATTTTTTATCACAAATCTATTATATAAAAAAGTTTTAAAAACAATTTATTGTATGAAATTAAGAAAAATTCAAATAACGTTTAAGAGTAGAAAGAAAGAAACTTGTTTTGAGCATTCTCTTTGTATCAAGTAGAATATGGATTATGTGTAAACGTTGTCAATAAAATTGTATTATTAATCATTAATTGTATTTTTTTACTCCTCTATTGTTTTAAGGTTATTTTACAACTATAATTTTAAAGTTCTCATAAATTTTCCTATTGGAAAAAAAGATCTCAAAAAAATTTAATATTTAGTATCACAGGATTTCGTTGGTCAAAAGGCTTCAGTAGAAAAGGCGTGAAGAGTAATTTTTTTAAAAAAAACTGTTGGACCTGTATCGTAATGTAAATTGGGAATAAGTATTTTGTTGAAATCACTTAAGATGTTAGATTGTCTCGGCGATGAGCTGTCCATGCCTGCCATGCCGTACTCCTGTTGTCCATCATCCATCCATGAGTAATATGTTATCATTATAATATAAATTAGATATTTTTGGTGTGTTTGGGAAGTTGTAAAACTTTTGATGAAAAGTTTTTTAAAACTTGTCAAATTAGTAGAAAATGATGTGATGTTGTAGGGGTAATGATGAGGAGTAAAGAGAATAAATTTAAAATAAATAGGTTAGTTGTATTGGTAGTTGTGTAGAAATGATTGAAAAGTAGGGTCGTTGTATAGAAAAATGTGTAAAAAATAATTTAAAAAATAATAATTATGAAAAGTGACAAGTTTTAGATTGAAAAGTTTTAACTTGACAACTTTTCTAAATTGCCAAACAGACCCTTTATATAAATGCAAATTCGGGTTCGGGCTCAAAAATCGGGTTCGGCGGGCCGGGTTCGGGCTGAACCCGGCCCAAGTTGCACCCCTACACATAACTTCACCAAAATTACGTATTACCCCTATAAAACTATGTACACCAATGAGAACATTTTCGTTATTTTCCAAAATATTACGTCAAGTATTAATAACAGGTAACAACATGGGGGTAATGTGCAATTTTGGTGAAACTATATGGAGATAATTTGCAATTCATGAAACTACGTGTGTATATTTGCAATCAAACTACGTGAGTATATGTGCAAATTATTCTAAATGTATTGGTAGTTGTGTATAAATGTTATGCACAAACCCAGGAAAAAGATCATTAGGCTTGATGCACATAACACACAAATAAAAAAAGATCATTGGGCTTGTGGGCTATGGGCCTCACGGTGTGATATCAGTAACCAAAACAAAGCCCTACTAAACCTTTTAGACGGGCTATTAATTTAAGGGCTTTCTTCGTCATTAAAAAGACTTCGTTATCGTAATTAAATATAAAATTATAAATATATACAAATATTTTTCTTTATGTGGCTACAATGTCGAGTCCCGGAGCAAATTGCTTCATATAATGTAATAAATATGTACATTTTATAATACTAATGGAATTTGCTTCCATGAAACTCGTCTCTAATATAAGTCTTTCCATTTACATTGATACGACCAAAAATCCACTGCATCTATTATATTTAGCATCATCTATATAATCATTGAAATTATTTTATTTGTCCGCTATTATTATGCATGGATTTCATTTACATATGTGTAAATTCATTATAATAAAATAATTTAATACGAACATCAATTTTAAAATTCTATTTTTGGTATCTAAACCATCTAAGTTGTCGTTACCATATAGATAGATAATTTTATAAAATATTATTATATTTTAATATATATGTAAATAGATTTAAGTATTTTTTATAATTTATACATAAATATAATTTTTTAATAAATGTGGCCACACTTATATTTGATTTAGACGAAGTTTGATCTTCTAGATAAACAAATAATACAAAGTACAGTAAATTAAGCATATTTTCCATTAAGTACTAAGATATCAAAAAAGTATATTTTCTATTAAACAACCTGATATTAAAAATCAAATGATTTATATAGAACAACTTTTACATAGAAGCAAGGCTTAATACTAATATAGGTTATGGAATATTTTGCATAGATAGTTTAATTCCATAAATTTTAGCTAATAAAATTTCATTCAAATCAAATATATATGGGCTGCATTTTTTAAAAAATATAGATTCATATATAAATTATGAAAAATGCATAGATCAATCTACATATGTATTATCATATAATAATATTTTATATAATTATTTATCTACATAGTAATGATATTTTAAATGATTTAGATATTGAAAAAATAATTCTAAATTTAATATTTAGCAGTAAATTATTTTATTATCTTGATTTTATACATTTATAAATAAGATGTATGTACATTGATACCAAATAAATGAAAGAGTTTTTATGTTAACATAAATAATGCTAAATACAATATATAAAGTAAATTTTACATCAAATATCAAAATATTAAAAATATAAGAGGTTTTGTATAAAAAGGGTTTTCGTAAAAGCAAAGTCCAAAATATTTGTATCCTATATATAGGTTATAGTATATTTTGAAAAGATAATTTAATTCCATAAATTTTACTTTATGTGGCTTATAAAAATTTTCTATTAAATTGTTTCCTATTGAAGAAATTGTTTAAATATTAATGATTGTTCAAAACCAAAAATTTTAAACCTGAAAATGCTTCCACAAGTCTTATGAAGAAGCCTGCTTTTAATTGGTGATTTTTATTGAATTTTTAATTTAACTTTTTTGTTAAATTACAATTTTATAATTAACTGAGTATGAATTAAGACAGAATAATAGTAACACCTATATAATCTTATGGTTATTAGTTACGATACTGAATATGGACTTCAAAATTAAAGATTTGATAAGATAAGTATTTTAATCCATTTAATAGAATCCTCAATTTTTAAATTCATTTTAATCTTCTAACCTATTATCGAGATCAAGTAAAATATAATCATAATCTAAAAAACTTATACCTAATTTTGATGGGGTGATTCCATATGGCCAGCAGCAATTTTTAATTTAATTTTTTTGTTAAATTACAATTTTATAATTAACTGAGTATGAATTAAGACAGAGTAATAGGAACACCTATATAATCTTATGGTTATTAGTTACGATACTGAATATGGACTTCAAAATTAAAGATTTGATAAAGATAAGTAATTTAATCCATTTAACAGAATCCTCAATTTTTAAATTCATTTTTATCTTCTAACCTATTATCGAGATCAAGTAAAATATAATCACAATCTAAAAAACTTATACCTAATTTTGATGGGGTGATTCCATATGGCCAGAAGCAATTGGCAGCAACTATCCTGTGATGTATCCCTTTTTTCAAAAAGTTTAGTTAGAAAATTGTTAATATAAATTTATTTAATTATAAACCAAGCACCACTGTGTTTAAGATTTGATTAGATAAGTATTTTAATCCATTTAACAGAATCCTCCATTTGTAGATTCATTTTTATTTTCTAACCTATTATCGAGATCAAGTAAAATATAATCATAATCTAAAAAACTTATACCTAACTTTGATGGGGTGATTCCACATGGCCAGCAGCAATTGGCAGCAACTGTCCTGTGATGTATCCCCTGTTTAAAAAAGTTTTGTTAGAAAATTATTAATATAAGTTTACTTAATTATAAACCAAGCACTACTGTGTTGAAAAATTAAGAAAATATACACACATCTAAAAAAAAGTAGAACTTAATTTATAAAATAAACACACTAATACTAACAAATTTATGAAAGTAAAAAAATTTAAAAAAATCATACGTGACCGGCCTAATTAGCAGCAAACTTAGGATGCTTGCACATGATCATTGGCTAACCTTCATTATGTTTAGATATGCAACGAAATTATTCAAAGTTACCGGCCAAAAGCCTGATGGATCAACTTTGTTAAAATGGGTTAACCCTATAATTTTTTAAAAAATGAAGTTCATAAATAGGATATTTTTAAAATTTTCATAGACGTGGTGAAAGTGAAACTACAAATTCGCATATTGATGGCGAGGAAGTGGGAATAGTCCGTACAATAATACAAGTATTCGCCTCGCAGTCGAGTTCTCCTCGCTTCCAATTCCCTCCCCCAAAATGGGTCCGAAACAGTGTCAAATCTGCGAAGAAGCGCAATCCAAATACAAGTGCCCTTCTTGTCTCACCCCTTAGTAAGCCGTCTTACTCGCCCTGCTTCTGTCTTTCCTGTTCACCCTCTCTTCTTTTACTGCACCCTAACTGTTTGTTTAAATGCAGCTGTTCTCTTCCATGTTTCAAAAAGCACAAAGGTATCATATTCTCAGTTTTCTATGTATCGTGTATGTTCCAATATGAAATTGTAATGCTTTTCGAAGTCGAATTCCATGTAGTGATTGATAAGGATAATGCCAAGATATCAGTGGGAGAACTTGCTGGTCTTTTGCTGCTTTCTGTAGTCTGGTCCACCAGGGCTTAAATTGGAGGGATGCACATGTTTTATGAAAGTAATAACTATAACCCACCCACGCGCCCGCCCAGACAATCGCACAAAAACAGATATATCCGTGAGAAATGAATCTATTTGAATAGTACCTGGGACGTTTTCATGAATTTATTAAAGTTCAGAATATTATTGAAAAGTGGGTTGTTGTTCTTGAGTGGCATATATATATTTTTTGTCAAAGTTTTCAAATTCGCTCATCCCCTCCATGTCACGTGGAGCTGCACGAAATGACTTTGTCTCTGATTCAGCAGGCGGAATATCAAATTGTCACTGCATAATGGAGGTCTTGGATCTCTTAGTGTTAAAATGGCTGTTAGTCCGTGAGATGAAAAGATGTGCATCTGAATGCTATCCATGTTAGTAGCACGTACAAAAAAATAGTTTCTGATTGAAGTACATGTTGAAAAAGATGTGCATGAGAACTCTATACATGTTCCGTACGAAAAAAAATCGTTTCTGATTGAAGTACATTGGATATACAAGGGAAGGCCTTAGATAGAATGACACAAAAAAAGGAAGAAGAGAAGGATGGTTTGTCTGAAACCTAGCTTGCTTCGACCCCTCTCAATTGATTTATGCCTGGTTATTTTAAATTCCTGTGTCCTCTCACACACTGCGCAAGCATCTATTTGGTGCATGATACTTCAGAGAAAATGTTATAAGGTTGTTATTAGGTCCTAGTGCAAGCGGATATCTTATTATGCATGCGCAAGTTGAAACTAATACTAGCCCATATGAATGTTCCAGAAGTTCCTTGTTCTAAGCCTGCACCAGTGGAGACTAACCCAGGTAAGCTTCCAGGTCCCCATGATACCAGTTCAATGCTTATTCTTCGCTCCATTTATTACCTTTTTTTTATATTTATGGTTCACTATTTTCTAAAAAAATTATTATCTAGAGCATTTCATGCTGAATGGTGGACAAATGCATCACTGAAACAGTCTTAGCATGCTCCTTGTCCCTAGTCTGACTCATCCATCAAGTTGATCTAATTTTGATGACTGGAGGCATATATCAAAACCCAAATAAAATAATTAAACCTAAAAATGTCTAAAAAAAAAAACCTACAAAATACAACAATAAGTGATTACTCTTACGAATTCAATCAGAACTATAAATTTATCAGACTTGGACTCGTAGTCTTCTTTGCATCTTCTCTTGCTTTCTTTCTTTATATGTAACCTGGTTTGCAATATATAGGAGATGGTGGCAAAGAATACAGCTAGGGTTAGTTGGATGGAGCTACTCTCCGTGATACTTTGGTGATTGTTTTGCCGCAAAGCTCTTATGCATGCCATCTTTCGGGATATGTGATATGATTTGTTCTTGCACTAAATCTAACACAATATTGCTTGGAAATGGTTTTCCATGTTGAGTTTTTTTTTTTTTTTTTTTTTAAACCCTTTTATATTTGTATCATGCAGCTCTTGTTTTGCATCGAGAAAGGTCATATGAGGTGGATGAGGAAAGCTGGGTGCTTCAAAATGCAAAGTTTGAGTCCATAGGTGCAAAATTCTTACAAGAGCTCTTTTTTTTTTTCCCCTCAATATCAGTAGATGTTTACATTTCTCATCATCTATAAAATAAAAAAGAAACAAATTACTTAAATTAAAAAGAATCAATAAAAAAATACAAAAAGGAGGTCTAACCCTATTTGATAATTGGCAGTACTTTGGGTAAAAGCTTCATGCTAGGCCACTACAACATGGGTAATGGTGAATCACAACAAAACAATCCCTATATGGCTATATCATAATTTTGGTGGTGGGATTGAAAATATCAGATTGCTGCCATTACTTTAAGTGCGTCCATCATTGATGATATAACATCGTGTTAATTACAGAAAAACATGGATATGGATCGATGATCAGCAGGTATTTCTTACCTGTTTGGCTTTTTACTTGTAGCATAACTGGCCTTATTTGCCAGTTGATCTACCTGGTATTGTTTGGAACATGCTTAGGTTCTGCCTGTGATGAATGACCCACGTGCCGAAACTTCTTCTTTTGTTTTATCTAGCCCATTAGATAAAAAATATATTTAATCTAAATCCAATTAAGCTACGATTGCATCATTGTTACATCTAATTAAGCTATGTGGAAGATGTACGTATGAGTTGTGATCCCATGGGCTGGCCACACGGGACCCCTCATGCGTCTGGCTATGGGTCCTTTTTAAAATTTTTTTGATAAACATGTAAAGTTTGTTGTGCTTAATCTATAAGTCAAGTTTTATCATTTTTGGATTTTTTAAAAGTTTTTAAACACAATGACATTTTCATCATTTTCCGAGGTAGAAAATTACGAAAATGTCAATGTGTTTGAAAATAAAAAATACTGAAAAAGTCCAAAAGTAGTAAAACTTGGTTCATAGATTAATCACAACCAACTTTATATGTTTATAAAAAAAAATAAAAAATAAAATTATTTGAGGGAGGGAGGGTGGGTCCCACGGCCGGACGAATGAGATCACCTCTCTGTATGTATAGGGTTACATATACTGGCAAGAGTTGTGTAGCTCATCACATGGTTCAAGATGAAGGCGTCATTCACATTTTTAGAGAAGAGTTGATTTAGCAATCCTCCTTTTGGCTGTGGCCCTCCCTTTCAATTGTTGCTTTCTTGAAGCTATGTTGAAAATGCTGCATGAACGTAAGTCACTTAGAGTATCAGTGCAGCTGAAGGATTTTTTATGTTAGGCTAGGCTAAACGTTATGAGGAAAGCTATGGAAAAAATGCAGATCCTTCAAATTAAGGATGAACATGACAGAAGCAGATGGTCAAGAATATCAAGATTAGTCCGTTGGTCCGAGGTGATCTACTTGCACATCCCCTTGAGAATTGAGTGGGCCAAAAATATCTTGTAAGTTGAGTGAAGTTGGTCCAATGCTCGGATTGTTAATGTCAGTAAAAACTTCAGGTTGCTAATCGGAAAAAGCCACAATATGATAAAGTTCAACTGTTTCTAGCCTTTCTTTCCCGGATACCTTTATTTGTTGGACCTGTACCAGCCTACCAGGTCTTAGTCCTTCAATCTGGATTAGGAGATGTTAGTTGGTTTTCATCTCTATGGTCTTTATTCTGGACCCTTGCATCGTATTCATATGAAGTACAACAGTTTTAGCATCTTTATATATTAATTCCAAAGGTTCTGGATTCATTTATTATGAAATTTGAAGTTTCGATCAAAGACAGTGTATCTAGCACAGATCAGTGAAGGGGATTGTTAGAGCAGTTGGTCCTTATCTCATTGTATTTTTTCATATGATGGTTCCGGTTCTAAATAAAATGATCCCTATGCAATTCTAATTAGTGGTCACTGTTATTTACAAAAAGAAGCATTTGAATAATGGTTCTGATTAGATATTACCTTTTGTACCCTATCAAAAAAATATATATTACCTTTTGTAGCTACTTCCAATGAAATTCGTGATGCATTGAAGGATGAAGAAGTTCAAAAACTTGTGTGCAAGATTGACTGTTCCCCAAATGCTGAAAACGTAAGTTCTGGTCTATGCCTGCCCAAATTTGTTATTGTTACATCAATCACTGTCATTCTTGTTGCTGTCATCATGATCACTTGTTTTCTGGTGTTACTGCCTCCTATCACACTTATCATTAGGAACAAGATTTTATTTTCATCAGCTGTTGGCTATGACTTAGTATTGATGATCCGAAGGCCATCAGGAATCAAGCATGATGTGTATTCTAAAAGACAAGATAGCTGTGAAATTATTGCATTTAGCGTTCCAAGTAGCTGATCTTTGTTCTCATTGAGCAAAAATTTCCCTTTGCCTGTGGCAGGAACTTGATAAAGCCATGCAATTGGAGGCCTTCCGTGTATTCACTGACAAGGTAAACCTTGGAAAAGTGTGTGCTTGACCTATGGATGTGGCATTAGGTGTGTCAGTTTCTGCATACCATTAGGGATGCATCTTGGTGATTCCACTCCCTTTTGTAGTATAAACCTACAATGCCCACATCTTAGGATACAAGCTGTGTTCAATTGAATACCTCATAAATTTTCATCCAGAAAGTCCATGCGCAGCGAAATTAGTAGACTAGCTCCATTGTTTAGGCAGGTTACCTACAGAAGGGTCAATTTGATGGACAGCATGGAACCAACAATCTTTTGTGTGTTTATTGGGCAAAGTGCATGCTTGCAGAATTAACCAACATTGAAGAGGTGGTCTGCTTGCATTGAAGTTAAGTCTTTTAACCTTGCAGATTCTATCCATTATCAGCTCTGAAGAACCTGTTATGGCTGAGAAAAGATGACATGGCAGATAGGAGACTCAACTTCGCCATCTGATGAATGTTGAAGGAAGGTAATCCTGAGGATGTATATTGAAAGATGACTCACAACAACTGATTCGAAATTTCTATATCATCATGGTTCATTTCTGTAATGGTTTGTTTGGATGACGACAGCTAGCGACTGTAGTCTATTTGAGGAGTACAAATGTCAAGATCGTAGCATGGATATTTTGCAGTGGTAAATAAATGGTCATATGGCATCAACAACATGGAATTCCACCGTCCATTTTTTCCTTCAGTCAAGAATATTGCTTCATTTTGATGAGAACGAGATGATATACATAATATTAAAAGATAAGTAATAATTGCACATTCGGTGAATGAATGGAATAAGGCGTATATAAAATTATAAATCCGATCGAGTAATGTCACTAATTCTTTTGATGACGCTCATGCCATGTGTCATATAGTGGATGATTGAGATGAGTTTTGCCATTGTTGCATGTATCGTTTGAAAACAACAGATTAAATTTAAATGATTTAATTGTTTCTTTTGTTGTGGCCCCATCTGATTAAATATGCTCTTTCAAGTAAATCAAATTCTATTTTGAATAGCCTATTTCTACCTGTGAAATGTATGAGTGGGCCCCACCATCATCTGACAAGAAAATAGAAGAATAATTAAATAAGGGTTCTGTTTCTATGTCATTGGATTACGCCAAAGTTATTTCATTTTTCGTAACCCCAAAAACTCTGGCCTACCTCCATCGTGTTAAGAATAATTTGTTTAACTAAAAGATCAAATTTATCTAAATGAAATATGTGCATGGTCTTACCAAATATATATATATATATATATATGCATATTTTAAAAAATGTTGAAACTTGGTTTATAGGTTAAACACACTTAGGTTAACAGTTTTATAAAAATAAAAAAATAAAAGATGAGGTTTGTGGCCCACCGCAGTTTGATCCCAACTACAGCTGGCCACATGGGTCAGTTGTCAATTTTCGTATGTCAAATATATATTTGAACATAAACATAAATGCAAAAAATATTGTTTATGTGTTATGTATATAACATATTTTATGAATTTTCATATGTCAAATATATATTCGAACATAAACATAAATAAAAAAAATATTGTTTATGTGTTATATATATAACATATTTTGTGAACAAGAAACGCCGAGCTCAGGCTGAGGTCATTTTGGTCATTTTCTAGTCGGATGTAAATGGTGTTGGGACAACAGTTAGGTGGGAGGACCTAAACTTTAGATCTTCCAAATAGCAAACTTAAAAAGTACCGATAGAAAAAGTTAAAAAACCAAAATGCAAATCCCCTATATTTGTGCTTTATGAGTAGTTAAACGTTGAAGCATCAATGCACTAGAAAAGTCGGAATCATCATTATTGTATATGCTTAGTTGAAAATGGCATATTAATGTTGGTTTTCAAACAATGGCTATCAACATAATCAAAAAAAAAAAAAAAAAAAAAAACTATGGCTATCAAAAAAATCAGGACTCACACAAACAATAATATTATTATAAGTTCATACGATCAAGTCCTTCTCAATAGAAAGCGAACATTTCAAAGCCACATATTGTTGGGTGGGGGGAACATTTTAAGCTTTTTTCAAATATTATAGTAGTCTACTTTATCCGCACTTAATTTTAATTTATACGTTTGATAAATTGAATCGTCTGAATATATATTATATATACGGGTGTCAATGGTAGGGATTACAATTTACATCAAGCAAATGCCTTTTCAAGTAGATAATACAGTTGTGAATTTGCCTTAGGGCAGTTGGTGTCGTATGGGGCATCGGTTGCCCATGTCCGGTACTCGATTTCTGTCGTCAGCAAATGCCATTGAGTAATGGCTTGTCAAAAAAAGAGAGTAGATAATGCATTTGTTATTAATTATTAAACAGTGGCTTCATTTAATTAATTGTTCATAGTTTTTATATCTTTTACTCCGAACAGTTATAAAATATGCTTGTAACGTCGTTTTAAACACACAGATAAAACTCACCAATCTCGTGTGGCCGGCGAAATGGCTTTTTCATTTATTTTGCGATGGTATGCCAAAATTTATAAATTTTTTTTTTTAATTTTTAAAAATAAAAAATAGTCAAAGAATATACATGGGAACCGGGAAGACTTATGGCATCGACCAAAAGATGCATCTCCAAGCAAAATCTAAAAAAAGTTCGCCGTCAAAACTGATGGGCTGATGGCCAACCGTTTACTCCATAGAACGTAGTGGGCCCCACTGCTAAGGTAGTGGAAGATCTCATCCATCAAAACGTGGGCCTACAATCACCACTTTGTCCACGTCAGAACAGCGCTGCCTCTCTGATGAATGATGATGACCCCCGTCACTTCCCTCCCCTCCACCTTGTCTCCGTCGTCAAGGAAATGGCAAAGCATCTGCCTCTGCTGCAGATCATTCTCAGGCATTTCCGCTCCAATTAGGATTTCTCTGGTTTCCCTTCTTCTGCATCAGGATTCTGAAGAAACCTCTCTGTTTTTCTTATACGTCATAAGAACTCATCCAAACCCTTGAATTCCTTCTCTGTCTGCCTACTCCCGACCAGGTCTGATTCTTCCCTCCCTCTCCCTCTTTTCTTTTCCGAATTAGTCTCCGGTTCAAAGATCTTCCTAATTTTTGCCTCATTTTCCATTTCGACCTGATGTTTCCTTTTGATTCTTCTGTAGATTGACTGACTTGGGGCTCGATCTGGTGAGATGGGAGCCTTGATATCAAAATTCTGGTTCATGTTGTTCCCCGCCAAGGAGTATAAAATCGTCGTCGTTGGACTGGATAACGCTGGAAAGACGACGACGCTGTACAAGCTGCATCTTGGGGAGGTCGTCGTCACGAATCCGACTGTTGGTAGCAACGTGGAGGAGCTCGTGTATAAAAACATTAGATTTGAGGTGAGATTATTCATTCGGTTCCTTTCGGGAATACGGATTTTGTTTTCACGATTGCGACAAGGTGATTTCGTGAGTGGTGAAATTACGTATGCTGATGGCTTTCAGGATGAGATAGAAACGGAAAATAGTATGTCGGTTTCATTGTCTTGTGGATGGTTGTTTTAAGAGATTTGTCTACTCGGTTTCCTCGGTTTGTGGATGGTTGTTTCAAGAGATCGTTTTGCTAGGATTTCGATCTTGTCGGGTTATTTTCTTCATGAAATTTCCTTTCCAAAGCTATCTGCAACTTCGGGGAAAGTCCTGAAGGTGTCGTCTCATGTGAATTTGAGGTCAACCTTTATATGCGTGAGGCTGATAAGTTTGGGTTTGTGAATCATGCGTCAAAATGTGATGTGGGCCATTTTGTGGAGATGGCATAAATTGATTTGCCAGACGATTATGATCATATCTTTAGGAATGCTAAATTTTGACTGTAGTATGAGCCCTTCTTCCCGCTTGAGCTCATAATCCGTAGGCAAGGTCTTGGATGTAGAAAGCCTCTTAGTGATGGCTGTTCCCCTGTTTCAGAAAACTTTGCATCGTCGAGATCTTGAGCTCATCAGTTTCTTTTATCCCTGCATCAGCATTCTAACTGTTGTTACAGTAAACACAGTTGCAAGCTTCTAACCCTCTGTAGCTAAGATAATTTCCTGCTCTGTTCTCTTCCTGTTGCTACTCTTGTCATTACTCTCTGTACACATTCTTAACGAACCACCTTCACCCTGAACACAGACACTTATCAGCTGTAAAAGCCTCATTTTTCCTCAATGCTATTAATGCCATAAACCATCATCACCATTTCTGCCCATCTTCCTTTTGGGGACTTATATCATGGGCGGGGTCCTTAACAATGCTTACCCCTTGAGAGGATACCCCTGGTCCTCCAAAGTTTATGTCAGAGAACTGTTGTAACACACCATTCAGCAGTTCCCAAGTTTCATCTTCTGTTAATAATCATTTCCATTGTTCTCTAGCTTATGGTGTTAACTTGTAGAATCTTCAAACCTGTGTATAACCAGCGATCTTATCTTGTTATGGCATGATCTCCTCAGCCTCCAGTTGTATCAGGTAATTACAATGCTTGGCATGATCCCAAGAGGTGTTCAAATGGAGAAATGGACTGAAAATTCCAGTGGAGCAATCTATTTGAGTCCATCCTAGGAAAGTCGAATCAATTCTTCTTGATGCTTTTTTTTTTGCTTCAGTCACATGGCTTTTGGTCATGGCTTTTGGTCTTGTTTCTCTTTTCACATTTCGGATCATTTCAGCCCACCTTTTTTATTACTTCACTAGAACTTTGAGTTACTTATTAACTAGACTAAATAAATAATTAACAGAAAAAGAAAAAAAATGTTTGCTGATTTTCTTCAACTCCATAAATGCTCGAGTGGTTGCTGGTTACAGCCTCTCAGCCGCTGAGATGTTTTTGCTTCAAAGCTTGTCAGGCGGCTGTGTATGAGCATTGAATATTTTGGGAAACTTTTCAAACAAACAACTGAGTCCTGCCTGCATAGGCAAAAATCAAGTTTTAGTCCTGAACATTTTTCATTTAAGCGTTGAGTGTAATTTTCTGTGGATCAAATTTTGGATTAAGGGATGATAGGATATAAAGAATCAAAGTTACCGACTGTTCACTCTTCCCTCATGCATGAAGATCCCAGCCGCCGTAGGATGGATACTGCTGAGAAGGTGGAGAGTTCTTTCTGTTTGGAATCCTTAAAATTTGAAAAGAAAAAAGAAAGGAAATGGAAAGGTTGATGGATTGATCTTGAGATGAAAAGACAATCTTTTCTACAACTAATGGTTCTATTTGATGCGTTTGACCTTTTTCACGCCATATGTGTTTATGTACTATCCAGTCATCCTATAAAGGAGCTTGGTTATATTGACGTAAGGACCTGTAGGATGTATAAATGAATCTTCCTGTAAGAGGTGAGCTAGGGATTAGCAGCTGCAAAATCCAGCTGTAGTCTGGTTGTTTGTTTGGATTAGTAGTGTCTATTTTCATGAAATTGACAGCAAGCAAGATCTTTCTCATGTACAAGTGGAAATCAACACTATGCTTTTCATAGAACAATTTTGTATACATTTTTTGAGTGAAAATAAATGGCATTTCTTTTCAAAGAGAAGATTCACTAAATGATAACAATATATGGAGAAGCCAAAAGTAGCGAAAGAGGGGGTAGTAGGGCATGCAACCAAACTATGCAGCAAGTGCATGAAATCAAGTGTCAGTTTAAGAAAAAAATTACATGCGTGACCATTTACCATGAGTTAGCTTCAGCCCTTTAACAATTATGAAGTTCTTGATGATAATCACTTCCACTTATGATTATGCTACTTCCTTGATTCATTAGTAATTTAGAATGCCAAATGTCTTATCTTTCCTTGAGTTCAATCATCTTCTCCAAATATCATCCTCCTGAACACGATGAATTTATAGTAGGAATGTTATTTTATGGGTAGTGAATTCTTGTCAGAAATGTTAGATTGTGGATGAAGAAATGCTGAATTGAAGATTTTTGCCTAGTCTCTGGGAGTTACCTACATGTCCACCTAGCTGCAGATATTTATCTACTCGTGGATGTGTCTATCTGTGTTGAGCATTTGAAGGGGGGAAATAGGGGCATGGGATGTGGAATTTTAGAAGAGATAACTGCACATGTTCCTTTGATTTCTAGTCTTTGGTGCTGGAAAAGGAGTAATTTTGCTATTTTCTTTTGGATCACAGGCAAGTCTTATAAAAATTTGCACGGGTATTTGTATAGACTTAGAGATGCATGGCATATAAGAAGTCCAGTTGTAGAATGTTTCCAAATCCTAGTTAGTTTGATATAGATTTTTCTTGTCAGTCCAAAAGTTGTACATATATAGGCTATTATGATATGTGATTGCACTATGTTAATCACAACAAGAAAAATAAGGGTTTAGTTACTTCCCGTCAAGTATGTGGTATTGTTTTTATATTTATCTTATATTGATAATTATTAAACATATAATTATTTGATGATCCATAACTCCTTAGTAGAAATGAGGCTCATTACTCAATGTCTCCAATTAAATTTGTTGGAGTTGTATGCAATATGCTTAGGTTTCATTTGGATCTCCACTGGTCATTAAATGTTGGTATTAAAGCAATTTTTTCGTTCAATTATCATGATTTTTCATTAAACAGAAAAAATATTTTTTGCCATTTTACCAATGAAGTTCCCATAAAAATGATAATGCCTTCAGTAGAAATGAGAATGTCTTGAATATCAACTATAAATTAGAGAGAGAAATATATCTTTGATATTGTTGATAAAACCTGGAATATATTAGAATACTAGTTTTCAGTTTTCTATACGATAATTTATCAGCCACTTTATCAAAGATATCATCACTAGTGGGATAGCTAATTCGTTTATAACGTAAGAAAAAGTTTTCACAGTTTGGACAAAATTCAATGTGAATTGAAACAGCAAATGTTATTCTAGGCTAGCACTAGCAAATGTGATAGTGGAACAGCTGTGGGCTGTCTCTTTTAACAGTACAATTTCTTTTCTAGTTTCATTAAAATCAATGTGACCATGGATGTTTTTAAGAGCATTCTAGACTTCTAGCTATTTACATTAGGGTTTGTATGGTAAATGGGAAAAACGGGGAAAAATTTTTGGGAAAAAAGTTTGGAAAAGTGATATGATAGGGGTAATAATTAATTCAGAATAAAGGAAATAGGCAGTTGTATAGAAAGATGTGAAAAAATATATTGGAAATAGGATAGTTGTACATAAAAGTGTGTTGAAAAGTAGAAAAACCTTTTTTTTTTTTTTTTTCATATTACCAAACATAGCCTTAATATGTGAATAACACTAGAATGCAGTCTTAGTGTATGGAGACAGTATCCATTTACCTGCTGTTCTAACTGCATATTACTTGCATAAGACTTGTTAGCGTTGGATGAGAAAACAATGGTGCCGCTTGCAGTGGTATATCCTGATACTGAAATATGTGTGCATAAATTATGCTTTTTGGAAAGGTGTAAATACAGTAATCATTTTGGTGAAATCATAACATCCAGAAGAAAGGGTATTTGGCAGCAAGTACATATTCACCTCTTAGATACGTAGCTTCCCTCAGACAGACCTGCAGGCATGCACAGATGGATAGTTGCCTATAAACCACCAAGTATATCATTTATAATTAGAATATTGCGATTGAATTCCTCTGCAGTTGCAGGTAACTACCTCTTACAATTGGTTGTCCACCTCTTTTTCGTGGCTTCTTAAAACTGCTGCTTCTAGCTACTCGCGAGAGGCATGATGAATCAATGATCATGTGGGGTGAATCAAACATCATGTGGAATAACTCTCAAGTATCCATTTTCATCAATGTATTGTGGTCATATTTGATGGCTATTCAGTTCTAAAACAAACCAAAAAAAATACGAAAGTAGAAAAATCTCTTCTTCATTGTGCATGCTGCATCGACTATTGATCCTAAACGTGGTGATCCTTTGAACTATATCCTCAAAGCTACATCAGTATCATGTAAACAGTAATCCTGAACTTATTGGTACCAATTAATGATGTTACATTTTTCACTGTCAAGTACAATACCATACATGAGTTAAACTTTAGGTCATGAGATCTCCTGTCAATACTCCAGTTGTCCTCCTTGATGCATTCTCCATGCCAAGTTTCTACTGCTTTTGACTTTTCTGGCATGAATCATTTTTTTTAGGTTAGTAGTTGTTATTTCTTGTTGACCACTGTATTCCGAAGCTCTTTCTCCCCGTCGTTTCCTCATCTTATCAATTATCTGTCTGAACATCTCTGATGGACCAATTCACATGTTGTGATTAAGCTTAGTTGGTTGATCAAGATTTTTGGTTCTATCTTGTTATGCAGATACTGTTGCTGATTCATAGTTTACCTAGGGAGGTTAGGTAAAGCATTCTAATAAACCATTATCCTTGTTTGCACACATGATGTGATTAGGTTTGGGATTTGGGTGGACAAGACCGACTAAGAACCTCATGGGCAACATACTTCAGGGGAACCCATGCAATCATTGTGGTGATAGACAGCACTGACCGTGCCAGGATCCACATAATGAAGGATGAGCTCTTCAGGCTACTCCAACACGATGATCTCCAACACTCTGTTGTCCTTGTCTTTGCAAACAAGCAGGATCTCAAGGATGCCATGTCCCCCGCTGAGATCACGGATGCCCTTTCGCTCCACAGCATCAAGAATCATGATTGGCACATCCAGGCCAGCTGTGCTATTACAGGTGACGGACTCTATGATGGCTTGGGATGGATAGCCCAGCGTGTGACTGGTAAGGCAACTAGTTAGCGAGTTCAGAGCCAAGCCAGTTCCGCATTCTTATCGACCATGCGTTGAAGATTGGAAACAGTGGAGCCTTCTTGTATGTATTCTTCAATGTGAGTTTTTCTTTAACAGAATTGATACAGACAACACTTCACCTCGCCCAACTTTTTTACCCCCTTTTGCAATTGGAATGATGCAACGGTGCATTTAAATATATTCGCTTAACAAAATGTGTAGATTGGTAGCCATGGCTTTGTTTTTTCTCATTTTTCTTTTTTATTTCCTTCTCTTGGAAATAAATAACTGAGAAGTCTCCTTAGAAGCCTTCTGTGTGTGTGTGTGTGTGTGGGTTGTGATCATATGCACGTGGTTGACCTGTGTATTTTAAGCAACAACCTTGTGTATTTTATATTTTTTTATTTTTATTTTTATATGAGCCCACGTATATTTAGTTCATTATTTCATATATCAAAATTTACTAATTTTGGGTTCTTATGTATATATATTTACAAAATTTTGAAAATAAAAATCTTACCATTTTTCATATGAGGGGGAGTGAAAATGGAAAAAAATTTTATTTTTCAAAATTTGTAAAAAAATATGTACAAGAATTGAAAAATGATAAGTTTTGGTATATAAACTAAATACACATGAGTCTACATAAACATGAAAAGGATAAAAAATAGTAAGATACAAAATGGACACGGGTTGTTTCTTAGCCACTAGCTTTGCCAATTCTTGCTTCTAATATACTGAGAGGAGTCGGCCACGGGGCTAAATTTCGTCGATTTAGGTGTCTTGACTTTCTTCTTTTTTTGTATTCAAAGACTAATAATTTATGTTGCTGCTGGGAAATGAAGACAAAGCAACTTTGCTGAATGCCAAATGCAACTAACAAACGTACCTACCAAGAAGTCTAAAAGTCCATCTCAAAAAGAAGTCTAAAAGTCGGTGTGTACCACAACCAAATCATCAAACTAGTCTTTTGCAGCCCAGCCTTCTAGATTGGTTTCGGATCAGTCCACTGTTTTGAGTAGGGTCGAAATCGGGATGGGCCGTAGGGTTTGCCGGACCTTGACTACTTTTAGAAGTTCGGTTTAATTTTATTTTTATACTAGGTTGGGATAAAGTTTGTTTGATCATTATTTTTTTTAATAAGTCACTGGACAAACTTTGGGTTAATATTGGATTGGTTTCAGGACAATGGGCCGGGTAAAAAATATGGGTAAGAATTTATATATTTGTTAAATATAAAGATACATCTATGATAAATTTAAATATTGTATGCTTCAATATTTTTTTAATTAATAAAAAAGACATTATTGCTAAAACAAAACATAGGTAAACATAGTGTAATTTTAATAAAATAAGTTAATATATAATTATGCATAAGAATTATATATATATAGAACATTTCCTGTGCAGTAAAGCTACACCATAATTAATGGTGCTTTTGGCCCAAAATACGTCTCATATGTACTTAAATGTATTGATATTTTATACAATCATTTATCCATATACAAATTTTATAACAAATAGTTTATATGTTGAAAAAATAATTTTAAAATTGTTATTTACATTAAACTATTTTAGTATATTGAATTTACACCATTTTAGATAAGGTCTATATACATATCCAATTAGGATGAAAATTTGTATAGTAATATAATACATAATTTTAAGTACAATGGGTGAAGTAAATTATAATTTTATGATCATATGAGACTTATTTGAAGGTAACTACACGGTAATTGTGGTGTAGTAAAGCTGCATGTGAATATTTCTTATACATATATATATGCAAATTTCTCTTATTAATTTATTATTTTTTAATAAATTGATTCTTTTATTGTAGAATAGTTAATTATAAAAAACGTAAGGATTTTAAAAGAAAATGATAAGAAGATTTAAACATAAATTTATATTTTTTAATAAATGAATACAGGCTAGGTGGTTCGGGACATGATTGACCCATGTTGATCCTATTTTTAAATTTGAGTTAAAATTTCTAATCTTTCCTGTATAAGAGTTAAAAATAAAAATGTCAAATCCATCGTTATAGGGAGTAAAAAAAAAGGTCAGTTTTTCCCCGGTTAAAAGGGCTCGGATCAAAAGTAACCCGCTCTAGTTCCCACCCATAGTTTTCAGACACGAGGAGGTGAATGAAAAAGGATTCGTACGACTGGGGATCACTACACTTTGAATAACGCCGAACCAAAGTAACAAGACCAATCACTGAAATTATTTTTAGAGGAAGTTGATCGGCAAAGAGCATATCCAGATGCAACGCGGTCCGTACAGCTCGATCCTGCCATTTGAACTCCTGTTCCTGTCATCTCCGATGTTGACAGAATTGTGCTTGGACTTCACCAGCTTCTCTCCATCATCCCACAATGCATAGCCATGGATGCCATCATCCCCATCTTGAAGTTCCTCATCCGACAGCCGAAGCGGCATCACGAGCCGTATAAGCAGGCATATTAGGCCGGTGATGACGACATTGAGAACGATCACAAACAGAATTCCTCCCAGCTGCAGCCCAATCTGTCCGAAGCCGGCGCCGACACGGCCGGTGTTGAACCCATATAAGAGGCCAATGGACTTGTCAGAGTCTCCGAAGAAGAGACGGTTGAGCCTGGGCTCTGCGAAGAGGCCTGTGAGGATTCCACCAAGACTGCCGGCAACGGCACGGGTGTGTAACACAGCCATGGTGTCGTCCACCTTGAGGAGGCCAACTTTCTTGTGCACCACCATCATCGTATGTCATGGGATGCTCCCTGAGAGCATTCCCCTGATGATGGCTTCCCTTGAACTAATCCTGCCATGGGTTAAAATTACAAAATAAACCCATGTTTAAAATCTAAAAAAATAAATATATATCTCTAGAAATAATAAAACTTACATTATATATAAATATATATACATTACCAAATTTATGAAAAAAGTAAAAAATATTTAAAATAAGTTTTTTGGCCTAGGCTAATATGCCATTACTTAACCAGGACTACCGGGATCTGTCTCTTGTTCACTTAGGCTTTTGTTGTTGATGATGCTTTAGAAATCTAGACCTTTATGTTGAGAATTCAAATAATTAGATTATCCAAGCATCCTTAGAAATTGAAAACAGTGGCAGGTGCTTACTTTAAAATAGTTTAGTTTCTCATCTTTAAGACCAATAAAAAATTAAGACGGTTCTGATTGAGCACCTGGTTTACTGACCTTTTCCTGCATCTAGCTGTAAAATTTATTTTTAAAATTTTTAAAAATGCTTATAAAGTTGTTAATCTGGGTATACTTAATCCATATAACAAGTTTTGCTATTTCAGAAATATGTATATATTTATTTTGAATTCTTAAACACAGGTATTGTAGTCATTTTTAAATGTCCATTATAACTTTATATTTTAAAAAATATATATGTACACATACCCAAATGATAGCTTTACGAGTTAAATATACTAAGATTATTAATTTTATAAAAATCAAACATAATATATAGATGGTAAATTGCACAGGTGCACTAAAGCACCAGTACACCCGGGTTAAAGAGATGACAGCTTCAGCTACGTGAGATGGATTCCCTTCTACTTTAACAGTTTAACCAGAAAAAAAAAAAAAAAAATCTGTGGGATCTAACTTTTTTTTAAAAATCTTATTTTCAATATATCTACAATGGAGATCTGACCCTGACGTGCCATGATCATTAACGACCGGGCCTGAAACATATAATTTTAATGTTTATAAAACCTTTAACTTATGTATATTTAATTTATAAATCAAAATTTACAATTTCGTAGGTATATATTATATTTGCGAATTTTTAAACACACGGATATTTTAGTCATTTTGATTTAAAAATATTTTTTAATTAATATATATTTACAACAATCTTAATTTGTACTACAGTTAATCTCTTTAATTTGTACTATAGTTAATCTCTGAGATATTCTTCAGCTTTTAACTTTAGAGGCACCAACTCCGTGACACTAATGAGAAGACGATGCGTCAACGCCCAACCACGCCACAATAAGAAAACAATGCTCCGAGCCTGATCCAAAAAGACCACGCTGGGTAAGAGCAGGGGCGAGCACCATTGCCACTGGCTCTCGGCTCAATAAAAAATGTTGAACACTATAACGATGCAAAAAGCCCACTGGGCACTATAAGGCATACTGTATTATTGTTTTTTACACTTCAACAGTTTAACCAGCAAAAAAAAAAAACATTTACAGCTTTTTAAAAATATTATTTTATTGATCAAAAATATTATTTCAATATATCCACAAAAGAGATCTGACTATGATAGGCCATGATCATTAACTATGAGCCCGCAACATATTTTTTAATTTTTATAAAACTATTAACCTATATGTATTTAATTTATAAATTAAGTTTTACTATTTTTGAATATATATTATTTTTCTGAACTTTTAAACCCGGCAATATCTTGATTTTTTTCAATTAAAAATGTATTTTGGACTCAATCACAAATGACCTCATTTTTTATCCGGCCCAACAAATCTAGTGTAACCATGATTGTATTTTAAGTTGATTTTTTTTTCATCACTCCATACTTTGTAAGATTGACCCAATGAACATATTTAAATTAAGTATTTAATCAAAAATTGAATATTTTAGTTTAATTTAATCCCTAATCTAGCTCAATCTTATAAAATCTTTGTTACTAAAAAAAAAGATAGAAATTAGTTATATAAATATATGTGTATATATAGAGGCTGGTTTTTCTTTTAGGATCTGTGCTGCTGTCTGTCTCATTCAAATCTCCCATTCAGGCTTCCTGCAACAGTTTCCTGGCATCTCGCACATGATCGAATCTATACAGTATCTCAACATCAAGATCGAGAACTGCATACATTTATGCCAGGCATTGTGTCATAAGAAACGCAATCTTAAAATTTAGCAAAAATAATGCGGATTTTTAAAAACCTATTTTCTTCGATTTTAGATTATTAGTATTACTAGATGATTAATATTTAATATTATTTTAACATTATTAATTTGTGTCGGTGCCCCGTTTACGTTGGCTATGTCGCGGGACTAGAAACAACCCTCGAACAGAAGCCGGTAAAATCGTTATTCCTTTCTTCCGTCTTCTCCTTCCTCGACTCACTCCTTTTTTTTTTCCGTTTCAAAGCAAAGCAGCAGTAGCAAGCACAGCGAATACCATAAATACCCACCGAAGCTCCTGTTTCTCAGGCGGCCGTCCTTCGATTCGCAATGGAGGCGCATTTTAGTCACTCACCACGGGCTCCTGCTAACTTACCACGCTGCCGCCGTTCATCCGCCAGTAATACTAATACCAGCCTCCTCTTCTTCCTCCAGCCATCGAAGCATGGCGGAAATGCGCACCTGCTCCCTCGGACAAGTGGCGGCGGTCATGGCCGGACTCAGCTCCGGGTCTCCAACGGCGATTCGTATCTGGGCATGTGGAAGAACGCCGTGGAACGTGAGAAGAAGAAGCAGGAGTTCGAGAAGATTGCTGAGAATGTCTCCGCCGCACCGCCGGCGCGAGAAGAAGATGACAGCCCGCAAGCAGTGCAGGGCATGACTGATCGGTTCCAGAGGATTCTGGAAGTTCCCAAGGAGGAGCGGGATCGGGTCCAGCAGATGCAGGTCATCGATCGCGCTGCCGCAGCAATCGCAGCAGCTCGAGCGCTTCTTCAGGAGACCCCGCCTCCGGCGAAGGGTGTTGTTTTGTCTGCCGATACGGAGTCGTCTGGATTTCAGGGTTTGACGGCGAGGAAGGTTACGGGAAATGCCGAAGAAGGTATAGCTTTTCTGAAGTGCTTTCGTTCTCTTTGAAAATATCTTTTATGCGAAGATTCCAAAAATCAGGGTTGGACTGTGAGTGAAGATTTTACTTCGTTTTGAGCAGTTTGGTTCATTTTGTAGATTTAGAGCTGAAGGCTCGTCTGGGTTCTCCTCGGAATTTGTTCGGTGGATCAGTTGTCGAGAATGCCACTTTTTCCCTTGTGATTAGAAAATGGGCAAAACCCCAACTCTTGGATGGATACTACGATACACGCTAGGTTATGCTATTGGGGTTTTTCTTCTATGAAACAGGGTGCAAATTCCTTGGGTTTCCCTTTTTTTTTTAAAATTTTTTCTTTAGAATGTGTGTTTAAAACTACTTATTTAGCCTCAACACTTGCAAGGCCAAGTGGTTTGACACAGCGTACGCATGAGTGGTAATTAGCATAAATATAAACAATCAACTACGTTGAAAGTTTTTGCAATCTATAGCAATTTAAAAAAATGATTTTTAAAGTTTCACAGGAGAAAAGCCCATGCTTAGATGTGGACATGTCCCCGAATAAGTCTAACAGATCATTATTCTAGGAGAACTTCAATTCGAGAACGAACTTAAATTTAGGCACCGAAGCATTCAAAATTCCAAATATTTCATATGTTTAATTCTTATTTAACTTGGAGAGCTATGGATTGTTATATCATTTTTCATAGACAAAAACAAAAAACAAAAAGCTTTAAATGCGTAATGCTATTGCGTAAAACATAAAGAATGAGGTCTAGACGCCCACACACCACGACCCCCACCCCCCCAACACCCACCCACACACAAAAACCCAACAATTGAACCGGTCTTGAATTGGTGCTGCATCAAATTGTGCAACTTCTAGTTGTCACCTGGATTCTCAAACTGTTCTCCTTTTCATCCCAAGGATTTAAGGAACACCTCCAGATTGCAATTTCCAGAGGCCAATTACAACTTTTCCAGATCAAACAGTTAGTTTGTTCCAGCTTTGCATTGACATGCTGATTCTTGTTACGGTACCCTGTATGGTTGTAATTCGATTCTTAATGTGCTATTTTCACTTGTCGATTGCCAATCAAATTGGCTTCCAGCATTCAAAACGACATGTGTATGCTAAAACGCCTAACACACTAACTGAAATCTTGAGAAACGTGCATATGACATCTGGAGATCAGGAGTCTTGGATTCTCTTCCATGCTTCCATATGCGAGGCAGACAAAAATAAAAAGGTTAATCATGCTACTCCTTTTAGCATTTAACGTTGTGGATCAGCCAGTTAGTACTTAAAGATGGGGTGTCACATTTTTCCATATTTGTCGTGTGACTGGTGTCATTCTCTGGAAGTGATGTTCCTGCTGATCCCTAGTCCGAATAGATAATTGATGTTGATGTCAGATGTACTCCCCACTCCCAAGTCCCAAGTCCCAACCCTTTCCTGCTAGCTAGAGAACATAGAGAAACAAAGAGCTTACCGGTGTTCCAGAGCCCGGCCACAATCATTATATAGAAACTTGTAAGCTTTCTGGCTGAAATGAAGATCACTGAATTTTCATGAAACGGTGAGCATTAGTATAATGAATTGTAGTTCAGGTTTCTTATATATTGCCTTGGGTTGCAGTGTAGCATTCTAGTTTTTTTCCTTAGTTATTTGTTGTGTACTGCATGTAATGGGATGATTGTAATTCCTTCGATAGAAGATCCTGCTGTTTTAATGCAATCAGATGTCATTTTAAATTAGGATTTTTCAAATTTTTTATTCTTTGGAGAGGTTTCAACTGCACAGGAGCAATCATGAAAACTGTCATTCGCTGTTTGAATAAAGTTTCATTCATATTCTTTAGAGACTTTTTTTCTGAATGAAATCTCACCCAAAACATGTGTTCTTCCTCAAGTTACTGCAAAGAGTACATATTACATTATATGTTCGCAGCTGAATCATCAGATGGAGAATTATAGTTGCCTAATCTGTCCATAAAAAGAGTTTCCTGCTCAAATGTTCTTATTCCTCTCAGATCTAGCTTACCCATTTTTCAATAAAATGGAGCAGCTTAACAAGTTATTTCCATTTCCAAGACTTAAAGTAAGCTGGGCTGATACTTAAGTGATGTTTGGGAATGTGAAATGGGAAAAAATTGTGTGATGTGGTGGAAATAAGAAAATGAATATTTTGGGAATTGTGTGATCGATAGGAAATGATAGGGGTGAAGTTGAAATAAATAGTTATCATTATCATGATAAGCCATTTTCCACCTAGGTGGGGTCGGCTGCATGGATTTTGTTACGCCATTCTTAGCGATTTAAGACTAAATTTTCTAAATTTGTAATATTTTTAAATCTTGTTTAATTACTTCCATCTATGTTTTTTTGGGTCTTCCTCTCATTCTCCTACCACCTTCTACTTGGATAAACTCTGTTTTCCTAACTGGTGCTACTTCAGGCCCCCTTTTAACATGACCAAACCATCTTAATCTATTTTCTCTTATTCTATCACAAATTGGTTTCACTTTTAAGTTTTCTCGAATGATTTCATTCCTAATTTTATCTTTTATTGTTTTACCACTCATCCACCTTAACATTCTCATTTCCGCTATGCTCATTTTTTGTATATGTTGTTTTTTAACTGCCCAACATTCTGCCCCATAAAGCATAGTAGGTCTAATCGCAGTCTTATAAAAATTTTCTTTTAATTTGATTGGAACTCGACGGTCGCATTAAATTTCTGACGCATTCTCCATGTCTTCTATCCTGCTTGAAATAAATGTTATAATAGAGGTAATTGGTAGAAAAAATGATTGGAATATAGCGGCAAAATTCGAAAAATATGATTATTATTTAGTGGACGACTATTCTCAAAGTCCATAATCCCACACTTTCCTATCCCATACCGCCATTCTCGAATGCCAAACATCACCATAAAGACAGTCATTTAGAATGAAGAGTAAATTGTATTCAACAAGCTCTTTGGCCAAAAAATTCAATGTCTTCTGCTAGTGGAGTCGTCATCATTGTAAGCTGTTTCCTGCTCAATTGAGGTTAGTTACATGTGTCCTCCTTTTCAATATCTTCTGTTAGTGCAGTCATCATCATTGTAAGCTTTTTCCCGCTCAAATGAGGTCAGCTACATATACCCTCCTTTTATATCATTCCTAGAGAGCTTGAACAATGTCCTTAGTATATACAAGCATTATCATATCTTTCCTAACAACCTTTGACTTTTTTTTTTTCCCTTGACCTTCGCAGTTCAAAACAACCTAGGTCTTCTTTCTTCTGCATCATTATCATAAGAATTTGGGTTTCAAATGCATTCAAAAGGCAATTGCCTTCACAATACATCATCAAGCAGAAGCCTTCAACATTTTTTTTTTAAGCTTCTTTTTCTGCTTCAATATTCTGATTTTTGAATTAATGCAAATGAATATGGTTTGTGGATTGTAAATCCTTTACCTTGAAACTAAGCCTGTTTTTTTAGTAACAAATTTCTTTATTGAATGTTTATCTATTTTAATAGAGGCATTAAGAGCATGTTTCTTACTTCTGAATCCGTGAAACAGACACAGGAAGCGATAACACGTTTGCATCCCCATCTGACAGTTCTACTACATTTCCGTCTCCATCCGAGAGTTCTACCACATTTGCATCTCCATCCAAGAGTTCTGTTCATGAAACTCCTGGTCCAGACTTTTGGTCATGGTCACCTCCTCTGGATGATAGTGGAAATTCAGAGGAGATGAACACCTTAAAGGTCATGCCGAAGGCAATTTCCTCTCCAAATCCTGTCAGCTTGGTGATGGAAAAAGATCATTCCGTGGATATCCTCTCTCTTCCTCTTCAGAGTACCTTATTTGAAGGCAACCGTGATCCTTCTCTTCCACCTTTCCAATCATTCATTGAGGTTGAGAAAGTTGACACATCTTCTCCTTTGGACACAACTTATCCATCGGAGGAAACAAAACTGGATATTTTGTTTTCTACACATGCAGAGGAAGCGGCTGATGCTCTTCATAAGGATAGTGAATCGCCATCTCATGGTGTGAACCCAGATGGTTCAAAATGGTGGAAAGAGACAGGAATTGAACAAAGACCTAACGGTATAGCTTGCAAATGGACATTGAAAAGGGGTGTTAGTGCTGATGGAAGTGTTGAGTGGGAAAATAAATATTGGGAGGCTGCTGATCAGTTTGAATACAAAGAACTTGGTTCCGAAAAATCTGGAAGAGATGCAGCAGGAAATGTCTGGCGTGAATACTGGAAGGAAGTCATCTGGCAGGTCAGCTAATTCTTTCATATTTTAATTTGCAAGTACACAAGCTGGCCTTCTATTAGCCATGACTTAACTTACTAGCTTGCATGTTAGCTGATCAGGCCAACATGCAGAGATACTCATTTGGACTGCAGAGTTGTTTGCAGAGCTCGATTCACTGTTGACTCTAAAAGTGTGATTCTTCCCTTTTTATATGTGTGCTTGTGTGCATATATTGGCAGCTTCATTTCAGTTGCATATCAGAATTAATTCAACAAAAATATTTTAACTCCCTATACCTGTGGTACTATAGCTTCATTTCAGATGCATTTCGGATTCAATTTTGGATTGTGGTTGCTGTTCTAGCCCATGTAACGAGGGAACATGACCAAATGGACATCCTTCTTCTAGGTCTGCAGGATATTTTTTCTAGATGAATTTGCCATCCCTCGTGCAAAACTAACTCATTCTTTATCCTAGAAAGAGAATGACTATCACTAGTGGCTAATTTGCCTGTATTGCAGTTTTAGTATGTTCGGCCGAAATTTTTTTGATCTCATTTTCAGTCACCCTATTGAGCAGGATCATGAGAGTGGACTTCTAAATATCGAGAAAACTGCAGATAAGTGGGGAACAACGGGAAAGGAAGAGTGGCAAGAGAAGTGGCGAGAACATTATGATGTTTCTGGCCAAACTGAGAAGTGGGCCCACAAGTGGTGCTGCATCGACCCCAACGCATTATTGGAGGCCGGCCATGCCCATGTTTGGCACGAGAGGTTCCTCCTGTTCCTTTATGATGTTTGCCTTGATTCTTTCTTCTTCTTTTTTTCCCCAAATATTCTCTTTTCCCTTGATATCTTCCTGTTCCTGATGGCTTACATATTTTGAGTATGGTGTTAACGAAGCATTATTCAATGCACCTAGGTGCACTTAGCTTCAATACACCCAGGTGTAAATACTCTTTTTTTAAAAAAAAAAAAATTTACACAACTATTAATCTAAACGTATTTAACATGTGTATTAATTTTTACCATTTTTAAATTTTTTAAATTTTTAAAAATCAGTAGCATTTTAATAATTCTAAATTACTAAAAATATCAGTAGAGGTGTTAACGGATTGGGTTGGAGTCTAATCTTAATTCTAACCCATTTAAAATATCTCAATCCTAATCCGTTTATTAATCCATTTAAAAAATCTCAACCCTAACCCATTTACAACTTATTTAATAAATGGGTTGGCGGGTTGTTAATGGGTTATATAGCAGACAACCTAAAAGCTTAGACTCTAGTGGACGATGATCTCGCGGGGAGAGGTGAGAGGGCGTTTCAGTGTTGGGAAAATGAAAATAGTACTGTAAAATGGAATTAGGCCAGCAGTGAAAAATGAAAATTAGGTGACAAGAGGAAGACTTAATGAGATAAAATAACTAAGGAATTTATATTTACATATATATATATATACACACACACACACGGGAATACTTTTATGAAACCGGATTTCATAAAAGTGATTTCGTGAAATCCTTTTCATTTTTGAAATGTTGATCCTTGATGGAAAATTCAATCAATTCATTATATTTCATAGAAGCATCCTCGATATATGTATATAAAATTTTAATGGGTTAAACAAGTTAAATGGGCGAAACAGGTTATATGGGTTAAATAGGTTGACGGTTTATAAAATCTCAACCCTAATATGTTTATTTAATTAAATAGTTGAACGGATTGGCGGATCATAACATATTTATTCAAAAATCTCAATCCAAACTCATTTATAAATATGTTGGACAAGCAGGTCGACGGATTGACTATGACCATTAACATCCTTAAATGCCACTAATTTTTAAAAATAAAAATGTAAAAATCTTTAAAAAATAGTAAAAATTGATACATATGTTAAATACACTTAGATTAGCAGTTTTGTAAAAAAAAAAAAAAAATTAATTTAAAAAATGAATTAAATACACTCAGATGCACCGAAGCTAACTGCATGGTGTTATCTGTGAAATTTCTGAAGTCTTAGAGATACTTTTCAACAAAACAACTGATGGAACTCATGATGAGTTTCTGTCGGCTGTGGGCATGATATTATAATGCTTCAATTACAGAAGAATTCAAAACGACTAAACATGTCATCCATGTAACAACTATATATAATTCTGAACAAAAATGATCAGAGAAAACAGGCATCTTTCTGATTGATACCCTCTCCTCATAGCTTTTAAGTTGCTTGTAGGTGGGGTGAACAGTATGATGGGCATGGTGGCAGCATGAAATACACGGACAAATGGGCTGAACGCTTGGAAGGGGATGCATGGACAAAATGGGGCGACAAATGGGACGAGCATTTTGATAGGAATGGGCGTGGTGTGAAGCAGGGAGAAACGTGGTGGAAGGGCAAATATGGAGAGCAGTGGAACCGCACATGGGGTGAGGGCCACAATGGCTCTGGCTGGGTTCACAAGTACGGAAAGAGCAGCAGTGGAGAGCACTGGGACACACACGTGCCGCAGGAGACATGGTACGAGAGATATCCACACTATGGATTTGAGCTTGCTTTCAAAAACTCAGTACAACTGCGTCAGCTACAAAGGCCAAGTGAAACAGCATAAAGCATCTGCCGTGTTTCCTCTTTTCCTTTTTTTTTTTTTTTTTTTTTTTTTTTTTTTGGGAGTTTTTACGCATGCACTGGTGGACTGGGAGGACTGTATGGTTATTCGTCTTGTCCATAGTAATAGAGTTCAGTCGCAGGAATAACCTCGTCCAAATAAATAAATGGAGATGGAAGTGACTCTAACATCTCCATTTGATCCCATGTTGGCAAGAATCTCATGTATGGAATCGGTAACACCCTTTGTAGCTCGACTTAGATTGGCATCGTGGTACAAATGACATGCATAAAAGTTTTCTTATGAACTTGCTGTAAGTACCGAGAGCTTATGAGTTTCTTTGTTTTCATCTTTTTCTTTTTCTTTTTCTTTTCACCATTAATGTGGATGAGCAGCATAAATTGTATTGCAACATTCTTGACTGTTACCAGGGGTCATTGCATTCATGCCATGGAAGTGAAATTCTACTTCAAATAAGTGATCTTCATGACATGACTGTAGATACCCCTATTCCACTTGGCACCCAATGCCACGTGTCCATCCATATTATGCTGAGTCACAATACAAGTCAGCCACTCTGCCGACATCCTTCAAAATAGCCGTTCTCCATTCACGCACATACAAAATATCCCTTACCCTGTTGGACACGATGGCGCGCAATCCCTCTGTTCAACCCCATTGCATCTTTAATGACCTGAGATATTTGCTAATTCCAAATCAATTGTTTCCCAAGTACTAATTTATGATGTTTAAAAACTGAACTGATATTATAATTTATATTATCATGAGGAGTGATTCTGTTAGCTCCGATTAAGCAAAATATTTTACTTAATTCACCTTAAAAAATTCATTTACAACATTTTTTTAGACACTTGTTTATCTAAATGTATTTAACATATAAATTAAGTTTTACTATTTTTGAATATGTGTATATTTTTTTGAGATTTTTAAACATCCATGTGTATATATGTATTTAAAATACTCTTATCTTTAAAAATATATAGACACATATTAAAAAATGTTAAAACTTGGTTTATATGTTAAATACAATTAGATAAATAAGTATATGAAGAAAAAGTAAAAAAAAGTTGTTGTAACTGAATTTTTTTTATGTGGGCTAAACAGAACATTTGTTTAGCTGGATATAACAGGATTGTTCCTCTATTATCATTGTCTAGCCATTTATTTACGATTTTTACTCAATTGTTAAACATGTGATGCCATTTAGTACTCGTTGATAAATTAAGAAAATCCTGTGATAAAATATTATAGATCTTATAATATTCTTCATTGTCAAATATTAAGATTAATCTGTTTGGTATACATGCAGACGAAAGGAGTGTAACTGAGTTGGGGTCAACCCATGGCCCAGCTGGTTAAGGTTAATTTTTCGCAACCCTGCTGGCAATCTTGCGGACCGTCGCAAGCGTCTCACCCGTTAGTGGAAAGGTAAGTTATTAATAAGAAGTGTTTCAATACGCTCCGGTGTATTGAAATTTTAGTATATTCAAGTGCAAAACTTATTTTTTAAAACTTTTTTGTTGAATTTTTTATAAAATTGTTAATCTAGAGTAAAATTATTTTAAAATAGTAAAACTTAATACATATATTAAATACACTTTGATTCAGAGTTTTTTAAAATTTTGAACAAAACATTTTAAAAATATATTTTATACTCAAGTACACTAAAGTTTTAATAGACTCGGGTATATTAAAGCACTTCTCTTATTTAACTTTCCGTGAATGTCTGATTTTTTTTTAGTTTGACTTGCAAGCCTGATCCTGCGAAGTAGCCAAACACTTCAAAAATATCGGAATCAATGTGACTGTGAAGACATGTGTGTGTTTGGTAATGAATAAAACTTTTAATGAAAAGTTTTGAAGAGTAAAAGTTGTCAAATGATGTGATATGATAGGGGTAATGATAAGTAATAAAGTGGATAAAGTTAAAATAGATAGGTTAGTTGTGTGGATAGTTGTGTAGAAATGATTGAAAAGTAGGGTAGTTGTATAGGAAAATGTGAAAAAATGATTAAAAAATATGATAGTGATGGAGAGTGAAAAGTTTTAGATTGAAAAGTTTTAAGTTGACATTTTTTATGGATTGCCAAACGCTATATCTAGGTAAGGATGCATAGGATAATCATTTCGTACAAAGTACCAATTCCATATATTTTATTTTATATTTTCTTTTTTACTTTTATTTGGACTCACATATATTTAGTCAAATACCAATTGAGGCCCAACAGTATGGGATCCTCATGAGTCCGGCTGTGAGATTTTTTTATTTTTAAATGTAGAGTTAGATGTATTAATCTAAAAATCAATTTTTACCATTTTGGATGTTTTTAAGTTTTTTTATTTTTAAATAAGTGGCATTTTCGTAATTTTCTAACTAACAAATTATGAAAAACGTCTCTGTATTTAAAAATAAAAAATAATTAAAAGCACATAAAAATGGTAAAACTTAATTTTTAGGTTAAATACACCTAACTCTACAAATATATAAAAAAATTAACAAAATATTTTTGGGAAAGTCCCATAATCGAACACATAGGCGGTCATATGTGTCTGAATGCACGGAATCTTCCCTCATACTAATTTTACCATTTTTAGATTCCTGTAGATATTTTATAAGATTTCGAAATTTAAAATTTTTTTAGCATTTTTCATGGAACTAATTTAATGCACCTGGGTGTATTGAAATTTTAATGCAAATCCTTTTTTTATATTTTTTTGAAACTTTTTTCACACAACTGCTAAACTTGGTGTATTTAACATATGTATCAATTTTTATTATTCGTGGAGATTTTTAAATATTTTTTGAATTTTAAAAATTGTTGGCATACTTAAATGCCAGTGATTTTTAAAAATATGAAAAGATTATAAAAATTTTCAAAAATGGTAAAAATTGATACAAATCTTAAATACACCTAGTTTAAAAAGTTGTGTGAAAATATTTTTAAAAAATATTAAAAAATAGAATTTTAAACTCGAGTACATTGAATCAGTTCCCCATTTTTCATGGGCGAAAGAGTGTGAAATGGGTAGAAATTTTTTATTTTTGAATTTGTAAAAATATATACAAAAAATCAATATGTCAATAACTCACATGTCAAATATAAAAATTTACAATCTTTTACGTTCGTTGTTATAATTTATTTATTAAAATACATTGCTTCCATTACTCTCTTACTTAAAATCATAATTTTTATACGACGCAAGAGTGTGAAATAAATTAAAGGTCAGCCGGCGGGTGGAAGGATTTGAAAAATGCTGCGGTTTATGTAAGACAACGCAAATTTGACAAGAACGGCCCGATGAAATTCATATCGCTGACCCGAATTGGTTGGAAACCGTTTCTGACTAGAATGCCCATCTATGAAGTTTAAGAGGTGTGGAATCCCAAATTTTAGAACCATGTATGAAACCCTAAGGTCAAGAACCTTAGGTTATTGATTTTTTTTAAATATATAATTTTGTAATATATGGAGTTGAAGGACTGAATAATTAATTTAATAAATAGTAAACATGAATAGTAATCATGTGATTAAGATAAAGTGATAAGTTAATAACTTTGGATTAACTTAATCTACGAAAAGACCAAATTACAATTTTACAAAAGTGAGATTAAATTATAAATTTAGAAAAGATGATTGATTGGTAATTTTGACAAAAGTGGAGGCACGAAGTGCACTTAGTGGAAATTTACAAAGGTTATGTTTGGAATTTATAAGAAAATAGAGGGTAATTTATGATCCTATTAAGATTAGCTATGAAAATAAATTTTTACAAATATTTAGGAAAGGAATTTCAAAATTCCAAATTATACAAATTGAAACTGTTTAAATTTAGGGAACTTATGGAAAAATAAAAATAAATGGAAAATTTTTGGCTAATTAGGGGCTCTAATTAAGGGCTTATATTCATCCTCACTGTTTTGATTAGATCTAAATATGCATAACTCAGAATCACATAGAAATTTAATAGAGAGTACTAAATTATATGCTCTCTAATCTAGACGGATCAGATTATGAAAAATAGTTGACTAAATTATCAAACTTGAATGTATTAAAAAAAATACCAAAGGTAATAAATTCGACGGCAATCCACTTACACGTTGATATTTTAAATTTTTTTATATAATTATTTAGTTAATTAATATCTTGATGTATATAAGATTGTTTGAGATGAAACTTTTGGAGCAAGCCTATTTTAATATACCCTACATAATGAATGGATTAAATTTTACAAAATATGCCTACAAATTTTTAAAATGAAATTTTATGCCGAAATATGATTTCGATTAAGTTAAAAATATGTACTTAGCTCCAATTGAGGTAAAATTTTATGGGTAATCCTATTTTAACATGCTCAATTTAATGAAGGAATGAAATTTTGGAAAACATGCCTCCAAAATTTTAAAATGAGACTTTTTATCCAAATATGAATTAGTTCATTAAAATAAAATAGAAATTTTTTTCAAAATTCCGAAAGGTACATTTTGTTAGAAATTGTATATATATTAATAAGAAAAATTTTCATAATATATGGATGTGTATATACATAGTTATGAATTAATTAATTGTTAAAATCAACCGTTTAAAAAAAAAAATTGCATGAAGAATATCACGCTGGCAGCAAACGGACAGCACATGTAATTACGTGGACCAGCAAATAATTGCTGAATTTTTTAAAAACTCAACACCTGTAATGTATTGAGCGGTGTGCTGGGTTAAATGAAATTTAACTATGGTAAACCGCTCAAGGTATAATATAAAAAGGGACGTGCTGATGGATGCTACTGCTGGAGAAAAAATAATTGCTGAGAAGAATGCATAGAGGTGGACGTACAAGAGGGCAGCAGCACCAGCGTAGACGTCCAAATCAGGTTTGGTTATAATATTTGATTCTATTTCAATGATTTGGATAACTCATGAAATGCTGGGTATAAGTGATGTTAAAACATATTTTTATTTCTGTTATAATCATGATTAAATAAGGGAAGAATAGGTTAATCTTAATTGTTATTTCAAATCTGGAGTTTATGTAATATTAGAAACAAAAATATGAACGAGCTAGTAAACGAATGATTTTTTCCATGAAAATTTTTTTACAAGGTTATTATATTATCATTAAGGAACGACCAGGTTTTTAGCTTAAAATATTAAGCTGGTTGAAAATTAAAAAATCCGAGAATATTAATTTAAACAGGGTAAAACGGGTGACAGGATCAGCAGTAGTAAATGATTTTTAATAATTTTTGGAGATGGAATTTTACTCTGAAATTTTGATATGATGTACAAGATATTATGTTTATTACACGAAAAATATTAAATATGATTTTTGGATTACATAAGTATGGTTTAAAAATAACGTGATTAGGGCTGTTCCTAATTTTACAACACTGTCCAGCACAGTGAAAATGTCAAAATAAATATATAATGTTAATATTTATTGCTGAAATTTTTATGAGTATTAAATCATGTAGTTATTGATGTATGGCAGAAATTTCAGAGTTAAATACCTTGATTTGATTATAAATCAAGATTTAGAGAAATTAGTACACCTGATTTCAGCAAATGTAAACAGTAATTAGGAACATGATCATGAACAATAATCATGAATAGTAAACAAAGTGATTTGGGCAGAAATAAGATTGATTTTTATAAGGATGTATGAATGGAATTTTTGAAGATTTTTGTGATAAAAATCCATATGTGAAAATAGAGAATAAATTAACCTCTATGAGAGTTATGAAGGAAAATAAAGTGATTATGACATATGCATGGGTTGGAAACCTTAAGATGAATTCAAATTTAATAGTAGAAATGTGCAAGCATGGAATATTATGTCTATATGAGAAAAATGGTTCTTTTCATTTGCATAGGAAAGGAAATGGGTACAAGTGAAAGATACAAGTTGACTACGCAGGTAAGCAAGCAAACCTTTTGAAAATATAATTTTATACGACCTTATTCTGCAATCTTAAATTGTCTTGGAAATTGCTTCGTTAAAAGCAAATCCTTTTAATGTTGAAAAATATTGAAATGCAAATGTTGAAAAGGTTGTGTTGAAAGGAAAATGAGATTTTAAAATGAGATTTGAAATAAATGTATTAGAATAGTTTTATTTCAAGGTTTTGAAATATTTTAAGGATATGTTTCAAAGGTTCTCTAAATATTAGATTATTTTGGAATTTCCAAAATCCATTGTTTCGAGAAGGATTTAAGGAAGGCCAACACGATAAATTAATTTGAAAAACGATTTGAGTAATGTTCAAAGGATTATACAAGTCTATCACATATAGAAATGAACAATAAGACAGGTAGACAAAAGTATATGATATTAGATGAAAGCATGTACTTGCATGTCCTTTAATCATAAAAAAACCATAAATGGGAAAAGCATTTATAAGAAAAATCTTTTAGTTTCAAATATTTTTTAAAGACGTTTTATCGTTCAGAAATTATTTACAAACGGTTAGAAAATATTGTTATTTTAAATATTTTCCTTGAATACTTCAAATGAGTTATGAAATATAAATGTTTTAAGGTTGGTCATCCTTACAAAACGTTTTGAGTATATAACTCGTTAACATGGGTTAAGCCCAGTTTTCAAGATTTGAAAGAAATACAGACTGAGGTCTGTAGTATTTGATAAAAGCATGATAGCATTAAGCTTTTAGAAAAGGAACACAGACTGTGGTCTGTGGTTTTTATAAAATCATGCTAGCATGTGAATGTGAAGGAAACGTGTGCACAAGGGTTATGTACTAGGTCTACTGTAGAGGATATGCATATCGGACGCGGTTGCAAATTGGGCCCCCTTTGCATAGGCCGAGTCGCTTGAATAAGGCTAAATGCCGGCGGCGCCCTCTCTGCAATGGGAGATGGACACGGATAGCCGCCTAGCTCGTGGGCTATCATCTGGAAGGGTTTCTCTCCTAAGGAAGGATGATCACTTGATAAGTGTCACCTACCAGATGGATAGAGACGTATTGCATGTTGCATATGCTTAAAAAGGGTTTTATAAAAAGTATTTTAGGACTTGACAATGTCCTATGAGAAAAGGAGCTTCGATGAAAAATATTTTAGAACATAAATATGTTTTTATATGTCAAATTTTACAAGCATATGTTTGCCATGAAATAGAATTATGAAATGTTCATGAAAGGTATTTATGAAAAGGTTTCCTCCAATTGCTAGTCGAACGCTTGTTAAGCGTCTACTACTGAAAGGTGAGAAATGCATTTAAAATAAAAAATGCTTGCTTATTGAATTTCGACTCATGTTTTGTTTTCCCCAACCATAGACAGGTACCGCCAGGCCATGCAGGAAAGGAAAAGAGTATGAAGAAAACTTTTCAACAAACTGGTCTGTAGATGATATGAATGATTATATGGAATCATCAAAATATGTATGTATGAAATGTTTAGATTGAAGGAACTTGTGATGTAGATAAGTCAGTTATTATGATATGAATAAAATATGTGAAATTAATGACAAAAATATGTTCATATATGATGATATGATGTTATTATGAGTATCATGCGTAAAGTTGATGACAAGTGTTTGTTATGTGATGAAAGAAAAAAAAATTTGGACGAGATTCAATTTAAAAATCCCGCCGTGTGATCAGGGCAACAATCCTGAGTCACGTTTACCAATCAATAAAGATCCCGGAATAAGGCTTTTAGGCACCCGGTTCGGGGCGCCACAAGAGGATTCAAAGCCCTCCTATCCAGAGTCCAACGCAAGCACGCAGAAAAAATGGTTGGAATGAGACGATGCTTGACCGATGAATGGTGCATGCCTGCCTGGAGGACCGAGAGCAGTATGAACTAGAAAGACACGGCGCTCATGAGGTGTTTGACCAGACCATCTCCATCTTCTCTTCGTCGAAGTCCATCCTGACTGGATGCTCGTTCAAACCTCTGAAATTCCAGAATCTCTCTCTCTTAGCCGCACCTTTTTTTCCAAGGGACGAAGCTCAGACGACCGCCACGCCCTCGTCTGTCGCTACATGGGTCACCTCCCACCCGCGACACGCATTCGACTAGAGCCACCTCCACTCGGTCCTCGTTTCCTATGGGCCTGGGACGGGCCACGACTTCTCCGGTTGAAGAAGACTCTGTGCCCTTCGCTGGCAATGGCATGGCTGCCCTGGCCCCTTGACTCCGGCTCCTACCATGTGTCCAAGACCTGTCCAGTTGCTAGTTCGACCATGGCGGGTCATGTCAGCGGGAATGTGGAAGGTGGGTATGTTGCAAAAAAATTTGGAACTTCCAAGGATACAATTTTTTATTTTATTTTTTTTAACATAACTTTTTATGTTTTTAATATAATATTTTATCTTTACAATATAAATTATTATATTCCCATCCCAAATATAAATTACGATCAAGAATCTCATATCCTTGGAAACTCCCGCTAAGCGTCGATATACAAATTCTTTTATGGGACTCAGCATCAATATTGGATGTACTCATCAAGCTAATATCAATACACTTCAATGTGTTGTCCTTAGCGAGACCCGCATGACGTTGCTTATAGATTGGCTTATAAGCCTATTTCATAATTCACATAACTATATAAGTCCTCTAATAAGTGTGTCACCAAAGACCGAAGGAAAATTTTATAATTAATCTTTAAGGGTAAATAGCAAAATCTGTGATATTTTCCTTCGAGAGAAATTAATGATCCAAAACAAATTAATCTCTCCGTAATAAATGATCATTTGGGGGAGATTTAGAAATAATTATCTATAGAATCGGATTTAAAAATCTTGACCTTCACTCTCGTAGATCTATTTCTACGTAACATCTCTATATAAATTTTATGGTTTTAAAATATTTGTCAGTTTAAAAATGGCTAGGTTTGATGGTCTATATCAAACCATTGACAATATCTTTGTGCCAATGAGCCCCGAGCGTGGAAACATATCAGAACTCAATAGGATTTAAGAAAATTTTGTTAAAATAATTCAAAACCTCATGCAATTTTCGTTTCTTCTCCAGTGGGAAGAAGAAAATTCTCTTCCCGACCATACTCAAAAAATTAATCTCTGTGTAATTGATCCGATCATGTGTCCCTCTTACATAAAAACCCAAGCATCTGTTTGTTTTTTTATTTACCCTAATAATGTTCAAGCATTATTTAGCATGTAAATTAATATAGCCTATTATCTAAAATCATATACTATATCAGACAGTGTCGAAAGTCAAAACTATTACGAGGCCTGCATAATTTTCAAGGACCGACCAGGTCGGTCAAAGACCCGTTCGAGTCTGCGCGGTAAGCAACCCTCCCCCGGCCCCGTTTACACGCAAATTTGGGGCGAGCCACATGCTGCGCAGGGTTTGACATGAATGGACGAAAACAAAAAGGAAACGAGAAGAGAGAACAATAATCTCGCTAAACAATAGTCAATCCAATTATTTCGACTAAATAGTAATACTAAGAATCTTTTTTTCTTTTTTTAATTTTGATTTTGTACTACTAAGAGTCTTTGTTGAATTGGTTCTGATTCAAATATCAAAACACATGAGAAATTAGTCATTGGATCCATTTGTAGATGGGGATTATACCATAGACATTCGTACAACGTTTTGAAAACCGAACTAGACACCCGATTCAATCGTAAACCGAATTGCATGCATGTGGTACGGTTATTTTGCAGTCCTCTTTATTTTTCTTAAAAAATCATTCTAATGATAACCACGGTTGGGTACAAAGGTAAAAAATGGAACAATCATAAATCAAGGATGTTCTGCACACTATTCAAGATAATAACTATAGCATATTTTTTGTTTTGTAAATTTTTTTATTAAATTGTTAATATGTTTAATCTAAGGCGAATTCCATATACACTTACAAGTTTTATCCTCAATTCTTCTTATATTCACGGACTTTCAAAAATTCAAATATACTCGTAAATTTTGTCTAAATTTCATTCATAATCATGTCATACGTAAAATGACGAATATACCCAATACATAATTCTAATAAAAATTATATTCAAATGATATGTGATTCTATAACAATAAAAGTATAATTCTATAACTAAAAATATATTAAAGATTTATTCGAATGTGAATTTTTAGCTTAAAATTTTAATTAGAGATTGTGCATATTCACATCATTTCAAACAAATCATAAGTATGAATGAAATTTTGAATAGAATATCTGAGTATTTTTTAAATTTTAAAAAAATTGTGAGTATAAGTAAAATTAAGGATAAAATGCATGGTTAATTCTGAAATTTGGCATTTAATATACAAACTAAGCTTTATTACTTTTTTATCGATGTTTTACTACTTTTGGATATAATCAAAAATGGCTACAATATTTTTATATTTAAAATTTCAAAAAATGATAAATTTTAATTTATAGATTAAATACATTTCAATTAACATTTTTATAAAAATTTTAGAAAATAAAAATAAATTTCATGGTGTAAACTAACAAGCCTATACCTCTAGTAACTAAGCACTTATTAGCAACGCCTAAAAAAAGAAGTAAAATATAAACATATTTTAGCTTTTTAATAATATTAAATAATTCCATATAACTTTGATATGAGGTTATCAAATACCTATGATTGGAGTACATACATGATTTCAAATTCATGAAGTATGTTGCCATCATAATAAGCTAGTTGAAAAGAGCCTAATTTTCATTCTAGATGTACTTTATTAGCCTATTAGTAGATTTGGGAATCAGGGGGGCTATACTGGGTTAGAGTTTACCTAATCTTAATCATATTTTTTAAAAATTTTGTTTGACTATTTGTATACGAAGTCAGGACAAGTCAATTTACCTCTCACCTTTTTTCAGTATGTTTCAAGAAAAATTTTAGGATGATATAAATCGATTTCGGGAAAGTAAGTTAGGTAAAAAATATAAATTAAATAAGATAACTTTAAAAATCTATAAACCTATCAAACATAAAATTGCATATGTGCTAAATTTAAATATTACATGCTTTAATATTTTATTAATTAATAAAAATACATCATTGCTAAAAAAAGGAGAAAATATAGTGTAATTTATTTAAAATAATTTAATAAAATATATCTCATTTAGAATAGATTTTGACATTTTAAAAAAATATTTTCTGAAATAATAATATTTCTGCAAGTGATTTCCAAATGTTAAGAAAACTACAATTATGTATGAGTTATATATATGTGCTAATTTCTCTTACTAATTCTTATATGATTGACAAAGCTAATCATAAAAATGTAAAAAAATTTAAATGAAAATGATAATAGGATTTAAACATAAGTTTATAATTTTTAATAAACGAATATGTGCAGGGAGGGGTTAAGATTTTTAAGGTTGGGACATGGTTGACCCGTAGTAACTTTATTTTGGAATTTAGGTTAAATTTTCTGATTCATTCTTATACTAAGTAAAACACTACTAGTTTTATCTAGTCCAAAACTGGTCAAGTCAAGTGCATGTCATATGTCAACCCACCTAAATTCTCACTCCTACCTAGGGGTGGGAATCGGGGCGCATTTTGTATGAAATTTGTCTATAGCGTTGAAGATTAGCTTCGTGTGCTGCTAGCTCCGATGGAACAACATTCATGTATCAATTTTGGGCGACGTTTTTTATGCATTAGTTTGCACATGTTTGCAATCCCATTTCATTTAATCAGCCAAGTAGGTTTTCTGGATTCTTCTATTTCCAAAACGTGGATGCTTGTTATCTAGGATCTACTGCTTATGTATCTGACTGAATTTGGTTGTTATTAGGCGTGTAGCTGGGTAAAAACTTGTAACATGAGTTTAATGGATTTTTATTGAATTTTTGTTAATTATATTTTTATTTTAGTCACTGTTTATTCTTATTATAAATCTGTTTTGAGTTCTTGCTTGGTAGCACATCATTTTCGTTGTTGGTTAGATCGTTGTCTTGTTTAGAAACGTCTTTTTTTATTTTCTGTTTTTTTCATTGTTTTCATCTATTTTTATTTTTCTTTCGAATGACCCATATTAATAGAAGGGGTATCTGCTCAGCCACTTTAGGAATCGGTTTTTGATCAAACAAATCTGTTAGCCCAAAAATTGTTGTAATTCCAGTTCCATTATTGTTTTCCATTTGCTTTCTGCAATTTCTTTCTGAATAACATATGTTAGCAATAAATATTTTGATTTCTGTGAGGAGATTTGCTGGTTGTATGAGTTTAGTGGGCCTATTTCAGATTGCTAATTAATGATAATTCATGTTTATGTCGATTGGATGAGTCTACCTTTTTTGGAAATGGGATGAATCTTTATTCATTTCTACTATTAGTTCACTTCTTGTATCAGAAATGATGATCAGTATCAGCAATAAAATTATATTTCTATATAGTTGTTTTCTTTCATTACACTGTCCATTTTCCTGTGGAGATTCTTATGGTTAAACTTTTTATCAAGATTAATCTATGCAATTGGATATGTTCGACTTTTGATTACTTATTATTGGATTTATTTTAAGAATTGTATTGGATATGATAGAAGATGAAAAATATGAATTCGAATGTGGATAAGAAACAAATAGTTGATGTAGATGAAGAGAATGTTACTCCAAATGCGATTGTAGTATTATTTTTGTTGAAGGTAAACATCAAAGTATATGGAATGAGTTCAAGCAATTAGTGGTTTAAATATTCATATTGTTTTGAATGAAGTAGTTTCATTAACTTATTCTCATACAACTAAATAAATATTCATATTTTGTTAAGTATTTATATTTTACTTTGACTAATTACTAATAGACTGAAGCACATAGTATTTAAATTTGACATAGATTTGTGTTTATACTTAATAAGTTCATAAATTCTTTAAAATATCATATTTGACCCGCATTTTTGACCCGGCCTGTTATCCTAATACCGACCCATAATTTATTCCAACACCTATTAAAAAAATGATGGTCAAATTAACTTTGTACCGACCTGACATAAAATAAGATTCTTAAAGGATAGGGTCATGGTTGGGCACACTCTCATTGTCCAGACTTGCCCCGATTCTCACCCTACTCTTACCTATTACATTCCCCCACGACCGCCGCTTTTACTAGTTTCTTCTTTTAAACGAGTCTATAAAAGAGCTAACATGGTATTTATAAAATTTCACACATTTTATAAAGAAGAAGGGCTAAGCAATGTATATTTTATTACCTTAAAAAATTCATTTATAATAATTTTTTTATTTTTCATATATTTGTTTATCTAAGTATATTTAACGTACAAATTAAGTTTTATTATTTTTTGATACATGTAAAAATCTCAAATATATATATATATACAAAAATGGTAAAATTCGGTTTATATATTAAATACATTTACATAAATAAATATACGAAGGAAAAAATAAAAAATATTATAAATAAATTTTTTGATGTAGGCTAAGCAAAGCCTAATAACATCATTTTCCTTTTATAAAAAGATTTTGACCAAGTAAGAAAATCATTATGTTCTGATTATATCGTGCTGATCGACATCACAGTTTAAGAAAAGTTTGAACGAACGGTTGAACCGGTTTACACGGCCTGATGTTCGATTTTGATTTTTTATAAACATTGCATTTGCATTCTGGTTTGTGCATTCGTCGCCTTCCAACGCGTGTGGAAGTGGAACTGACTTCTTCCATTACACGTGCGTGCGCGTGACGGGCAGCCTCTAAATTCCGCACGTCGCGTCGTCGAATCCCTCCATTTACTCCTAAGTCAACGAAGCGAGGAAGAAAAGAACGGAAAGCGCGTGACACGTGGGCAATGCAGGTGCGAGCGTTGTCCGTCGCTCCGTTGTCGTAGGTACAAAAAATGTGGACTCCAATACTCGAAATGAACCGTTTGATTTTAATAGTATCTAAAATTCTTACAATCCGTCGGATTGGATTGAGGCGTGCCAAGAGTAAAGATGGTAGATCTGATCGAGCCACGTGTACAGGTCGTATTCTCCGTGGAGCCGCAAATGTTGGCGAGCAGATGCAAATGCAATTGGGAGGGAACATCAGAGCTGTTTGTTAGCTGGCTCCTATTGAGATCCCATCGCAATGAAAGTTGTGCCACGCATTTTTTTAAATGAAGCCAAGAAAACGAGGCTGATCCGTGCGTTTTGTAGGCCACGTCGATGCATTGAATGGAATCGTTGTTATCCGTTTTTCAAATTTCAACATGTTGGCCGATGGTTTATTTATTGGGCCCGATTGTGACGTGCTGCATGTAAAAGTGAATGACATGTAACTCATGTTTCTTTAATAAATCAGCATGTACCTTCAAAAAAGAAAAAAAAAATCCTTCATAAAAAAATCATCATGCATAAAGATCAAAGTTGCTGCTGAGTGGAAGTCCCGACCCGGAATTTTTTTTGGATTAATTTCAAATATACACACAATTTTTACCATTAGTTTCAACCACTGTTTTGAAAACCGGACCGAACCGGGCGGTCGGACCGGTCAGACCGTGAACCGGTCACGTCTCAGTTCGGTACTGTTACCGGTCCAACCGCGGTTCGACCACCGGTTCGATCCGGTTGAACCGGAAAAACCGGAAACCAGTCACAAAACCGGTTCAGTGAGCGGTCCGGTTTTAAAAACATTGGTTTCAAATATAACTATTAAGTATGAAAATTTTCGAATATACCTACTAAGTAAATCCAGAATATCAGATATACCTAATTTTGTCATAGTGGTTGTGAAAGCCGTCAATGAAGGTGTAGAAAGGACAAATGTATTCTTTAAACTTTAAGGCTTGTTTTCAATCATAAACTTCCGATCAAGAAAATTGGGAAAAAGTCCCTCGTCCATGAGCCACGATGCTCAAGCTCAACATCTCTTCTCATCCGTTCACAGTCCTGATCACTTCCTTTTCAACGTCCTCGTTCGATTTTACTCCCACAACAACTTTCCTCCTCTGCTATCACTCTCTACTGCCAGCTCCTTCAGATGCCCCATCCCCAACCTAATAATTGATGCAAGATTTTGGTGACAGCATAAGACATCCAAGATTGCCGGATGCGGTGAGAACTGAGAATTGATGCAACGTGGATAACATAAAATATAGCAGGATGGTTTCTAGTTAAAAATGGAGGTGAATACCAAAATTTTTGAGCGAAGGAAAAGTCATCTTTTTTTTTGATGATGACAAAAAAACAATAGGTAGGCGGAAATGGCGCTAGAAGAGACAAATGTTATTTTACCAATGTAAAATGAAACAGAGGGTGGTGGTTATGCAGAGGAGAAAGGCGGGGTTTTTGTGGAATTAGAAACTCTGTGGTAGGAAGCAAAATGGAAGGCAGCAACTACTGCCAAAACTTTGGAGTGAAAATGGCCTACTCTACGACGGTCGACAATGGTTTTGGAATATAGGGACGTTGACAGGGTGAGAGATCTTACTGCAAAGGATGGAGAACATGATAGGGAGAGGTGAACAAAGGGAGAGGGAATGGGGGCGCGATGCCGGTTTGTCGTGGATTTTTTCAAAGCATTGATGAGTGATTTTGGGAAGTGAATGCTAACACTCTTATTAGTCTGATTTTAGGGTTTTGTAGAAGACAATGGATTAGGTATTTTTTATCAGTGATGGAAGCTCCCAATTTTCTTAATCTGAGATTTAGGGTTGAAAATAGGCCCTAAGTTTAAAGGGTACATAGTCCTTCAGGACCCCATTAACAACAGTCATTGTGTCTATGAGAGAATGAGATATATCTGATATTTTAGGTTTACTTAATAGGTATACTTGAAAGATTTCATACTTAGTGGGTATATTTGAAATTATGAGCGAATGTTGTGGGCATATTTGAAATTTACCCAAATTTTTTATTGGCTGGTATTGTACATATTAATATCTAACATTATACTCAGACTAATTCACTTTTTTGGAAAACAATAAGTTTTCATCTATACTTATGTGAGACAAAACTCACTTCCCATGTTATACTCCCACCAAATATCAAAGAGGAATTAAAATGAGAGATTACATATAGTTTTACGTGGAACAAAAAGGTTGAGAGAGTTGGAGGTATTCATAAAAATTTTGCAAAAAATCTGATTCCATTGAGGAAAATGAGTTTGATAGTGTCTGCAAATAATGTTTAACAAAGAATGATTAAAATTTTATAAGTATGATCAAGGTGTTAAATAAATATTGTAAGGATTTTCTTTGGTGAACTAAAGGGAAAGTTACAAACCTCATTTAAGACGTCAAGGTGCTACTTATAAGTCTTTTTTACTTTGACGGACATGATCTCTTCAACTGTAGAGCTCTATACAAATTTTATCATAGGACTAGGTACAATAATGGTTTAAATGATAGTAACACATGACCTTATTGTAGATGAAGAACTATTCTTATGATCATTTTCTTTAGCATGTAAGAGAAAGGTGAGCTAACATATATTAAACAAAAGACAAGTCAATGTTCATTATAGCCTTAAGGCAGAAATTTTTCGAGGCATCAAAATAAAGTAGAAGTCTTGGGACGAGACCTTAATGTCTACCTTAATATTAGTCGTAATTGTTTACCATAGGCTTAAGCTTCACCAGGCTATTTTCTACAATATTATTATTTATCCTTGTTTTGGCTATTTAAAAGCAAGTATTTTAAAGCTCATTCAGATCCTTAAAAAAATATTATTCTAAGGTTCGATTTATGAATGATGCAATAAAAGTTAGAATTATGTAGTTTCGGAACTACTAATTGCACGTAGTGTACCTAGAGATAAATGTTACATTTCATAAGAGTTGGGTTAGTTAACTAATTTTCTTAACGCGACATTACATATTTTCGGTGATTATTTTTATTAAAAACTTATCATTCTCATTATTTAATGGCATTTATTTAACGTTCATTTTCTATCTAACATACTACAAGCTTAAGATATTTACGAGAAAAATAAAATTCGGGAGTTGACTTGAAAATAGCAAAATTAATTAATAAATGGTGTCAAGTGCAATTGTATTAAAACTTAAAAACTATGCAAGTAATTCAAAATTTTTAATGGCAAGAATATTTTGAAATGGGTTTCAACCCACAGTGGCAGAATTGCAAATACGCACTGTTGGGAAATCTGAAGGCACGGATGCCAATTATCACTTTATTTATTTTTAAAAAAATCCGTGGCCGTGACTTGCATGAAGATTAAATTTTATTTCGTTGACGAAAATGCCCTTGAGAGCTCCTCCACGCGGCCGCAGTTTGCTTTTCTCGGTTTTCTCATTTCTGCACCGCGGCCGGCGTATGAGAAGGGGGTAAAAAAGTGCAAATTGATCTGGTCGACTAATATTTGAAAGCCGGTTGCCCCTTTCTTTATTTAGGAGCTTGTGATTTTTTTTAAAAAAAATAATTATAAAAATTATTTCAGAATTTTGATTGAAATAAGTTGAGATACAGTGTAAATATGTATCGACAAAAGAAAATACAAACAACGATGTTATTGTGATTTTAGGGGTGTGTTTAGGAATGAATAAAACTTTTGATGAAAAATTGTAGAGATGAGAAGTTGTCAAATGATATGATATGATAGGGGTAATGATGAGGAATAAATAGGATAAAGTTGAAATATATAGGTTTATTGTGTTGGTAGTTGTGTAGAAATGATTGAAAAGTAGGGTAGTTGTATAGAAAAATGTGAAGAAATAATTAAAAAATAAGGTAGTTGTGGAGAGTGAAAAATTTTAGATTGAAAAATTTTAACTTGACAACTTTTCGTTGTTAACAAACACACTCTAGGAATGGAAAGATTTTTGTAGTAAAACAATGGCAAACTTGAATAAAGAGCGGGTTGAGTTACAAAATTTTTGAGGATTCTTATCTCCGCATCATCCTGTAATCTTTGAATGCTGCTGTCTGCTATACATCCGACCTTACAAGTGTTAAACAAAGAAATTCAAAGACCGTGCTCTACAAATCTAATCTCATCTGTGTCCATGCACACACGTCTTCCATGTGACACGTATCTGATGAAAACCGTCCATATGTTCGTCGGGCGAGGGTGACTGTGAGTGACCCGAAATGGGGTTTTCGCATTTGACCACTTCACTTTTTGCAATATTTATTACTTTGGATCCTTGATCCACTGCTCCAGTGGCATATATTCATTTTTTATTTTTTTTGAAACTTTTTTACATGTTAATCTAAAAATAATAAAAATTGATACACATATTAAAAAATTTAAAAATATTTAAAAATGATAAAAATTAATATACTATTAAATACACTTAGATTAATTGTTTCATAGAAATTTTTTTAAAAAATGTGTATGTGTACTTTGGAGCATTGAGGCTCAAAGCTCCCCAGAACACTGGCCTAAAGTATTATATTTACGTGAGATAGCTTCCAATTTTATAAATTTAGAGTACGTAATAATGGTGGCGGGGAATTGAGGTTTTACAGTTGAGTGCCCCACATGTCACATTTGCAAAATTATACTTTTTAACTCCTAAGCTTTATAGGTGTCCCTCTTTCCATTTTACTAAAAGGAGCCTTACTCTTTAGTCGGAAAGTTTGGATGGGTTTTACCGAAATAAAAATATTTTTGACTCTGACGATTTGTTTGATAATAGGTAAAGAAAAATTTGCAAAAAAAATTATAGCTTGTTTTTTGGAAAAAGCGAGGGACAAGATGTGACGTGCTAATAATTTAAAAAAATAAAAATAAAATAGATTTGATAATTATATAAAAATATAAAAATGATTGTAATATAAAAGTAATAATATAAAAGGCAAAATAATTGAATAGTTAAGATTTTAAATCGTATTAAAAATGTGAAGTAATAGTTGAGAATTTTTTTTAATTAAATACGAACTAGACCTTATGGCCTTTTCCAAACCATTAAACGAAATCAAAAATGAAAAAGTAAAATTGTTATATATCAAGAAATGATAAAATCGTATGGGAATATGAAAAGTAATTTTGAAAATAAAAAATTTATTTTTAGAAATGTAAAATCTTTTCTTATTCTATTTTAGAAGATGATTCTAAACATAATCTAAATAGATGATTTAAGATTTATAACAAGGAATTAGAAGTGTGCTTTGGTCTCGGCTTCACATGAGCTCATGAAGACAACCTGATTTTACATGTTTTCATTTATTTTTATTTTTTTTTATAAAATATGTTATTCTAAATGCATTTAATTTATATATCAGTTTTTACAAAATTTAAAAATTTGAATATACTTTTTGTTGAGTTTAAGAAATAACAACTGCTGAGGTTAAAAATAAGTTAAACACCCATGATTTTGAAATTCAATAAAAATAAGTATGAACTTCAAAAAATTGTAAAAATTGATATATAAATTAAATACATTAAGAAAAGTGAAAAAAAATGTAAATCACGCCTGGAGTTCCAGCAAAGCCGGCCTTACCCATTTGATATTATAAGTTTGTAATGCTGACCTAAGGGAGGGACGAACCTGAAAATTTTTAAAACTTAATGCTGTTTTCTTTCATTCATTCATTCATATATATTATACAGGCTATTTAATATTACAAATCAGTACATATCTAATCCTCACAATATAAAAAAATCTAAATAATATCCAACCACAAGAGGAAAATTTCATTTATCTAAATAATATGCAACCACAAGAGGAAAATTTCATTTATCCCCGCCATGAGAGGACGAAGTCAAACCAGCGACTTTGGGCGGGTGCTCCTATGCACTTGACCAGCGTGATGGTAGCGCTGGAGGCAGAACTTAATGCTAAAAGTGTAAGTTTAAATACTGAAAGTACTTACTGCGAAAATATCTGGGTGTGTTTGGTTGGAGGTAAAACTTTTAGGGTGTGTTTGGTTAGGGATAAAACTTTTGATGAAAAGTTGTTGAAGTAGAAGTTGTCAAATTGATAGAAAATGATGTGATATAATAGGAGTAATGATGAGGAGTAAAGAGAATAAAGTTAAAATAGATTGGTTAGTTGTATGGGTAGTTGTGTATAAATGATTGAAAAGTAGGGTAGTTTGTATAGTAAAATGTGAAAAAATAATTAAAAAATAGAATAGTTATGAAGAGTGAAAAGTTTTGGATTGAAAAGTTTTGGTTGACATTTTTTTGCCCGAAACAAACGCACCCTTAATAAAAAGTTGTTGGAGTAGAAGTTGTCAAATCAATAGAAAGTGATGTGATATAATAGGAGTAATGATGAGGAGTAAAGAAAATAAAGTTAAAATAGATAGGTTAGTTGTATGGGTAGTTGTGTAAAAATGATTGAAAAGTAGGGTAGTTTGTGTAGAAAAATGTGAAAAAATAATTAAAAAATAGAGTAATTATGAAGAGTGAAAAGTTTTAGATTGAAAAGTTTTAGTTGACACTTTTTTATCCTAAACAAACACACCCTTAAAAATGGGTTGGTTGTGAAGAGAGACCGAGGTTAAAAGCATGGTTAAAATGTTGTAGGCTTGCAGCTGCAGCTTTCCTTTTGCGTTCCTGCATTGACGCGCGATGCAGTGTTGCCGGGTTGGTGGGCAGCCACATGAAAAATAAGAAAAATAAAAAAAAGAAAAAAAAGAAGAAGAAGTTAGAAAGCAGCATCTGTTGGGTTCGAGACTTTTGAGTCCTTCGAATATTATTGTTAAAAACAGATGGGAAACAGAAAAAGAAAATCAAGAGGGTAATCTTCAGAATGGGAACCCAAGCTAATTAATTTCTTTCTATTATTTATTTTTTCTGCAAGACGGAATTTATTGGTAGTTTCTTCTGTCCTGTCATGATGACGCCTTCGTGTCAAAAGCTCCTTCCATCGCAGGACCCAACCGTTTTTTGATGCAACAAGATCCGCTGGTGCCCGCCCAAAAAGTGACGATGAATCACCGAATGAGGCGGCCATGGTTATCCAAAAATTTCAGAAATCTAGTGAGGGATATCGGAAAAGCAGAGCGGAAAAGCACCAGTTAAAAAAATGGACAGCCAGACTATGTCCTTGCGACCCACCATATCCGATGGCGACCGTGTGGACCAGTTCCAATTTCCAAAACAGTTGGTCAGCCAGATTTTTCATGGCGGTGGGACCCTGGACTCCACCAGGCCGGCTGCAAGCACACCACGTATTAAAATGTGAGTTGGGTGCCGGGTTTCTCACTCGGCTTTGAAGACCGCCGAAAGGGAGGGAGGGAGGGCACGGCCATGCGAGTCACGGTCATAGGACGCGCGTGGGTAGACCAGACTACAAGATTTTAAAAATATTTTCTGGGTCGTCTGGTTCCTGGTTTTTTTTAAAAAAAAATTGCTAAAAAATTGTGGGAAAGCGGGAAGTTGGTATGATACAAGAGGAGTAATAATTAAGAGTAAGTCATAATAAAGTTAAAATAACAAGTACAATTATAAAAAATTATGAAAAATGACTGAAATATAAAACATTGACAGAAAACGTATAATAATGGGGTGTTTTTCTCTATCAACATAATTTTTAATTTTCAATTTAAAACTTTTTCATTTTCTATAATTACCATGTCTTTAATTATTTCATCACATCTTCCTATATAATTATTCTACTTTTTAATTATTTCTATACAATTATAAATATAATCATCATATTTATCTTAATTTTGTTCCATTTACTCTTTACTATTACCCTTATTATATCACATTATTTGTTCACATTTTAAAAAATTTTATATAAAAAAAATTCATCTAAAAATTTTGTCACTTTTCAAAGGCACTATAAATTTTGTGCAGTCCTAGAGTTGTTTATATTTTGGTCTTTTTAATTATACAAATTTATTTTTTAACGCACAAAATTTAAGTATTTTCTTTTTAAACTCTATAAGTTTGCATTCTTTGCATTTTACACCCTAACATTAATACACATCATTAAATGAAAGAAAAATTTATTAATAGCTACCACACAAATTTTTTAGTGTCGATATTATCTTTAAAAGAGTCAATTTAACTTGACAACGATAAATATTGTATTGTCTGAAAGTTTAAATTAACTCATTTTTATAAGTCAATTCATATTCATGAGTTGACTCAACTAAGCCATAAAGTTATTTTAAATTTTCATTTACAAATAACCTTAGTTAGTTAGATATTTTAGCTGTAGAGTTTAAAATGAAAAGACGCAAACTCGTGAATTAGAAGGACAAATACACACCGTCGTAGAGACCGAGACCAAAATGCAAAAAACTCCAAATTCGACTCCCCTAGTCCTCTTTGCTCCCCTCCGCGTTTTCTGAAGAGAAAAATAGTCTTACGACTAATATATTTTTCTCTTATGACTAATATGCCCCTCGTCTCAACTCAAGTGCTCTACAAAAGGCCCAGCAAGGACTCGGATTTCATTACAGCTTTCTTTTTCTCACAGGATCCTTCTCAGCTCCTTCGTCTCTCTCTCTCTCTCTCTCTCTCTCTCTCTCTATACTTTCCTCTTCTGTTTTCCTCACAAGGACTTATCTTTTCCAATAGAGCAATGGCAGATGTGTTGACCGAAGAGCAGATTACCGAGTTTCAAGAAGCGTTTTGTCTCTTTGATAAGGATGGCGATGGTGTGTTCTTCTTCCTATTCTTCCTCCCTGTCGTTGTTCTCTTTTTAGGTTTTGAATCCATGGTCTGTGTTGTTTACCATGTTTGTGCGCTTGCGCGTGTGTGTGTTTATTTTTGCGTCCGTTGTGATCACTTAATTTTTGATGTGGGTCTTCGATTTCATCATCTTATATTTTCCTAATTAGTGAGTGGACACGCTTCAATAACTTTCTTAAAGAAGCATATCAAGCTTGGATTTGATATTAAGAACTTTGGAATGTTATGTCTGAAAATTTGATGTTTTCTAATATTTATCGTGTGTTCTGCTTTGGTAGGCTGCATTACCATAGACGAACTTGCGACTGTTATTCGCTCCTTGGGTCAAGATCCCACAGAGGAGGAGCTTCAAGATATGATCAATGAGGTCGATGTGAACGGAAATGGGACCATCGAATTTGGGGAGTTCCTAAATCTCATGGCACGCAAGATGAAGGTAAGATGCCTAAAATCCACCTATTTCTTCCAAAAATCTCTTGTAGACTGTTGGTTGTAAAGGATGTTGACTGACAGATGGCTGCTCTTTCTGCCATTGGATTGAGCCAACCCATGCATTATGGAGGGACCCTGGTGTTAATTAGCCCATGTTTGTGTTTCTTGCAGGAGACTGATGCAGAAGAGGAACTCAGAGAAGCTTTTAGAGTATTCGACAGGGATCAAAACGGATACATCTCCGCGAATGAGGTGAATATCTTTGCACAGTAGTTTTTCTTTCCCGTCATTGTAGATTTTATGGTACGAAAAAGCTTTAGCGGTAAGGCCCTAAGAGCCGTCATCTCAGGTCTACCAATTATAAACCCAAACTTATGGCTAATGATCTAATGTAACCCTTGTGCGCATGCACTTTTTTTTTATTTATTTTTAAAAAATTCTCATCTGTGTGTATTTGTTTATGATACCAAAAATCACATGCATTTAAAACTTTTTTATTAGCTATAGTTTGTTTTTAATTTTATACAGTTGTATATTCACTCTTGAAATGTTTTGAGTTTCTTTTTTTTTTTTTAATTAGAAGTATACATAAACTGTGACTTTCTGATATTACAAATCAAGCATTTTTACATTCCTCATAGTGGAGGGACATTTTATAAATATATTCACTTTTAGGGGCGACAATTATAAATACCTCAATTATTAGGAGGGACAAATGGTTATACACCTACCAAGTGCAGGGTTTGAATCCAAGTGGTTTGGCAACAACACCAACGAACTTGACCACTGGCCCAATAAACTATAGCATGATCTGGGGTTTATATATTGCTCTGAAATTCAGATGAGCTGATGGAAGCTCATTCCAATTATGGTTCATTCACATGGAAATTACGGGGAAGTAGGAAATCAGAGAAGACATCTCCATTTTTCCGGTGATCCTTAAAATGAAGCTTTCAATCCTCCGGTGACCATCAAATGAAATGCGATAACCTCTGTGACCATCAAATGAAATTTGAATAACCAGCCAGTTCGTACAATTTGAAGCTTTGATGCACGTATTAGTAGCGTTGCTTATGAAAATCGTACTAGTTGGACGATGAATTGATCAGGTGATCTGTATATTGCTAGCTTTAAGCAATTTTACATGCTTAATTGCCTGACATGCTATAGTACTTGTGCCATTGCGCATGATTTGGCAACTACGGAGGATATAGTTTGCAATTTTGCATGCACATGAGTGTGGGACTGAAGACTTTTAGAGAAGAAACAGGTTGGGTGACTCGTCCTTTTCTTTGTATTTGCAGCTAAGGCACGTGATGATTAATCTTGGGGAGAAACTAACAGATGAAGAGGTGGAACAGATGATCAGGGAGGCTGATATGGATGGCGATGGCCAAGTAAACTATGAGGAGTTTGTTAGGATGATGATGGCCGTTTGATTGGATTTCCAGCAACGGCTTGCTAAACCATATTCATTTTCATTTCATCCAGATGAATAATAATTCTATTAATGAGGAGTTGCTTGATAGAGGGCCCCTCTCATCTTCGCTGGCTGTGCATTTTCAAATCCAGATCATCTGTCTGTTGCTCCATGCGGTGGCTTCTGGAATGTATTTGGACTCACTTCCCAGAATTAGGAACATGTGTCTACGTTATAAATATGTGAGCCATGTATCACGCAATTCCTCATGATATCAGTAGTCGCTAGCATCTGTTTATTTATTAGGCCCCTGCCATGATGAATAGGAAGAAATCTCTCTTATTGAAACAGAAAGAAAGGACACTATCTGTTCTGTCCTCTGTGTATAACTTTTGTTCTGCTTTCCTTAATCCTACAGAAAAGCAAGCTTTCTTTGCGGGATGAGGAGTTCTGTTTTCAGAATTCTGCTAATCTAGTTCTAGTGCATGTCTAACCCCGATTCGAAATTCTTTCCTTGAGATGTTTTCCTTACCAGCGAAGGAATTGTAGTCTTAGATTTTTGTGGATACACATGACATCCCATGTTGACAATAGATAAGAACTGTAGTTGTACTTAAGAGAATCTGCGTCACCTAAAAAGATTTTGGTTTGGCGGTTGGGTTAGAATTAGTAACCAAGCAACGTAAGGCAATGCATCATTTTTGAACCCGTGTTGGTTTGGGGGTGGAAGTCTTTTAAATCTGACGTGGGTTGGATTTGTCTTGACTTTTTAGATTCTTGAGACTCTTGAGACTTGAGGAGAAGGTATGGCGTTCTCACTTCTCAGCGAGATAATCGCACATTCCCTTCTCAAATCCAACCAGGCTAACCTCGCTCAAACAAAAATCTTGATTATTCAATGCTTGTATCCCTACGCATTGGATTGTGTTAGATGGCTGCGTTAATATTTGCTGGTAGGAAAGAAAATACCATACCTGCCGAGAAAAATAAAAAGCCAGATAGACCATACGGTAGCGATATTCAGATATTCAGATTCGCTGGTAGAGATGAACACGCATTAAATGGTATAAACATGATCAGGCTAATCATTGAATGAGATAGCCTGTAAAAAAAGCCACTGAATAGTCCATCCAAAAAAAAAAGAAAAGAAAGAAAGCCACTGAATATATGATGCAGCTAGATGGACGGATCTGTCGATCTGCTGGGCAACCAATCCAATGACAACTATGACAATACGAAATTGTGTGTATCTGATGAAATCAGAAACGTCTCTTTGTTGAATGTGAATGATAGGCTTCTTCCATTTTTGTCTCGTGTGACTTTCACCTCTGCAAATTTTAATGGGATTGTTGAATAAATTGTTGTTCGAATTTGAGAGATAGGATCATAGAAAATGAACGCAAAATAATGTTGCCAGCACAATAATTCAAATCGATGCAAAGGGTAGCATTCTGGAAAAACGTTGGGCTCTAATTAACATATTTGAGTAAATTAAATATCGGTCCATTTGCAAGATTGTATGCAAAATAAAGAATCAAAACTCACAGGTCAGAAAATTTCATAGCAATCCACCCAATTATGAATTATGGAACTCCAACGATCAAGCTATTTACTTTCTGACATGTATGATGATATGAACAGCCTCATGCGTTGCGTTGTCCATTACATTACACATTAAAAAGGAAAAACAGGGGAAAGAAGAAATAGAAATCACGTAGAGCCAAAAAGTTCCAAGAAACATCTCTTCCAAATTCTCTCCAGATTCTCCCAATCTAACATACCCATATCTGTTCTCCCCAAATCAACTTACAACACCCACACGCAAAATCTCAGAAGCCAAATAAATAAATAGATGAACATAGAAAACCATGTAAATTATCTCACTGAATTACTGTGGTGCAACACATGCAATGGCTGAACAGAGAATATCTGGATTTGGGCTTGCCTCTTCCCTTCGCTGATTCCCAGTCTTCTTTCATAGTCTTCTTCTCGGAAAGGCTTGCTTGGTTCTGCAATGGTTCACCCTGATGAGTTTCTTCCTTTACAGAATTCGAAAGTGGAGTCTTCAGCTTCTCGGAGTTGCTTCTTTCCAGTGCGAAGACTTGCTTTTCAACTGGCTCCGCCTCCGCTAACGAATCATTTTTATTTGGTTTGAGAATCTGAGGTTCAGTTTCGGCGGTTTGAATCTTCGAATCAGCGGAGGAGCATGTGCTGTGGAGATGTTTTGTGGCTGATTCTTCTTCATGGCGGGAAGTGGTTACTGATTTTTCACCGTTTTCTTGTGCTTGACACGCTTCATCCAGTGTAGTACTTGCTTGCTGCAGCATTATCTTTTGCTCGAATTCTTCAGTCTCTGTTTCTACAACCGACGCTTCAGCATTCGCAGGAGGGGGTGCAAAACCACATTCTCGGCTTTCATTTTCACCAAATTGGATAATGTGGTTTTCTTGGACTTCTTCCCAACTCTCAGATGCAGAAGCTTCGTGGTCAGGCAAAGCGGGGCTTGCCTCCAGTGCTGAAATACTAGTTTTTCCTGCTGATGGTGGATAATCGAAGGGTGTAGTTTCGCTAAGATGGCTTTCTCCCCCAACGATTCCTTGATTTTTTCTGTGTTCCTCATCTGAAAGAGGTTCTTCGCTTCCAGTCTCTCCCTCATTCTTCATTTGAGGATCTGAAACTTTTATACTTAGGCTATCACTTGCATGTAATTTGATGTCTTGATTCTCTTCATCTTTCTCACAGAGTCCACTAACTCCACGTGCAGCCCATTCATCCTCTATGTTTTCTGTTTGTGTCTTCAGTGCTGAAACTTCGATTTCCACTAGTGAAATTTCCAAAGCAGAATCACTTGTGTGCGTTTCGCGGCTATCAAAGCAGGCCCGACTCAACTTGGTACTGAGCATTTGCCCATTCGCTGGTATCTCAGAATGAGTCTTTTGCTCATTGTAGCATAAGAATTTGGTTAGGCTGCAGGACAGTTCTTCCTCCTGGGACGGACTCTGATAGATGGCAGTAGAAACAACGCCCTTTTCATTCAATGAGCCATCTGCAAATTGGGATTCATCTGGCCCTAGTTCAGAAGTCGGTTCTGATGTTTCTGCAAGTGGGCTTCCTGAACTATTGCCAAAACCCTCATCAGAATGGACAATGAGGCAAGTTTCTTGTTCTAAATTCTGTCTAGGTTCTAATGTTTTGGTTTCTGTTCCACTATTTTCTGTCACTGTTTCTTGTTGCTTTTCAAGAGTTACAAGGATTGGCAGGACCAAATCAGTTTCCTGTTTAAGTGACTGAGGCTGAGTTAACACAGACCTTAAAATTTCTTCATTCATCGAACCACCATTGAAATTCAAATTTGAATTTTGTTCAAGTTCTTCCTTTACACTGTCAGACCAAAGATCCTCTGATTCCTCTCCGTTTGGATCAGCATCTTCCCTTTCTTCCGTTTCACTTACACCTATACTTTCAGCAAGGGGAAGGGACAAAAGCAAAGAATTGTCAGCGTCTGCTCCTTTGTTGTCCAGTCCTTCAACATCTTTCTCTGAAGTCAAACCGCTGCCATCGTGCAATTTGATTTGTTGCCCACTTTCAGTTTGTTCTCCATTATCAGCTTGAAGAGAGTTCTCAATTCCAATGTCGTTTATTTCACCATCGTTAAGGGATGTCTTCTCTTTCTCTGCTTTTATGGCCGCAATATCAGTTTGGAGCATATCATTCTTGTCAATATTCAATTTATCAAGCAAGACTTCATGATTTTCCTCAGAAATCGTATTCATTTCATTGCCCATCCCAATTGCATGCAAGTCATCGCCTAGGCATACTGCTTTCATTTCTGATTCTATAGCTTCTAGATAGAATAAGTCTGAGACTTTGCCATCTTCCTTAGAAACCAAAACCAAGCCCTGACCATGCACATTCATATTGAGTTCAGCTCCCATCCCAACTGCTCCTGTACCATCCCCTGGAAAAGTCCCCTTGATGTCACAGTCAACAGCTTCTAGATAGAATGATTCTAATGAGTCATCAGATGGTAATTCTGTGGTTTTAGTCCTAGGAACATCCATTCCAGCTTGTATTTCTTCTCCATCCCCATCAATTTTGACATCCCTCAATAAAGATACTGATTTTCTGTCCATCTGTTCTACCCCATCCATTTCATCATTATTCTCACCAGAGTGAGATGATCCACTGGACTGAATCACATCTCCTGTGCTTACAAATGCTACATTGCTCTGCTGGATCGATGGATCAGAACAACTATCAATGGAGGATTTCTGATTGCAATTCTTCTTGCCCTCTGATTCCATCGAAATTTTATGCTCTTGTCCTGTTAAAGGTTTTAAATAATTAATTGGTAGATGTCAAGTTGCATTTTTAATTGTTCGTATACATTTTTTTGCTTTCATTTCATTTTATGTCTGTGCATATCATTCACGAACAACGTTAATACGGTGAGAATTCATTAGTATTGGAAAAACAAAAAATCATGCTCTCTATAAATGATCATATATAACTCAGCACTAGGCAACTGGTTAAGTACTATCTATGGACTAGAAAACTTGATAAGATACTTTGCTTCATGTCATGGGCATGAAAATCCAAGAGATGTTCCAGCTTACTTTGTAACATGAAATTGTAAAAACTGTTGCACTGATTGTATGGGGTGATTATAAGCATATTCAAATGTTATGAATGCACGTGCTAGGGTAAAATTCTCAAATTCCTTTAAACATGATTCCTACGTACAAGAAAAGAAAGTATTGTGTCTCAAGTACTTACTGACCTCTTCCAGTTGATGCCTCATTCTGAATCAGATGATTACATGATTGAGGTGAGTTTGTAGCATCTGCATTCTCAGAATCTGTGTGCAAATCCTCTGTATCTAATGGTGGAACTGAGATTTTCTCTTTCTCTTCACCATCGAAGTGGGTTGGAGGCAGCAAATTCTCCACATGGTTCCCAGCATTCATTGCAGTTGCGGAATTATCTGCTTGAGCAAGTCATAGGATGGCTAAATCCAGTTGTTACTTGGACTGGAAGATATGACAAGAAATACAAAATACTTCTCAATATATTGTCTAAAATATGATTTTCATTGAGACTATAAATTGGCGTTGACATTTATCTTGAGATGATGAAATTGATAAATATACTCATCTTCTAAAATTTTTTATGTAATTTTGCTACAAGTCTGTAGCAAACTGCCTATGAAATAAAAATTCAGAATTTATTTGAAGAAAGTTGAAATTTATAGCAAATATAATCTTATTTGGGCTTGAACCCAACTTGCTGCTAACCTCTTTCCCTTGATGGTTGATCCTGAATATGACTACCATCTACTTCTGAAATGTTTGCCAAATCTGAGCTGCTCTGTTTCCTGTTCCCATGATCACTGTCACCGTCTGATGTTGGCACTGATACTTCCTTGACTTGTAAACTTTCCAAATTGCTGGATAACAGTGCAGCTTCTGAGGCTTTGGCAGGAGTATCAGGCTCCATGGGTTCTTCAAGTGAATAAGCAGAAAGCAAGAAACATAAAAATCAACTGGAATTGGAATGCAAAATGTGTAATGCAGAATCTAACTATAACGTACCTTGAAGACCAGAGACATTTTGATTGCCCATCTCATTGCCCATATCAGGTAGACAAGTCCTGAAATTTTAATAGATACAAAACCGTGATGGAACCAGATTGTCAATTAGAATTCACTAAATGAAGTTTTAATCTGCTCTTAAAATGGGTCGTGTTGTGAGGATTATCTCAGATTCCATACCATGATGGCTTTCTACGACTTTGGCTAGCATCAAGTGTGAGAGGACAGCTGATTTCTGTCAGGTTGCCAGACTGTTACACTCAATTGAAACAGACAGAAAGTATGTTGCTTCTAGTGTAAGTCTGAAATGATTCATGAAAAAGAGCTGAACAAAAGATAAATATTCTGCATAGTAGCTAATTAGCTAATTGCTTTTCCTGTTGGCGCAGATGATAGCCGACAGTGAACTGAACTAATCTTTTTAACTTTAAAGCCTTGAAATGTCTAGATAAATGAATGCTTTCAGTACATATCGTACGTTCAGCTATATACAGTCTTATGCAGGAAGGAGGGGAAGACATCTTGACTGCTTCTTCTAATGATCTACAAGTAGGATGATCCTGATCATCAATTTGATTGGCCCACAGTTCCTCAGAAGAAATATGTTTATCATCAGTGTCATTGTTACTGTCATAAGCTGTTTCACACCTATATCACTTGTGTGGATCTTGTTGCGCTATCTTGTATTGATAAGTAGCCACCTGCGACCTGTGCAGGTGGTAAGGGGCTGTGCCCTTTTAGCCACTGGTCTCCGGTTCGAAACTAGGTAGGGGCTGTGTCCCCTGATTTCAATTCTGGGGGCATTGTCCCCCTTAGTATATTATAGGAGCTATGTCTACCTTGCTAGATTGTGGGAGCTTGTCTCCTTTGTAGATCTCTTGAGCTAAATGAGATATGGAAATTGTAATGGGTTGAGTTTGTAAAATACATGTACTATAAAAAAAAATGTTTTCAGTAATCTTTAATATTTTCATATCTTATTTAATTATTGCTATTCACTAATCCACATTTTTGTTTTGTTTTGTTCTCACCTCTTTCTTTTATTGTCTTTTATTTGATTAAGCTTCACAACTTTTCTAACTGGTAACATTCAAGCTTTTTTTTAACATTGTCAAACTACCTTAGTCTGTTTCCCCATATTTGATTCCCTATTGGCTTCATATTTAGATTGTAAATGTGGAAAAGTTCAATTCCGGTAGATGTTTGTTTATTCCGCAGCTGTCGACTAATGGTATGTTTGTGCGAATGCATCATTCAATGTTATATTAGGACATATGGTGAACACGACCCAAAATAAGGCTATCTAAACAGCCCACTCTAACCTGAATTTAGTTTTGCTGGCGCACAGTGGTGGCTTGATTTTAGATCGATGGGAGATTTTCATCGTTTTTCTCAAGCAATTTATGCAATTTGTGCATCCATGTCTTAATCAATTCCATCAGAGTGCATTTTGTAGTTCTATATTATAAAAACCTGGTGTAATTTGATCAAACATCTACCAACCATGTCCTCCATGAGTGCATCTGCCACAGCGAACCACGGTATATATGTAAATTCCAATTCTCTTAATTTTCTATCAATTTAATCGTTCTGCCGTTATAATTTTACAACGTGCTAGTTTTTCTTTCGTTAGTTTCGGGTGGGCATGAATCTGTGGACCCGCTGCAAGATTTCTTTCTTCGAAAGCCATATTTTTGGGCTTTTGGGAGGGGCCAAGAACATGCTGACTTTCATCATGACCTGTATTTTTTCACAGAAATCCACAGATCCTTTTGTGCTTGAAAGTGAACAGTAGGACCCTTGTTTCCTCTTTCCCATTGATGAAAAAGCATTCCATATTCCCTCATAATTCCACCATGCATTCAGACACTCAAAACCAACAAAATTAATGTTGGGAAGAAAATAAAAACTATCCCAACCATCTTCAATTTTTAATAGCATGGTCAACTTTAATATGGGCTACAAAATTCGCACTAGGGAAACAACATAGACCTGCATAAAAGGCTGAAAAGAAAAAAAAAAAGTAATCCCTAGGCATAGATGGAGTTTTGGAGATGTTAAGGTGGTCCAACTGCCTCAGTGATGTGGCCAGCTTCATGTGTGTGTGTGTGTGTGTGATGTGGCCAGCTTCAATGTTGATGGATATCAATGGTCCCAAGTCCCAACTATGCGTGCCTGTTGCTAAATATTTCCTTTCTTGCTTTTCAAACAGGGATGGTGACTAATCGCCAAACCCACTTTCAATAAACTAGCCATTGCAATGATGCTAACACTTTGGAACTCTTTTTGGGAGGCTCATCTTTCGATTTCTTAAAGCCTGGTTGGATCATCCCAAGATATGTCTGTGAAAATGGTGTGGATGTTGTCGAGGAAAAGCATTGTTGAGCGATTAAATGACATAAATGAGGCTGTCTGTGTCTTGCATTTGTGCACATTGATAGATGGTTTCCATTGCTTTTTAGTGGGATTCCATAGCCACTGTTGTGTCCAGAGGCTGTGCTAGGTGGGAAGCTTCTAAACCTTTGATCATTGGCCATAAAATAGAGTCTTGAGAAATCATCTTTCTAGGCTAATTAATCAGAAAAAAATGTGATTGTTATAGTTACCAAATAGGGAATATAAGTTCATTCAAAGTTCTTGATAGACCATGTGATATTATTTGTATCACCTAAAGATGCCTTATCTGCGCGTGTCCTGTCACTAAATAGGTGTGTTTGTTAGAACTCGCGGGAAATGCAAGTCCAAGCTGCAACATTGGGCTTCTCTCTCTTTAAATCCAGATACCGGCCAACATGTGGGAATGAACAACAGAAAAATCTAAATATTCATTTCTTTTGAATTTTTTAAGGCAAATCATATGGATGAAAAATAGAGTAAGAGAGTGTACGCATCTATCATCGAGAGCTTGATCTGTTAGTGACTCCCAAGTAATCTGTTACTCTGACCGCCTGCCTCTCTCATGACCAGCAAAGAATGCCAATTTATTAGGGGGCCGTGATCCCATACGGCTGCCATACTATTTTATTTATTTAAAAGAAATTTACGCCACATAGATTTTTTCCTTCCGCGAAATTTAATAATTTTTTGAATTTATTCGGTATCTCGTTTAGCTTTTAAAAATGAACAAAATAGGGGTATGTATGCATGGGCATGGTACATTTCCTATTTTATCCATTTTCAAAAAATCTAAATAAATTATAAATTCACCTAGGCAAAGCTAGCATATGTATTAAAAAAAACCGTAAATCTCCTAATTTGCGAACGGCCACATAGAATCTGATAGCTCAATTAGAGTATTGAAAAGAACATAAATATAGGAAATTCTTCATAGATGCGGTTTTTAATCAAACCTAAGCCAAATAATGCATTGAATGACATTTATTTTGCCTAAAATAGATGCTTTTGAAAAATCGAGATAAATAACTTTAAAAATCAATTTTAAGGTTTATCATTTCAATTTTAAAAAGAGTTGGCTGGGTATTATATCTTTTTTTTAGAGGAATGATTCTGTTAGCCCGATTTAAGCAAAATGTCCTGTTTAGCTTATCTCAAAAAATCTATTTACAATAAATTTTTTTTATTTTTCTTCGTACATTTGTTTATCTAAATATATTTAACATATAAACAAAGTTTTACTATTTTTGAATATACGTATATTTTTTTAAAGATTTTTAAACGTCTGCATATATATATGTATTTAAAATACTTCTATATTTAAAAATCTAAAAGTATATATATTAAAAAATGGTAAAACTTAGTTTATATATTAAATACACTTACATAAACAAGTGTATGAAGAAAAAACAAAAAAAAATTGTTGTAAATGAGTCTTTTAAGATAGATTAAGTGAGTCATCTGTTTAGCCTAAACTAACAAGATCATTATTTTTTTATACACTCAACAAAGTAATTTAATTGATTGGTTGGGCATCAAAGAAGAACACCACTTATCTTGTACGCCCAGACCGAAGCCTGGGTGACTTGGCGCATGCACAGCGCCTGTATTTGCCGCCATTCAATTAGGGGCGATTGCGCACTGTAGTTGGATGAAGAGCCCCCTTACGAATATTCGGCAGATTTTAAAATTACCTCTGCACTCAAATTTTTTGGCCCTCTTCTTTGTTACCGCGCTCATCTTGTCGTTCGCTCTTCTCGATCGAAAAATCGCACGTTGAACCATTTTGTATGTGTTCAAATCAACAGGCGTATGTGAAGAATTTCTAAAACAAGGATGGAAAGGTTTAGCAAGTAGGAGAGGGGCTGAACGCGCCATCAGATGATAACTCCTGACATGGAGCTGCTCGGGCCCAAATCATCCCCATCGAAAAACCAGCAACAACAAGGAACTTCCCTCTCTGTGAAAACAATCAACTTCAACAAGTGGCCCATGGTATACTCCCCACCGAACCCAGCAGTCGTGTCGGCATTAGCAATGACAGCAGCTTCATTGCATGGTTTGAACCAAGAGGCATCCGGTTCAAACCCTCCAACTCCTATTTCTTGGGCTTCTCCAATGTGCAGCTCAAAAGAAACAGATTTCAAAAACATGGTTTCAAATTGTACAGTTTCGGATGCAAGTGGGGACGAATTTGACTTTGAGGCGCAGAGGCGTTAATTTGCTGTAATTAATCATATGTGGCCCGTATCTTCTATATACTTTTTTTTTTTTTTTTTTTTTTTTTTTTGTAAATGGTGTAGCGGATTTATCAAATTTAGTATTTATCGGTGCAATGTTCTTTTTGCGTGATTAAATGAAAGTAGATTCTCCATTCGGCTGCTAGATTTTGTTACCATATCTGTTCATAGAAGATCTCCAAAAAGCTTGTTTTGGATGGTTCGTATTGGATTTTAGACACACACACACGATATAACAATTATATATATATATGCTATTATAAAGGGTAACCCAATTTTGAAGTGATATTATAAGGTTTATATGCCTAAATAATCTAATATAGTATGAGTTTCTTATGTTAGAAATTCTATTGTCTAATTTTTAATTTTTATTTTTACGATGAGTTAAATTAGAAATAAGAAAAATACGTGCTTTATATAAATGGTTGTAGTGCTCGGATTATACATGTGAGTTTTATTTCTAACTTCACATCATTAGAAAAGAGAAGAATTCTCTTTCTCCAAAAAAAAAAAAAAAACACTTGTTATTATGTATTCAGGTACACTTTCACTTCTTATTTATTATCTTGACTCTTGATAATTTAATAGGGAAGATCCTATGATGATTACGGTAGGGTCGAGGAGGGTAGGTGGGCCTGGCCTAATTGTGGATCTAGTAACTATTAGACCATTGGTACAAATAGAGAGTCACAGGAAGGAGAAAGGGGCTTGATTTGTACTGTTTCTAGTTCCTGTCCATTAGTTTAGTTGGAAAAAGAGAGTCGGTGCTCAATCTCATTTCTTGTAATTTCTCCTGTAATGCTCCCATTGAATTCAATAAGCAGATTTTGATGCTAACAAGAGAGAAGGAACAGGAGAAGGGGCTACCGTGATTGAAGCGACGGCAATGGAGAGCAAGTGCGATTTTTTGATGGAGAGAAGACCGGGAAAAATCGGGTGGAGGAGGTAATTTTGAAAAATTGACAGAGCTGTTCATCCAACGGCTACGCACGATCGTCCCTAATCGAATGGCTGAAAACATAAGTAGGTGGGGGTGGGAGGTGTTGAGCATGAAATGATTCCGAGCCCAAAAAAACCAACCCAGAAAAATCAAATTGAACTTATCGGGATTCTTGCTACAAAGCAGGAGATATGGAGGGCTATCTACATACACTGAGGATTACTCGTGTACACCAAATCCAAAAGCGATAGAAAAGAGGTTAGAACATCTCCTGAAATTTCTTTGAATTTACCCACAGTTAAAAGGATGGGTACAGGTTCATAGATCGTGATGTGACGACGCACGCGGAGGAGAGGAGGACGTTCGTGCTTGACATTCTACAGCTGTGCTCTATTCACGTGACAAGTAGCTAGCCAGGCCAGGTGATCAGCTACCAAAACTGCACCCCTACTCCCACACCAGATATAGAAGTAGGAATCAGAAGGAATACTAACTGTCCTGAATTTTATTGATTGATTGATTTTTGAAATTACATGTAAACGTTACTCGTTGAATTGGGGAAATCACCTCTTCCGTATGCCTACTTTTTAATATAGTTGAAATTTAGCCTCAACAGTACTACAAGAAAATGGAATATTTTAATGGCACTGAAATTTGTAACTGTGTATATTTACATTGTGATGCTGTTGTAGTTAATGTTGTGGGCATTGTTCATAAAAAAATATAGCAATAAATTTTGAAGTTGTTGCCAAAAGTACATTTTCTTATGACAAGTTTTGTCGCTAAAAGAAGAATCCTTTTTCAACATTTAAAAGCCAATTAGCAACAACAGATTTTATATTACTAATTAAATAGGATTTTGCGACAAAAAGTGCTATGGAGAGCTTAAAAACATGTTGTAAAATGTTAATTTACTTGTGGTGAAGATTCAGTATTACTTACAACCATATTCAATTATTATTTGCGGCACAATAAAAGGTTCAATTATTATTTGCTTCTTACAGATAAAATATTACATGTAGCAAAGTTTTAACTGTTAATGATATCATATGCATCAATTTTTTTAAAAAAATTGAGCAGGGTAAAGTATAAAATCTTACCCATAGTACAGATATGGTAGAAATAATTACTCAATCCCTTAAATAAAATAAGGGTAGTATAGGGACGTTGGGTTCCCATAACCAACCTAGATGGATACCCACATGGGTATCTTGATACGTAAATGATTATAAATATATGTATATAAAAAATATATAATAGTTTCTATTCACCAATTCACCAATAAATTATTGTTTGATTTCCTTATTTATTTTTTTAAATTGTATAAGATTTGTATTTGTGATGACGGATAATGATGTTAAAGTGATTATTAATGTAGATAGGGAGTTATAAAGAATGTGAAGATATATATATGGATGCTGTCCCGGTGCAGTGACGCTGCACCGGAACAGCGGTGCAGTGGGCCCCAAATGGGCCCCACATGATCATGAAATCATGATCTACTCCACCCATTGTATTTAGAATAATGTATTCTATTACCACACCAATTTTCATCCCAATCAGATATGTATATGGGCCCCATTTGAAAATTGTACAAATCCAACGTAATAAAATATTTTAATGTAAATAACAACTTTAAAGTATCTGATTGGGATGAAAATTGGTATGGTAATAGAATACATTATTCTAAATACAATGGGTGGAGTAGATCATGATTTCATGATCATGTGGGGCCCATTTTGGGCCCACTGCACCGCTGTTCCGGTGCAGTGATGCTGCACCGGAACAGCCCTCTATATATATATATATATAAACAACAATAAAATGAAACTAATTGTAAACTTTGAAATCTAAAATGTAAATGAGTACTATTTATATTATTTAAAATAACATAAAAAATATTTTCTCACATATTGTCATTGGTTATTGTAGGAGTCAATTTAGAACCGAAACTAGAACTGACCTTATGGGTAATGAGTAAAGTATAATATAGTAACAACTGACCTTTTAAGTGAGTAGAATAGGGTATGCTTTTTGGAAATAACGTATTAATAAGTTAGACTACTGCTAGAACCGAACATACCCGAGTTACACCCCTACTTCTTATGCATTCTTCAGTTGAAATCTATGTAGATGGATTGAGGTATATTTCTGCATCATATGATTTCTAATAAATATGAGTTAAACTAAATTCACTAACTAATTTTGATCCAAATATAAGTTAAGCTTATTTTATTTCTTTATTTTCATGAAATTCGATTTTCAAGCATCGATATACAAAATCGTGTTATGGCATTCTTGAAATTGGGTATGCTGCCCAATTTGCATCATAGAATGCAAACGTTTTGAAATTAAGGTAAAAGTGTTCCTTTTCCCAAGGTAAAAACATCGATCCAAACGTGGCTGCTTTGGATTGTGTATAAATTGACTCAACAGATTTATTGAAAAATTAATATCTGATACTGTTATAGTCAAGCATATTAATTTACAGGTATATTAATTTTCCATTTATTCTTCTACCTTGTGTTGGATCTACCAACATCTCTCCTTCATCATTAGATAATTTTATATTTTTCACATCAGACTTTTTGACGGTTTATACATGTTATTAGGTCTGCATATTTTATTATATTCAAAGCATATTTTCTTTAATTTAGAAAAATGTTTGTATCTTTTTACTTCAGTTTCTGGGAAGCATCTTAACTCTGTTGGATCTTTGAACCCATTAATAAGAAATTTATGAGATAAGAACATGCAGACTTCTTTCAAATCTGTACGTAGAAAAGTATGGTTAATATCAAATTGTTCAATTTTCTAGCCTTTTTCACTTTTGTACCTGACAAGGAAGTGAAGGTGCCGATGCTTTGTACCTAACAAGGAAGCGAAGGTGCCGATGTTCCGAGCGTGGGCCACACACAGAACACAGCCGCCCGTTGACTTTCATCTTGTAATAAGATATTTAAAATATTCATAATTTTAGGAATTGGTTCATTAAGAGGATATTACCTCTTATGATTTGTTTGAGTCATTCAACCTCAACTTGAAATAATTTTTTCTTTTTTAGTATCCCAAGTAACGCCCCATAATATTTGGGTAGATTGATTAAGAAACGCAAGCTCGTCCCATTAACCATTCTTTTTAGAATAGTAAATTAAAATATGTACGTATATGCGCACTGTTTGAGAGTTGAAGCGGAACTTCTGAAGTGATAAATGAATTAAAATAGACATACGCTTCGCTTGAGAATCCAAATAAATTTCTTTTATTAATATGTATACAACACGGCAACTAATATTACAATAAAGTACATTCACAACTCTCAAATCTTAGTATGTTGTAAAAATATAATTTCAAAATACCCTATACATCCTTATAATGGAAGTAAAACTGATGCTACTTTTAAATTAATTTAGAAGTGACACAATTAAAGGTTGAGGCTACATGTACCATGGGGCACTTAGCCTTGATCCACCCGTTTATATTTAATCTATTTTTTATTTTTTAAAATTTTTTATTACAATTGTTAATCTAAGTATATTTAACATGTGTATCAAATTGTATCATTTTTGGAGATTTATAGATATTTTTGAATTTTGTAAAAACAGCGGCATTTTAGAAAATTTCAAATTATTAAAATGCCACTATATTTAAAAAATTCAAAAAAATATTTACAAATTTCCAAAAATATTAAAACTCGATACACATGTTAAATGTAGTTAAATTAACAGTTGTAGAAAAAAGCTTCTAAAAAATAAAAAAGAATTTTTTGCACCTGGGTGCATTAAAGGTGAGTGCACCGGTGCATCCGGATGTACAATATTATGATCCCACAGTTCAAGAATGACAAAATTATAGGAGTTAAACTAATGATGGTTGTATGGGGATCAATTTTGACCACGATGGATTTTCCTTGGAACAAAAGCAACTCTCCTTCGGACTTCTTACTGATCAATACTACGCTTAGATACTATAAAAGAAATAATAGAAAATCCTTTTCTTCCATTCTTCATATTATTCTTTAATACATCGTATATTTATAATATAAAAAAAATATCTTTTCAAATATATAATAGAATTTTACCATCAAAAATTATATAATAGAATTTTAAGGAACCACAAAATCTCTATTAATTGGAAACTTTCTTTCTAAGGGAGATACACAAATATCTTAATATGGATCTGATCCTCTATGAAATATCTTGAAAATATTCTTATATCTTTACTCAATACTTCCATATAGAACTATTCTTCAATACAATGCATATTTATACTACAAAGAAAATCTTCTAAAATATATAGAAAATCTTAATAAATTACAAATCTCTAATAACTAGAAACTTTCCTTCCAAGAAGATACATTCATATCTTGATATAGATTATAGATTTGAATCACCACTAAATATCTCCGTGCATATTCCCAAATTTTTGCTCTTCCATTCGAGTTGGTATTGTAAGTAGGGATGGGAATTGGGGCGAGTCATACCCAATGTTGTCAGAACCGAACCGGTGATTGAACCGGTAAATGAACTGGTCTGGTTCGAACCGGTTCAACCGGCCGATGACGTCAGCATGACATATTTATGACGTCATAAATATTAAATTATTTTTAAATTTTAAGTAAATATATTGATAAGGTAATCCTAATTTAACACCTTTAATATGAATCTGAGCCCTTTATAAGGTCATTTATACCTTAATTACAAAATTTGAAACTCAGATAATAAAATTTAATGAAATCTACCTTATTTAACAACGTCTAACAGCATCTAACGGCATCTAAATAAATTAATTCTAATTTAACACTGGTAATATAATCCTCAGCTCCTTATAAGGTCATTTATACCTTAATTATAGAACATAAAACTCAAATAATATGATTTAGTGAAAATATAAAATTATGAGTCAATGGGCTAGAAAATTTTAATGTTGAAAAGTGTATTAACTTATTAATATAATTTGAGCAAATTTATAAAATTATTTAATTGAAAAAATCATACATATATAACTACAATTTATTTTAAAATATGGGGAACAAATCAACAAAGTAGATTATTATATTTAGATAAATTAAATTAAAGAATAAACTGATAACGTGAATTAAACTAAGATGATATATGATATTATTGAAATTATTTATCAAAGAATTAATATTTAAATTCATATTTAAAATTTTAAATGTGCTGCAGGAGCACCGAAAAACCATGCACCACCGGAGCACTAGTTCCGGTACTCCATCAGCCCCAAATGTAGCCGCCGCAAGCCAGTAGCTGCGTCTGCAATCAAAGATTCAAAATATCAAATTCGAAGCCTAAATGCCCAAATCCAAATGACTGAACCCATCGTTAATAGCTACAATTGCCCAAATCCAATTCATCTGCAATCACGTCGAAATGAAATCGGGAGAACTCATCGGGACTTCAGGAGACGAAAGCAATTCTCGCCTCTGGTCGTCGGCCGTCGTTAAATACTCATCGATCTCCTCAGCGCTCCAAATCGGGAGAACTCGACCAGCGAGACAGCAACATGATCGGCGGCCGTCGGGCATCAGCGAGCAACAATGGGTTTCGCGGGCGAAAACGAGAAGACGAGCAGGCATTGGGCGATTGGTCATCGGGACAGCAGTGGGTAATGGGTATTTGCTGCTACCCTGCTAATCGTCGGAAATAGAGGTCGCTATCTGTTGGTCGCCGAAAATGGAGGTCGCTGTCTGTTGGTCGCCGGACGCCGGTCGGACGAGGGGAAGATGGCGAGTGATGACTGATGAGGACTCAGGTAGGGCAGGGTCGCCGATTTGGGGGTGAGGCCGCGAGGGAGGACGACTGACCAGGAGCCGAAGACGCCGATTTCTTTTTTATCCGTCGAACCGGTCGAATACGGTCCAACCGCGACATCCGGTTCGACCGCTGGTTCAATGGTTTGAACGGTTTATTGCAATTGAACCGAACCGCGCCCATTCGAACCGGGATTGGGGCCGGTTCCCGGTCGGACCGCCCGGTTCGGTCCGGTTTTAACAACACTGGTCATACCTGGTTAGGGTAGGGCCCATGACTCTACTTTTTAAAAATTAAGTTTTATCTTATTTTTATACTAGGTCGGTTTGACATTCACTTTTTTTAATAGGTTCCGGAACAAACTCTAGGTTAGTATCAAATCGACTTCGGAACAGTGGGTCAGATAAAAAATGCATGTCCAATAAGATGATTTTAAGAATTTATATACCTATCAAATCTAGAGATACATCTATACTAAATTTAAATGTTATATGCTTTAATATTTTACTAATTATTAAAAAATATATCATTGCTAAAACAAAATTTAAGAAAAAATAGTATAAATTTATTAAAATAATTAATATATAATTATACGTAAGAGTATATATATGTACAAATTCCTCTTATTGATCTTATATTATTTTCTGGATAAATTGATTCTTCTATCTTTAATATAATTAATTATAAAAAATGTGAAAGTTTTGAAAGAAAATAATAACAAGATTTAAACATAGGCTTATAATCTTTAATAAATTAATATATGCTGGGCGAGTCGAACTTCGGGTCAGGACATGGCCGATCCTATTTTCGAATTTAGGTCAAAATTTCTAACTCATCCATATACCGGGTAAAAAAAATTAGTTTTACTCGGTAAAAAACGAGTCGGGTCAATACCGGATCAAAGGTCATCCTACCATAATTCCCACCTCTGATTGCGAGGGAAGTCTTCAAACATAGGAAAAATGACAATCAATTGCTGAATCCGTTCATGGAACTCTGACTCTATGCATAACTTTGATATCATAAAAGAAATAATGGTAAAAACTTCATTCTATTTTTCATATAATTCTTTTATACTTTCATGAAAGAAATAATGGGAAAAACTTCATTCAATTTTTCATATTATTATTTCATATTTTCATGTCGAATTGTTCTTTAATTCATAACATATTCATAATATAAAAAAAAGATCCTCTAGTATATACAGGAAATTCTAATAATCGAAAAACCTCTATTAACTCTACAAACTTTTCTTCCAAGACAGATGCATTGATATCTGATATAGATTTGAATCTTTAACACCTATCCTTATATTCTCTTATGTACAATTCGCTTTTTCCTTTTATTCCAAGTACAGAGCTATTCAGTTATCTTCTTTCGTTTTGGCTTCTATGACGATGAGCCCATTCAACAACATAAAATTATTGTAATTAGCTAAAAATTTTGGTGCTATTGAAAATCGTCCAACGTGGACCACGTGGCACTATTTTCAGGAAATGGACAGCAATAGCAGGGTTCAAAGATCAAAAGGGCATAGTGATTATGGTCGTGCAATCGTTCATTCAATGTACGATTAAATCCAAGGCAGGACCACATGTGCGTACCACCAGCCACCAGCGCATTGTTATAACTTACTTTTTTGTATGATATTCATGAGCTCATTTTTGAATCGTCTGCTGCGTGGAAGTGTTGGACCAGCTTCGGACAGCACAGAGAAATTTCAACCAAACAGGGAAAGAAACCACAGAGACAAGTCCCATTGATTCAGAAGAACCAGGCCACCTAAAACGAGGACACGCTTCATCAGACCGGAATAAGGGAAGCAACAAAAGGAGTTGGAATTTGGGTATGAAGAGATATGATCAAGGGAAAAGACAACACAACATTTTCATAGAAAAGCCAACACATCACAATATCCAGACCCAATGCAAGATAACAACCATATGCCTGTGTATTACAAGACAAAACGGCTCCCATGCAAAAACAGGGTGCCATGTACAAGTGGGAGAATTCACAAAAGATTCTTCTCATATACCCCCTGCCCTTCAAACAAAAATCCTAATTAGTCTCTTTTTTTTTTTTTACTGACTCTTCCGCTGTAATTTTGGTTGGTTACGATGGACGGGTGTAAATGATGAAGTCCTTGTTTTCCTATGAGTTTTTCCGCGTTTCAGCGATGTCGAGGGCAATGTTGACAGCATCGGAGCCAGCACCCAGCAGCCCTCTGCCTGTAAATCCTACGAAATACAGACCGTTTTCTCCTTTCCACCCGTTAGCAAATCGAGTTTTTGGCTTCCCATCATCAGAGAAATGTTCCCAATCCTGCAAAATCAGTAAAACCAAATTAATTTTTTTGATGGAATTAAGCTGTAGGTTAATTATCTAGCTTGGACACAAAAGTATGTTATTAAGAATTTGTTGCAGGGATGTTTCGGAAGGGCCGGCTATTTTTAATATATTGTTAACTTGTTACCTTGAGCCAGGAAGGGCAATTGCTCTTATAACCAGTTGCAAAAACCAAGGAATCAAAATCCATCTCCCTTCCGTCCACAAACCTGGCCCCGCTGCTGGTTAGACGTTTCACTTCCGGAAGGATCTGGGCAAAAAAAAAAAGAAGAAGAAGAAAACTGGGTGAGCCCTTGACACTCCTAAGAATTATATAGCGGTTGGTAGAAAGGAGAAAAGCCAAGCTAGGGAAACCCATCATAGTAGTATCCCAAAACCAGCTTTAGGTGAAAAGTGCAAACTGACGACGAGGATATTCTTTAAACGTGAAGAGGAATATATCAAGGAAAAGCTTACATAGGCATACCTAGACATATACGGCTAAAAGTGAACTGATCACGGTCATAAAGTAGATATTAAGAAACGAGGAAAAAAAAAAGAAAGAAGCTAAAACCGCCAAGGGAGGTACAAGTCTACTTGTGATAGCTACCGGAAAAAGGAATTGAGAATAATATAAGAATGCACAACAGTATAAAAAACATGGGAGTTTCTTGCGCTATACCTTGATTCTCCCATTCTTTATGTTGTCGAGGGTCCCCACGTCCAAAACTGGCGTTTTACCCCTGGTGTTCTTGAGCTCTAAAGGCCCCACATTGGGCCTTTTCAGCCCATATTTCTCAGTGTCCCCAATCATTCTCCTGGCCATCATCAACAGAAAACGATCAACGAACCTAACAGGAAACCATTTCAATAGCTTCGTAGCCAATCCGAATGTAGACATGCCAAACATCTCTCTTGGAAGAACATGCACCTGCGTTGATTGGTTTAAGCGGTGCAATGAAAAGGTAAGAAAGACAACTTCAGCCAAAATCAAGACCATGATGACGACAAAACAAGAAGCAAATCAAACACAAACACTTCCAAAGGCTCAGATGAGGTAACCAACTTACGCCGCTTCGAACAGACATGAAGGGTAGCGCACCATGCTGGCAAAGATCGAAGCACACTTCCATGCCCGAGTTGCCACACCCTACCACCAACACCTTCTTCCCTCTGTAATCCTCCCCAGTTTTGTAGTCAGCCGAATGCACCGCCTTCTTCCCATGAAGAAAAGTCTGGATTCCTGGCAATTCCGGGAGCACGGGCTCTGCGTTCTCGCCAGTGGCAACGACGAGCCATCGAGAAACAAACTCGACCGAGTTAGCGAATTCTGAGGAGGAGTGGGTTGTGGCGACACGCCAGACGGAATGAGCAGCGTCGTAGCGGGCGTCGGTCACGTTGTGGCCGAACAAGGGGCGAAGGGAGAAGAAGCGGGCGTAGGAGAGGAGGTAGGAGAAGAAGTCGTGTTTGGAGGGATAGTTAGGACAGTCAGGAAGGAAGGGGAGATGGGGGAGCTGGCAAAAGCGCTTGGGCAGGTGGAGGTGGAGGCGGTCGTAGGTGTGGTGGTGCCACAGGGATGCGATGGTGTCGGACCTCTCGAGGATGATGGAAGGGATGGAGTGCAATTGAAGAGAGGCGGCGACAGCAAGACCGGAAGGGCCGGCTCCTACGATGACGGGGCCAGCCACCCATTGGGTGGGCTGTTTTGCGCCAGTGATTGTGCAGGAGGTGTTCGTTGCATGATCCATGGAAGAGAGATGATGATCACTCTCCATGCAGATATATAGTTGCTATTTTCGTTTCACACCAGAGAAGAGATCGAATAGATGGGGTTGGTACAAAGTTGCTGGGATGAGATTATAAGAGATTTGCTGTCCGTCTGATATACGTTTGTTCCTGTTCTTGTCTACCTAGGGACTGGGAGGTATGTGACAGGGATAATACAACAAGGAATCCAGATCAGTCGTCATCTCTCTCTCTCTCTCTCTCTCTCTCTCTTGTGAAGCAGCTACGTAAGTAAGACTACAACAAGTCCATATTGTTGCCTGCGTGTTCCTCCTGATGCCTGCAATTGTTTTCATCTTCCTGCGCACGAACCTTCATCACCTGCTGTAGGTGAAAGGATTGCAGGGGGAGGGAGGGAGAGAGAGAGAGTGAGAGAAGCGTGCATGAGAAGTTGCTTTTGGCAGTGTAATAAATAAGTACGCTGCTTACAATGGATGATCGATTGGTTCTAAGAGGATCTGTTGCTTCTGCGGTGCTCTTGTTAGCATGGAATGAATGAATGATGCTATCCCACCAGGTGCTAATGCTATAGCTAATGCTATGCGGAATGCGCGTGGAGGAACGGGTTGGTTTCATCTCTGCACGCGTGCCTATGATCTACACGAGCGTGGCTTCTAGGCCATTCATCAGTTGGGACACGAAATCCCATTACGGGGCTAAGGGTCGTTTTAATTAGGATTTCGATATCCAGAAAAATTAATTATAAAAACACGTACTCTTTGCTTTTTATTTTTTTTGGCGTACACGTCGACTTCGAGGCAAAAACGTCCGATGGCTGAACAAGCACGAGGGTACGAGAGCCTGTTGCTCAATCTAATTAGGGCACGGGCGCAGTACGGCAGGCCAGAGACATTTTTTTTTTTTTTTGATTTTTTAAATACATATACCGGCCTTACCTAGACTTTTATCCAATGAGATCAACAATTTGTTTTGAATTTTTGAATTTTTTAAAATTAAAATTCCGAACTTGAATATGTCCAACACATTTTTTTTGTGACATTATAAAGATTCATTTACTTCGAAACTCGAAACAAGACCAAGATCGTACGCGCACCCCCATAATACGAAATCAACGAGCTGTATCCTAGCTTGCCACATCCCATGCTAACAGGAATATTAATATGAATTTTATGCATTTGCTGTAATAATTAAAATACAAATGATAGTGAGTTAAATGTGTGACCACCTTAAGAGCCCAGGCTAAGGATCATGGATTTTACAATAAGCTCATGTTTTGCTATAAATAAAACTTTTCGGTCTCCATAATTATTATATTTTTAATTATTTTTTTATATTTTCATATATAACTACTATATTTTTCAATTATTTTTACACAACTACCGATACAACTATCATACTATTTTAATTTTATTATTTTTATTACTGATCATTAACTCTATTATATTGCATCATTATCTACTAATTCAAAAAATTTTATAATTAAAATTTTTTATTCAAAAATTTTGCTAGTTTCCAAACACAAGCTCTAAGGTGAGACAGCACTTCAAGCTAAACATTTCATGACACAATACCACTATGCTCTAGGGGTGCAATTTGGGTAAAATATCTATTGGTCAATGATGTTGTACCATAAAATGGGTAATATAAGTTTTTATTTTTCTACCCATAAAATAGCATAAATTCCACATAAAAAATATCAATTATAATTAGGATATGGTAGGTTTCAAAGTCCAAGTACCCAAACCAACCTGAATTATTAATACATATTCAATACCTCTTTTATGAAATATATTATATCTTTGAAGATATAAAATATATCTTTTAAATATAGAAAATTATTTAATTTATCTATTATTTAGTATATTTAATAAATGCAATTTAAAACTATACTATTATCATATTGATTATAAGTTTTTAAGTAAAATTTATATTAAAATTATAATTTTTAAATATAATATGAAAATTGATAAAGAGAACCGATGTGAAGTTGAAACTGAACCTACCTTAAAAAAAAGGTAAGGTACATCTACAAGAGTGCAATTGATCCAATCTAAAATATGATGGGGTAAAAGTTTTTAAAAATAAAATAAAAATAATTTGGACCTCGAGTTAAACTACCCAACTTTGGACCCCTACCATGCTGATTCCAATTTTTCACCTACGCCGGCGGCAGTGCACGGGCATGGTGCCAGATGATTACAACAACAGGCCTCCCCGGCAAAGCGTCGAGAACAATTGTCAAAGAGGAGTCAACGGAGCTAAATAAGACAAGCCAGAGATAGTGGGCCAAGTCAGTGAGCCCAACACGAGGGGAGCATTGGCGATGACATTTCTGGATGCTAAATCTTTGATTCTTATACTCAATTCTTAGAATTGTAAGCAAACAGTAGATAAAAATATGAACTACGAAATGCATAAGTGATCAGATGGACATGTTCAATTGAGGGATGTATTACCATTTAATTATTACTTTATTTGCAATGTACGTAGATGCCATTTGCTTTTTAAACTTTACCTATTTAATTGTCTTTCATAAAATGCAGATATAGATATAACTAATGGTATTCCTCTGTGGAAAAGCTTGTTGGATGCTAGCACGAAAACATTTCCTTTTCATTTTGTTTGAATTATGGCTTGAAATTTATTTTATTCCATGGACCATTTTAATAATTTTAATTATGGATAATGTACTTACGTAATTACTGTGCAAGTTTTATTACTTGAATATAAAGATTTTCGCGATTAATATAGATTGATGCCTGAGAGATTAACACAAGCTGACTTGTCAATCTTTCCATCTGCTTCCTCCAAATCTTTTTTTTTTTTTTTTTTTTTAAAAATTTCGAGCATATCTAGCTTCTACTTTTCGTACACGAGTTACACGTTACATTGATTTTATTCATCGCGCGTGTGTGTATATATATAACGTATCATTTTGACGAGTTCAATGTCCATTTAGAGTTGTTTCAACGCTGTATGTAGTTCAAGTGGGGCGCCCCATTTGCAATATTTGGGCGATCAATTCGATCCATTGCATTTAAAATATTGTACTTAATTAAGAATATACTGATTTCCAATAATAATAATAAAAAGAATATGCTGATTTGATTTAAGAAGTATATATAGTTTTTTTTTGTGTAAAAGTACACATAGTTGACCGACAAAAGAAATATAATTTTAGAGTGTACATAAACTTATTAAAATCTTGTCTTGTGACTCATAAAAATTCCCGATTAAAATAAATAATAACAAAAGAAAGATAGGATGGATCCCCAAAAAGTGCAAATGGAGCCCCATTAACTGGTTATGCGCTTTTAAAAAAAGTCATTGGTAGCTACTTTCTAATCCTTTGTAGTAAAATATGGGACCGGAAATATCAAATTTCTTGTAGTGCATCTTTTGAGTAAATTAAATTATGGGTGTGTTTGGTAATGAATAAAACTTTTGATGAAAAGTTTTGGAGAGTAAAAGTTATCAAATGATGTAATATAATAGGGGTAATGATTAGTGAGAAAGAGGATAAAGTTAAAATAGACAGGTTAGTTGTGTAGATAATTGTGTAGAAATGATTGAAAAGTAGGATAGTTGTATAGGAAAATGTGAAAAAATAATTAAAAAATATGATAGTTGTGAAGAGCGAAAAGTTTTAACTTGACATTTTCTATCAATCGTCAAACACACCTTATGATAATTCATAGTTAAAAACGAACTATACCGTGGATTAGTGCCGGGAGTTGGGGTACTTACATAATTATAAACGAACAGAGATTAGCAACTACCAAGATGAACATGCATCAGGTACGTAGCCAGGTTGAGTGTCGAGGGGGCCTACGTATGAACCTACGTATGAAATGTAAGGAGGACCAGCGTGCATGATGTAGACGTGTCATGGAGTTTAGCTCCAGGTCATAGTACATATGGTCCCAAACCGATGATTGGTATGATCACTGCATGGCGTATTGTCTCTGAATCACTTCCTTCTGCGTTTCTCTGAGGCGTGTAACGTGCAGCCATTCGTCGCTACCTTCGCCCCGACTAGAACATGCATGCGTGTATACTGAATAATTCGGTAACCCACTCCAACCTCCCTCTCTCGATTAAACCCATCATGAGTAGGGCCACCAAACAACTCCTACTAGAAGGGATAATTTTTTTATTATTATGATGTATTTTATTTTAAATAACAAAGATTGTTGGTAAATTGAGGAATACTTTTATCATGACGCTGACACCATTGATTTTTTCCCACCCCCTCCCAATGGAGGCTAATGCCTTAGACGCAGTTCAAACCTCCAACCTCACCTCTTACGTATATGCTCGTACTTATACTTATACACACTTGAATCATCCATTTGACCATCCAAATGTTGACGCACCATGATTTTTTTTTTAAGTGTTTCACTGCTATTGCCTCATTTGGGCTAAAGTTGCTGATTAAATCAAGATTCAATCCCAGTAGGATATTTATATACACTTCATTTTATGAAACTTATAAAAGCACAAAATTAATATAATAAAATTACTTGATTTATATTTCTATTTTAAAACTATTTGCGTAGTGATTTAAGGTTTCTACTCTACTCTCACGAGAGCTTTTTTATTTTTCTTCATTTTTTGACATTCATATGTGGGTCCAAGCATGTAATTTTCATATATTCAAATTTATATTTAAAAATTTTTAAAATGATAAAGAGCTCGTTTTATTTTCAAATTTTTTTAAAAAATCAATTGTATATGCGAAAACTTGATGCTTGGGCAAATGCCAAAAATGAAATACTTTTTTTTTTTAAAAAAAAAAAGCTCCTAATAATAGGAGCATATGATCAAAACTCTCGATCTTGTGTTCGTGGAAGCATTGACCCACTTACTACCATAATTTTTTTATTTTTTAAATTAGAAGCCGAACTAAAATTTTTTACATGTGCAAGTTTTACATTTTTGTGATTTTTAATATTTTATTTTCTAGTTATGAAAATGGAAAATTGACTATTAATGAAGGAATAGTGTATTTTTCATTTTCATAATTTAAAAATAAATATTAAAAAATCATAAACATATAAAACTCAAGTTACATTTGGAATGTCCATGTATGGTGTGGGATGAGGATCCTTGCAAATGTACATCATACCCATTTCTACACAAACCCTTATACTATAATCATATTTCTTTGACGCTTCTAGCATCGTGGTCAGCAACTTTGCGCCATATTTCCGGCAACTCTTCCCGCACACAATTGATGTGTGAAAGTGATTTGTCCTCCTGGAGTGTGGAGGTATTCATAGATATCCTCTAAGAGTGTGTGAAGGTATGTATAAAAAAATCACTCTAGAGTGTGAGGGTTGTGAAGGTGATTGATTATAACATTCAATTGTCACATTATATAAATATACTAATAAAAATAATCATTTTTTCTAATTATCCTATTTATTTCAACTTTACTTGTATCATGATTTCATATTAATCATGCAATTATCAAAATATTTTCTTTTCTACTTCCCACCTTATTTCAAAATACCACCAAACTCTATGTTATTGAACATCTCTTGCATGTTTAAAAAATTTAAACTCTAGCTCTCATATTTATTAAATATAATAAAAATAACGGCTCCCACTCAATTCTCCGGGAGCATAGGATCATGACTTCTGGATGTATTTCATTGTGACAAAATAGGATCCAATTCTATACTAATCATATCATCTAATACGGATACGTCGTCGTTCATGGTGGCTGCTCCGGCGGCCAGATGGATGTGACCGTCAATCCTTTTTCCAGTTGAAAAGCGAAGGAAATCGCAGTCAAAGCCTCAAAGGCGGTTGGTTTTGTACTTCAGGAGTGGTGAGTTATCATTGGCGGAATGATGGGGTCTACCTGTGGTTTGAGCAACTGTAGTCGTCGTAGTAGTAATGCTTTTACGATCCATAGATCAGATTCGCGAATATCTCTTGCTTCTTCTTTTCAGTAGCCGCTCCCAGTCGAGAACCCCTTTTTGCGGTGGAAAAGCAACGGCGCGCGCGCTCTCTCTCTCCGATCTCGAGATGGATCATTGAACTATGCAACACACGCTAGCGTTCCGGATCTCATGCACTTATTCTCGATGCGACGTTGATGTGGATATAATATATATATATATATATATATATATGTATGTGTATGTATTTGACAATTTCTATATAACTAGAATACATAGAAGTGGTTGAATTTTAAATTTTAAATTTTTGATAAAAATTTAATTAATTTATTATATTTAACATCAGTTGTTTAGTTATGAGACTAAATTTCAATTAAATACAATATATACATAAGTCACATTTACTTAAAATAGGTACATTCATGTATAAATTAAAAAAATATTTGTATCAATTCATATATGTATTAGAATGTAGTAATCCTCTATAAAATTATTTATCTATGTACTAATGCTATTTTAGATAATTTAGATATTGAAAAAACTAATTAAATTTTGATATTTAGCATTAAATTATTTTATTACGTTGATTTCACATGTTTGTAAATAAGACCTATATACAGTGATATTAAATAAATGAAAGTGTTTCCATATTAATATCAGTGATGCTAAACACAATAAATGAAGTAAATTTTTCATTAATTATCCAAATATTGAAAATAGATAGATTACATAGAAAGAGAGTTTTATAAAAGTGTTTCCTCTGTATATCTACATAACTCATGTATTTTTAGTATTTTAATATTTAACAAAAACCTATTGCATCTATTTTGAGATGAGATAAGGATAGAATGAGAATGTGAGATAAAAAAATATCACTGTATATTAGAAATGGGAAAAAGTGTATTGAAATTATGAAAAGTTATATTGAAAATTAAAAAAGGTTATTATTTTTAAAAATAATTTTTTTTAGAAATAAAAATTTGATTCAATTCTAATCCAAAAATCAACACATTGTAGATGTGAATAAAATTTATTTTTCTAATATTATTTTGCATGGACCCTATTTACAAATGTGTAAAACAAGTAATAAAATAATTTAATATTAAATATTAATTTTAAAGTTATATTTTGACATCTAAACTATCTAGAATATGCCAATAAATGATTCTATTGCCATCTCAACTATTATTATATTATAATTCATGTGTGAATGGGTATAAGTATTTTTAATAATATATATATAAAAATATATTTCTTGGTAAACACGACTCATGCATATATTTGATTTAGATGAAATTTAATTTTCTAGCTAAATGAATAATGTTAAATATAATGAATCGAGTGAATTTTTCATCAAGCATTATGTTATTAAAATAAAAAGGATTACATGAAACTACTTTTATATAATCTGCGGATTGTATAACGCTAAAGCTCTTTTAAATCCACATGTGAATGAAGAACTTTTATGTAATTTTAGAATTTACTTTTTCGCTTTTAAGAGAAACTTCGAATAAATGCTTTTTCAATTTTGTTCATCAGATCCATTTAAATTATTAATATACATTAATTTTTGAACTCAAAGACTAACCAAATAATAAAGTTGGCCTAATTGAGCTGGAGGGATGATCTTGTTAATCTAAGCTAAGCGAATAGCTTGTTTAGCCTACTTAAAAAAATTCATTTAAAATACTTTTTTTTATTTTTTTAAAATAAAATATTAAAAAATATGTACGCATTTCCAAAAAGGATAAAACTTGGTTTATATATAAAATACAATTAGATAAATAAGTGTATGAAGAAAAAATAAAAAAAAATTAATTGGGTTTTTAAGGTGGGCTATGCTAAGTGAGTCATTTACTTAGTTCGGGCTAACATGATCACTTCTTATTAAGTTGATGGATAAGGATAATATATATCTCGATAATAGATCATAGATGGGCATTACATTAAAAAGGATAAGATGTCAATAATTTTAATATCATTTCTTTAGAAATAATGGCCTACGAGAGTATTCCAATGAGGATATCTAGCACATGCACTAGGAGATGGTTTGTAAAGGGAAGGTGAATGGTGGGAGTAGAGGGAGCCAAAGTTCATAAGGGGAACGTCGACAGTCGGCCCCCTTTTGTAATCCCGCATTCATTTCTTTGAAAGCTAATATTGTTGTTCACATTTTTATAGTGAGTTTTACTTCCGGCTAACCATTTCACATAAATAACTCATGACCTGTCTCAAAGATGAAATTTAGAATGATTTGTTTTGTAAAGAAACTGACTTTCAACTAAATTGAAAGTGGACATGACGCTCATTTGATACAGAATAGTGATTCAATAGAAACCAAACCTATGTATTGAAATCTTAATAAGTTTAAGAGGTTTGAGTCCTTATTTTTATTTTCCTTTTTATGCAAGCCCACATGTAGTTTTTCATACATTGAAATTTATTATTTTTAAATTTATGTGTATTTTTTCAATAACTTTACAAAATCAATAGTTTTCACCCTTTGAAATTATGGCAATGAAAACTATTTACTTTTTTAATTCTAAAAATTTTAAAAAATAAAATTTTGTATATAAACTAAATACATATATTATATTACATAAAATGTAAAGAAAAAATGAAAATAAAATAAAATACCTATATGTATTAAGGTTTTATTAATCAACACATATATTGAATTATTATCCTTTTCTATGGGTATCATATAGCACATTATCTCAACTAGTATTACACACAAGAGAGAAATATGCTACTCCTCTGCACCGCATGAAATTGTAGCAGTCAAGTTTGAAAGTAGTGTTGCTAAGCAAATGAGGCAAACGATCGTACGAATTATTATCCTTTAATAATTAATTAATGTGTACAATCAATATGATAAAGTCATTTGATTATTATCGTTGATGATTTATAAGAGTAAAAACTCAATATAATAAATTTATTTAATTTATGTATTAATTTAACATCTAAACTATCTAAAATATTTTTACTTCCCAGGCAAATAATTTTAAAGAGTATTATAAAATTTTAATGCACATATAAATGGATTTAACTACATTTCATAATTTATACATTATTATATGAGAGAATTTCTTTTATATTAATAACATTTGCACCTAATTCCTAATATATACACAATATTTTACAAATTCTTCCTAAACCCATGACATTTGTCCTAAATTTTTACTATGCCAATGCCATCAATACGATCATTATCTATCTTCTTGAAAAGATAATTTTACTCATTTAAAATTTTTATAATTGAAATAATTCAACCTTAACATGACTCTTGAATCATTTAATGACACATTAATGATGTACTATAATCAATTGAGACATAATAGAGTTGAATTGTCTCAATTAAGAAATTTAAATGGCAAAATTATTTTTCAATAGGGTAGATAACAGTTGTATTGATACAATGAGTATAAGTGAAATTTATGGGAAAATATTACGGATATAAAAGAAATTTATGAAATATTATGGATATATAAAGAATTAAGGATAGATGTTATGAGCACGAAAAGAATTTTTTTTTGGTTAGATATTTTAAAGTAAGAACAATTCACTTAAAACTTGAATTTAAATTTATATAAAAAAAATTGAATCGAAATAATTTTCAATACTATGATAGAACAAATGACTTTGAATGATATGAATGATTAAATTTTGATTTGGTCTTAGTAATGGACCTCGTTAAAGAGGTTTTCACAAACCTCAGTTACTTCGAAGTAGAACCCTTTATACATTATCATAATTTAAATTATATGATTAGAGTTAATAATTGAAAAATATCAAAAGGTGTTTGATAAGTTTGAGAAATGGCAAGCTTAGATATGAATTGAATTTGGCAGCAATTTCAAAATTACCGTTGGAGAAAGAGAGGTCGAAGAGGTGATCTTTTTTTCCAACGTGCAAAGAAATAATTCCACATTAAATTTCTTTTAATTAATTAAGGAGAATTTAGAAAGGCAATTCATTCACTAGCCAGTCTTCAGGAATCGATGAAAGTTTAATAAGTACTAGACATTCTTAATACCATTTAAGTAAAAATTGAGGCAATTGTGAAAATGAAAGGTGATGATAAGGGGTTTGTCTTATGCGAATATTGCATGGAATGATGGGAGACGGCCGCAGCGTCAGGAGTCTGGAGAGACCAGAAAGGCGTACAGATGAACTGACCACGTACGCGATGGATGAGGCCCATCATTCTGGTGATCGGTCAAGGGCATCAAATTCGAGCCTTCAATAATAGTACGGAGGAGGAGGAGGGAAGAGATATGGCTGAAGAGAAATTCACGTGTGGTGAATAGACAAGGGAGACTGTTCGAAAGTGATGACGAGAGCTTTCCCATTGCGAACTCCGAGTGTCCTCCCGTTGCCATTCTCCGCTTTTGGTGTTATCTGACTTCTCGGCACCTGGAAATATATTAAAAACTAAAAAAGAGCAAAAGGAATATGCATAAAACACTAAAGGATGACCTGGGCCGTACCATTCCCCACCTCTATCTTCCACCTGAATAATTTCAGTACGAAGGACACATTTTTTTTATTATTCTATTTTAGAACATTACAAGATCTTTTTTTTTTAATAACACAATCAATCTTCTAACTAGTTTGTTCAAATTTTTGCTCAATAGACAGGTAGGTAGCGACAAGAGACAATTCTCTTATATAAGAGACAGTAGCTCCCTCTCAGTCAGCTTGAGACCTCAGGTACCAACCGTAAGGCATGAGAAACGAATGCACTATGTGCTTGGACTCACAAAGGATGCATTTTAATTAGGCATCATTTGACATTTGGAAAATGGTGCAAATGGAATAGACAGAAGTAAAGTAAAAATAAAGTGGACATATATAATATTGATACCGAAAGTGATTGAAATACAGGGATAAAAATTTTAAAAACAAGATAATTAACTAATTAATGAAATGTACTTTTCATTCTCCTCTAATTTTGTACCATCTTGAAAATACCACACACTCGATCTTTCATTTATTTCAATATTTTACATAATATACAATGAGTCACAATCTTGTCAGCCTGAGATGATAAACTTATTTCGTAGCTTAAGTTAAATAAAATTTTTTAATTCTTTTTATAAAATTATTAATTTAGATATATTCAATATATAAACAAAGTTTCACTATTTTTTTGATTGTTGGTATTATATATTATGACATTTGATATTACAATTAAGCTCATTCATCTTTTTGGGAAAAAAACATCAGTGTACTTACAATATACATCAAACAATAGTTCAAATAAAGTACAAGTATAATATCAATGAAAATGTGCGTATATATAGAGAGAGAAATAATCGTGTTATTTCAAACTAAGTAAATGACTTACTTAGCCCACATTAAAAAATTTATTTAAAATATATTTTTTATTTTTTTCTTTGTACACTTGTTTACGTAAGTGTATTTAACATATAATTTGAGTTTTATTATTTTTGTATATGTGTATACTTTTATATCATTTTGCACTGTTCACTTTCAATCCTATACGTTCCAAAGGAAATTTAGTACGTAAGATGTCATTTTGTAGTGGTCACTTTCAATCTTATACGTCACATTTAATACGTAAGATAATCATCTTGTACTGGTCACATCATTTTAAAATAAATGTTTTGACATATTTTCTAATATCCATAGATCATGCCTTTCATTGCACTAATAAATGACTGGTGCTTTTGTTTGACTCGTGAAAGTGTGAAACAATTGGTGAACGTTGGTGGGCTCGCGAAACAATTTTGCATTCTCATTTGTCTCTTTGGTTATGTCAGACGTGGGATCCACATTTGTCACAGATTGGCTGTTGCAGTAGTTTGTGATATGTGATACAAACAAGCGTATCAGATGATTGCAGTGCACTGATAAAAAAGTGACTTCCTCTTGCAATTGGGAGCTGATCGATCACAGATTGCATCATGTTCCTTCCAACTACTCTCTGACTTTGTTGACCCTCATTTGACTCACCCTCCACATCGTTCCGCATCGATTTGGGTTGAGCATACTTACACGCAAACCAATGACTTGGAAGCCTCATGCACATGATTTAAGAATCCTAATTTTAATTGCTATCAGTTTATACGGTGAAATTGGCTGCAACAATCTGACCTATGACCTTCGAAGTAGCTTACAAATTGCCAGTTATATATATATATATATATATTTTTTTGGTATATAATTACATATATCTCAACACATATTATACTTGAAGATCTGAGACATTCTTACAAATCTGGGGACACATAACGTCCCAAAGAAATCTGGAAGACACAGCTTCCAACAGCCACCTGGGAGACCACCTGCTCCCACACTTTTTCCACCCGGGAGACCACCTGCTCCCACTTTTTTTTCCACCCGGGAGACCACCATGCTCCCACGCCCATCAATTTGGGACCGAAATCCCGTATGGGATTCGATCCCCCGCCAGCTGCAGAAGCCTGTGCTGCGCTGCTGCTGACGACCAACCGAGCCAGCCTCGGTTGGTGCCAGTTATATTTTTAACCAAACCTAATATTACTATTATTTGTGCCACTGTGCCTCTGGCGCAGTGGTAACACTGTGGGCCGCATGAGGCAGAACCTTGGAAAGGATTCTGTAGAATAGTCCCCTAAAATGGGAGTTTTTATGATTTCCCCCATGATGATGTGGATATTTATAGGATATTTTCCTCCATCACTCATGAATGCACTGCATTATAATATCAGGATTTCTCATTGTATAAAAATGTATATCAAAAACCTAATATTATTTGCAACCAAATTTGATATTATTCAGGTTAATGAAACTAAAATTATGTAGAGGAAAAAAAGAATAATCACATTAGCTTGAGTTAAACAAATGTCTCACTTAACCTACTTTAAAAAAATTATTTATAACTTTTTTTTATTTTTTCTGCATACACTGGTTTATCTTAGTGTATTTAACGTATAAACTAAATTTTACCGTTCTTGAATGTGTATATATTTTTTTGAGATGTAGAAATCTCAAAAAAATATATACACGAATCTAAAAATAATAAAAATTAGTTTATACATTAAATACACTTAAATTAACAAGTGTATGCAGAAAAAAAAGTTGTTGTAAATGAATTTTGTTGAGGAAAGCTAAGTGAGACATTTACTTAGTCCAGACTAACAGGATCACACGTCAAGAAAAAATTCTTTACATACTCATGACATTTGGCTATTATTCCCCTTCTACTAACAACATTCCAAAAATTTCTCACACACCCACCCAATGTTATTAAAATCGGACCGGACCGGTTCGACTGGGAACCGGTCCCATGTCCGGTTCGATCCAATACGGTTCAGTTCAATAACAAAAAACCGCCTGAACCGGTGAACCGGCGGTCGAACCGTAAGTATCGGTTCGACCGGTTGGACAATAAACTAATAATAAATAATTAAATATATATATTTAAAAAACGAACGAAAAATCGAAACGCCCCCAGCCCGACGCCCTCTTTCTTCCCCCTGCCTCTGGGATTTTGGAAACCCTAGCCGCCGCCTCGCCCCCGCGCCCGCCGGCCCCGGCCCCGTCCTCGTCAGCTCGCCCTCATTTCCGTCGTCGTCCTCTTCGCCGTCCGCATCGCAGCGCCGGCACCAGCAGGCTCCCGCGTCCCGCCACGCCCGCCGCCTTGTCTGCCTGGCCTGCACGAGTGCACGCGCTGCCGCCCGCGCCTTCGTCGTCTTCCGCCCCGTCCGCTTGCCCACGCAGTCTGCCGGCCCTCGTCTTCCTCACCGAGCAGGGCAAGCGCTGCTGCCCATGCACGCCCTGCCCGCCGTCCACCCTCGTCTTCCCCCGTTCCTCGTCGGGCGCGCGTTGCCGCCTGCGCCGTCTGCCGTCTTTGGTCGCGCCCGTCACCGATCGCCGTTGCCGTCTCGCCGGTCAGCAACAAAACTGCAAACCACGTACTACTCACTGCCTTAATCTTGAACTTGAAAATTTTAAGAAAATTTAAAATGTTTAGTATTCTTAGTTTTAAAAAATTTAAAAACAAAAAATAAAAATAAAAATATAAAATACCAAATATATTTTAAAAATCACCAGATTTTACAACATGAAAATAATCAAATATATGTTAGTTAAATAATTTTATTAAATTAATTTTACAATTTTTTATTCTTTGTATTTACATTTTAACCTAAGTACATAATTACATATTGCAATCCTAGCTCAAGGTGTAAATTTAATAATATTGCTAACAAATTAACAAATTAACTATAGTTAATAAAATATTATAATTAATTAAATGATATCGCATCTTGCATAAATAACTAAATATGCAACCACTATTTCAATTAACTGTATGGTTAATGCACTCTTGCATGATTTGAGGAAAGAAGGTCAAATGACAAATGATAAATATGAATAGTTGATTATAAGGAACATTGGTCATAACTTATTATAAGTTTAAGTCTTTCAGGTCAGTTAATGTAGTTAATTTTTTAAAACTCGCTATTAATTTTTTCCTGCATGTTTTGTTCTTATATCGTGGTCCTTAAAATCTAACATATATATTTAGAATTTATAAAAATATAATTTTATCAATATATTTATTTAAAATTTTAAAAAATTTAATATTTATGACATCATAAATATGTCATGATGACGTCACCGGTTCGAACCAGACCAGTTCCTTTACCGGTTCAATCATCGATTCGGTTCTGACAACACTGCACCCATAACTTTTCACCCCTAATTACCTTCGTGCCCACAACGTCACAATCCGTTAAGTTGCATGCCTCTTGCTTTTTCTAAATTCCCAAAATACTCTTCTTCCTCCCAAACGCAGTCTCACACATGTCACCGCATGTAATCATCTTCCCCTTCATCGCTAAGGGCCACACCATCCCCTTGCTTGACCTCTCCGGCGCTCTCTCCCACTGAGGCGTCAGATTACCATCATCACCACCCCGCTAAATCAACCTTCATCCTCCATTCCACCTCCACCTAACCCCCAAATCCGCGCCATCGAGCTCAACCTCCCCTAAAGACCGCGAGAGCATCGACAAGGTCCTCTTCTCCCACCTCCACATTTCCTTCCAGCACGGCCAGCAAGTGCCTCTATCGCCCCTTCCACCACCTCCTGCTTCACATGTCTAACACCGACAACCCGCGCACCTATGTTGTCTTCGACTTCTTCCTCTGCAAAACTCCACCTGTCTGCCGAGACCTCATCATTTCATGCCTCTTTCTTCCACGACATGGGGTTGTTTGCCGTGGCAGTCTACAATGCTGGGCTATTGCATGCGCCCCACCTTCAAGTCACCGACAAAGACCAGCCTTTCATTCTGTTGGGGCTCCCAGAAGCCATTTAGATAACTCCCACTAACAACTCGTTTTCAAAGTTCGTGATGGAGGATTTCAGCATTTTTTTCCTTCATGAACAATGAATTTTCTACTATAATTGAAATTGTTAAAGGGTTAGCGTTAGGATCGATAGCTGCAATCCATCGCCAGTGTTGATTTCTGATGTCAAAATTGATGACACCCGATTGCAGAGGAACATATTGCAATTTCACGGAGGAGGCATGTGTCCGGAAGAAGAGAGTTGCGACGCTGATGCTATCGATTTAGGAGAGGAGGATTTAGAGAAGGTGGCTGTGGATTAAAAGGGGCGCAGGATAGATTACTTCTAGCAAAACATGAAAATCATAAACGGTCATTAATTACTAGATGAACAAGGGTGTGGGATAGGGTTGGCAATCAGTACTGAAGTAGCGATAATGGAGAGCTGCCGGATCTGGTTGTTTATTGCTGCCGTGGAAGAAACGCAAATTGCTATAGTATCATCGTAATGAATTCAACTTGCTATTAATGGTGTTGCACCTTGAACTCACAGAAGATGGGTGGCTTCCCACGGTGGAAGATTCTGCAGCATCGGATGATGAGCGACTTACTCAGCGCTACGGTTAGAAGTCAGTTTTAGGGAGCTTATTGATCAGTGTCCCGATCATGGCCTGAATTGCTATCGAAATTGCTAGAAGTGTGCAGAGAACGGTTCCGCAGTAGCTGAAAATTGAAGTGAAAGGGCCACCGGATCTGCTGCTGGTTTGGATGGAGTACCTTCTATGTCGGCAGTGAGTCGTGTTTTATCTACTTGCGCATTTTCGGCAGTATGGGTATTTTTGAAATTCAAAATTAAAAAAGGAGTGCATGTTAACGAATTGTGACGGTGTGGGCATGAACAGAATTAGGGATAAAATACTATGAATATGTGAAATTTTTTAAAAATATTATGAGCATACAAAGAATAACAGTCTAATGTTAAAGACATGAGAGAAATTTTCTCTTATATAAATGATGATATTACGTCCTATCTAAAATTATGAGCATATTTGTTTTTAATTAAAATTTTTCAGTCTAAATTTTTTTCTTTTCCATAAGCATATTTTAAAATTATTTCTTTACATCTTACTGTACAACTACTCTATTTTTAAATCATTTTTATACAACTATTCATACAATTAACCTATCTATTTTAATTTTATTCTTTTTAGGTTTCATCATTACTCCTATTATATTACATGATTTTCTATTAATTTAGTAATATTTACATAAAAAAATTTCATTAGGAAGTTTTATCACTCCGCAAACATACAAACATAAATGATATATTTATGAATGAATAAAAATTTTAATGAAAAATTATAGAAAATAGAAGTTGACAAATAATATGATATGATAGAATAATAATAAAGAGGAAATAAGATAAAATTAAAATAAATAGATGAGTTATGTAAGTACTTATATAAAAATAATTGAAAAATAAAATAATTATATAGAAAGTATAAATGTTTTATTAAAAAGTAAAATAATTATAAAAAAAAATTAAATTGAAAAATTTTAGGGGCTGTTTGGCATTATGAAAAACTTGTGAAAATATGTAGGGTGTGTTTGGGAATGGGTAAAACTTTTGACGAAAAGTTGTAGAAAGTAAAAGTTGTCAAATGATGTGATATGACAGGGGTAATGATGAGAAATAAATAGGATAAAGTTGAAATAGATAGGTTAGTTGCGTTGGTAGTTGTGTAAAAATGATTGAAAAGTAGGGTAGTTGTATAGAAAAATGTGAAAAAATGATTAAAAAATAAGATAGTTGTGGAGAGTGAAAAGTTTTAGATTGAAAAATTTTAACTTAACAACTTTTCCTTGATAACAAACACACCCGTAAAAGTTTTCAAAGACAAGAGGATGGTGCTGAAAGTTGTCATTTCCACCAGTGCTGCATTCAAAATTACCGACCTGTGTGTTTTTCCTCCGTACAAAACCCATATGGCCCGTACTTGAATACACCAACTACACACAAATTTCAAACCCAATCGAGGCAGCAATTTGTCAGTGCTGGACTATAAATAAATGCACATTGCAGTCGTGCACATTAACTAGCATCTGTTGATCACGTGCAAAACACATAATTTTTAATCATCGTTATTTGATGTTGACTATTTTTAACAGGGGAAAAATTGTCAATAAGTTTTGCATAATTTTTGCCTCTCACCGCACACACCAGCTCTTTGCTCTTTTATACAGAGTAACCCCTGGGTTGGGTTAT